>OW285212.1:18224573-19595336 GCA_935421205.1 Xylocampa areola | reverse complement strand
AATTGATAGCTGGCGTGCGTGTCCGCGACCGCGATATATTTAATTTTATTCTAAATTTAATTTTTTATATAAAAAACATCGAAAAACACGGTTTTTCGTGTTTATTTTCAAAAATTTCCACTACACTACCCCCTAATTTTGGTCTCATAATATCCCTCTCGTCCGCACCTATCCATTGACACCCCACAAGTGGGGGTTGCGAGCAGAGAAAGTCAAAAAATTCACATTGTTATTGTTCCACAGTACAGTATACAGTAGTACCGAGTCTACCTAAGGGGTGACATATTTTATTAAAATTTGAAGTTCTCGGGTCCTAATTGATAGATTTTCGTCTAGTTTTTGGCATTAACGTTTGTAATTAATTAATATCTTACTGTCCGGCGTGTGTCCGTACGTCCAGAATCCAAAAATTATATATTATTAACGATTTTATAATTTGGCATATAATTGATAGGGAATTAAATTGTTTTATTGATATCCCTATTGTTTTTTGGCAATATTTTGATTTTAAATAATTCACAACCACCAAATTGATAGCTGGCGTGCGTGTCCGCGACCGCGATATATTTAATTTTATTCTAAATTTAATTTTTTATATAAAAAACATCGAAAAACACGGTTTTTCGTGTTTATTTTCAAAAATTTCCACTACACTACCCCCTAATTTTGGTCTCATAATATCCCTCTCGTCCGCACCTATCCATTGACACCCCACAAGTGGGGGTTGCGAGCAGAGAAAGTCAAAAAATTCACATTGTTATTGTTCCACAGTACAGTATACAGTAGTACCGAGTCTACCTAAGGGGTGACATATTTTATTAAAATTTGAAGTTCTCGGGTCCTAATTGATAGATTTTCGTCTAGTTTTTGGCATTAACGTTTGTAATTAATTAATATCTTACTGTCCGGCGTGTGTCCGTACGTCCAGAATCCAAAAATTATATATTATTAACGATTTTATAATTTGGCATATAATTGATAGGGAATTAAATTGTTTTATTGATATCCCTATTGTTTTTTGGCAATATTTTGATTTTAAATAATTCACAACCACCAAATTGATAGCTGGCGTGCGTGTCCGCGACCGCGATATATTTAATTTTATTCTAAATTTAATTTTTTATATAAAAAACATCGAAAAACACGGTTTTTCGTGTTTATTTTCAAAAATTTCCACTACACTACCCCCTAATTTTGGTCTCATAATATCCCTCTCGTCCGCACCTATCCATTGACACCCCACAAGTGGGGGTTGCGAGCAGAGAAAGTCAAAAAATTCACATTGTTATTGTTCCACAGTACAGTATACAGTAGTACCGAGTCTACCTAAGGGGTGACATATTTTATTAAAATTTGAAGTTCTCGGGTCCTAATTGATAGATTTTCGTCTAGTTTTTGGCATTAACGTTTGTAATTAATTAATATCTTACTGTCCGGCGTGTGTCCGTACGTCCAGAATCCAAAAATTATATATTATTAACGATTTTATAATTTGGCATATAATTGATAGGGAATTAAATTGTTTTATTGATATCCCTATTGTTTTTTGGCAATATTTTGATTTTAAATAATTCACAACCACCAAATTGATAGCTGGCGTGCGTGTCCGCGACCGCGATATATTTAATTTTATTCTAAATTTAATTTTTTATATAAAAAACATCGAAAAACACGGTTTTTCGTGTTTATTTTCAAAAATTTCCACTACACTACCCCCTAATTTTGGTCTCATAATATCCCTCTCGTCCGCACCTATCCATTGACACCCCACAAGTGGGGGTTGCGAGCAGAGAAAGTCAAAAAATTCACATTGTTATTGTTCCACAGTACAGTATACAGTAGTACCGAGTCTACCTAAGGGGTGACATATTTTATTAAAATTTGAAGTTCTCGGGTCCTAATTGATAGATTTTCGTCTAGTTTTTGGCATTAACGTTTGTAATTAATTAATATCTTACTGTCCGGCGTGTGTCCGTACGTCCAGAATCCAAAAATTATATATTATTAACGATTTTATAATTTGGCATATAATTGATAGGGAATTAAATTGTTTTATTGATATCCCTATTGTTTTTTGGCAATATTTTGATTTTAAATAATTCACAACCACCAAATTGATAGCTGGCGTGCGTGTCCGCGACCGCGATATATTTAATTTTATTCTAAATTTAATTTTTTATATAAAAAACATCGAAAAACACGGTTTTTCGTGTTTATTTTCAAAAATTTCCACTACACTACCCCCTAATTTTGGTCTCATAATATCCCTCTCGTCCGCACCTATCCATTGACACCCCACAAGTGGGGGTTGCGAGCAGAGAAAGTCAAAAAATTCACATTGTTATTGTTCCACAGTACAGTATACAGTAGTACCGAGTCTACCTAAGGGGTGACATATTTTATTAAAATTTGAAGTTCTCGGGTCCTAATTGATAGATTTTCGTCTAGTTTTTGGCATTAACGTTTGTAATTAATTAATATCTTACTGTCCGGCGTGTGTCCGTACGTCCAGAATCCAAAAATTATATATTATTAACGATTTTATAATTTGGCATATAATTGATAGGGAATTAAATTGTTTTATTGATATCCCTATTGTTTTTTGGCAATATTTTGATTTTAAATAATTCACAACCACCAAATTGATAGCTGGCGTGCGTGTCCGCGACCGCGATATATTTAATTTTATTCTAAATTTAATTTTTTATATAAAAAACATCGAAAAACACGGTTTTTCGTGTTTATTTTCAAAAATTTCCACTACACTACCCCCTAATTTTGGTCTCATAATATCCCTCTCGTCCGCACCTATCCATTGACACCCCACAAGTGGGGGTTGCGAGCAGAGAAAGTCAAAAAATTCACATTGTTATTGTTCCACAGTACAGTATACAGTAGTACCGAGTCTACCTAAGGGGTGACATATTTTATTAAAATTTGAAGTTCTCGGGTCCTAATTGATAGATTTTCGTCTAGTTTTTGGCATTAACGTTTGTAATTAATTAATATCTTACTGTCCGGCGTGTGTCCGTACGTCCAGAATCCAAAAATTATATATTATTAACGATTTTATAATTTGGCATATAATTGATAGGGAATTAAATTGTTTTATTGATATCCCTATTGTTTTTTGGCAATATTTTGATTTTAAATAATTCACAACCACCAAATTGATAGCTGGCGTGCGTGTCCGCGACCGCGATATATTTAATTTTATTCTAAATTTAATTTTTTATATAAAAAACATCGAAAAACACGGTTTTTCGTGTTTATTTTCAAAAATTTCCACTACACTACCCCCTAATTTTGGTCTCATAATATCCCTCTCGTCCGCACCTATCCATTGACACCCCACAAGTGGGGGTTGCGAGCAGAGAAAGTCAAAAAATTCACATTGTTATTGTTCCACAGTACAGTATACAGTAGTACCGAGTCTACCTAAGGGGTGACATATTTTATTAAAATTTGAAGTTCTCGGGTCCTAATTGATAGATTTTCGTCTAGTTTTTGGCATTAACGTTTGTAATTAATTAATATCTTACTGTCCGGCGTGTGTCCGTACGTCCAGAATCCAAAAATTATATATTATTAACGATTTTATAATTTGGCATATAATTGATAGGGAATTAAATTGTTTTATTGATATCCCTATTGTTTTTTGGCAATATTTTGATTTTAAATAATTCACAACCACCAAATTGATAGCTGGCGTGCGTGTCCGCGACCGCGATATATTTAATTTTATTCTAAATTTAATTTTTTATATAAAAAACATCGAAAAACACGGTTTTTCGTGTTTATTTTCAAAAATTTCCACTACACTACCCCCTAATTTTGGTCTCATAATATCCCTCTCGTCCGCACCTATCCATTGACACCCCACAAGTGGGGGTTGCGAGCAGAGAAAGTCAAAAAATTCACATTGTTATTGTTCCACAGTACAGTATACAGTAGTACCGAGTCTACCTAAGGGGTGACATATTTTATTAAAATTTGAAGTTCTCGGGTCCTAATTGATAGATTTTCGTCTAGTTTTTGGCATTAACGTTTGTAATTAATTAATATCTTACTGTCCGGCGTGTGTCCGTACGTCCAGAATCCAAAAATTATATATTATTAACGATTTTATAATTTGGCATATAATTGATAGGGAATTAAATTGTTTTATTGATATCCCTATTGTTTTTTGGCAATATTTTGATTTTAAATAATTCACAACCACCAAATTGATAGCTGGCGTGCGTGTCCGCGACCGCGATATATTTAATTTTATTCTAAATTTAATTTTTTATATAAAAAACATCGAAAAACACGGTTTTTCGTGTTTATTTTCAAAAATTTCCACTACACTACCCCCTAATTTTGGTCTCATAATATCCCTCTCGTCCGCACCTATCCATTGACACCCCACAAGTGGGGGTTGCGAGCAGAGAAAGTCAAAAAATTCACATTGTTATTGTTCCACAGTACAGTATACAGTAGTACCGAGTCTACCTAAGGGGTGACATATTTTATTAAAATTTGAAGTTCTCGGGTCCTAATTGATAGATTTTCGTCTAGTTTTTGGCATTAACGTTTGTAATTAATTAATATCTTACTGTCCGGCGTGTGTCCGTACGTCCAGAATCCAAAAATTATATATTATTAACGATTTTATAATTTGGCATATAATTGATAGGGAATTAAATTGTTTTATTGATATCCCTATTGTTTTTTGGCAATATTTTGATTTTAAATAATTCACAACCACCAAATTGATAGCTGGCGTGCGTGTCCGCGACCGCGATATATTTAATTTTATTCTAAATTTAATTTTTTATATAAAAAACATCGAAAAACACGGTTTTTCGTGTTTATTTTCAAAAATTTCCACTACACTACCCCCTAATTTTGGTCTCATAATATCCCTCTCGTCCGCACCTATCCATTGACACCCCACAAGTGGGGGTTGCGAGCAGAGAAAGTCAAAAAATTCACATTGTTATTGTTCCACAGTACAGTATACAGTAGTACCGAGTCTACCTAAGGGGTGACATATTTTATTAAAATTTGAAGTTCTCGGGTCCTAATTGATAGATTTTCGTCTAGTTTTTGGCATTAACGTTTGTAATTAATTAATATCTTACTGTCCGGCGTGTGTCCGTACGTCCAGAATCCAAAAATTATATATTATTAACGATTTTATAATTTGGCATATAATTGATAGGGAATTAAATTGTTTTATTGATATCCCTATTGTTTTTTGGCAATATTTTGATTTTAAATAATTCACAACCACCAAATTGATAGCTGGCGTGCGTGTCCGCGACCGCGATATATTTAATTTTATTCTAAATTTAATTTTTTATATAAAAAACATCGAAAAACACGGTTTTTCGTGTTTATTTTCAAAAATTTCCACTACACTACCCCCTAATTTTGGTCTCATAATATCCCTCTCGTCCGCACCTATCCATTGACACCCCACAAGTGGGGGTTGCGAGCAGAGAAAGTCAAAAAATTCACATTGTTATTGTTCCACAGTACAGTATACAGTAGTACCGAGTCTACCTAAGGGGTGACATATTTTATTAAAATTTGAAGTTCTCGGGTCCTAATTGATAGATTTTCGTCTAGTTTTTGGCATTAACGTTTGTAATTAATTAATATCTTACTGTCCGGCGTGTGTCCGTACGTCCAGAATCCAAAAATTATATATTATTAACGATTTTATAATTTGGCATATAATTGATAGGGAATTAAATTGTTTTATTGATATCCCTATTGTTTTTTGGCAATATTTTGATTTTAAATAATTCACAACCACCAAATTGATAGCTGGCGTGCGTGTCCGCGACCGCGATATATTTAATTTTATTCTAAATTTAATTTTTTATATAAAAAACATCGAAAAACACGGTTTTTCGTGTTTATTTTCAAAAATTTCCACTACACTACCCCCTAATTTTGGTCTCATAATATCCCTCTCGTCCGCACCTATCCATTGACACCCCACAAGTGGGGGTTGCGAGCAGAGAAAGTCAAAAAATTCACATTGTTATTGTTCCACAGTACAGTATACAGTAGTACCGAGTCTACCTAAGGGGTGACATATTTTATTAAAATTTGAAGTTCTCGGGTCCTAATTGATAGATTTTCGTCTAGTTTTTGGCATTAACGTTTGTAATTAATTAATATCTTACTGTCCGGCGTGTGTCCGTACGTCCAGAATCCAAAAATTATATATTATTAACGATTTTATAATTTGGCATATAATTGATAGGGAATTAAATTGTTTTATTGATATCCCTATTGTTTTTTGGCAATATTTTGATTTTAAATAATTCACAACCACCAAATTGATAGCTGGCGTGCGTGTCCGCGACCGCGATATATTTAATTTTATTCTAAATTTAATTTTTTATATAAAAAACATCGAAAAACACGGTTTTTCGTGTTTATTTTCAAAAATTTCCACTACACTACCCCCTAATTTTGGTCTCATAATATCCCTCTCGTCCGCACCTATCCATTGACACCCCACAAGTGGGGGTTGCGAGCAGAGAAAGTCAAAAAATTCACATTGTTATTGTTCCACAGTACAGTATACAGTAGTACCGAGTCTACCTAAGGGGTGACATATTTTATTAAAATTTGAAGTTCTCGGGTCCTAATTGATAGATTTTCGTCTAGTTTTTGGCATTAACGTTTGTAATTAATTAATATCTTACTGTCCGGCGTGTGTCCGTACGTCCAGAATCCAAAAATTATATATTATTAACGATTTTATAATTTGGCATATAATTGATAGGGAATTAAATTGTTTTATTGATATCCCTATTGTTTTTTGGCAATATTTTGATTTTAAATAATTCACAACCACCAAATTGATAGCTGGCGTGCGTGTCCGCGACCGCGATATATTTAATTTTATTCTAAATTTAATTTTTTATATAAAAAACATCGAAAAACACGGTTTTTCGTGTTTATTTTCAAAAATTTCCACTACACTACCCCCTAATTTTGGTCTCATAATATCCCTCTCGTCCGCACCTATCCATTGACACCCCACAAGTGGGGGTTGCGAGCAGAGAAAGTCAAAAAATTCACATTGTTATTGTTCCACAGTACAGTATACAGTAGTACCGAGTCTACCTAAGGGGTGACATATTTTATTAAAATTTGAAGTTCTCGGGTCCTAATTGATAGATTTTCGTCTAGTTTTTGGCATTAACGTTTGTAATTAATTAATATCTTACTGTCCGGCGTGTGTCCGTACGTCCAGAATCCAAAAATTATATATTATTAACGATTTTATAATTTGGCATATAATTGATAGGGAATTAAATTGTTTTATTGATATCCCTATTGTTTTTTGGCAATATTTTGATTTTAAATAATTCACAACCACCAAATTGATAGCTGGCGTGCGTGTCCGCGACCGCGATATATTTAATTTTATTCTAAATTTAATTTTTTATATAAAAAACATCGAAAAACACGGTTTTTCGTGTTTATTTTCAAAAATTTCCACTACACTACCCCCTAATTTTGGTCTCATAATATCCCTCTCGTCCGCACCTATCCATTGACACCCCACAAGTGGGGGTTGCGAGCAGAGAAAGTCAAAAAATTCACATTGTTATTGTTCCACAGTACAGTATACAGTAGTACCGAGTCTACCTAAGGGGTGACATATTTTATTAAAATTTGAAGTTCTCGGGTCCTAATTGATAGATTTTCGTCTAGTTTTTGGCATTAACGTTTGTAATTAATTAATATCTTACTGTCCGGCGTGTGTCCGTACGTCCAGAATCCAAAAATTATATATTATTAACGATTTTATAATTTGGCATATAATTGATAGGGAATTAAATTGTTTTATTGATATCCCTATTGTTTTTTGGCAATATTTTGATTTTAAATAATTCACAACCACCAAATTGATAGCTGGCGTGCGTGTCCGCGACCGCGATATATTTAATTTTATTCTAAATTTAATTTTTTATATAAAAAACATCGAAAAACACGGTTTTTCGTGTTTATTTTCAAAAATTTCCACTACACTACCCCCTAATTTTGGTCTCATAATATCCCTCTCGTCCGCACCTATCCATTGACACCCCACAAGTGGGGGTTGCGAGCAGAGAAAGTCAAAAAATTCACATTGTTATTGTTCCACAGTACAGTATACAGTAGTACCGAGTCTACCTAAGGGGTGACATATTTTATTAAAATTTGAAGTTCTCGGGTCCTAATTGATAGATTTTCGTCTAGTTTTTGGCATTAACGTTTGTAATTAATTAATATCTTACTGTCCGGCGTGTGTCCGTACGTCCAGAATCCAAAAATTATATATTATTAACGATTTTATAATTTGGCATATAATTGATAGGGAATTAAATTGTTTTATTGATATCCCTATTGTTTTTTGGCAATATTTTGATTTTAAATAATTCACAACCACCAAATTGATAGCTGGCGTGCGTGTCCGCGACCGCGATATATTTAATTTTATTCTAAATTTAATTTTTTATATAAAAAACATCGAAAAACACGGTTTTTCGTGTTTATTTTCAAAAATTTCCACTACACTACCCCCTAATTTTGGTCTCATAATATCCCTCTCGTCCGCACCTATCCATTGACACCCCACAAGTGGGGGTTGCGAGCAGAGAAAGTCAAAAAATTCACATTGTTATTGTTCCACAGTACAGTATACAGTAGTACCGAGTCTACCTAAGGGGTGACATATTTTATTAAAATTTGAAGTTCTCGGGTCCTAATTGATAGATTTTCGTCTAGTTTTTGGCATTAACGTTTGTAATTAATTAATATCTTACTGTCCGGCGTGTGTCCGTACGTCCAGAATCCAAAAATTATATATTATTAACGATTTTATAATTTGGCATATAATTGATAGGGAATTAAATTGTTTTATTGATATCCCTATTGTTTTTTGGCAATATTTTGATTTTAAATAATTCACAACCACCAAATTGATAGCTGGCGTGCGTGTCCGCGACCGCGATATATTTAATTTTATTCTAAATTTAATTTTTTATATAAAAAACATCGAAAAACACGGTTTTTCGTGTTTATTTTCAAAAATTTCCACTACACTACCCCCTAATTTTGGTCTCATAATATCCCTCTCGTCCGCACCTATCCATTGACACCCCACAAGTGGGGGTTGCGAGCAGAGAAAGTCAAAAAATTCACATTGTTATTGTTCCACAGTACAGTATACAGTAGTACCGAGTCTACCTAAGGGGTGACATATTTTATTAAAATTTGAAGTTCTCGGGTCCTAATTGATAGATTTTCGTCTAGTTTTTGGCATTAACGTTTGTAATTAATTAATATCTTACTGTCCGGCGTGTGTCCGTACGTCCAGAATCCAAAAATTATATATTATTAACGATTTTATAATTTGGCATATAATTGATAGGGAATTAAATTGTTTTATTGATATCCCTATTGTTTTTTGGCAATATTTTGATTTTAAATAATTCACAACCACCAAATTGATAGCTGGCGTGCGTGTCCGCGACCGCGATATATTTAATTTTATTCTAAATTTAATTTTTTATATAAAAAACATCGAAAAACACGGTTTTTCGTGTTTATTTTCAAAAATTTCCACTACACTACCCCCTAATTTTGGTCTCATAATATCCCTCTCGTCCGCACCTATCCATTGACACCCCACAAGTGGGGGTTGCGAGCAGAGAAAGTCAAAAAATTCACATTGTTATTGTTCCACAGTACAGTATACAGTAGTACCGAGTCTACCTAAGGGGTGACATATTTTATTAAAATTTGAAGTTCTCGGGTCCTAATTGATAGATTTTCGTCTAGTTTTTGGCATTAACGTTTGTAATTAATTAATATCTTACTGTCCGGCGTGTGTCCGTACGTCCAGAATCCAAAAATTATATATTATTAACGATTTTATAATTTGGCATATAATTGATAGGGAATTAAATTGTTTTATTGATATCCCTATTGTTTTTTGGCAATATTTTGATTTTAAATAATTCACAACCACCAAATTGATAGCTGGCGTGCGTGTCCGCGACCGCGATATATTTAATTTTATTCTAAATTTAATTTTTTATATAAAAAACATCGAAAAACACGGTTTTTCGTGTTTATTTTCAAAAATTTCCACTACACTACCCCCTAATTTTGGTCTCATAATATCCCTCTCGTCCGCACCTATCCATTGACACCCCACAAGTGGGGGTTGCGAGCAGAGAAAGTCAAAAAATTCACATTGTTATTGTTCCACAGTACAGTATACAGTAGTACCGAGTCTACCTAAGGGGTGACATATTTTATTAAAATTTGAAGTTCTCGGGTCCTAATTGATAGATTTTCGTCTAGTTTTTGGCATTAACGTTTGTAATTAATTAATATCTTACTGTCCGGCGTGTGTCCGTACGTCCAGAATCCAAAAATTATATATTATTAACGATTTTATAATTTGGCATATAATTGATAGGGAATTAAATTGTTTTATTGATATCCCTATTGTTTTTTGGCAATATTTTGATTTTAAATAATTCACAACCACCAAATTGATAGCTGGCGTGCGTGTCCGCGACCGCGATATATTTAATTTTATTCTAAATTTAATTTTTTATATAAAAAACATCGAAAAACACGGTTTTTCGTGTTTATTTTCAAAAATTTCCACTACACTACCCCCTAATTTTGGTCTCATAATATCCCTCTCGTCCGCACCTATCCATTGACACCCCACAAGTGGGGGTTGCGAGCAGAGAAAGTCAAAAAATTCACATTGTTATTGTTCCACAGTACAGTATACAGTAGTACCGAGTCTACCTAAGGGGTGACATATTTTATTAAAATTTGAAGTTCTCGGGTCCTAATTGATAGATTTTCGTCTAGTTTTTGGCATTAACGTTTGTAATTAATTAATATCTTACTGTCCGGCGTGTGTCCGTACGTCCAGAATCCAAAAATTATATATTATTAACGATTTTATAATTTGGCATATAATTGATAGGGAATTAAATTGTTTTATTGATATCCCTATTGTTTTTTGGCAATATTTTGATTTTAAATAATTCACAACCACCAAATTGATAGCTGGCGTGCGTGTCCGCGACCGCGATATATTTAATTTTATTCTAAATTTAATTTTTTATATAAAAAACATCGAAAAACACGGTTTTTCGTGTTTATTTTCAAAAATTTCCACTACACTACCCCCTAATTTTGGTCTCATAATATCCCTCTCGTCCGCACCTATCCATTGACACCCCACAAGTGGGGGTTGCGAGCAGAGAAAGTCAAAAAATTCACATTGTTATTGTTCCACAGTACAGTATACAGTAGTACCGAGTCTACCTAAGGGGTGACATATTTTATTAAAATTTGAAGTTCTCGGGTCCTAATTGATAGATTTTCGTCTAGTTTTTGGCATTAACGTTTGTAATTAATTAATATCTTACTGTCCGGCGTGTGTCCGTACGTCCAGAATCCAAAAATTATATATTATTAACGATTTTATAATTTGGCATATAATTGATAGGGAATTAAATTGTTTTATTGATATCCCTATTGTTTTTTGGCAATATTTTGATTTTAAATAATTCACAACCACCAAATTGATAGCTGGCGTGCGTGTCCGCGACCGCGATATATTTAATTTTATTCTAAATTTAATTTTTTATATAAAAAACATCGAAAAACACGGTTTTTCGTGTTTATTTTCAAAAATTTCCACTACACTACCCCCTAATTTTGGTCTCATAATATCCCTCTCGTCCGCACCTATCCATTGACACCCCACAAGTG
This sequence comes from Xylocampa areola, assembly GCA_935421205.1. Lineage (NCBI taxonomy): Eukaryota > Metazoa > Arthropoda > Insecta > Lepidoptera > Noctuidae > Xylocampa > Xylocampa areola. The sequence goes on along the minus strand of OW285212.1, from coordinate 19,583,528 downwards.
GGGGTTGCGAGCAGAGAAAGTCAAAAAATTCACATTGTTATTGTTCCACAGTACAGTATACAGTAGTACCGAGTCTACCTAAGGGGTGACATATTTTATTAAAATTTGAAGTTCTCGGGTCCTAATTGATAGATTTTCGTCTAGTTTTTGGCATTAACGTTTGTAATTAATTAATATCTTACTGTCCGGCGTGTGTCCGTACGTCCAGAATCCAAAAATTATATATTATTAACGATTTTATAATTTGGCATATAATTGATAGGGAATTAAATTGTTTTATTGATATCCCTATTGTTTTTTGGCAATATTTTGATTTTAAATAATTCACAACCACCAAATTGATAGCTGGCGTGCGTGTCCGCGACCGCGATATATTTAATTTTATTCTAAATTTAATTTTTTATATAAAAAACATCGAAAAACACGGTTTTTCGTGTTTATTTTCAAAAATTTCCACTACACTACCCCCTAATTTTGGTCTCATAATATCCCTCTCGTCCGCACCTATCCATTGACACCCCACAAGTGGGGGTTGCGAGCAGAGAAAGTCAAAAAATTCACATTGTTATTGTTCCACAGTACAGTATACAGTAGTACCGAGTCTACCTAAGGGGTGACATATTTTATTAAAATTTGAAGTTCTCGGGTCCTAATTGATAGATTTTCGTCTAGTTTTTGGCATTAACGTTTGTAATTAATTAATATCTTACTGTCCGGCGTGTGTCCGTACGTCCAGAATCCAAAAATTATATATTATTAACGATTTTATAATTTGGCATATAATTGATAGGGAATTAAATTGTTTTATTGATATCCCTATTGTTTTTTGGCAATATTTTGATTTTAAATAATTCACAACCACCAAATTGATAGCTGGCGTGCGTGTCCGCGACCGCGATATATTTAATTTTATTCTAAATTTAATTTTTTATATAAAAAACATCGAAAAACACGGTTTTTCGTGTTTATTTTCAAAAATTTCCACTACACTACCCCCTAATTTTGGTCTCATAATATCCCTCTCGTCCGCACCTATCCATTGACACCCCACAAGTGGGGGTTGCGAGCAGAGAAAGTCAAAAAATTCACATTGTTATTGTTCCACAGTACAGTATACAGTAGTACCGAGTCTACCTAAGGGGTGACATATTTTATTAAAATTTGAAGTTCTCGGGTCCTAATTGATAGATTTTCGTCTAGTTTTTGGCATTAACGTTTGTAATTAATTAATATCTTACTGTCCGGCGTGTGTCCGTACGTCCAGAATCCAAAAATTATATATTATTAACGATTTTATAATTTGGCATATAATTGATAGGGAATTAAATTGTTTTATTGATATCCCTATTGTTTTTTGGCAATATTTTGATTTTAAATAATTCACAACCACCAAATTGATAGCTGGCGTGCGTGTCCGCGACCGCGATATATTTAATTTTATTCTAAATTTAATTTTTTATATAAAAAACATCGAAAAACACGGTTTTTCGTGTTTATTTTCAAAAATTTCCACTACACTACCCCCTAATTTTGGTCTCATAATATCCCTCTCGTCCGCACCTATCCATTGACACCCCACAAGTGGGGGTTGCGAGCAGAGAAAGTCAAAAAATTCACATTGTTATTGTTCCACAGTACAGTATACAGTAGTACCGAGTCTACCTAAGGGGTGACATATTTTATTAAAATTTGAAGTTCTCGGGTCCTAATTGATAGATTTTCGTCTAGTTTTTGGCATTAACGTTTGTAATTAATTAATATCTTACTGTCCGGCGTGTGTCCGTACGTCCAGAATCCAAAAATTATATATTATTAACGATTTTATAATTTGGCATATAATTGATAGGGAATTAAATTGTTTTATTGATATCCCTATTGTTTTTTGGCAATATTTTGATTTTAAATAATTCACAACCACCAAATTGATAGCTGGCGTGCGTGTCCGCGACCGCGATATATTTAATTTTATTCTAAATTTAATTTTTTATATAAAAAACATCGAAAAACACGGTTTTTCGTGTTTATTTTCAAAAATTTCCACTACACTACCCCCTAATTTTGGTCTCATAATATCCCTCTCGTCCGCACCTATCCATTGACACCCCACAAGTGGGGGTTGCGAGCAGAGAAAGTCAAAAAATTCACATTGTTATTGTTCCACAGTACAGTATACAGTAGTACCGAGTCTACCTAAGGGGTGACATATTTTATTAAAATTTGAAGTTCTCGGGTCCTAATTGATAGATTTTCGTCTAGTTTTTGGCATTAACGTTTGTAATTAATTAATATCTTACTGTCCGGCGTGTGTCCGTACGTCCAGAATCCAAAAATTATATATTATTAACGATTTTATAATTTGGCATATAATTGATAGGGAATTAAATTGTTTTATTGATATCCCTATTGTTTTTTGGCAATATTTTGATTTTAAATAATTCACAACCACCAAATTGATAGCTGGCGTGCGTGTCCGCGACCGCGATATATTTAATTTTATTCTAAATTTAATTTTTTATATAAAAAACATCGAAAAACACGGTTTTTCGTGTTTATTTTCAAAAATTTCCACTACACTACCCCCTAATTTTGGTCTCATAATATCCCTCTCGTCCGCACCTATCCATTGACACCCCACAAGTGGGGGTTGCGAGCAGAGAAAGTCAAAAAATTCACATTGTTATTGTTCCACAGTACAGTATACAGTAGTACCGAGTCTACCTAAGGGGTGACATATTTTATTAAAATTTGAAGTTCTCGGGTCCTAATTGATAGATTTTCGTCTAGTTTTTGGCATTAACGTTTGTAATTAATTAATATCTTACTGTCCGGCGTGTGTCCGTACGTCCAGAATCCAAAAATTATATATTATTAACGATTTTATAATTTGGCATATAATTGATAGGGAATTAAATTGTTTTATTGATATCCCTATTGTTTTTTGGCAATATTTTGATTTTAAATAATTCACAACCACCAAATTGATAGCTGGCGTGCGTGTCCGCGACCGCGATATATTTAATTTTATTCTAAATTTAATTTTTTATATAAAAAACATCGAAAAACACGGTTTTTCGTGTTTATTTTCAAAAATTTCCACTACACTACCCCCTAATTTTGGTCTCATAATATCCCTCTCGTCCGCACCTATCCATTGACACCCCACAAGTGGGGGTTGCGAGCAGAGAAAGTCAAAAAATTGCCCGCCCACCCTCCCGTTTCTTACTGGCCACATCACCTCGGTCTGGACGGTCGGAAAATGAAATCGGTCAGGGGCACTTCTGGCAACCGCGGCGCGTCTTCTCGTGGTGCTGGCTTGTCTGGGGCGCGTAGCCTCATCTCCAGGCAGTTCTCCGTCCCGTCTGAGCCGACTCCAAAATCCGTGGAGCCGTCATCAGCGGGACCCGAGTCTACCCCGCATAGCCTGAATCTGTCCTTCGGGGGAGGTGACTCCCTTGAAGGAGATAGAGGGGAGAGTCAGGCTGTGGCCGAGGCACGCGTCAGCCTGGCCAGCATCTCTGATCAGGTCCCGATCCGTGAGATTCCGGTGAGAGCGAATGTTCTCCTTTCAAAATCAAAAAAAGCTGTTGAGAGCTCCCGGAATCTTCGGAGGGAGATTAAAGAAGTCGTGGTCGAGAGCCTGCAGGAGTTGTATAACATGATACTTCGTCTTGCCGACTCCCGATCGCGACATGAGTGCGTCGCGGAGAAGCTTAGGGCGGACCGTGCTAGGGAAATTGCTAACCTGGAAAGGGAGCACACGGCCGCCCTGAAAGAGAAAATGGGTGTGCTCGGGGACATCGTTAAGACGAACCGGACGCTCATTAGCGAGATCGAGAGCGTCCGGAAAATGGTTGCATTCGAGGTCCCCGAGCACATTCGACCCCTGACCGATGCCTCCTCTAGTGTCCTCAAGAGGGTGATAGACCTGCCAAAGGCGGTGAGCTCTGAGGTCGTGACGGTCCTCATGAGTACCGATAGGGCACCGTTACAGGGGGCTCCTACTACCAACTTGGAGCCCCTTAACGACCTCACAGAAAAAGTCTCCCGCCTTCAGAGGACATTGGAGGAAGGTCATGGAAGACCGACCTTCGCCGAAGTCGCGGGTCGAGGCCCCGGCCTCTCCGAGCTAACGCCCTCTCACACCCTACTGGTAAGCTCCAAAGTCGCCACAGCAACTGCGGACCAAATCCTGGAGCAGGTCAAGGGGGGCGTCGATGCGAGACAGCTCGGCATCGGGGTGCAGCGTATCAGGAAGGCCAGAAACCAGAAGGTGGTCCTTAGCTGTGCCTCGAGGAAGGAGGCCGAGACTCTCGGCAGACAACTGCAGTTGGTCGCCGGGGAACTGGTGGTCGAGGACGCTGCCAAAAGACTCCCACAAATTATAATTTGGGATGTGATGGCAGCGGAATCGGATGCCCAGATAGTTGCGTCGTTGCGTGGGCAAAACTCCAGGCTTTTCGAGGGCCTGACGTTGCAGGAGGATGCGAAGGTGAGATATCGCATCAAAGCGAGGAATCCCCTGCAATGTCACGTTGTCCTGGAGTGCACGCCCAGCTTATGGCGACGCATAGTTGAGGCAGGTCGGCTCTTCATCGGATGGCAGCGATGTCGGGTGGAGGAAAGATCTCCACTGGTACAGTGCGGCCGTTGTTTAGGCTTCGGGCACAGTAGAGGTATGTGCAAAGCCGAAGTGCCCGGGGACCTGTGCGCGCACTGTGCCACGTCGGGCCATTCCGCTCGGGAATGTCCCAAACGAAGAGTCGTCCCACCTAGTCCCCCGTCATGTGCCAACTGCATGAAGGAGAAAAAGGGGAGCACCGACCACGGAGCTTTCAGTGACGAGTGTCCTGTGAGAGCCAAATGGGAAGCAATAGCTAGGGCCTCGGTCAGCTATTGCTAAAGTCTCCACAGTCAGCACCGGAGTAGACACGAACTCGCGGGCACCGCGCCTCTTCTTCGTCCAGTGCAATCTTAGGAGATGTAAGGACGCCACGGATGAAGTCTTCGGGGTTGCCGCGCAACGTAAGTGCGACATCCTTCTGCTGCAGGAGCCGTATGTGGGTAGCACAGGAGAGATGTCGCACCGGCGCGGTATCCGGATATTCCAGAAGACTGGCGTCCGGACGAAGAATGTTAAGGCTGCGGTGGCGGTCCTTAGGGATGAGTTCGTGGTCCAGGTGGACACAAAGTACGTTACGGAAAGCTTCGTGGTCGTTAAAGTGGCCCGATCCGGGGGAGAACACCTTACACTCGTGTCATTATACTTCGAGGGCTCCGAACCGTTGGAACCCTACCTAAACGCGCTCTCATTGGCGATACCCCCCGCCGGACAAGTCATCATCGGCGGGGATTTTAACGCGAAGAGCGCATGGTGGGGTAGTTCGGAGGAGGACGACCGAGGAAAAGTTTTGTTAGAGTACTTGGCGTCCTCGGGGCTGCACGTAGTTAATGAAGGTGCAGTACCCACCTTCGAGGTGTATCGCGGTGGCAGATACTTTTCGAGTATCGTCGATGTGACCCTAGTAACGGAGGCGCTATTGAGCAGTGTCTCGGGTTGGAGGGTTGATCGGACATTATCACAGTTGTCTGATCATAATAGTATAACCTTCCAACTGGAGACAATCGCCTCCGGGGGTCCACGACCCACGTCTGCCACCCGTAAATATGACACGAGGAAGGCCAATTGGTCGCGGTTCCGGGGCGCTCTCCAGGAGAAGTTGGAGTTACTCGGCGTCCCTGCAGAGAACATTGCCACTCTGAGCGGGGACGACCTTGAGTCTTACATAGATAGACTCATGGAGAGCGTCGAGGAAGTAAGCGAGGGTGTTCTCCCGCGTATCAAGCCACGTCAGGCGATAAAGAACCCGTGGTGGACTCGAGAGTTAACGGAGAAGAGGCAGGAGGTGGTCAGACGTAGGCGGCGAATTAGAGGAGCGAATCCGGCTCGGAGACAGCTAGTGGTCGAACATTACCTGGAGGCGCTCGTGGATTACAAGAGCGCCATAAACCAAGCCCGCACCACTAGCTGGAAGAGTTTTTGCTCCGATATGACCCGGGACAAGGTATGGGATGGGGCCTGGCGAGTCATCAGGCGTTGCACGGGGCCCATGGTGACAGGCGTCGAATTAAAAGACGATCAAGGGAATAACCTGTCACCGGCAGAATCTGCACGTCTGATGGCCGCCACGCTCTTTCCCGACGACTCGCCTGATGAGGACACTCCCGAACAGGCTGAGCTTCGCCGGGTCATGCAAATTCCGCCGCCGACGGAATGCCTCGCTCCATCGGGTCCACCGATCACGGGTTCGGAGCTCTTCGACGTGCTGTCGACAATGAACCCCAAGAAAGCGCCGGGATGTGATGGTTTAACCGTCGACATCTGCAGGGCAGCGATTGGAGCCGACTGCCAGGTGTTCCTCGCCGTTTTTAACAGGTGCCTAGAGCTAGGACTCTTCCCCAGAAGATGGAAGGGAGCCCGGGTTTGTGTGATTCCCAAACCATCTAAGGGTGATTACACAAACCCGAAGGCCTACAGACCGATAGGCCTGCTCCCGGTGATGGGGAAGGTCCTAGAAAAAATTATAAACAACCGTCTCCTGTGGCACCTGGAGGCTAGAGGACACCTTAACACTAGGCAGTACGGCTTCATGCCACAGCGCGGCACCGAGGACGCCCTCTATGATTTGGTGGCACTCATAAAGCACGAAGCGTTTACGCAGAAGAAAATCGTCGCTGTAGTGTCACTGGATATAGAGGGTGCATTCGATCATGCTTGGTGGCCGCAAATTAAGGCACAGCTGCTGGCCAAAAACTGTCCTGCGGATGTATACGGTTTGGTCGGTAGTTACCTTACCGACCGAGCCATCACCATCGAGTATTCCGGCGCTTCGGTCACAAAGACCACGACAAGGGGTTGCGTACAGGGGAGTATCAGCGGACCGCTGATGTGGAACGTCGTTCTCGACTCGCTCCTCGAATTGCTAGAGGGGGAAGAGGTCCACGTCCAAGCTTTTGCTGACGACGTGGTCCTCGTTGCATCGGCTTACTCGGTCGAGGAGCTTGAGTCAATGGTCAATCCTGTACTCGAGACGGTCGCCAACTGGGGCATGGAGAATAAGTTGCGGTTCTCCCCTCAGAAGACATCGCTTATGGTGGTGACGAGGTGGATGAACCCTCCCGTGCCCCGTATCACCATGGCGACCGTTACACTAACATCTGTGGAACATATCCGAGTACTGGGATTGATCATCGATAGGAATTTGACGTTCCGAGACCACATCCAAGCGGTCTGCGCGAAAGCCGCTGCGGTGTATAAAGGCCTGGCTAAGGCAGCAAAAGCCTCGTGGGGTTTAAGCCCGGAGATAGTCAGGCACATATACATCGGGGCGGTCGAACCGATTCTCCTGTACGCATCGTGTGCATGGGTCGACAGCACGTCGAAGAAGTACATCGTCCAGCGCCTGAGGTCGTCGCAGCGTTTATTCGCACTAAAGATCGCGAAAGCCTACCGCACCGTCTCTTTCGAATCGGCGGTGACGATCGCGCGTCTGTTGCCGATCGAGCTGCGGGCTCGTGAGGCGGCCGAGCTATATACGGTGAAGCGAGGAAGACCCCTGCCGGAGGCGGGGGATCGGCAAGTCGAGACCAGGACTCCGTTCTTTCGCTTGCCGCATCCCGCCCTTCGGCCGGAGGTGCGCTTCACCGTACTGGACCGCCTCGATGATAGCGAGCCTGGGGCAAGACCATGCGCCCCTGTCAGCATTTACACTGACGGCAGCAAGATCGAGGGGAAAGTGGGATGCGCGATCTCCTGCTGGCGAGACGGTGGCGAAGTGTTCAACAAGAAATACCGGCTGGAACCATTTTGTACGGTGTTCCAGTCCGAGTTGTTTGCGCTTCGCCAAGCGGTAAGGCTCACGATGGAGGACCAGCGTTTCAGGGAGTGTGACATATTGAGCGATTCGCGCTCCTCCCTGGACGCAATGGGTAACCCGCGGTCCACGCACCCGCTGGTGTGCGACATTAGGAAAAGTCTGTCGCGGGCTGCCGAACAGGGCTGCATAGTCAATCTCTGGTGGGTGCGCGCTCATGTCGGTACCATTGGCAACGAGCGCGCCGATGAACTCGCCAAGCATGCAGCCCTTTATAAGAAAACGGCAGCAGACTACGACAGATTTCCGCTTTCGTACGCCAGACGGGCGATACGCCAACGTACCATGAATGCCTGGCAGCAAGAATATACCCTGTCCGGAAAGGGCAGGATTACCAAGTTGTTCTTTCCGGACGTGCGCCAGGCATTCCGAACAATTGGGAGGGTTGGCGTGTCCTACTGGAAAAGTCAAGCGTGGACCGGACATGGCGGCAATGCCGCATACCTCCATCGCTTTAAGCGCTGCGACGACCCGGGCTGTTTTTGCTCCCCTGACGCCGTGCAGACAGTCGAGCATGTCCTGAATGACTGTCCGGCATTCAGCTCTCGAAGGTTGCAGCTCGAATTCGAGGTCGATGAGTCTCTATCGACCTCAACATGGAGCTCCCTTCTGGCCGGCAAGATTTCGGGACCTAAATTTGCCGACTTCTGCATCGGTGTAATGAAGGCAGTGGCACGGAACAACGGTGCCACTGTTGTTGATTGACTCGGCTGAGACGGAAAAGGAAGGAAACAAAAACAAAAAAAAAAAAAAAAAAAAAAAATTACAAAACTTAAAACGAGATGATGAAGGACGGAGAGAGGAGAGTTGTGTTATATATATAAGAAAGGAGAAAAGTTTTTTGGAAACCGTAGTGTAGGAATTTGGGATGAAAAGGGTAAAATAAAAGGATAAAAGAAGAAATATTAATTAATATAATTTAAAGGTAAAACGGGCAGACGCAATTTGCTGGGCACTTCGACTAACATTAAAAAAAAAAAAAAAAAAAAAAAGAAAACAAAAAAAAAAAAAAAAAAAAAAAAAAAAAAACAAAAAAAAACTAGTACTACTGTCCAGCAGACTTGCGACTGTCGTCATTTATGTAAGAAAACATCAATATATAATATAAGCTTTTAGTATATACATTTATTAAAACTATACAAGGACCCTGAAAAATTACATCAGGGGGTGTGTGAACTTCAAAAAAAAAAAAAAAAAAAAAAAAAAAACCTAACCTAACCTTTTTTTTTTTTTTTTTTTTTAATGTGGAGAAATGCCCTCGCATACCGCTCTGACACGGGGAGACAGAGCGGTTATGTGGGACTCGAACCCACTAAAACTCCACAGTATACCTCCTCATCTGCTTGAGGGCGGGACGCGGGAACGCTCTCGCACACAACCGCGAACCCGCCCGCAGCCGTCCGTTGCCGGACTCCTTCACGGGGTTGGGTATTGCACCCCCCCGCTACGGCACACCAGACTAATGGCGTGCCGCAACCACCTCGGAGACCATGTGCAATGGGCGCCAGACGACCCCGTGTCTGGACGCCCAAGGTCCCCTGCGACGGGTCAGGTCTGTGGCCCCGCCGCCTGCCACTACGGCCGCAGAGGATAGGGAGAGCGGCGCCTCGCAATACCGGCACTCCTCTTCCCCTGCGGCCCCACCGCGTCCGCCATCCAACGGTGGCGGCCCCGTTAAGGCCGCGGCAGGTAGGGAGAGCGGCGCATCGACATACCGGCACTCCTCTCCCACCGCGGCCCCCATCCCTCTGCTGCGGCGCCGCCCATACGACGCCGCAGCCCACCTCAGTTGCGGCACCCCCCATAAGGCCCGCAACCTACGCCGGCGCCGCTCCAACATGGGCTTGAAGGCAAAGCCCTGAGGAGCGGCCCTCCTCGGGTTCCGTTAGCTTCACCGTGGGTGACCAAGCCACGGCTACTAGAGCCCCCCCACCACGACAAGGTGGAACCCCTGGGGGGGAACCTAACCTAACCTAACCTAACCTAACCTAACCTAACCTAACCTAACCTAACCTCTAGTCGAAGAGATCAAGCTGTTGGGTCTAATAATAGACTGCAAACTCACCTTCAACGAGCATGTAGCCGTGACCTGTAAAAAGGCCGCGGATATATACAAACAGCTAGCATGCGCGGCAAAGGTGACGTGGGGTCTCAACAGAGAGATAATTAGGACCATCTATGTGTCGGTGATAGAGCCAATCGTGTTGTACGCAGCAAAGTTGTTAGACTCACTGCAAAGGGGATTTGCGCAAAAAATCTGCAAAGCTTACCGCACGGTATCTCTGACATCGGCACTAATCCTCTCAGGCCAACTGCCCTTAGACCTCCGCGTGATAGAGGCCGCCACCCTTTTCAAAGTCAGAAAAGGTCATTCTCACGAGTTTGTACCACCAGGCAGAGAAATAGAGAGTAAAGTGGACTACAGACTCGCTCCCCACCCATCCCAACTCACAATAACAGAGTACGCGTGCCTAGAAGACATGGATCCCGAAACCCTGATAACCCACCAAGTTAACGGTCCCCAAATATACACCGACGGCAGCAAGATTGAAGGGAAAGTCGGAGCTGCCCTAACATGGTGGGAAGAAGGCAGGGAGAAAAAGTCCAAAACCTTCCGCCTAGAGCCACACAACACTGTCTTCCAATCGGAGATGTACGCACTCTTCAGAGCCGTCAAGATGGCGAGAGAATCCAGGGCGGCCTCCGTCAGCATTTTGAGCGACTCTAGATCATCGCTCGACCTGCTGAGGAGCCCGTCCGTCTCTCACATCCTAGCGCGGGAAATGAAGAGGCTCGTGCGCGAAACCAGAGAGGAGGGCAGAGAAGTGAAACTATGCTGGCTAAGAGCGCACGTGGGGACACCCGGGAATGAGAGAGCGGACGAGTTGGCCAAAAAGGCAGCGCTTACCAAAAAAACAGCCCCCGACTACGACAAAGTCCCAGTATCGTTCGTGAGGAGGCAGATACGACTAGAGACTGTCAAGAAGTGGCAGGCGCGATACGAGTCCTCCAGCACAGGCTCCGTCACAAAAGTATTCTTCCCAGACGTCCTAGAGGCGAAAAGAATACTCCGAAACGTTGACCTCACGCCGGTCCACGTCCAAGCCCTGACTGGACACGGAGGATTCTCAGCGTACCTCCACCGCTTCCACTTAAAAGACAGTCCCTCGTGCGTATGTGACCCGAGCTGCGACGAAACGATTTGGCATCTGCTCCTTGAGTGCCCAAGATTCTGCCATGAGAGGATGAACCTGGAGGCAACAATGCAAATCCAGCTAAACCAGTCCACCCTCCACAACATCATGCAGAATCTAGCGGCAAGGGAACCATTCTTGGCCTACGCGAGCAAAGTCGTTAGAGTCGCAGCAAAGGCCAACAAAACAGACTCTGCCTACCGACCACAACAAAACACACATCCCACACAACAAAATATTATGACACCAAACTCCCAACCGCAACCACAACACACAAGCCCAAGCCAGACAACGGTTGTCACTTTCACGCCTATCAACCAACTGTTGGCGTGCGGTGAGAGCGGAGAACCAGGCATCAGGTTAAGAGGGGTAGCCCTCTTCATGAATCGGCACTACGAAAAGCTCGGAATAAGCTTCTGCCGAGTGAGCAACCGCCAGCGAGTAGTAATTTCACCAGGCCTAGCCGCTTTAGTAAACGGTAGCACCTCCAAGACAAGCATAAAAGCCAGCCGATACATGGCCCTACAGGAAATGGTAATCTCAAACCACCGTTGCCGTCTACTGCGATCGCATGACAAGTCGATCGCACTATTCGAGTGGGGGAGTGAGACTCCATTTACCAGGGCATGCACGGTGCTCCGTGAGGTAGCCAAGGAGACCACCAGCCCCCGCATCATAAGCATAGATGCAATGGTGATAGAGAGAGAGAGGGGAGAAGTCGCAGATCGCTATGGCTGTATACTGGCCTCAGCGAAACACAAAATGGTCGTCTATGAGGATAGCGGGGAATATCTAAGCTTCCTCCAAAGCCCCAGAAAAGACGAGACCATAAGTGCGACCAGCCCAAGTACCAGCCAGGGCCACCCCCAATCGATCTCAAACACGCAAAGCGGTGCAGATAGAGCCCGACAGAAGGCAGACGCTGAGAAGGATGCAGAAGAACACCACAAAAGAGGCAACCCAGAAGAGAGAGCCAAAATGGGAAAACGCCTAGCATCCTTCAGGCAGTTTTTCGGCCACCTGACCCTTGGCACCACCAGCAGCAAGCAGGAGGCAGCCGTAGAGGCTTTCACGAGGGTAACGCCGGAAACTAAAAAGCAGTCGCCCCCCGCCTACACAAGAGCAGAGAAAGGGCAAGTCACTCCTCCTGGACTCACATCGGCGTCCGAGCCTGCAGACCACGTGAGGAACGCATTCCAAGAGTACCTAGCGATCGTGAGAGCAACCAAGGAGGTTAATCTCGCGACATGCAAGAAGATCCTGCAGACCTTCCATCTGAACAACGAAGGCCTGCTCAGGGTGCTACTCGAGGAAGCTGGGGCAGCGGTATATGACAACGCCAACTCGCAAGTCATCAGAGGGAAAATAGCGGGGTCATATATGGCAGCCTACAACGCCACACGTGGATTTGTAGCTCTTGACGAAGAGGAGACAAAGCGCACACAGAAACCAGTCTTCCAAACACCAGGAAGCGACTCCATAGTTGTTACCGCCCGATGTACCGAAATCATGTTGGACGACAAGATCCTCGGAATGGCGCAAACCATTCTGGAGACTGCGGAAGATCCAGCAGAAAAAGGGAAATGGGCGGTACCAAACATAACTTGGATAAACGGGGTTCCGGGCTGCGGGAAGACGACGTGGGTGGTTCGGAACTTCGATGAGGAAAACGATGTCGTAGTCACCACGACAACTGAAGCAGCCAAAGATCTCCGAGACAAGCTGGCTCGCCGCTTGGGAGACCGCGTTAAGACCAAAGTGCGGACAATGGCCTCAATCCTAGCCAATGGGTTCAAAAAGCGAGACCAGTGCCACCGTCTCACGGTGGATGAGGCGCTTATGAACCACTTTGGTGCTATAGTCATGGCAGCGAGGTTGTCAGGTGCCAGCGAAGTAGTCCTCATCGGTGACGTCAACCAGCTACCCTTCCTGGACAGAGAAAACTTGTTTCTAGTTAACTACGCCCGTCCAAACCTGGTCGCAACCATCGATCAGGAGTTGCTATGTACACACCGGAACCCGATGGATGTCGCTTTCGCCCTATGCGATATATACTCAGGTATATACTCGTCAAAGTCTGACGTGTCGCAGGTCCACTCCCTGAAGGTGAAGAGTTACACAGGTGCGCAAATACCAATCACCGCCCAAAATACCCTATACTTGACTCACACGCAGGATGAGAAATCCTCACTGATCAGTATAGGGTATGGATCCGGTGAAGGGTCGCGCACACTGACCATACACGAAGCTCAGGGGTTAACCTGCGACAACGTCATTATCATCAACACCAAGTCCAGGAGGATACAAATCCACGACAGCGTCCACCATGCAGTAGTTGCGGTCTCAAGACACACTGTCAGCTGCGTCTACTACACCGATGACGCAAATGACGCCACAGGCCGTTTCGCAAAGAAGGCTATGGATGCGTCAGCTAAGATGGTCGTCGAATACAACCTAAAGACGGCCATGCAGCACAGAGACAAAGCGGTCGTGGAGGCTCTGATAAAAACCGCAAAATCCGTGGCCGAAAATGCTGCATAAATATGTATAATCATTGTTAATTTCCGTTGCAATCAATGTCAAATGCATCTGTTGTAATAATTGTCAAACTCGCTTGTATTGGAGTCGCTTGTAGTTAGTGACCCAGAGAGTCATGCTCACTAAAATGTCAAAGCCGACGGCGGCAGGTGTATTGGATCGCCCAGTTCCCCAAAATATGGTTGAGCTGGACGGTGCTGATGCAACTGTCATACCCGTGAACGAGTGCTGCCGGCGGTGACAAGTCATCTGGGACCCACCTCTCCAAGCGATTCCAACTCCTATTTTCTGTGTTAATTAAGACTGCACTAACAAAAACATAAGTACACACTTAGTTTATAAGTACTCACATAGTTAATAATTATATAAAAAAAAAAAAAAAAAAAAAAAAAAAAAAAAAAAAAAAAAAAAAAAAAAATTATGGACTCTCATAGCTTAAGACTAGATTAAAGTGATCCCAAGTGGAGACACAAATGTTAACACAAAGCATCTAAATAATAAATAGCAAAAAAAGGCACGGACGCAAAGTCTGTGGACATATTGTATTATTAAAAAAAAAAAAAAAAAAAAAAAAACCTAACCTAACCTAACCTTTTTTTTTTTTTTTTTTTTTTTTTTTTTTATGTGGAGAAATGCCCTCGCATACCGCTCTGACACGGGGAGACAGAGCGGTTATGTGGGACTCGAACCCACTAAAACTCCACAGTATACCTCCTCAGCTGCTTGAGGGCGGGACGCGGGAACGCTCTCGCACACAACCGCGAACCCGCCCGCAGCCGTCGGTTCCGGACTCCCTCACGGGGTTGGGTATTGCACCCCCCCGCTACGGCACACCAGACTAATGGCGTGCCGCAACCACCTCGGAGACCATGTGCAATGGGTGCCAGACAACCCCGTGTCTGGACGCCCAAGGTCCCCTGCGACGGGTCAGGTCTGTGGCCCCGCCGCCTGCCACTACGGCCGCAGAGGATAGGGAGAGCGGCGCCTCGCAATACCGGCACTCCTCTTCCCCTGCGGCCCCACCGCGTCCGCCATCCAACGGTGGCGGCCCCGTCAAGGCCGCGGCAGGTAGGGAGAGCGGCGCATCGACATACCGGCACTCCTCTCCCACCGCGGCCCCCATCCCTCAGCTGCGGTGCCGCCCATACGACGCCGCAGCCCACCTCAGTTGCGGCACCCCCCATAAGGCCCGCAACCTACGCCGGCGCCGCTCCAACATGGGCTTGAAGGCAAAGCCCTGAGGAGCGGCCCTCCTCGGGTTCCGTTAGCTTCACCGTGGGTGACCAAGCCACGGCTACTAGAGCCCCCCCACCACGACAAGGTGGAACCCCTGGGGGGGAACCTAACCTAACCTAACCTAACCTAACCTAACCTTTTTTTTTTTTTTTTTTTTTTTTTTTTTTTTTTTTTTATGTGGAGAAATGCCCTCGCATACCGCTCTGACACGGGGAGACAGAGCGGTTATGTGGGACTCGAACCCACTAAAACTCCACAGTATACCTCCTCAGCTGCTTGAGGGCGGGACGCGGGAACGCTCTCGCACACAACCGCGAACCCGCCCGCAGCCGTCCGTTGCCGGACTCCCTCACGGGGTTGGGTATTGCACCCCCCCGCTATGGCACACCAGACTAATGGCGTGCCGCAACCACCTCGGAGACCATGTGCAATGGGCGCCAGACGACCCCGTGTCTGGACGCCCTAGGTCCCCTGCGACGGGTCAGGTCTGTGGCCCCGCCGCCTGCCACTACGGCCGCAGAGGATAGGGAGAGCGGCGCCTCGCAATACCAGCACTCCTCTTCCCCTGCGGCCCCACCGCGTCCGCCATCCAACGGTGGCGGCCCCGTCAAGGCCACGGTAGGTAGGGAGAGCGGCGCATCGACATACCGGCACTCCTCTCCCACCGCGGCCCCCATCCCTCAGCTGCGGTGCCGCCCATACGACGCCGCAGCCCACCTCAGTTGCGACACCCCCCATAAGGCCCGCAACCTACGCCGGCGCCGCTCCTACATGGGCTTGAAGGCAAAGTCCTGAGGAGCGGCCCTCCTCGGGTTCCGTTAGCTTCACCGTGGGTGACCAAGCCACGGCTACTAGAGCCCCCCCACCACGACAAGGTGGAACCCCTGGGGGGGAACCTAACCTAACCTAACCTAACCTAACCTAACCTAACCTAACCTAACCTAACCTAACCATAACCATATACATCGGGGCGGTCGAACCGATTCTCCTGTACGCATCGTGTGCAAGTCGAAGTCGAAGAAATATATCGTCCAGCGCCTGAGGTCGTCGCAGCGTCTATTCGCACTGAAGATCTTGAAAGCCTACGGCACCGTCTCTTTCGAATTGGCGGTGACGATCGCGCGTCTGTTGCCGATCGAGCTGCGGGCTCGTGAGGCGGCCGAGCTATATACAGTGAAGCGAGGAAGACCCCTGCCGGAGGCGGGGGATCGGCAAGTCGAGACCAGGACTCCGTTCTTTCGCTTGCCGCATCCCGCCCTTCGGGCGGAGGTGCGCTTCACCGTACTGGACCGCCTCGATTATCAGCGAGCCTGGGGCAAGACCATGCGCCCCCGTCAGCATTAACACTGACGGCAGCAAGATCGAGGGGAAAGTGGGATGCGCGATCTCCTGCTGGCGAGACGGTGGCGAAGTGTTCAACAAGAAATACCGGCTGGAACCATTTTGTACGGTGTTCCAGTCCGAGTTGTTTGCGCTTCGCCAAGCGGTAAGGCTCACGATGGAGGACCAGCGTTTCAGGGAGTGTGACATATTGAGCGATTCACGCTCCTCCCTGGACGCAATGGGTAATCCGCGGTCCACGCACCCGCTGGTGTGCGACATTAGGAAAAGTCTGTCGCGGGCTGCCGAACAGGGCTGCATAGTCAATCTCTGGTGGGTGCGCGCTCATGTCGGTACCATTGGCAACGAGCGCGCTGATGAACTCGCCAAGCATGCAGCCCTTTATAAGAAAACGTCAGCAGACTACGACAGATTTCCGCTTTCGTACGCCAGACGGGCGATACGCCAACGTACCCTGAATGCCTGGCAGCAAGAATATACCCTGTCCGGAAAGGGCAGGATTACCAAGTTGTTCTTTCCGGACGTGCGCCAGGCATTCCGAACAATTGGGAGGGTTGGCGTGTCCTACTGGAAAAGTCAAGCGTGGACCGGACATGGCGGCAATGCCGCGTACCTCCATCGTTTTAAGCGCTGCGACGACCCGGGCTGTTTTTGCTCCCCTGACGCCGTGCAGACAGTCGAGCATGTCCTGAATGATTGTCCGGCATTCAGCTCTCGAAGGTTGCAGCTCGAGTTCGAGGTCGATGAGTCTCTATCGACCTCAACATGGAGCTCCCTTCTGGCCGGCAAGATTTCGGGACCTAAATTTGCCGACTTCTGCATCGGTGTAATGAAGGCAGTGGCACGGAACAACGGTGCCACTGTAGTTGATTAACTACGTCAGAATATGGCTACGATGGACGGTGAGTGAAGGAAAAAATAATAATAAAATAACAACACTAAATTAAAAAGGACATATCTTGAATAATAATAACATAAACAAAAGTAATTTATAATTGGAAATATTTAAATGAAATGCAAAAAAATAAAAAAATAAATTTTTTGAATATGTAAAAGCTAAGTTAAATATAAATTGATAATATTTTCAATTAATGGAAGGCCAGCGTAAGTTTGCTGGGCACTACAATTACTACTAATTAATATAAATACTAATTTATAAAAAGTAAAAAAAAAAATAAAAAAAAAAATAAAAAAAAAAAACAATATATATGTATATATATGTACTGGTGGTACTGTCCAGCAGACGGACGAGTGCCATACATTTGCAGGAAAATTATCAATTTCTTTCTTTTTATTTGTTTTTTCAATACTTTCAGCTGTCAAGGGCCCTGAAAAATAATATCAGGGGGTGTGTGAACTTCCCTAGCGTTTTTCCCGTGAGGAGAGGAAAATCCATTATGGACGCCTCCGAGCCCGTACTGGTAGGCAGTGTCCGACTCACACGGACTAAAAACCTCTCCTCCTTCTTCACTCATTATTGCATCTGTCTGGGACTTTTGTGTATTACATCAGACAGCTGCTGAGTTGTGCTTGTGGTGGCCTGTGCTCTCTTTTGGGCTTCTTCTTCTCTTTCTGAATGTTCTTTCTGCTTCATTATGGAAGTAATGTAGGCTTTTACTTTTTCCCAAGATTCTTCGCTTCCTATCATTACTTTAACCATATTTTCTTTTGTCATTTTTGTGCCAAGATCCTTTTCCAAGGTATCTCTTTCTGTTGCGAACTTTTGGCACTCGAACACTGTGTGTTCGGCTGTGTCTATGGCCGGGCAGTACCAACAAGTGTCTGTCGAGGACTTGCCAATTCGTTTTCTGAACGAATTGAAAACGCCATGTCCTGACAGACATTGTGATAAGTAATAATCAACGGACCCGTGTTTTCGTTCGCACCAGGTCTGGACCATCGGTATGACTTTTTTAGTCCATAGACCTTTTTCTGAGGCATCCCAACTATGTTCCCATTTGCTGAAGGTCTGCTTTCTGAGGGCCGATTTCGTCTTTTCGTTTCTTTCCGAGTGCCTGTACAGTTGGCATATCTCCTCTAGTTTCAGGCAAATCGGTATGATGCCTGAAATTACCATCGATGCTTCGTAGGATACCGTCTTATACAAGCATGCAACTCTAATAGCTGCAAGCCTATGGCAACTCTCCAATTCTTTTCTGGCTTTGCCGTACTTAATCCCCCGTTCCCAGACTGGTGCCGCGTAACAGATTATGGATTGGATCACTCCCGCTATGAGCTTGCGCTTGATTGATTTTGGTCCGTCTATCCGTGGCATTATAATTGCATTTACCTTCGTGGAAAATAGACGTGTCTAATAATTATTAATAAATAAATAATCAATTGCTGAATCGTGACCTCGTTTTATCGTTACCTAGTTAACGTAAACTGTGACAATATGTACAATATGCGAATAAAGTGAAAATTTACAGTGATTGAAAAAACACAAATAATGGAAGGCAGCCCCTTCACTCGGAGTAGCAGGATCGACCGCACCCCGCCTCCTACGCCCTCACCCGGACCCGCACCTGCACCTCGTCCTAAAGAACCGAGCCAAAGGGATGACGTCCTCGAAATTATCTCAACGCCAGAAATACAAAACTGGATGTCCTCTATTGACCAAGCCCTAAGTGAGGTATGTTCCATTGCAGGAGAAGGCAAACTGAACATGGAACAAAAACTACGCATCAATACCTTATGCCGAAAAGTGGCGCATGGTACGTCACAGATGGCAGTGCAATACCAGTCCCTCAAGCTAAAAACCGTCCAAGCCCATTCTTCTATCCAAACCCTCCATGACCAACTAGATCTATCGCAGCAGTTACAGGACCTTAAGCTGAGCATCAAAGAATCTTCAAAACCTGTCACGGGAACTTCTTTTGCTGACATGGTTAGAAGAGGTACCAATAATTTCATCCAGCCGATAAATTTAAGTGCGGTGGCCATTTATCCTAAAGATAAACTGAAGTCAAGTGAGGAGACAAAGTGCCTGGTCCAAAAAATTATTTGTCCTGAAGAGATGAAACTACACGTGAGAGGCCTACGCAGGACAAAAAATGGAGGTGTTATAATTAGCACAGATACGAAGGACGATATTGAGAAACTAAAACAATCGGTGCAGCTAACAAATTCGGGCCTTACAATCGACGAACCTCATAAAAGGAAGCCTAGAGTAGTAATTATCGGAGTGCCCTCCACTATGCAAGAAAATGAAGTTTTTAATTGTTTGTACCACCAAAACCTAGCCGATAAAGTTCAGGATTGCAGCCTTGAGACGTTTTTAACCTCAATTAAGTTAAGCCATAAATCAGGTAAGAAAGACGCTGAGACCTGTAATTATGTAATAGAAGTATCTGCAGTCATTCGAAAAGCCCTAATGTCTAACGATCGAGTATTTGTGAACTGGTCCTCATGCCCTGTGAGGGACTTTACTTTGGTCACTCGTTGCTATAAATGTCAGCAATACGGTCATGCGGCCAAGTCATGTCGGGAGTCAACCTTTACCTGCGGACATTGTGGCGATCAAGGGCACACAATAAAAGAATGCACAAAAAAGGTAGAGGCACCAAAATGCGCTACTTGTTTGCACTTTAAAAAGCCAAACAATCATAATACAGGTGCAGTTGACTGCCCAGCAAAAATAATGGCCGAAAAAAGATACATAAACTCGGTTGATTATGGAGGCGCCTAAGAGCGCCGTTTCACTATAGATTTTTAGACCTTTATTGTTTTTCTTTTATTAGCATAGATTATGATTAATAATTTAATTAATGACTTAGATAATTTCTCTGTATCCGAGTCTAAGATCTGCGAAGTTGAAAACTGCAAACAATATCTTTCGTGCTATGAAAATCCATTAACCATACTAACACAAAATATTCGCAGTATATATAAGAATTTTGACATTTTTAACGCATTTCAACAACGACTGGACATAAATAGTGACGTCATCGTTTTTACCGAATGTTGGCTTGCCAAACAATATAACGTACCACAGATGCCAGGATATAGAATGTATAGAACTAATATAAATTACAATCAAAATGATGGGGTGGTAGTTTATGCAAGAAATCATCTTAACGTATCTGTTGAGGAACCAAATATGCAAGACTGTAATAGACTGTTAATCAAAATTGGATCAGAATATGCGATACTTGCTCTATATCGATCCCCTTCCTCTAGAGATAAAAGCAATTTTATTGACTCTCTAAATGACATCTTGCAAAAGTTATCATCTTTCAAAAACATTATTTTGATTGGAGATATTAATATCAATATTCTTCCAGAAAGTGCTAATGAACCGGCACAAGACTATCTGAACCTATGCGCGTTTCATGGCTTGCTTCCCGCGCACACGCTCCCTACACATCAAAGTGGCTCTTGTTTGGACCATATCATACTTAAATCAGATTTCCCGTCACTTGCACTTGTTTTAAATTCAACAATAACCGATCACAATGCTGCCATACTAACCTTAAATTGTAAATTACCTAACCGAAAAAATCGCAGCTACGACAAAAATGCACTGGAAAGAGCTGGAACAGATAGTAAAAAAATCTGGGAATATATTAAAGACGTAACATACTCGTCAAAACAGAATGAATCATCCTCAGGCTTATTACAAGCACACTCATCACAATTGACTTCTGTTAACTTAGCAAATAATTTCTTTATTAATATTGGTAAATGCCTCGCGAAAAAAGTTCGTGCCCAATCCAAATACCTAACAAGCACTTCTTTTACGTATAGCGCCCCCTCATCATCTTTTGTACTGCTAGATACTGACGAGACTGAGGTAGAAACGATAATCATGAGTTTAAAAGACGATTGTGCAGTTGGATGGGATAAAATATCTAATAAAATTATTAAACAATTCAGAAATATTTTAGTACCACCGCTGACTTACATTTTTCGCATATGTTTATCTATGGGACTTTTTCCCAAGTGTCTCAAAAAAGCCATCGTTGTCCCTTTATATAAATCAGGCGATAAAACTCAAGTGACTAATTATAGACCTATATCCTTACTGCCCTCTATTTCTAAAATATTAGAGAAAATTTTAAATAAAAGGTTGTACAAATATTTGGTCGATAAATCAATTCTGTCCGAGCGACAATTCGGTTTTAGACCTAAATTATCAACTGACGATGCTGTGCATCACCTGACTGACTATGTAGCACAAGAACTTGACAATGGTAACCACACAATAGGGATCTTTCTGGACCTCGCCAAAGCTTTCGACTCAGTTTCTATTCCTATTCTATTGCACAAGCTTGAAAACATAGGTATAAGAGGCAACCAGCTAAAAATCTTCAAGAGTTACCTAGAAGATCGTAGTCAATGTGTTAAAGTTGGCAGTGTTCTCAGTGCTGAGGAGAAAAACACACATTTTGGAGTTCCCCAGGGAAGTATTTTAGCACCTACTTTGTTCTTGATATACATGAACGACCTTTGTAAATTAAAGTTGGATCATGGCATAATAATTTCATACGCCGACGACACTGCTCTCCTTTTTTCGGCTGACTCAGAAATTGAAGTCTACAAGTTTGCGCAATACGGATTCAATGTGGTTAATAAGTGGCTTCAGCAAAATTTACTAACACTAAATGCAGATAAGACAAATTACATTAAGTTTTCGATGCGCAAAATAACATCAATTCAAAATAACTCAACTTTATGCGCTCATTATTGTACAGCTCCCAATGATAACCAATGTATGTGTCCTAACATTAAACCCACAAATAAAATAAAATATCTCGGTATTATATTAGATGAAACACTGTCGTTTAAACAACACATCGAATCGTTAAACAACAGAATACGTAAATTGATATTTGTCTTCAAAAAACTACGCCATATAGCAGACCCAAAAATAATTAGACAAGTGTACTTTGCGCTCTGTCAATCTATACTAACCTACTGTGTTACCACATGGGGTGGTGCGGGCAAAACCTTTCTAATGACCATCGAGAGAGCTCAGAGAGCGATCCTCAAGGTGTCTACTTGCCGCCCTTATTTTTTTCCCACTAACCTCCTCTATAAATATTGTGAAGTATTAACAGTTCGACAGTTATTCATAATGCATACTGTACTAAAACAACACGCAGCTGTTCCCTACAGCACTGAATTAACAAATAAAAGGCGAAAAGATATAGTTTGCACTAAAATACTAGGAACGAAACATGCTTTTGCAGCCAAATTTTACATGTTCCTTGGACCGCTCCTCTATAATCGACTAAATGCAATGGCTAATATCTATCCTTTGGATTATTTTAATTGCAAAAAAATCATCAAAGATGTTCTTCGATGTATGTCCTACGAAGATACAGAGAAGTTATTAATTGTGCTAAAGTAGAATTTATTTGTAGTTAATATTATGTAATTAGTTAGGAAACTGAGTTTTCTTTTTTATGTATTAGACATTTTGATTTTTTTATTTTTATTTTAATTTTTACAAACTTTTATGTAACTTCATTTGACTATTTGCTTGTATATTATTGTTTACTTATTTATTTAATTTTTTTTTTTTTTTTTTTAGTTTGATTTATTATTGATTCTTATTATTAGATTTTATACTGTTATCTGACTATTTTAACCTATGTCAGCGCTTTTCGCCTGAAACACAGGATTACCTAGTTCAGGCACTTAAACAAATGTGAAGATGATATACAGTTATATGCGACTTTGTATTAATGTATCATGTACCGAAAGTTTTTGAATAAAATTTTATTATTATTATTTTATTATTATTATTATTAGTCGACCAAGGGCCTGGCATCGAGACGCTGCTTTTGCTGCCGTTGCCTGTATGTGAGGCAGGAAGTTGAGCCACCAGTCGGTTTTATCCTTTTACCTTGTACCGTGAAGTGCACAGGGATGTGCTTCCTTCTGCCACTGACGACCAATGCTTCCGTCTTTTCTGGGACAAGCTGTAACCCGCGGCTCTCCATCCACTCGCTCATTTGGTATACAGCCTGGTTGCCTCTCGCCATTAGGGTTTCTTCATGTTCGCCCATATAACGATTGTCAAGTCGTCTGCAAACCCAATGGATTTTACCCCTGGCGGCAGTTCGAGCCTCAGTACTCTGTCATACATTATATTCCATAATAATGAGGCCAGAACTGAGCCTTGTGGTACACCTCTCTTTGTTTCAATTATTTCTTTTCCATCTTTATGCTCAATCTCGATAAACCTATCCGTCAGATATGAGCGAATGATTTGGATGAGGTATGGTTCGATTTTTAGCGAGATAAGTTCGTTGAGGATGTTGTTCCACCTCGCCGAGTTAAAAGCGTTCTTGACATCCAGAGCGATGACAGCGCTGAACTTGCGCGTGCGCCAAGTACCACTCCGGGCCCGATCTATGGTCTCACACAGAGATTTTAGTGCATCCACAGTGGATCTTGCTCTCCTAAAGCCAAACTGGGTTTCAGCAAGGTCCCCTTTTAGCTTCAAGTCCGCTGTCAATCTCTCCGCGATTAACCTCTCAAAAACTTTCCCTACATGGCTAAGTAGTCAAATTGGTCTAAAGGAATTAGGGCTAGAGAGATGCTCCATGCCCGGTTTCTTAAGGAGAACCAGTTTTGCGCGTTTCCATATCTTAGGGAAAACCCCAGAAGTGAGACAGGCATTCATGAGGTGTAAGATCACCTCTGGGTGTGCTTCTCCATACGTCTTGACCGCCACGACTGGAATGCAGTCTGGTCGTGGCGCTTTCCCCAATTTAAGGCGCGAAAGAGCTTGTTCCAAGTCCTTAAGTGTCCAACGCTGTGGCTTATCTTGTACTTCTGGAATTTTTACTGGTGTTTCCTCGTCACTGGGAAAGAGTGTGGTGACTACTTCGCGTACCTTTTCGGGGTTGAGGGAGTCTACTACAGGTGGTGATTGTAAACGTTTAGTGACAATCTGGTAACCTTTCCCCTAGGGGTCATTGTCTAGCTGGTTTAGCGTCTCTTTCCAGGCTTCACACTTAGACTTGTAAATTGCCAGACCAAGCTGTTTTCGGGCTTCCGATAACGCACCGGTGCATAGATTTAGAGCATCCACCGGTGCTTTTTTCAGCGCTCTTCGGGCTTTTATACAGTTTGCCCTCAGGGTTGTTATTTCTGAGGACCACCAGTATACTTGTCTGGGACCTTTTAATGTTGACCTTTTCGGCATTGCATTGTTTTTTGTGTTTTGGAGAGGTTCTCCATTTTGGTCCCACGAGTATAAAGCAAAACAGGTCAACCCCGGGCAGAGGCTTAAGTACCCGGGTAAGCCTACATACTGCTAGGGGCGGCAGGTACCAGCAGGTGGGAGCGCTAACGACCGTACCCCCAACGGCCATTCATCCCCTCGCCGCGCTCCCGAAACTTGGGATTGGGTGGTTTTTAGGTGTCCTTCCTCTGGGACCGGGCGGTTAAGCCAAGCCCCCCGACGGCGGCATTGAAGCATGCCTCCGTCCGCTGTCCGGCCAACCCGACTCAGCGGACCCGCCGAAAGGTTTGCTCCTCAATGAATGAAGAGACAAACGAACCCCGCTTAGATGCGCCTGCACCTAAGCGGGTGTGGTCGCGTCCTCGCCTAATCGACTACATCGACGGGTCAGGAGCGAACCCTCCTGCAGAAGTTAGCTCCGAACAATAATACTCCTCTACCCTACCCCCCGCGAAGAGATCATTGTCCGTAACCCAGGGTGCACCGGCCCAGTGACTGCTCTTCCCCCCGGACGTATCCGCAAACAGGGGACCAGCAGCCGCCGAGCGCACGGGGAGGTCTTCTGCGCGCACCCCAACCTAACCTAACCTAAACTTTTTTTTTTTTTTATGTGGAGAAGTGCCCTCGCATACCGCTCTGACACGGGGAGACACCTCCCCAGCCCTCCTCAGCTGCTTGAGGACGGGACGCGGGAACGCTCTCGCACACAACCGCGAACCCGCCCGCAGCCGTCCGTTGCCGGACTCCCTCACGTCCTCTTCCCCTGCGGCCCCACCGCGTCCGCCATCCAACGGTGGCGGCCCCGCCAAGGCCGCGGCAGGTAGGGAGAGCGGCGCATCGACATACCGGCACTCCTCTCCCACCGCGGCCCCCATCCCTCAGCTGCGGTGCCGCCCATACGACGCCGCAGCCCACCTCAGTTGCGACACCCCCCATAAGGCCCGCAACCTACGCCGGCGCCGCTCCAACATGGGCTTGAAGGCAAAGCCCTGAGGAGCGGCCCTCCTCGGGTTCCGTTAGCTTCACCGTGGGTGACCAAGCCACGGCTACTAGGGCCCCCCCACCACGACAAGGTGGAACCCCTGGGGGGGAACCTAACCTAACCTAACCTAACCTAACCAGTCCCCCGCGCGCGCGATCGCGATCGGATCATTTTTGCGTCGCTCCGCGTACGAAAAATCCAAGAAAAAGTAAAAGTTTGAGCTACAAATACGACATTAGTACGAAAAGTTGCGTAAAAGTGCCAGTGATCTAGTGGTGACATTAATTTATACCGGACACCCATCATTTAGCGAATAATTTCATTTTAGTGATAAAATCTCACCGTTATTCCGTGCAAAAACACAAAATAGCTTGTAACTTCCAATGATTTCAAAAGAAAGGATACGCCCATCTAAACATTTTACAGAAAACTTCTTCATACAAGCAAAAGTAGCGCCATCTGTCATAACTCATACGAACTACATGACGCCGCGTTTCATAGGTCGAAGACTAAACCTTGTACGTGCGTATATGATTTTTTTTATCGCGTTCAAGGACGCCCTTCTCTTACACATGACCAACACGGATATACTGGACAAAGACGTAACAAGCTTAGATGTCCAGCAGCTGGAACACCAGATCGACGAAATCACTAGTGTTATACACACCGCCTGCGAGACGTCAATTCCTTCAAACAAGGGCACCCAGAAAATCCGACCACCATGGTGGACCGACAGGCTGGCGGATATAAAGAAAGAGGTGTTAAGGCTCCACCGGAAAATTAGCGCAGCTAAAAGAGCTGGCCACTCCCTCGATGCCCTGCTTGAAGAGCAACGAGTCAAGAAGGCGCAGTACGCAGTGGCGTGCCTAGGGTTTCAAAATAAGGCAAGCCCAATAAAATTTTAACCGATTTCAAAAAAAGAAATTTCAGTTTTGGACTGAGTATGTAGGTACCTACGTATGTATCATCGCAATTTTCTCATAAACTACTGGTTAGGTACAATAAATTAAAAGTGAATTCATCCGTCTTCTTCTCGGCCCCGGTTTGTCACTTTCCTGATGCTGCATATGCTTTACTAAAACGACATCGTATTTTGAAATTAACGAGACCAGTTCTAAAAAATTGCCTTTATTTAATGAAGTTTTGGACTCATCATGTCCTCTTAAAGGAAGTTCCTGTTGTGCTAAATGACAAATAATATCGACTAATGTTTGAAATACATTACGGTTGTTATCAACGCACGTGTTATATTTTGAAATTTCCTCAGATAACTGGCGTGATATAGATGTCTCAATTCGTTGTTTACCAAAATTACTGAAAGAAACCATTGCACACAGGTGTTTATGGGAATTTTCGTGCCTTTTAATGGCGCCAGATATGTTATTTAAATCATTATAACCAGATGTATTCGGAATCTTCATTCAAAAAAAATATGCAACACCAGCAATACAACTTATTAGTGTGCGAACAGCCAACAATCCAACTAGTTTTATACACTGATCTATTAAATTTTCGTTTATGCGATTTACTAGTCTGAGAAATACACAGATTAGGCGTCGGTTTTAATGAAGAAATTAACAGTTTTTTCTGCGCAAAGTTTAAAGATTTTACCTTATCTTCGCCAATCAAAACTTGAACGCATTTTAAATCCTCACAAGGTACAATTACCTCAATTGTAAGTCACCAAAACAATTGTATCACTGAGAAAATCTAAGAAAACACACAAAAAACTTTAACAACAAAACTTTTCCCACTCAAGCAAATGAAACTGAAGTGAGTTGCACTCGGGTTTCAGGAACTATTTACGCAGAGTTGCAGTGTTGTCATTTAGGCAAAAAAAGTCGCCAGGTATATGAAAAATCTAGCTAAATGTCGCAATAGGGTATTTGACACTGATGGAAATAAAATATGAAACTTAGCTATAATGATAGAATGTATTTTATTTGACTCTTTGGTATTTTTGAAAATAATATTAATAACTCGTAAATTCATTTAAAACGATAAACAAATTCATAATTTTTAATCTATGTGTCACGTGACTCGAAACTATTTATTATTTTAAAAAGTCGCTAGTTTTTATTGTTGCTAAATCTTAAAAAAAGTCTCCAAACTCGTAAAAATCTCCAATATCTCACAACGTCGATAAAACGGCAAAACTGCAGAGTTGGCAAGGTGTGCATACGCGTGCAACTTCATAGGCATGCACGGCTTAAATCTTCCATACTGATCGATTTGTAGACGCACAAGCTATATACTCGTTATACGGCACATCGCTATAAGTGCGAAAGAGACAGAAATTGTATTTGAAAGCCCCGTAAAAGCCCGTACGTGTAAGCGAAACAGCTATATGTAGATGCTGCAACTGCGAAACTCGAACAATCGCGATGTGTAGTAGTGTGGCATAGGTAGATAGTTTGTGTTATTTTGTTAAGAATTAAGCGCGCGAACTTTTAAATTGTTCGGGTTTGATATTGATTCTCTATCGAGCATTTTAGTAAGGCCGGGCTTTTGGGCTTATATGAAGGTACCGCCACTGGCAGTACGCTGATGAACTGAAAACTGAGTCCACAGCTAACTTCCGCAAGTTTTGTGAGCTACAGACCAAGGAGAACGTCTGGTCACTGACCAATCGCTTGCTCAAGGAGACCGCATCGAGAAGACCTCCCATCACATTGAAAGTTGGTGATAAATTCACCACTGATGGAGAGGAGACGGCCACTGCACTTCTAAGCCACTTCTACCCTGACGATACCCCTGATCTACTGCCAAAACAGCACCAGCTACGAACACACTACAACAACCCCATTATTAACACCGCAGATGACCATCCATTCACAGAAGAAGAGATACTCGAACAGCTAAAGGACATGAATCCGAACAAAGCACCTGGCTTAGACAATCTGACCTCTGACATCTGTCTGCAATTTGCCAACCATTACCCCAATTTAATTACTGCTATCATGAATAGATGCCTCAGCTTACATTATTTCCCTCGTAGGTGGAAAGAGGCGTATGTGAAAATAATACCCAAACCGGGCAAGGTTGACCAAGCCAACTTAAAATCCTTCCACCCCATTGGTCTCTTACCGGTGTTCGGGAAACTATTAGAAAAACTATTTATCAAGAGAGTTGTTCATCACGCTGAAGTAAGCGACAAACTAAACCCTAACCAGTTTGGCTTCCGCCAGCAGAAAAACACAACACAAGCCATTAACACAGCCCTAGAGCATGTACGCAAAGCTAAAAACACCAAACAATTGGTCATAGCAATCTCACTAGACATCAGAGCAGCGTTCGACAACGCCTGGTGGCCTGCACTCTTCCATCGACTAGCAAAAATTGAAACACCCAAGAACATCTATGGGCTCATCAACAACTATGTGCAGGATAGAATCGTCACTCTAGACCACGCCGGAGTCCGAGTTCGCAAACCACTCACGAAAGGATGCATCCAGGGGTCCGCGTGCGGCCCCATCCTTTGGAACCTAATATTGGACGAACTGCTGGACACGCAGCTGCCAGCAGGCTGCCATATACAAGCGTTTGCAGACGACGTATTACTCGTCGTAACAGGAAACAAACCGGAGGAGCTACAGCGGCTCGCCAATAACATCCTCGACAATATCAATGAATGGGGCAAGCAAGTAAAGCTATCCTTTGGCCCGGAAAAAACCCAAGTAATTGCCTTCACGCCTAAAGCAAAAACCATTCGACTCCAAATGGATGGTGCGGATCTTGGGTTCGTACCCGAAATCAAGCTGCTTGGGGTGATAATTGACGAGAAGCTGCTCTTTAATAGTCACCTGCGGCATGTGATAAACAAAACCACCCGGATATTCAACAAATTAGCTATGTACACAAGGCCAACATGGGGCGCACATCCAGAAAACACCCGAATAATCTATCATCAAGTGATTGAGCCCATCATCACTTATGCCGCGGGTATATGGGGCCATGTCGCGGGAAAAAAGGGCGTTCGAAGAAAATTTGCCAGTCTTCAGCGGGGATTTGCGCTTAAGGCCATACGCGCTTTCCGAACAGTCTCCACCTCCGCCGCTCTGGCACTTGCACAGTTCATGCCTCTCGACCTCAAAATCCAGGAAGTCCATTCTGTAGAAATGGCTCGACTCACCGGGAAAACATATTTACTACCTGAAGACATCGAACTAGAGTCCCCCACACCCCCATGCAAGCTACTCCATCCAGCTCAGAGGGTATCAGGTGGGCAGAGAGGTGCCAGAAAACAAAACGACGAAAATCTAACGTCACGAATATTCACAGATGGAAGCAAACTAGAAGACGGGTCTATAGGCGCAGCGTTTGTGTGCTACGAGCCTCGAAACAATATTCCAATAGCCACCAGAAAATTCAAATTACACAAGGCATGCACCGTTTTTCAAGCCGAACTGCTAGCCATCAGAGAGGCATGTGCATGGGCAGAAAACCACAAACAAGCAAACACCGAAATATTCTCCGACTCCCAATCCTCATTATTAGCAATCAAAAATAGATGCAATAGCCATCCACTTGTATCAAACATCCACAAAATAATAAACAGTCACACCGGAACCATTCACATGACGTGGGTCAAGAGCCACAATGGGACAGAGGGCAACGAGGCTGCTGATATAGCGGCTAAGCATGCAGCAACTCTGCACAAAACCCCAGACTATTGTAGGTTCCCAATTACTCACGTCAAACACAAAACTCGAAAACAAAATATGTACACATGGGAGCAACGATATATCAGCGCAGAGCAAGGCAAACACACTGTAAGCTTACTACCAAAACTGCATGACATCTGCAAATTATGGAAACGCCTTGACAAAAATTTCTATCTGACTCAAGCAATAACTGGGCACGGGTACAATAAAACCTACCTACACCGATTTAAGATAGTCGAAAACGACTGGTGCCCATGTAATAAAACCACACCACAAACGGTAGATCACCTCTTACGAGAGTGCACAAGATTCAGTTATCCGAGGTTCGAATATGAAATGGTTTGTAACAACAACAGAATAGAGGCATACCGGTTAACTGAACTTGTTAAGAAAGAAGAAACCATCGAGGCTCACGTAAAATTTATTGAAACTATATATAGCCAGCTAAAAACCTTCAATGGAACATAAGAGCAACAAGAGTATAAGAATTATTGATGTAGGGGCTATAAAAAAAAAAACCTAACCTAACCTAACCTTGCTCTCATTTGTTCCTCATTAGTGAGAATGTTTTTGAGGGGGCTCTGCTATTTGATACATTACCCCCCCATCTATCATTCATTTGAGTTATACGCTCTTAACTTCAATCTCCGCCGTCTTTTATTTAAGTATGTTATAGAATTTTTGCTTTCGTTTCCTTTTCGTTTGTTGTGAATGTATTTGAGGGGATTCTGCGATGTGATACATTCCCCCCCCGATCTATCATTCATTTAACGTTATCTCTGTTATGTTCAGTCTCTTGCTTCTAATTGATCCTCGTCTTTGTTGTATGACTATATCTTGTTCTCTGGTATCCTGCTCATTTGTTGTGAATGTGTTTATGGGGGTTCTGCTATTTGATACATCGCCCCCACATCTATCATTAATATTTGTGTTCGTATTGCTTCGGTCTGCGTTATGTTTGGATCACTATGTTGCACTGTAGTGATGTGTTGACTTCTGTGATGGCTGTTGTTTCTAATCTTGTCCATAGTTAATGCGGTTGTCTATACGCTGCTGCATGGACTTGATGACGGGGCAGTTGGGTGAATTGGCTTTGTGTTTGGTTTCATAACTGGTCTTAAATTTGTTGTTGTGGTTGCAGCAGTTGACGCTTTTAGGCGCTCCCTTCTTCTCCTTGAGCGGGCATGCTTGTGCCTGATGGTTTGGCTCGCTACAGTAGGCGCAGGGTTCCTCAGCTGATGTGCACTTGGCTTTGATATGCCCAAAGTGGTAGCACTTTTGGCACTGCGTGAAGGATGAAAATTCCTCGCAGTGCACGCGCATGTAGTCAATGGCGACTCTCCCCATCTCTATCATTTTTCGCCAGATGTTCGGCTTAGCTTGTAGCACGGCATTGTAAAGATTTGGGTTGCGGTTGTTCCTCTTAAAGGCAATTTTGAGGTCCTCTTCTTGCGTGATTAGTGCCGCAATTTCTTCGTTTTGCCCCTTGTTGATCGCTATCAGTTCGTCAGAAGATGTATCGTTCGATATGCCCTTGAGTATCACCATGGGCCGGAGTTCAGGATCAGGAGTTGCTATGCACACACCGGAACCCGATGGATGTCGCTTTCGCCTTATGCGATATATACTCAGGTATATACTCGTCCAAGTCTGACGTGTCGCAGGTCCACTCCCTGAAGGTGAAGAGTTACACAGGTGCACAAATACCAATCACCGCCCCAAATACCCTATACTTGACTCACACGCAGGATGAGAAATCCTCACTGATCAGTAAAGGGTGTGGATCCGGTGAAGGGTCGCGCACACTAACCATACACGAAGCTCAGGGGTTAACCTACGACAACGTCATTATCATCAACACCAAGTCCAGGAGGATACAAATCCATGACAGCGTCCAGCATGCAGTAGTTGCGGTCTCAAGACACACTGTCAGTTGCGTCTACTACACCGATGACGCAAATGACGCCACAGGCCGTTTCGCAAAGAAGGCTATGGATGCGTCAGCCAAGATGGTCGTCGAATACAATCTAAAGACGGCCATGCAGCACAGAGACCAAGCGGTCGTGGAGGCTTTGATACAAACCGCAATATCCGTGGCCGAAAATGCTAAATGAAAATCACTGTCAAATTCTGTCAAATTCTGTTGCAATCAATGTTCAATTCTGTTGTAATTATTGTTAAATTAAAAATATAAATATGTATTGGAGTCGCTTGTAGTTGGTGACCCACAGAGTCAAGCTCACTAAAATGTCAAAGCCGACGGCGGCAGGTGTATTGGATCGCCCAGTTCCCCAAAATATGGTTGAGCTGGACGGTGCTGATGCAACTGTCACACCCGTGAACGAATGCTGCTGGTGGTGACCATCATAAGGTCATCTGGGGCCCACCTCTCCAAGCGATTCCAACTCCTATTTCTTTGTAAATAAAAACTGCACTAATAATATAATAAGTACACACATAACAAATTAAAGTAAAATTATAAAAAAAAAAGTGATGGACACATACATTAAGACTAGATTAAGTCCCAAGTGGAGACACTAATGTAATACATAGCATATAAATAAAACCAAGCAAACAAAGGCACGGACGCAAAGTCTGTGGTCATAATAGTATTATATAAAAAAAAACCTAACCTAACCTAACCTTTTTTGCGGGCGGAGTAAATGTGCCTAATGCATGCCACACCACTCGGGGAAGCGGTGTGGGGATGTGGGGCTCTCACCCACTAAAAACTCCGCCGTGTTCCGTCTCATCACCTTGGAGCTGGGGTTACGGGAGTATGTGGACATTCGTCCGCGACCCCAGCAGTGAGAGACCGCGTTTGCGATCACCGCCTCTGTGTCAAAAGTGAAGGTGTGAGCTGCTTCATGTGTTTGAAAAAGCTATATACAGACGTGTAATTAATTTTTTAAATAAATTTGACATAATCAAGAAATAACAAAAAGGCTTTCAGTCAGGTAAATCAACAACACTTGCCACTTTTAGTCTTATGCATCGTGTGGTTAGTAATGTTGATAAAAAACAACCCTCAACTGTAATATTCTTTGATATGACCAAAGAATTTGACTTTGTGTCCCATAGACTACTCGTAGAAAAACTAAACAATTACGGCATTAGCGGACCAATACTAGAACTAATCAAATCTTACCTAAGAAACCGGGAACAATGTATAGAAATTACAGGCATACATCAAAATTCAGTCATAAATTGTAACAGATCTAATTATGAAATAAATAGCTTTGGTGTACCACAAGGTAGCGTTCTTGGGCCTCTATTATTTTTGATCTATATCAATGACCATCCTGACATCACAACCCACAAATGTACTCTTTTTGCTGATGATATATCCATTGTAGTGACATGCAGTGACAATGACATATCCGATTATTAAACGGAAATAAATAATGTAATTAAAATAGTAATAGAATGGCTTTCCCATAATAATGTGACTGCAAATCTAAATAAAACAAACTATATACAATTTATGACTAAAGGCAATAAAAATAAAAAGTTAAATATAATAAATAATGGACATGAAATAGAAGAGAAAAATAATGCTAAGTTCCTGGGGATAACTGTGGATAACTACTGTGACTGGAAGGAACATATAAACACCAAATATGCAAAAACATTAATAAGTATGTCTATGTTCTGAATAAATTACGTAAAACTGTGTTTTACATTATGGGTTGCTATTATGGGGTAACTCAACTGATAAACATAAGATATTTCTCTACTAGAAAAAATGTGTGAGAGCTATAGTTGGTATACCGCCCTACGAATCATGCAAACCTGTTTTTAAAAACCTCAAAATTCTCACCTTGCCTTGCATGTATATTTATGAAATAGGTGTATTTGTAAAAACACACAAAGATCTGTTGTTCATCGCAAAAGAAATATTTCCTAGGAATACACGAAAAGGTGACAGATTAGTTGTAGGTAGAACACACAGAACCACGCTTTTCCAAAACAGCTCATACTCCATGTGTATTAAATTTTTTAATGCAATATTAGAACCCATTAAAGCCCTTCCTTTAAATAGATTTAAAAATAAGTTAAAAGTATGGCTTCTGGAAAATATTTTTTATAAAATAGACGATATATTTAATAATTAGCAATTAATTTGTGTGTGTGTTTCCTAGTATGATTGTTAATTGACATTGATTTGACATAAATATTTAATTTATAATTGAGCGAAATACTAATTAGTGCTTTAATATAATGTAATCTATTAATAGTTTTGTTATATACCATAAATAAATTTCACATGTCTACCTAAGGCAAAATAGGCTGACCAATTTAGTAGATTATGACCATGTTAATGTACCCTGTTTTATGTGAAATAAATGAAATTGAATTTTGAATTTGAATTTGAGGCTCGCTGCCTCAAAGGAGATCGTACGGTATCTAATTCAAGATAAATCTTTGAAAAGCATTAACGCATGCTTAGCGAACTCTAAAGTTATAATATTGGAAAAAGAATACGGTTGCGAACCGGATTCGAACCTGCGCCTCCCGGATAAATACACCAGGCGCTCTGACCACTAAGCCATCTCGACCTCTGCTCATCACCGCGAATTCTTCTTACATATTTTAACACGTCTTATGGCGACGTCATTGCAATCAATTCAGTACCTATACAGGTGACCGAAAGTTTCAAAGATTTATATATATCTTTCGTATTCTTCTCAGCATACTTTTTCATTTGATACCCATATCGCAGGAGTGCATAAAAAATTACTAGTCCGCCATCTTTGGGAGTCTGCCATATTGGATTTAGAATGACGTCACTTAGCTCACCATGCATTGTCATCCAAATTAAACGTGTATGCAAAATTTCAGCTCAATCGGAATCCGGGAAGTGGGTCAAAATAGCGACCTAAGGAGTCGGTTACAAACATACAAACAAACAAACATACATACAAGTGAAGCTAATATGAAGCGTGTAAAAAGAGATTTCACTTTGAGCTATAAGTATTTAATAATAATAATAATAATAAAATCCCTCTGGGACACATCGGCAGACGTTACCTCTTCTTATGAGACTAACGTCAAACCGGAGGGAACATTAAACTAGCTTTTTAAGACCAATGATACTAAAACAAAAAATATGTGTCATAAAGTCTACGAGAAGCGTACAAAACGCAGGGCAGGTTGTGGCGACCTGTTGGTGAGTGGCGACACTGCGTTCTTGAATACCCCAGAGAGTCGGTCAGGGCCTCGTCTCCAGTTTGCCCTCATGCAGGACTCTCAACTCATCATCTCATTTAACACACCTTGGTTCCTTCGAACAATACTTCTGTGTATGGCCATATGCCTGACATCTTTTACACTGAGGAACTAATCGAGATGTTTTAATAGGAAGCACCTCCACTTTGCACCCCAATATTGTTTTTATGTCATATATTTTATTTATGTCTTCCGCGTTGTTGAAAGTTAACATAAACATATTTAGTGGTTCCTTATTCTTCCAGCTTAATTTATTGGCTGCATCTTCTATTTGGAATCCTTTATTACGCAAGTCTTCTATGATACGATCTGCTTTACAAGTGAAATTCAGTTGTTTAACCATTACACGTATCGGTCTCTCTTGTTTGTTCTCATAAGAGTGCCAGAGGAAGTTACTCTCAGAGAGAAATTTAGATAAGGACTTATAGGAGTCCTCGTTGTTGGCGTTTATTTTGACGCAG
This sequence comes from Xylocampa areola, assembly GCA_935421205.1. Taxonomy (NCBI): domain Eukaryota; kingdom Metazoa; phylum Arthropoda; class Insecta; order Lepidoptera; family Noctuidae; genus Xylocampa; species Xylocampa areola. The sequence continues at coordinate 19,547,755 of OW285212.1, read as the reverse complement.
TTTCCCTTCATAATTTTTGTTATGAAGTTGTTTTCAGGCCGGCTTTTAGACAACAAGTCAAAAAACACCTAGTAGTTGTCTACGCCATCAACTAAAATAGGCGGGGGTGGAGGTATTCTCTTGGTTTTAGCTTTATTTGGTGTTTCTTTTCGAGTCTCACATTGTTCTGATGGTGTATGAGTGGGCGACGTGTTTAATTTTCTTTTCTTTCTGCTCTTCACTCTTATCCACTCAGTTTCTTTCGCTAGCTCTTCTTCGTCTGTGCAATATTCACAGCACTGAGCTGAGTTTTCCAAAGAAGTCCGAGTGTTTTCAACCACTTTCTGTTCTGTTAGAATTTTAACTTATTGTTGCAGATCTTCTATTTGCTTACGCATGTCTTTTAACAACTCTTTTAATTTTTCTTTTTCATCTTTTTCCTCATTGTACAGTAAACAATAAATGTTCCGTATCGGTCTTAATTTTAACATGGCTAGTAGTAGCCATAATTATATCAAGTTAATAACTTCGCCTTAAGAATTGTTTACGTTGGTTTACGCAATTTTAATGTGTCATCGCGAAGAGTGCCTCGACGCGCGATGTTTTGCCGCGTCTGTGCGCTTTTAACTAGAGCACGCGATCGACGCAGCTAATTGTAACAAAAATCAAACGTGAAATGAAAAAAGAAAAAAACTAAACTCTAACTAACTCGTCTGGTAGGTCAACTTTTTTTTTAAAATTGTACTAGTTTAATGTATTAAGTACCTAGACCAAAAGTGAGAAGATTAGTTTGCGTACCTACTTTGCAGACTAATAAAAAGAAAACAACAAGTAGGCATGTACTTAGGTTTATACCTACATTATTATATATATAAACGTCATCAACTTTATGTAGGTACCTTAATAATGGTATAAAAATATGAAAGGTTACTTTTCGCACTTAAAGGTTACTTTTTTAGCCATTTTAGGTAACTTTTGATAAGACCCTCCTGGCAACACTGCTGTGCTTAGTATCTCTTAGTAGTCTGTGGTTTTCATATTGTATAATCTATGTTTTTGGCCTATGAAGTTACGAACCTAAAATTACTAAATATTACTGTTTACAAAACCGCAAGTTTGTGATGAATTAACAAATTACAAAATGGAGAACTTCTCAAGAGTAGAAAAAATAGGAGAAGGAACATATGGTGTGGTTTATAAAGCAAAGGATAGGGTGACGGGCAAGGAAATTGCTCTGAAGAAAATTAAATTAGAAAAGTAAGTTTTGGCGCGGAATTTGTCATTTCTTGATTCGATTTTAGAAATAGATTGGGATTACATTAGATATTAATGCTGAGTGTGTTACACACTTGTTAGTAATAGGTACATTTTGTTGCAGTGAGCCAGAGGGTGTACCGTCGACGGCGCTACGCGAGATCTCTGTTCTACGAGAGCTGCGTCACCCTGCCGTTGTACGTTTGCTCGACGTGCTGCTTGCCGATAACAAACTATTTCTAGTTTTTGAATTTCTTCACATGGATTTGAAGAGGTTAATGGATATCACCAAAGGGCCTCTTCGTTTGGATCTTGTTAAAGTTAGTACTGAAGTAGTAGTAAATACTCAAAGTATTATTAGTAGTGGAGATATGTTGACTCAAGCAGTGGCGGCGTAAAGGAGGCGATGTGGGCGGCTGGCCTCAGGTGCCAAGCTCCAAAGGTCACAACATGGTGACTACTCACATGCTCAGCTTGGTAGCCTCTAGCCATGGTCTATAGGACCATACTAGGGTATTGCGATCTGGATAGTTTGAAAAGGCGTCTGCTTTGAAAGGTACCATTTAAATCACGAATTTTCTAAAGTAGTCGCATAGCAATACTTGTTGTTTTACTTTGGGGATGCTCAATAGAAAACTGCCCCGGTTGCCAAGCCATGCTAAGCCGTCACTGCACTCAATAGAGTGCACTCCTTCATATACTTACTTGTTGCCTACCTATTATTAGTCAGCTGTAATATTTTATGTTTATTTAAGGTTTTTATTTATGTCAGACACAATAGATCTGTAATGTTCACAATGTTCAGCTTAAAAAAAAGAATCAATATTATATAACCTTTAAATGCACAATAAAGCTAAGTCTCCAGATCTTGTATTCAGCATATGTGCTGAGATGGGGGCCTTTTTTGCTCTCATATAAGTTGTTTATATTTTAGTTTTTCTTTAGTGAGTAATTTTTTTCTTTTTCTTTAGTAATTTTTCATTGTTGACCTTACACAATTTAAAGTATTGTAAGAATTTCTATGTAATGTTCATTTGTGTTATGTATTGTGTACCTTAAGACATTGTGACTTGTGTATGTACACAAGTCACAATGTCTTAAGCTGTTGCGTCAGTCATTAGCAGACACAATAGATTTTTATTGTTACAACGTACAGATCTGTACGTTACTGAGCCGAAAAGTGGTACACACTAGTTCTACTGGTAAGTAAAAATTAACACCTGTGTTAATGTGTGCAGGCAGCAGGGGGCCGCGTCTGTTGTACATGCATGTGCTGTTGTAGCTCAAACAGAACTTGAATGTTGACTACACGCATATTACTTAACATCACCTTCTTTTTTTTATTGGTTTCACATTTACAAACACCCCCACCACCACTATTCACTATTGACATTAATTTAATCAATAGACTACTTTTACTCTATTAGGTAACTTCAGATGATAAGACTTATCATCAAGTAGAATTTAATAAACAACACCATTTTGCATTGACCTAATGGTCATCTATATTGTGTATGGGGCGGCATACAATAGAGAGGTCAAGCTGTATCTCATGATTTACTAAACTGATTCAGATAAAACATACACCCTATTTTAAGTTGGAGTAATAGGTGCCTAATCGTTAAATTTTATTTAAATCCACGCATTACAACATATATTCTATAAATGACAGTTTTGTGTTCTGTTGCATGATTCTCCATTTATGCTGAATATCACTAAAATAAAACACAATGTACAGAGTTGATTCAAAAAATTTATTATACCAGTGACACTGCCGCAGCCGCAGAGCATGCATATGCTCTAGGATTCAGCATAGTCTATATGAATGTATAGCCTTTTTTTTTTTCGGGAAATCCTTCAACAAGGCACCCAACCTTTGGGGACAAACCCGGGGAGTGTGGGACTTTTACCTCACTAAAACCACCCCGGTGGACACCATTAGCACATGGAGGGGGGCACTGGGTCCTCTTAATAGACCAGCTTCAGAACCCCGCCGTGCAACGCCTATTAGGGCACATCCCTAGGGTGACTGTTGTCTCCCCTAAGCCTTGTTGGACACGGCAGCACGAGACCACTGTTCTACCGTCTTCTCTAGGAATGAAGTGATTCATGGGTGAACAGAGTCCTCTCTCACGCACCCGTAATCCCAGAGGCCCGCCTGCTTTAAGTGATGCAAGCGGGGTTTCGGCTGTTAGGCGTCGGGGCGGTTGCCTCCCCGACGCCTTCTTCTCCGAGCAGGATCTGCCCTGTCACGATCCCGCTCGGCAGCCTCCTTCTGAACCATCACGATCTCACAGAAGGAGGCCATTTCCTTCCAGTTTTCTGTCTCCGCCAGCATAGCGCTCACTATTGCTGGCAGAGACAGGTCCCTACCAATCCTGGTAATTAAGGCCCGCCGCTCGGAGACCCACGCAAGACACTCCTCCAGTGTGTGCTGGGCGGCATCCAGGCCGCAATGGTGGCAATTTGGCGTGGCCTCTCGCCCAATCCTGTTGAGGTACTCACCGAAGCAACGCGCCGGTGCACCTGAGTGAGCCTGTGGGAGATGCGCTCCTCTCTTTTCAACGAGGCATCGAAGTGCGGCAGAACGGCTACGACAGCGCGCTTGCGCGAAAATTGCGGCTGTTGTAGTCGCTCGCGCCACCGCTCGAGCGCGTGTCGCCGTTCCTGCCGTCCCAGCCTTACGAATGCGCTTCCTGGCACACTGTTCCCACTTCGGCGGATGGCGCGGTTACGGTCATAGACCCTGGCGTCCATATCCGCCAGGATATCCAGCGGTGGAAAGCGTGCCAGGAGAGTTGCCGCCTCGAAAGATACCGTTCAGTATAATCGTGCGATGCGAATGGCCATCTTTCGCTGCAGGCTACGTCGTCTTAGTCCTGCAACGTCGGACACCTGTCAGTCTACCTGACTAAACAGGCGCCCCATAACGAACCTATTCCCGAGGTCCCCCAAGATTGGGCAGCAGTCTGTGCAAAGAACCCACTGCCTTCTCGGTCCGATGAATGTATAGCCTGGCGTAATTCATTTAGTTAACGTTATGTGTCGGCAGAGTTACTTGCGCCAGCTGCTGGAGGGCGTCGCGTACTGCCACGCGCACCGCGTGCTGCACCGCGACCTGAAGCCGCAGAACCTGCTCGTGGACGCCGACGGCAACATCAAGCTCGCGGACTTCGGCCTGGCGCGCGCCTTCGGCATCCCCGTGCGCGCCTACACGCACGAGGTCGTCACGCTCTGGTACCGCGCGCCCGAGATCCTGCTCGGCGCCAAGTTCTACTCCACCGCCGTCGACGTGTGGAGCCTCGCCTGCATCTACGCCGAGATGGCGAGCGGTCGCACGCTGTTCCCGGGCGACAGCGAGATCGACCAGCTGTTCCGCGTGTTCCGCGCGCTCGGCACACCGGGCGAGCGCGTGTGGGCCGGCGCGCGCCGCCTGCCCGAGTACCGCGCCGCCTTCCCGCGCTGGCCGGCGCGACCGGCGCGCGCTTTGCTGCCGGCGCCGGCGCGCGCGCAACCGCACGCCGCCGCGCTGTTCGAGGCCATGCTGCGCTACGAGCCCAGCGAGCGCGTGCCGGCGCGCGCCGCCCTGCAGCACGCCTACCTGGCCGACGCGCACCGCACGCCGCCCGACCTGCCCGCGCCGCACTGCTAGCTGTGCGCGGCCGTGCTGCCCGACTTGACCGCGCGCACTGTTAGTTGTGCGAGGCCGTGCTGCCCGACCTACTCGCGCGCACTAATAGTTGTCGGGCCGTGCTGCCCGACTTGACCGCGCGCAGTGTGTTGTGCGAGGCCGTGCTGCCCGACCTACCCGCGCGCAGTGTTATTTGTGCGAGGCTGTGCAGCCCGACCCACTCGTGCGCACTGCTAGCTGTGCGATGCCGTGCTGCCCGTTTTGATTTGTAATGATGGTCACCCATCCACAGATCGACCGCAGCTTAGTCGATCGAACGACTTGTGCGACTGGTACTTACCTTGCTTATGAGTGGAGTGATTAATGTTAAATTCATTTATACAGTCTGGAGCCATGAATCTGGATCGAATCCTACGCACTGACTCTAGGGCGTTAGGTTTTAGTAATCTGACTGAAACAAATATAGTGTCCTAAGAATTTTATTATTCACATTTATTTATAAGTTAAATACGTACGTGTACAAAGACAATAATTATATGAATAAGCGAAATAAATAATGTTATTACAGATCATGTCATTTAATCTATTTCGTTAGTACCTAGTGTTACTGGCACTATTTGTGGCACTTGACAACTAGTGTTCAACCTTGAACAACACTAAAACAGCTGCACTATTTGTTTATATTAATTATTGTATAACGGTTATCACTCAAGCGCATTCTTCGGGATTGCTCGACTAATCTTTTCGGACGAAGCCTTCGTATAATAAATTTGAACTTCACTTCAGGTAGTTCGTTTAATCACTAATAACAACTTAAGTTATTTTCATCAACAATAGTATTATTAATAACAGCTCTAGCAAAGGTACCGCTATTATTGTTAACTACAGGTCTATTGTAGTATTTGAAAAACGTGCTGGAGCAACCGCTCCAACTAGCCGTTTTTTCTTATAATATCTTGATGTATGGCCAGTCCGTGCGCTGCAGACGTGAACAGAACATGGATACATCAATCGCACTTTCAGATTTCTTTCCTGTTTAATCCGCCGACTCAATGTTTGTATAGTGGCTGCTTTGTGTGGTTTTCGGAAGCTAATTAACATATTTTTAATATTTTTGCGGAGTAATTTAGTCTTTAAAATATTTTTTTTTTTTTTAAATAATGCATTATTTGCGAAGGTGTTTTTATAAACATATTAATCCTTATCCAAATCATCAGAAGTATTTAATTTTGAACAAAATTGCCCTTTACATCATTTTATTTCAATGAATAACTTCGGAGATATCGTAGTTTTAAAATAACTGCAACAAAATAATGCTCAAGTACCACACGCACATTTATAACATAACATTATAACGCCTGTATTCCCCGAAGGGGTAGGCAGAGGTGTACACAGTCGTACACCCACATTTTACCAATGCTGTTATTAAGTCCAATGTAATAGGTGGTGAGCCTATTGCCATCTACCAGGTATAATTCAAAATCCTCAATAACATTGCCCCACCCGGAAATCGAATCCGGGCAAACGTTTACAGAGCAAGACCATATTGTTGTCCATAAGACAAATAATCAATTAAAATTATACGCAAACTCAACTACAGGGATTTATCTGTATGTTGATAGTTCAGTAACAGTAAAAGGGTTCACTGCGCTAGACGTACACTAAACCAGAAAATACCGGTGATTTATTCATTGAACCAAGTTTTTGTCAAAGTCCACAAAAACAGTACGAAATCCCTCAAAGCATAGTTTGGGTAGATAACGGTCGGGGTAAAATTGTCATTAAGGGGTCTAACACGGAGCTTATCTTGACAAAGGACTCTCTATTAGTTCGAACACTACCTTTGAATGGCGTAGACATACAAAGCGTGGATTGAACACTGTCCCGAGAATATTACTTCACACCAGATCGAAGCTGACATGATACAGGTAGACAACTCAATTGGCTCGAGTAATATAGTAAAATTAATTGAATTATTTAATTGTTTTAGGAATTGTTTTGCTTTTTCGACAAAAGAGTTGGGTTGCATAACCAGCACTGAAATAAACATTAACCTCAGTGATACCACACCAGTAGTATATGGACCATATCGATTGTCCCATTCAGAGCGCCAGGTAGTTCGGGGTATGGTTCAAGAACTTGAAGATTCTAATATAATAAGACAGTCATCATCAGATTATGCTTCTCCAATCATGCTTGTTCGAAAGAAGACTGGTGACTATCGTTTATGTATTGACTTTAGGGCACTTAACAAATTAACAGTCAAGGAACACTATCCCTTTCCGCGCATAGATGACCAATTGGATAATCTCTCTGGTTATAAATATTAATCTTCTTTGGATCTCGCTTCGGGATATTATCAGATACCAGTGGCTGAATCATCAAAACGATTTACAGCATTTATTACCCCAGACGGCCATTACGAATTCAACCGCATGCCGTTTGGACTTGTTAATGCTCGTCAACATTTGAAAAGGCTATTGTAAGAATTTTAGGAAATTCGAGATTCAAAGAAGCATTTGCTTACATGGATGATGTAATAATTCCAACCAAAACAATAGATGAGGGTTTGCAAAAACTTTATGATGTCCTTGATTTGTTTCTTTCCTCTGGTATAACTCTTAATTTATCAAAATGCAATTTTCTAAAACAATCAATAGATTATTTAGGCTTTGAAGTAAACGAGTCGTGAATAAAACCTGGTAAGAACAAAATCGAAGCAGTAGACAAATTTCCAAGACCGATCCACCAACCAACATAAAGTTAGACAGTCTCTAGGGTTGGCCAGTTTTTTCCGCAGGTTTATTAAGGGGTTCTCTATTATTGCGAAACCATTGACGCAACTTCTAAAAAAAGATACTCAATGGAAATGGAGCGATGCAGAAGAATCTGCTTTCTTAAATTTAAAAGAAGAACTTGTCAAATGTCCTATCCTTTCTTTTTACAATCCCGAGTACGAAACACAATTGCATACAGACGCATCTAAGATAGGTGTCGCTGGAATAGTAATGCAACGACCAAAAGAAGAATCCTCTTTTAGTGCCGTAGCTTTTTACAGTCGACAGACTTCTCCTGAAGAATCTAAACTGACATCCTATGATTTGGAAACGCTGGCTGTGGTGACCTCGCTACAGCGATTCAGAGTATACTTGTTAGGAATATCTTTCACCATAGTGACGGATTGTAATTCGCTTCGTGCAACTTTTGAGAAAAGAGATACTATTCCCAGAGTAGCGAGATGGTGGAATATTATACAAGAATTCGATTTTCATATAGTCTATAAACCTGGTACTGTTATAACTCACGTGGATGCGCTCAGCCGGAATCCTATTCCAACGGATATGACCGAGTTTAAAGTAAGATACCTATATTGACACTGATTGGGTAGCTACGGTACAACAAAGCGACCCCGAATTACAGAGAATTATTTCTATAATAGATGATACCGAAAATGACAATGTTGTGGAAATCGAGAAAAAATTTGTAGTAAAATGAGGTCTATTGTATAGGAAAACAGATGATGGTGATCGCTAGGTTCAATCAAATCAAACCATGATGAAATTGGACAGTTCGGTTTCGATAAAACTTTTGATATAATCATGAATAAATATTGGTTTTCAAAAATGCGGCGATTTATCAAAAAGTTTGTTCAATCTTGTTTAGAATGTGCTCATGCTAAAGTGCCATCTGGTAAAAGGGCAGGTAAATTACATCCAATTGAAAAGGTCGATCAACCGTTCCATACTCTCCACATTGATTATTTAGGTCCTTTTGTCAGAAGCAAACGCTAAAATGCCTATCTGTTATTAATTGTTGACGCATTTACGAAGTTTGTCATACTTGTACCAGTTAAAGGTACTAAATCCACTCATTCAATCTTCGCGTTGAAAAATTATTTCCACACATTTAGTGTTCCAAAACGTCTAGTTTCTGATCGTGGGACGTCATTTACATCTAAGAATTTTCAAAATGATTTAAACTCTAGGTATAAAACATATTTTGAATGCTGTAGCGACACCGCGGGCTAACGGCCAAGTCGAGCGTTATAATCGAACAGTTTTGGCAGTACTAACTGCTTCAAATCATGGTAAGCCCGAAAAATTATGGGATGAATGTGTATCAGAGATTCAGTGGGGTCTTAATAATACTTAAAATAAAGGAACAGGGAAAAGTCCCGCTCAAGCACTATTTGGCCTTAACTTAGTAGGTACCTCAAGTTCATTATTGCAACTTAGTGTTACAGATGAAATTGAAAATATTGATTCTTCTATAGAAGATATTAGAAAGGAAATGACTGAACACATAAAAGATAACCAAGATAAACAAAAGGAACGTTTCGATAAAGTAAGGAAGGAAGTAACGTATTAAACGGGGGATTTAGTCAGGATAGAAAGATAAATACAGTCAACAGGTAAGAGTAGGAAATTAATCCCGAAACTTAGAGGTCCTTATCGTATAGTAGAAGTCCTTGATAATGATCGATATGTTATTGAAGATACTCCATTGCCTAAGAAAGGTAACAGAAAATTTAGTGGCATCTTCTCGGTAGACAAAATTCATCCGTGGATGGTGTTTAAAAGAACAAATTCGGAGTCTGAATCCTCAAATACTGATGACACTGATTGACCCATTTGATAGTTGTATTTTCAAGTTATTAAATGAGGTACTATGTAAACATGAAATCCTAGGAATTATTTTAAAGAACGCAATTTAAGTATCTTAACTGAGAACATGTATCTGGACTAACTAAAATTGGTTGTAGGACCGTGGGACGTTAAGGATATGCATGAGGCCTTAATATTCTAGTTTTAGCATTGTTTTAGTAATGTGATTAATGAGTGGCTTGGCTGAGAATATGTCTGAGGTCTCAGCTGGGACAGATGTTAAGGATATGTATGAGGCCTTAATATCTTAGTATTATGTTTAAGTATTGTGAGTAGTGTGTGGCTTAGCTGGGAATATGTATGAGGTTTCAGCTAAGACAAATGTTAAGGATATGTATAAAAGCCTTAATATCTTAGGGTTAACCTAAGATATTAAGGCTTTTATACATATCCTTTATATGTATTTAAATAATTCATAGCTTAACCGGGAATACGTTGATAAGCAGTGGCGGGGCTACAACTAAATTTGATGTGGGCAAGACAGATTTCGCGAGGCCCTGTTCTATGGCGACCTGAAGACGGATTTTATAAAATAATAAAAACAAACAAAACAATTAACACTGCCAAGTTTGGCAATCAGTACAAATTCATTTAAGCATTGCTCTTGAACATTTACACACATTTTGTGAATGGATAAAAGAGTATCGAGAAACTGGATTTGAGAAATCCCTGTCTGATGTTCGGAAATTTACTGAGCAAAGCGATTATGACCTGCCAAAAGAGTTTAAGAATAAAAGAGTAGCCAAAAAGAAAAGGATGTTCGATTATGAAAGCAGCGATGAACCTATACAGTCTCCCAAAATCCGGTATCAAACAGTTTTTTTTTACGCCATGATTGATTCTTTAATAACCAATATGGAATTAAGATTTACGTCTTTAAATCAACATTTTGAAGAGTTTGGTTTTCTCTATGATTTAAGCGCGCTAAAAAATATGCCACAGGAGCAAATATTAAAACACTGTAACGATTTACATAACGTCCTGCGTGTGGGTGAGAGCAGTGACTTCCAACCATTTGAATTATATGAAGAATTAAATACAATGATCCCGAATTTACCCAACTTCATTAAAGACGTGAAACAGCTGCTGTCATACATAACAGAAAATAGCTTGAAAGAAATTTACCCAAATATTTACATTGTCATCCGAATTTTATTAACAATTCCGGTAAGTACAGCCTCTGCTGAAAGAAGTTTTTCAAAATTAAAATTAATAAAAAATTATTTGAGAAACACAATGAGCCAAGAAAGACTTTCAGCTTTGGCTGTTTTATCAATTGAATCAGATTTGGCATCTAGGCTGAATTACGATACCATAATTAAGTAGTGTGCGTGTGCGTGTGCGTGTGCGTGTGTGTGTAAACTTCGTATAACTTCTAAACGGCTTGACCTACCGAAATTGACCAAGAGAGCTGATTTGAAGAGTATCACTGCCCTTAAACTCTCTGAAAATTTCAACCGATTTCGTTCGTTGGTTTTCGAGAAATCTCAAAAACAAAATTTTCAAAAAATCGTTTTTTTGGAATAACTTTCAAACGACTTTACCGATCGATCCCAAAAACTAATCAGTTCTTAAACTCAGAAAACTACGTCGATCGCCGTTAGACCGATCAAAATCGGCCAAATGCTTCGTGAGATATCGAAAACGAAAAATTTCAAAAAAAACGTTTTTTCAAAAAATCTCTTAAATCGCTTTACCGATCGATTCCAAAAACTAATCAGCCTTTAACCTTTGAAAACTTTGTCGATCGCCGTTGAACCGGTCAAAATCGGCCGATTTCTTCGTAAGATATTAAAAACGTAAAAATTAAAAAAAAAACGTTTTTTCAAAAAATCTCTCGAATGATTTTACCGATCGATTTTAAAAACTAATCAGCTTTTAACCTTCAAAAACTACTGCGACCGCTGTTGGACTGGTCAGAAGCGGTCGATTTCTTCGTGAGATATCAAAAACGAGATATTTAAAAAAATACGTTTATAGAACTTGAAAAAATTTTTTATAATTGGAATTGGCGGGAAGTTACAGGGATGGCCTTTAGGGTCAACCGTTTTCCAAATTTTTTTTGTTTTATTCTCGCTTTAAACATTTATGAGTCGCGAGGCCCCTTGTACCGCGAGGCCGTAGGCGGTGGCCCACGTCGCCCACGCTTAACGCCGCCTCTGTAATGATAACGCTATGATAGCATAATGAAAATTAATAAATTTTCTCGGGACGGGAAATTTATCAGGAAAGGCGGACTGTAAGAATCGATACATTTATTCGTACCCACATATTTATAAATCTACCGACAGTCATACTATGTTCGCTGAGTTTACCCTTCCGGTTATTATGGTATATTTGAAATATCTATTTAAATTATAATAATTGGGTAAATAGTGCCGAAAACTATAGCTATTGTACAGTGTAAGCACGTACAAATTTGTGTCATTGTGTCAGCACTTTACTTGCTACGCCTGGTCTATACTTTAGTACACAAATATCATTCAAACCGCGTGCACTCATTATTATCATTTCAATAAAGTTTATTATTACGTATTCTTTCGTATCACTCAAGACTAGCATCATCAAAAGGTGTAAAGACCCTAAAGTTTAGATACAATTTTTTTTTAAATATTGTACACGCGCACGCACTACTTCTCGAATTTTAGTCAACTGCCGTTAGTTGTTTGTTCCGGTTTAACGTAAAGTGGGGAGTAGTACCTACGTGCGCTAATCTGGCAGTTGGCTATCTACGGTCACAACGAGCAGACGTGTAAAAGAATTGTGTGTTAGATATAACAAAGTATAATAAACTGATTAATCTTTAAAAGTGTTCTAATTTCTGATCGCACATACTTTTTACACTTTTTGTTTATTCTGCTAGCAAATAAGTCTATATCTGGTTTACCAAATTTTGAAACAATATTCTGAAAAGCCTTGCGAGTTCCCACTCTATGTAGGGATGGCATAAAAACGCTTTTTAAATACCAGAAGCTATAAACGCAGCGACAGTAACGCCTTTATTTCTCTTTAGGTTGTAAAATAAACACTATGTGTAGCTAAAATGTTTGTTGGGAATTTTGACAGACGCAATTGACTCTCCCTCGTCAAAGCGCAAGCCGTCAAAGTGCAAGCCTTTATAAAACAAGTAGATAATATAAATAGATCCGATATATTTGCTCGAAATAATAGTAAATAACGAAACCTGATCAACGTATATTTATTATCACTTGGACTACACAGTGCTTACGAAGTAAATGTGTTATATTGTTCAGTCACAGCACGCGCACCCGGCGCGGCGAGCTCACGGCTTCCACAGCTTGAGCAGCCCGTCCTCGCCGTACGTGGCCAGCAGGTTCTGGTGCGGGTGGTGCGTCAGGCCGATCACCGCCTTCTCGTGGATCTGAAACACGAGGCGCGGGTCAGCGGCGCGGGGGCGGGGCGCGGGCCGGGGCGCGGGCCGGGGCGCGGGGCGGGGCGCGGGCCGGCTGAGGGGGGCACACTCACGGTGATGGTGCGCTCCAGCTTGCCGGTGGCGGTGCAGAAGGCGTAGAGCACGAGGTCCTCGCCGGCGCAGTACACGAGGCGGCCGCGCGCGCTCAGCGCGGCGCTGACGAGCGCGCCGCCCTCCTGCTCGCGCCGCCCGCTGGAGAACGAGCGCACGATCTGGCCCTGCATGTTCATGATGACCACGGTGTTGGTGCGGTTGCACACCACGAAGTGGTCGGGGTTCTTGGGCGTCAGCAGCAGCGAGTTGACGGGCGGCTCGCCGCTGCCGAGCGGCTTCAGCGTGGCCGTGCACTCGCCCGTGCGGACCGACCACACCTTCACGCTGCCGTCCGACGAGCCGCTCAGCACGCCGTGCCCGTCCGGCGTGAACACCGCCTCGTTCACGAACGACGAATGCCCGCGGAACTCCTTCAGCACCTTGCCCGACTTGAGTCCGTGGATCCTGGAACGGACAAGGCGGGTGAGCGGCGGCCGGCAACCGGGCCGGGCGGGCCGGGCGGGCCGGGCCGGGCGGGCCGGGCCGGGCAGGCCGGGCCGGGGCGCTCGCTCACCTGATGGTGCGGTCGAAGGACGCGGAGAGGATCTGCGTGTTGTCTCGCGTGAACTGCAGGCAGGTGACGCCCTTGGCGTGCGCGCGGTCCAGCTTGCGCAGCACCTGGCCCGTGGACACCTTCCACACCTGCACACGAGAGGCGCGTGAGAGGGGCGCGTGGCGCGGGGCGGGGGGCGCGGGCGGCCGCGTGACGTCACCGCCTTACCTTGACCTTGCCGTCGTTGGAGCCGGCGGCCAGCGTGTCGCTGTCCCTGCCGAAGGCGAGGCTGAGCACGGCCTCCTCCATGCTCATGTACTCCTCGTGAGCCTGGTATCGCAAGTCTTTGCGTATTTTGCCGGTTGTGAAGTTCCACACCTCCACTAGTCCATCGACAGACCCCGTCACTAGATACTGCCCGTCAGGCGAGAACCTGTGTAGGAAGTAATACTCATTAACTGCAATATAGACCATGTATAATATTTTGTTAGTATGATATTGCAGTGAACAGAAGTGGACATCGCACAGTGTGGACAGAACGAAAAGTACCCTGGGTTGACGTACAAGTACAACTTGCAGGTCTTGGTGCTTGGGGCCGGGGGACAAACCTTGTCGAAGTACCACCGGTAGGAACGGCGCGCTGTTAAAGAGTCTTCAATTTGTAAGTATTTTGGTCATATATGGACCCCCGACCTCAAAGACGATGACGACATTGAAGGAGACCGGCGGGCGCTGTTGGTTAGAGCGACCTAGCTCGCAGGTTTGCGCGCTGCTCTCTTACTGATAACATCGTGCTCTTCAGAGCCCACTGCACAGCACTAAGAGTGCCTGCGGGTTAAATATGGGTATTCAAACATCGTACAATCGCGAGCATAAATATATGACCATGGACAGTTCGGCAATAATATCTGATGGCGTGATTAATTCATTAATTTCTGATCTTAAGATGGCAGCAAAAATATGTGACCATTTATGGCATTCTAAGAGGTGACACATCTGTTTGATGCCGATGCGGCATCCTGTATTTTATTTTTGCGTCGCGTGTCTCGTCAGATAGTTTTGGTATTTTTACGATGTCACTTAACTGTGTTGCTACATGCTGTCATTTTGACAGCAGAAATGAAATCAGTGTTGTCGAACTCTCCATGGTCATATATTGATGCTCGTGCCTGTACAAGGCACTCCGTTTAGGGTGCTGGTGGCGCTGTCCCGCTTGTATAGCGCAACGGGCGCATGTTCGCAGAGGCACACGGAGCACACGGACCATGCGCGAGGTGCGCGCGGCCAGGGCCAGCGCAGCGTGTCCGGGGCACGATAGTGAACAAGTTGGACGGCGCACGCACGGCCCGCTCTAGTGCCGTCTGCCAGGGGACCACTTTTTGTTGGTTTATAAGTATTACTAACCTTTCTTTTGATCATGGCCACTCGCATAAAGATATTTGTATTAACTAATACTATTAACGGAGCAGGCACGGTAAGCATTCAGCTCTTAATACAAACCTGGCGCACTCCACGTGTGACTTTTGTCCGAATTTAATAATCTTGGAGAGTTGAGTGGGGCACTGGTCGTCCTCTTCGTCGCGGATGGCCGCCTTGCCGCGGAACAGGTCGATGGTGGTGCCTGCGGAGCGGGCCGGGTATTACTGTACTATGCAACACTAGTGCGCAACACTAGTGCGCACCACTCGGCACATTCGATCCGGCACGTTTCACCGAGACGGACTTGTTGTGTGTATCACTATCATTATCAACCGACTAAAAACGTGGACGTTCTCAAGTCGCCGCGGATATGTATACAGAATTAAATTTAATTAATTGCCAATAACTTCCAATAACCACGGCCGTAGCAGCAGTGGCGTGCATTGCATATAGGCAAATAAGCAGTGCCTAGCTCGAAACAATTACCTAAATGCAACCTATATCACTGTCTATTATATCTGTATATAATAATCTCATCAAAAACATAAATGTGAAAAGGGGCGCCTATTTCGGTACTAACAAACTACGACAAAAGGTGAGATATAAATGGATGCCAAGTTCAATCGTACTTTCTCAAATGATAACTTGCTATGAAAACGATTATATAAATTTTAAAACTTGGCAAATTTTATTTCGAAGGAAATGTTTGTAATGTCATAATGATAGTTATTTACACGACATTACATACTTAAAATCACGTTTGTTTCACCCTACGTGAAACAAGCGTGATTGTATGTATGTAATGTAGGCAGAGACTTTCGATTTCCATTTGCTACGATTCTGACACACCTCTTTCGCTTCATCTATGTTCATTAACATATTCATACATGCTCTTTAGGTGGCTCCTGACCTGTCCTCTTTTGAGAACATCCGCAATTTGATTGCAGTACGTTCGTCGAGGTCGGCCTGCCCCGACACTTCCATCCACTCTCGCCTCATGTACTAGTTTAGTCAATCGCCTCTCATCGATCCTGTCGACATGCCCAAACCATGTTAGCATACCCTTCACAGTGTTTGTCACTACATCCTCTTTCACTCCACAACGTTCCCTCATCACGCTGTTCATCACTTTATGTTCCAAAGTTACGCCACACATACGAGTACTTCTCAAACCTCTCATAACTATACCCTTAAAATTTATGTGTATGTGACTGATTAGTTTGTTCAGGCTAATATTCGAAAGGGCTAGACTGATTCTGATAAGATTTTACTGGCTTTTACTGGCTGACTATATAATGAGTAATTTATCTATATTAATATTATAAAGCTGAAGAGTTTGTTTGTTTGTTTGGTTGAACGCGCTAATCTCAGGAACTACTGGTTGAAATTTAAAAAGTCTTTTTGTGTTAGATAGTCCTTTTATCGAGGAAGGGTATAGGCTATATAACATCACACTACGACCAAAAGGAGCGGAGCATCAATGAATAATGTTACAAAACGGATAAAAAAATATTCCTTTTACGAGCTTCCGTTGCGAACGCTGCGTAAACGGTTAAAGTTACACAAAAATCATGTATAACAGAATTGTTTCTCTTTAAAATGTCATATCTAAAATGTCTATATAAAATATAGCTTGACTCACAATAACCTTTTTTATGGTTATCAAATTGGTTCTAAAATAATACATTATTTGCAAAGGTGGGTCATAAACATGATAATAATCCTTATCCAAATAAATACGTTATTCATCATAAGTATTTAATTTTGAACAAAATTGCCCTATACATCATTTTATTAACCGACTTCAAAAAAGGAGGAGGTTTCTCAATTCGACTGATTTTTTTTATGTGTGTTCGGGGATAACTTCGTCGTTTATGAACCGATTTTGATAATTCTTTTTTTGTTGGAAATCTCAACGGTGGTACCATGATAAGGAAACCAGGATCTGATGATGGATCCCCGAGAAATCGAGGGAAACCTTCGAAAATTGTAGGGGCGACTAGTGCATTTGTTAATTTTTTCATTAAGTATTTTAAAGCACTACTATTTAATGAAGGTGTGGAGTCGATCTGATGATGGAGCTGAAAGACAGTCGAGGGAACTCTTTAAAGATTTACAGCAATTACCTGGTGTTTGGGCTTGATTAATTTGTATTGATGACACCTAGATGGGTTGTGACTGTAATTAGGGGTCTAGTGATGAAGACGAAGGACAGTCAAGGGAACTCCTCAACGTTTTACAGTAGCTACCATGTTTTGTTATGAATGTCCGTCGATATCTTTGTTTGAAAGAGTAGTCCCCAGAGGTGGTCCCATTTAAATTTAGTAAAGATCTGATGAAGATCTTCGAAGTTAGACGATGGAACTCTTCAATGAATTATAGCAAATCACTCTCAATTGCTGTAATCGCATGTTCATGTACAGTTCATGCCACTCAATACATGCATAGCATCATGCCTGTATTGCCCGATGGGGTAGGCAGAAGTGTCCACTGTTGTACACAAACATTTCACCGATGCAGTAATTAAGTCCTAGCGGCTTTCGAAAGCCTACCCATATTATTAAATTTCTAAATTAACTTATTTATGAAGTATACAAACTTATATATGACCTATACAATATATATATAACACACTTAAAACTAAAAACACTAAAATAAATTATTTTTAAACAAAAAATGAAAACCGCCTTCAAAAATCCACTACACTAAAAAGTTCAAAATAATATCAAAATTTGCTTATAATAAAATCATTTTAAAATAACAATATATAATAATAATCTGTTAATTTTGCAGTCGGTGACTGTACTGGGATACAGAGGGTTATTGTTTTCCTCTTGTTAGTCACTTATGTTCGTTGTGCTGTGGTTATGTTACCGGCCTTTGTATCTGGTTGTAAACCCACATACATCAGGCACCGACTCCAAAATTAACAGATTATTATTATATATTGTTCTTTTAAAATGATTTTATTATAAGCAAATTTTGATATTATTTTAAACTTTTTAGTGTAGTAGATTTTTGAAGTCGGTTTGCATTTTTTGTTTAAAATTAATTTATTTCAATGAATATCTTCGGAGATATCGTAGTTTTAAAATAAGTCGCCAACATTATAATTATCAAGTACCACGCGCGCATTTATAACACAGCATATATATCATAGCATCACGCCTGTATTCCCCGCAGGGGTAGGCAGAGGTGTACAGAGTCATTCACCCACATTTCACCAATGCTGTTATTAAGTCCCATGTAATAGTGGGTAGCCTATTGCCATCTACCAGGCACAGTTCTAAACTCCGGGCTGCTAGTGAGAATGTTCTAACAAAAACTCAATAAGACTGCCCGACCCGGGAATCCTCGAGACCTCATGCTCAGCAGTCAGCAGTCGCGCTTGGGACCACTAGACCAACGAGGCAGGCGCATTCATGATGCGCTAGGCGCGGTCATGCGGGGGCCCTCCCCGCTGGTGGAAAATATTTTAGTGGGTATTTTTCCTTAAATTAACGCGGTTGAAACCGCGAGGCACAACTTCAAACAATAATCACTTTGCAATGTTAAACCGAAAACTTTTCTATGCTTAATATTTTGACGGTTTACTCATTACTCGTTAGATGGCGTTGTGCATATGACGTCACTTTCTGAATAGCGGTGTTAATATTTTCCGCGGAATAATGACCCTCGCCCATGTGGGCAAGTAATATCTCACGATATAATAAACAATCACGAAAAATCGATTCAAAAATATTTAGCTTTAGTCCTCAGCAGCTGCTTCTAGAGATGGATTAGGGCTCATTGGGGTAGGGCCGTAGATTATTAAACCGCTTTTGGGGATTCTGCTGTGCCTGATTGCGGATGGTTGTAGCCTCAACGTCCCCACGTGTCACTATGGTGGTTGCAAATGTATTTTTCGGAAATATGTTATTATTAGTCTACATTATTCTGGACTGATCGAGAACGTTCTCGATTAGTTCAGACATTTTTAGAATAATCTGAAATATTCCGGCAACATGTATAAATTTCCGAAAACAATCTGGAAAGCTCTAAAATATATTAATCTGGTTTAAAACAGTTGTAAATATTTTGATTGAGTCTAGAATATTCTGGATAATTAAAAACATCTAAAAAGCTCTAAAATATAATGAGATGTTTTAAATAAAGTGAAAATTATTCTGGACTGTTTGAATTTTTTTTAAATCGTGGATGTCTTTTTATTAAAATGTTTTAAATGCGTTACTGCCTATGTATAAAGATATCATCAAGATCAATGAAGTAATCCCGAACACGACGTAGTTGCTGGAAACCTTTAAGGTGTTTCCTCGGCTATCTTTTATCTCCATCTGATTAACTCCAGATTTCCACTATGTTGTAGTGCCGTCAAACAAACATAATGTATGCAATGTTTCAACAGAATTGGTTGACATGTAAACAATAAATAAGTCAGTCAGGGGTGGAGTATTTATTTCAAAATTTATATGGGGCCAAACTTTGAAGTATCCTCTATCCGACAAAAAATAATCATCATAATCGGACTACTGCGTAAAAGGTTCGTGGTCATACATTAAAAAAAATATGCTTTGTATTGAGATTTAGTTCCTTTTTGTTGGTTAAAAAATACAGCGCCGTACGTTACTTAATTCTACTAAGTGTTTTATTGGTATGTTATAATTGTTGTAGTGAAATACAATAACTATAACGTACGTACCAACAAAACAAGTTTAAACGTTTCTACGAGTAACAAGACACACGTGTTTAATGAACTTCTTTACAGTTGGTTCACTTTTAATTATACGTTCTTTTTTTCCTTTAACGAATATGATTTTTTATGATTTAGAGATTTATTCACATTATTCATTACTCGCATGCGCTCGCTGCCCTCAGGGCCAAGCACGCTTTGACTATATACCTGTCTAGACTGAGCAATGCAAACAAACGAAATGCAAAAACATGTGCAATACGCGACATGTACCGTGTGTGAGTACCGCTCGAGTACTTACTGTCATCTGTCAATATGTGCGTATTTAGATCCTTATAAACTTACATTTTCGTATTTATTTATAATAAAAGTTAGATAAAAATATTCTTTTGTGGATTAACAACAAACATAATGATCAAAAGTACGTACGTCCAGCAATTTATAAATAAAAGTACGTACGTCCAGCAATTTATAAATCAAAACCCATCTGTTTGTTTTCTGGATAGTTTTCCCTTGGATTTTATTTCATGGGCTACGTTATATGATTCACAAATATGTCATTGGCGATCGAATTCAAAGGACCGAATTGGCGTTTTTTTTTTTTTTAACCCTGACTTCTCTTTATGTTGTGGTGTTACCATAATCGGGGTATTCATTTTGTAGTGATCTTGGTGGTATAACACGGTTTTCCCACATTATTGCGACACAATTTGAAAGCATAATCTATATTATTAATCAATAATTAATTATTTTTATGAAGCACGTTATCGCTACGTTGTTCAAATGACACTGACGTCGCGCGTCGTCGGTGAAAAGCGAGTCTACCAATGTTAGTAGAGTTTAGTTGGGCCGTCCGGCGAGGCCAAGGTGTCATCTAAACATGTATATTATAATGTAAGCAAGCACGGCTCGGTTATAGTATGCCGTCTGCTCCCGGGGATACAAGAAAGCATCTATGTATTAACATAATTATGTGTTACTATGGAGTTCCTGTATCGATTTATCGTAGCAGTGATAGCCTAGTGGTATGACCGTTCGACTGACAAGTCAAAAGGTCGCAAGTTCGAATCCAAGGCCACCACTGTCTTTTCGAAGTCATGTGCGTATTATAAATTAATTATCACTTGTTTAAAACTATAAAGGAAAACATCGACCACACAGCACTCAGCACACCTGAGAGATATTCTCGATGGTGTGTAAAGCCATGTCAGAGACCTGCGAGTGGTTTAGACTCTGATACTAGGTTGTTCATCCACGACATGATGAGAAGAAGACAGATTTATTATTATTAAGCTGTAACAAGTAGCGGCGCGCGGCGGATTTGTACATAAAACACCGTTAACCCAACCGCTAGTAGAAGCCACACGCAAACAAATCGATATAAGCGCCATCTACTGTCTACTGCCACTGGGGCGCTTTGAAGCCTTCAAAGATCGACAAGTTCGCTAAAAGCATAATAATGCGGAGGTGCAGCGTACCGGGCGGCAGCAGGCCCTGGTGCTGCTGCCACTTGAGCGCCTGGCCGAGCAGCGCCAGCAGGCGCGAGCTGGGCACCACGGACACCTCGCCCGCCAGCGCGGCCGCGATGGCGGCGCGGCGCCGCTCCTTGCCGCCGCCGCCCCCGCCGCCCCCGCCGCCGGCCGCGCCCCCGCCCCCGCCGTACGCCTCGCGCGGGTCGAAGTACGAGCGCGCCAGCAGGTTCTCTGCGGACACGCACACGCACACGCACGCTATACTATATACACTCACTCGGCATCGGAACTATACAAACGTTTCAAGAAATTCATAAAAACTATAAAGCGCGGCTGCCATGTGACAACTAAGAAGTACAATACAACGTACTAAACAATGTTCATCGCAGTCGAGGGACACTGTCGAGGAGTATTTTCTTATAGGTGCTTTTTATACTTTTTTGAATTTAATATTATTTATTAAGCTTCATAGCATCAAGCCTATATTCCCCAAAGGGGTAGACTGAGGTGTACACAATTGTAAACCCACATGTCACCAATGCTGTTATTCAGTCCCATGTAATAGGTGGTGAGCCTATTGCTATCTACTGGACACAATACCAAACTCTGGGCTGCTATTGAATAATTTTATAATAGAATAACTCAATAACACTGCCCGACCCGGGAATCGAACTCAGGCCCGCATGCTCGACAGTCGCCCTAGCGACCACTAGACCAATGAGGCAGTAAATGTACCATGCCTATTATATTAGTATTTATTTAATATTAATAGCCCCTTAATACACGCAAAAGTATAAGATTCTAACGATACCCTTTTATACCTATAAATTGGTTAAGGTATTTATTTAGAAATTATGGGAAAATACAGAAACGCACAAATGTACATACATGAACCCTAAAAGAACATTCCTTGTAATTGTGTAGTCGGGTCAACAATAACCTTAAGGCTTATACATGAGCGGCATGTCGAGTGGCGCCGACCAAGCGCGACGCGCACCACCGCGCGTCGTCGGCACGCATCGACGGTTGCCGCCAAGCCGTCGTCGAAAACATGCCGCTCGTATGTAAGAGCCCTTATATAAATGTGATTTTGGTTAAAATAGATTTTAGTGTGAATACAACAGAGAGAGGGGAGAGTTGGAGGCACATACCGAGGTGTATGTAGCGGTCGGTCTCCTGCTGCTTCATGAGTAAGCAGGGGTGCGTCTGGCGCAGCAGCGAGCGCGCCGCGCCGAGCTCGCGCAATTCGATGAGCTCCAGGACCACCTGCTCGTACAGCTCCATCAGCTTCTTGTCGGGCAGCTTGAGCGATGCCGTGGCCTTCAGCACCGTGTCCCAGTGGCCGTTGTTGATGTCGGCGCAGAAGCCGTCCACGCTGTCCACCGTGTTCAGCGACACGCCCGTCTCCTCCTGCATACGCCACCACAAACCATGCACATTGTTAGTGTACGCCCCTCAGCTCTGTGGTAAGTATTGCTTTGCTTATGCTGTCGGTACTACTCTCGCTTTGCACGGTTTATCGCAAGGGGAAGCTGTCTTCCGAGGCTACCATGCGGGTGGGTAGGTTGCAGATAGCCCACACCGCTCCTTTACATATTGAGGCATGGGGCAGGGAAAAGGGAAATTCCTAAAATCAAAATTGATGGCTACCGATCCTAGCGTCCTATGCCGTGTCCTGAGGTAATGGGCCACATCGCATGAAGGGCCCAAAACCCACTGTGATCCTCGACCATTATCCTCGTCCCCCCCCCCCCCCGTTTCACTCATTCACGCTCCCACTATCCCGCCCCCAAAACCCTACAGGATAAGCGCTGCCTCGTCATAAATAGCGTAAAACCAGAGGGGCAAATAAAACTAGGTTCAATCATAGGGGTTCAATCATAGGGGTAACTATGCCACTCTAACAAATGGTATCACAGGATTCAATTCAATTCATTTATTTACTTAAGTATGGCTACACTTACAGATGTTGTAATTAGTTTAAGTATTTTTAGTTAACCATATTTTAACCTCAAAGGTGTGCAAAATTATTACAATTAGTGCATTATTATAATTATAATTAGTGCAAAATTAGTACAATATTATTGAAACATTATTACATGAAACATTATACATGACAAACAAATTAATAGTAGACTAAAGAATTTCTGTCATAAAAAGTTATTAAAATATTTGTAGCATTCAACAGTTATGAACATTATGATGTCAACATTTTATTATCGTCCAAAAAATCTTTTACAGAATAGTAAGCGTGGTTATTTGTTTTATTTTTATTTTTATTGTGTCTTAAAAATATGTATTTTTATAAATTTGTGGAATTTTATTATATATTTTTATCGCCATGAAAAATGTACTGTTACTAAACAAGTTAGGTTTACAATTGGCAAATTTTAATCTATTTTTATGTCTGTTACTATTTAAAGTGTCATAATTGAAGATATTTTTCTTTATATATAGGGCGGATGGGACGATGTAAATCGAGGGGAGGGTCAGTATTTTTAAATAATACATGACACATAATAAAGAGGTACTAAGGCCACTTCCTTCAGTTTGATCATAGTGCGAACGAGCTTTCCTCCGCGAAAATTGTTGGAGACCAAAGGAGTCTGAAAATGATGGACCTTATGATAAATCGACATAAATAGTAAATGTACCTCGCATTATAGAAATATAATTTTGATAATTATTGTGATGACCGGCCGGTCCCAAATGATGAAGTAATAAATAAATAAAAGCGTGTTACATTTTGACTTCAAGAGAAATAAAGAAAGTGTAACACGCTTTTATTTACCAACTATCTAAGTTTGAACAACTTAGGTAGTTGGTAAGTTCGCTTCTGTCACTGGACACAGAACTAAAACTGTCGAATGAAGTGAAGTCTTAGCGTCATACTAGACAGCAAACTAAAGTGGAGCAACCATATTGACAACAAGATCGATAAGGAGAACATCACCTTCTAGCAGTGCAGGAGAATAATAAGGAAGAGGTGGGGCATATCTCCCAAGATAACTCTGTGGCTATACAAAATAGTGATCGGGCCAGATCACTATTTTGTATAGCCACAGTATTATGATAACATACGGGGCGGTGTTGGCCAAGGACCAACCTAGCCACACCATCAAACAAACAACAGCGCTTTCAGACTCGCATGTCTGGCAACCACAGGCTGCATGAGAACTACTTCCACAGCAGCTCTGGAGGCCATGTTGGACCTGCCAACACGGCATTTTTTCATTAAGTAGGAAGCAGCGATGGCGGCAGTACGTCTAAAAACACCTAGCACTGTGGAACGACGGCAAAACAAAACACACAACAATTTTAGATGAACTGTTCGAGGACTTCCCGATTGCGAGAGTAATCAGCGACCGAATACCGAAACAGTTCATCTTCGACAAGAAATATAAGATCCAGCTGTAAGAAGAACCACATATATACGCGATGTTTAAAACCCCGCGGAGCTCTGGATTTTCACAGATGGGTCCAAAACAGGTACAGGTACTGGATCCGGGATTTTCTCGGAAGACCTTAACATACATATTTCCACACACTAGGTCTCTACAACACAGTTTCCCAGGTTGAGAATCTCATATCAATATTGAATATCACTTCCTTAGCAATCGAGTGGACCACAACAATTGGAACAGATTACCTAAACAAGTAATTTCTGGAGACTCAATAAACCTGTTTTAAAAAATACACAAGGGCTGGCTAAAAAAAATTTACTTTTGTGTAAAGTAAAACTTATGTAAAGTGACTTTCAACACTGTGTTTGTAACTGTAATATGCACATATCAGCATCCTGCTGCTCGTCAATAACCATAAATAAATAAAACCGGACCAGAAGATACCAGATGTGTCCTAATAGAAACACACTTTGCAGGGTGTGCGTTAACACAGGTATAGTCGACGAGATCTAAGAAGCCACATTTGACATAAATAAATTACGATAGAATGTAACTTAACAATATTAATATTGGTTGTGAATAAAAATCATTTTGAATATAGACTTAATGCAATTTGGGCAATGTTTTATAGAAAAATATAAAAAAGTTATAGGACTTTGAAACAAGTATAATTCGCATGGTATGTAATTTCCAATGTATTGTTTTAGCATTTCAATTTTTTTTAATATGTACCACTAGTATTGTTATAATCGTTTCAAATATCAATATAAAATTATATATTAAAATCTTTTTATAGCCTATATACACGTAATAATACATTTTATTATTAAGATTAATTTAAATAATATGATCACAATTTGCTTGACGCTAGCAAGTGATAAAATGATAATGTCACCTGTGCTATTTTTCGCAATTCATCTGACAAATAATCTCTCTGTGTTTCGGTACCTCTGTTGGTTAAAATTAATTTTATACTAATATAATCATATTAACAAACACCTTTTTCTGCTAAAACCCATACATACTTACCTATAGTATAAATATAATAAATAATAAATTAATACATAATATAAAAGTAAACTTAAATATAAAAAAATGAACAATAAAATATTTACCACAATCAACAAATATAAATAATACAATAAAATAAATATAACACAATAAATTTATACTAAATTTAGAATAGATAACCTAATAATATAATGTACTAAAATACAAAAAATATACTTATATCTAAATACCTACTAAAAATTTAAACATAATAACAATACTATACATACTTAGATACATTAAAAAGGAATATGAATACTTGAGCATAAAGAAATATGTCTATATATACAACGCCTTCCTCTCTTCTATTTACTATTTGCTGTGCCCATCAGGGTACACAATTGCTACCATTATTTATTATTTATTATTCAGTATATTACCATCTTATCTTTACATTGTGGATTTGCAATAAAGAATATGATTATGATTATGATTATGGTTTTTGTGACTCAGCTTCCATTTTGAACTGTTCCTGCTTTTACATATTTTTTTCAAAATGTCTATACCCAAGTGGTTGGTGATTAGTTCTTAAATTGTGCAAATTGGTTTTGAAACTACATGAGTTCATCAAACCTGAATCAAAAAATGATGCACTTTTTAACAGGTTATGCTGCACATCAAAACAAAAAAGCCACCATTTACAACAAACAACATACATTATTGCAAATGCATGTGGCAAGACAGAAGAGGAAGACTGGACGCATTGCTGAACCATACCAAAAAAAATGGATGACTTCGATCCAGATATGAGAATTGATACATTATATACTCACATAGAAAAGTGAATAAATAAAAGTTTGCCATGAAATTATGTTGTATTTCTGTAAGAAGATATAGACATTCAATTTCCTATATTCAGTGCCTAATATATTATAAATTCCTTAACAGAATAAATTTCTGGATATTTAATTATACTTCATTTTAAATGAATAAGTACTCTTTAAATTTTAAGCTGTTACCTCGCTCATTAGCAGACACAATACAACATATAATTCTGTATGTTGCTGAGCCGAAAGGTTACAATTGTTTATGTTTGTTACCCATTTGAATGCTTCACTTCCCAGTTGAATCAAATTATAGGTGTCAAATGTGGCTTTTTATATCTCGTTGACTATAGTTAACTGGCAAGACACATTTACTATGCACATGATCACAATGGAGAAGATCCAATGTGTCCTTTTCAATTAGCTGGTCCAAATTATATTTTTCTTACCCTAATGCCCTGTTGCCAAGCAACCAGATTATTTTCTTTCTTTCTTTTTTAGTTGTGATCATGAGTGTGTGCACCAATCTTAAGGATTTTTCTGGAAGGATGGAGAAAGTTATCTTCATCCCAAAACCAGGAAAGAGTGATTTCACTAATGCAGTCATGTCCATCAATACTACTTCATCTACATCAGTACTTTTTTATGCTAAAAGCTCTGGAAAAGCTATGTCAAAGGCACTTGATAGATGGAGCAATAAAGCATTTACCACTTCATGCCAACCAACATCATTATAGTCCAGGTAAGTCAACTGAATGTGCACTTGATTACAGTGCACCAACTTTAATCAACATCTAATCTCTATCACTACTATCATACCTGCAGTGTTTGGAGGGTCTTAGTGAGGTTAGACTCCTTCAGGTATTGCTGGATCAGCCGTATCACACTAAAAATAACATTATATATATTAAATAACAGTGACCGAGTTGTTGATACTTTGATAGTAACAAATTAATAAAACAACTTCACTCACTCAGCAGATTCAATTTCTATAGACATATTTATTGAATTTGTAAAAACTAAACCACTAAAACATTTATTTCACAGCTGAGTTACAGGATGTCGACTGCTCCGTATTAGAAACAACTTATGAACATATGTACGATGTCAGTCTTGTCGAAATCCTTAGCGAAACAAAAAGCTTGATTTAAAAATCACATTCACAATACTACTTTTACTGACTTTTACTATGTTAGTAAATTATTCTGGGCACTGGGCAGTGTTATGCCTGACACATTTGGGCTTGCCGTAACAAACAGCAAAACTTGCCGTAATTAAAGGCAAAAAGAAAATGTTAAAAATTGCCGTATATCTGTTTTTAATATTACATGTAGGTATCTTTTATTTGGTGTTTATGAAGACAATTTCTCACATTAATTTTAAGTAATTGTTTAATTATTAAAAATGCCTCGGAGAGCACGTTAAGCCGTCGGTCCCGGCTGTCAAATTAAGATCCATGACAGCCGTTACGGGTAGTCAGAGGCCTGAAAGTCTGACGACCAGTCATACCACGAGATATCGTGTTACCCAGTTACTGGGTTGTGGAGGTCAGATAGGCAGTCGCTCCATGTAAAATACTGATATTAAGCTGCATCCGGTTTGACTGGAAGCCGACCCCAATGCTATTGGGAAAAGGCTAGGCAGATAAGTTTAATTATTAAAATATTTTAATAGCGACAGATTGCGACAAGCAAAAATTAAATATTTTGCTTTTTTTTATCCATGGCTTTCCTTTCCTTTTTAATTGTGAGGTTTAGCAGAATTCCTCTCAAACATAAAAAAGTATTATAATGTGTAGTGATCGCGCAAACCTAAGATATTACTATAAAAAAGTAGTTAAAAATATAACCCAACTAAACAAAATTTGCTTCAGTCAATCAATTGACGTATATTAGATATGCGCATACTTTAATTTTGATGGTTAAAATATGTGAATGCCGTATATTACGACAGTTGCCGTATCAGTACAACACTAATAAGGTATTTGACACTGATGGAAATAAAATATGAAACTTAGCTATAATGATAGAATGTATTTTATTTGAAAATTTGTGTTTTTGAAAATAATAATAATAACTCGTAAATACATTTAATTCGATAAACCAATACATAATTTTTAATCTATGTGTCACGTGACTCGAAACACCAATGACTGCGTGACGTCACTACTCAGACGATTGATTGTCAATTTGCAGTCACTGTGACACATGACACAAAATAAATCGATGAATTTGTTGATATTTCGGAAGCAAGTTACAACCACTTTCTTCGTATTTCAGTTCATTTTTCGAAGTATTGGTATACTACGCACTAATGTTATGATTTACAAAATAATTTCCTTTGTTTACAATAGTTCTGTTGCGTAATGACGTCACAAAATGGCGATCGTCATTATCGCACTTTTTGGCACGACCTTTAAAATTTGAATTTTAAACAGCTATTATTTAATCAATAGGTACACAAAAAATTGCAACATATTTTTTTTAGTTAATGTATACCATATTCTATAAAATTAGGCCCTTTCTGAAATTTCGTCAATAACCCTATTCTGGGCACCACACGAGCTCTTGCCACAGATTACTATTATACTAGGTACCTAGCTACTCTTGCTAGCTGACAAGGCTGCACAGACTACTTAGTGATACTAACGCATCAAGGCTGATACCAATGAACCAATGAAAAAATGAACCAATATTAACATCTTGCATGCCCAATCAGCATGTAAACGCATGTTTGACAAATAAACGATCTTTATCTTTATCTTTATCTTTATCTTTAATGCGTTAGCAAATAGCATCACGAAGTAGTCTGTGCGTAGTATCCTTAAGTATCTCTTAGTAGTCTGTGGTCTCAATGTAATGTATAGTAATATTTAATTCTCTAGTCTATATGTATTATCTATGTATTTAATCTTTGGTAACATTGTCAAATAATCTTATTAGAAAAAAAAATCTGTAAGCGAAAAAAAACAACTTTCTAACTTTCAATGTTATTTATTTATTGTTATGGGTTAATGTTCAGATTTTGACAAAATTACCTAGGGATCCGGACTTTTTTGCCACTTTTGCGCAGGTAATGGCTGTCGCGATTAAACATTTGTTAAAAAAAATCGGGCGGGCTAATTATATAACATCAACCTCACATTTACGCAATTTTATGACTACTTCTACAAACATGGAAAAGGCAATAGAAAATTTAAAAATGAATCCCTATTATGAAAAATACGCAACACGTATCGCAGATCTACAAAAAACGTCGCCTGAAGACTTCATGCAAAGAGTACAAGTACAGCAGAAAGCCAAGGAGTCTGATAAAAAGAAAAAGTTTGCTTCTGTTGATACGAGGTTTGTGAATTTTCCATTCAAAGTAAATACTCGACTGCGGCAAACAAACTCATAGTTTGTTTATCTAAATACGTACTTGTATTTTTCAGACAATTTTCTTCAGTATTAAATCCTAAGGAAGCTTTGAAAGAGGAGCCCGAATTCAAGGACAAAAAGCTTGGTGATATATTCAAAATAGATCTAGTTACAGATAAAGATGCAACAGAAATTCAGTTAATCTGGGAAGAGTATCACAAGAACAAAGAAGTAATATCTGCAACCATTCCTAAGGACATATACTCTAGCCTGCAGCACAACATGGCACAGTGCCCCACCTTTTTGTTTCCTCTGCCTCGCTCACAGGGCTACGAGTTCATTATGTGTCAGACATATGGCCACACTGTACATTTTACACCTCTTCTTGCATTCCAGGTTTGCCACACAATATAATTATTATGATAATATTTGTTACCATATTTTGATTTGATTTGGTGTTACCATCATGCTAAAAGTTTGTATGTAATAATTGGCATATTTATTGGCCGCCCTGACATTAGCACTAGATCGAACTTGCACATGGTACAGTCACAATGTGCATGTGGTTAGTGTATGGATATAACCCTGACACTGACACAAGGGTGCTAAGCTCAAGAATAAGGCATGTACTGGTGACTGCGGCATACACTCCTGGCACCCGCAGACCTCTATGTCCTGCCTCTTAATGCTGCCGCTGGTACCTAACTTTGTGTATCTAACAGCCCACAGACCAGAAAAATATTTAAAAACTAAATAGTAACTTATAAGCAGTGGCATGCATTGCATATAGGCAAATAGGCGGTGCCTTATTTAGGTTATTAGTGTATTTAGGTAATTTTTTGAGGTAGGCACTGCCTATTTGCCTATATGCAATGCACACCACTGCTTATAAGTGCCACTGATAGTCATGTATAATGTGAGTTGTCATTAAGGTACATAAAGAGAATGCACCCGAGTGCCTCACCATGGTGCACTACACCGAGCTTGCTGACAAGGGACTCATACTTATGCGCGGGGAGTATGACAAGGTTAGTCTATACTTATTTACTTAACTTGCTTTAGCAGTCGTTTCATATCAAATCAAATCATATATTTCCATTAGTGAAAAAGAGTGACTAATTATTAACAGGTACTTTTGAAATATCAGAAGCTAATTGCCACATTCCAATTGGATTTCTATGGGGAAGATCAGACAAGGAATTCCATGGTTACTTTTTTATCATATAGGTTTTAACAATAGTAGGTAGTGGTTGCACTGTTTCCTGTCAGTTGGTAATATCAAATGAAAGTTACAAACTTCAAACCGACAAGTGCTGCCAGCTCTAGTATACAAATTTGGATGGTTATTATTATTGTATTTATCTGATGTTTTTTAAGTTTATGTGTATAGATCTATTTTGAGATACTTGTAGAAATCAATGTAGTAATCTTAATTCTAAAAATAAAACACATTCGTATCATAAAATAAGAATTTAGTTAAAATAGCTTTACTATAAAAATGCCAGAAAACATTTGTTTTTACGAAGTCTGGCATCACTAAAAACGAACATGCACTATATCCTCTTCTAACATACTTTCAGTCCACAGATTAAATAAATTGTGAATTTTTCGGCCTCACTTCAGTTTACATTAGGACAAATGAAGGATATTAGTTATTTTTGCCATTTATTTTGTAATTTTTTACTTTTATGAGTGGAAATTAACAAAATAAAACACATAATAAAAAAAAAAAAAAAAAACTCTAAATGTTTTTTCCGTTAGAATGTCTTACGAAGAATTAGGCGTGTCCAATTCTCAAATACCGTGAGACAGATCAATTAAGTTCAACATAGCACAAACCCTACATAGTAGGTACTCACATTCACATTTCAATGATATTATTATTGCCTAATAAAAATAAAAAACAAAAGGCAAAACTTAAATCTTAACCTACAGATTCATGAATACATAGTTCATTACCGCTCGATTGGCATTAGAAATATGTCAGTTCATACTTATAAATGCAAAAATGTCTTAAAAATAATTAAAGAATCAGGATACTAATAAACCGACATGCTTTAAAATTAAGATAACTATGATGTAGCTAAATTTAATTTAACATTAAAAATTGTTTTATGGCACTGATTTAATATTGTAATTGGTATTAACTTCAACAGTAACCCTCCGGCTCTTAAAGACGACTTGCAATCTGTTAGAGTCGTCAATTTTTCGTTGCCAAATTCATGTTGCATTTAATGATTTGTTTAATTTCGTGATCTTTATTGATAATTTTCTTTGACTCCGGCTCTAGTTACTCAGTACTACTCAGACTACAATACAATTTTATTTCTAGGGTTCCTTTCCTCAAAAAGAATGAAATTAACCCTTATAAGATCACTTCATTGTTCGTTTGACTGTCGCTTTCTCCCTCTCTCTGTCAAGACTCTTTTTGTTAGGAACGCGTGAAGGTATCAAGCTGAAAAGGTATGTAGGTCAATGCTATAAAAAGTGCAAGTACGACTCGCTCAACGAGGGTTCCAACAAGATACAAGCCGGCCTTTTCTCCGCCAAAAAGAGTCAGTTCCCAATGTCTCTTCCCGTGGGTGTCGTAGAAGGCGACTAAGGGATACTAGCCGGAGCTTTCTAAGTAACACGTCCCCATTCACTCTGGCCTCGGCAACCGATACATGACGGTATAACCATGCCCTGAGCTGAAATGCCAAACCTGATGGTGGGCAGCAACACCATTAGATACAGCATTCTAAAAACTTTGGTCACCAACCCGCCTGCCAAGCGTGGTGACTATGGCAAATGCCCCTTCATAAATGATAAATGATTTTATTTCTGTAAATAGATCTGTTGAAGACACTTTTACAAGTCATTTTTATAAACTAGATGGCGCCGGCGTTTCCTATCTGACGGTCTCTGAGAAGAAACGCCGAAACAAACTCAGAGGTCAACGTCTCTTTTAGTCCAGACATAATAGTATGTACATATCTATGTGAGTGTAACGATGCAGGGATCGTCTGTAATGGCCTTTTGAGGAAAGAGCCATAGC
Source organism: Xylocampa areola (assembly GCA_935421205.1). NCBI lineage: Eukaryota > Metazoa > Arthropoda > Insecta > Lepidoptera > Noctuidae > Xylocampa > Xylocampa areola. The sequence continues at coordinate 19,515,013 of OW285212.1, read as the reverse complement.
AGCTTCGAAGTGACCTGTCCTGTCTGACGGCACGTATGCATCAGGCATCGTGTAGCTCAACCATAACTAAGGGAGCTCAACGACCCGTCACAAGACGATACCAGATCAGGAGGACATTTGCGTAGGTCACATAAAACGACTCAAAACCGCCAGACAGTCTATGAGGTTCATGTATGAATGAATTTCTGGCCCACATCGTACTCACATTCACATTGCAAATAGTGTCTAATAGTATAACAATATTATCAAAATATGTCAAGAATCAATGTCAAAAAGAATGAACGACATCCCTAATTCACGGCCCCCAGTTTGCGGTAACTGCACTAATCCTGGACACGGTACCGGCCATGGTAACGATGTGGTGGGGAGGTGCTATACCCCTTACTTCCTTGAAGATAATACAAGTGTATGCCCCAACGTCCGCACACTCTGACGACGAATTTGAGGCCATTCAAAACACATTACACTGTCGTCATGGGTGTCTTTAACGCGAAGGCGAATCGGGAGTAGGCCTGTTCGGCTATCACAGAATGGGCGCAAAAATCACAGGGGGCAAATGCTGGTAAACTTCCTCGCGGCCCTTTATATTATCTGATGAATTCCTTCTTCCAATAAAGGCCCCAAAGGAAGTGAACCTGGCGAAGCCCCGATAATGTGACTAGGAGTGGGATCGACGTCGTTTCGGCTAACATAAGTCAAATATTCAGAGATGTCTCTGTGATCAACAGTGTCAATACCGGTTAGTGATCATCGACTGGTGAGAGGCCCTCTGTATATTAATATTAAAACTGAGAGTGAGTCAGGCACTTAATCGGGAGGTAAAAAAGCTGATAAGACGCGACATTCGGTGCGCGAATACCCTGTCCGTCGAACAAGCCTCTTCTCTTTCTCCACAAGGCTTCCCGTTGTCACCTGACGAAAGTCAGAACGACTCATGGCATGGCATCACACCAAAATCAGAGATACTCACCGAAGTCGAAAAGTGTTACGGGGACTTATACTCCCAAAAGTCATGCCCACCTCAAGCCGAAGGCGGGGATGATTCACGAGCCAGGCTCACGCGCTACCTCACTTACCAGATTCCTGACATTGACATTGGTGAGGTTAGAATCTCTTAGACAGCTTCATAACAAAAAAGTACAGTGGGATGACGGGATAACTACAGAGCTGCTCAAGGCAGCAAGAACGCCTGTCTTGACATAACTTGTAAAGCTCTTTCGTCGTCCACGCTGTCACGTCACCGGCACCACCATGAAGTAGGAGCGTGATGATCTTGTTTTTCAAGAAAGGCGATATTACGCTGCTGAAAAACTACCGCCCCATTTCTCTCCTGAGCCATGTTTATAAGCTATTCTCGAGGCTTATCCCGAATCGTCTCACCCAAAAATTCGATGACTGTCAGCCACCGGAACTGGGCCCTGATTCTGTACCGTTGGAAACTGGCGTTTTCGAATTCGTGCGGAAAGTTGTCAATCAGAACCTCTAACCGCTATTAAAACACGTTCAAATTGATAAAGCATGATATATATTTGTACATAAGTAATTAAAAAAATACTTCGGAATCAAAGTGCAGCAGCAAAAGTTTTATTTAGCACCTGCGACCTAACGTCTTTTTTGTATGTAGGCAACGAGTTAATAGAACAGCTTCTATTATATCATCTTTACAACTCCAACAGAACAGAGCGATGTACAGCCGATGCAGTACCCAAGTCTGCTCTACTGTGGGTACCACTGCCAGCTTAAGGCTGCCTGTCCGACGGAGCGGGGCGAGGCTGCTTAGCGGAGCGAGAGAGTAATACAGAGCGGAGTTGCGGACTGTGTTTTTTCATACGCGGAGCCAGGCCACGAGCACGCGACGAGTCATTTGAGCTGCCGGCGGCGGGCGATTGGTTTAGTTCCCTGCCCCGCCCGTGCTCGTTTCTCCTCTCCGCTTCGCCGCTCCGCAGCCTCGCCCCACTCCGGTGGACAGGCAGCCTAAATGTGGATGTAGGCTTACACCAGGGATCGGCTCTTAGTCCATACCTCTTCTTGGTGATAATGGATGCTCTAACATCGGACATTCAAGAAGAGGCTCCCTGGTGTATGCTGTTCGCTGATGGCATTGTGCTGGTTGCTGAGAGTGGGCTTGAGGTCCAGAGCAGACTGGAGGCATGGTGGCAAAGGCTGGAGAGTGTTGGCTTGAAAATGAGCAGAAGCAAGCCTGTATTCCCGTTGTCCCCGTAGGCCATGTCCACGTTAAAGGGGACAAAGGGAATATTATAAAATAATTAAAATTACTTCCCGTTGTCCCCGTACGCTGTCCCCGTAAAATTATTGTCATATATGCTTGTCAAATTATGCCCGTTGTCGCCGTTGCGTTAAAATTATAAGTGAGAGTGCCTTAATAGTGAGAATATTAAACCTAAACAAATGCCTTTAAGGAAAATAAAAAATTATGTAATATGTAAGTAATAGTAACACCGAAATAAAAAATTACCGAAAATGTAAACAATGGTAGTAATACTGTATATTAAACGGGTAGTCACCACTCAAAGAAAAGATACTGTATACTGATTTGTCTTTTTGTGGCTGGGTCCCAAACGTGTAGGAGCTAATAAATAACCAGCCCATAACTGTACCACTGCAGGGGGAAGGCCTCATCTCACACAGAGAAGGCACGAGCTTGATCTCCGCGCTAGCTCACCGAGGCTTGGCGATTTCAGACTACCAAGTCCATGTTTCCTCACGATGTTTTCCTTCAACGTATGTCAGTGATGTCTTAGATTAACTAAGAACGCACATATGACATTGAAAATGTCACATTGGTACATGCCAGGTTTGAACCCACAACCTGCAGCTCAGGAGGCGGGCCCGTAACCACTCGGCCACCTCGACATTCCGACATATAATATAATGTAGGTAAATAATATTTAATTGTAAGATTTCAATATTATTTTATCACAAAGTTTTCATCATCATCCCCTGCCCTTAGGAGTATGGTAAAATGAAAATAATTCAACAAACGCGCACACGAGTAACAAGTGTTTCGCATATACCCTGACGCACGAACTGTGAATTATTTACTATTTGTTGGTTAGTACTAAGTAATTAAAATGAAAATAATTCAACAAACGCGCACACGAGTAACAAGTGTTTCGCATATACCCTGACGCACGAACTGTGAATTATTTACTATTTGTTGGTTAGTACTAAGTAATTAAAATGAAAATAATTCAACAAACGCGCACACGAGTAACAAGTGTTTCGCATATACCCTGACGCACGAACTGTGAATTATTTACTATTTGTTGGTTAGTACTAAGTAATTAAAATGAAAATAATTCAACAAACGCGCACACGAGTAACAAGTGTTTCGCATATACCCTGACGCACGAACTGTGAATTATTTACTATTTGTTGGTTAGTACTAAGTAATTAAAATGAAAATAATTCAACAAACGCGCACACGAGTAACAAGTGTTTCGCATATACCCTGACGCACGAACTGTGAATTATTTACTATTTGTTGGTTAGTACTAAGTAATTAAAATGAAAATAATTCAACAAACGCGCACACGAGTAACAAGTGTTTCGCATATACCCTGACGCACGAACTGTGAATTATTTACTATTTGTTGGTTAGTACTAAGTAATTAAAATGAAAATAATTCAACAAACGCGCACACGAGTAACAAGTGTTTCGCATATACCCTGACGCACGAACTGTGAATTATTTACTATTTGTTGGTTAGTACTAAGTAATTAAAATCTAATTATACACGGGTGAATCCGCGGGGTACAGCTAGTGGATAATATAAAGGATCGATTGATTAAGATAGGACTTACACTACAGTTTTAATTGTGGATCAACATTTTAAATAGGTATAAATAATCACGCCAAGGCTTCCTTATATAACTGAACATAGCATCATGCCTGTATTTCTTGAAGAGTTAACAAGGTGTACACCGACGTACAGCTACATTTAAATAATGCTGTTATTAATTCGCATTTGGGAGAGTATTGCCATGTGCACAATTCCAAACCCCGGCTGCTACTCAGAGAGAGATAGAGATTTTTCTAACAGGAAAACCCAATAACAATGCCCAACTTGGGAATCAAAACAGGCGTCCGAGCACGGATCTTTTCTACAAACTGGTCGACTCGATAAAAGTTTTTATGTATTGATTTTTATCGTTTTATCATATTCATATTCGTTGAAACACTTTGGCAAATTTGACGTTTAAAATCGACAAACGTATCGACAAAAACAACCATGCTCGCCCCGCAGGCTCCTATAGTTACCGTGATGAAGTATATCCGAAATCTTGTGCCGGCGCCGGGCGCCGGGCGCCTGGAGTATTCATACGAGGGGCGCTCATCATACGCGATATAATAATTTTATAATTCACATATTTTTTTCTATTTACAGAACGTACTTGATGGTCAAGAAGCGCAATGTCTCGCAAATCAATTCCAGATATATTACAGAGGTAAAGATGCTACAAAATTGCAGTTACTTAAATCATTTACCAAGAGCCCTGATACATTCAAACATATGGACCTAATAGCACAGTTAGAAAATATCGATTTATCATAAATTATGTTGTTATGTATTATTTACATGAAAAATAAAGACATCCATTTGAGATACTGTTGGTTTGAATGATAACAATTATATTATTGCTCCCGAAAAAAATGTGACCGGTCCGTAAATATGTACTTGATGGTCAAGAAGCGCAATGTCTCGCAAATCAATTCCAGATATATTACAGAGGTAAAGATGCTACAAAATTGCAGTTACTTAAATCATTTACCAAGAGCCCTGATACATTCAAACATATGGACCTAATAGCACAGTTAGAAAATATCGATTTATCATAAATTATGTTGTTATGTATTATTTACATGAAAAATAAAGACATCCATTTGAGATACTGTTGGTTTGAATGATAACAATTATATTATTGCTCCCGAAAAAAATGTGACCGGTCCGTAAATATTGGTATCCAAACCTCAACGCCTAATACTACTAGTAATCAAACAGTTTACGAGTGGTCATTATTTATGAGAGTACTAATATTATTATAACGAAAGAGTCAATTCAATCGATGAGGATAATATGCGTAATCGGGTGTCTCTTGAATGATAACGCTCAAAGGAGAATCCGGAGACGGCGCTGGCGAAGACGGAGTAATCAGAGGTGAGCGAGGAGTGCTACAGCTACTAGCAATCGTTCCTCCTATTCTTGACGAGTGGTTAAACAGGCTCTGCTGACCCAGCCTGATATAGTCCATTGGATTATGTACAATAATATCGCTAGGGACATACAGTTTATTTTTTGTGTTGCTCGTTTTCATGCACTTTAGTACATTATCTTCGCATTCTTGATAGCAGCTTTCTATAAAAAGATTTTGCAAAAACACCTTTGTTTTCTTCATCACATCATCTTCGATAAAAGTGGCATGTTGTTTCAGATATGTAGGGATCTCTGACATAAACTCTTCGTACAGACTGTATCCAAAATCATCGTGAAGACTTTGGTTAGATGATGTCGTAAGGGTAGATACCGATTGTGCTTCTATACTGTCCGGAGACTTATCGGTCATTTCTGCCGAATCCATAGAAGTAAACAAATCAAAATTACCAAAAAGCTTACTTCCTTGATTATTCATGTTATTAACAACCGATCCCTCGTAGATCGGGTCTTCGGGGGCACTTTTATTAGTATTTAAATTATCGTTATTAAAATATTCTATGTTGTTATCCAAGGGATTCATTTCAGGCAACCGAACTGTGGTTGAACTCAACGTACTTACGACTTTAGTACTCATAACTAATTCATCCAAATTTGAGGTATGTTTCTGTTTAAATTGTACCAATGCAGGTCTTGTTATCGTTTCCGATCGGATCGCCTTAGGAAACATTCTCAAAGTTAACCGATTATTTGTTATGAGGCAATTATTGAATCTGTTATAATTAGAAAAAACATCACAAACTTTACCACTGTCCCTTTCGAGTAAAATTTGTCCAGTACGACGTGATCTTTTCCTGATTTCATCTAAGCATTTACGAGTTTTCCTCTTTTTGCGCTTAACGGTATTTGACAACGATTCCATTCTATTAATTAGGAACTAAGGTACTTATAACAAATGGTTTATGCTTGGTTTAAGATTTAGTATCGACACAATTTATATTTATTAACTTCACGGAGAATCCATGTTTTATATTATCAGTTCAGAGAATAAGAAGCAAACTTCAAATTCGCTTTTTTATTTTTAGGGGCTGTCATATTAACTTTAAAAATAGTTTTCAGTAAAAAGAGGTTGAACCTTAACTTTATAAGGCAGAAGGTCAATATAGTTTCTATGGCAGAAACTATATCTTCTTCATAGAATTAGATTATTTTTTTATATTTGGCTTGGCACCGACTTCAAACCTAGCAGTAGGTAGCACATACGAATAATAGTATTTTATTAATATTATAGGTACCTAGTAGGTTGGGCCAAGAAGTGTTTTGGATTAAATCTTTATTATTTTTTGCTTTTTAGTTTTTTTATTTCATATATTGTGTGGATTTTTTGAAGTCGGTTTATTTAAACGTAGTTTTATTTTTATTTTTTACTTTTTAATGTCCGTAATAGGTTGTAATTCTGAGGCTATAGTAAATATTTTTCTATGTTTTTCAAAATTAAAATTCTTCGGTTAATAATACTCCTGACTGTATTTCGTTCACGGTGGTCTATCTCCACGGAGATTAGCCAAGTACGCAAGCGATATTATAGTGCAAGTTAAACTGCCTCGTTGGTATAGTAGGCCCAAACGCGACGGCTGAGCAGGAGGTCTCGGGTTCGATTCCCGGGTTGAGCAAAGTGTTATAGGCTCACCAACTATAAAATGGAACTTAATAACAGCATCGGTGAAATGTGGGTGTACAACTGTGAACACCCCTGCCTACCCTTTTTCCCCATACAGGCGTGATGCTATGATTATGATATTATAGTGCACAAGTGTATGCGCAAACACAGGTGCACTCCCTCTTCCTTCACCCTTATATTCCGATGGGACGGCAATCTGACACGACGAGAGAGAGATCTGGCTGGACCGACGGCTTTACGTGCTCTCCCAAGCCCGGGGATGTCACACCACCAACTTTCTGTGTTTCTACGTCCAGGCTACTACTGGAAATTTTCCTAACAGAAAATCTCAATAACACTGCCCGACCTTTTTTTTATGTGGAAGTATGTCCTCGCATACCGCTCTGACACGTGGGGACAGAGCGGTTATGTGGAACTCGAACCCACTAAAACTCCACAGTGTACCTCCTCAGCTGCTGGAGGGCGGGATACGGGAACGCTTTCGCACACAACCACGAACCCGTCCGCAGCCGTCCGTTGCCGGACTCCCTCTGACGGGGTTGGGTATTGCACCCCCCCGCCACAACACACCAGACGCAAGGCGTGCCGCAACCACCTCGGAGACCATGTGCAATGGGCGCCAGGCGACACCGTGTCCGGACGCCCAAGGTCTCCTGCGACGGGCCAGGTCTGTGGCCCCGCCTCCTGCCACTACGGCCACAGAGAATAGGGAGAGCGGCGCCTCGCTATACCGACACTCCTCCTCCCCTGCTGCCCCACCGCGTTCACCATCTAACGGTAGCGGCTCCGACAATGCCGCGGAAGGTAGGGAGAGCGACGCATCGACATACCAGCACTCCTCTCCCGCCGCGACCCCCATCTCTCAGCCGCGGTGCCACCCATACGACACCGCAGCCCACCCCAGTTGCTGTTGCGCTCCAACATGGGTTCGGAGTCAAAGCCCAGAGGAGCGGCCCTCCTCGGGTTCCTCTAGCTTCACCGTGGGTGACCAAGCCACGGCTACTAAAGCCCCCCCCACGACAAGGCGGAATCCCTGGGGGGAACACTGCCCGACGTGTTTTACAGCTTGTCTATGATGAGCAGTAATAGTAAAAACTTATGACGCAATGTTCTACAAAGTGTACATCAATTCGGTTGGCAACCGAGATAGCGAATAGGTACGCTGGGAATCGAACCCAGGACCTCACGCTCAGGGAACGCGGCTCATACGACGTTTTCAACACTATTGTGAGAAAAAAACCAGATTATTAAAATTAAATTTTACAAAGACATTCAAAGATGGCGAGCGAAATTCTTTTTTCGTACGCCGAGTCGAGTCTATGATCTAGTTTTGCGCAGGTGCAAGGAGGAAGTCAATTTTTCGAGGAAGGATAAAAGCTATATAACATCACGTTACAACCAATAGGAGCGGAGCATCAATGAAAAAGGTTGCAAAAACGGGAAAAAAATATTCCTTTTGAGAACTTCCATTGCGTGCGCTGTGTAAACGGTTAAAGTTACGCAAAAATCATTTATGACAAAATCGTTCCCCGTTTAAAGTTCTATAAAAAAGTCCGCGACAGCATATGTCTATCTTTTAAGGTTGACTCACTTTATCCTTTTTTATGTTTATCAAATTGGTTTTAAAATAATGCGTTAGTTGCGAAGGTGTTTTTATAAACTTAATATTAATCCTTACCCAAATAAATACGTTATTCATCACAAGTATTTAATTTTGAACAAAATTGCATTTGACATCATTTGATTTCAATGAATATCTTAGGAGATATAATAGTTTTAAAATAACTCCGCAACAAAATAATGATCAAGTACCACGCGCTCATTTATAACATAATATAGCATCACGCCTGTATTCCGCGAAGGAGTAAGCAGAGGTGTACACAGTCGTACACCCACATTTCACCAAAGCTATTATTAAGTCCCATGTAATAGTAATATCTTAGGTTTGCGCGATCACTACAAATTATAATATAACAACTTTGCAGCGTTCGTGGTCGCAGGAGGACTGCAAAGTGTTCGAAACGTCAGGAAAAAGAAAACCAATAATACACGCGATTAATCCGGTTAAAAGTTGTTTTATTATAATCCCATCTAATAGTTGGTGAGCCTATTGCTGAGAATTTCCTAAGAGAAGACTCAATAACACTGCCCGACCCGGGCATCGAACCCGAGACCTCATGCTCAGCAGTCGCGCTTCAGACCACTAGACCAACGAGGCAGGCGCATTTATGATGTGCTAGTCGCGGTCATGGGGGGGGGGAGGGCGCCGGTGGAATTTATTTTAGTAGGATTTTTTCCTCAAGTTAACGCGAGTGAAACCGCGGGGCACAGCTAGTAGTACCGATTTGCGTTCATACACGACGTGGTGTTAATTTACGACATGCACGCGGACGGAGTAGCGGGCTACGCTTGACATTTAAATAAATGAGAAACACTAGCGGATCAAGTACACTACCCTGTGGAACTCCAAATGTTACAGATCTAGGGCTCAAGAAATAGTTTTGACGAATTGTAATGTATCGATCGGCGTCGCCGTCGTCAATTTAAAAATGCTCGCATTTATATAATACGCCGGAGCCAGGGCTCCTACTTCCTTGCCTGTAAGGTCGCAAAAAAACTAAACACGAAGGGGATGACGGTTGCAGGCAGTTACGGTTGCTTTATTATATCGATGGTTGTACGACTATTTGGTTCAAGCGACATTTCTGTGTTTTGAAAATAAAGCATATAAAACATAATTCTTCGTCGGGCAGTCGGATAAAAATAGATATAGACATTTTCATACTTCTTAAAAAGTCAAGTCGCTTTTTATATATTATTTCGAATGTTTATCTCATTATGTGAAACTAATTTGGCTGTTTTATTTTTAAGAACATTATTTAATTTTTTATAGTTTTTTATATATTTCCCCTAATGACGTAATGTATTCAGAAATTTTTAACAGACTTAGTTTCTAAACGAACTAAAACAAACAGCTGTCAGTTTCATGTCAGCTGATAATGTCAAATGAAGGTCACAAACGTCAAACCGACAAGTGTTGCCAGCTCTAGTATGTTTATTAATATAATGTTTAAAAATTAATGGTAATTTATTTATTAATATAAAAATATATGTTGATGTTTATTAATATAAAACGTATGTTTTTTACGTTTTTGGGCATAGATCTATTTTGATATACTTGTAGAAATATACATAGTAATCTAAGTTCAAAAAATTAAATACATTATTATCATTAAATGCGATTTTAGTTAAAATAGCTTCACTATAAAAATGCCAGAAATCATTTCCTTTTACATAGTGTGGCATTACTAAAAATGACAACATACCTTCAGTCAACAGATTATATAAAATATGAACATGTGACGTCACTGCAAGTGACTTCAGGTCAAATGAAGGTTATTAGATATTCCTTCCAACATCACTTTGCTATATCTCAAAGGGTTTAGGCAACGTTTTCGTTGAAAGCTCCCAGACGGCTTTTTTTTCCCGACACCTCCAATAAATGTCATTATATTTTAGCCAATGTATATAAAAACTTGACAAATTATACTAAAACCTTCCCCTTGAATCACTATCTATTAAAAAAACCGCATCATAATCCGTTGCGTAGTTTTAAAGCGCTAAGCATACATAGGGACAGACAAGCGACTTTGTTGTATTTATTTTATACAATGTGGTGATGATTTTTTAAATTGGCAGAACTTTTTAATTTATTAACCGATTGACTTGAAATAAACACTTAATGTTAAGTGAAGCTTACCAAAATATATTCGTGAAAACCACATTTAATCAGGTAAGCCGTTTCTGAGACTAGCATGCACAAACGCACAGACAAAACAATCATTGTTTTGGGCGCTATTTAATAAATGTCCTAGTATTATTTTTCTCATATATCTTCCATGTACAAATAGCGATCCGTTACATTTTTATTACAGGTATGTATATATGTCGCAGATGGATAGTAGAATCCGCTGTTTACAAAACTGCTAGCTGATTTACAAAACAGTACTGTTTTATAAAACAGCTAAACAACGTTCAGCTGGATTTACGTTTAACAAAACTGCAACCCACGTTTAGACGTAAAGCAGAATGACATATCTATAGCACAGGACAGATAGTATAGAATATTCACTCCTCAAGTAAAATAAAAGATACTGTATTCTGATTATTTGTCTGTGCGTGGCTGGGACGACGGAGCCCTCCTATTTTTGTGTCTGTGAAGTCAGAAAAAACCTAAACACGAAGAGGATGACATCCTCTTCGAACCTAACCTGTCCGTGTCGGGGTACACGAAACTCCCGAGCTCGCTATGCTCGCTCATGGATCAATTTAAGTTATTTTCTTTCATAATCCCGATATATTGTCGACTATTACAGTGATTTGGTATTTACCTTAAGCCTTTTGAACCCTGGCAAAGATTGCGCACATCTTACTGGCACTGGCAATGCATTACACAAACGAGCAGCCTGTACTGAGAATGATTTATCAACAAATGTTTTAGAATGCATTGGCATTTTCAATCTTAAGTTATCCGATGACCTGAGATATCGCAGGTGAGTGTCACCAAGGAACTCGAAATGTATATAATTTATACACATATATACATGTTAGTTTTCTATTTCGCGAGTGATTAGATTCATGTCGGGCAATAAGAATAGTAGATAATAGGATTATTTCAAATCAATTTCAACAAAAACGAAGATGATAGAACTAGAAAGATCACAACGAGCAGTTCTAAAAGTGATGCTGCGGAAACCTTTTAGATTTCCCACAGACGACCTCTATAAGGAATGCAAAGTCCTTAGAGTGCGACAGTTGTTTATTGCAAAAGCAACAACTATAACGCATAAGAAGATAATAAATTGTGCAAGGCATTCTTTTCTATCCCAACGTCGAGTCTTTCGCATTCCTGGCCCTGTCATAAAAACAAGTTTCATAAAACGTCTACCAATATTCCTTGTCCCTCACATTTATAACAAGGTATGCCACCACCTGCCCCAAATCAAAAACTTAACCACAAGTAAAACTAAATCTATAATAAAATCCTGGCTACTGGAGCTATCTTTTGAAGAATGAAAAAACATTATTGTAACGGTGTGCTGATATTGCGTTTCTACACACACACACACACACACACACACACAACCACCGCACGCGCACGCACGCACGTACGCCCACACATACACATAAACAAATTTTTTACTCTTTTTGTATAAATTTTTGCTTTTTGCATAAATATATATATTTTTTTTCTTTTGTATTTTTGGCAACTTTAACGCGGTAAAGGGAAATGTCTTGCCGGTTTCTGCAACACAAGCCGCGAACTTAGTGTAGCAACCACTGTTATTTACCATTTTATGTAAATGTATACTTTGCCAAATAAATGAATTTATTTATTTATTATTTCAAATGTGTCCAACAAAAAATTTATTGAATAGCTTCGCTGACAAACAAAAGCTCAAAGGCCGATACATAATCAGAAAGGCCGATAATTGGCCCCCCATTGGCCGAGCTGGCAACAGTGGTTATAAACGGACGGTCCATCCCTAGTCCCTAAATGTCAATTTTCATGAAATTTTAATTTGACATTGACATGTCGAGTCGTTCGAGTCGACTTTGTAGGCTGTGTGGATGTCAGTCTGTTTGTAACCTGAAGGATAGGATGATTTTAGTCTAATTAAATGAAGTGATCACTAACTTCAGGGGAACGAATATGTTGCTTTATACATATTTTTATATATAGTTTAAAAATGTTTACCGTATACTAGAGTTCTTAGAATTTATAACTGCAATATTTATGATAAGGTATGTACATCACATTATATTTTCTTTTGTAAATATACCAAAAATGTAACTTTGGATTACATTACGACTATTATACATGAAAATGTGATGGTTAATTTAATGCCAATATGCATTCTCAATCTTTATGTATACTAGGTTGTGTTTGCAGGATTTTATTTTGATATAATACTGGTGCCTTGGGACTATTCATCATTTTTAGTATTTGTTATGGGTTTTATTATTATTAATTGAGCTAAGTGTGTAACAAATACTTGTGTTCTTGTTGGGCATTGAAAAATGAAAGTATCAATTCATAAAATTTGGCCAATGTGTAACTGTATGCAAGTTAGGTGAGCACCACTGCTGCTGGACATGTCCCAAAACACTTTTCTCATTTATACTTTCTAATCAAGTAATCAGACAGATATGTAGGTGATATGAAATACCCAAAACTATAGAATGATAAGGCTTGACTGCTATACAATTTTATTATGATGGTGTTCATTTTAAAGCTTTATTGTATTTTATGGAGCTTTATTGTGGGGTGGTCTGGGTATCAGAATTTAAATAAACTAGCTCCTATTGTGTTATTTCTATAATCATTTAATGATGTAAAAACATTATTATGAGTTTTTTGTCCATTGCTTTCTATAGGAACATACCTTACACACATGTTTGCTTTGACTTTGATTAGTGATGTTAACTGTACAAAGGCCATATCCAGGAATTTATTTTGGGTCGGTAAATACCATTTTTTAGAAATGGAAGTGTATATTTTATATTAGAAATAATGGAACCAATATTAAATGGAATAAGAATATTGTCGCAAGCAGGATTCGAACCTGCGCCTCCTGGATAAATACTCCAGGAGGTTCAGGTTCGAATCCTGCTTGCGACCATATTCTTATTCCATTTATTATTGTAACTTTAAAGTTTGCTAAACATGCGTTAATGCCTTTCAAATATTTATCTTTAATAAAGGAAGCACTTTCCAATATACCCTGCTGCATTTATATAGTAACTATATTTTTTCTTGTAGAGTAGTGTTTGTTATGTAAACTAGAAAATCATAATTGATGTTTTTTTAGAGAAAAACGAAATCCTTCATTATTCCACATCTAAGAAAACTATGAATTTTAAACAGGTTGGTTCTGACACTCGCCGGCCGCTGCGGCAGCTTGTGCATAGTTCTGACACTCGCCGGCCGCTGCGGCAGCTTGTGCATAGTTCTGACACTCGCCAGCCGCTGCGGCAGTTTGTGCATAGTTCTGACACTCGCCGGCCGCTGCGGCAGCTTGTGCATAGTTTGGCCACAATTCTAACATAGCCAAACCAATTTAATGGTTGTCTATCTTTCAATTTTCTTAATTTTTTCCCGAACTCCCATGAGCTATGGTTAAACAGCTCATTCTTAAATTTGCAATATACGTACATAAAACTGGCATTACTTCAAAATTTTTACATTATCAGTGGCAAAGTTCATATCAGTTAATGAAAAATTATCGTAAATTGTTGTAACTATAATATTTTTTCTCGAAAACTATGTATTTGCATAATCATGCATTTTGCAGAAACTTATATTATGACAAGATCTACTCATGCAAAAATTGTGAACCTCGTATTATGCATATATATTGGGAAGTTTAGCCAAAATAATTTCTCATCTTGTCTGGGAATTCTTTGAATCCTAACTCCCTCCATGAGCTATATGTTATCAATTTATTGCAAAAAAAAACTGTGGCTTTGCTTTGAATAACTTTGTTTGTGCTTCCCTGAAACTTATTCACACTAAGCTAACATCTGCACCAAACTACCACACGCATACACTATATGGTAATACAGTCACTGGCACATTGTGGAGCATGGCAGCATTACATTCTGAGATGAAAATGTGTCAATTGTTACAGCATTACCACATTTTCATCTCAGAATGTAATGCTGTAGTGCTCAACCCTTTTCCAAAATACTCAAAACTTAATTGTTAAACATTTCAAAAGTACTATCAAATTGATATTTAACAACAAGCTCATGTGAAAGTCTCATTTGAGAGTGGTTTATAATTGTAGGCTGCAGTCTTTTCAGTTGACAGTAGAATATGTCAAAGTTCACTATTTATGTTATTAATCATTTCACTACTTCAGAAAAGTGTGTGATGACAATGGCGCCTATGGTACATATCGTGGGTCGGTGACGGGCGCTGCACCGGCATGGCGGAGGACGAGGGCGCAGGCCAGCCCGACGCGGTGCTGCTGGCGCCGCTCTCCGAGGACACATTCCTGCACAATCTGCATGTGCGCTACAAACGTGACATCATATACGTGAGTAGCTCGCCCGCTCTCCGCTGCCCCACCCCGCGCCGCTCCCCGCGCTGACGGAGCCGCCTGTTACACTTGCAGACGTACGTGGGCAACGCGCTGGTGTCGGTGAACCCGTGCCGGCCGCTGCCGCTGTACTCGGCGGAGCTGGTGCGCGCATACCTATCGCGCCCGCCCTACCAGCTGCCGCCGCACTTGTCAGTAAGCCTTACATCGTCTGCTGAGCATGTGTCTCTGATGGTTACTAGCTGATACGTTTTCGGTTACAGATACGCGATCACAGCCACGGCGTACCGCTGGGTACGCGACAGAAACGAGAGCCAATGCATAGTCATAACAGGTTAGTGACACTATATTTTTTTTAATTTCTCATGCGATCATGTAACTCACTGAGCAAAATGTTACAAAAAATCAATGGCAATTAGTTAAAAAAATGTGTAATTTAAATACCCAACAAAAAATACCATCAGAGCTATTGTCCACCGAATCAACCACTCAAGGTGCATTAGATAATATAAATAGGTATTTTGCTAATGTGGGGAATAATCTGGCAAACACAACTTTGTCGAGGACTAACACAAGTGAGTTAAACCTATGTAGACAATGTGCACAAAAATAGAATGTCTCCTTCTTACTCCTCGCAACTGTTGAGATGGAAATTTAAAAAACTATGTTTGGTTTAAAATCTAAAAGTTCCTCGGGATGAGATGGAATCTCCACGATCTTTATTAAAAAAGCAGCAGAGACCCTGGTTATACCCTTTAATCTTATACTTAATACCTGTTTCTCTTAAGAAATCTTTCCAGATGCATTTAAAAAGGCAACCACTGTTCCTGTCTTTAAGTCAGGGACCAGAGAACTGGTGTCGAATTATAGACGCATTTCCCTCCTCCTACCCAGTTTCTCAAAAGTGCTGGAGAGGTTGGTAAATACAAGACTGAAAAGTTACCTAGAGTCTCACAAACTTCTCTCAGAAAATCAATTCGGATTTAGAATAAAAATATCCGCAACCGACGCATTACATAAACTAACATCATTTATAGTTGAGAATCTGGATAGAGGAGAGAAAACTCTTGCTATTTTCCTTGACCTGGCAAAGGCTTTCGACACCGTCTATGTTCCCATCCTTCTACAAAAACTTGACAGCCTAGGCATTCGTGGAATACCACTGCAACTCTTTCGCGACTACTTATCCAACCGAAAACCAGTGGTAAAAATTTATGACAGCTTAAGCCAAGAAGAAAACATATCTTTCGGTGTGCCCCAAGGCAGCGTGTTGGGTCCTACACTGTTCCTAATTTATATCAACGACCTTTGTAACTTGCAGTTACTCAAAAGCCAAATAATAACATTTGCTGATGACACGGTTTTATTGTTTAACTCTAACACTTGAAAGGATGTGACAGAAGCAGCAAATAAAGGTTTGGCTTCAGTAACCACATGGTTGGATAATTATCTATTGACACTTAGCCTTGACAAAACGAAACTTATTACTTTCACTATAAACGCTAAAACACAACCTCCCCCAAATTCAGTCATAATACAAGCACATAACTGTGACAATACTAGTAACTGGCAGTGTAAATCAATCTCTAAAACTGAAAAAACCCACTATGCTACTAGTTGAAAAAGCTCAACATACGAGGGGGGCGTTCAATGTATTCTCGGTATCGATATGAAAAAAAAAACTTAATTCAAATAAATTTAATTTAATTTTTCAATATAATCCCCCATAACCTCAATGCATTTGTTACATCTCGAAATTAATTTTTCAATACCCTGTAAAAAATAACTTTCCTTCTTCTTCTTGAGACTCAATTTTTGAGCTCTCAAGTAGAACGGACGTGCCTTTGAGCGATATTAATATAATACATGGCATTTAAATATTTCAAGTGATCTGTGACCTAGAAAACAATCCGTGTAGTTTTTGCAAAGTTTGTGATTCTAAATTAGTGAATATTAAAATATGAAAAACGTATATAAGTACTATGTCTAATATTGAAAATAGCCCTCGGAGTGCCCTAAACTCGAACAGCTCTACCAGCAAGCCACAAACACCATATCATGTGGCTCAGGAAAATATCAAGTCACTGGACAGCAGCGAAATTAGCAACTGGTTAATCTCAATCGAAAAATGCCTGAATGAAGTGTGCACTATTGCTCAAGAAGGAAAACTGAACTCCGAACAAAAGCTAAGGATCAGTGCCTTATCACGCAAGGTAGGACATGGCGTTTCACAAATGGCAGTATTTTACCAGGACTTAAAACAAAAGGCAAGAGACGTCCAAAGCTCTCTTCAAGGTATAAGAGAAAACCGAGATCTCGCGGATTGCCTCGTCAATTTCCGAAAATCGATCCAAGAGACCATTCAAGAAAACTGCGTCAAACCTACGGCGGCGACGGTAGAACAAGTTTCCTTCGCTGATATGGTGAAAACTAATAACAATAACTACTTGCGCCCCAATAACTTCAGCTCTATCGCAATCTATCCTAATGATCATTTGAAGTCTAGTGAAGATACTAAATCGCTTGTCCAAAAAATTATACGTCCTGAACAAATGAAATTACATGTTAGAGGATTGCGTAAAACCAAGAACGGTGGCGTAATTATCAGTACTGAGACAAAGGATGACATCGAAAAACTTCGGAAATCAGCACAGCTGAGTAGTTCCGGCCTGAAATTTGAAGAGCCTCATAAGAGAAGACCCAGAATTATTGTTATAGGAGTGCCCTCTGGCTTAAGTGACCAAGAAGTTTATGATTGCATATATGATCAAAACTTAGCCGACAAGTTGCCTAATTTGCCCCGTGACTCTTTTTTGTCATCAATAAAATTAAGTCACAAGTCGGGTAAAAAAGACGGACTTACATGTAATTTTATCTTAGAAGTGTCAGCGAGCATAAGAAAGGTGCTTATTAACCAAGACCGAGTGTTCATCAATTGGACATCCTGCCCAGTCAAGGACTTTACACTTGTGACCAGATGCTTCAAATGCCAACAGTTCGGGCATGCTGCAAAGTCCTGCCGGGAAGCCACCTATACGTGTGGACACGGTGGTGAACAAGGTCATCAGGCAAATGATTGTACTAAGAATACCGAACCAAATCAGTGTGCAACATGCTTGCGATTTAAAAAACCAAGCAATCACAAAACAGGTGGTCTTGAATGCCCCGCTAAGAGAATTGCAGAAGCAAGATACATTAATTCCATAGATTATAATGAGGGTGCATAACATCGTCAATGGTAATTTTTATATTGTTAAGGAAGTTTCATTAAGTATATTTAAACACATTCAATTCATAAAATAATTAACAAAAACATTGTACACACGTTACATCATATCGAACATGACCCAGTTTACAAAAATGATGATATGAAATTCATGTGTCCTACATTAAACGTTTCGAGTGCTTAAAGCATTGTAAATAATGCTTCACTCGTAAAAATAAGCATAATTAACAGAAATTGTCTGCCTTTGCAAAACTATAGTTATTGTTTGTATTATTAAGTTATTAATAAATAAATAAATTTAAATTAATTAAAGTTAACCATTTATTAGTCTGTTAAGTTATTCACCAGATATACTTATTCCTAGGAAATATTTGTAATATTAAAGATCACTTCAGATACCTGAGATACAGGTTTATCCTAGTTCAGGTATAATCCTATTATTATATACCTTTATATTATTAAGAAAAAACTGTAAACATGTATGTGCACTAATTATTTCAATAAACAATTTCAATTTCAATTTCAATTTCAATTTCAATTCTCTGAAAAATGCGCTTTTATGGCCGCCTTAAGCTCTTCATCGTTGGAAAATCGTTTTCCCCGAAGATCTTTTTACAAATTAGGGAACAAATAATAATCGCTAGGGGCTAAGTCTGGACTACAGGGTGGGTAGTTTATTTCTTCGAAACCACAATCTCGCACAGCAGCCTTGGCAACACGCGCCGTGTGGACTGGGGCGTTTTCGTGAAGAAGCAACACACCGGCGGTCAGTTTACCCCGTCTTTTTTCTTTAATTGCCTCCCGTAAATTTCTCAAAGTGGATGCGTAGGATGCTGCGTTATAGTTTCACCTTTTTTTGTGTACTCAATCAACAAAATTCCCTTTGAGTCCCAAAACATCGTGGCCATGACTTTTCCGGCAGACGGAACGACTTTGAATTTCTTAAGAGGGGCACTACCCTTCTTGTGCCACTGCATGGACTCCTGCTTACTTTCAGGGTCATAATGGTGAACCCACGTTTCATCTTCAGTAACAATTCGATCGAAAATAATTGATGGGTCTTCACCACAGAGCTCTAAAAACTCTCTACAGCACTCGATTCGCACTTGTTTTTGAGGCGCCGTGAGCATTCGCGGCACCCATCTTGCACTGACTTTTGAGAGGTTAAGGAGGTCATGAAGAATAGTGTGTACGGTACCAACGGAGAGGTGGGTCATCTCTGCTATAATTTTGACCTTCATTCGGGTATCCTCCAGTATTAATTTCTCAACTTTTTTCACGTTTTCTTCCGTAGAGGCAGTAACCGGGCCGCCCGAGCGAGTGTCATCTTCAATACTCTCTCTGCCCCTTTTAAATTCACTTGACCACTTTTGTACTGTCGATAACGAAGGTGCAGAATCTTGGTAAACAGCCACCATCTCTTCGTGAATAGTTTTTTGACTTTTTCCTTGTTTGGTAAGGAATTTAATCACAGCGCGGTGCTCGATTTTCTTCGACATTGTCACGTTAGCCATTCCAGTTGTTGTTGACTAAGGGTAACTAGCAAACTAATGATCAGAACTATATGAAATTTCATATTTATACCCTCAGATAATGTCATTACTTAATTAATTAGTCAAATTACCCACATAATTATTAAATCACCCCCATACCGAGAATACATTGAATGCCCCTCGTATGATCCTCAAAGTTATGAGTCGAAAAAAATATACATATCCGACAACTCGATTATATTCGGAAATCGTTCTCACTGTACGAAAATTATTTATTAAATTCACAATTGTTGCACAGCATACACTTAAACCACACTTATATTTTGATAGTTAAAATTATAAGTTGATATTAAAATTTTAAAAGAAAATGTTGTTTTCTTCTTTTTAGAGCATTTAAATAGAACCTTTCCCTGCATACAGGCTGTACAGACGGACTACAAAGTGATCTTATAAGGGTTCCTTTTTCTTTTCCTTTTTTTTTTTTGAACGGAAAAAATGAGCCCCATGGGCAAGGGAAGAGTTGCATTATCCTTTAATCGATTGTTATTGGCCAAACATGAGGTCGACACCGCGCTCTGGCACCACGACGGGTGCGCGTCGCGTCGGTCCTCGTTCATACACAATGCATCTCACCGGCACACGTTTCGGTGGCAGGCGAGAGCGGCGCGGGCAAGACGGAGGCGGCGCGCGTGTGCCTGCAGTGCGCCGTGGTGGGCGGCGCCGGGGCCGCGGGGGCCGCGGGGGGCGCGGGGGCCGCGGGCGGCGCGGCGGGCGCGCTCACGGCGGCCGGCACGCTGCTGGAGGCGTTCGGCAACGCCGCCACCGCCAGGAACCACAACGCCAGCAGATTTGTGAGTATGACCGACGACGGCGTCACTTGTTCACTGAAATTACAAACGTTGCACTTTGTTTCAAGTTTATAGTTACTGAATATGCGATACACAGGTACTGGTGTCTGAATTAGCTGAAACCTGTATAGCACCAGGCTTATCCACTATGAAATTTTTATGTGTGGGAATCCATGATGAACTTTGTGAAGAGTGCGGCTTAATGACCGACTAAAACCACCCTTTTACCGTGATTCCGGTATTATAGCTGCATTTGCTGTAGCTCCGGCAGATTATATTACTATCAAATGATATCCCAACATTTGAGGAAGCCGGCCAACGCTGGTCTGCACAGATACTGCAATAAGGAACTCAGTAAGTGTCGCCACCGTCTCGGACCTGGTCGGTGGTCGAACGACGAATTGTCTACATATACTTAACATAAACGTAGAATTTTTTTACCGGCGCGTCCCAATAATATAACTATAGAAAAAAAAAAAATATACGGTCGAATTGAGAAACCTCCTCCTTTTTTGAAGTCGGTTAATAACAAAACACAGAACGAAAAGCTTTGATATTAATTATGGTTTAACGGTTAACGGAGCCCTTATTCATGAGCTCAGCTCACGGCGATGTCACGAGTCTTAAAAGCAAAAGCATTGAAATTGGCCAATCCGGTTCCATTTCGGGCTCTAGTTATCAATAGTTTGCATAGTTAGTTTTACGGCAGTAAAAATAAACTTAATAAAAATGTAAGAATAAACAAATTTATTGGAAAAACCCAAAACTTTTTACATTGACTAAAATTCTTCATAAAAAATGTTAAATTAAACAGAGAACGTTTATCACTTCTTGATTAATTGGATATGTACTCTCAAAACCTTAAAAATAATACTTTAAAATAAACTACCACAAAAACCTCCACTTTGAGTATGTAAGTAATACTCTAAATAATGAATTAATATCAATGAGTAACAAGTATATATAAATGCTCTGAAATGCAGTTGAAGGAGAACATCTTGGCGGTGAATGAGTGGGTAAAACATAATCTACTTACATTCCCTTTGACATTTCCATTGACATTCCCTGAGAGATAAATTTTAAGAAATTAATATCATGACTGTGTCATTTCAGTACATTTATGAGAATCTGATTTATATAAAAAAAAAAAACAATATTTTTTATAAGAACAGCGCCATTCATGCTATAAACACCAGAAACAAAAATAAACTTGTACTACCATTACAGATAGTGCAATTCACGAAGACGCGCCCCACCAATTTTTGGTTGAGGGGATCGCGGGGTGCGGGGTAGAGGTGGGAAAAGTGTATCATTTTTGAGATTGGAACATTTGCATCTCGATCACTGAAATGTTCCGAAACACTGATATGTTTCATTTGGTTCATTTGGATCATCGACTCAAAAGTTATAAAATACAGAATGTTACGTTTTTTATGTCGCGTCGCGGGAAAGCTACTAAGTTATGAGTGTGAGATACGTATAATTTTATATCTCTTTCCCGTTTGTTAAGACTGTATTATGTTTGCCACTCACTCTGAATCTGAATAAGTACCGACTTGCTCGCGCTCTCGAGTGACGCAATTCACGGAGTAAAGAGCAATGTAATGTTTTAGTTCCAAATGATACGTTTAGAAGATTGTTACTGAGCCAATCTTTTGGAACACCGAAATGTTTCGGATCAGTGAGTCATATCAGTAAAGAGTTACACATGCCTAGTGCGGGGAGTTTGTTCCGAGCGTCAGTCGCGAACCGTCAGCGGCACAGAGTACTTTATAATATAGGAAATAGAGACCTCTCTCGCTTTCAATTTAGGAAACAGGGCACACAGACGCCATCTATAGTTTTACGAATGCACAACTGCATTGTCTACGCTCGGATCATGCCACGGCGCGGGACAACGCGGGCCGCGCTGACTACCCGCGCAGCCTGAGGGGTGCGCGGGGGTGGGAAGCGCCGCGGTGGCTGCGGTTCTTTTCCCTGTTTTGGCGCGCAACCTCTCTCTACGACGATTTTCCGCGACGGTCACGTAGCACGATCGGCCGCCGTTTGATCTATCTTTGTTTTTTATTATAACTACTCTATATTTATACAGTCCGCTCTTTTATTGCTGTAAACGATAGGACTCCGACATGCATATACATATGTTTATATATAACGGGTGCATTGATAAGGTAGATATAGGTATCTACTTAGGGTTCAAACAACAAAGATTTAAAAATACGTGATTCAACCGATTCTAATATATTGTTCCGTTAATTTTTTTATTGCTCATATCTTATGAATAATTTGGAATATAATGAAATGAAATTAATGCTTTTCAAAGATTTATCTTTAATCACATGATACATTTTTTTGCCTTTAATTGATTGCTGTCCCTATCATCGTCACAGTCCTTTTTTCCGCATAATATTTTATTTAAATTTTGCAATAATGGCGAATAAAAAATCGGGATACAAATTAATCTTAAATCTATAAAGTTTTCTCTATTTATTTATTTCACACTTACAAAGTCTTTACAGGCTAAACCCAAAGCAACATTGTAGCACATCAATCCTTACTAAAACTAATAACAAAACAGTCCCATAACTTATTTTATGTGAAGCTAGTCTTTTTATGGATTTGGCAATGCAGGAAGTCGAAACTAATATGTACAAATATTATTACTTTTATAAATTGTTTTAAATTATTTAATGATATATTTGCTTTTAATATGTCATCATAAATATCTTGTAATTCGGTTGTGCATTTCATGAATGAGTAACTGAGACTGCAAAACCAGTTCCGACCAGCATATTCCCGATATTTAATAAATTCAAGTTCACTTTTACAAAATACTTCCTTAAATATTTGAGATATCTGTTGCAAAATAGCATTAAGCGCCATCTATTGATTTACGAAGGCAAAAAAATATTGATATAACCCTACCAAATTGCAAGAGAATGATTGCCATACGACAATGGTATATTTAAATGACCTACTATATTTTGTCGATTTATAATTGTCCAGTTTCCTACTCACTTGTTCGAAGATTGTACACCCTGGTCAGCGGTTCGATGCACACGAGTACTGAACTCTATGTTGCGAAAATCCAGACTTGTCACGAAAGTTGCTCTACCTCATATTTTTTTTAAATGTCGAGGAAATCTCTACGTGTTGTACTTAAAAGCCAGGTATGCAAATTATTGTTTAGAAGTTCGTAGTTACTAAAAACACATGAAATAAGCAAAATAATTTAATTTTGTAAATAGTAAACTTTATTAAGACTTCATTTTATCTTTAAAAGTAAGAAAAACTATTGAATGTTTACTTTTTAATTTTAGGCAAGAGTAATTATTTCTAAAGTTTATGATTTTATGAAAAAAGAAGCAAGTAAAAATTATGCAGAAAAAATCACTGATGCGCGATGGAGAACCGCACAGGCTGTTGGAGTATCTGAAAGCACAGTGACTAGAATTCTACGCGAAAGAAAGGAATATACTAGCACAATGAAGCAAACTACAGTACCTGCTATGGAATCAAATATAACTATGGAGACGCATGCGATAGTTCCTACAATCTCAAGTGCGGAGCGTACAACAGAACCGACTACGGAAGCGGATATTGAGTCTGAAAATGAAGCGAGCACGTCGCATTCGTATTTAGTAGGCAGAAGTGCTTCTATTTTTACATCACCTATGAAGAAGCGAAGGGTAAGACACGAAAAATAAATTTAGACGAATTTGATATTGGTGTAGTCCGAAGAACTATCCAAAACTATCATATAGAACATCGTCAATTTCCAACATTATCACGAATTAATATTGTTTTGAGAGACCGCATACAATTTAATGGATGTATAACAACCCTAAGAACATTGTTACTTAAACTTGGTTATAAATGGAAAAAAACTGAGAATAACCGGAAGGTGCTAACCGAAAAACATGATATTCAAATGTTAAGACTGAAATATTTAAAACAGGTAAGGTCAAGTCTTTTCGTAATGTAGGTAGACCTATAGTCTACACAGATGAATCATATATTCCTACCAACCACGTGCAAAAAAAATCTTGGGCCGAAGAAGGTTCTAAAACAGCAATAAAACAAAATTTAACGAAAGGAGTGCATATAATTATAGTACATGGCGGCAGTGCAGAGGGTTTCGTACCAAATGCGTTGTTAACATACAGAGCAGAGATCAAATCCGGAGACTACCATGATAATATGAACACAGAAAATTACTTAAAGTGGCTAAAGGAGAAACTAATACCAAATCTCCCAAATTATGCAGTGGTAGTCTTGGATAATGCAGCCTATCACAATGCTAGTTCGGAAAAAATACCAACATCCAACTCCAACAAATTAGACATGCAGACTTGGCTGAATGCAAAAAATATCCATTTTGAACCAAGCTACAAAAAACCTGAACTTTATGACCTTATATTAAAAAAACAAAGAAAACTTCCGCAAGTACAAAGTTGACGAATTATTGAAAAAACATGGATTCACAGTACTTCGGCTGCCTCCTTATCATCCAGAGTTAAATCCAATCGAAAACATTTGGGGTATTGTAAAAAACGACGTTGCTAGCCGCAATATCAATCAAAACTATACTTCGATTATGCCCATTATAAATGAAGCATTTGATCGAGTAAATAAAGATGTCTGGTTCAATACTTGTCAGCACGTGGAAAAAATAGAAGACGAATACATGAGACACTTAGATATTGATTTTAGTTTTATTATAAATGTCGGTGATACATCAGACTCTGAATCAGATATTTCTGAAACGAGTGATTAACGATTTTCTTTTCTCAATAAAGTTCAATAAAACTTTTTCACGTATTTCATTTATGTCTATAATTACCCCCATTATAAAAATGGTAATATTATCGTATGTTAACTAATAACCACATAAAATAACCACACCTAAAAATAAAAAAAAACAACCCTAACTTTCAGTCGAATAAAAAATATAAAATTGAAGTAGAGCATCTTTCACGTCGACCATGACGCTTTCTCCTGATTAGTCTATTTATTGTAGTGTGCGTGTGCACTCATAGGTAATTAGTGTGTACCGATAACACTCAAACATTGACAAAAGATAGCACACATATACTTTAAACGGTTAGGATGAATAGTGGGGCGCGTCTTCGTGGATTGCACTAACTGTAACAAGGTTCCAAAAAATTTGTAACTTTCTTTTCTATAACAAAATACCAAGCAATACTCAAGAATTGAGTCTTATTAAATTTAAATTATACACAAAGGAAACCCTTTGCAAAAAGGATTATAAGAAAGTTTAAGAAGAATAGAATTAAAGTATTTATTGGTTTGAACATATGATACAAAATAACTAACTGTGTGTCAGTTTGTCGGCGGGAATAGCGCTCAATAAACATCTGGTTTAGGTTAACATAACATAGAACATAGTTTAATTGGTAGCAATTTAAAAGGTAAATCTATAGTCGTTATCAATTTAAATTTATACTGGAATTGGTAAGTAACATATTTTTTAACTTATTTTTTAAGGTTATTTTACTTGTTTAATTTGTGATTATCCTTAGCCAATCATTACTGTTATATAACGTAGGGATCATATACTTATTGGTTCTCTTACCATAATAATTCTTTAAAAGACAACATGTTTGGGATTGTGTCGCTCTAACTTAAAAACACAGATTAAAATAAAAAAAACCTCATTTTATAGTTGACATTGTAATTGTTAATTTTTAGTTATTACTTTTTGACATTTTAATCAATAGAATAATATTGAATTGAATTATTATTTATTGACATTAATCTCTGGGATTTGTGCGATGTTGAACTTAAATTATCTGTCTGGCGGTATTTGAGAATTCTCTTTGGCCTGTCGCAAAACGCAAATGTCCTGATGATCCGGTATCGTCTTGCGACCGGTCGTTGAGCTCCCATAATTGTGGTTGAGCTACACGATGACTGACACATAAGTGCCGTTTGATTTTGATTTTGAGCAAAGTGTTACAGAATTTTTCTGTTAGAAAGTTATCAGTAGCAGCCCGGTGTTTGGAATTGTGCCCGGTAGATGGCAATAGGCTCACCACCTATTATATATTATACATGGGACTAAATAACAGTATTGGTGAAATTATCAGTAGCAGCCCGGTGTTTGGAATTGTGCCCGGTAGATGGCAATAGGCTCACCACCTATTATATATTATACATGGGACTAAATAACAGTATTGGTGAAATTATCAGTAGCAGCCCGGTGTTTGGAATTGTGCCCGATAGATGGCAATAGGCTCACCACCTATTATATATTATACATGGGACTAAATAACAGTATTGGTGAAATTATCAGTAGCAGCCCGGTGTTTGGAATTGTGCCCGGTAGATGGCAATAGGCTCACCACCTATTATATATTATACATGGGACTAAATAACAGTATTGGTGAAATTATCAGTAGCAGCCCGGTGTTTGGAATTGTGCCCGATAGATGGCAATAGGCTCACCACCTATTATATATTATACATGGGACTAAATAACAGTATTGGTGAAATGTGGGTGTATAACTGTGTAGGTACACCTACCCCTTCGGGGAATACAGGCGTGATGCTATGTTATGTTAGATAGAGTATGTCATGCTCGCTAAAATGTCCCGCTGATGGTGGCGTGTATGGTTCATTCGATTCCCTACAATATGGTTGGGTTGGGTGATGCTGACGCATGTGTCATGTTCGTGTACGGGCGCTGTCAGTCGGGACTGGTCATCTCTAACTGTCATAGCAAAATATTAAATTGTTAAACTAAACTCTTTCAGTGTTGGCATCATCTTACATTGTTCTCACATACTATTTTGCAATAGAAACAGTGTAACCAATACCTACTATTGTAAAAACATATATGATGAAAAAGAGTAACCGTGGAGTTTCTTGCCCGTTCTTCTCCATAGGAATGTACACTTTGGAACGTGGCAACTAACTTCTGACAATTCAAAAGTGCCTGTAAATGGTTTATTTGAAATAAATGACTTGTTTTTTTTTATTTTGACTTTGTTTTGGCCTATCTGTACTTTTGGACTTGTATGAAGTGGACGCCGTTGTTGATATAACATGTTTGATTAGTGTAGTTAGTCGTGAGCGCGACTGTTGTCAGCACGTGGCTGACGTGAGCACGCGTCACACGTCACGTGTGTCGTGCGTGTGCACACGTCACACGTCACGTGTGTCGTGCGTGTGCACACGTCACACGTCACGTGTGTCGTGCGTGTGCACACGTCACACGTCACGTGTGTCGTGCGTGTGCACACGTCACACGTCACGTGTGTCGTGCGTGTGCACACGCGGCACCACTCATCGAGTTCTGTTTCCGTTTACAGGGAAAGCTACTGGAGATTGAGTTCGACTTTAAAGGCGAGCCAGTGGGAGGACACATCACGCATTGTGAGTGCAGTGTTGTTTATTACTTACAGCTTATAGTAGTCCAGGTCTCCCATTTCAAAGCCATCCGGGGAAAGATGATCCATACCCATGGATTGGTCTTCTTGATTCCCATGAGTGTGAGGGATATAATAACGCCATGTGAGTTCCCGCTGCGGGTCGGCCAGTACTGAAACATTCACAAAGTGTGTGACTTTTGTTGCCGACCGTACGTGTGAGCCAACATCCTGTGGCACAGCTAGTCAGTAATGTACAATGTGAACTTACTGGTGCGTCTACACGCACCAGTAAGTTCACATTGTGACTATTCGTGGAAGCCGCCGTCGTTATAGAGCACACGGCACCAGCTGCCGGTCGTGCTCGTGCGCACGGCACACGGCACCAGCTGCCGGTCGTGCTCGTGCGCACGGCACACGGCACCAGCTGCCGGTCGTGCTCGTGCGCACGGCACACGGCACCAGCTGCCGGTCGTGCTCGTGCGCACGGCACACGGCACATGGCACCAGCTGCCGGTCGTGCTCGTGCGCACGGCACACGGCACCAGCTGCCGGTCGTGCTCGTGCGCACGGCACACGGCACATGGCACCAGCTGCCGGTCGTGCTCGTGCGCACGGCACACGGCACACGGCACCAGCTGCCGGTCGTGCTCGTGCGCACGGCACACGGCACCAGCTGCCGGTCGTGCTCGTGCGCACGGCACACGGCACACGGCACCAGCTGCCGGTCGTGCTCGTGCGCACGGCACACGGCACACGGCACCAGCTGCCGGTCGTGCTCGTGCGCACGGCACACGGCACACCAGCAGGAGGACGGCGAGCGCTAACATCACGCCGATGAACCAGCCCGCTGTGGCCATTTTTCATATTAAAATTATTAATATTAGTATAGATTTTTTATTTATAAAAATATAATTAATATGCATGTTAAAGGCGCTCTGACCGCTAACCCATCTCGACCTCTTAATGGCTGAGCGCCTACAGTATTTATCCGGAAGGCGCAGGTTCGAATCCTGCTCACGGCTGTATTCTTTTTCCACAAAAACGTATAATTTTAGAGTTCGCTATGCGTGCGTTAATGCTTTTCGAAGATTTATCAATATTCATATTATCACTTTTTTTTGTGCTGCGAGCAGATCTCTTGGAAAAGGTAAAATGTTATAATTGTTATGTATGACGATAGCGCCCCAGGGCTTAATGCTGAGATGCAGTGACTAGTGTGACAGTCACTCATATGTTACGAGTAGCTTGTCCTCAGTGGCACTCCTGGGCGTCGAGCTGATATGGCGTGATGAACACGACGCAGTTGGCACAGCGGTCGTGAGACCGGCTGCTGCGCCACGTGTTGCGGGTTCGATTCCCTCATGATCGATTCGAACAAATATTTGTGTGATCTACAGAAAATTTTTCCATGTCTAGGTGTGTGTGTGCATGTGAGATATCATGTTTGTACCTCACACGATACGGGAAGAAATGGTAGTGTGGGGCAACGTATTTAAAAACAAACATTATGAAATTGCCAAGTTTTGAGTAGGGCGCCATTTTGAACTGTTATGGGCCTTGATCAAGTATAAGCTTGTTTTTGTTATTTGTATCCTACGGCTAGACCAAATGTTTTTACATTCGCCTGCGGTGCAAATCACAGAAAAGGAACTTCATAAGCATCTGAATTTGACATTGACACGTACGTACCTCCTGCCGAGTCGCGGTGAATGCGGCTGCAGACCCGACACCTACACCGGTAAATGTTACAGGACCGTGTTGTTTTAGTCTGCAGGAGTTCTACAAAACGTCCACCGTGCGATTATCACACTTGAAAAAAATTCGGGTTGTCATGTACTTTGTAAATGTGTCACACTCACTGAATATTATTACATGACGGTCCAAAAACAGTTTTTAGGGTATATGTTATGTATGCGATTTTCATTATCCCACCGTAACTTGTAAACGCCCGAACTGATTAAGACATGTCGTCAGAATACATAAGCATTAGTAATCCTTGCATAGTTTGCGCTCGTTTCGTTGGTGCGGATTAATAGTTAGTATCACAGATGGGCGGATCAGGATTTGTTGAAGGTACCGAAAGGTCACGGTCAAAAAACATGCGGTACTTTGTGAATACAATAAGGGTGTGTTTTGTGTGAAACTTTCCTGTGATTGTACAATCCTATTAATATCGTAAGTGTGAAAGTTTGTGAGGATGGAGTGTGTGAGTTATTGGGTGAAACAGTAACAAGCATCCATCCAGGTGTTCGTTACTCTTTCACATGATAACTACTGACGGGATTGGATGAAATGTGACACACACACAGTTTATAAACTGGATCAACACATAGGATATTTTTTATCCTGGTCGGACCCAATCCTGAAGTCGAGGCAGACGAAGTCGCGGACGGCAGCTAGTCAATAATATTTATTAGTTAAAACACTTGTAAGCTAACTCGTCCTCGTGAGTATAAGTATTGATATTTGTGAGCAATGTGATGTGAGCGAGGTGTGACGTGGTGCGGTGTGGTGTCAGCAGGAGCGCGTGTGCGGCGTGCTGGAGGGCGAGCGCAACTTCCACGTGCTGCACCAGCTGCTGGCCGGCGCCGACGTGCAGCTGCTCAGTGAGTGCGCCCGCGCAGCGCCGCTACTTATTACCTGCATATATTATATATAACTCATTCAATAGAACGCCCGAGGCCAATCACACTATTTAGACAGAAACAGTAAGGGGCCATCCATTAATCACGTGATGTTTTTTTTAAGCATTTTTTAACCCCCCTCCCCCTCTCCCTTGGTGATACGTGGTGAGCTTTAAGACTAACCCCCCACCCCCACCCAAAATCACATGTATTTATTAGTACCTACAAAGAATCTTATGTTTTTTATAATATTATCTTTAAATACAGAAAATTTAATACACGTGATATCTTACTACACCCCCTACTCAAAAGGCTCGAAAGGGCTCCCCTTTCGAGCCTCACGTGATTAATGGACGGCCCTTAATATGTAAAAGTAATATATAAAACTAAAGCCTTGCACCTTATTATTTACATTCATGCACTCTTCTCACAACAGTTCAAACACTCCGAGTACTCCAACAGTGTTAACTTCCATACATCCTCAAACAACATCAAACTCTGAGTTCAAGTTTACAGTTTCTCTGAGAACAAGTACGGCTCGCAGGCACTGCCAATAATGTATTCCTCCTGTCTCAGCAGTACTTGTCAGGCAGCACAAATAACTAATAGCCTTCATTGTGAAGCTCGGGTGCGCCAATCATCCCGTTTAGAATTTGACTTGTTACAATCATCTGCTACTTTATACTCGTCGGAAACTTTCCACCGAGATCGATGAATGAATACGTGGTCGCGTGCCCATCCTCGGGCGGGCGGCGCACACTGAGCTCGGTCTCGTCCCGCAGAGCGGCTGCGCCTGCAGCGCTCGTGGGAGCACTACCGCGTGCTGCGCGCCGCCGCCGCGCCGCCGCCGAGCGCGTCCCCGCGCCGCGCGCCGGCCGCGCCCGCGCCGCCCGCGCCGCCCGCGCCGCCGCCCGCCGCGCCGCACGCCGCCGCCGCCGCCGCGCTGCAGGACCGCGACCACTTCGCCTTCACCACGGTGACTACTGCTGGCCGCACACTGCGGACCAGCTTGCCCTGCACTCGATATAATAGCTAGGCACAAAACTAATGAGACACATTATAACCAAACAACACATCTCTTTTTTCAAATTCATTGTTTTCGACAAAAAAAAATTATGTTGGGGAACATTCGACATACTTCTCCTCTGTGTGTATACCCATAAAGAGCGCATCTACTATTAATCGCGTCTGTCTGTATGAAGAAAATGGACGAGTGTCCAATTCGAACATACTCGTGTTAGCACTCGTGTTTACCCCGAAATTGTGATGGGAAAGCAGATCCGAGTTTGACCTTTTTCGCGATTTACTTCGGCTACGCGACGTTTCAATTCAGCTAATTCTAATGACATCTGTTAAAAATTTTGGGAATTCTTAGTCAGAATTAGAATCAAAAGTAAATCTGCAACATGTCGTTAGTCTGTGAAACTTGTGCGACCTGGTTTAGTGAAATAATACTGTCACACTGTTCGTACGCGTTCATGAGTCGTTTTCAATGCACCGTTTATTTATTTATTTATTGATTTATAGTTCATTAACACGGTACAATACCAATTACATTAATTAACATAGAAATAAAATAAAAATAAAATTATACCATGCAGACATATTTTTTTCATAAACAAATTATTTGTTACTTACTAACATGGAACAGTGGACACCCTCGCGTACTGTTTCTCACAGAACATCAGACATACGGGCATAATTTTACTCCATTCATCCTCAAACTCATCACATTCAGGGTTGGCCGTCAGGAGAGCATTGAGCATCCTTAAAGTGCGACACACGGGCGATTCAGTTCTGGCGACCGTTCTGCACGGCAGTTGCGCGAACAGATTGTGTCGGCGACTTTGGCGATGACCGATGTATTTTTCGGGCACAAATAGTCGACAGAAAAGGTCATGAAGCTCAGGGCAATCGATACGACCATTAAGGGTCTTACAGGCTATCGCGAGCTGATCAAAGCCTCTTCTTACCTCCAATGAGTTGAAACCCATAGTCCCTAGGATATAGTTGGTGGGGTACATGTAAGGATAGAAATTGAGAGTTCTTTTAAAAAGATATCTAAGAAAAGTTTTCTGGACTTTCTCGAGCATTAGTGTTTGAGCCGCGGTATAGGGATGCCAGACACAACTACTAGTCTCCAGTCTACTGCGAACCAGAGTGGTGTACAATAATTTAATAACATGCGGGTTGTGAAAATCACGAGCATTTGGCAAAACAAATCCTAAGCTTCTGAGAGATTCTTTCGCAAGGGTAGAAATGTGATCTTTAAAAGTCAGACAGCGGTCGAAGGTCACTCCCAGGTCCTTTACGTTGGTGACTCGAGTTATTTTTTGACCACCTAAGCTGTAGTCAAAATGGATTGGTCGTAATCCTCGACCGAATGTCATGACGTAGCACTTGTTTGTGTTAAAGAAAAGTTTATTTACAATGCTCCACTCGCAGATAGCGTCAATATCGCATTGGAGGAGTTTGCAATCCTCGTCCGTTCTAATGTGAGCAACTAATTTAAGGTCGTCGGCATATAGCAGGCATTTTGCATATTTAACATTATTGACAAGGTCATTGATCATGATCAGGAATAAGAGCGGCCCCAATACGGATCCCTGACTCACACCAGAATGAGTATTATATGGCTTGGACTCGAAGTAGCCATGTCTGATGAATTGTTTGCGATCCCGTAGGTAGTCAGAGAAAAAGTTTAGATAATTGGACCAGAATCCCATGGCCCCTAACTTTGACAGGAGTACATCGTTATCAACTGTGTCGAACGCTTTCCGAAAGTCAAAATAGAGGGTATCGACCTGCCTACCGATGTCCAAACCGCTAGATATATAGTCTGTGTGGATCAGAAGATTTGTGTTTACGGAGCGACCTGGGCGAAAACCGTGCTGGGCATCCGATAGTAGCACATTAATCCTCTTGTAGATGGCTGTATGGAGTATATGCTCAAAAGTCTTGGCCACGTTAGGCAGGATAGCGATGGGTCTATGTTCCTCTACAGTTTTACCGTATTTGTTCTCAGCGGGTGGATTTGTGATGACGTCGCTAGCTGCTATAGCGCGTCCAAGCCAAGTCGAGCTATGAAAGCTTGATATCGCACTTGGTCACTTTGCTTTTGTCTGCCCATGACTGCTTCAAAATGCGAAAACCACAGACTATGCAAATTAAATCAGACAAATAGCTACCGATATCTAGAAAAATATATGCAGATGAGCCGATGCTATTTTAGTACGTGACAACGCACGTCCTCACGTCGCGGGGACACAGACCCCACCCACCATATTCTCCTGACATCGCACCATCAGACTATCATTTATTTAGAGCCCTGAATGACCTTTTACAGGATAAACATTTTCATGATTTTTCGAATATGAAATCGCAGTTGGACGAGTTTTTGGACTCGCGGCCAACAGAGCTCTGGGCGAAAGGTGTCCAAACGTTACCCATACGTCGGCAAAAGGTCTCAGATTCTTATGGAGACTACATCATTAATTGAGCTTCTTATATGATAAGGATAATAAAATATTGTAAAACACAGACCAAGTGTCTCATTACTTTTGTGCCTACTTAATATATTACGTCGCCCTCGGTTTAGTTCACTATTTTTTAAATGCTCATAAATAAACACTTAAATAGTTAAATTTAACTCTCGACCCCTGCTCACCTAAGACTATGGATAAATACACACTTAAAATATGGATGAAGAATTCACGGTGGTGAGCAGGGGTCGAGATAGCTTAGTGGTCAGAGCGCCTGGAGTATTTATCCGGGAGGCGCAGGTTCGAATCCTGTTCGCGACCGTATTCTTTTTCCATTTAATATTGTAACTTTAGAGTTCGCTGAGCATGCGTTAATGCTTTTCAAAGATTTATCTTGAATTTATCGCTCTTCTTTGTACACTTTCTTGTAGATCAATGTCTTTCTGAAAATATGCGCTCCAGATTTGAAACCCGTAGTTATATCAGTAATAATGAAGATACCCTAATCCTAATAATAATAAAGGTATACCGAGTTGAAAGATAGACAAGGTACATTGAAGGACTCTATGTAAGTCATGAGATGAGAGACCCTCAGCTTAGTTCCTCAAGCCTCTAAACAATACTTTTTAAAGTAATAACAAATAGAATAAGACCATTAAAAGAAGAGAATTATATGGGCTCAGGCAAAATAAGGGTACGAGAGATGCTATACTGGCCCTCAGGTTAGTTATATAGATAGACTCATGGATCTGGGTATAAACAATTATATGGGCTCAGGCAAAATAAGGGTACGAGAGATGCTATACTGGCCCTCAGGTTAGTTATATAGATAGACTCATGGATCTGGGTATAAACAATTATATGGGCTCAGGCAAAATAAGGGTACGAGAGATGCTATACTGGCCCTCAGGTTAGTTATATAGATAGACTCATGGATCTGGGTATAAACAATTATATGGGCTCAGGCAAAATAAGGGTACGAGAGATGCTATACTGGCCCTCAGGTTAGTTATATAGATAGACTCATGGATCTGGGTATAAACAATTATATGGGCTCAGGCAAAATAAGGGTACGAGAGATGCTATACTGGCCCTCAGGTTAGTTATATAGATAGACTCATGGATC
Organism: Xylocampa areola; assembly: GCA_935421205.1. Classification (NCBI taxonomy): domain Eukaryota; kingdom Metazoa; phylum Arthropoda; class Insecta; order Lepidoptera; family Noctuidae; genus Xylocampa; species Xylocampa areola. The sequence continues at coordinate 19,479,860 of OW285212.1, read as the reverse complement.
TGGGTATAAACAATTACATAGCATTTATTTATGTAGATAATTCGTTCTTTCGATAAAGCGAACTGGATGAAAATTATGGAGATTTTAAAAGAGGCAGGATTAGATTATTGTGACAAAAACAATATTTATCAGCTTTACAGAAATCAGGAAACAATAATAGAAGTAAGGGAAGAGAAAGAGAATGCAATTATTAAACAAGGGGGAACACATACATATTCATAAAGTGTACTAAAGAAAAATGTTAGAAAAGGAACGAGGGGTGTAAATTTTAAAGAGTTTTCATGCTTGAAGCAATATAGACATTCAGATGTTTTTGGAGATTGACCTAGATAACGGTGTTATCGTCTAAACTATACGAAAGTCTGGCATTCGTATTACCTAGATGGAGGACAATGCACTTAGAAGTATTCAATACGATGACCCAGATTTTAGTCCAGTGTTGTATTCGGTTAAGATCATCGTGCAACTGCCCCGAGTTTACACTAGGGGGTTGGCAAAATACTATTTTTTTATCCATATCACACACCACAGCCTACCACGTACGCAAAAGTGGTCAAGTTTAATTAGTAAGCGCTGGTGAGGGACCTGTCAAATGCCCGTTCAAAATCAAGATATGAAATGCCAACTGTCAACTTTTCTCCTCCATGAGTGCATTTGAAATAACAGTTTAGAGATGGTGGATATCTTGCCAACGAAACCATGCTGCTTGACCGCAAGAAATTATGCATTCTCTGTTTAGACATTGTGTAATCTTTATGATTTTTACAAGTATGCAGCAGGGGTTTACTCAACTGTCGGAAGTTTCCGTGTCGAAAACTTAAATTAATTATCAGTCATCAAATTATCTGTGTCGTTATAGGCGTGTGTAGATTTTTGAAACAATATTTTTTAATAAAGAAATTTATCAAAGTTTAGGCACTTGAAAATTTCTGACAGTTGAGAATACCTTACCTGGTGTGACTGATGGGTCTTTAATTTCCTGTCACCAGAGCCAGACTCTCGATGGCCCAAGCGTTTGCGCCGAGACAACTTTAACCGAGTAGCCACTGCCACTGTTTATTGCCTGTAAGGTGTTCACATTTAGTTCATCGTGTGATCTTTCATTACCGATGTCAGAATCGCTTTCTTCTATACCAACTAGGGTAACATGGTTGGCTCTCCGTTCCCACTTCGTAATGTCCTCCAATATTAAATTATTTTTTTGTATAATATAATAAGGATTTATTATAAGTCCGACATAAAGATAATAATATATTAACGTGGCGGTCGTGGCAGGCGGCGATGCGCGCGCTGGGCTTCGGCAGCGGCGCGTGCGACGCCGTGCTGCGCGTGCTGGCCTTCCTCCTCAAGCTGGGCAACGTGGACTTCGAGCCGCAGCACAACATCGACGGCACCATCGGCACGCGCCTGCACCACCGCTACGGTCAGCTCGCCGCCGCAGCCCCCGCGGGCTCCCGCCCACCGGTGCGTGTCCATACAGTGTGAGTGACGGGCCCTCTCCGCAGAGCTGCTGGAGGCGTGCGCGCTGGTGGGCGTGGACGCGGACGCGCTGGAGCAGGCGCTGGGCGCGTGCGCGGCCGAGGAGGAGGAGGGCGCGGCGGCCGGCGCCGGCGCCGGCGCGTGCGGCTCGCCGGCGGGCGCGTGGGCCAGCGCGCGCCGCGACCAGCTGCTGAGCGTGCTGTACTCGCGCCTGTTCACGTGGCTCGTGAACGCCGTCAACGAGCACATCAAGCCGGCGGACGCGGGCAAGCGGCGCTCGCTGGGCATCCTGGACGTGTACGGGTTCGAGGCGCTGGCGCGCAACGGGCTGGAGCGGCTGCTCATCAACTACGCGGCCGAGCGCGTGCAGGCCGCCGTGACGGGCGCCACCCTGCGGCGCGAGCAGGAGCAGTACGCGCGCGAGGGGCTGGCGTGGCGCGCGCTGCCCTACCAGGACCACGAGCTGCCGGCCGAGCTGCTGGACGCGGGGCCCGACTCCGTGCTGGGCGCGCTGCAGGACGCCAACAGCGACGCCGCCTTCCTGGCGCGCCTGCAGCGCCGCCGCCACCCGCGCCTGCAAGTGCTGCCGCCCGAACACTTCCAGTCAGTCGCTTTACTTTATTATACGTAGCTTTACTGATGAGCCGTTGTGCCTTTATACAGGACTATTCATAGTATATACGAAACCTGAAACTAGTTTGTTCAGAATCAGTAATAGAATCGATTAAAATAATGTTTACACCATGTTATATTTCGACCCAATAATCTTTAAAAAAGGGTGGTATTTAATACTTTAACTGTAAATCCCCTTTTTTCAATCAAAATATTCGAAATTACCACCAAAAATACTGAATTGCACACTAAATTTGCTCATCAAATAAATCAATTATACTATACTGTTAGATCTTTAAAGCTTAACTGTTTTACTGAATGACTATCTGTTAACTAAAAGTAAATCTAATAATTCTTCGAGTGCAACAAAATATTTAAACATATTTTTTTTGGAATCCATCACTTATTAAACTTTTAAGAACATGGGTTATTCTGAATGAAACACCAGTTAATCAGTCATATTTATCTAATCAAAGTTCACAAAAAATCTGCAAAGTGTACGGGGCTCCTATTTTTGTGTCCGTAAGATTAGAAAAAACCTAAACACGAAGAGGACTCTTCGAACCTAACCTGTCCGTGTCGGGATACACGAAACTCCCGAGCTCGCTTCGCTCGCTCATGGATCAATTTAATTTATTTTCTTTCATAATCCCGATATATTGTCGACTATTATAGTGGTTTAGTATTTACGTCATAAAAAAATATAATTTGTGTGCAAATCAGTATTTTTGTTTTACGGTGAGTAATATTGTTTCAAAATGCGTATATCTGTGGTTTCAGCTAGATTTTTGCTGTAAATTAGATAAAAAAGCCATCAGATTTTGATGAATTTTAAACATTTTTTAGTACAACATGTTTAGGTAATCAAGTAGTTAATTTGTAGTACAGTCATTTATTTGATATGCAGTAGGTTATTAGTGGATAAATTTTGTTTGCTTAAATTTCTAAATAGAGGTGCAGTTAAAAATTCCCCTTTAAAAAATCCTATAAGTTGGACACAGTAGGTAAGCGGGCCAGCTGATACAGTACCTACCGCCCGCTGATACAGTAACCCGCGCTGTCCTTGAGCGGGCCCACGCTGGCTGCCCCCCGGGCCACCACCTCAGTCGCCCGGAAGCTAGAGATCGATACGTACATGTCGATTGCGCGCGCGATCCCATATCGTGTCGTGTGGAAAAAGTGCTCTTGTAAATAATAATAATGATGACGTCTTGTAGAAGGGATAAATAATTATTGTAAATTGTGTTAAATAACATTTTTAAACACGCCAAGGTGTTTATCTGTACGAACGTTTTTATTTGTTTACGAAAAAGTACGAAGGTAGGTACATAATATCTACAATTAACTATTAAGATAGTCCAAAGACTGCAGGTGTGATGGTGAATGTTATCACTACACTACTTACAATGGCTCAGTGTGTTACGTTATCAATGAACGTAAGACGGTGAGCATATTTATGGGAGGACAAGGAGGCAAGAAATCAAGCTTCGAACTTTGTGAGTTTTCATTATACATACTTATACTTTTTTAAATTGGTTCTATAAATGAAAATATTTGACCCGTGTCTCAGGTTTCGTATATACTAAGAATAATCCTGTTTAATTATTATTATCCGTTATCCGTGAACTTGCATTTCATTATTAGAATCGTAACATCAAACCTATATTCCACGAAAGGATAGGCATAGGAGTATACTGTTATACACCCACATTTAACCAATGCTGTTATTAAGTCCCTTGTAACAGGTGGTGAGCGTATTGCAATGTGGGGCGTTGTAGGGAGTGTTAATGAGACGCGTTGTCATAATATACTAACATAGAACTAACGATTACAATGTACAGGGAGAAGGCGCGTCACACACTACTATTGACATGTGAGTGTTTAGTGACGTCACGGATGTAAATACAAAATAAACAACGGTTAAACTCGCAAATCTTTATTTTGAAAATATACTTATAGATGTGAGTTATGTGTAACATTGTTATCGTATGTTTCCGTGCTGTGTTTTTATTCAAAATCATAAAAAATATCCTGTATATTTTAAGAGCAAATTAGGGGTAATTTGATAAAACTAACTAAAAAACATCATATTTTAACAACCGCTACGCTAAGGTCGTAGGATGTATGGTATGTAGAACCTTGGTAAAGATCCCCCAGCTCCTTGAAGAAAATGTAACGGTCCATGCGCCAAACATCCTCGTATATCGAACCACGACCTTCATTACCTCACACCCCGAATATGTGTAAAGAGCTGTTTATGTATTGTGTGTGCGCTCTACAAATGTACACACAACGTACTGGTGTACTTGTGGCCACTCGTGTGCGGGTGTACTGTACCGTGCGGCGGCGCGCGCAGGGTGCTGCACTTCGGCGGCGCCGTGCTGTACTCGGCGCGCGGCATCGTGCACAAGAACCGCGACGCGCTGTGCCGGCGCTGCGCCGCCGTGCTGGGCGCCGCGCGCTCGCCGCTGCTGGGCGCGCTGTTCGCGGGCGGCGGCGCCGGCGCCGGCTCGCCGCGCCGCCCCGCCACGCTGGCGTGCCGGCAGCGCGCGCTCGTGGGCGCGCTGGTGCGCCGCCTGCCGCCCGCGCCGCGCCTGGTGCGCTGCCTGCGCGCGGACGCGGCGCTGCGCCCGCACCGCTTCGACGCCGCGCTGCTGCGCCACCAGATCCGCTCGCAGGGGTGCGTTCCGCCGCCACAAGCGTGACGTCACGCGCCCCGCGCCCCGCGCCCCTACACGAACACGAACGTTACAGGATCATGGACATGGCGCTGCTGCGCCGCAGCGGCTGGTGCGAGTCCATGTGCGCGCGCGCCGCCCTCGCGCGCTACGGGCTGCTGGCGGGCGCGCGCGGGCCGGCCGGCGCGGGCCCGGCGCCGTCCCCGTCGCGCGCCGACGAGCCCGTGCGGGCGGCGCGCGCGCTGCTGCGCTCGCTGCCCATCCCCAGCGCCGAGTTCGCGTACGGGCGCACCTGCGTGTTCGTGCGCAGCCCGCGCACCGTGTGGGAGCTGGAGGCGCTGCGCGCGGCGCGCGTGCACGAGCTGGTGGGCGCGGCGCAGCGCGCGTGGCGGCGGCACCGCGCGCGCGTGCGGGGGCGCGCGGCCGGCGTGCTGCAGCGCGCGTGGCGGGCGCGGCGCGCGGCGGGCGGCGGGGCGGCGCGCGCGCGCGCGGCGGCCGTGCTGTGGCGCGCGTGGTGCGGCGGCGCGCGGCGGCGCTACCTGGCGCGGCTGTGGCGGCGGCTGCCGGCGCGGCACATGTCGCCGGCGTGCGGCGCGTGGCCGGCGTGCCCGGCGCCGCGCCTGCTGGGCCGCGCGGACGCGCTGCTGCGGCGCGTGCACCACGCGTGGCGCTGCCGCGTGTACCGCGCCGCGTTCGACCAGACCGCGCGGAACCGCATGCGCGAGAAGGTAACCACGTGTGCACGACGTAGTTTTTCATCAACTCGGGATCGAGACTCGTTTGAATTGTCTTCGCTATTCCTTATAGTGTCGGATCAGACCACCCACGGCCACTTCAAACATTCAACATATGTGTTTTCATTTATTTGGATTAGAACATGAGTTTGATACGACAGATGAGTACATTTGACCTCCAGATAGGTCCTCGAAGGCTGGACAAGTGCTTGTTGGCTTTCATTGTTACGCTAATTATATCATTTGATCCTCCCCGGTTCTCAACTGATTATTGAACTGCCGAAGATTACGAAGTAAGTAAAATCGAAGACCGTTTATAGCGGTAAATTATAAAGATCGAAAGCTTGCATATTCCTCAAGTCCTCATTTTTCCGTTTTGCCTTCTGCAAGTTTTTATTTTATCGAAAATGGATTTACGTTTGCACACCAACCGCCCGCTTAGCTAAGGTCATCGATCGACTTACAACTGATTTAGTCCGTCAGGTCCTTCTACCTGCCATTGCTCCAAGCTGCCATTCTCTATGATACGCCCCACACTTTAGCCACCATAATGTCGTCAATAGCAAAATGTTAACTTTTAACATAACAACAACACAAGTGACAGTAGACGTGTTCCACACCAGCACACACCTTTATATATAAGTGCTCCTAGAACTAGGCTTGTGCACCACCCTATACTATACTATACTATACTACTATGTACTGTGTATGTAAGGGGCCTGAATAATGCTAACTCTAAGCTTCGACTCTATTACGCTCCACTTCGTCGTGACAAAGGATTTTTCAGAGTTTACGAAGGTCAGTAACAAGTTGACGGCACTCGGCTCTCTCAGCACGCGCATGCCATTAATGTTATCAGAGGAGTGGCCGCACCCCTCATGTTAAGTGTGTTTTGTTACGTATGATAAAATGACATCGTTCGGGCCAGTCACAAAGTAGAAGCCCGCTTCCTCGTGCCTCAGCTAGTTGACACAATGATGATGATGCGCGATATCGAGCGTCAGGCGTGTACCTCGGTACAGCGGTACAGCGGTACAGCGCTACAGCGCTACAGCGGCACAGCGGTACAGCGGCACGTGGGCCGGCAGGTGACGGCGAGCGTGCTGTTCAAGGAGCGCAAGCAGAACTACCCGTGCAGCGTGGCGCACCCGTTCGTGGGCGACTACGTGCGCCTGCGCGCGTCCGCCGCCTGGCGCCGCGGGCCGGGCGCCGCCGCCGACCGCTACGTGGTGTTCGCCGACGTGCTGGGCAAGGTGGCGCGCTCCAGCGGGCGCGTGGCGCGCTGCCTGGCCGTGCTCAGCACCGCGGCGCTGCTGCTGCTGGACGCGCGCTCGCTGCGCCTCAAGCGCCGCGTGCCCGCGCACGCCGTGTGGCGCCTGTCGCTGTCGCCGCACGCCGACGACCTGCTCGTGGTGCACGTGCGCGCGCCCGCCGAGCCGGCGCCGGCCCCGCTCGCGCCGGCCGCGCCGGACGCGCCGGACGCGCCGGGCTGCCTGTTCGGCGGCGAGGGCGCGTGGCGCCGGCGCGGGGACGTGGTGGTGCGCACGTGCCACGTGCTGGAGCTGGCCACCAAGCTGTTCCTGGTGGTGCAGAACGCGGTGGGCGCGCCGCCGCACGTCAACATCGCCACCGAGTGAGTGCCGCCCGCCGCCCGCGCCCGTACCGAGCCCCTCTTACTTCTGTATTGTATCTAAAACCAAACTTCATTTTTATATATCTATAAATATCAATTATATTTTATACTTTAGACAGTTACCATAAAATCATCACACAACTCTATTAACATATCAAGTGCGGGCTGATTCACCCTATACTATACTTACGTGTACATTAACAACATTGTTCACATTCACAAATGTAAGATAGGACGTGTTTTGACTCATCTGTTCTCCATGTCCTCTATCTCCTACTTATTTTATGATATAGTTATCTTATAAATACAAAGAGACCTTATTGTACAAAAAATAACTACTCTGAAAGCGGTCTGCACGTGGGGTGATGCTAACATGGGCAGATTGTAAGCACTTAAAACTTAGGCGTCTTTTTCTACGAAACGGAGTCATTTTGAGCTGACTCAACTTTCCATGATGTACTCGTGTCGATAAGGGACCACTCGACTTTCTCGGCGTGTCATGAACATCTACCCTAACTATTAGGCGGGAAAGTCTGGACGAAAGACAACATCCGTGCGTAGCTACTGTTTAGGGCAACTGACGATCAGGGGGGGGGGGGGGCGTGTTTCGAACGCGAGCGCAGCGGTGGCGCGATGTTGCCGCTCGACGTGAACCGGCGCACCGCGTGCTCACACCGATATGTGCGGCGTTGCCAGCCCGCTCCGCGCACATATTTCAAACTTAAAACTAAAATCGGTTGCCTACACTTTGAGTCCAAGACACAACCGCCATCGATGACCGGAACAGCTTCTTTGGTCTGTCTGCACTCACCATGGTTCGTCTAGAGGTTGCTGTGTTGTCCCTAGTGCGTCGTCTTACCAGGGTACGCAGGTGTCCAAAGGGGAGTGGTACTATAGATTCTAGACCTATAGCGGCCACACTCCACCCTCTCATTGCGAGCTCGTCCGCGGCATCGCTGGCTCGATAGCTGCTGTGCCCTTTAATCCATTATTTTCCTTACCCTGTTGGCTTGTAGACAGGATTCAATGTCACCACAGAATCTTCGCCATCCCGGAACGGTATTGGTCCCAGTCCTCGCCTGTACCACCACGGCTGTTTGCCCGGTGTTGTGGGTGGTGGCGTCTCTGGGCATGCTGCGTGGTAGCTCTCTATGATTGATTGCGTTAGATGGCTTACCTGGATTCCAATTTGTGTATGGTCCCTCAGTACTGATGGGCAGCATAATCGTGAGAGTACAGCCTGCTATGATCTCTGCAGCCACTGCCGTGGAGAGGGTGATCTATAATTGTGTGACTTCGCCTGGTAACAAAGGTTGGTTCAGAACCTGTGTTCGGGATGGTTTGGCAAAACACTAGGTTGTGGCTCTCGAGCTGACTGACAGACGTGCTAACAAGCTCATTGATAACGATGCATTGATCGATTCCAAACTACAAAGTCTTGGTGATGTATTTCGGCGAGTGTGCGCTGGAGTTACACAATCTAATTGCCGCAAGCCCGTTCCATACTCGGACAACCAGACGCACGACATTGCGCGATATCCGGATCCGCAAACGATCGTTTTTTTGTTATTTTTTTTGCCACCTTTACACTTTTTCAAAAATTCTTTACCAACTGAGTACTGAGAGTAGTACTCAGTTGGTAGATGACCTGGAACGACAAAGGTCACGGGTTCAAGCCCCGTTCTTGTCTATTATATTTTCAATGATTCTTTTAAAAATAGTAATGAATATAGGCATGTATAAAATAATATAATTATATGTGACCTTTACACTGCTTTATAACAAGAAAACTAAACCCTCTGTTTTCTTAATTTTTTTCTTAAAATACTGATATAATCTCGATGTTTCGGTCAAACATAACCGCTCATGTGTTTTTTTTTTTAATTTCTCATGTTTGTTAGAGAGATTAAATCTTTATGATTGACCCTATACATTGATGCCATGAAAGTATGTACAACATATTACTTTTCCGGAATTTAGCCAGTTGATTACCGAGCGTGGCAGGCTGCGAGTTTTCGAGAATCCTTGAATGTAGCTTTGTTTACGATGTTTCCGTTGAGTAAACATTACTATCTCCAGTATTTAGAGTACTTTCCCTTTGGGTGCGGTTAAATAATTCCAACCTGTTTAATAATATATTGCCCATAAAACTTTCAATATATTAAACACTAGCTGTGCCCGCGGTTTCACCCGCATATATTTAGCTATTTAGTACTAACCAAGACATATAAAATAAATCACAGTTCATCTCTTCTCGGCAATGCTCGGTTCTAGTTGGGCGGCCAGGGTTATGGGTCACACGACGCGTTCGCCAGCCCCGAGTTTTTTTAAGATGTACTATAATACAATATTTTTGTAGAACATTATAGTTGTATTTACGTATCAGTAACCATTACGCCAGCGCACGCGGATAAAGCAGTTCGACAACGCTTTTTCTTCCGACTTACTTAAGGCCATACCGTAGGCGAGCGACCTTGGACGAATGGGCGGAGTGTCGTCCCTCGCCCCGCACTACCCGCACTACCCGCACTACCCGCACGACCCGCACGACCCGCACTACCCGCACCGAACGCTCGAGCGCGCCGCGCGGCCTGTGGCTACAGTTTACAAGATTGTATACGCTCCGGTACCACAGAGTAGTGAAGTTACAGAGAGTTCACTACTAAAGCTTAGTACAGCCGGTAACTTTAATAAATAAATATTAAATAAAAACAAACATTACACTTGTGTGTGTTATTTATTGTAGAATATATGTTTTATAGATAAATTCATGTAGTTGTTTAACTTTTTTATGTTTTCGACTCTTGGTCGAAATTTGGTCATATGGTCACATAGACATCACTAAAGCATGAAGTTTGAGTACCTACACGATGGGTCGCCAATAGTGCCGGACATTTATATACCCGCCACTATCGCTTACAAAAATTTGGCCTTGTGCTCATGTGAGCACATAACATGAGCCATAACCGAAATATGAATAAAATATCCAAAATAAAACACTCGGAGGTGTTACACAAATTAAAATATTACTTTTTGTAAAGAAAGAAGAAAGAAAGAAACATTTAATCAGCCACAGCACTAGAGACACGGTATACAATAATATATGCAAAAAACTTAAAAATACTTAACCCTAAAATCAACATAATATAATATAACAAAAAACCTAAAATAAAACAAGAAACCGGTGTGGACATAAATCAAAAAGAAAAAAGAATAAGCAAAGTTGCATGAGTGTGTGTCTCCCGGCTGGACCAAATACGTATCCATCAGCTTAATGCCAAGTAGGACGACCTACCCACTAGGCGCTGGTTCTCTTGTGGAACCTGTGCAACATGCTGCACGGATGCCAACAGTGGATGGTGTACTCAAAGTGTGTGTATTGTTTCAAATTGTGTGTATTCTAACGACTATATATATAAAATTAATTAATAATTAGTAATAAATAACTAATAATGTTATGAATAATAAAATTAATTATACCCATACAAATCAATCAAAAATATATTATTTAACTATATAAATAAAATTATTAACGTATTTCAGGTCAATTTAATAATAATATAATAATAATAATATAACCTTTATTTCAGGCAACTTTGGCCCATAACATAAAATACACACAAATAAACATTTTACTATAAATATACTAATACATATTAATTAATTTAACTTATAACTACTGCACACGAAATGACGGCGTCGTGTTACACTGACTGGTGTCGCTTAGCCGGCCGCGAAAACGTCGGTAAACGACACCCTTCGGCCAAAACTCTTCTTTCAGGAAGGTCTGAAGATGTTGGGTTGGAACCCGCACCACAAACGATATGAAGTTTGTGTTGTGGCGCGAATCCAACTTCTCGATCCTCAAACTCCAGTTGGTCTTCACTCGAATATACTCCACGATCTCCTCGACCTTCGTGGAGTAATGTAGGCGAGACACGTACAGCTGCGTCGTAGGTATTGCTGGACGCAGCAGCATGTTGGGTCCTGCCAGCGCGGTACCGCACTGGTTCCGACGAGGAGGCTTCTTCTTCTTCTTCTCCACCTTGATGAAGCCATCCTCATCACTCGTGTCCTCCTTCGGACCCCGCTGGTTAAAATCCTTCCTGGTTTTAGCGCAGCTCTTCTTACCCCCTTTTGATTTTTCCGCTTTTTTAGACTGCGAGTTTTGCGGCTCAGCAGGTTTATTAGCGGCGACGATAGCTGCGTAGGCTCGTTTCGGGGTCGACGTACCTACGCGAGTCGGTTGCTCTGCCGGTGTCGTTGCAGGGACGGCGGCGGAACGCGATGCAACGCTTGCATTCTCGGCGGTTGGTGACGCAGTTGAACTCTCCGACTCAAAACTGCCGATGGATGCGTTTTGCGCTCCGCGACGTGCGTTTACATTGGTGGCGTCAGGTGACCTACTTACCGAAACTGCGCTGCGCAATAACACAACTTCGGTACGTAGTTCACTGATGGTGTTATCTGACACCTCCAGCTTGGACTGCACCACGGCTAGGCTCGCTTTCAGGGTTGTAATATCCTTCAGCAGCCTGGTGACGTCGACGTGGTCGAATGCGATGGGGGATAGCTTATGCAGGTCCTTCACCACAAAATCGGGCACGTCGTCCGGGTCGGTCTCCTTCAACAGGGTGGTGATATCCTGGAGGCTCTTCTCTGTGCCATCTCTTCGGCGAGACGGCATCTGGCTAACTTTGCCGAGCGTTTGAAATAGCAGCAACTTGGCACTGCTTATCTCATCTTCCTTGTAGGTGGACTTGCAGATCTGCAAGATGCTGACCTCGTCCATATAATCAATGGCATGCTTAATAAATGCCAACAACTCGTTGGCTGTGAGTGGTTGTGAACTCATAGCTACAAAATCGGGCAGAGGCTACAGCCGCGCGAATCGGGAATAAATATTCGTACCGAGTGAGCAGCGCAAATGCGACTGTACTAGACCGCGCATCGCACTGCACTTAATGTAAGTCCACGAAAGGTATACCCGATAGTTAAGTCCTAGGTTCTAGATGTTCATACCCACAAAAACCAATAAATTTACATTCACGTTACCCAATTCATACTGCGCATTAGTAAGGTACCGCCTTAGTCGTTTTTTTTTAAGTGAACAAATAGTTTATTTGTCGCAAAGAGGGTGGTATGTTATTCCAAATTTTTTATGCTGCATAACGAAAACTACCTCTAAATGCTGCAGAGTTGTGGGTTGGAATAGAATTATTTTGTGCGCATCGCCTAGCCCTGCATTTCCTTAGGCCTGTGACCCAACTGAGTTTGTCATATAAATAAGATGGCTCCTTGTATTTTATTACACCAAAAAGAAGACAAGCCAGGTGTAGTTTACGACGCAGTTTAATTTTTAGCATGGCGTGCTTATTCAGAACAGGTGTAACATGAGTCCGTGGACTGTGAAACAAAAAGGAGCACAAGCATTTTGAACTCTCTGAATGAGACGTTGAGTCCTTGGCAATAATCGCGCTCCGTATACAATGTCTGCATAGTTCAGTTTGGATAGCACCAATGATTCAACGAGCTGTATACGTAGTTCTTCGGACAGGTAAGGTCTCATCCTATATAAAACCTTCAATCGGTTAACCCAGTTCCGAACTGAGTCTGCTATATGCGATTCATATCTCAGTTCGCTATCAATACATAATCCAAGATAACGTACATTATTTACCCTTTCAATTGGCTGTCCCATGCGGATTAGATTGAGGATTGGAGCCACTCTGCTTGCCTGACGCTTTGTTCCAAAAAGCATATACTTCGTTTTTACCGGGTTGAGCAATAGACAATTTATTTTGGACCATTCAGATGTCCTTACCAAGTCACTATTCAGATGATTTAGAGCATTCGCGTACATTTCTGATCTAAATGAGATGTAAAGTTGTACGTCATCTGCATAAATATGATACTTACAATTGTGTAAGCAAAGACCATTCTGGGTTCCATCCTGGGTCCGATTTTGTTCATCCTGTAGAACAAAATCGGACCCAGGATGGAACCCTGTGGAACTCCTCTGTTAACAGAAACCGGTTCAGAAACACGTCTACTGCCGTTGTTTAGTTGCAATTCCACGAATTGCCTTCTGTGGTTGAGGTAGCTTTGAAACCATTCTAGCGTAATTCGATCGAATCCATAATATTGCATCTTCGATAAAAGCAGAGAAATATCAATACCATCAAAAGCCCGCGAAAGATCAAGCAGTACCAGAAGAGTACACATACCTTTATCCTGGGCAGATAGTATGTTATCTGTGACATCTAGAAGAGATGTTGACGTACTGCGCCGCTTTCTAAATCCCGACTTTAAGGCTGTTGTATCTATACTTAGAATATTATAAAGCTGAACAGTTTGTTTGTTTGGTTGAACGCGCTAATCTCAGGAACTACTGGTTCGAACTGAAAAATATTATTAAATCACATAATTATCAAGACCGTATCCAGGAACATAGACTATATTTCGGGTGGGGGGAGGTTATCCTCATAAATTGATTTCAGGGGGGTTACCCTTTTTTCACGCCTGGAACAAGTATTAACATTATTATTTCACTGGTCTAGAATTTTGGGGAGAGGGGGGAGGGGGGCAAATTCCCCCCTCCGAAATTCCATTTTACATTACATATAGACTAATGGCAAAACAAATACGACAAAATAAAAATAATATTCAAAAAGTACTTACTTTGATCGAAATTCGTTAATTATATATATTTTTTTGCCTCTTTCTGAAACCCAGAGTGTTTTTGTCTGCGTAACCGCACAATATCTAAGGCGAGGCAGTCTGATGCCTCCAGCCAGAGCATATTTTAAAATATTACAAACTAAGCAACAGCGTTAAGGGCGTCCCCTGCGGGACACGAGCCTCGGCTTAATGAGATACTAATCCTCCGGCTAGGATCTGATGAGAGGACGATAGAACAGTTAGACAAAAAGTCTCGAATGATGACTACGAGACGGTCAGGCACTCGGAATTGATACAGCTTATAGATTAAGCCGTTGTGCCCGACCTTGTCGAAGGCCTTCGCTATGTCGAAGAACAATACACAAACGGGCACGATTTCATTTTGCGCATGAAGCCTGCGTTTATGTGCTCAACGATGCGGTACAACTGATGAATGCAAGAGTGTTTAGCTCGAAAGCCAAACTGCTCGTCAGGAAGAAGCTTACGGGATTTAGATAAGTAAAGAAGATCTCAGATTAGTAAATTCCGCCGACCACGTCACGCTCTCCTCCGTCCCGATGATACGATCACTGTAGCTCAAGAGTCTAAAGACACACAGGCACACTCCGACGCGCTCGACCGCCTAGTTATAGACCTCACCGGCGAGGTCCCCGTCCGTCGCAAAATGTCTCATCATGTCCGCCCCGACCCTTGCTCCAGCGGGCCCGCGCCGAGCCAGTAGCTTTAAATTCGACCCTTAATAATAAGGGAACTGTTCTGACCCAGTTAGTACTAAATAAAAAATAAATTAAATTATCGTCATAGAGTATTCTATTTTAATTTATTCAATCAAATCCTGCAAAGCATCATGGTCTGAAAATAAAGAATAGTTTTTGTACATTCTGTTTCATGTAACGAATATAAATGTGCCTAAACGTGACGTTTCCTTAAAATCTTACTCTCAATTCTCGTTCTTCAATAACGCGACAACCCTGTCTAGACAATCGCTAGCTTAAAAGATAAAGTGTGTTTAAAAGCTTTCGATATATTATATTTTGCGTACATAACAATGTTAGCACCAACTCAATCATGTATGTTATTTATAGTCTTTATCGCTCGATTTAGCATTAGTGCGTTACGACCGCTGAGGACTAGGTGGCATGGAGTATAGAGAGGTGGTGTTTTGCAGGTTCGAAGCAAACTTCGGACAGCAGCTGGTGACGCTGTCATTCCACGCGGTGGGCGCGGGCGAGGCGGGCGGCGCGCGTCTGCTGCGGCGCGGGAGCCGCATGGACGTGCTCGTGTGACGCACACCTACCATATGTATGTCGTAGCGCTACTGTTGCACGCGGCGGGCGCGGGCGAGGCGGGCGGCGCGCGTCTGCTGCGGCGCGGGAGCCGCATGGACGTGCTCGTGTGACGCACACCTACCATATGTATGTCGTAGCGCTACTGTTGCACGCGGCGGGCGCGGGCGAGGCGGGCGGCGCGCGTCTGCTGCGGCGCGGGAGCCGCATGGACGTGCTCGTGTGACGCACACCTACCATATGTATGTCGTAGCGCTACTGTTGCACGCGGTGGCCGATAGTTATCTATCGATACTATCGTGTTGTTGTAATATATCGATTGGCAACACCAACACTTAGTATGTCTTGTTACTCTCACTTTGCGCTACAGTTCTGTGCTCGAATCATTCACTAATACCTGATATGCAATTATGTTGACAGCGCTTCACTATTGGTGGTCGTGATGCTGGCGCCGCCGTGCGCTGGCGTGGCGCATGCGCCGCACACGTGACGCTCCAGGCCCGCCGCCGCCTGCGGTCGGCACTAGCCGGCACTAATCGGCACTAGCCGGCACTAGTCGGCACGAGCCGGCACTAGCTGGCACTAGCCGGCACGAGCCGGCACGATGCAGCACGTCGGAGCACGCCGCCGCTGCTGACGTCACGTCGCGCGAGACAATATTACTGTTAGTATTAAGTACGAGCGGACGCCGCCACACCGACGTGTTCTTATTGTACTAGGATAGTCCGACACACACACACACGCGCGTACATCGCGAGCGCAGGCCCGGCCCGCAGGTGCCGCTCGATAGTGCGCGAGCCGCGTGCGCGTGCGCACCTCATGTGTCACATATTTACACAAATATGAACGTTGGATTTTGTTGACCTTGCACCTCGTTATAACGTCGTCCTATCAGATATTCTCCACGATATTATATTAATATACCTAAAATATATGTTAAAATTATGATTAGTCATTTTTACCACTTTGTTACATGTCCGTCCATTTTTATTTATTAATAAAGATGAAATTACGAGTTTAAGACTCGGCTTATAAATCAAGTGTACAGTGAATGCTGCAGGTATACGCTTGCTGCGTACTTGTGCAACTTATTCGATGATGGATACTCTCCGAGGATGGCTGGTCGCTTCCCTCGCTCTGCATTGATTTATACACTTTAATGTATTATCTAATTGTTATGTTCTGTCAGTCAGCCACTCTTGGCAGAGTGGTCGCGATTCTTTCAGGTGTCGGTCCTGGAGTCGCAGCTGTTGCTATGTGTCGGTATTCGATATTGTTTCTGATCGTACGGGAACGTTCATCTGTAGTGGTGTGAGTGAGTGATGTTGGAGAGTGTATTCCGTTCCTTTATATAATATCTGTGCAGGCCAACTGTGGCCGGCTTGCACCACATTTGACGTGACGTACCAGAAGTTTCCGAGGTCCTGCCGCAGGTCGGTGGATGGGATGGTTCGCCCCTCTCTCCCTCCGCCGCTTCCTTCGTGGTGACAGCCCCCCAGACTACACATATTCGGGGGAGGACACCCTTCGGGAAATATAGGAGCAATGTTTTATGTATTATAATGGAGAAGTTCACTGATGTTGATAATACTATATTTAACGTAATGGTATTAAGATATAGATCAAAACTAATAAGTCGCACGCAAATTTTATTTTAGTCCCTCTATATTTGATCGAGAAAGAGAGTAATGAAGTTGATGTATTATGGCGCGGAACGTGTGTGCTCTCCGATTTGTCTGTGACGTCACCTACTTCTTATCCGTGATTGTTACACTACAAATCGCTTAATTTAATAGTTCTTTAGTCGTGCTAGGGCTCTTAGCTGTTTGTAAAAAACCGAAATGTAAATTGAAACTGTATTATTTCATGTCGCAATCTTATTCACAGTGTCAACATTTCTGTTTTAGTTGATTTGTATTGATGAATTTTCTGCCTTACCCATTTCTATAGATGACGCGATTTGTATTAGGATTTCGCGTTTTGTTTAAGGGTTGAGCCGATTTGCTTTGTAGTATTTTCGTGCTAATGTCACCTTCCCTTAATCCTCTAATAATTGTAACGATAGGAAACTTTCGGAGATCGGTTTGTTACAGTGTTGACAAATGAATTCATAGTTAAGTAACGGATTCATCTTCGTGTTGTAAGCGAGATGTGACTTTGTGTTGTGAAGTCCAAATGCTTGGTCTCGGATCAATGTACTCATCTAAAATTTGCGTCAGGTCTTCTAAGCTGCCGTTGATGCAGCTGAATGTTCCGACTCGAACCGTCACTTGAACCTGTTCCGCATCGTGTTGACGTCACAGGCGGCACGTGCGCGTGTGACGAGCTTGGGCTCGACCGTGCCAGCACTAGAGTGTGGCGGCGCCTCGTGTCCTGTGTGCCAGTAGTGGCCGCGCCGTGTAGTGCGGGCTGTTCGTCAGGCGCGGGAGGTGTGGCGCGGCTCGCGCATGAGCTCAACATAAGGGCCAAACCGGCCGATGGGAGGGCATTTTCAATGTATCAAAGTACTGTATAAAAACATTATATATTTAAAGTTTTTGTGGAAAGAAAACACGTTCGTTAGCAGGATTTGGACCTGCGTCTCCTGAATAAATACTCCAGGCGCTCCGCCAACTAATCCCGCCCGACCTCTGCTCATTACTACAAATTTATCTACATTTAAAACCTCGTATAGTGACGATTTTTCTTTCTATAAAAATTTGTTACTTTAGAGTTCGCTACGCATACTATAATGCGTTTAAAACATTTATTTGTATGTATAATACAGTTTCGTGCAAAAAAATCGACCCCCTCTGTCCACTTTGATTTAAATCATAATAACTTAAAAAGTATAATTAATTTAAAATGTATACTGTGTAAAAAGGTTAAGATTCAAAACAGTGTTCGCCACCGTACGATAATTATCGTACCCATACTATATGCCTACAGACCATGAACGATATCATTATTATCGTACGCAGATGGTACGATAATTTCCATTATGCTATATATTAATTACTTATAGTCATTAAATATTATATTCAAAGTTAAAGTCAAAGTCAAAAGGTTTTTATTTCAAATAGGCAAATTACATGCACTTAAGAAACGTCAAATGATTCTAGTTGCTCGGTTCCAAAAAGTTGATCATATGGAGAAAAGCCGGCAAGAAACTCCATAGACACTCTTTTTAAATAAATAATAGTACAGTCTTGCTTTGTTACATTATTGTGATCAGAAATATCCGAGAGCAATGTAAGTTAATTTGTGAAATAATATTAAGGACTCACCATTTCGTAGATTGCACGAATTGCTCTTTTTTTTAAATAAAGATTGAGTCTACTTCGCTCTTCTGCTCGTATTCCCACCCCTAGGAAGACAAGATTTTAAAATTTTGAGATATCGTCTCCTAAATAGAAAAGCACGCGGCGGGCCGATTTTTTTGCACGCAAGTGTTATGCTTCAAGGAGCATCGCAGCGCATCCGGCGCGGCGCTCTCCGATGTACGTTATTTGGATTAGATAAGTGTACAGTGTTACTTGTTATTGTGTGGTCGATCAACAATTACTTGATGTCACAGTTTCTACCACGCATACACCGAGATCCACCGCGGACATCGCTCCGGTGTGCTGGTTGCCTCTCTCGTTTTAAGCGAGTGTTATAATACGCACATTAACAAAGTCGGTGGCGCGCGTCTTGGGTTCGAACCTGCAACCGTTGACGTGTCAGTCCAACGGTCATACATACATCATAAAAAAGCCATCACTGCAAAATGTTGTTTGTTGGTAAAATGTTTCATTTAACATCCCATATGTTTTTTTATATAAAAATGTGTGATAATGTAGAAACGAGTAATCCTCTGCGGACGGCGACACATAGCATTATCTAGCTAAGGAACAGTGTTGCGCGCACTACTGCATGTTAATATATAAATAATGAAAATTATAGATATCAATATCTAATAAAAAAAATATAAAAAAAATTGGTTGGAAATTACGGGATCATCCGCAATCCGATCACAATTAAATCTATAAACGAAAACCATGCTGTGGCAGTTAGTATATAGGTACCTAATGTTACCACAGCGTACAGCGCGTACCTACACACATGTTCCGATACTAGGATAATGTTGTGACGTCACTGTGCAACTTGTCACGGCACAAGGTGTGCCCTGTTGGGAACCTGTCCACTCATCACTAGTATAATATAATTCACATTGCTTTGTTAATTGAAGTGACACTACATACCTACCCAAGGTACAAGGCGTTAAAGATAAAATAATAGATATTGACTAGGATATTAAATTATAGAACGGATTATAAGAAATAAGAAAGTATTGTTTGATTTCACGTTAGTTTATAAATATGTAGCGATGAGTAGTCGGCCGGCGCGGCGGGTCCCGCACTGCAGTGTGCACTAGTGACGTACTGCCGGAACATCGGGGAACGTCACAGTATTATTTTATAGTAATAAGAAGTGAAATCTAATTCTATTAAAATTTGTTAATTCATGAATTAGGAGAAGAATTTTCCCTCGTTGTGGCATTAAACTGGGCGACCTCAGTATACTTATTGACTGAACTCATGTTATTGATTATGATAGTATAGTTACAGTATCGGATTAGATTTAGAACATTTGAAATTAGTTAATTGAAACTTATCGTGTAACCTCTTGTGAAACGCCGAGCAATCGCCGCCCGCGCAGCTCGGCCGTCGACGTGCCAAACTGTAACGTTTAGTTAGTTAGCACTCAGTGTCTGCGGACAGCGGACGTCCAGTGTGCTCGGAGTGTATGCTATGGAGTGACGTGGGCTCGGAGCACGCCGCCGCTGACGAGCTCGCCAGTCCACGCGTCGCACGCGATATGTCTAGGTATGTGATATGAATAATGTAAACATTTATCAGTGCCTTAATACATCTATAGTCGACTCGTAGAACAATCTTTTAGCGCCCTACCCTGTTGCAAACGTTCGCATGATTCCTATTGATATTGATTCGTGGGCCGGTCCACTACGAACCTATCGAAGTGTCCGCAGGCGTTAGTCGTTACCGCGCTGTAATACTGCTGTCGCATTTGCCAAAGGGAGTTCGACAAGAAAAATACTTATAAGACGCTTTTATATCGACTTGGTAAAATGAATGGTTTTACCAGCGATAACTTGAGTGTGACATGAAGCTCGTCGGTGGCGCCCTCTGTCCGAATGTCCGTAGATAGGTACGCGCGTGATAGTCGCGTCAGGCCGACGCGGCCGCGCGTTCTCGTCGCGTCAGGCCGACGCGGCCGCGCGTTCTCGTCGCGTCAGGCCGACGCGTTTTCTCGTCGCCGACACTTTACAATTACATAGACTAGATTATGGTATACTACTAGCTCATATGCTTTAATTAAAAGTAACCTTATTAATTAATACTTGAGGCACCTACTGTATGACGTTGACTAAATACTTACTTAGGTTTAATAGTTCGTCATATTTGAAGTAACTTTTATATTAAATTAAGTAGTTGGTATAAAAATTAAGTAATTAAAGGTTGACATTTGACGAGGCTTGCAACACTCGAAGCTCGCCAGAGACGATAACGTCACGCGTAGTCCCGCCGTTGCCGTTGGCTCTAATGCTACTGACTGTATTGTAATAAACATAAACTACAAATTATATTGCTGTTGAAGCTGTTTGTTAAGTTTCGACTGTGATGGACGTCCGTTCCTTTGTCATAAATCGCATTAATACAAATTATGTGCAGCAACTTAGTACGCTGCGTTGCTATGTTCAATGGGTTGCCAGGTTTTACGAGTAATTTTCTTTCAGGGAAACATTAAATTGGTGCAGGATTTAATAAATAGAAAATAAATGAAATACTAAGAGCACGATATTCATTAACAATAATTTATTGGATATCATAGGTGGATATCATCCGAGTAATATACTGACACAATTAAATTTGCTCACTGGACACAGAAGATTCTTGCTATTCTGGAGTGTAATGTAACGTCAATAAAATCATGTGTCTGGTATATTTTTTATTTAATATAAAAGCTGGTTGCTCTGCACCTAGTTCTGTACAAATGATGTGCGCGTGGAGGACGGTCAGACAGTCGGTGCTAATTTATAGTCGACCATATAATTGCTAATAACATTTTTGACAATATTTTCCAATAAGTAAAAATAAAGTTATAATTTTAAATGGATAAATAATTTTGTCGTGAGCAGGATTCGAACCTGCGCCTCCCAGATAAATACGCCAGGCGCTCTGACCACTCATCCATCTCAATCTCTGCTCACTACCGTTAATTCTTCTTCCACATTTTAACGCGTCTTTTGGTGAAGTCATTGCTATCTATGCAACCCCTATACAGGTGACCGAACCACCACGACTAACTTTGCAGTAAATACAATGTCGTAAAGATGCAATTACCTTAATAAATACAGATTCATTTTCCATTTAAAAATATAACTTTAGAGTTCGCTAAGCATGCGTAAATGCTTTTCAAAGATTTATCTGTATAAAAATAATTTCTTAACGTAAATATAATTTCACCTGGTACCTATCTACCTAATCTCATGTTTTATCTTCTACTAAATGATATCCTATCTTTTAATCTCTGAGAACCTTAGAATCTCTGTCGGGGACACTAACCCGAGTCTCAATTATTATTAATCTGTATAAACCTTTTTCTTTTGTTACTAAGCACGTCGCACACTTTGATTGAGTCCGTAAACGGTAAATGGTAAAGCCAAAGGTATCTATGTACTATCGCGGCCTTTTCCGCCTGCCCATTTAAATATTTTTTGTCTAATTCCTGCGCCGCCGGCGCCATTCCACGCCCCATTAAAGTGTTCGCCTATTAGGAAAGCGAGAACGTACTTAGTTGCAATATGCACTGCGCAGCTTAGTGACGCATCACGTGTACTCCTTTTTGTGAATTTTAAGGACGATCTTATTTGACCTTGGCGGGGCTACAGAGCGCTTCTATGTTTTGAGTGCAAGCAAAAATGAACTTAGTGATGGTCAGGCGGGAGTGTCCGCGATAGTACCTTTCGCTTTCCCACCGGTAATGTTAACGTGTTTAATCAATTCATAACATTGGCAGTATCATCGATACACGATGAAACCTTATTCATCTACAATTGGAATGATTAAAACATCAACTGTCACTGATCTTGTATACGAAAATAAACCTTGTCATGTTATGAATAATGTTTTTACAGCAAATCTAGCTGTAGGGTGGTAAAGCAATTCTGTGGTCGACTATACAAACGATGCGTTTTTTGTTGAATAAAATGTCATGTTACGTTTTTCATCGAAACTAATTTATGCAAAAGTTTTATCGTTTATAATAAAACAAAAAACTAACACATTATGCCTTTTTCTGTCTGTTTCCTTTCCCCTTTCCCTTATCTATTACGACGTTTAAGTTCAGACGGCCGATTTTAATCGTTATAGACAATAGTGTACGAGTACGTATATGATGATGACACGATCTAATTATATTACCTCGGAAAATGATATTGAATGATATAACACTGACCGTATTTCGGTCCCGGCGGTTATCTCAACGGAGATCAGCAACAGGAGATTTTACAGTGCATAAGTGTATGCAACACAGGTGCACTCCCTCTTCCTTCACTCTCATACTCCGATGGGACGGTAATCCGACACGACCGGAGAGAGATCAGGACCGACGGCTTTACGTGCTCTCCGAAGCACGGGGGTGTCACACCACCAACTTCCTAACTCCGGGCTACTATTGAGAATTTCCAAACTGAAAAATCCAATAACACTGCCCGACCTGGGAATCGAAGCCAGGACCTCACGCCGAGCAGCCGCGGTTCCGACCACTAGACCAACGAGGCAGTCAACCTACCTATTACGAAATAGATAATATGTATCTAGCGTCGCTTACTGACTCAGATCGACGAGACCAGTGCTGTTAGCTTTAAATAACATTATTTATAATGTACTGGTAGACGAATTATACGAGAAGATTCAATATACTGTAATGCACTGCAGTGATAGCTAGGGTTGCCATCTCTGAAATCTGCAAACCCGTGCAAGTGTGAATTAAATGGACAGTCACCAGTGGTCCCATATCTGCCCAGCTTTTTCCCAATTACATAGGGGTCGGCTTCCAGTCAAACCGGATGCAGCTTAACCCGGCTCGACCAGATTGTGACACTTGACGTATCAGTTGACTCGATGCAAACTTTGTAAATGACAGGAATCATGTTACGCAATTCAAGAATTTGCTTCCAAAGTTATTATATAAAATGGAAAAAGATTATTATATTATCTTGAAAGATTTATCTTGAATTTGCTTCCAACTTTTGTGTTTTATTTATATATACGAGGGGAGGTCAAACAGTTCGCGGAATGAAAAGGAAGGGAGGTGAAATTTAACATGAAATTATTTTTCCTTTTCAATATATTCTCCTTTAACCCTAATACACTTCTCAGACCTTTCAAATAATTTTTTTATACCTTCGAAAACAAATTATTTGTCAAGGCCCTCAAAATAGGTAGAAATAGCCGACTTCACTTCGTCATCGGTAAATTTATTTCCACGAAGCTCTTTTTTCATGTTTGGGAACAAATAATAATCAGAAGGGGCCAAATCTGGACTGTAGGGTGGGTGGTTCAGGGTTTCGAAGCCGCATTTGCGTAAGGCAGCCATCGCAACATGACTCTTGTGAACGGGCGCGTTGTCGTGCAAAAGGAGCACACCTCGAGACCACTTACCCCTTCTTTGTTCTTTAATTGCATCTTTTAATTTTTCTAGTATCGTAGCGTAGTATTGCCCCGTGATATTAACACCTTTATCTTTATAATCGATCAACAAAATGCCCTCTGAATCCCAAAAAACTGTAGCCATAATCTTTCCAGCCGATTGTGACACCTTGAACTTCTTAGGGGGTGCTGCGCCTTTTTTGTGCCACTGCATGGACTCTTGTTGTTGACTCAGGTTCATAGTGATGAACCCAAGTTTCATCCCCAGTTACAATTCGGTTCATAATTTCATCCCTGTTCTCACTACACGAATCCAAAAACTCGCGAGAACACTCGACGCGCTGCTGTTTTTGAAGCGGCGTGAGCATTCTCGGTACCCATCTTGCACTGACCTGAGACATGCCAAGATGGTCATGGAGAATGCTCAAAATAGTCGTAGACGATACTCCAGTCATCTCTGCGATCTGTTTTTTCTTCAGACGAGCATCTTTGAGAACAAGTTTTTCAACTTTTTCAATGATGTCTGAAGACGTTGCCTCAATCGGCCGACCAGAGCGCTGATCGTCTTCAATTGAGTCTCTGCCTTGCTTGAAAAGACTATGCCACTTGTAAATCATCGATTTTCCAGGGCAAGAGTCCCCATAAACAGATGACATCTCTTCCATTATTATCTGAGGCGTTTTTCCTTGCTTAATAAGGAACTTAATCACGGCACGAAACTCAATTTTCTCCATAGTCACCGTTCTCTTCCCGATTTACTTGTTTATCCAGCGATAGGTATATCAAAGTTTAATGAACCGATCATGCTGAAACTTAGTATTTATAGTTGTATTGAGTCACCAAGTAGTGACAGGTTAAAAAGTCAACCCACTCCCCACTCTAACCCCTCCATTCCGCGAACATTTTGACCCACCTACGTATATGAAAATTTTAATTTTTTGCTATTTTTATATCGAATAATCGCAGCAAATTTCTTTAAAATTATGCTAGTGTCACTAAAACTGCATCCATCTACTGCGAAATTTATATAAAATACAAATCTCTATCACTACAAAAATTTTAGACACCATAGAAAAGCAATAAAATTTACATTAAATAGGTACCTATTTATTTGCTGAAAAGTCGCCGAGAATGGAGAATTAAAGAAATTTCCTTTTTATCTGCATACTCACTTTTACAATAATTTAATCACAAACACTTTATAATCATGAACAAAATTACAGTAATCAAATTTAAAAATTACATGGCGGCACGATTCGAATTTAGTGGTGACCATACCGCACTTTTTTTTAACAATAGAAATATTGCATTCTGCCATATCCATATAATTCAGCCTAATCAAATAATTTTTATGAAAATTATAATTTAATTTCCATACGATTATATATTACTGATTCAGCCTAATCAAAATAACAATTATTTGATTAGGCTGAATTAGTATCGATATGGCAGAAGTAATATCTGTAATTAAAAAAATATATATATATATAGTATTTCTTCTCTTTTGGATTAAGTTCATAACTATAATTTTAATAATTAATGAATTCAAACGGGACTTAATCGCGCTAAAAGTATAATATTTATTTACCTCGACGTTTCGATCAAGTTGCATTGATCGTGGTCACGAGTAGACTCCTTTCAAACTTTCGCGATTCGAACACATAATTATTGAATTCAAACGGGACTTAATCGCACTAAAAGTATAATATTTATTTACCTCGACGTTTCGATCAAGTTGCATTGATCGTGGTCACGAGTAGACAGACTCCTTTCAAACTTTCGCGATTCGAACACATAATTATTGAATTCAAACGGGACTTAATCGCACTAAAAGTATAATATTTATTTACCTCGACGTTTCGATCAAGTTGCATTGATCGTGGTCACGAGTAGACTCTATAATTTTAATATTTGGAAATTAAATAATAGAAGCAAATTTATAATAATGTCGCAAATAATCCAAACCCGCGTACTTCCGGCCGCCGTCGCGCCTGTCTTCCCGCCCGCTTTAACGGTTACAGTCTCGAGGGGTAAAGGGGGAGGACGCAAGCGCGTCCGCGCTAGCGTGCGCGGCGCCAGTTAGTTCGCATTAGACATGGGCGTTTTTGGTATTATCTGTAAACGGTTACATATCCGATATGAAGTTTTCATATCGATATGAAAAACCGTTTTTAGATATCGATATGGAGAGTTTTTAGATATCTACAGCAAACGCTGAACGATATTCGCTTCATCTCGTTTTCACACCCGGTAACGTCATCAGTTGGACAGAGAGACGGCGAATATCTAACCACGAGATAGATATGAATATGAGAAGTTGAGTAAGCTACGTAAACGGATATGGATATGTATAGTTCGTTTTTCGTTTAGTTCGATATGATTTGATGGATATTGTAAAAACGGTTTTCTGTGTGTATGCATATCGTTACGATATGATATATGTTTATATCCGTTTTTAGTTACGATATGATATATCGGACTCATGTCTAGTTCGCATGTTGCTGCTACGACGATTGACACGGTTACACCGCGCGCGTGCGCCCGCCACTCACCGGCGCCCACGTTCTTTCTTTAATGTTTGTTTTGTGTCTAATCGTGTTTAATTATTCATTATTCAATAAATCAATATTCCTGTACGAAATGTGCCTTATCTCTATTGCATCATTTTACTCCCGTACGAAAATAATTTATTTTGTCAATAAGGCTGTTGGTCTACATAAGGATGGAATCTAACTTATGTAGAGTATAGTTCTTGCAAGAGAATAAGCTAAGCAAACAACGTGTAAGGCACTTTTGGAATACGTTGTTATAGTGCCTAATGCAAGATAATCGTTGTATGCAGAAAACTACATCCCAAACAAAAAAATTGGTTCATCGGCGTCATCATCCACAGCCCGACGTCATTTACTGCAGGGCATTGACCTCCCTCTGCTTTTGCCCATCTTTATGATTCCGTGCTAGTCTCACCCAGGTTTTTCCAGCGATAGTACGTATAGCAATATCATCTGTCAATCTTACCGCCGGATTACTGGAAACTTATAATATAATAACGGGGCTTGAACCCGCGACCCTTGTTATTCTGTATCATCACTCTATCAACTGAGCTACCGTGTCGTTGTTCGAGGCTATTGAATTTCAAGTTTCCTTGTATTCGTTTTGAGGACACGCCTGGCGATATTTATTTAGCAATCATTTACAGACCTACTAAAATTATTAAGCGGTCAAATCACTTTAGAGCAGTAATGGTTACATCAGAAAAACATGCTAAAATCTGTATATTCTTCATTTCGTTATCCGTGGTCTCGGGTTGTAAAACTAATCTTATATTCGTTATTAATAGTCCGATAATGACTCCCATGTCGATATTTAAATGATGCATAATCCTCCATTTATGAATTGAAAATTGATTTCATGTTAGCATCACACAAAAATGTGTAAAAGTGTGTAAACAACTTTAAAAATAAACACCATTAGGATATTTTCAATCAACCGTATCAACTTAGATTAAAAAAATACGTATTATACGTATCATTGTAAAATACGTCGAAATTGGTTTCCATATTATCTAATAAATTCTCTAAATACCCCACCCCCCCCCCCCCTATTTACTACCCCAAAAACCGAAAACTATGTCCAAAAATTGCAAATTGATAAATCCAAATATTTTGTGACAAACTACCGAAAAACGTTCCTATAAGAAAATAATTTTTAACAAAAAGAACCGACTCCAAAAATCTATCTGTTAAGTAAAATTGCACTAAAAAGTTATAAAATAATTGCATTATTTACTTACTACAATTTATATAAAAATATTTTTTTAATTTTAGAGGATTCTGAATAAAATCAATTTATTAGGACAATAATATACAATTATTATTATTTTTGGAGTCGGTGCCAGACAAACTTTAAAAATATTTAGGAAGTTTCCTAAAATTTGCAAAGTATATTTAAAGGTACATTAACCATCATTATTTTTACGATAATGTATTATAGGTACCTATTGAATCTATTTACAAATGAACACAACAACTGCCTAAAGCAAACGTAATACGCTACTTCATGAATGTACTTACACGTTTATTATCCTTTACTGGCACCGACTCCAAAAATAATAATAATTGTATATTATTGTCCTAATAAATTGATTTTATTCAGAATCCAGATATTGTAGTAAGTAAATAATGCAATTATTTTATAACTTTTTAGTGCAATTTTACTTAACAGATAGATTTTTGGAGTCGGTTCTTTTTTTTGTTAAAAATTATTTTATTTCTTACTTTTTAGTGAATCTTGCGTACCATAACTGATTTATCGGAAGTGAATATGGGCAGACCTATTCAACGCACTGTCCATATATTATATCTGTCGCAGATGGATTGTAGAATCCGCTGTTTTACAAAATCTCTAGCTGCTTTACAAAACAGTACTGTTTTATAAAACAGCTGACCAACGTTCAGCTGGATTGCCATTGCGATACGTTTAACAATACTGTTACCCACCTTTAGACGTAATGCAGAATGACATATCTACAGTGGGACAGGTTTGTTTATTGAATAGGTATGTTAGATGGATAGTCACCATTCAAGTAAAAAAGCGATACTGTATTCTGATTTGACTTTCCGTGGCTGGGTCGACGGAGCCCCGCTTAGCGGGGCTCCTATTTTTGTGTCCGTAAGGTTAGAAAAAACCTAAACACGAAGAGGATGACGGGGGCTGTTCGCTCGCGGCTGTTCGCTCGCTACGCTCGCTCACGGGCCCCCGTCATCCTCTTCGAACCTAACCTGTCCGTGTCGGGATATACGAAACTCCCGAGCTCGCTTCGCTCGCTCATGGATCAATTTAATTTATTTTCTTTCATAATCCCGATATATAGTCGAATATTATAGAGGTTTAGTATTTCAAAATTTTCATCTTTTTTTTTTCTATTGACATGTAAAATAAAGTTAGGTTAATATTGTTAAGACATAGAGTGCCATATGGGACAAAATTTCGAGCTAAAATCACCAATCTGATAGTTCATTTCACACTGTTTTACATAATCTCTGATCGTTGACCCGCTGCATTGATAAACGCAAAACGTTCATTCAATTCTGCGTGTTATAGTGCAATAATTATGTAAAACCGCTAAACGTCGTTCAGCTGTTTTTCATAACAGTACTGTTTTGTAAATCAGCTAGCAGTTTTGTAAAACAGCTTATTCTACAATCCATCTGCGACATATCCATATCGTAGGAAATCTATCTGAGGCTATTTCAAAAGAGAGTAATAAACTGCGTAAAACAAGATGAAATTAATAAAAAAAAAAATAAGAACTGACTAGCGTATGTTACTCACGGGACAGTATAAGGATTCTAAATTCAGTAGTTTTTTTTTATTTATTTTTTATGTTTGTTACCTCAGAACTCCGTAAATGATAAATGATGATAAATGATATTTATTTCTGTAAATACATCTGTTATAGACACTTTTACAAGTCATACATTTTTTAAGCTAGATGGCGTCGGCATTTCCTATCTGACTAGCTCTGAGAAGAAATGCCGAAACAAACTCAGAGGTCAACGTCTCTTTTAAAGTCCAGACATCATTTTATTCAACATATGAGTGTATTTTGTAGGGATAGGTCTGGGATGGCCTTTTGAAGAAAGAGCCATAGCTGTTTTAAGCTGACCTGTCCTTACCGACGGCACGTATGCATCAGTCATCGTGTAGCTCAACCATAATTTAGGGAGCATAACGACCCGTCGCAAGACGATACCAGATCGGCAGGACATTTGCGTAGGCCTCGAGAGATCTCAAAAACCGCCAGACAAATAAATTAATTATAACTTCAAACAAACCCTACACAATACACACATTCACATTTTTATAGTATTGATAGACATTTAATTTGACCATTAATTTCATTAGAATGTCAAATGTAATTAAATACATTATTATTCAATTAAAATGTCAAATGGTAAATATTGAATAATTCTGAATAATTCTAACATAAAGTTAGCAACATTACAATGTCAAGTGTGAAAATTTGTGTAAAGAAGGTATACAATTTAAACAAGCATCATTTTATGTTAGAGCGAGCAGCACATTCCCAAGCATTTTTGTCTTCTAAGTAGTCTTTAACTTTATAATAACCCTTTTTGCAAAGGCTTTGTTTAATGTAAGATTTAAATTTATTAAGACTCAATTCTTGAATACTGCTTGGTATTTTGTTGTAAAAGCGTATACTTTGACATCGAAATGAATTACTAATTTTTTGAAGCCTTGTCATCGGTAATACAAGTTTATTTTTGTTTCTGGTGTTAATAGCATGAATGTCGCTGTTCTTAGAAAAGAGACCGATATTCTTTTTTATATAAATTAAATTCTCATATATATACTGAGATGCGACAGTCATTATACTAATTTCCTTAAATTTATCCCTCAGGGAATATCAAACTAAGGTTATAAATTGCTCGAACAGCCCTTTTTTGCAGCACAAAAATGGTTTGAATGTCGGCGGCATTTCCCCAAAGCAAAATACCATACGACATCACGCTATGAAAATAACTGAAATATACCAATCTGGCTGTCTCTACATCTGTTAACTGGCGTATCCTGTAGACCGCATAAGCCGCAGAGCTAAGTCTATTCGACAATTTATCTATATGTGGGCCCCACTGCAGTTTTGAGTCTAAAGTAATACCCAAAAACACAGCGGTATCGACAGTGACCAACTCTTCTCCATTAATTACAACACTGGTTTGCACCTTCTAAACATTAGGTGTAAGAAATCTAATGCATTTAGTCTTTTTCTCATTTAAAAGTAAGTTGTTAACACTAAACCAGTGCACAACTCTAGAGAGAGTGCTATTTACATCGTCAGTAACAGGTTTTTGTCGTCTAAGCTTAAATAAAAGTGATGTGTCATCTGCAAACAACACTATCTCTTGGCTATCTTTTATAAGATAAGGAAGATCGTTTATATAAATGAGAAAAAGAAACGGACCAAGAATTGAGCCCTGCGGAACCCCCATAGTAACCACAGACCCCGGAGATCTCTTACCGTTAACATCCACTCTTTGGACCCTATTACTCAAATAAGATATAAGAAGATCCAAGGCAGAATTCCTAATTCCGTAGTGACGTAATTTCCTGACCAATGTCTCGTGAAAAACGCAATTAAATGCCTTAGACAAGTCACAAAAAATGCCAAAAGCATCATGAGACTCCTCCCAGGCACTGTATATATGTTCAAGAAGCGCAACACCAGCATCGGTTGTTGAGCGACCCCTAGTGAAACCAAATTGTTTAATATGTAATAATTTATTTTTATTAAAGTGACTTTGCAATTGCTCCAGCATTAGTTTTTCAAATATTTTACTAAATGTGGGTAGAACAGAAATAGGTCTAAAATTAGTGGGGTCAGATGTGCTACCCGATTTAAACAACGGTATTATTTTACTACTTTTCATTCAGTCAGGAAACACACCACAGTCAATACATTTATTAAATATTAATGCTAACTCAGGCGCAACAATGTTAATTATAGATTTTGTAACCTGAACGGAATTTCCCCATAGGTCGGCGGTTTTTTTAATATTTAAGCTATTAAACACTTTAATAATATCTCTGTCGGAAACATATTGAAAACTAAACTCGCCACTAAAGATGTCCACATTTTCTTTTAAAAGAGACTCTGCACCAGTGGGTGACGAATTCAAAGATCTTGTGGTTGAGACTGGGATATCTGTAAAGAAATTCTCAAAAGCTGTTGCAACTTCTAAATCTGAATGAATTATTTTACTATTAATATTAAGGTTATAATCACTATACTGAGTCTTCACTTTCCCAGTCTCATTGTTTATAATATCCCAAGTCATTTTTATTTTATTTTGACTTGTTTTTATCTTTGAACTGAAATAACTAATCTTAGCTAAGCGACAAATTCTTTTAAATAATTTTGAATAATTCTTAACATACTCACAGAATTCCTTGCTTTTATTATAATTTCGTTCTTCATACAAGTCATAAAGCCTATTCCTACTTTTATGTATACCAATAGTCGCCCATTCACTGAACATTGCAGGGCCTTTAACTGAGATTTTCTTGGGGATAAATATAGAGTTAAATTCAGAACAAAACATAGAAAAAAATGAATTATACATTTGGTTAGGATGTTCACTAAGGTCCGTACAGGATAATTTACTTATAAGTTTATTTTTAAATATCTCCAAGCGACCCACAGTTTTAGGCACTACAATAATTTCTTTATTTGTCACAATGATTTTTTTCATGATAAAAGTAATAATTTGTCCACAATGATCAGAATCAAGTTGATTAATAACTTGTTTATGATTAGGTACAATGTCAGTAAATATATTATCTAGACATGAGGCTGTGGTAGCGGTTATTCTGGTAGGCTCCAAAAATTGTTTTTAAGATTATATGATAGAAATAAATTTATAAATTTTAAACTCATTGATGAATCTTCTAACAAGTTGACGTTAAAATCACCACAGACAATAATATTTTTATTTAATTTGCAAAGTTTTTGTAACACTTCATCCATCACATTTTCAAAATTATCATTTAATGATGATGGTGGTCTGTATACGCTCAATACAACAAGCCGCTCCAACTCCACACAAGCAATTTCAATAGTTCGCTCAACAGAAAGGTTCACAATATCTATGCGTTCTTTAAATTTAAGTTTTTTATTTATTAATATCAATGAACCGCCATGTATTGCATTTCTTCTGCTAAACGAACTACCAACCTGATGATTATTGAAATTGAACATGAACTTGAACATGGTGGCTTTTATGCCAATGTTCAGTAATGCATAAAAAGTCAATGTTATTACTGTTCATGAACAATTCAATTTCAAGGTCTTTACACAACATACCTTGAATATTTTGATGCACCAGGCTGAGAGTATTTGATTTTTGCTTAAAATTATTTAAGCAAGAGTCTGCCTCTATTGTCCCAATTTTTAATTTAAATTAAATTGAATGTCATTATATTTAGCCAAGTACTTGGCTGAATGATTAGGAATGTCAATAAATTGCTCAATAGAAGCAATAGGTTTATTAGCCAAATTTTTGGCTGAGATATCAATAAAATAGGCTAGCGACTCAGCTAGTTGTCGTTTACAATATTTTGAAAGATAGTAGCTATCTTTTGTCATATATAAATGTTTACCAACATAATTGTTGATGTCAATTAAATGATAATTATTATTATACATTAATGTATGGAAAACCATATTTAACTTAAATCTAGCATTATTTTCTTCCTGTGGCAAACTGTTACTATAAGGGAATGCGAACATAATAATTTGTCATAAGTTTAGTTCACATAATTTATTATAATAGTAAAGTATAGTTTTTTTGCTCACATTTCGTCGGTTTCCAATCAGTAATATTAAAGTTGTATCCTGACTAAAATTGAAATTTATAATTGTCTCCATTATGTTAAGGTAACTCAAACCAGGCATACAGAAATTAGTGATTGAATGTCCCTTGCAAGAGTTTGATAGCAAACGGCCCATGTCCTTTCCAATTTCATCACTAAAAATTACAATTTTATTTTTTATAGTTAATTCCACATTGTTGTGGGTAGTCGCCGTCATTTATGAACCGATTTGGAAAATTATTTTTTTGGTTCTAATGAACTGCCTATTTTCCAGCTTCATCATCAGATGATGATGATGATGATGAAACCGGAAGATAAGCACCGGAAATCCGTTATATTTTTTTTTTTCTATTTTATATTAAGTATGTACGAGTATGTATGTAAGTATGTTTGTGAGTTTCTTTACCTATTCCACCATAACTTCTAAATACCTGAACTGATTTCGATATATGGGGTATCGTTAGAAACCTTACACTGTCCCGTGAGTAACATACGCTAGTCAGATTTTAATTTAATTTTTTAATTAATTTCATCTTGTTTTACGCAGTTCATTACTCTCTTTTGAGTACCTCAGATCTAGATTTGCTACTTTGATATAGGCGTTTCTCACCTTCTTTGCTCGTCTCAATTAAATGGACCCTACCCATATGGACAGCGCGTTGAGTAGGTCTACCCATATTCTATTATATCTATATCCATATTTTTAAAGTTTGTCTGGCACCGACTCCCAAAATAATAATAATTGTATATTCAAATTCAAATTCAAATATTTTTATTTCAAATAAACCATATTACAGGCACTTATGAAAAGTCAAAACTAGGTGCACGGTTCCAAGGCGTTGATCTTATGGAGAAGAGCCGGCAAGAAACTCCATAGACACTCTTTTTAAAATAAATTGGTTTAACAATAAATAAGGTAATGTGAAAATAATGCAGGTTAATGAGCAGACTAAGAAAGGAAAGTAAACTTATATAGCCTTTTAAAATGATTGCCAAGGCAGTTAGGAGCCGACCAGTCCCGACAGACAGCACCCGTTCACGAGCATGACGCGCACATCAGCCTCGCTTAGCTCAACCATTTTGTAGGGAACTCGACGACTCGATGTACGACGCCACCATCAGCAGGACATTTTAGCGAGCATGACAAACTCGTAATGCCTGACAATAGGCAGTATGTATGTAATATGAGATTAAAACTACCATTAATATCCACATGATGCTCACATTTTACAAAGTTATATATTATGGAAAATTTCATAAAGAAATAATAATGTTAATTTAAAACTAGTAGGTTCGATACTAGCTGTTATATAATCGATATGTAAATTGACATACCCAAGTGTCAAATAAAATAATAATACAATTGGATTAATTGTACGTCAATAAAATAAATTGTATAAATTAAAAAAAAAAACAGAAATGTCAAAATAAACGAAAAAACATAGAAACATGTAAGCTGAAAGCAAACAAAATGTCGCCATAATCAAGTAGGCAAGGTGCCAGTGGGTCGCAGTGTGCAGGAAGGAATCGTGTGCCAGGCATCCCTATCTTCCATATAATGATTAGTACTATAGTACGCTTTGGACATTAATATGCGTTTAATAACAATCTTAAACTTGAAATCCGGCAGTTCAGTTATATTAGAGGGGATCTTATTGTAGAACCTAACACCCATAAATGACTTGCTTGTCTTTCTAAGCCGAAAGCCAGGTACTATATGCTTGTGTTTATTACGCGTATTTAAATTGTGGTAATCACTCTTTTTATTAAATTCGACCATATTTTTACGAATATACATTATGTTACTAAATATGTACAAGGATGGTAAGGTGAGTATATTTATTTTCTTGAATAATTCACGGAGTGACTCACGGCAGCTAAGGTTATAAATAGCTCGGACTGCTCTTTTCTGTAATATAAAGATGGTCTCGATATCAGCAGCTGATCCCCAGAGTA
This sequence comes from Xylocampa areola, assembly GCA_935421205.1. NCBI lineage: Eukaryota > Metazoa > Arthropoda > Insecta > Lepidoptera > Noctuidae > Xylocampa > Xylocampa areola. Next base: position 19,444,712 of record OW285212.1, on the reverse strand, counting down.
GAATGCCGTAAGACATAATACTATGGAAGTATGCAAAATAGACCAGCCTAGCCGTAGACACATCAGTCATCTGTCTTATTTTCCTAACAGCAAACGCAGCAGAGCTCAGTTTTCCTGCAAGTGCCTCAATATGAGGTCCCCACTGGAGTTTAGAGTCCACTGTGACGCCTAGGAATACAGTTGAAGCAACCAAATCTAGTACTTTACCATCAAGTTTTACATTAGAATCTACATTGGGCACGTTAGGTATAGAGAACCTAATACATTTCGTCTTTTTAGCGTTCAATAGAAGGTTATTGGCAGAAAACCAATTAGATATTTTATTAAGTGTATTATTAGGTTCTACCAGATCCTTGTCCTTTCTATTTACTTTGAATATAAGTGAGGTGTCATCCGCAAAAAGAACTATGTTTGACATTGTGTCCTTTATGACGTATGGAAGGTCATTAATATAAACAAGGAACAAAAATGGGCCTAAAATCGAACCTTGTGGCACTCCCATTTTAACAAGTGAGCCTGAAGAAGTTACCTTATCAATAGCTACCCTTTGTTCCCGATTTGTCAAATAGGAACACACAAGATCAATAGACCTTCCTCGAATTCCGTAGTGTTTTAATTTTAGAATGAGCGTTTGGTGATCCACGCAGTCAAAGGTCTTAGACAGGTCACAAAATACTCCTATAGCATCCCCCGCATCTTCCCAGGCCCTTAGTACTGTTTTGATTAGGGTGGACCCAGCGTCCTCTGTAGACCGGCCCTTTATAAATCCGAACTGTTTAGAGTGAAGTATACCGTTTTCATTGAAATATTCCAACATTTGATTTAACATTATTTTTTCAAAAATTTTACTTAAAGCGGGTAATATAGATATGGGCCTATAATTAGATGCATCGCTCGAGCAACCTGCCTTAAAAATGGGTACGATTTTACTCGATTTCATAAGATCAGGAAATACGCCGTCTGTGACGCAAGTATTAAATATTGATGCTAACATTGGTGCGATCTTAGTTATTATTGATTCGATAGCTTTTATAGACAATCCCCAAAAATCCTCGGTTTTTTTAACAGTTAAAGTTTTAAATGTTTTAAATATATCGTATTGTGAAACGAAACTGAAATTAAAATTTGTGACACAGGAACTAGTATTTTCCTTTAGGAGAGACTCTGCCTTTAATGCAGACGATGCAAGGCATTTAGTAGTCTCTAAAGGTATATTTGTAAAAAACTGGTCAAAGAAATTAGCGACAAATTTTTTATCTATAACTAGTTTGTCTTCTATTTTTAGATGAATTGCACTGTCCTTATATCTACTATTACCAGTTTCGGTATTAATAATCTTCCAAGTCATTTTTATTTTATTACTTGCATTTTGTATTTGGTCACTAATATACGCAAACTTAGCTTGCAAACAGGCTTTCTTGAAGATTTTCGAGTACTTTCTAACATAATTGTGGAAGTTAACATCAGATGTGTATGACTTTTTGTCATACAGTTCGTACAGGATGTCCTTGCTACGTCTTATACCTTTGGTAGCCCAGGCACTAAACATGAGTTTATTTTTTAACGTTACAGATTTCACTTTGCAAGCTTTTTGAAACTCTGTAGATATAGCATTAAATAGTGTACGATACATATCATTGGGATTGTCATATTGTGGTTTTAAAACAAGTAGGTGGACTTCTAGATTAAAACCGATTTTTTTTAGACTACATTTACTTAGCGTCCTACACCGTATAACTCTGGAATCTTCGACTATTTTGTGATTCAATTTAACAATCTGACACATGTGATCTGAGCGAATGCCACTAATAAGACTTTTTCCAAGTATTCTAAGTTTGTCATGATATTATCTATACATGTTGCGGAGGTACTAGTTACTCTAGTTGGCTGAGAAAACATATGTTTTAAGTTAAATGACTTAAACAAAGATAACAAGTTCCGTTTATCTGTGCTATTTGTTAAAATATCAATGTTAAAATCCCCGCAAACTAATATTTTTTTATTTGCTTTTATCTTCCTTAGGGTATCCTCCATCATTATTAAAAACTGCGTGGTACTTGAGGAAGGTGGCCTATAAACACATATAATAACATACTCCTCTGTTTCCGCACACGCGAGCTCACACACTCGTTCAACAGAGAGATCGCGGATATCTAGGCGCTCTTTACATTTAAGATGATCTTTAACCATAATTAAAGTTCCGCCACCTTCGGCTGAAACTCTCTGGAACGAACTGGCCACTTTAAAACCATTAATTAATACTAAATAACATTCTATCTGCCTTCAGCCACGTTTCTGTTAGGCATATAATATCTACATTATATTTCTCAACAAATAATTCTACATCAAGTATTTTGCCAGAGAAGCGATTAATATTTTGATGAGACAGTATTAGACAACCACTTTGCTTCTCTGTTGTCGAATATGTCAGTTTAAATTAATTTTGCTAACTACTACAATGTTGTTAGTACTATTACTATATAAAGAGGTAGTTGAGGAAGACTTTGTCATACTACTTATAACTGACTTAATATTATAAGCTAACAATGTAGCTATCTGTCGCTTAAATCTAATAGGCAGGTACACAGTATCTTTAGTCAATTTTACTTTACCAATAAAACTATTGGTGTCAAAAAACATAAATTTGTTACTATAGTGACTTACTAAGAAATGAATATGCTTATTCAGCATATGTATGTAGTCATTTTGCTTATCTGACAAATGGTCAAGATATGAAAAAGCACATAAAGTTATATTGTGACAGTTTAGTGTTAATAGTCGAGCAACACTGTCGGTGATGTCTTTTTTCTTTACATTTAAACAATTACCTATAAATACTGTTAGATCAGTATTGGAATTATAATTACATTTCATAAGTGATGACATTATCTGTTTGAAGGTTGATCCTGGCATACAATGATTAAGGAAAGAATGACCCAGGCTGTTACCTAAAAATTCACAGAAAGACTTGCCCAAGTTATCTTTAAACATGATTGATTGATAACTAACTTTGTTTTTTGCTAGTATAGTCAGTACCTTTTCTATTTGTGTGTTTTGACCTTGAGAGTCAGGTATCACTAAGAAGTTTGAACATGTTATTATTATTATTATACCTATGCTTATTAAAAGATGTACGGGAACAAAAACAGTGAAACAGCATAATACTTTTTAACAAATTTATATTTCCATACAAACAGATATATATTCCAAAGTTTAATGTGTCACCGGTATCCCGCATGCGGGCCGCGCTCGTACCGCTGAGCCGGCGTCGCGCAGCCGCTGCCCCGCCGGACACGCCGGACACGCCGGACACGCCGGACACATGCCAGTGCCAGTAGTAGCATGTATGTGAGGTACCTATCGCTACACACTTGTATGTCTAGATACGACGATACATTATAGAACAAAGAATAGTCGTCAGTAATAAAACTCTTCCTACACGCTAGTCGACACTTCATTCAGTCTTCTCGTTACACTCAGCTCATACGGAACGACAGATCCTTACGCATACTATATTCAAGTAGACACCAAGATTTTATATACCTATGTGGTATTTCATCCAAGTCCGATCGTAAAATCCGGAGTTATGTCATTATGAGGTTGAAGCCACAGTTCAGTCTCCCTATAGGTAATAGTACTACAATGTCGCTCGGCATTCATTTTTATGGACACGTTCACATCCAAATTAATGATAAAAAACAACTGGCAAGTTGTCGACGCCAGCTGGCGGCAGCCGTCGACATTCATCTGCAGTCGATATCTGAGAGTCTGACTGCAGATGAGCATCGGCGGAAGTCGTCGACAATGTGTCGCTCGACGAGCCCTAAAAATATTTTGATAAATTTTGGTATTCACATAGATTGCACCTTGGAGCAGGACTTAAGGTACCTTTTGTCGCGCAGACGAAGTCTTAATTGACTTGTGTACAAGAGTTCGTCTGCGCCTAACTATCCTCCGCCTCCCCGCCAAGTGTGATTTCGATCAACTGTTAGACTAAGTACATTAAACCTTATTGACGTTGTCAAATATCAATAATATATAGCAGGAAAGTATAGAGCAAGCACCGACTGAACTGCGCCTGAACCGTAAATAACACTGTTACTGTGATAAATGAAAATGACTTGTAAATAGGTCAATCGGCGGGAGATTTAATGAGTGTGCGCTACAAAAGAAAAAGTGGAAGAGTACATGAAACCAGTTCTGTAGGACAACCTAACGTGTGGGAGTAGCTAGCTAAGTTGCTGGTGTGTGCTCGCGACCAGCCTGCCGCCTCCTCCTACTGCGACCATCAACAATTTGGTTCAGGTACAGATCTGTGCCCTCTGACACAAACTTCACCATCACTACAATATACGGTCGTCGATCCCCTAACCTGAAATTCCCGTCTTAGCGTGATGCGATATTATATAGACACTGCCCGATCAGGACTCGAACCCAATAACTCACGCCCAGCAGCTCCTAAATCATTCAAATGCGGAATTTATAGTGTGGGAAAGTTTAATTACACCCTTGTGCAATCATACTTCATACGTGTTTTAGTTAACGTTTGATATGATCTCTTTCGATTGACATTAATGTGTTTATGAAGCGTTTAATGGATGTTGGTGAATATTTCGAATAAAAAGTAGGTAATATTATCTCGGATTCTACGAGCGGGCTTATTAGATACCTACTAATTGTAGAGCGGGTAGTAGTCGGATATACAGAATGATCGATTGAGACGAGTCAATATAGATAATCTTAAATAGTAGAGGTAAAGATACTGGTTCTATAAGGAACCCCGTCATTGATGACTGCCTTATCTCAATGGACCGCCCGGTAATTACCTTACATAATGTTGATTTGTAAGTGGCGGCTACATTGCGGAGACATTGATTCAATACAAATTGTATTATGTACCTAAGTAAACACTGTTCGTTGAACACATTGATGAACTTTCTATATCAATGGCTGCAACACTAAACAGTTGGCGAGTATGTATAGGTAGGTAGGTACTTATTCTAATATAATTTATTTAATGATTCAGTGGGGTCAGTCCTAGGCCGTCAATTGATAGATGGCGTCAACATTACATAATATTGTACAACAGAACTTATAGTCATTGTTATCCGGATCGTTTTTAGTACTCTTACAGACGGGCGGTACGTTGTCGATGTCAGCTCGGCGGTAGCGTCGACGCGTGTCGACAACGTGCCGCCCGTCTGTAGGAGCCCTTAGCTACCGTCCGAAACATACCGGCTCTATATTGAGTGGTCACTAGACACATGTTACATCACACGGATTCCGGGTGCACATGTCTCGATACAAAACAGTGTCGATAGCGAGGACACGCTCCGGGCCATGACACACTACGGATGACACACGACAACAATTATTAGGTACAAGAAAGATATGCTCCACCGTTGGTCCTACAGGGGGGTACGAAAGTGTACGACACGGATATGTGACCGCCTAGCCTCAGTCCTAACAGGAAATAAAGCACGCTCTAGACTAGATACGGACGCGTGTAATACAAGACAAGGACACAGTAGCGGCGCCGCGGCGCGGCTCCCTCCTCACTTGATGGAGCACGTGAACTGTGCGCGCAGCCGCCGCAGCGACGACGACGGGCCGCTCTGCGAACACAAAGCGCACGTCAGGGCGGCGCCGCCGGCGCGCGACACGCGGCGCGGGCCGGGCCCTACCTGGTGCGGGGCGGCGGGGGCGGCGGGGTCGGGCGCGTTGTCGTTGTGCAGGTCGGCGGGGCGCGCGGGGGGCGCGGGGGGCGCGGGGGGCGCGGGGGGCGCGGGGCGCGGCGGCGCGTTCCCGTTGTCGTCGGGCTCCGAGCGCGACGCGCTGCCCGTGCTCTCCCAGCAGCCGCCCGACGCGCCTGCGCAGTGCACACGACAGGAGTAAAGTCGCCGAACACCAGCCAATAGTTTCGTAGCCTCCGCTCGGCGGTAAACAATGTTCAATTATACATACATATATTTATTAGTTATCTTCCTTTTAAGGGTAAGTTACTAATAAATTAAGACTTAATATTGATTACTATTTTTCTAGGGAGACATTGAAAAATAATAGACACACACGGGGCTTGAGCCAGCGACCTTTGACAGTAGTTTATAGCGTGGGAACTCCTTTAATCGGGTGTAAGCAACCCCAGCGCGGTCGCCCGAGGAGTGCGCCACGAGCAGGCCAGCGCGCAGCGGTCAGGCACGTGTGCTGCCAGAGACAGTTTAGTGTTTGCATCTCTTGTCGCTATCTTGTGTACTAGCATATACTCCAGGCGCTCTGACCACTAAGCCATCTCGACCTCTAAAGTCTCTAGAGGTCGAGATGGCTTAGTGGTCAGAGCGCCTGGAGTATTCATCCGGGAGGCGCAGGTTCGAATCCTGTTCGCGACCGTATTCTTTTTCATTTTAATATAATAACTTTAGAGTTCGCTAAGCATGCGTTAATGCTTTTCAAAGATTTATCTTGAATTTCTGAAATAAATTAATTTAAACTAAATAAAAAATTGATAAAGAAAAATACGGTCGTGAGCAGGATTCGAACCTGCGCTTTCCGCTAAGCAATCTCGACCTTTGCTCAGTACCCCGAATTTTTCTTCCAAACTTTTCCTTTTTCCACACATCATCAATGAAAAAATCATATAACGGTGTGTAGACATTTGCCGTGGTGCAGCGAGTACCAGGCGCGAGGTTCGACCATGACGATAATATCTGTGGTTAGATGCCCGCTGGGTGTGACTATGAAGTCGCCATCACTGTGATGGCGACTTCATAATTAACAAGTTCGGCACGGCGGCGGCGGCGCGACTTACTGTCGGTGCGGTCGGTGCGGTCGGTGCGGTCGGTGCGGTCGGTGCGGCGGCTGAGCGACAGGCTCGGCGACGAGTGCGCCGGCGCGTCGGACGAGTCCAGCTCCAGCGACGACTGCGACGCGCACGAGCCGCACGAGCCGCGCGACCGCGACGAATCGCGCGAGTGACTGGCGCCCGACGCCGACGCGTCCGACTCGTCCGCGCCCTGCTCCATCAGCTCCTGCAACACGCACACTTGACGCCGTGCCGCCTCGCGTGCTGCCAGTGTTGGGTGGTGTAGCCCGCACCTGCGCGGGCGGCGGCGCGGGCTGCGGCTTGTCACTGTGCGCGCTGGGCTCCTCGCTGGAGCTGCCGCGCGCCCACGCCTCGTCTGCAACAAGCGGCGGCGGTGAGTGCCTGCGCCGGGCGCCCCCGGAGCGCACCACGCTCACGCACACTCACGCACACTCACCGGCTCGCTTGTGCGCCTGCACCTTGTGCTGCAACAGCGGGTAGAACCCGCGCGCGGTGGCGTTGTGCGGCTCGTATTGCAGAATTAACCGACAGTACTTGAGGGCCTCCGCGTATTGACGACGCATTATTGCCGACAGAAACTGAAATGAGACGAAATCACCATAATGTTTGTAACCCGGATCCCTCATGACTCGCGGCATTCGCTCACCTCCGCGAGAAACTCGCTGGGCGCAGACAATGTCTCGTTGCCATCGGAACAGTCCTCCGGGCTTGTCGAATGTCGGTTTCCTGCGTCCATGGCGGGCGCGGCGGCGGGCAGGGGGTCGCGCGCCACCGGCCGGCCCGCCACGGGCGTCGACGCGCCCGAGTCCGTATCCAGCGACTGTAAGCGGAAGTGCTCGCTCGCGGGCCGGTAGTGCGGCGCCGGGTCGGTGGGCGCCGCCGGCAGCGTCACCACCAGGCGCCGGGAGGCCGGCTCGGGCGGCGCGGGCGGCGCTGGCGGCGGCGACTGCGGCCGCGGCCGGCGAGGCACCCGCACTGGCGAACGCGGCGCCCGCACTGGAGAGCGCGGGGCCCGCGCTGGGGAGCGGGGCAGTACGCGCGAGCCGCGCCTCTGCTCGCTCAGACGCAGCGCGGCGCGCGACGCGGTGTCGAGCCGCGCGGGCGGCGCGGGCGGCGGCCACGTGGCGCGCGGCCACGCGGGCGGCGGAGGCGGACGCGCCGGCGCCGGCCGGTACAAGCGCGGGTTGGGTACCGGCCGCCGGAACACTCGCTTGTGGCGTCGCCCGCGAGCGTCGCCGCCGCGGGCTTCCGCGCGTTTTGGTCTTGACTTTGCCGGCTTGAGTCGGGGGCCCGGGTACCTGCGGTGCAGCCGAAGCGTCAGTCGGAGCACGGAGAGCGGGCGGGTCGGTCGCGGCGCAGTACTCACAAGCGCGGGTTTGGCGTGTAGGGAGCGCGGGAGCGGGCGGGGCGGCCGGCCGTCAGTCGGTCGGGCGCCGCTCTGCGCAGGAGCCGCGGCGCGCCCAGGTCGATAACGTCCCCGGCCTCCGACTCCGCGTCGTGTTTCAAGCTACACCACGCACCATATTTTGGTAAACACAGTATTGTTAAAACACTTCTACCTCAGTTTGATTTTTATTAGTGAGAATTCGTTAAGGCTTGTAGTATAATTTAAGAACCACGTGAAAAACAATTCAGAGGAGGGCTGAATAAAAACCAAATAAAAGTACAATTTCCAGACTTATTATTCTAGTACATGACGAAATCAGGACGACACGCGGCCGGACTTGGCTCGAGTAGATGGCTTTGCATTATACTTAACTTTAATGTCGGGGGTGAACGCTCGCGAATGGGATCGATTCCAGATTCCAGCACTCGACTTCGACGGCCATTGTTCAAACAAGCCGATAAAAACATTTTACTAACACTTGCTCCTATTTGCTGACCTATTAAACGTGGCTTGAATAAAAAGAGTAAAAAAAAAATAGAGTGATTAAAAAATCATTTAATCGTAAAAAAGCGTGGGGCGAATTACAGCAAATCACTCGCAATTGCTGTAATCTCATGCCTTCTCATGAACTCAGTAGAACAGGATTGTAATTGTTTACATGACATTACAATGAGTATATTACAATTAGAACTAAAAATAAAATAAATTTTTAACAAAAAATAAAAACCGCCTTCCAAAATCTACTTAAAGTGCAAAATAATATCAAAATTTATTTTCTATCAAATAAATTTAAAGAACAATACATAATAATAATCTGTTATTTTTGGAGTCGGTGCCTGATGTATGTTGGGTTTACAACTATGTAGATACGGGTAGGTACTCTCACAGAATAAAAAAAAAACCCGTAAGGTAAAAAGGAAACGCCGGTTGACAAACAAGAGGAAAACATAACCCTCTCCCAGTACAGGCACCGACTCCAAAAATAACAGATTATTATTAAATATTGTTCGTTTAAATTTATTTTATTAAAAGCTTATTTTGATATTATTTTGCACTTTTCAGTGTTTGATTTGATTATGGAAGACGGTTTTTATATTTTGTAATTTTTTTTTTTTTGCTTTTGTTCGAATTTCTAGGGGTCGTAGGGTGGTTGTTGCACGCCTATAACCTTCCTCAATATATGAGCTATCAATCGCATTTTTTTTTTATCCGTTTGCTGATTCCTGAGATTATCACATTCAAAGAAATAAACTCTTCAACTGTAAAATATAATATTATTATAGATTATAGCGCTGCGGGGTGACGGCCTATGCTACAAAATAGGCTAGTTCTCAACATTAGACTACTTTGAAACTAAAGACAACCGGTATTAAGTAAGATAATAGTGTAGCATTGAGTTAGTAAACAATAGTATAGTATCGCACCGTGCGTCCTTCCTGTGGAACGTGCTGGTGTTCCCGGAGCGCACCACTATGACGTCGGCGCAGTGCGGCGGCGGCGCGCGGCCTCTGCAACAAGCACGGACAGCACAGGTACAGCGGATACATATAAAGCTATGACAATGACTACACCCGCCGCTTGCTGCGGTCACGCGCTCCGCGTTCATCTCCAGGATGTGAAATTCTCAAAATATCCATTAGTTTCAAAATGTCCAATTACCGATATTTCGATGTCCAATTATCAAAATTTATGATATAGAAAAAGAAAGAAAGAAGAAAGAAAAAACATTTATTCAGCACTAGACACAGTGACAGCGTAAAATAAAATGTGGATACTTAATTAATACAAACAAAAATTTAATTAAATTAAAACATGTAAAATAATAAATAAACCAATTACACCCTAATTAAGCGCTGTCGAGTGTGCCCGTACCGAAAGGGTCACTAACTCAGCATGTGCTGGTATATACTAGTCAGCCAGTCAGTACAGCCAGTAAAATCTTATCAGGATCGGTCCAGCCGAAGCCAGGACGAAGATTAGCCGGAACAAAGAGACAGATAAATAAAAAAATTAAAATCTGATTATTAGACATAAGTATCGTGCAAATAACTGTACGACCTTGAAAAAACTATTAGTTTGACATTACAAACAGACACTTCAATTTTATTTATATGTATTAATAATCTGTTGGTATAGGACAGTTGACTTATATCTAAAACGCTAGTTAAAATTCTTGTGTAATTAGACATAGTATACATAGGTAGTTACCTATGCATTAGCATGTAAATATATGCGAGTTGTCGTGCTTAAATATCAGGTACGGCCTACTTACAAATTTTTACATATAAACACAAAGCAACATTTTAATATTTCGTACCGTTTGGAATATAATCCACGTCACAAAATATTATAGTGGAGGTCTGTACGTACGTACGTAACCTACGGGACACCGGGACTGGGTACTGAGTAGCTCAAGCTAACATTACTACTTAATGCGTTTAGCTGGGCGGGCTTCCCTCGGGCTCACAACGACTAGCGTCTAGACTGCCTGCCGTGCGGCCCGTACGCGGTTCGTAAGCATGGACACAGAATACCAAGTAAATAGTACATGGTATGGCCAAGTTATACTCGTATATCCTCAGCTCTAAGTAAAAAATACTATGTTGTTGGGCAGGACAAGTCCGGTTCTTGTACCAAAACTATTTTACTGTATTTAAGTTAGAAATACTTAGATGAAATAATGCTTTTTTATTAGATTTCTTGTATGAAGATTACTTGTTATTATTTCCCATGACAAGTAAAATCAATTAAATAACACATATTTGTAAAATTTCACGTAAATGGTTCAACCATAGACTTATTATTGCTACCACGGTTTCAACTGACTACTAATATAAAAAATCTTCATCCAAAAAAAATATAGGTACAGCTGTGTGACAAACAAAAGACCACGGCGAAACTTTTGCAATAGAGTCCCAATGGCACAAATAAACAGTATAGTAATAAAACAAAGAAAAAAATAACTATAATTAATTAAATACAATCTATATAGAACGATACGAGCGAAGAGTAGCGCTGAGCAAAAATATAGCTTCACTTGCTGCGCTTCGTTTGTGTGCGGATGATGGCGACATCAGTGAACTCGTATTGGCGCCCATCGTGGGACTATGTATATACTGAACTCACGTGTTTCATTGTCCTGATGGGTCTACAAACAAAGTTTATTGTTAAATTAGTCTTCATCGAGTGCGATTTCATTTTATTTTATTTTAGTGTAACATTTGCGGATTGCACTAGCATTGTATGTGGGTGTAATATAACTGTGGTTTAATGCTTGAGAGTAGTGGCGGCGGCCGGCAGGCACAGCGGCACTTGATAGCTAAACTAGAGCTAATAATGCGCGCGATCCTTGCTGTAGCGCTACACAATATAGTTAGCTACTTATGTATAACAGTAACATTCCAATAAGTTGCATTTAAAATATAATGCAAATACCAGGAGAAATGCGCTGAGTACCTATATGGATGCGAAAAATCGGGCATACAAATGATATCAGTCAAAATAAACCTTAATTATTGAATACTTTAGCTATATAGGTAATATTGGAGATAGCCAAAGTGAAAGTGACACAAGAGTTTTAAAATTATAAACGCTTACCTGCGGTGCAGGCATTTTTGTCGACACATTTGTCGATTCAAAACGTCAAATTTAACATAAACATAAATAAACATAAATCCTCTTTATTGCACACCAAAAATACAAAAATGACAGGAACATTTAAAAAATAATAATAGGTAAGTACAATTGGCGGTCTTATCGCACTTCAGCGATCTCTTCCAGACAACCATATGATAGGGAGAGAAGCGATTTGTAACACACAAGGGGCAGCGCGCGGTGCAGCGGATACGAAATATATATATATACATACACACTTACATAAATACATACATACACACGTAGATACATACATAGATACATACACACATACATACATAGATACATACATAAATACCCATCTAGATATATATAGAAAGAGAGGAAATTATGAAATGCGAAGAATAAGAAGGAATAATTAGAATGATAAGTAGTGTTTATGGATAAGATTCTTAAATATAGGTAAAGACTGTGCTTTTCTTATTGAAACCGGCAAAGCATTCCACATTCGCACGGCTTGAACTGAAAATGATTTGTCACGAAACTTGGTGGAATGCATCGGCATTTTTAGTTTTAGGTTTTCAGATGACCTTAAGAACCTTGAATGTGTATCATTTAGGAACTCAAAGCGTTCTTTAAGATAGGGCGGTGAAGAAGGATTGAATAGTACATTGTAAAGCAGTGAAAGTAAATGAGCATTCCGGCGAAGGCGTATTGGTAACCACTTGAGTTTAGTGCGAAATTCTGAAACATGATCATACTTACGCAAACCAAATATGAATCTAATGCAAACATTTTGAAGTCGCTCAAGTTTATTAAGTTGGTCTTCAGTGAGATCTAGATAGCTGACATCGGCATAGTCAAGGATTGGAAGTAGGAGGGATTGTGCAAGCGCAGTCTTCGTGGCAAAAGGAAGAAAGTTCCGTAGTCGACGCAAAGACCCTGCCGACGCAAAAATTTTCCGGCTGACTTCTTGCAACTGTGGTCCCCAGGAGAGGTTTCTGTCAACATATATCCCTAGATTCTTGACCTTTTCACTGAAGGGAATATTAGTGCCATCAAAGGTGACTTTAGGGAGTTGCGTCCAGTTAATTTTCGAGATCAACCTGGAGCTACCGACAACTATAACCTGCGTCTTCGTTGGATTTACTTTGAGTCCATGGGCTTTACTCCAGTGGCATATCCGTGTGAGGTCACTATTGATGGCGCAAACACCCTCCGCTAGCTTTTCAAAGGGAACTTGGTAGTAGATTTGCAAATCATCTGCATAAAGGTGGTAGGAAGAAATAAGTTGTTTGGATATAGAATTTATAAATATTCCGAAAAGTAATGGAGATAAAACGCCGCCCTGAGGCACGCCAGCAGATGTATGACACCAGGAGGAAAACGTCTGTTCTATTTGAATACGCTGCCGACGGCCAAACAGGTAACTACGAAACCAATCAATCACCGTTGGAGATATGTTAAGAGAGCTCATAATTGCCAGGAGGATATCAAAATCGACAGAGTTAAAGGCATTGCTAAAATCTAATAAAGCAAGGATCGACAACTTACCGTCTTCCATTCCCGAACGAATATCGTCCGTTATATGAATTAGAGCAGTAGTGGTGCTATGGCCAGGACGAAAACCGGACTGGAGAGGATTGAGGAGATTATTTTTGGAGAGAAACGTGCCGAGCTGATTGTGGATAAGGCGTTCAAGAACTTTGGAGAGAAATGGGAGTATGGATATGGGACGATAATCAGAGAAAGAAGATGGATTAGATTTTTTAGGTAGTGGGGTTACTTGTGCCTCTTTCCAGGTAGATGGAAAGACACCACTGGATAAGGAATAATTAAGGATGTGACATATAACTGGAAGGATATGATCAAGGATAGGAAGGATCATATACCGGCTGATACAGTCACTGCCAATAGCGTTAGACGTAATGGATAAAATACTCTTCTTAACATCACAAGCAGTGAATTGATCAAAGACGAAAGGAGAATAATCTGGGATTGGAAGCGTGGAAAGATTTTTCAAAGTATTTAACTTAGTAGTCTTTTCAAAATTAGACGAAGATGAGAAGTGTTGGTTAAGGAGATCAATATTTAAGTCTTTTGGAGATGTATCATGGCGCGATTTGCCAATCCCAAGTGTTCGGAGAAATTTCCATACTTTAGCTGGATCACCATTTTCTACAGCGTTGTGAATATGTCGGCGTTGAGCATTTCTACACACCTTATTGCAGTGATTTCGGATAGCAATATAATTATCTCGATTTAAGTCACTGGGCCGGTACTTATATTTACATTTTGCAGCTGCCTTTTTCGTTAAGAGTGACTTAATTTCTTGTGTAAGCCATGGCGATGGAAGGTGCCTTACCTTCATAGCTCGTACAGGAGCATGGACATCGTACAGCTTGACTAGGTTCGACGTAAATATGTTGACTTGGTCATCAATGGAGTTTGACGCAGTTAATAGTGACCAATCAATTTCACTGGCATCTCTACAAAGGTCATCCAGATTCATTCCACGAAAACTACGCTGCAACATTATTTTTGACTTTGCCTTAGGTGGGCGAATCTTATAAGAAAGGTAAAGGAGATCATGATATGAGAAAGCGTCAGCTGCACATTGGCCATGTTTAGCAACATGATTGGAAGAGGAAACAAATGCTAGGTCTAAGAGGGAAGGAGCTGAGTTTGGGAAATGGTGGGTTGCATTGAAAGGAAGAATGGATAGGTTATTAGAATTTAGGATAGCATGAAGTGCGGAAGAGCGCGAATCATTTTTTATTAAACAGGTATTAAAGTCACCCATTAATACACAGTGGCTGTATGAAGGCATAAGATTTTCTAGAATAATTTCAAGAGAAGAAAAATAGTTTATACGTAAAGAAGGAGAGTAATAGACACCGAGAAAGACTTTAGTGTGATTAAGTTCGACTTCCAGAAAAAGATGCTCGCCTGCATTTGACGGAGGTGGTTGAGCAGACATACTGATGATGGAGTACGATATATTGGTTCTTAGATAGATGGCAACACCACCACCACCGCCAACAGCACGATCATTTCTAATAAGCTGGAAACCTGGAAGAGAATAAGAAGTAGAAGGAAGACAGGGTTTAAGCCATGATTCGGAAACCAGAATTGCATGGAGATTCGTACATTCAAAGCTTGCCAGCATATCAGGGAAATGTGCCGGAATACTTTGGGCATTGATATGAATAACATTAAAGTTCTTAGGTACATCAGAAAAAAGTGACACCAAAGTATCATGAAGTGAAGGAACACTAGCAAAACTATCATTGTCACTGCTAATAGAATAAAAACTATCACTGTCTGAAGCTGAAAATGAGTCGGGCATTGATCATATATATAAAATAATATAAATTAAAAATATATATAATATTAATATAAAATAAATAGATATATACCAAAATTATTCAAAAGAATAACTTCTGGTCCACCTGCCGGCTGTGCATACAATCCTAAATTAATTAATAATATAACAAAAACATAGAGTTAATAACAATAATACAATTGACAAACCTCAATAGAACCCAGTCGACAAAAATGTAAATTTAATAATAATTTTGGATAAACACATTTTCAAATTAAAAATACAAAGCTTTTGCGGACTGGTACTCAAACCACGAAAACTAAAGAGAATATCATCTTTAAATTATAATAATCTAGCAATACTCGACAAAAATGACATTTCAATTTTTAGGCTGTGGTACTTTATTAAATGACAGATGTGTTATTGGTAAAGTATTGTTGTTGGAAAGTTAAGAAAGTTTCGAAAATGTTATTAATTGATAAACTTAAGAAAATAATAGGGTAGATCGTTTGGTTCGCAGTTGATCAAGTATTAGGCAGAAAAAGATAGAATAAAGTAAAGTGCACATCACCGAAACCGATGAGTTCACTTCAACACAATCATGAATCACGCCATGGCCTTTTTGGTGGCAGCAGCACGCTTGGTCTTCGTTATGGTGATTTTTGGGGCGACAGTTGGTGGATCATGAGGCTCAACTGGGATTTCCTGCTGTCCAATGCTGTTCAATTCCGAAGAGGATGTTACACGATGCCTAGTGCCGTCAGCTTCGAGGACATATATTGCACCTGCTTTAGTCCAGCAGTTTGTGACGCCAAACTTCTCCCGTGCAGCCATGAACACGCTGTGTCGAGCCTTGGTCAAGAACTCTGAAAATGTCACCCCTGAGCCCTTAAGTTTAGTTTTTGCAAACCAAATTTCATCTCGAAGTGCCACATCACGAAGCTTTAGGACTATAGGACGGGGCTTTTTCGAAGATGTTGACTGCCCCAGCCTGTGACACCGCTTGATTTGGTTCACTGTAAAACTTTCAAGCTTAAGTCGCTGCTTCAAAACATCAGCTACTGCCTGCTCCGTGTTCTCCTTCTGACCTTCAGCCACACCATGCAACAACAGCATTTTCCTTCGGCCCTGCATCTCCATATGGTCAAGACTATGGGCCAGCACCTCCACCTGCTGCTGTAGGTTGCCAAGAGCTTGAAGAATAAATGTGCGGAATGTTGCAAACTCAGCGGCCAGGTTTACAGTGTTGGAGGAGGTACCTGGATTCTTGTGCAGGTCTGCTTCAAAGGCTGTCATGCGCATGTTGAAGGCCTCCATCATGTCAGCCATGGTACTCTTGATGGAATCCATATTTTCTAATTAGTGTTCTTATTTCAATTTTATACTTTTGTCTTCTGTTTTATTTTGGACTTTGTTGTTGATTTGTGACTTGATTGTTGTTTTTATTTTTTATATTAGGAATATACACAACCCCGGCAGGTAGACACAGTTATTTCCCGATTTTTAACATTAAATATGCAAAAATTTTATTGTTTTATTTAAAAAAAGCAAAGAGCAAAAAAATTTTCACTTAACCCTGCGCCTACCCACGGCCGAAAAAAAAGTCACTGCAAGTGCTTCAGGTCAAATGAAGGTTATTAGTTATTTTTGCCTTTTATTTTGTAATCTCTTACTTTTATGAGTGGAAATTAACAAAATATAGCACATAATCAAAAAATCTCCAAATGGTTTTTCCGTTAGCACG
The DNA here is from genome assembly GCA_935421205.1 of Xylocampa areola. Taxonomy (NCBI): domain Eukaryota; kingdom Metazoa; phylum Arthropoda; class Insecta; order Lepidoptera; family Noctuidae; genus Xylocampa; species Xylocampa areola. The sequence continues at coordinate 19,427,842 of OW285212.1, read as the reverse complement.
TCTTACCCTAACTTAAGTTACTTAGTTGATACAACGATAAAATTCAGTACATTTACGCTTTTATCGACTCGATTAATTTATTGACAAAGATCTGTGCTCGGACGCCTATAGAGATAGACTATAGCCGCAGCCGCTTTAGTATGTAACTAAATACTTAAAAGTAATAACTTTAGCGCTCGCTACGGATGCGATAATGCGTTTGAAAGATTTATCTGTCTTTATTTTTGATTTACCTACCTGTGTACAATAAATGATAGTGGGTACCCCTTCTTAAAATTGATTGATCACGTCTTGTATTTCAATTAAGTGAGTAGGTATCAATCTTAATCAACGTACACCTACAAAATGAGCAATTAGTGAACTTTACTATTTTCCAAATGATCATGAGGGCTAGGAGTCTTAGAAACCCTGACATTTAAATGTTTCCCATTTGGTCTGTATTCAGCGAGCGTCTTGACGATTCATCACTGTCTCAACGCAAAAGCATCGAGCAGTACCCGAGAGACCGTTGCACCATGTTCACCACGCCAGCTATAAACAACGACCTTCGATGTCTGTCCAGGTACCAGTTACCGGTCAGCGGTACTACGGTTACACCACCTGTCTACAGTCCAAGGCTCCACAATTTTATATTAATAATGTTTACCTTTCAGTGTTCAAGAATTTTCCAGCATTATAACGAACGGTTAACATTCCTTAGGGAATTTGCCTCACCAACAAGTGGACGTTCAACTGACGCGGCACCAAATTAAAACTACATAGTAATATTTCGTTATTCTAGATTCTAGACTAACCTCTCGTGTTGGTTTTGCTGGATTAATAAATTGTAGAAAGTTGAAAAATAAAAATCAAGTTTAATACCGAATAATATTTTGCGTTTAGTTCGAGTACAATACTTAGTCCTGCAAACGACTTAACTAATTATTATTAAGGCCGGAAGGGTTCACAGTAGATTGCAGTTATCGACCAAACCCCCTTGCACCCGTGCGACGACGCGCGACCCCTGCACCTGGCGCCTGCTGCACCGCTTCACATCATTAGTCAGCCTCCTTGACGACTAGCAATTACGACGTAGCTACGTCTACGTCATACGTCTTTTTCATTTGCACTAATACACGGTAACGGGCTGAGTTCCTAATGTACCAATGAGTTAGATAATTTTCGATGAGAATGTAGAGAGGGAACTAAGCCTTAAAGGATTATTTTACACCAATTTAACGTATTACATAGATAAAACTTCCGATGAGCCGTTAAAGCTAGCTTTAGGTAGTTACTTACCAAGTAGGTATTTCTCACAAGCTAGTACATAAGTAGAGTAATGTTAAGATCACTGACGTATTGGTACTTGAAACTCAAAAGGAAAGTATTTGAGAACACGAAATGCCACGCGTGTAATCGTGACCAAAACAAAAGCACACTTGAGTTGTATTGATTATAGGAGCAACAGATAGTGGCTGAAGTGTCAGCTGGTGGTGGCGGCGGCGGCGGCGGCGTCGGCGCGTGGCTAGTAGCACCAGGCACTTACTTGCGAGGCTGTCGGGCTCCGAGCGCTGGACGGCAGCGGGGCGGCAGTGGCGCGAGGTGCCTGCGCGGCCACTCCCGCTGGACTCACTCGAGTCGCTCGCTCGCGCGCGAGCCGCGAAGGACGACTGCGAAGACGGACCGCGCATGCTCAACCCTCCATATTCCCATTGGACCATAAGTATTCTCCGAATTTTATACATACATCATTTAGCACAGAACAAGCATAATATAGGTATGTAAATGATTTAAGTAACAATTCTATAAATTTTCATAAAAAGTTACAAAAACTACACCTACGCACTGTTTTTGTTATCATTACCCTCTTGACAAAACAATATAGGTATGTAATTAAGATGTCTTGAGTAGCCAAGAGTAATGTGATGGGAAGCTTGTTTATGTATCAATAAAATTTATTAAGAATTATTTCAATTTACTTGCTTGGGATTTGCTATTGTTTTTTAAATATTATTTTGAAGCGTTTAAATACCTTAAATATTCTTACAAATAAAGCTCTTGTGACGTTTACAGATCTGCTTAGGTAGAAGAAGTGTTATTTTAATTACTTTAACTAACTCCACCTACTATTACGAATAATATCTAGATAAAGTGATTAATTTAACAAATTATGTACACAGGTTAGACAATATTCATATTAACTATCTATTAATACTTATTTAACAACATTTTCATTTGCAAAATTATTTCAAATGATTACCAATCACATTTAATATAATAAAAAATTGTTGTGACATTATTTTCAGATAGAAGATCTATAGTAAAATACTCACGTTTTTGATACGGACATAGTCTTAGAAACCATATTTTTTCTAAAAAAATTACAATTAATTTAGCATATTTTTGTAAATTTTATTTTCATTAGTCACGTCTGAACAAAAATTGAAAAAATTAAATTAAGAAACTCGTTTATAAACTCCATAGACTATATTCATTTCTCATTTACATGTGACAATTAATGACAAACACTTTAAAAGCGCCACGCCATGCCCTATCTTTAATAGTCGGCAAACTGCAGGTTTTTGTATTACGCCTCCTTTTATGGAAAAAGCCAAATCCAAACTACATAATGAAATCCTATTTTATTCTACTAATTTATATTATACTAGCTATTCCCCGCGGTTTCACCCGCGTATAATTAAACTATACTTACCTATAGTAATATCTTAGGTTTGCGCGATCACTACACATTATAATAAAACTACTTTTAACCGGATTAATCGCGTGTATTATTGGTTTTTTGTTTTTCCTGGCGTTTCGAACACTTTGCAGCATTCTCCTGCGACCACGAACGCTGCAAAGTGTTCGAAACGTCAGGAAAAACAAAAAACCAATAATACACGCGATTAATCCGGTTAAAAGTTGTTTTATTATAATATACTTACCTACTTAGTACTAACCAAAAAATTGCAAATAATTCACATTCATCTCGTCGGGCGGGATTTATGCGTCACACGGCTCGTTCGTGCGAGTATTTAATAATCTAAATTTTACATTATCTCCTAAACTATGCGTCCAAATATCATACGGCAAAGTGTATCTTCATAAAATTATCTTAATGATGAAGTAATTTTCGTTCGTAAGGATTAATATGCCATGGCTGTTAATAATGCTTAAAAATCACTTTTTAGTTTTGCATAATTTATATGTGTTGCAGATGGATTGTAGAATCGGCTGTTTTACAAAACTGCTAGCTGATTTACAAAACAGTACTGTTATGAGAAATAGCTGAACGACGTTTAGCAGTTTTACATAATTACTGAACTATAACACTCAGAATTGAATGAACGTTTTGCGTTTATCAATGCAGCGGGTCAACGATCAGAGATTATGTAAAACAGTGTGAAATGAACTGTCAGATTGTTGATTTTAGTTCGAAATTTTGTCGCATATGTCTCTGTATGTCTTAACAATAATAACCTAACTTTATTTTACTTGTCAATAGCAAAAAAATGATGAAAATTTTGAATGACGTAAATACTAAACCACTATAATAGTCGACAATATATCGGTATAATAAAGAAAATAAACGGAATTGATCCATGAGCGAGCGAAGCGAGCTCGGGAGTTTCGTGTATCCCGACACGGACAGGTTAGGTTCGAAGAGGATGATCACCCCCATCGTGTTTAGGTTTTTTCTAACCTTACAGACACAAAAATAGGAGACCCGCCAAGCGGGGCTCCGTCGACCCAGCCACGGAAAGTCAAATCAGAATACAGTATCTTTTTTTTACTTGAGTGGTGACTATCCATTTAATATACCTATACAATAAACAAACCTGTCCCACAGTAGATATGTCATTCTGCATTACGTCTAAAGGTGGGTAGCAGTTTTGTTAAACGTATCGCAACGGCAATCCAGCTGAACGTGGTTCAGCTGTTTTATAAAACAGTACTGTTTTGTAAATCAGCTAGCAGTTTTGTAAAACAGCGGATTCTACAATCCATCTGCGACATATGCATATCTCATCGCAGACTTTTTTAGTTGTTCTTAAGGCCGTTATTTTCGTAGAACGTTATATTTACGTATCACTAACCATTACGCTAGCGATAATGGATAAAGTGGTTCGGCCGATCTTTTTCTTCCGACTTACTTAACAAAAATCTATATTTAAGGCTAGTTGAGAGGAGTAGCCGAATGTTCGATAGCCTATACTATTCCCCATAAATCTGGCTATCAAATACAAAAAGAATTCAAATCCGACTGGTAGTTCCAGAAATTAGCGCGTTTAAACAAACAAACAAAAAACTCTTACATTACATAGCATCACGCCTGTATTCTCCGAAGGGGTAGGCAGAGCTGTACACAATTGTACACCCACATTTTACCAATGCTGTTATTAAGTCCCATGTAATAGGTGGTGAGCCTATTGCCATCAACCGGGCACATTTCCAAACTCCGGGCTGCTACTGAGAATTTCCTAACAGAAAAACTCAATAACACTTTGCCCGACCCGGGAACCGAACCCGAGACCTCCTGCTCAGCAGTCGCGCTACGGACCACTAAACCAACGAGGCAGTAAAAAACTCTTGGCCTTTATAATATTAGTAGTTATATTTTATATAGCTATATCAAAATGTTTTGTCGTGATCATAACTTTACATCTAATTTATTTAAAAGCTCAAGTGCAGCGGGCTGTGTACGAATGTCATCCTCGGAAAGAGCGAATGTTTTAAGCATCGGGTGAGTGCAGAACAAATTCGCTCTTCCCGACGATGACACCCTCATTGTCCAGTCTTCTCAAGCCCACGGTCAATTCAACTTGATCGAAATTGGCGAAACTTTGAGAGCCTCTAACTATGCAGTGAGGCCGATGGTTTCACGTGCTCTCCGTGGCACGGAGGGGTCTCGATATGAAATGATAGTTACCCATTCACAGACCGACCGCTTTTACTTAGCACTCGATAATACATTATTATAATTTGAAAATAATTCTACGTCTATTACTTTGTCAATACATTTCTAATCTATCTATTTTATCATAAATACCTACTATATTAAAATCATGCGGGTAGGCAGCAATAGTTCTACCAGAGGTGATTAATCCCAGCCATCCCAAGACATTAGATATTGACATTAAAATTTTTGAGAACTGCTTCGGGTTAGGTTTCGGGTTTAGTCGCTCCTATTTTAGCTGGAGATACCTGGAGATTATATATATTTTGTCGGATTTAATTGTCTTTGTGAAAAAAATACCCTCCATATACTTCTGTATTTCACACGTCGCACTAGGGGAATTTTATTACAAATCATCGAAATACTATTTCCAGAAATTTGGCCTACAGAAACAAGTTTATTCTGTTTCTAAACTCCAGCTGCTGGGTTTGTTGACCATAGACATAGAATAATTTTCCTTTTGCAACACATCACACATGCTACAGAGTGACGTTCGGTCTGTCACACAAGTCACAACAACAAGTCAACAACTGTCGTCTGTCAGTGTCTCACGAGTCACGACAATCAGACTCCAGAGTTGCAGAAATGGCTTCGGGTGCGGAGTTGTTGTTTGTACCGTTTAAAAAAGCCTCAGATATAGATATTGTTAAACCGTTAAGAAATTTGATACATTCTACATACAACACTAGCGATCACCAAGAGGACTATACCGAAGCACTCAACGAGCTCAGTCGGCTGAGAGCCAACGCGATATGGAAAGTTTTCGAGAAATCTTCACTGGAGGTTATCTACAGGTAAATACAATTAATATCGTGTGACTCACCCAGAGCAAATTAATCACTTTTATTATGAAATACGGAGACCCACATAATAAGTACTATTTTCACTTGATCCTCAAGATTTATCATATTATTTATTAGGGTAGTGTTAGAAAAATGATGTCATCGTATTATTACACACACAAACAAAGGAATTGTTAACAAACGCTGTGAATAATGTTAAGTACACGTCGTGGGACGCGAGTTTCGGAGTCGGGCGGACGCGCCTGTGCGGGGCGCTGGCGCTCGCTGACGATTTGTGTTTTGCTTGTTGCAGCTACTATGACCAGTTGGTGTCCCTGGAGTCTAAGATCCCGCCGCAGGAGGTGCAGATCCCTTTCAAGTGGAAGGATGCATTTGACAAGGGTTCCCTATTCGGAGGTCGGATGAGTCTCAGTAAGTTACACCCTGCCTACTCTTCTTACCATCAGTACATGCATATTTTATTCTAATTCAGTTGTGCACAAATGGTCAGGCTCGTAACAAATTAAATATAAAGCTAATGCTTTATATTTAATTTGTAATTGTTTTATTATAATTAATAGGTTAGTCCTCATGAAAACTTATTGGCCAAATCTAAGATTATGAAATACTTAAAAACTAATTAAGATACATTTTCCTTGTCATCATTGAAATATCTTGTAATTGATAAATATATAGCTAGAATATGAATCACAGAGTAAATATATACTGACATCTCCAGTTCTCACCACACAAGGAAGACAGATACTGTAGAGACCAGTGTCCATACACTCACTAGACAATTGCATGCATATGGAGAAACCCCAATATATTTATATTAATTGAACCTATTAGCATCATCCAATAACAGGCATGACATGACAGATCTAAAATTATATTTGTTATATTTTTTATCTGAAAAATACTTAACTACCAGTGAAACAAAAAACTTCTCTCTTTTCTCTTGTTTTATGTGTAAAACTTTACAGAAGTTATCATGAATAAAAACATAACTATATAATCAATCTCTAAGCACAGTACATGCCTGTCACTAGATGTCAGTGCAGTAGTAGTGAGGCTAATTTATAACAGCTGACAATTATACAATTTGTAAATCACAATAACTTCTTTGTGAAATGTATAATTTTTGATAAGTAAAATAAAAATGGCATTGATGTGGTTTTTGTTATCTCTGTTCCAAATAAGAGATATGCATGGGACATTAATATCAAATATGTTTAGCACAATATCATTCTATCATTACTACACACCTTTCAATACAAATTGTGTCCAGTATATTTAAGTAATTTTCCTTGCAAGATGTTTTCACAGTTAAAAATAAATTGACTTGGAATTATTTGGAATAATAAAATCTTTTATAGATTAATCCCAGCCATCCCAAGACATTAGATATTAACATTAAAATTTTTGAGAACTGTGTCGGGTTAGTTTTCAGGTTTAGTCGCTCCTATTTTAGCTGGAGATACCTGGGGATTATACATATTTTGTAGGATTTATTTGACTTTGTGAAAAAAATACTCTCCTCTCTCATATTTTAGTTTTTCGCAATAGCTAGTTAAAGCCTATGCATGGTTTGTTTAACATCAACACATTACTTTTCCTGTCAGGCGAACTACCCCTAGACCTGCAGGAATAGAGGCCACCACCCTGTTCAAAAGTCTGAACAGTCAGAATGCAGAGTGTTTATGACCAATACGGAATACTATTTGTAACCCAAAACTCGATAGGTGGCTATTATATTAAATGGAAAAAGAATACGGTGGCGAACACGATTAGAATAACTTTAGAGTTCGCTAAGCATGCGTTAATGCTTTTCAACGATTTATCTTGAATCAATAGATGGCGTTGGCGTCGAATTAGATCGCGCTATGGTTTCGTTCCCATCCCAACATTTGGCATAGGTCATTGAACTTTAACAAATATATTCCCAGCTTAGATCAGAATACTGTTGTGGTTTTATTGTATCCTCAACCCTTCTAGTGTATCTCTGTGGGTCAGCAGATCGAAATTAGTTATATAAAGTTTCTTGTTCAACATTATACCGATATTGTGTTCTAGCCATAAGCTCGCTGGCGTACGAGCGCATGTGCATCCTGTTCAACATGGCCGCCATGCAGAGTCTGATTGCGTCGCAGCAGACCATCGAAACCGAGGAGTCGCTCAAACAAGCCGCTAAGTTGTTCCAGGTAGCAAACACACCAACAGAATTATTAAATCACATACTTCGGGATACGTCTTCTTGTCTAGGTTTTTTTATCATCAGTAACCACATTCAGTACACTAACAGTAGTCTAATCATAACAAACGCATTCATTTATGTAAAATGCTTTTATTAAACGTAAATATGGTGGGCTTTGCTAAGGGAGCATATTGAAAGATATGGAATGGTGTTGTCAGTTGAACCTACCCAACAACATATCTGAACTCTTAGCATACCAATGTAGAATGTGACGGTAATGACGTCGTGTTGTGTACAGCAAGCGGCGGGCATCTTCCTGTATCTGAAGGCGAACATCATGATGGCGGTGCACCAGGAGACCACGCCCGACCTGCACCCGGAGACACTGGACGCGCTCGCCAAGCTCATGCTGGCGCAGGCGCAGGAGGTCATCGCCTACAAGTGCATCCGCGGTGAGGCTGACATATTAACTACACTCAGGAGTGGCTCAGTCCATCTTCCGAACTTTGTGAATTGATTTCTATCACTACATATGATGTGTGCACGACCGCACGTATATATATCGGTGTAACTCAGGCCCGTTAGTAAATTTGATACAAGGTGTATTTATATTGTTTCAGACGAAATGAAAGAAAGCATGGTGGCCAAGGTGTGTGCGCAGTGCGACGAGCTATACACAGACGCTCTGCGCGCCATGCAGAAGGAGCAGCTCAAGTCGCTGTGGGACCGCGACTGGCTGCCCATCGTGAGTCACTCACTTGTTGTTACACTGCACGGTACTTGACTAGAACGATAGTTGGGGAGTTGATGCAACTGCCAAGACCCGTCTCCCACAACGGTTGCACCGGACTACACCGAAACACGACTAGGTCGCTTCATGGCTTCGTCCGGTGAGTGGTAACCAGCCGCGGCCGAAGCCTCCATCCAGCATTTTTATCAAAGACTTCGTATCAATGACCTAAATATTAATTATAATAGTCAAAATGTAGACAAAGTAGATGTAATAAAATTTCTAGGAATTTTAATTGACAGTCAACTGACATGGAAGGCACAGGCAGAAGCTATCTGTAAAAAACTTAGCGCATCTGCATATGCACTTTATAATCTTAAAAAAAAAGTTAATATCAAAACAGTATTACTAGCATATCATAGTCTTGTCGTTTCCATTTTAAGGTTTGGTATTATATTTTGGGGCAACTGTAGCGAAAGAGAGAGTATTTTTAAGGCCCAAAAACGCTGTATACGAGCAATATTTGGTTTGAAGGTTACAGACAGCTGTGTTCCAATTTTTAAGGGCCAGAAACTGTTGACATTTCCTTGCCTTTACATTTTGGAAGTTGCTCTTTTTGTTAAATGTAATCGGCAGCTGTTTGTAACTTTATCGGAGAGCAGATACCGAGGCGTAACTTTGCGATCTCAATACCAAAATTTGTTACGCACAGGTGGCTATAGGACCGCTTTGTTGAGGAAAAGTGTTTTTGGTATGGCTCCTGCTATTTTTAACCACATTCCTAATGCCATAAAAGAAGAACCAGTAAGAACGTTCAAAAAGAAACTAACTGAACTTCTATTAAATAAATTTTAATACTCCGTATCGGACTTTCTAGCTGATACATTTTAGTTATATACCAATTTTGTTTGTTGGATGATGAACTGCATCAATGTTTGCATGCCATAATGGTAGAACGTACAAGGATTCTATAATATTATTGTAACCACCTTATTGTAAATACCTACTTTCTGAGCAAATAAATGAATATTCTATTCTATTCTATTCTCCCACCAGAGTTGTGTTGCTTGTATTGCAACACTCAGGGGTCTCCTCCTTCGGCCGGGGGCAACTCGGCTCCCAAACAACAACAACTTATAGCGACAGTGACGTGCAGCGTCTGCAGCCGCGCAATATGCGAATCATAATATTGGTATCGTGTAAACACGTCCGTATCCGAGCCGTGCGCGCATCGCACTACACTGAACATGCAGACAACATCTGTTTTCTCGACATTTTTTTTTTTTTTTTATTGGCATCTCGCAGTTCAACCTAGGAGGTTGTCGACTGCTTAACCGGACTTTCCTGTGGATGCCCTAATAATAAATTATTATTAAGGCCACCAGCCAGGGGCATACGAACTAATTATAAACTAAAGCGACAACGCTAAGGACACCCCCTGCGGGGTACGAGCCTCGGCTTAGGGCGTCGCTTGTGGGAGGACAGTAAGGGACTGGCTGGATCGGATTCAAATCATTATTATTTAGGGACGAATTTAAAGCTACAGGCTCAGCGGCTACGCGGGCTGGCACGAGCAAGGGTCGGGGAGGTGATGCATTAGGTGCATTATGGGGACGTCGCGACGGGCCTCGGCGGCGAGGTCGAAATGACGGCGGTCTGTGTTTGTGTATTGTGCTTGTGGCCCTACTGCTCTCTTGGAGGGTTATAGCGTCGTCGGGGTACGAGAGTGAATGCCTACGACGGTGAATTCTACTTATTTGGGTATCGGGCGGCAGCCGCGATTAGAGGGTTGGGGTGCTTTTCAGCAGACTCGACATAACGCTTGCAAGTGCGTTTTATAAACTGTTGGATAGTGGGAATTTTAAGGTCGAGATGGAGGTTTTCGTTTCTGACATAGAAGGGGGCTCCCGTGGCCTTACGTAAGGCACGGTTCTGGAGGGTCTGCATCTTATGGAGGCGGTAAGATTTCGCGTGTGGGAACACTACGCAGGCGTAGGTCATGATGGGGCGTATGCACGTGGTGTAAATTCGCAATTTGCACTTGAGGGACAATCTGCTGCGTGCGTTCATGATAAAGTGAAGCCTACCCAGAGCGAAGGCGGCGCGCGAGCGCACCGACCTTATGTGCTCACCGAAGGTCAAGTGTCTGTCGAGGATGACTCCTAAGTACTTGGCATGCTCCTCCCAAGGGATCGGCTTGCCGAACATGGTGATCGGTTTGGGGTCGGGGGTTTTGATCCTACGCCGTTTCGCGAAGAGTACGGCTTGACTCTTATCGGGAATGACTTCTATTCTCCCTTTCTTGAACCAAGCGCCTAGTACGTTGGCGGAGGTTTGGAGAGTGCTAGCTATACGGTCTCGTACGATACCGGAGTAAAAAATGGCAGTGTCGTCTGCGAAGAGAGCTAACTGGGCCCTTCTATTTTTCGGAATGTCGCTAGTGAAGAGCGTGAACAAGAGCGGCGAGAGCACGGAGCCCTGGGGGACACCGGCGCGGATAGAGTGGGGGCCGGATAGTGCGCCCTCGATGCAATAGCGGAAAGTGCGATTCGAAAGATAGTCCCGAGGGATGAGCACGAGACGGTCGGGCACGCCGAGTTGGTACAGTTTGTATAATAAGCCGTTGTGCCAGACTTTGTCGAAAGCCTTCGCTATGTCGAAAAAGAGCGCGCCTGTCATCGTGCCGCGCTGAAAACCGGCGCTTATGTGCTCGACGATGCGGTGAACTTGTTGTACGCACGAGTGTTGGGTACGAAAACCGAACTGTTGGTTGGGGATGAGGCTCTTCGCATCGGCAAAGTCCTTGAGTCGCTTATAAATAAGCTTCTCGTAGATTTTACCGAGTACGTTGAGGAGGCTGATCGGTCGGTAGCTGGTGGGTTCGTTTTGAGGTTTTCCCGGCTTAGGGATACCTATGACCGTGGCTTCTTTCCACGACTGCGGGAAGACGTTGTGACTCATGGCGCCATTGAAGATGGCGGTCATGAGTATAATGAGAGGGGTGGGGAGAAGTTTCATAACTTTGTTAGTGATGCCGTCTAAGCCGGGGGCTTTGCGGGGTTTGAGATTTTTAATGACCTCTTGCACCTCGTCGGGAGTGATGGGGGGCAGGGGGTCGTCGGGGTCTTCGAACGGCGAGAGTGAGGCTCTGCGTCGACCTTGAGGAGGTGCGCTTGGTCTACCGGTTGGGTGCTAGGAGTGCATTGCGCTTCTAGACTGTCGGCCAGGCACTCGGCCTTTTCGATGTCGTCGAAGGCTATGCTCTTATCGGGGCGGATGAAAGCGGGCATGGTGGCACATCATATCATTGGATTGAAGTCTCCTTTGAAGCTACCAGAATGCTTGGTGAGTGGGCTCTAGGTCGCTCAGCGTCTTATCCCAGTGTGGATTACGCTGCTCATCGATGCGTTTCTTTACAGCACGCTGTAAATAGCGAATGTGGGCTTTGTTCGCATCACAGGGAAATGCGCTGTAGGCACGGACGGGTGCGTTCTTTTCGGTGACCAGTTCGCGTACGTCCGCCGGTAGTTTCCAGTGATGGTTGTCCATCAATGGAACTTCCCGTGAACAACTGTTCAAAACGGATTGTACGTGACCGGTAAACGAATCGATCGCATTCGTAGTGTCAGTGACCGAAGCGATGATGTCGGGATTAGAGTCTAACTGCGGGGAGCTGGTCGATTGTAGGCTTTCGCTTACTTTCTTCCAGTCCGTGATCGTTTGGGTAGGAGGGGGTCGGGAAGGATCAGAGGGCCCCGAGCGAGGTGCTAGTGCCATGATCACAGGACGATGGTCGGAGTTGAGCTCGTGTAACGTCTCTATAGACTGTAAACGAAGGTTTACGTTCTTCAGAAGTGCTACATCTAGAATATCGGGAAGGTGCGCGGTGTTGTGAGGATAGTGAGTGGGATGCATTGGAGCAATAATGTCGAAGTTGAGAGTGGCACACAGGCCGAACAGGTGCCTGCCTCTTGTGGTCGTCGTATTACTGTTCCAAGCGGGATGTTTGGCATTGAGATCGCCCGCTATGATAACGGAGTCACTCAAGCCGAGGAGGGCAGTAAGGTCTTTGGATAGGATTTCGCGTTTTTCCCCATCGGCGGCGGCGGGAGGGATGTAGGAAGAGACGATAGTGATGGGTTGGTGACCGGTCATGGCTAGCCGACATATCGCAACCTCGAAAAGTGAGAGAGGAGGTGGGTCTAACGGGATGCAGTGGAGCGTTTTACGGTAATAAATAAGGGTGCCGCCCATGTGACATCTAGATCTATTGTTCCTAACTATACGGTAGTTGGCGATATTCGGGCCCCGACGGTGAGGTTTGAGGAACGTTTCCTGTACGAGGAGAACGTCTAATTGATGGTCGCGGAGGAAGGTAGCTATTTCGTCGCGTTGCTTTATTATACCGTTGGCATTGAAGAAACCTAATTTTAGGGATCGCGGTTTGGTTCTACTTAGGTTCTTATTGTTATCCATTAAAAATTAAAGTAATTATTTATTGTGCGCGAGATTGCGCAGGGCTTGCGTGATCTGGGGGAACGCGTTGTAAACCATGAGCGGTTTGATAGGATCACCTTTGCAGGCGATAATATCTCTGGCCATAGCGCGAGCGTTATCCGAGGCGAATACGCTGAAGGTACTGAGAATGACGTTAGCAGGGTCAAACGCGAGGTCGTCGTTTACGTCCGGTAGAGAGGCGGCGGCGTTAGCCGGTAAGGACGCGTTAGTCGCACCTCCGACTAACGCGTCCGTAACGAGTTAGAGAGGGGGGCGCAGCTATGGGTGAGGCCATTAGGGCTGCGATCATCGGAGTTAGATTTCAGAGCTGGGAAAGCTCGTTGTTGGTGGTGGTTGTTGAGGGGAGCCCACGGACTAGGTATTTGAGGACTGAGGCGGGCGGGGAGCTGAGAATAAGGGATCGCCACCGAAGGGCTTTCCCTTTGTTGACGGGCGTTCGCCCGCTTAGCTAGTTTGGGAGAGGAGGATTTCTGTGCCTTAGGGCAGCCGCGATAGTTTGCCGGCTGACCGGCTTCGCCGCACAACACACAACGTGGAGGATTGCGCGATCTTTGGGTCGGAGACAGTCAACGGTGCCGTGGTCACCTAAACACTTGATGCATCTAGGTGTGGCGAAACAAATAGTTTGCGCGTGGCCATATACTTGGCAACGGTGGCATTGTGGCTACAGGTTTTTTAGCTTTGCTGGTCGGGGCGGAAGTTTTTCCCTTCCTCCTCTTGCCTCCTTTGCCGACCTGAATATAGTCGTCTTCGGAGGAGGAGGAGGTGGAGGTAGATGACGAGCTAGTCTCGGAGTCAGAGACATCCGAGAGACAGGGAGAGGGATTAACACACACGTCCATCTCTTCTGAGATAGTTTTGGTGGTAGTAGTTACTGGCGCGAGGGCCGAAGTAGAGGGAGCTTCTGAGAACGGATCTACAAGAGGCAGAGACATAAGGTTCGGAATACCTTTGTCAGCGGGTGGCGGACAGAGGGGGCTTGATTCTACTACGCATGACGAAATTGCGGGACAGGTTTGCTGTAAAGCAGCGATTTCGTGACCATATCGACTTTGAATGTCGGGGTCCTTAAGGAGAATTTTTAGGAATGCAATGAGTGCGTCCATATTGGAGGGAATAGAAAATAACTATAGAGAGATAATTTTTAAACTCCTAACAGGCCTAACTCCCCGGGAGGATAGCCCGGGGATGCGTAACTCTCCCCGCCGGGTATAGGCAGGGAGGTGAGTAACCTAATGGTGAGCCCTAAGCTGTTGTTTACCCGACGCCAGTCTTAATGTGCGTACGGGGCCCTGAATCAGTCTAGTGCGAAGGGTGTAGACACACCCGACCGACACTAGCTGGTGTGTAGCTGTAATCGAAACCAGAGCTAGAGTCGACTAGGACATCCCCCAAGGCCGGTTGTTCTAGCTCCCGTCCGATTTGTAGCGTCACCCTGAAGGGGCTTCAGCTGGGTGTATCGGGTCCACACCCTCTCGGTTTCGTTGATACCGTGAGGTTTCCACCGAGAACCACGAAACTGTGGATTTTCCTAGAAGGGGAATTTAAACACACGTTTTGACTGTACTTTGAGAAAGACAGATAATCAGCCGCCGCCTCGAAAAAGGCAACTTTTGATTTATAGTAGCGTAGCTAGTAGGCAGCCACGAAGAATGCTACGGCAGAGACAACGATCACTGACACAACACAGTCCGATATCGACAGAGCGACACGTCCGTGCGCGGCGAGCGTTGGAGCGAGAATGATTTTCTCGACTAGCATGCCTTATATTATTTATGAATATAATTTGTTTTGATCTAATCCACGCACATTTGCGTACCGCTCATATTTATTCTTATGTAGTGTTCGTGAAACACGTGCATTATAATATTAATCGTTGTTTATGCTATTACACAGTTGTGGCGTTGTGAAGGTGTATCACCGCTTATACATGTTGTGGCGTAAATAATGGATAACCCTGTATATGCGGATAGGGGACCAGCCCTGTAATATAAAAAAAAGAGACCCTGAGTCGTTTTTTTTTTAATAAATTAGAAAAATCCATTTTTGGTCACTTTCTTGACCACCGTGTTCTAAAATGAAGGAATTTGCACTATCTGATTTCTGCATAATATTTTTAAATAAACGTGCATCTTGTAGATGTGTATTACAGTTTTAGAGCGGCCCCTTCCTCAGTTTAATAGCAATAACTTTGTACATAAAAAAAGAAATGAGATATTGATTCACCATTTTAGATCTGCATTAAAGGGACAAGTTTTAAAATATATGGGCAGCTAGGTTTCCATATTTTTTTTTTACACCAGACAAACTTAAACTTAGGAAAAAAAATACAGAGACAGATCTTGAAACTTTAAGATAATAAAAAAGGAACGGAGGTACTCTTAAGCACTCTCAGGTAGTGAAAATTCCTCCATTTGAGAACACGGTAGCCGAGAAATTTACCAATAATAGCAATTTTAAATCTGGGGTTTGTATTGTTTTTTATATTATAGGGCTTGGGGTCCGCCATCCATATACAGGGTTATCTATTTATATATTTATGCCACTTTCTGTATATATGAGTATTGTACAATATATATGCGGCAGCGCTAGAATTCAAGGGATGAGGACCGTCGCCTTCACCCGGGGGTGTGAGGTCACATGTATGCGCGTACACTTGGCGCTGTGTGTGTGTCGCTGACGGTGTGGTGTGTGTGCGCAGATGGTGTCGAAGCAGATGGCGTTCCGCGGGCTGGCGCAGCTGTACCAGAGCCTCGTGTGCCGCGCCAACAAGAGCGTGGGCGAGGAGATCGCGCGCCTGCAGGTAGGTGCCGCCGCGCCCCCGCCCCGCGCCCCGCGCCCCGTACTGAGCCTTGCCTGCGCAGGTGGCGGAGGAGCACATGCGGGCGGCGGCCGCGCGCGCCTCCACTGGCGGCTTCCTGGCGGAGCAGGCCACGCGCGTGGCGCGCCAGCTTGCGAGCGCGCGCAAGGACAACGACTTCATCTACCACGAGCGCGTGCCCGAGCCCGCGCAGCTCGAGCCCGTGGCGCGCGCCGCCATCGCCAAGCCGCTGCCGCCGCAGGAGCGCTGGGCCGGCGGCCGCGACCTGTTCGCGGGGCTCGTGCCCATGGCCGTGCACCACGCGCTGCAAGCCAGCAGCGCGCGCCGCTCCGAACTCGTGGCCGCCGAGATCAACAAGCTGCGCGACGCCACGCAGCTGCTCAACAGGTGAGCATCTCAACCGCCGGCCCCGGCCGCAGCCGACTTGTACTGTAGCGTGGTCCTCCCGCAGCATCCTGGCGTCGCTGAACCTGCCGGCGTGCCTGGAGGTGGAGCCGGGCGGTGACCTGCCCGCGTGCATCCGCGCCAAGGCGGCCGGCGTGCGGGACGCGGGCGGGCTGGCCGAGCTCACGCGCCTCATGGCCGAGCTGCCCGAACTGCTGCAGCGGAACCGCGACATCCTCGACGAGGTGCGCTACACACACACGCACACACATACACACACACACACACACACGTGCCGAGCTGCCCGAACTGCTGCAGCGGAACCGCGACATTCTCGACGAGGTGCGCTACACACACACGCACACACATACACACACACACACACACACGTGCCGAGCTGCCCGAACTGCTGCAGCGGAACCGCGACATCCTCGACGAGGTGCGCTACACACACACGCACACACATACACACACACACACACACACACACACGTGCCGAGCTGCCCGAACTGCTGCAGCGGAACCGCGACATCCTCGACGAGGTGCAAATAAAAAATACTTTGTTTCCAAGTATTTTTTCGTTGACACGATTATGCGCCTTATTTATAAGGATATACGAGTCAATTTCCTCGGCCCTCGCTGCCCATGACGGCGCGTATCCGTGGCTTCGTCCAGAGTTCAAAATACTTGCATAGAAAATTAATACGTGTTACCTTATAAGGAGCATATTCGTATCAACGAAAAAATACTTGGAAGTTCAAAGTATTTTTTAGCAAATACGATTTTGCTTCTTATTTATATCAGTATTAGGATAAATTTCTTATGCAAGTATTTTCAACTACGAACTAAATTATTATCTATCCAGACCTCTGATTTCATATTTTAACATCTACATCTATACTAATATTATAAAGCTGAAGAGTTTGTTTGTTTGTTTGGTTGAACGCGCTAATCTCAAGAACTACTGGTTCGAATTGAAAAAATCCTTTTGTGTTAGATATTCCATTTATCGAGGAAGGCTATAGGCTATGTAACATCACGCTACGACCAATAGGAGCGGAGCATCAATTAAAAATGTTGCAAACAGGGGAAAAAAATATTCCTTTTACGAGCTTCCGTTGCGAACGCTGCGTAAACGGTTAAAGTTACGCAAAAATCATGTACAACAGAATTGTTCCTCTTTAAAAGTTCAAAATAAAAGTCCGCGACAGCATATGTCTATCTTTTAAGGTTGACTCACTATAACCTTTTTTATGGTTGATAACCATATAAAAGGTTCTAAAATAATGCATTATTTGCGAAGGTATTTTTGGTGGAATATATTTTAGTAGGTATTTTTCTCAAATTAACGGGGTGAAACCGCGGTGCACAGTTATTATATTATAATTAGCCTTAGTTACTCCGAATTAGGGTTCCACAGGCTGAGTGTTAGTTTCCGACATCCACGCGGACGGAGTTGCGAGCACAACTAGTGATAATATAATGTGACTCGTTACTAATCACTAACACAAAGTAAACGTGCTCTCAGGGGCGGAGACCCTTAGTGTTGGTCTTATTTACTATTACCTTTTAAATCCTGCTAGACAGAGATCTCCGATTCTATTCTTCAACCTTTTGCGATATGCATTATATATAATACAGTTCACAACACACTATATACACAACACAAACATTGTGTACGATTGATTTATTTCTGCATTCTCTTTTTCTGCAACCAAAATATACATGGAGTGGAGTCGAAGACGCTGCCGGCCGACACTTGCGCTTATGTGTTATGTAACATGGCCGCGCAGTGTTCCATAATGTATTGTTGTCATTGCACAATAATTATTACTGGGAGCATGCGGGGGCTGCGACGGAGATTCTAATGAACAAATCAAACATGCACAAAGAATCATGGGCTTGGCATGGCTCATGTAGATATCACCACATAATATCTTCTATTTTGCGCACAGCTGCGGTGCAGGAGTTCATACCATTGTATAATTATTTCACTATCTTCTTTTTGTACATATACCCTTACTGCTCTGTGTGGAAATAAATATTATCCTTCTTTCTTTCTAAATGATGATAATTATAAAAACAGTATTTTGATTATTCACGATTAAAATATTGAGATATACGTTACTAAGTTGAATTGTATGTACCAGTCGGCCGCTGCACCGCCGCCGTAGTGCCTGCACCTACCCGTAGGCACGGGTTATACTTGTAAAATCGTGCTACTAACTAGGGCTTTCAACTACGTCCACCTTAAAGCACAAGCACCAAATACCAGGGCTCTAAATACTTTCAAGTATTTTTGTATATTGTTAGAAAATAAGTACCTACTAATGAAAGTACTTGCATCGGAAATTAATTCGTGCATCATATTGATAAGAGAGCACAACCGCACTTACAAAAAAACTTCCGGGTTTTGGAATGTTGGAATAAGTAAAAATACTTTTATAGGAAATTGATCCGTGCCGCAATACAATTAAAGACCATAATCGCGCCCCAAAAAGAAAAATACTCGCAAGCCCTGAAAGAAAAAATACTTTCGTAGGAAATTGATCCGTGCTGATATAATTAAGGAGCATAAAAGCGAATGCAGAAAAAAACTTTCAAGAATTTTCACTTTTTTACTTTCAAGTTGGAGGTAAAAAATACTTGCATAGGAATTTGATTGGTGCCTTCATATAAATAACGACCACAATTGCACTTACAAAAAAAAACTTTCAAACCTTGGAAGTTCAAATACTTACATAGGAAATTTATCTGTGCCGTCTTTTAAGTGACGGCTACTATCGTATTTGCTCATTGTAGCGCCGCGAACGTGCGAGTTGCCGAGTAAAGTACTTTCAAAAGCTTGCGAGTATCTCGGCTCGGCACTTGGTAGGCGTACTTGCAAGCAAATACCTGGTCGTGTAAATACGCACCTTCCCTACCTGCATGCCCTTTGTTTTTTTTCTGGTTATTAATTGTGTGTGTGTGTGTGTGTGTGTGTGTCAGGCGGAGCGCATGTTGCGGTCGGAGGCGGAGGCGGACGCGGCGCTGCGCCAACAGTTCGGCGCGCGCTGGTCGCGCACCGAGTCCGCCAAGCTGACGGACGCCTTCCGCGCCAACGCCGACAAGTACCGCCAGATCATCGACAACGCCGTGCGCGCCGACAACATCGTGCAGCAGAAGTTCGCGCAGCACCGCGACAACATCGCGCTGCTCAGCGGCAGCGACGGCGACATCACGGCTGGCGTGCCCGACGCGCCCGACGCGCACGACGCGCCCGAGCCCGGCCACGCGCGCGACGCGGCCCGGCGCCTGCGCGGCCTCATGGACGCCGTGGAGACGCTCAAGGCCGAGCGCGACGCCATCGAGGCCGAGCTCAAGGACTGCAGCGTGGACCTGCGCGACGCGTTCCTGGCGGCGCTGGCGGCCGACGGCGCGCTGGACGAGCCGGCGCTGTCGGCCGGCGCGCTGGGCGCCGCGCTGGCGCCGCTGCAGCGCCGGGCCGCCGACACGCTGGCGCGCCAGGCCGAGCTGCTGCGCGACGTGCAGGCGGCGCACGCCGGCCTGCTGCGCGCGCGCGGCGGCGCCTCGGGCCGCGACGAGGCGCTGGGCCGCCTGCAGGCCGCCGCCGACGCCTTCCAGGAGCTCACCGCCAACCTCAACGAGGGCATCAAGTTCTACAACGACCTCACGCAGGTACCGCCCCGCCCCGCCCCGCCCCGCCCCGCACACACACACACACGCACACGCGCTAACCTCCTGCTCTGCGCCACAGTTGCTGGTAGCGTTCCAGAACAAGGTGTCGGACTTCTGCTTCGCGCGCAAGACGGAGAAGGACGAGCTGCTGAAGGACCTGACGCAGGAGGCGGCGCGGGGCTCCGTGCGGCCGGCGCCCGCCGCCCCGCACCACCACAGCGACGCCAACGAGGTCACACTCTTGTTCACTACTTATAACTGACTAACGACCCGGCCCGGGGTCATACGGATATAAATTAGAAAATAAGATGGAAGTTACATTTAACCTATGTAAACCATGTAAATTTAATTACTATTCTAGTCAAGGCAACATTGAAAAATAATAGACACGAACGGGACTTAAAGCCGTGACCATTGACATTCCGTGTCAACACTCTACCAACTAAACTACCGAACTGATTGTATTTACAACTTAATAACGAATTCGCGGTGGTGAGCAGAGGTCAAGATGGCTTAATGATCAGAACGCCTGGAGTATTTATCCAGGAGGCGCAGGTTCGAATCCTATTCGCGACCGTATTATTTTTCCATTTAACATAATAATTTTAAAATTATCATTTGATATTTGAATTGCTCTGATACTGAAGATATAATAATAGTGTACTACTCATTACCACGCGTCAATGAGTTAGTATAAGTTTCGACCGCCATTGTTAAATTACTGCGATAAGTGTACGCTACGATCTACGATACACCAACGTTATACGTCCATCATCGCGATAATTAACGGCATTTCCGCACCCAACATTACAAATACCAACTCAACAATCCTCTCGTACACGACAAGTACGAGTAATAGACGATTGTTGGCAGCGGCACAGTGACGCGCTCGAGTGCGCATGTGTGACGTATGCGGTGCGCGTGTGTGTGTTGCAGCCCGCCGCCGTGGTCCGCAAGGAGCCGCCGCCGCGCCCCCCGCCCCCCGCGGGCGCCCCCGGCCCCGCCCCCGCCCCCGCCGCCGCGCTGCCCTACCCGCAGCAGCCGCAGGGTATGTACTCGGTCCTCTGTTCACGTGTCTGTACTGCGGTACTGAGCGCACGCGCCCACTTGTACGCCAGCAAGGCTGACGTAGGTGGGTACCACTATAGTCCGTAAAATATAACATGATTAGAATGGCAGATGTCAACAAAAGTGACAACTACAATGCGACTGAACTTTGTAGTGACGTCATATCGAATGATTTAAAATAACACATGAAAAATTATTCGTAACTAGCGTGTTAACATTTTTCTAAGTACAGTGTACCACATGTAAATCAGCATAATATATAAAATCCGCTATAAAACTAAAAAAAACATACTAATAAATAATTCCAAAAATTTACCTAATTATCTATGACATCTTTACAAGGTTACGGCTTGTTGCAAAAATGATAGGGATGGGACCATTATTTATTATATAATCGATTTAAATTTCGAATTAATAAAAAATTCTTTATTTTGTTATTGTTCATGAAAAGAGTAAGTATTCCCTTTCCAAGAATAAAACCTCGACTTCTTAAATTTATATTAACAATGAGCGCATTGACGTGGCATATTTCTTATCAGTTTAGCGATTTTGATTTTAATGAGGAACACCCACTACTCCTGGCCTGAAAAACTATCTGTAAGTCATACTAATATTTGCTTCGGGTGGGAATCGAACCCGCGACACGCAGGGCTGCAGTCAGTCTCTCGACCGCTACACCAACCGCGCCGCGGAAACAGCTTTTGTCGCCAGATCACCGAATTGTTTAATTTTATTTGCCCGAATTAAAACCCATATTTACATACTGTAAAATATTGACTGAATAGGTATATATATATTTTTATTTTTAAGTTACTTATATCGATTTAATCAGTACTTTATTTATAGGTATCGATTTGATCAGAATTTTTCAGCACTAGTCACATTGGTTTGGCAGCTGTCATTCTAATCAAGCTATATTTGATGGACTATAGTGAGTCACGTTGTCCGCAGGCATGCCGCTGCCGTACGGCGCGGGCGGTGCGGGCGGCGCGGCCTACCCGTACTACGCGGCGCCGATGCCGACGCTGTACAACCCGTACGCCACGCTGCCGTACCCGCACCACGCGCCGCGCATGCCGCCGCCGCAGGCCTACCAGCCCTACCAGTACCCGGCGCCGGCGCCCTACCAGCAGCAGCCGCCGCCCGCCGGCTACAACCCCTACCAGCAGCAGTAGCGTCGCACCGCTCTCACCGCTCTCAACATTACGAGACGTCGGCGGCACGTCTTAACCTTCACGACTATTTTGATGTCAGCTTCACGTTTACAAGTTACACGGCAACATTCTGTCGTTTGCTTAACATCCTTGAACTGCAATGCTGTCATCAATTTCAGGCTCAAATTTAGTTCTGTAGACGTTATCAAATTAATAAATGAATTGAAAGCCATCGGCAACATGAGCGACGCGACGTGTGTAGCGAGCCTTACCTACAACTCATATAATGAATGATGCATTTCTCACGTAGATCGCTGTACGCACTGACGATAATATAATTATTTTAAAATGATATTTTATAAAAATTATGCATTATAATGAATTTGCGAAGAAAGGGAATGTGATGTCTAGATGAAATAATTTATTTAACATTTATTATGATAATAATAATCTCTGTCGGCATTTACGACGTAATAGTTTATATTGAGAAAGTACGGATGTTGGTATTAAAGGAATTCTATTGAAAAGGAGTACAGGTGATTAGATATAATAAGAATCAGCCATAAGTATGGCGTTATTTGTTAATATATATAATAATATTTTGTATTATATGT
Organism: Xylocampa areola; assembly: GCA_935421205.1. Classification (NCBI taxonomy): domain Eukaryota; kingdom Metazoa; phylum Arthropoda; class Insecta; order Lepidoptera; family Noctuidae; genus Xylocampa; species Xylocampa areola. Next base: position 19,404,960 of record OW285212.1, on the reverse strand, counting down.
GAAGTCAATACTGTTCAGTTCGTGTGACGGCCTGCTTATGTATGTGTGTGTGTATATATTTATATGGTACACACACGTAACAGGTGGCGCGCGCACGTACGCTTTATAAGTATAAACAGTTCACTGCAAATATGATAGCAACCTCATTTGTAACTATGTATAATAAAACTTTGTTATATTATGGTCATGAAATAAAATGTAGAAGAAATAATTTTTTAATGAAATATTATCGCTAAGTACTTGTTTTATTTGAACCTTTAATTAGCATATTAAGAAACCTTCACTTTTTTTTTCAAATCGAATCATTTATTTGTGATTCACAGGTCTTAATTAAAATGTGTTCATGCCGTCATCCGCCACATAGGGCATACAAATTGGGAAATATACAAAATACTTTATACTGATAGGTCGTTGAAATAGTAAAGCGTATAATAATCTGCACTCAAACTTCATGGGTCATAAACAAATTGCAGGCAGAGAGAGGCACACATACTTAAAAAATAAAACTAGAATACAACACCATTTGTAAAGACATAAGTACATTTTCTTTTGTTTTTTTTTTCTAAAGTATAATGATCCAAATAGAAACATAGTACCGATCTAATAAATTCTATGTAAAAATATTAATCCCTCGACTATCGTTAATACCTAGTTAGAATATTTTTTATTTCGTAGTTACGTATCTTAAAACATTTCATTGTGTACTTAGTAACCTTTGTAGCTATTCAACACTCCTGACATATCGAGTCAATGGAGTCTGATTTTCAGTAGCTTCGAGCTAATGATAGGAGATAACTGCCAAAGATAAGAAATAATTGTGAAAGTCACTGAGTCAACGCAGTAAGTAAGGAGTAAAAAGTAAGTGCTTAAAATTATCAGTACTCCATAGAAGTATTGACTTCGTGCTGATGAAGACTCATTCGTGTTGTTGTTATAGAACCAATAACTAGTCTCGTACAGTATTTATACATTACATTAACATAGCAAGGGTACGCAGAGATGTCCACCCACATTTCACCAATGCTATTATTAAGCCCCATGTAATAGGTGGTGAGCCTATTACCATCTACCGGGCACAATTGCAAACTACTGAGGATTTCCTAACAGAAAAACTCAAGAACACTGCCCGACCAGACTCCTCTCCATATTACAAACTTCTGTATCACGCTGTAGTTTCTTGTATGCTGTTGCGGTTTTCGATAGTGAAGAGCTCTATTCCTCGATTCACTTAAGATTGTGTTCCATTACGAAGTTTCCCATAATGTTGTAGGTAACGTACACCACTACCTACATAATTATTTCAAGGATTTATCAAAATAATAAACTCCCAATTGTTTAAAGTTTATTTTATTAGGAAACTTCCAGGATATTCAGATGACAAAGTAAAACAAACATTAATATCACATAATTGTTGCTATTTATTAAATTATACCATCTAAAGTTAGCGAATAACACTTGAATAACAGTACATTGGCTTGTCTAGTACTTGGGCGCGGGGGACTCCTCCTTCGAGTAGTCTCTGGTGGGCGAGTAGAACTGAAACAATTTTTTTAACTTTAGAATTCGCGACGCATCTGTTAATGCATTTTAAAGATCTTGTCCCTAAAGTTAAATTTGTCCTTCAATAGGACTTATCTTTTCGTTATTGTTTTATAGTGGTTCGTTTCTAGTTTATCATATACTATGTTATCCTACTTAATATTATAAATGCGAATGTTTGTGATGATGGATGGATGTTTATTACTCTATCATGCATTACTGAACGGATTTAGATGAAATTTGGCACACCAATAATTTATAACCTTGGATTAAAACAGACACATTTTATCCCTGGACCCAATTCTGAAGTTGACACAGACAAAGTCACAGGCATGAGCTAGTATGTGATATAATAGTTCAGTATCAAATTGAAGAATTAATTATTGTAATTGGTCCAAAACCGATTTAAATAAAAATATTAATATGAAGTAAAAGTCAAATTTTATATGGATCAAGTATATCTTAACCCTCACGGCGCACGTCCGACTCCCAATTAGTCACACATTAATTATCAAATCAAATATAAGAAAGTACCCTTTATGTTTCACTATAATATTTCTCCAGTGATTTATAAGGTTATTCTGAGCTACAGATATAACTATAAAAAGCATTAATGCATGCTTAGATTTCCATTCCACAAAAAATTATAACTTTATTCCGAGCTGTTCAAATAGCAGAAACACTGAATAAGGAAAACCTAACATCTAGGTATAGTACACACATATAAACTCATGCCTTCCATTGGAAATTTGAAACTGCCGAGCTTATTATTGTTTCATACCTTGTACTGCTTTGCCCTGTATTCCTCCCACGGCTCGGGGTTGGTCTTTTTGTTCCAGGACACATCAGGGTTGCGTATGGCCAACCTGCCTATGTAGAACACGGCACCCGCACATCCGATACCCACACATACGTACAGTGGGATTAGCTGGACAAACAAATTATTATATTTAAGATTTGTTGTTTGTTAATTATATATTGATGGTTGAAAGGCTCATTGATCTAAGCAACATTTTTATGTAATATGAAAATGCCTCAAAAGGCTGTTATTTTAAGGTTTATTTTTTTAATCCACAGTAAACACTTGAACCACAACCTTGCCTTTCATAGTAGAATACTATTAAGGCCTCATTTAGCTAAAAACCCATGTTACAATGCAAGTAATTAACACAGTACTTATTAACACAGCCCTAAACTATTAATTTCTCCTGTATTCTGAATGTGTTTGCAAACACAAATCTGACATTCAAACACACCCAGATCAGGAACAATATTGACCCGTAGATTATCCTAATACTGGTCCTGTGCAGGAATCTAAACCCCCCCCCCCCCCCCCACCATGTATTACAGCTGAAAGTGTCCAAGCCACTGCACCAACTATGCTGTCTTGTGATGACAGCTAAGTATAATTTGTTATGATTAAAATTTCTATTAATATATGATTCAATATAACATATTTTTTATGAATACTTATTTTTAGTCATTTAAACATAACATAGCATCACGCCTGTATTCCCCGAAGGGGTAGTAGTTAGTTGTACCCACCCACATTTCACCAATGCTCTTATTAAGTCCTATGTAATAAGTGGTGAGCCTATTGCCATCTACCAGGTACAATTCCAAACTCTGGGCTACTACTGAGAATTTCCTAACAGAAAAACACTTTGCCCAACCTGGGAATCGAACCCGAGACCTGCTGCTCAGCAGTCGCGCTTGGGACCACTAGAACAACGAGGTAGTCATTTAAGTTAGTGTGGTATGGGAAATGTAAAATTCGGATAGCCAAGCAGCTCTCCTGGCATTGGACTCAAACTTAGTCTCATCAAAACTAGTGGAAGACTGCATGGCTCGGTTAAACTCTCTAGGCAGCAGGAATAGAGTAGTTTTGAGTTGGGAGCCGGGTCATGCGAGCATCATTGGAAATGAACGTGCCGCAAGCTAGCAAGAGCAGGAGCAAATGGTACACAGCAAGGCCCCGAGCCTTTCTGTGGTATACCTAAAAGCCTAGCTCAAAAATCCCTCATGGAATCATGTTTTCAAAGTGCAATCAAGCTCTGGAAGGAATCGCTGGCATGACTCACTCTAAAGTCCTAATTAAAGCCCGTGCGCTAAGTAGGAACAATTTGCGCGTTGTGGCAAGAGCCTTAACAGGACACTGCTGCTTAAATAAGCACATGTTCAACCTGAGGCTAAGCGAGACACAAACCTGCAGACGATGTAAAGAGGCTGACGAAACACCACTTCACCTTTTGGAGGAATGTGGACCGCTAATACACATGCGCTATGCTCATCTAGAGAAATATATTTTAAGCCCGGATGACTAAAAAAGCTCACCCTAGAAAAATCTTGCAGTTCATCACAACGGTAGGGTTTAGGGATGAAGTCTGATTTAAACGCAAAGTGGCGATCACAATAGACCTCTTATGGTCTAAGTGACACTATAGCCACAAATAATAACAAAAATAAAAATAAAAATGAAATGTGTATTGCAATATGTACCATAACATACCATACATGTTGAATAAAGTGTACAAACAAAAATGGGTGAAAATAGACCACAATTTATCATTTTTTTTTTTTTATACTTATTATTTATATTGAAATAATAATTTTGAATTGCCTATTTAAGGCCTACTGGATTAAAAATATATTATATTTTCCTTTGAATGTACCTAAAAAAAAATAGCCAGCCCATAACTGTCCCACTGCAGGGCAAGGGCCTCTTCGAATACAGAGAAGGCACAAGCTTGCTCACTGAGGGTTGGCGATTTCAGACTACCAAGTCCAGGTTTAGTAATTTAATAATATGGGTAGGCCTTCGAAAGCCACTAGGACTTAATAACTGCATCGGTGAAATGTTTGTGTACAACAGTGGACACTTCTGCCTTCCCCATCGGGCAATACAGGCATGATGCTATGTATGTATTGAGTGGCATGAACTATACATGGATATGCGATTACAGCAATTGCGAGTGATTTGCTGTGATTTATTGAAGAGTTCCATTGTCTAACATCGTAAATCTTCATATGATCTTCACTAAATTGAAATGGAACCATTTCTGGGGACTACTCTTTCAAACAATTATATTGACGGACATACATACAAAACAAGGTAGCTACTGTAAAACATTGAGGAGTTCCCTGGACTGTCCTTCGTCTTCATCATCAGACCCCTAATGACAGTCACAACCCATCTAGGTGTAAAGTTCTCATCAATACAAATTAATCAAGCCCAAAACCAGGTAATTGCTGTAAATCGTTAAAGAGTTCCCTAGATCGTCTTTCGGCTCCATCATCAGATCGACTCCAGACCTTCATTAAATAGTAGTGCTTTAAAATACTCAATGAAAAAATTAACAAACGCACTAGTCACCCCTACGATTTTCGAAGGTTTCCCCCGATTTCTCGGGGATGCCATCATCAGATCCTGGTTTCCTTATCATGGTACCACCGTTGGGATATCTTGTTTCCAACAAAAAAAGAATTATCAAAATCGGTTCATAAACGACGAAGTTATCACCGAAAACACATAAAAAAAAAAAAAACAGTCGAATTGAGAAACCTCCTCCTTTTTTGGAAGTCGGTTAAAAATAAATATAAACAGTTTTTTTTTTTTTTCAATATACTGTTTCTAGATTCACCCATTTCCATATGTGCATTTTATTCAGGGACATACTGTATAATGTCACATACCCCTATGAAACTCTACACCTGATAGTAACTACACTAACATACTAGCTTGCGCATGTGTTATGAGTATAGTAGACTCATGCCTAGGGTGAACATAATAATAAACTTATTTACAGAATGTAATGGCCTATTTAATAGGTATCATTGTGATATCAGCCATGTGTACTGATAAAAGATAAAAATCAGGATAACAAACTCTGTAGAAAACTTGAATATTCCCATATTACAGGTAAAACTAAACTTATTTTCAAATATAGTTTACTGACAAACTATTTTATTAATAAATCCTCACTTTGTATATTGGTATGTCTTATGAAAAATATCAGATTTATCAGAAGCAGTTTATTATATTTAGCCTTAAACTAATTTAGTTTATCAAGTACGTATATATGCCTGTAAAATTCTTACAAGTAGGTAACTAAAAAACCCAGAAAATAATACTTTGCAGTTCTCTAACATGAACATATTTTACTAATGGCAGTCCAACAGCCAGTTAACTAATCAACCTAAACTTCTCAACCCGCTTAGACCATATATCCAATTTAAATTATTTACTATTCAATTCAATTATCATAATAAATATTACTATAATAGTAAAACACTTATGATAACAAATAGGTAAGAGGTTAATTATGTAAGATTTGTACAGTAGAATAGTATTAAACGTTGAACAACAAATAGGAAGTGCAACTTACAGCTTTGTGCTTTTTCAAGCTTTGAAGTGACAGACCTTGCATTTTGGTAGGTTTAAATTAAATTAAAGTTCACAACACCCAAAAGGCAGAAATTTATACTACCAGCAATGAATCGATCAGACTTCGAGCAACTTCGAGTTCTTCGTCGCAATTGCTGAAAAAATCTGACATAAAGATGCAGTGTGACCAAATAAAATTTTACAAAAAAACCGAAGCTCCTTAAAAAAATACTGAAATATACCAACTTGCACAGGGAAAATATACCAATAAAAATACTGATTTTCAAAACATATTTTTATTTATTAATCATCATCATCATCGCAATAAATATTAGAATTATATTTTAACATTCTATTTGATGGGTTAAAATTCACAAAGCCACATTCATCTTTTATACCTTGTTTGGTTTGTAAAATTGCAGATACATTTTTGTTAATGAATCTGTTTCTTTGTTCCGTTTTTATTAAATTATCTGTGAAAATATGCGCTCGCATGCAGAACTCGACACTGGTATACATAACAGAGATTTACTGAAACTAGATATATTCTTGTATTTTAATGTACCATCACTGTTAGAAATTTTCCCAACTTCCAACCAAAATTGTTCACAAGAAAGGGGTGAGCCAGTACTCGAAGATTGTAATAAATTACTTACTTCGCGATCAAGTTTGAGTGTTTTAAATTCTTCGTCAATTATCTGCATTTGTTCTAGCTGTACTTCGTATGGGAAAGTTTCCATAACATTTCTTAAACTACTAAATTCTTTATTCACGGCAGTGTATGGGTCAAGAAATTTCAGTTCTCGGGAAATTTGATCTTCAAAAGGCAAACGTGATTTCAATTGCGTGCTCAATTCAAAAAGATTGGCACTTTCTGAAAAAATCAGCAATTTGTTCTTTCATGTTTACGTTTCCCCTATGTTTAATTAATTCTTGACCCACTTGAATCCCTAAGTACATATTATTCAATGGCAAATAATTCACACTAGATTTTGGGTCTAATGTAAATGGGTGTTTTTCACAAAAAATGACCCAAGCAAAATCGGACTGTCCCACAACTTCAAACATTTTTATTTTTATTTTTATATGGCACATGTGAAAGTAAAATTATATATGATTTAGGTAAATGTTTCATAATCGAATTAAATTGAAGAGTACCGTAAAAAGTAGATAGTTATTTTTATATAAAAAAAAAAGCAAAATATGTTGTAAAGATTTCGTGTGTCCCACAGTGCTCTCGGAGATTTCAAAGACATCTCACTTGTAGAATATTAGTATTTGAGTATGTTTAAGTGTTTGAACATAGTCTCTGTATTTCTAAAAGTGTATTTTCAGTCTTTAGGTGATAAAAGTATGGTTATTTTAAGAAATGTCATTATTTTAATGTTGTCCTACGAAAACCATAGTACCGGAAAATCCGGTTTCGTCACGGTGAATTTGATATCTTACCCAAAATAAAATCTACTAATATGTGTTTTTTATGCCTTCCTGGCAACATTGTGATCGTAATCGTAAACAGCCATTGTTGTTTTAAAGTCAGTTGCGACAAAAACTGAAACGAAAGTGTTGGTGTCTTCGGCGTTCAGAAAAAGTTTTCTGGATAGTGACAGTATTTAAAAGGTAAATAAAATCGTTTTCTTAGTTTATCATATTGTATTTAAAACAATAAACTAACCTATATTAGATTAGTATAGCTGAAACAAGTTCATTTAACTAAATATTAGTTATTTTTTATTTTATATGTTTTGTGGGATGAAAACGTCACCTCTTGTGCGTCACGTGACATACTACCGGAACGAAATCGTGACGAACTGGAATTGTAAAGCTTAGTGTACAATTAAATATATAAAATTTTAATTTAATTTTCATGTACTAGATACGTACGTGTTAACTTATTTTGTTAATAGGTATTTTAAAGAGGTAAAACTTGTATTTTTTGCTTGTACGTAGTTAATCTCCAAAACTAGTAATAGGATTAAAAAAACTGTCAAAAAAAAGATAGCTACATTGTTGCACGAATATCCAGAATGAACCTATTCACTCTTAAGTAGAGTGGATAGATTTGAGGGAGAACGATAATTCGGGAGTTGAGGGAACTGCCCAGACCCGTCTCCCACAACGGTTGCACCGGACTACATTCCGAAATATAATAAGGCGCTTCACGGCATGGCTTCGTCCGGTGGGTGGTAACCAGCGGCCGAAGGCTCCCATCAGAGTTGTGTAGCCTGTTTTGCACCACCCAGGGGCCACGTGGAGGGATTCCACTTTAAGAGTGCACTCCTACGGACGCGGGCAACTCAGCCCCGTAAACCAGTAATAGTCCATTCTCTCTATGTCTATGACTATTCCTGAGTGCTATAGATAGACTACATTTAACCCAATTTTACGACGTAAATTGGTGTTTGTTCGTATTATTTAAAAAGATAATATAGTACCTTTTTTGTTTCAGGTCAAAGTTCGCATTTAGCATGAGGCACTCGTATGGATGATCACTCTGCTAGCAACTATGGTAGTCTATTGGGAAGTTGACAAAATCCTAACATATTTCGATTTAAATCAATGTTACATTAATAATGCTAAGTGGCCTTGGCCTGTTACACATTTCATAATTACTAAGAAGTGTTTCGGATGTCGGCGAAATGTCAACAATAGTATGAAACTGCAGCATTTTACTTCGGCGATGAGTCAAAGTGATATCAGAAAATTACTCCAGTGCTCCACTTTTTGGTGTTCTTTATGTATGCATTCTATTTATGACCATTTTCCCGCGGACGAGTGTGAGGTTTGTGTGGGAGGAAGTAATTAATAGTTATTGGAGAAAGTAATTATTTCGTTCGTTTCATCAAAGGAGAGAATGGCGCTTACGGCAGCAGAAAGGGCGAAGAGATATCGCGAAAAACTAAAGCAAAATCCTGAAAAATTCGAAGAGCAGCGCCAAAAACAGTTGGCTAGACTAAAAAAGAATCGGAAGAAGATAACGGATCTAACAGAAGAAGAAAAATTGAAACAACGAAAATTATGGAGAGATGAAAAGAATAAACGAAAACTAAGAAATAATAATAAACAAAACGTAAAACCGACAAGAGAATCGTTGAAAACTCAAACTCACGTAAGCCACTTACTTCGACAAAGATATAAAAATATGCGCGCCAATTACAAAAAAGCTTTAGATAAAATACAGAAATTACACAGGATGTTAGAAACCAGTCGCAAACGCTATTACCGCGAAAAACTTCTACATGAAAAAAAGAATCGCGAAATAGCGAAGCTTCAAATACGTCAAGAAGTATTAGAATATTCTTTAAAAACAGTTTATAAACACGCAAATACTCAAAAAGAAAAACGTCTGTTAAAAAATATAGCAACTAATCAGAATGTAAAAGCTAGCAAGTCAGTCATGGAGGTAACAAAATACTTAGGATTAAAAAGCCGGATACGGAATACAAAAAATAAACTACCAAATTATAACATCCCAAAAGATATCGAGGCATTTTATAACAGGGATGACATAAGTAGATGTACAGCAGGAAAACATGAAACAAGAACAAGAGGAAAACATAAGATGCAGATTAGGTACCTGACTGACACATTTGCAAACTTGTACAATATTTACAAAAAAGAAGGAGGGAAGTATAGTTTTACTACCTTTTTTAGATACAAGCCCTTTTACATTTTATGTCCCACGGTTAGAAATAGAGACACATGTTTATGTATAAAACACAGTAACGTAGAAAATATATTCATTGCCCTTAAAAAAAACAATTTTTTAAGTTACACAAATCTAGAAGATGTAATTACTCAAACAACCTGTGATCGAAAGTCGTACTCCTGTATGTATAGTAAATGTGATGATTGCAAAACTCCTGTGATTCAGTGCAAGCTAGAAAAAATTGAAGATAATATTACCTGGTTCAAGTGGGAAAGGATCAGTCATAGCTATACAAAATCAGGCAAGACTTATGTTACCAAAAAAATTTCAAAACAACATAAAAAAGGAATTGTGAAGACCCTAGTTTCTGAGTTTCAAAAAGAACTTCCATCGTTTAAATCCCATATTTATAATTGGAGGCACCAACAGAGTGAATACCTAAAATGCATTAATGGGTTACATGATAATGAAATAGCGATCTTATGCGACTTCAGTGAGAACTATGAGTGTAAGCTTGGTACAGAAATACAAGCAATGCATTATGGAGCTTCTAAAAACAATATAACTTTACACTGTGGCATGATATACTTGAAAAGTAAATCACAATCATTCGTCACCATATCTAACAATACCTGCCATGAACCCAATGCTATATGGGCACATTTACTACCCGTTCTCAAATTCGCAAAGCAGTTGGATCCGAACATACAAATTATTCATTTTTTTTCCGATGGTCCATGTAGCCAATATAGGCAAAAAAAAAACTTTTATTTAATCAATCTGTTTGCAAACAAAATGAACGCTTGTTACTATACTTGGTCATTTTCAGAGAGTGGTCATGGTAAGGGTGTAGCCGATGGCATTGGTGGAGCAGTTAAACGTCAATTGGACAAACACGTGGCTTATGGTTACGATATAAAAGATGCTGAACATGCTCACCAACACCTTGAAAAGAGCATGCAGTCAGTAAAATGTTTTTTCATAGCTGATAAAGACATTATCAATATGAAATATCTTATACCAGATAACATTCGGCCTGTCCCTGAAACCATGAAGTTACATCAAATAATGTCAGGAGGGCAAAATACAATATTTTACAGGCAACTGAGTTGCTTTTGCGGTCACCGACGCGGTCTATGTAACTGCCATTCTTCTAAAACACATATTTTGCTTGACCAAGACCAAGACTCATTAGTTTCAGAAGATTTCGAAGTTCTTGAGAATACCTGTCATGCATCTAACTTTCAAAAGCATGATCCAAATCTGAGTATTGAAACAAGCCAAAGACTAAAAGATGGTGAAATATCTTCCATTCAAGATAGTTTGACCCAAGAGGAAGATCTGGTTCAAATTATGAATGCTAGTGTGAGTTTAGTTAATAGTGACACCAAAAAAAATGATTGTCTTGAACCCATTGAAACTGATGATAGTTCCCAGATCAATGAAATCATTTCTATATTCGACCCAAGTGTTTTAATTGATCTTACCAATGTAATTGACCTAGAAGGTTTAGATGTATCTACTTTTATACCACAAAATGATGTTTTGCACTCTAGTCCTGAATACAATATTGAAGAACCTAGTACTTCTACAGGCTTGAAACAAAATGTTGATTCGAAGAATTTAAATGTACCTAGAAAACGGGCAAAGGTAATGACACCAGTAGAGAGCGAAGTTTATGGACCCACCTGGAAATCTAGATCACTAAAAACTGTAGTTTCAAGGTACTTTTTGTGTCATTTATGTAAACGTCGTAAATTTTTTGTACCTAATGATATGACTCGTTGCGTTGCATGCAAAAACTGGGTGTGCAGCTTGTGTTGTGGCCATCCTTCAATTATTGACTATATATGCGACATTTGTTACGGATCTGAATAATACAATTATTCAAATGCGTAGATCACGCGTGCGTGTTTCGGCGAAACTTAAGTTTTAAAACTATGATTCAAGTAGGAATATGATGTCTGAAATTAGTACACAATAATATTAAACGTTATTTATTATCTTTGTCGATAAGCATATTAAAAAGTTCCTATGATTCCAAACAAATTGTGATATTAATATAGATGTAAGTAATAATTTAAAATAATCACCAACGACTAAGTTTTTTCTCGTAGTATAAGTTAAGTGATCTCAAATTGATAATTTTGTGTCTTTTAATACTTTTATGTGTAAAAAATAGTTTAATGTATCTAAAAGGTTTCATTATTAATATAAAGTTAACGCTTAATTTTTTGCTATTATATTTTAAACCGGTAGTGTGGACACTGCCCAAATTATTCCTATTCGTCACGCAATTTTCGTAATAGTCACTGTCCCATATTCTGAATGGTACAAAAATGGTTTTGAAATATTTATTTTTCATTTTATAGTATTTATTATGTCATTATCAGTATTTTTTTAGTGCCAAAAAATTCTCATTTTGCTTGATTTTGTATTTGTAACACGTATCATTAGTAATGACAACTTTTCTAGTGCGATGTGTCCGAGAAGTGACGAACATGAAACTATTTAGCTGATTATTTATTAATGTGATAGAATAATGCTACCCTTTTGTTATTTTTGGAAAGATTTTAAGCATATCTTTATGCTAATATAAGTTGATTTTATTGCAATACCTGGTTGTTTTATTTCTGATTGATTATATTTTGTAACGTACAGGAATACTTTGTATCATATGCTGACAGAAAAACTTGAATATTTCTTATATTTATGGTATCAATTTAATTTTAATTGCATATTTAGCTAGTCAATAATATATTCTTTAATACCAGAGTAAATATAAACAATTTCATGTAATGCCAAAATTATATTTCCTGTTCGTCACAGGGTCATTTTTTCTGAAAAACACCCAAATACATTGTCCGTGCTTTTTATTTAAGTAATTAGTTATCATATAGCAACCCAAAATCGACAAGTACATACTAGAAGCATCATCATATAATCTTTCAAAGCACGGGTAGTCGCTTTAAAAAATTATATTAAATTTGTTTACAATCGGCAAAATGTAGTCTAAAAAGTAAAAGTATTATTTGTTTATATCATTATTAAAAGAATGATACAAAAATTCTGATGACATAATGCGATCACTCAAATATTGGTCTTGACAAAAACAACTGCAGTGCCCTCCATTGTTCAATTATTCTATTAACACAAGGATGAAGCGATAGCCATCTTATTTCATAATGACACAGTAGTCAGTGAAATTTTGGAACTCAACAAATACTCTTTGACGCTTGCTGCTTTGAGAAAAATATCCATATACTTCTTTTACTATCTCTTCTAAATTTCTAGGTAGTATTTTGTAACCACGACTAACACTTATTGCTGCAGAATGACAAACACATTTCATGAATAAGCACTTTGGGTTCACTTCTTAATTTTTGTAACAATGCCAGAGTGTTGACCAAACATCACATTCGTAGTATCAGCAGCGAACCCCATCACGTCTTTTCGGTCTTTTATATCTAAACCTAACTCGGATAACTTTGATGACAAAGCATCAAATAAATGATCTGCAGTCTCATCACTTAAATCAAGGAATTTGGTTTGTACTTTACATTTGGTTTCAGAGAAGTATTTGATTACTATCGCCAACACTTTGATTGTGGTGACATCTGTACTTTCATCGATTACAATTGAATATACTGGTTTACCTGACGGAGATACAGTACGAAGTATATCTTCAATCATAACTTTTTCAAATTCGGGTTGTCCAATACTATAAAACTGTTTTGTTGTTTGTATGAAGTTTAGTCGCTATTAAAGTATCGTCCAGTACACACGTTGTTTCTATAAAGAACAAAATACACCAATCCATTCATCTTTACATATTGAACCTTATATCAATAAACACGGGTCCTAAAACGTTATAGGTAATAGCTGCTGCTTTGGTTCTCTTGCAGGAAAATCCTTTTGCAATTTCGGAGTCAGGAAAACATTTCACTAGAACATCACTAAGATGGTCCATAGCTCTAAAAGAGATGTGTTCTGAAAGAAAACCGCATAAACGCAGCTCCGCTTTCTTGACTTCGTCTTTCAGTGGTGCCTTTTTGAAAAATGTGTCAACCTGGAAACAAGTAAAAACATAAATTATACATTATGATCATACACTAAATAAAGTATCTCCGAACTTCTCGACTTTAGGTACAGTAATTCTAATTTTACTAAAAACTAAAAACAAGGTCAGTCTTATTACAAAAAACGAAATAAAATTTGGTTTAAACCTGTACTATCAAGTCCAGGTTAAACTATGGTTCTCCAGAAAGTTAAGCTTACCTTTGACTGTCCTTTATATTTGTTCAAGTTCGATTTATGCTTTTCAGTATTTGCATGTTGTTTTATAGATGCTAATCTACTTTGGAGTTTCGCACTGCACGCTTTACAAAACGCAGCTTACTCGTCATCTTTATAACGTGAAAGCCACGAAGAAAACTCCGAAATTTGTTCCCATTTAGCCAAAAAACTTTGCTGAAAACTAAACTATGTTTTATGGATTCTGAATTGCGTATCAAGCGTATTAGCATGAAGTAAAATGACAACAAAAAATCGCGCGCTCTATTTATATTACGACGAACACGTACTTAGGGAAAATCCCGAATTATTGAAACTTTCAATAATTCGGGAATTTCCCAAGTTTCAATCCAGCAGCTGTAGCGAGACTACAAACATGGCGGCGTTGTCTCGCTACAGCTGACTCTCCTCACGAGACTAGTTCATTCAATAAATGAATGAAAAGTAGTCTCGAGGGGAGTCCCTTAGTGATTGCAGTATGGTAGGAAATAAATTTCGATATCGATATCATTTAGGTAATTTTTAATAAGTTGAATTAATGAAAACTTAACTTAAAATCATAATAATTATGTATTACAAACACTTGTTTTTAGAAATAAAGCTATAGTTAATAACTAACGAAAAATAAAAGAGTTAAAATTTACAAGCGAAATACACTTGTCATATTATAACTGTGCATGTCTGAAATTGTACGTCTAATACAGGCGACATCATTTATTTATTTATTTATTTATAGTTAATTAAAACGCACAGGTCCAATTACATTAATTAACATAGAATTATAAAAAAAAAATAGAATAAAATAAGCATTCAAATAACATAAAGTACAAAAATAAAATTAAATTAAATTAAAATTCAAAGATATACAATTCGTAGTTAAATTATTAATTATTATTTGAGTAAATGGTTGAATAAATTAAATACATCAAAACTAACATAAGCTAACATGTAACAGTGGACACCCTCGCATATTGTCTCTCACAAAACACCAGACAAGCACGCATTACTTTCTTCCATTCATCAGCAAACACATCACATTCAGGGTCGGCAGTCAGGAGGGCGTTTAGCATCCTTAGGGTTCGACATACTGGGGATTCGGCTCTAGCGACAGACCTGGATAGGGGTAGTGCGAACAGGTGATGACGGCGGCTTTGACGGTGCCCAAGGTATTTGTCCGGCACAAATAGGCGGCAGTAAAGTCCGTGGAGCTCAGGGCAGTCAATAAGACCGCTTAGGGTTTTACAGGCAATCATGAGCTGATCAAAGCCCCTTCTCACCTCCAACGAATTGAAGCCCAACACCCCTAGAAGGTAATTCGTTGGGTACATAAATGGGAAGTAATGGTACAGCCTTTGATACAAAAATCTCAGGAAGGTTTTCTGAACTTTCTCAAGCATCAGTGTCTGAGACGCAGTATGTGGATGCCAGACACAGGCGCTGGACTCGAGCTTACTCCGTACCAAAGTATAAAAGTTTAATAATACTGGGATTGCGAAAGTCACGAGCGTTCCTCAAGACAAATCCCAGCCGCCTGAAGGATTCCTTTGCAAGGGCAGACACGTGGTCTCTAAATGTCAGACTGCGGTCGAAAGTCACTCCTAAGTCCTTAACGTTAGTGACACGAGTGATCACTATACCCCCCAACTTATAATCGTATCTTATTGGTCTCAACCTTCGACCATAGGTCATGACGCTGCATTTACTAATATTAAACAACAACTTGTTCGCAATGCTCCACTCATAGAGGGAATTAATATCTTTTTGTAGGAGTTCGCAATCCACCTCTGTTCTGATCTGCGCAGCTAGTTTTAGATCGTCGGCATATAGTAGGCATTTTGCGAATTGAATCTTACTAATTAGGTCATTGATCATGATCAGAAACAGAGGCGGCCCCAATACGGATCCCTGACTCACGCCCGAGCGAGTGTAATAAGACTTTGACTCAAAGCAGCCATGCCGGACGAACTGTTTGCGATCCCGTAGGTAGTCGGCGAAGAAGTTAAGAAGGCCGGATGAGAAGCCCATAGTCGCTAACTTTGCCAAAAGCACATCATTGTCCACTTTGTCGAACGCCTTCCGGAAATCAAAATACAGAGTGTCAACCTGCCTACCGGATTCCAGGCTACTGGATATGAAGTCTACATGAATCAACAGATTTGAGTTCACGGAGCGACCTGGTCGAAAACCATGTTGAGCATCAGAAAGATACATATTGGTTTGTTCACAGATAACAGTGTGAAGTATATGTTCAAAGACCTTTGCAATGGTTGATAAAATAGCGATGGGTCTGTGTTCCTCGACAGATGTCTTGTCACTGGTTTTAGGGATGGGAGTAACACGTGAAGTCTTCCACAGCTCCGGATACACACCCGATTGAAGAGCTAGATTAAAAACATGACATAAAGGGGCTGCTAATATACTGCTACAACCTTTAATATCATGCTGTTACATTCTCCAGTACTGTAACAGCATGAAGTCGCCCTCACTCTTTGCGTTTTTCTAATACATCTGTCTTGCTCGGTCAGGGATCGATAACAGTGCATTTTTTTTTGGATTCCTTGCTTCAGACATGCACAGTTACAATATGACAATTGTACCTAAGCGCATTCACCAGAAACGGGAAATTTTTATTTTGTTGAAAAATTTATAATAAATTACAAAAAAATCCTTAAAACCACAGGTAAAACTTTACATAATATAATCATATAAATAAAGTTATAAATTTTTGTGGAACAAGAATACGGTCCCGAGCAGGACTCGAACCTGCGCCTCCTAGAATAATACTCCAAGAGTTTTTTTTTCCAATAAATTTGTAACTTAAGAGTTTGCTAAGCATGCATTAATCGTAACGTTTTTCAAAGATTAATCTGTACTCCAGGAGTACTGTATCCGGGAGGGGCAGGTTCGGATCCTGCTCATGACAATACAGTTTGCCGACAACGCTCATAAGACTAATGCTACGGTATTTTTTACACTTCTGGTTTGAACCTTTTCCCCACAGTGATACGATTAAAGCCTTGCACCATCATCCGAAACATAACAGTCCTTCTGGGTCTGTCGGGTAAAAATAAAAGGTTTTTTGGAGTCTATAAAAAAATTATGGCGTAAACTTAGGCCTAGGATAATAATTAAGCACATTAAATTTATAGCTAGTTAAGTAGTTACCTATTCTAAGGCGGTAACAATAGAAAAAATCTCTAAATTTATATGTGGCAATACATTTATTTTAATTGTCAATTCTCAAATGAAATAAAAATGCAATAAACTTTTGACAAGTGCATCGAAAGATTTTATTGTATTGATATAACCTAATTTTAATGACTCGGTGCTATTCTTGTGGAAACAATACTTCTTATAATCGACCTGGAATCGAGCACTTTCAAAATGAGCTTTTTATTGTAAGTTGTTGGAAATTCAGAGCAAGCAGTCATATGTGTCTATTTTTAACTAAACGTCTTCCGTTTTACTGCGCTGACGTCTTGTTTACGTCTGCGGTGTACTTTCGGAGTCTATCATTTGTCTAGTTCCGGTAGTAAAGAGTTGGTGCCATCTCTCCAAAGGCTCAAATATATCGTTAACCATGGAGTGTGAACGCGCTCGTCCACTTTGTGTGGTGCCTTGCGAGTTCGGGTCCGTGCACCGTCCTGGTATAACACCTATATTTATTTTCTAGTCATGCACTGTAGTGCTATAGGTACAAATATTACCAATATTGTTGCTATAAAGTGCGTGGTGTTACAGTGGGAGTCGTTCAAACAAGACGTTCAAACCGAAGAAAAACATCCCGGAGGGTACGCACCAGTACGACCTGATGCGGCACGCGGCGGCCACGCTGGGCTCTGGGAACCTGCGCCTCGCTGTCATGCTGCCTGAGGGCGAAGACCTCAATGAGTGGGTTGCTGTCAACAGTTAGTATTGGAACAGCCTTTATTTTGAACTCCCAAATGAGGAAACTAACACACCTGCAAGATGATGTTCTTAATAATCAGTAATCATTTATTAATATAAAATTTCTTGATGGTATAAAAGTTCTTGATGCAATGTTTAGTATTTCAGAGACTCCAACTTATACTAAGATTAAATGAATAAATTATGCAAAAAGAAAAATAACATCATCAACATCATCATCATCCACAGCCCAACTTATATATTACCAAATAATTTTTCTATTTCACATACTGCAGGCCTATGCCCTGCAGTACATGAAGTAGAAAAATTATTTGCCAAAGTTAAATGATAGGCTATTAGAACAATATTAAGCTGTTAGCTTGCTAATTAGCAGACAATAGATTTTTATTGTTATGAAGTACATATTTGGAAGTGGCTTGTTAATACTTCCAAATCTAAATTATTAATGCAATATTCTATAACTTCATACCTAGTTTATGTATGTTATGGTCACCACAATAAAGAATGCTACTGTGTGTTAGGCATTAGTTTGTTTCTTTCCACAAAAAATTATAGCTTTGTTTGTTGTTATATTTGTGGATTACCACCCCATGTCCTCAAGAAATCTAGCAGGAATTAAATCTAGCTGGTACCGTCTCCAACAGGAATGAAACCTTATAGTTTAATACAAGTACCAAAATTTAAGCAAGAATAGTTCTAGTCTCAGAACTGTATTATATTCATTTATTTACCATTTATTTCAGGCATATATAGGTATTAAGTTTAAAGATGAATTTGTGGCTTTGTTCTGAGAGCCTGCTTTTGCTATCATGAAGTAGCTGTCAATAGGTTGATGTATGAGAGCATTCAGGTTGATGCATGTCTTGCCATGAACAGGAACATATATTTGCATGAGGTATATCATATTCCTATTGTTTTATTTCACATGAACATAAACATCCAAGTGAATAGAGCATTGTGTGGCACCTCGCGGCGTGCCTCGCTCGGCGCGTGAATCACAGATGATAACAACTATCGAGCTTACTTCCTCAATATATTTCCTTAACAACATCATGAGCATTGAGTGGAAATATGTGAATCAGTAATATTTTACCTGTTCTTTATTACAGAGATAAAATAGTAATTTTTTCCAATCTATTTTCCAATATATCAGTGACGTACATGTGACTTTGGTCTATTTATTCTGGTTACAAAGTCACATGGATGTTTATATAGGTACAGTAGGATGTGAGCTTGTCTTTTCCTCATATGATTTCACAATATTCACATGATGCTACAATTGCTAACTATTACAAACTATATGATAGATGTCTGTGGCTGTCGACTACCTACCACGAAAAGTCATATATTCCACAGCTATTAAAATACATAGCCATCAGAAATGGTTACAGGTTAGAAACTGATTTGAATCTGTTTTTGATATAATTTATTTTATGTTACGACTCGGAAAGCCTTCATCATTAATCATTTCACGTTCGCAAATGTTTTGCTAATACTCCACATGTGTTCACAGCGGTAGACTTCTTCAACCAGATTAACATGTTGTACGGCACCATCACGGAGTTCTGCACGGAGGAGTCGTGCGCCGTCATGTCTGCGGGTCCGAAGTACGAATACCACTGGGCAGATGGACACACCGTCAAGAAGCCCATCAAATGCTCCGCGCCCAAGTACATTGACTACCTCATGACCTGGGCGCAGGACCAGCTCGATGATGAAACACTTTTTCCCTCCAAAATAGGTGTGTTACTGTTTAATAACATCCTAGAATTATATTAGTTGATACACAATAACTTCAATCATTTATGCAATATAATAATTTACTTGAAGGATTTTTGTATATGAGTCTTAAAAAATAGTATACCTATATTAATTTTGGGAAATAAAGTATATGTATAAGTAATCAGTTTATCTATCACGAATGTTCCAGGGGTGCCGTTCCCTAAAAATTTCCTGGCGATGGCGAAGACAATCTTGAAGCGACTGTTCCGCGTGTACGCGCACATCTACCACCAGCACTTCCCTGAGGTGGTGCAGCTCGGCGAGGAGGCGCACCTCAACACCTCCTTCAAACACTTCATCTTTTTCGTGCAAGTCAGTCACACTACACTTTAAGATTATTATGAACCATATAGAATCCAAATTGCTGATATAATATTTATAGTTCTGGCGAAAATACTTAGTTTATTAAAAATGCAGTTAGCCATTGCTAAGCATTAGTGTTTGAATTTGAAAACCTTGCGTATAAAATAATAGTGCACTCCACTAGAGTAGGAAGTTATTATGTTGTATTACTGTCCAGGAGTTCAACCTGATCGAGCGGCGGGAGCTGGCGCCGCTGCAGGAGCTCATCGAAAAGCTCACCGCGAAGGAGGCGCGATGAGCCTGCCCGCAGCCCCCACCCCCCGGCCCGGCCCCCAGCCCCCAACCGGCCCCCTCCGCCCCGCACCGCTCTCCGCTTCACGCCGTCGCGTCCCGTTCGCCCGCAGTGCGACGGCGGCGACGCTCTGTAAACTCGCTTCTTATTGTTTCGCTCTGTTCTCTCCCGTGTCGGCCACAGCTCGGGCTAAGGACAATACTCGTATCGTTGAAACGAATATGTAATATTTCACAAACGTGCTGTTTTTCTTTGTATGACGATTTACGACTCGTTACTGGGGACCCCTGTAAATTAATATTGACACGTATGTTGGTGTATCGGGTCCTACATCGAACATATACTGATATAACTGTCGGCGACAGTCCCAAATGAAATTTATCTCAATGATTACATAATGTGTTATTTTTTATGTATGTGTTAAAGTCTCAATTCGTTAGCATTAGGCCTGAGCTTTCTTAGATCTTCACTTCATTGTTTAGAATCATAACTTGTACTTCGAAGTATCTACTAACACTGAGATGCTAGTTTAATGATTTAAATGTTTGTGATAAGAGGGTAGTGACTGGTTTAAAAAAAACGATTATATTGTGTTGTCTGGCTATTGATTTCCGGCCTACACGCACTCATTATTGTATTATTATAACGACAAAGCGTGAATACCTAATAAAACTAAATATATTTTCCGATTAAGTAAATCGCAGTTGCTTTGCGACCTTGCGCATCAAACCAAGCATTGAACCTTTGTCCTAGCTGTCGTGTTCTGCTCCCAGCTAGGGCATGCCTTATACAAATGGCGCCGCGTCCTCCTACCCTCAGCTCGTAGCGTACGTCCTCATTCTGATATAGAACTAGTAGGCTATAGAGAAGGCCTTCCTATACAATAAGTTTATATATAGATGCAATTTATCTTTGGAAAATATTTAGATTTGATACATGAAGGTTGAATGCTATATACATAAGGAACACTGGGTCCGTTTGGTAAGGAAATTATATATGAAAATATATTTTATCAATGTAAGTTGGGATAGTAGGTGCACTAGTGGCCCTAGCGGGACCTGCGGGACCTGCGGGACCTGCGGGACCTGCGCGCACTCGTCAGTTAAGGTACTATTCGGTACATAAGTTATTTATTAATTTTGGTGATAGGACTGACCATATTCCTGTCTAGAGTATTTACTAGAGTAAATCTTGTTTTCGTGTACGACTCTTTATATTTATCGTTTAATGCAATAATAATCTCTTGTAGCGTTAATAATAAGTAATGTAGATATATTTTGTGCATTTAATATATTTTGATTTCGTGTTCAATCATATCGATCTATATTGCGACTGACAAGTGATGTATTTAATTTAAAATTAGACAAATTCTTAATAAACATTTAAGTTTCTTAATATAAAATATTTGTTTTATTCTTTAAATCGTTTGTTTCGAAGCTGATAATGTTTTTTTTTTTCAAATCGTGTCCCTCCCAAATTCTAGACAAGAAATAAATTTATGTTTACACGTGTTCCGTACGTGAAAAAGGGGCAACCCTATTATAATTATAGTTATAATATATTCCTGTCTACGGCTGTGCAACACGGGATCGTTGCATTTTTATTTTTAAACTATCTTGAGTAGCGCTTCGAAAACATGACCAGGCAGCGTAATACGAGCTCCGTATTGAATAGTACCTACTTGTATGAAGCATTTAAATTAAGTAACAAATTAAATTCAAATGTCTTTTTGTAATGTCAATATAATAGTTTTTAAACTCATACAGTTATTTGCACAATACCTATACATACCTTAAAATCGTTTTATTTTTGTCTGTCTATCTGTCTGTTTGTTCCGGCTAATCTTTAAAACGGCTGGACCAATTCTCATAAGATTTTAGGCATTAGGATTTACTGGCAGGTAGCTAGCTATACCTATAAAAAGTAACTCAGGCTAATTATAATATAAAAATACGCGGGTGAAACCGCGGGGCACAGCTAGTAATAATAAATTACAAGCTGTTTCCTAATCAAAATGTAAGTATTAATTTGTCATTTTGGTAAATTATCTAACATATTTTAATATTTTATAACTGCCTATAAAATGCCCATCACCCATAACAATACCTGTTATTTCGATAAAGGTACAATCACGAGCATAAATATATTATCATAGACAGATTGGCATTAATATCTTAAGATTATTTCATTAGTTTCTGCTCTCAAGAGACAAGATGGCAGCAAAAATATATGACATCGAAAAATACCAAAACTATTTGACGAGTCGCAAACATTTATGAAGCCGATTCACATTCTAAACTAATTGGGTAGATATGACATAACGCAGGACATGTAAGAGCTGACACATCTTTTTGACGCCGATGTGGCATAATGCGTCGCTTGTCTCGTCAGATAGTTTTACGATGTCACATATTTGTGTTTAATTATATGTAACATCTTGCATGCTGCTGTGTGTGTATACTCATGTTTGAACAAATAAATGATCTTGTATCTTGTGCTGCTATGTTGTACACGTGAATTTTTCAAGTGGGTGTGGCTGCCCAAATCCGAAACTGTAAGGATTATAGAAAAATAGTTATAGGAGTCTCGGCCCCATTTTTATTAAAGTTAAAACAAGCCTGGAGTCGAACCCGTTGATTTGGGAAACAAAACACACTATGTGTTATTACACCATCCGAAAATATTGCTAAGAAGGATATCATTCTGGGAAGTAATTACATACAGCAAACTAAAGGGAAATGCAGAATGTTAATAAAATGATTAATATTGTATAATCCAATGATGCGGTTTTAGTTTTCATCAAAATCGGCCCCGAGACTCATAAGAGTACTTTTAACTATTCCATATAGTTTCCGAAATGGCCACACACGCCCATTTCAAAAATTCACGAATACTCACATATATTTGCTGCCATCTTGAGATAAGAAAATAATGAACAATTCATGAAATCAGATGTTATTGCCCAACTGTCCTTCGTCATATATTTATGCTCGTTCCTTTTGTTCCTGTACATTAGGCTCCTATGTTAGGCACGTATTTTCAAGTAGTCTGTGGCTTCTAACAGTACAAAATACAGATACTATACACTTTCCAGTATCACGCAGAATCAATCGGACGTAATTTTTTTTGCGCTACCTTTGGCTGCGTGTATCACCAAACGCTCATTCTAAAATTAAAACACCACGGAATTCGAGGAAGATCTATTGATCTTGTGTGTTCTTATTTGACAAATCGGGAACAAAGAGTAGCTATTGATAACGTAACTTCTTCAGGCTCACTTGTTAATGGGAGTGCCACAAGGATCGATTTTAGGCCCATTTTTGTTCCTTGTTTATATTGACCTTCCATACATCATAAAGGACACAATGTCAAACATAGTTCTTTTTGCGGATGACACCTCACTTATATTCAAAGTAAATAGAAAGGACAAGGATCTGGTAGAACCTAATAATACACTTAATAAAATATCTAATTGGTTTTCTGCCAATAACCTTCTATTGAACGCCAAAAAGACGAAATGTATTAGGTTCTCTATACCTAACGTGCCCAATATAGATTCTAACGTAAACTTGATGGTAAAGTACCTACTAGATCTGGTTCCTTCAACTGTATTCCTAGGCGTCACAGTAGACTCTAAACTACAATGGGGACATATTGAGGCACTTGCAGCGTTTAGTGTTAGGAAAATACAGACAGATGACTGATGTGTCTACGGCTAGGCTGGTCTATTTTGCATACTTCCATAGTATTATGTCTTACTTCATTCTACTCTGGGTATCAGCTGCTGATATCGACACCATTTTTATATTACAAAAAAGAGCCGTCCGAGCTATTTATAACCTTAGCTCCCGTGAATTATTCAGGAAAATAAATATACTCACCTTACCATCCTTGTACATATTTAGTAACATAATGTATATTCGTAAAAATATGGTCGAATTTAATAAAAAGAGTGATTACTACATTTTAAATACTCGTAATAAGTTCAAGCTTATAGTACCTGGCTTTCGGCTTAGAATGACAAGCAAGTCATTTATGGGTAACAGTGTTAGGTTCTACAATAAGATCCCTCTAATATAACTGAACTGCCAGATTTCAAGTTTAAGATAGTTTGTTATTTAAACGCATATTAATGTCCAAAGCGTACTATAGTACTAATCATTATGGAAGATAGGGATGCCTGGCTCACGATTCCTTCCTGCACACTGCGACCCACTGGCACCTTGCCTACTTGTTTATTGCGACATTTTGTTTGCTTTCAGTTTAAATGTTTCCTTTATTTTGTCATTTTTGGATTTATTGTTTTTATTTTATACAATTTATTTTATTGACGTAATATGAATTCAATTGTATTATTATTTTGTTTCACACCAGGCTATGTAAATTTACATATCGATTATACCAGTTTTAAATTTACATTATCATTTCTTTATGTAATTTTCCATAATATATAACTTTGTAAAATGTGAGCATCATGTGGACATTAATGTTAGTTTTAATCTCATATGTCATACATACTGCCTATTGTCAGGCATTACGAGTTTGTCATGCTTGCTATAATGTCCTGCTGATGGTGGCGTCGTACATCGGGTAGTCGGGTTGCCTACAAAATGGTTGAGCTAAGCGAGGCTGATGTGCGCGTCATGCTCGTGAGCGGGTGCTGTCCGTCGGGACTGGTCAGCTCCTAATTGCTTTGGCGATCATTTTAAAACGCTATATAAATTATTGTTTCTAGCACTTTCCTTTCTTATTTTGCTCATTAACCTGCATTAATCTCACATTAGCTTATTTATTGTTATACTAATTTATTTTAAAAAGAGTGTCTATGGAGTTTCTTGCCGGCTCTTCTCCATAAGATCAACGCCTTGTGTAAATGGATCGACTTGGAGAGGGATGGAAATCAAACACTGGATTGAAATACTAAGCGCGTATAATACTCAAACACAGGACTTGACTTGCTGCTCACCCAAACAAAAAAATAATTTACATCATAACTAAACACCGGTAACGAAACCATAGCGCGATTCAGCTTGCGAACCATTTCGAGTCAACGCCATCTATCGGGCCAAATATTCAACTTGATATATTAGAATTATTAATCGCGCTACGATTTTGTCGACCTATATTTACGTAAACATGCCGCCCACCAAGCCCCCAACATTATGGCAAATGTCCTTAAAAACAGACTCCAAAGCTTAATAATAAAACAATAAGTTGACTGTTAAACCATATTTAGTACAATCTTAAAATAAATAATCAATGCACTGAACTACCGCTGAAAATTGAGTTTTCACAAAAAAATACTTAATACAATCAGTAATGACATAATAAATATGTTCAAACTCCAACCTATTTCTATAATTAAACCAATCCTTACAATTAATTAGTAACCGGTAATACACATACTTTAGATGTAGGTCTTTTTATCATGGACTGTTGTGTTCGTAACGTAACTACACGTGTAATACCATCAGCTCCAGGGTGTTTTGTTTCTATCCTACCTAACAACCACCTGCCCGGGGGCATATTATCCTCCTTTACTAAAACAACATCACCAATAGAAGGCTCCGGAATTTTATGTTGCCACTTATGACGTTGCAAAAATTGGTGAAGGTAGTCGTTCGACCATCGTCGCCAGAAATCCTGCATCATTCGCTGTTGTAGTTGCCATCTCTTCAAGCTACCAATATTACCTTTCTCATAATTGGAATCGGGCGGTACAACTAGTGGCTCCCCTACCAGAAAATGACCTGGTGTCAAAATTGTAAATTTGTCTTGATCCTCAACGTACGATAACGGTCTCGAATTAAGACATGCCTCAATTTGAGCCAATACCGTGGTAATCTCCTCAAAGGTAAGAGTCGAATTACCAATCACTCTTTTAAGGTGATGTTTGGTGGATCTCACTCCGGCCTCCCAAAGACCTCCAAAATTGGGGGATTGAGGGGGAATAAAATGCCATGCGGTGCCATTATTTCCTAATTCTTCTGCTAATTCGGGATTACATGCTGATTTCTCTTCATTAAATAAATGAAGTAACTCGCGCGCGGCCCCTACAAAATTAGTCCCGTTGTCGCTGTGTAGTTCCGCACAACGACCACGCCTAGCCACAAATCGTTTGAAAGCGGCCAAAAAACCCTGTGTGCTTAAAGCACTTACAGCTTCCAAATGCAACGCTCGGGTGGCCATACATACAAACACGGCTATATAGCCCTTGTAGGACTTATTACCACGACCTTTCGACATTCTAATATTTATAGGGCCTGCATAATCTACCCCGCTACGTAGAAAAGGTTTGCCAGGTGTTACTCGAGAGGATGGTAATTGTCCCATAAGTTGGGTCTTTACCTTAGCTGTGTATCGTATACATTTTACACAGTTCCTTGCATACCCCTTTGCCAATGTCTTAACTCCTATGATCCAATACTTGGACCGTAAATATGTAATCATTAATTGAGGACCCCCGTGCATCGTTTGCTCATGTGCGTCCGCGATTAAAAGCTTAGTTAAAAAAGATTCCTTTGATAACAGGATAGGATGCACTCTTCCATAACTTAACTGAGACATCTCAAGCCTACCTCCTACTCTTATTAATCCTTTAGGGTCTAAAAATATATTTAATGAATTTAATTTTGAATTTTTCTTTCCTAACTTACTGGTTTTTAATTCTTCCAATTCATTTGCAAATTTCTCTTCTTGGCATCTTTTAACACATGTTTCTGTTGATTTTTCTAGTTCCTCTGTAGTTAACGGTCGTGATTTGGTACCAGCACTCATTGCTACATTCCTTCTTAAAACTAAAAATCTTCTACAATAAGCTATCACTCTAACCAATTTTGATAGCGAAGAAAATCGGTTCCAAAATGTAACCTCTAAAGTACTCGTGTGTACCTTGATTTCTTCTAAATGTGTAGCAATATGTTTAGGCTTTTTAGACGTAACTACCATTTCCTTTAAGAAGGTTGGACCTTCCCACCAGAGAGATACCCTGGCAAGTTCCGACGGAGATACCCCGCGAGAGGCACAATCTGCTGGATTTTGTTTCGAAGCTACATGGGCCCAATGATGTGTATCCAAACTGCTTAAAATGTCGGAAACTCTGTTGGCCACGAAAGTTTTCCATCGACTCGGATGACTATTTAACCAAGCTAACACCACTTCACTATCTGTGAACGCATACAAATTTTCTTTTGGTATCATCAGAGCTCCGGCTATTTCCAAAATGAGCTTAGTTAAAAGTACTGCACCGCAAAGTTCGAGCCTAGGTATTGAAACTTGCTTTATAGGAGCGACTTTCGTTTTGGAAGACACTAAAGAAATGTGAATATACCCCATCTCGTCAATTACTCTAAGGTATACCACTGCCGCGTATGCCACCTTAGAGGCATCCGCAAACCCGTATAACTCTCGTTTTATTTTATTTCCCGTGTGCATCCAGCGTGGTATTTTTATGTCAACTAATGAAACTAAGGATTGACGGTAAGTACGCCATTCCCTTACTAAGTTGTTTGGAACTTCTTCATCCCATTGTAACCCTGCTAACCACAGCTTTTGGATCAATATTTTTGCTATGATTATACTCGGTGCTAGCCACCCCATTGGATCGAATAATCTTGCTATGTCCGAGATAATTTTTCTTTTTGTTACAGGTTCATCTATCAGCTTGAGTTCCAGAGAATATTTGAAGCAATCGTCGAGGGAATTCCAGGTAAGTCCTAAAATTTTTGTAACTTCATCTATTTTTATTTGTAACGCTTCATCCTTTCCATCTCTAATTCTGCCTAATAATTCCTGGCTATTGCTTTTCCATTTTTGTAACTGAAATCCGCCCTTGGCTAGCACTTTGGTTAACTCCGTATAAATTTTGAACGCTTCTTCTTTCGTTTCAGCCCCGGACATCAAATCGTCCATATAAAAGTCGTTTAATATTATTTTAGCTACGTCCGGACTCTCTCCACACTCATCAACCGCTAGTTGTTGCAACGCCCGAACCGCTAAGTATGGTGCCGAGGCTGTGCCGAAGGTAACTGTTATCAATTCAAATTCTGTGATTTCCTTTTCAGGACTTTCTCGCCATAGTATACGTTGCAATGGAGTATCTTGCCTATTCACTAAAATCTGCCGATACATTTTTATAATATCCGCCACTATACAAATCTTATGTGCCCTCCAACGCATAATAATATGACGAAGCTCATCTTGCAAAGACGGACCAACCATTAGATCGTCGTTAAGTGACCTCCCGTTGCTTCGCTTACAGGAAGCATCGAACACAACACGCACTTTCGTTGTGTCTTTATCCTCACGGATTACCGCGTGGTGAGGTAAGTAAACACTCCTTTTATTATTCTTTTCTTGCTCTGTTACCTTTATCATATGATTAAGTTTTAAATATTCTTGTAGAACCTTTGCGTATTCGTCTTTTAATTTATGATTTTTCGTTAACCTTGCTTCTAACCCTTTAAGCCTTCTTTCAGCTATCCCTTTGGATTCGCCGCTCTCACCAATCAGGTCTGTATCTCGTAGCGGCAATCTTACTATATATCTACCGTCTTCATTTCTACGTGTCGACGTTGTAAACAACTCTTCACATTTAGTTTCCTCCTCCGTTAGCCTCCTTTTTATTCCAGATGGTTCCTCCAATTCCCAGAATTTTCTTAATAATTCATCATCTTGGACGCTGGTATGCATCACGGTAATTTTTGAGTGGGAATTTATACCTTGGTCAACTTGTAAAGCACCCGATAATATCCAACCTAAAGTGGTTTCCTGGGCTAAGAGAGTCCCGCTCACATTCTTCTTAACACCGTGCTGTATGACTTGGCTGTATACTTCAGCACCTAATAGAATATCAATTTTATTAGGCCTAAAATAATCCGGATCAGCCAAATCATAGTCGCTCAAGTCTGCCCATTCTATCCTAGCTACCTTCGACGACGGAAGAAGGGCTGTTACAGATTTCAGCACATAAGCATTGACTTTTATTTGAAAAGATGGATTTACTCTTGACCGAAGCTTGATCACCACAATGGATGTCGAAGTTGTACCTTTCTCTCCACCCACACCTAACACCGTATTTTTTGACGGTATTTTATTTAAGCCCAGATACTGGACCATCGATTCCGTGACAAAAGAACCCTGAGATCCCTGATCCAGTAAAGCCCTAACGACATGGTAAGTCCCATTCTTCGACTCAGCCTTTACTAAGGCTGTGGTTAACAATACGGTTTTTGTACTGTTTCCTGTCGCAAAACATGAGACTAATGGTTTGTCGGACACTTCCGCTTGATTGTCCGCCTTAATATCCCCAAAATTCACCGATGTGGTTTCTGCACGAGGAGCACTACTACCCTCACCAACTTCCGACCCTACAACACCCGTAGGGTGTAACAATGAATGGTGGCGGCGTTTGCATACTTGGCACTTTAGAGTGTTCTTACAATACCTAGCAGTGTGGTTGCTAAGCAAACAATTAAAACATAAGTTATTCTGTTGTACAAAGTTCCGTCGATTTTCGTTACTTTCTTTACTAAATTTCGGACATGAACTTATCCTATGCTCACCTGCACAAAATGCACAAGATACTTTTTTATCTTTAATCACATGTAGTACCTGTGTAGCCCTTGGTGTCCTATCTACCTTAGGTTCTATATTTTCTAAACCCCGATATCGACTTACCAGAAAATCTTTAAGTTGATCAAAAGTAGGAAGGTCATCCTTTGGATCTGATGCTACTTTTAACTCCCAGGCCTTTCTAGTAGCCTTATCTAATTTTTCAGTCACTATATGAATGGTTAAAAATGATGCAAGATCTATCTTTAGGTTTTTTATTGCCTCCAAACAATCGGTAGTTGTATTGAGGAGTTTTTTAATTTCTACTGCGGATTCTCCAGTTAAAGACTTTTGATTTAGTAAACGTTTTACAATTCCGTTTGCCAAAAATCTTTTATTATTATACATTGACTCTAATTTTTCCCAACTAGTACTATAATTGTCCGATGTCACATTTACATTTCTTAATAAGAGTTCCGCGTCGCCGGTTAAATATCCTTTAAGATAAAATAATTTCTGTGCATCATCTAACCTACTATTTTTGTGTATCAATCCTACGAATAAGTCTCGAAAGGTTGACCACTCATGATATTTACCGGAAAACGTTGGTATTTTTACTTCTGGTAACCGAAAATTACTACCTTCATTTTTGGTAGGTCCCGGGCTAGTGTCATTCGCATTACTTTTTCTAATAAGTTCTTTAAGAGTACTTTTAAAATCAACATATAGTTCTTCTACCCCATCATAAACCCCATCTTTATAATACTTAGAACTATATAATTCTGGCTTTTTAATTTGGCTTATAATTTTAACATGTGTATTATAGAAAAGTTGCCATAGTTGCTCTAAACTTTCTAAGCGTGTTTCAAAATACGATACTGTAAGACGATCTTTAGGGCATTTCTTAAAGTTCGATAAAGACTTTTCAATTTTAGTTTTTACTTCGTCTTGGATATCCATAAAAACATCCATTTTGAACACCGGTTATACGACACACAATTACACAGAAATATGAGAAATAACAATAACACAAAACAAAATAATAATTTTCAAACTGCAACACAATAGATGTAACCAACTCAAACAATAAAGAGTGGAAGAATATAATTACGCTAAACTTAATGTCCACTTAATAACAATCTTCTTGCACTTGTTCCGAATACAAAGATATATTTGGTAAATTTTTACAAGTTTTTTACGAGTTTAATTTCAAAGGTAAATCGGGCGCATAGGTTACCCTCTGAACCACTTTTTCTCAACCCTTTTACAAGTCCCACACAAGAACAGTTAAAATTAGATTCTTCCTGTTATAATAAGGTTGAAAGTACTCACGATTTGTTCACTTATTGCACTCACTGACACTGATGACTTCGCGTCACGCTGCTCTGCACCACACTAGTGGCGCCCTCTGCCTGCTTGTCCACGAACTGCTGCTTTTCCTCCCTCGCACCGTCCTCCGGATGTTGCCACTGCACTGCACCGCCTGCACCACCAGCTGCTCCTGGCTCCTTCCGGTTTCACCTCCAGATACCTCTTACCCGGTACCCCAATGAAGGGGATGCTCTGGACAGCGATCCACTGCCCAGTAATGATGCGAAGGGTGGTAATCTATACCACCACTGGAGACTACCACAAACACTCCCGGCCAATCCGGCTCGAAGGACCAATGTAAATGGATCGACTTGGAGAGGGATGGAAATCAAACACTGGATTGAAATACTAAGCGCGTATAATACTCAAACACGGGACTTGACTTGCTGCTCACCCAAACAAAAAAATAATTTACATCATAACTAAACACCGGTAACGAAACCATAGCGCGATTCAGCTTGCGAACCATTTCGAGTCAACGCCATCTATCGGGCCAAATATTCAACTTGATATATTAGAATTATTAATCGCGCTACGATTTTGTCGACCTATATTTACGTAAACACCTTGGAACCGTGCACCTAGTTATGACTTTTCTTATGTGCCTGTAATATGGTTTATTGGAAATAAAAATAATTGAATATGAATTTATGTGTCAGCAAGCTAATTCGATTGTTTGAATGATATCGCACCTCTACCGCGCAAGTCGACGGAAATGAGAAAGGAAACAACCATGGGATTCAATCACTATGTTTAATTACAATACATATATCAATTCAATCTCTGCGATTAAGTAATATAGCATAGTCAGAATGTAGTGGAGCGGTCAGAGCCGAGTGCGGCGTTCTAGTCGCCGGACACGGGTGGGGGCGGCGGCGGGGGCGCCAGGAAGGCGGGGGGCGGGGGCGCGCCCCACGGCGGGGGGTTGAACCCGCCGCGCCAGCCCATGCCCATCATGCCTGTGAACATATTGCCATAGTAACATTACGATTTCTAAACATCATGTATAAAAACTGCCGTTCCTATACTCGCTTCTAAAATTATGTAATAATTAATATTATCTAGTGTTTCTCATTGTAAGTGAATTGTTATTCTTTTTTTTTTGAGAAATAAATGTCTTAAACCATTAAAATACTAAACTTCATATAAAAAAGAACAATTGTAATAAAGGTCAATTAAAACAGCTTTATCAACCACAAATAAGAGCGAGATCGAACGAGTAATCGTTATTTACCAGATACAATAGAAATGTATTGTTACGAAGTACAATTTGTAATAGTCCAATCATTACAAATAAAGGGACATTTTCAATGATAATTTTAGTTTGACGTTCCTTATATCTTAATTTCTCCAGTCTCGCTCTTATTGTGGCCTTTCGGAAAATACTAATTTTGTATGTTAAATTTAATCG
The DNA here is from genome assembly GCA_935421205.1 of Xylocampa areola. Taxonomy (NCBI): domain Eukaryota; kingdom Metazoa; phylum Arthropoda; class Insecta; order Lepidoptera; family Noctuidae; genus Xylocampa; species Xylocampa areola. The sequence goes on along the minus strand of OW285212.1, from coordinate 19,372,475 downwards.
ATTGCAGTTGATACTGACCGGGCGGCGGTGGCGGCATGTGCGGACCGCCCACGTTCGGCGGAGGACCCATTTTACCGTCACCCTGCAAATATTAAATTTACTATATAATAGGGAGATTATAATCTTGAATAATTTAGTGAGTGTATACAATGTATATTGTTAAATCAAGTCGAAACGAGATAATTATGTAATTATATTTATTTTATAGCAGTGAGTTATGTATATTGTAATTTAGTAGGCTATTTTAGCAACCCTTAGAAGATTGCCAAATTCTCAGGGGCCGTTTAAAATCGATATTTAATATGAGTGAGCTATGAAATAAGTACCCATATAGCTTGTTTTAGATGTCACTAGGACGTGTACTGAACAGAACGTGCGGTATGGACTTGTTTTTTAGGAATTTCTAATGTCGTGAGAGTGATTTGGTAAAGAACATTAAATATACTATTGAACAGAGATTTCATTCAATTGAGATATAAAAAATTTATATGTCCAGAACATATGATTTTTTATGTTTCTTAAAATTGGAGTAATTAGATACTTTGTATTTAGTTACCAAAATAGTAGTAATACTGTATTTCCATTTCAAATTGTATGATGTGCGATGTTTAAAGTTATTCGTGTAGGAGTGTCGTAAAATGAGATCTGTTTTCGTTTTCGACAAAGTGGTATGACGACCGTCGGGGCGGATCGTTCGTGGCGCTCGTACCTGGTGCGGCTGGTGGTGCGGCGGCGGCGGCGGCGGGAACGACGGCGGCAGCGGCGCCGCGCTGCCCGGCGGCGGCGGCTGTGCGCCCGCGCCGCCCGCGCCGCCCGCGCCGGGAGCGCCGCCTGCGGCCACGCACACGATTATACCGCGAACATAGCACACGTAGCACATGCTCCGGGACACTTATTCCGAAACTGGTAACAATCCAACTTCACGTACGTCGGATAACTTTTCTCACATGTTGAATAAATGTGAATTTTAACAGCTTTTCCATAAAAACGTTGGTAAATGTACGGCGAACCATACATATTAGTTTAGCTTAATCATCTTTTTACTCAATTTCATACAATCGACCGTAATATTGAGTAAGTACGTCAATAGACAGCAACAAGAGTCGTCGCGCGTACTCCCTCGCTCCTTTATCATACTATTATGTGTATAAAAAAACTCGATATGCGCCCACAAGCATGCGCCCGCATGATCCGGTCGATGGTCGATTTTTAAACACAAATTAAAGTGTGCTCGCAACACATTTACACGTTTATCGCTTGTGATTTCGATACGGATAGACGTTTTGGTTTGTTGAAATGAGTGGCTAGTCAAACGAAGAAAATCCATTCTGGAATATTACCAAAGTGAACCTTGCATCTGGAATACCAAAGATGGAAACCATAAAGATAAGAAGAACGAGGCAGATGCCTGGAATCGTCTTGTCTTATTAGTGGAAAAGCCATAAGAAAATTATCCACAGTTTTTTTTTTATTGTGATGGAATTCTTCAGTACCTTGTTCTCATTCAACACTAAAATAACCTGGTCTTCGTTTTTGTATGCACTTAGAGTTGCGGAGCCTACTTTTCTTCCTTCCACATGTAATAATATGTTAAATGTAATTTTAAAAATAGTTGTATTTCCAAATAATTTCTGTCACTCCGATATAATTTTACTGTATAAAAAGGCAGACGAATCGGATATAAGTAATGACCATCCCGTTAGCCTTGTCTCACACCTCTACAAAATTTTAATTAAGATATTCTAAACTACATTTCTGGTTAGTTAGACGGGAACGGCTTATTGCGGGAACTGGTGGAGACCAGTTCCCGCAATAAGCCGATTTTCGTCGTGGCCTTTCCACTTCCGATTATTTTGTGTTACAAATAAAAGTGTGATAAACCAAACGCAATAGTCGAAACTGGTTCGGTATCCACCATGCTTGTCTGTTCGGAGCACACTGATGCATTCACGAACATGTAAATGATTCTCAAATGCGAGTCTACCATTTGTATAGCCTAGGGGTTTGTGGAACCTCGCTGAGACTGGACAAGCGCGTACACTTAGCATAATATGTTTTGGATACCCGGCTAGGTACTTTATTCTGTATCGAAAGGATTCAAACTTGTGACACAAAGCTTTACAATCAACCTTTGGCCTGTGGTAATGTTTCGGCAACGGGTTTAATTGTAACTGATGGTATTATTGTTAGTTAAGTTGTAGGTTACAAGCTATATATGAGTGGTGTAGGGTGTAGGGTGTAGGGTGTCGGCTGTACGTACCGAGCCAGGGCGCCGCGTGCGCGGGCGGCGCGGGCTGCGCGCTGGGCGGCGGCGGCGGCGGCGGGAAGGCGCCGGGCGGCGGCGGCAGTGCGGCGCCCGGCGGGCCTGCGAACACTGCTGTCACGTCACTGTACTGACTACTGGCCGCACCGACTGTACCGACTGTACCCACTGTACCGACTGTACCGACTGTACCGACTGTACCGACTGTACCGACACACGCCGTACGGTGCACACTACACATAATGACATTTTGATGTCGGAAAACAATTCATTCGATAGGTTCTCGCAACTGTGGGAGAGCCATGCACCTGCACGAATGGGCCGGCTCGACCGGATTGATACCACGGTGTCACAGAAAACCGGCGTGTAACAACGCTTGCGTTGTGTTTCGCCGAGTGAGTGAGGGTACCGGAGGCCCAAACCCTTTAAAAGGCCGGCAACGCACTTGCGACTCCTCTGGGGTTGCGGGAGTCTATGGGTGGCGGTAATCGCTTACCATCAGGCGAGCCGTCTGCTCGGTTGCGCCCTATTCCATAAAAAAAAAAATGTTACACAATAAAGATAGTCGAAGCCATTTTATAAAAGCGATTTTACTATATACCGGTGAATTTTTTAAGTGAGCGTGGATGACAAAATCCCTAACGATATGAAATAAAGAAAGCTACTGAAAGGAGCCTCGGTCCCGATTTTGATGAAAACTAAAACTGCATCATACATTCCGGTAAATCTTTGAAAAACATTAACATTGACATTATTATTATTGTTAAGTTAAAATTGACTGCCTCATTGATCTGGTGGTTGCAGGCACGGTGGCTAAGCGTGAAGTCCTGGGTTCAATTCTCAAGTCAGGCAGTGCTATTAAATTGTTAGGAAATTTTCAGTAGCAGCCCAGAGTTAGGTAGTTGGTGGTGTAAGACCCCTGTGCTTTCCACCTGATCTATCTCGGATCAGGTCGGATTACTTTCCCATCAGACTATGAGAGGGAAGGAGGATTGCACAAGTGTACTGGGAAGATCTCGGTACACTTGTACACTATACTAACTCCTGTGTACTTAGCTAATCTCCGTGGAGATAGGCCACCGTCACCGATATACAGTTGGGAAGAGTACTTATGAAACCTTAAATGATATTTTTTTAATTTACGTGTGTTGGGGTGCGCGGCCGGCGCCATGATGGCGCGCGGCGCGTGCGGCGCGTGCGGCGCGAACAGCGCGGGGAAGCGCCGCGCGCCCCCCCCGCCCGCGCCGCCGCCGCCCCCGCCACCGCCGCCCGGCGCCGCCTCGCCCAGCTCCGCCATCAGCGACATGTACTCCTCGTCGATCTTAGCCTGCGCATACCGCAACACATTATAGGACACTACAGTTACCAATCAGACATACTATAAAATTATATATTTTTGTGGAAAGAAAAATACGGCCGTGAGCAAGATTCAAACCTGCGCCCCCGGACCACTAAACAACTCAACCTGCTCACCACTCCGAATTCCACATTTTAATATAGCTTTGATGACATCATTGGTATATATTGTCCATTTACAGGTGAGTGAACTGACACGACTAACTTTGACAACGCATCAGTTCTATCAGGTCACGTGACATAAATATTATTTCCCCTTGTAAGAAGACATTCCCTAATTTTCAAAGTCGCGTACACAGTAAGGTGATCTACTTTAGTCGTAGCTGTAGGAGGGGACAGAGGACACACGGCGGGTACAGCTGTGGGGTGGGGTGGGGTGTACCTTGTTGGGCGTGTTGTGCAGCGTGCCCTGGCCGGGCCGCTTGGCGCGGCAGTCGCGCGCGATGTGGCCGGCGCCGCCGCACGACGAGCACACGATGCTGTTCGTCACGTTCGGCTTGTCCGGGCACTGCAACACGAGGCCGGCCATGTCTTCATTACTTTATATGTACACATGAGTCATCCATTTACAATGCCGACCGTACTAACACCGAGCGACGGAAACATATTGTATGTACTTCACTTTTGGACTCAGTTTGTTTTTACAAATGGGTTTTACCCTTTTCTAGGCCCTTACCTTTACAATAAAGTAAATAAGAAATTAATTTTAGCTTAAAATAATATTTACTAACTCTGATCGACGAAACCGAACTATTGCTTACTATTGTTAATTAAGTACATTATAATAGGTATTATTATATTTCCAATAAGTTTATGTTAATTTTGCTATTATTTTTAATGATTTTACTGTTAAATATTGTTAAGATATCTGTTTTTTCCCTGTAGCATATTATAAGCTCTCCTGCCGTCTGTGACACGAGTTTATCCTAGTACAGGCACCCTACCTTTTCATACCTTTATATTTTCTAAGATTAATTATGTACTTTTACCATGTTTATAATGAATAAATAATTTGATTTGATTAGGCCTCAAGCTGTAAGCTCAAGTGATACACATTCCAACTGAGTAGTTGACGAGGCCACTGGAGCCACTTAGACCAAACAGTGCACTAGTAGATATAAGGTGGCGCTAGTCGCTAGTCGCTAGTCGCTAGTCGCTAGTGTGGAGCGTGTCGGCGAGTGGCCAGTATACTGACGAGCCAGGTCTTGTGGTCGGTGGCGGAGCAGTTGGCGCAGCGCACGGCGTCGTTCTCGCGCAGGGTGCCGTTGAGCTGCGCCAGCTCGCGCAGCTGCATGCGGCGCAGGTCGTTCTGTCCCTCCGGCACCTCCACGCCCTGCCGGATCACTTCCTTGATCTGAAAAATAACACACATTATCTATACTCATATTATTAACGGGGAAGTCTGATTCGACGACCATCAACGTACACTCGAACCTATGATTTTATATGATTTTTGATCAAAATTACATCGTTCATTTCGTAATTCCGCCTTATAACAAAATATTACTTGGGAAAATTACATGATATGCCATCCGACAATATTCTCCGACAGGCCACCTCACAATACCGTCAGATATGCCATCTGACAATATTTATTTGAATCAGGCTGCAAGGCCCATAATAAAATACAAATACTATAATACAATATAAAGCTTAAGTAACTAACATAAAATACTACACACAAACATTAAAATACTAATTTACACGAACAATCGGCGTCGTGTGTCGCGCGGTGTCAGGTAACACTACACCTCTGGGCCGATTTTTGGTTCATAAAAGACGACAAATGTTCGGTCGGTGCTTGCACCACAAAAGAAATGAAGTTTGCATTGTAAATAAATGTAAATAAATAAATATTGTGCATTGTGACAGGACTCCAACCGCTCGGCCCTCAATACGAACTTGGTCTTGATCCGAATATACTCTACAATCTCCTCGGCCTTTGTAGAGTGAAACAGCCGGGACACGTACAGCGGCGTCACGGGCGCAGCTGGACCCAGCAGATGGTTCGGTCCAGTGGGTGCAGTACCGCACTGATCCCTACAACCTGTATGAAGTCCTGCTTGTCGCACTGTGGCAGATCCCTGTGAATGGGTTCATGGCGGTCCTCCTTGCTGCTAGGATTGTAACGCAGCGTGTTTATTAGCAGCAGCGATAGCAGCGTATGTAAGTTTCGGGTTCGACGTACTGACACATGTGGCTACCTCTACTGGAGTCGAGGGATGGTCGGTGACCATCTGGCAATATTACCCGACATGCCACCTGGCAATATTAGCTGACGTACCATCTGGCAATATTACCCGACATGTGACCTGGCAATATTACCCGACATGTGACCTGGCAATATTACCCGACATGTGACCTGGCAATATTACCCGACATGCCACCTGGCAATATTAGCTGACGTACCATCTGGCAATATTACTCGACTTGTGACCTGGCAATATTACCCGACATGCCTCCTCTCAATATTAACCGACATGCCACCTGGCAATATTACCCGACATGCCACCTGGCAATATTAGCTGACGTACCATCTGGCAATATTACTCGACATGTGACCTGGCAATATTACCCGACATGCCACCTGGCAATATTAACCGACATGTGTCCTGGCAACATTGCCCACCATGTGACCTGGCAATATTACCCGACATGTGACCTGGCAATATTACCCGACATGTGACCTGGCAATAATACCAGACATGCCACCTGGCAATATTATCTGACGTACCATCTGGCAATATTACTCGACATGTGACCTGGCAATATTACCCGACATTTGACCTGGCAATATTACCCGACATGCTACCTGGCAAAATTACCCGACATGCCTCCTGGCAATATTACCCGACATGCCTCCTGGCAATATTAGCTGACGTACCATCTGGCAATATTACTCGACATGTGACCTGGCAATATTACCCGATGTTTGACCTGGCAATATTACCCGACATGTGACCTGGCAATATTACCCGACATTTGACCTGGCAATAATACCCGACATGCCTCCTGGCAATATTACCCGACATGTGACCTGGCAATATTACCCGACAAGTGACCTGGCAATATTACTCGACATGTGACCTGGCAATAATTCCCGACATGCCTCCTGGCAATATTAGCTGACGTACCATCTGGCAATATTACTCGACATGTGACCTGGCAATATTACCCGACATTTGACCTCGCAATATTACCCGACATGTGACCTGGCAATATTACCCGACATTTGACCTGGCAATAATACCCGACATGCCTCCTGGCAATATTACCCGACATGTGACCTGGCAATATTACCCGACAAGTGACCTGGCAATATTACTCGACATGTGACCTGGCAATAATACCCGACATGCCTCCTGGCAATATTACCCGACATGTGACCTGGATATATTACCCGAAATTTGACCTGGCAATAAAACCCGCCATGTGACCTGGCAATATTACCCGACAAGTGACCTGGCAATATTACCCGACATGTGACCTGGCAATATTACCCGACATGTGACCTGGCAATATTACCCGACATGTGATCTGGCAATATTACCCGACATGCCACCTGGCAATATTATCTGACGTACCATCTGGCAATATTACTCGACATGTGACCTGGCAATATTACCCGACATTTGACCTGGCAATATTACCCGACATGCTACCTGGCAATATTACCCGACATGCCTCCTGGCAATATTACCCGACACGCCTCCTGGCAATATTAGCTGACGTACCATCTGGCAATATTAGCTGACGTACCATCTGGCAATATTACTCGACATGTGACCTGGCAATATTACCCGACATTTGACCTGGCAATATTACCCGACATTTGACCTGGCAATATTACCCGACGTGCCACCTGGCAATATTACCCGACATGCCACCTGGCAATATTAGCTGACGTACCATCTGGCAATATTACTCGACATGTGACCTGGCAATATTACCCGACATTTGACCTGGCAATATTACCCGACGTGCCACCTGGCAATATTACCCGACATGCCACCTGGCAATATTAGCTGACGTACCATCTGGCAATATTACTCGACATGTGACCTGGCAATATTACCCGACATTTGACCTGGCAAAAATACCCGACATGCCTCCTGACAATATTACCCGACATGCGACCTGGCAATATTACCCGACATGCGACTTGGCAATATTACCCGACATGCGACCTGGCAATATTACCCGACAAGTGACCTGGCAATATTACCCGACATGTCTCCTGGCAATATTACCCGACGTGCCACCTGGCAATATTACTCGACATGCCTCCTGGCAATATTAGCTGACGTACCATCTGGCAATATTACTCGACTTGTGACCTGGCAATATTACCCGACATGCCTCCTCTCAATATTAACCGACATGCCACCTGGCAATATTACCCGACATGCCACCTGGCAATATTAGCTGACGTACCATCTGGCAATATTACTCGACATGTGACCTGGCAATATTACTCGACATGTGACGTGGCAATATTACCCGACATGTGATCTGGCAATATTACCTTGTTGAGTCTACTGTGTTTCTTGGAATCACTATTGACAGCAAATTACAGTGGGGTCCGCACATAGAAAAACTGTCAGCTAGACTTAGCTCAGCCGCATTTGCTGTTAAAAAAATCAGACATTTAACTGATGTAGATACGGCCAGGATTGTTTATTTCAGTTATTTCCATAGCATCATGTCATATGGAATTCTTCTCTGGGGAAACTCGGCTGACATTAATATCATCTTTGTCTTGCAGAAAAGGGCTATTCGCTCTATTTACAACTTAGGCCCAAGAGTTTCCCTCAGGGAAAAATTTAAAGAAATTAATATTCTAACTCTTGCTTCCCAGTACATATATGAAAATTTAATGTATGTATGTAAAAACATTACAAAATTCATCAAATTGTCAGATGTCCATGCTGTGAATACTAGAAGTAAGCACAACCTTGCCGTTCATAGTACTCGTCTCCACAGAGTAAGCAACTCGTTCATGGGTCAGTGTATACGCTTTTACAATAAATTACCCATTGATATCCGAAATTTACCTGTAAATAAATTTAAAAATGTTATTAAAACCAAACTTTGTAAAAAAGGGTATTACACAATTTCGGAATATTTGAACGACAAAAATGCATGGGATTGATCCGCTATTAAAAATAATATTATGGATATGGAACAATATTTAATAATGTTCAAATTTCTTGAGATTGGTTGTTTTTGACATTGTTTAAATCTGACATTGTTTATCTCTGATTTTGACAATTTGACATTGTAATAAAATTTAACTTGACATTTTAATTAAATCATAATATATTTTTACATTTTGAATATAATAATAGAAATTTGTGAATGTGAGCATCATGTCGGTTATATATTCCCTTTCTTTTAGATTTGCAACTGTCTGGCAGTTTTTAGTATTTGTATGGCCTACGCAAATGTCCTGCCGATCTGGTATCGCCTTGCGACAGGTCGTTGAGCTCCCTAAATTATGGTTCGAGCTTTACGGTGACTGATGCATGTGTGCCGTCAGTTAGGACTGGTCAACTTAAAATTGCTACGGTTATTTCTTCAAAAGGCCTTTCCAGACACCCTACATGATTACGCTCACATAACCATAAAGATGATGTCTGGACTTTAAAAGAGACAGTGACCTCTGAGTTTGTTTCGGTTTTTCTTCTCCGAGGTAGTCAGATAGGAAATACCGGCGCCTTCTAGATTAAAAAATGACTTGTAAAAGAGTTTGTAAAGACCTATTTACAGAATAAAAATTTGAATTTGAATTTGAATTTGAATTTACCCGACATGTCTCCTGGCAATATTACCGGACATGCCACCTGGCAATATTAGCTGACGTACCATCTGGCAATAATACCCGACATGCCTCCTGGCAATATTACCCGACATGCGACCTGGCAATATTACCCGACATGCGACCTGGCAATATTACCCGACATGCGACCTGGCAATATTACCCGACATGCGACCTGGCAATATTACCCGACAAGTGACCTGGCAATATTACCCGACATGTGATCTGGCAATATTACCCGACATGTCTCCTGGCAATATTACCCGACGTGCCACCTGGCAATATTACTCGACATGCCTCCTGGCAATATTAGCTGACGTACCATCTGGCAATATTACTCGACATGTGACCTGGCAATATTACTCGACATGTGACGTGGCAATATTACCCGACATGTGATCTGGCAATATTACCCGACATGTCTCCTGGCAATATTACCCGACATGCCACCTGGCAATATTACCCGACATGCCACCAGGCAATATTAGCTGACGTACCATCTGGCAAAATTACCCGACATGCCACCTGGCAATATTAGCTGACGTACCATCTGGCAATATTAGCTGACGTACCATCTGGCAATATTACTCGACATGTGACCTGGCAATATTACCCGACATTTGACCTGGCAATAATACCCGACATGCGACCTGGCAATATTACCCGACATGCCTCCTGGCAATATTACCCGACATGCCACCTGGCAATATTAGCTGACGTACCATCTGGCAATAATACCCGACATGCCTCCTGGCAATATTACCCGACATGCGACCTGGCAATATTACCCGACATGCGACCTGGCAATATTACCCGACAAGTGACCTGGCAATATTACCCGACATGTGATCTGGCAATATTACCCGACATGTCTCCTGGCAACATTACCCGTCATGCCACCTGGCAATATTAGCTGACGTACCATCTGGCAATATTACTCGACTTGTGACCTGGCAATATTACCCGACATGCCTCCTGGCAATATTAACCGACATGCCACCAGGCAATATTACCCGACATTTGACCTGGCAATAATACCCGACATGCCTCCTGGCAGTATTACCCGACATGTGACCTGGCAATTAAACCCGACAAGTGACCTGGCAATATTACCCGACAAGTGACTTGGCAATATTACCCGACAAGTGACCTGGCAATATTACCCGACATGTGATCTGGCAATATTACCCGACATGCCTCCTGGCAATATTACCCGACATGCCACCTGGCAATATTAGCTGACGTACCATCTGGCAATATTACTCGACATGTGACCTGGCAATATTACCCGACATTTGACCTGGCAATATTACCCGACATGCCTCCTGGCAATATTATCGGCGTTGGTGGCGGTGATGTAGGCGTGCAGCGGCTCGTCCTCGCCGGGCAGCGGCTGGCCGTCCTTGTGTTATGTTAGTATAACGTAGTACCTTCTCCACCGCCTTGTTGACGCAGTCGGCGTTGGTGGCGGTGATGTAGGCGTGCAGCGGCTCGTCCTCGCCGGGCAGCGGCTGGCCGTCCTTGTGTTATGTTAGTATAACGTAGTACCTTCTCCACCGCCTTGTTGACGCAGTCGGCGTTGGTGGCGGTGATGTAGGCGTGCAGCGGCTCGTCCTCGCCGGGCAGCGGCTGGCCGTCCTTGTGTTATGTTAGTATAACGTAGTACCTTCTCCACCGCCTTGTTGACGCAGTCGGCGTTGGTGGCGGTGATGTAGGCGTGCAGCGGCTCGTCCTCGCCGGGCAGCGGCTGGCCGTCCTTGTGTTATGTTAGTATAACGTAGTACCTTCTCCACCGCCTTGTTGACGCAGTCGGCGTTGGTGGCGGTGATGTAGGCGTGCAGCGGCTCGTCCTCGCCGGGCAGCGGCTGGCCGTCCTTGTGTTATGTTAGTATAACGTAGTACCTTCTCCACCGCCTTGTTGACGCAGTCGGCGTTGGTGGCGGTGATGTAGGCGTGCAGCGGCTCGTCCTCGCCGGGCAGCGGCTGGCCGTCCTTGTGTTATGTTAGTATAACGTAGTACCTTCTCCACCGCCTTGTTGACGCAGTCGGCGTTGGTGGCGGTGATGTAGGCGTGCAGCGGCTCGTCCTCGCCGGGCAGCGGCTGGCCATCCTTGCGGCCGACCTTGCCTTCTTTCACGGAGCCCTTGCCGCGAATTATTATCTTAGCGCCGGTTTCCTTCTCCATAGCTGCAAGCAAAAAAACGAACGAACTCTGAAGTTATACATTTTTGAGGAAAGAAAAGAAAGACTAGGTGTTTGATATGCATGCATTAATGAATAATAATGAATTTTCAAAGATTTATTTATAGTCGTTAAGGTAATTGCATCTTTACGACATTGTATTTACTGCAAAGTTAGTCGTGTAGGTTCAGTATCTGGTAAAGGGACTGAATAGATGGCAATGACGTCACTAAGACGTAAAATGTGGAAAAAGAAAGAATAGAACGATCGTATTTTTATTTCCAGAAAAATATATATCTTTAATTATTTAGTTTTTGCTGCATTTGACAAGCAGTAGAGGTACGGGTACCTTTGAGCGTGTTGCCGCGCGGCCCTATGAGCAGCCCCACGAAGTTGATGTCGGGGTGCTCCTCCTGCGGGATCATCACCTTGTCGTGTACGCGGATGATGGGCGGCCTGCAACACATCACAATAGGTCAATCCTTCAAAGTCAAATCATTTATTTCAATTAGACCATTTATAGGCACTTTTGAATTGTCAGAAGCTAGTTGCCACGTTTCAAATTGTACATTTCTATGGAGAAGAACGGGCAAGAAACTCCACGGTTACTCTTTTTCATCATATAGGTTTTTACAATAGTAGATATTGGTTACACTGTTTCTATTGCAAAATAGTATGTGAGAACAATGTAAGATGATGCCACTGAAAGAGTTTAGTTTAACAATTCAACAATTTTGTCATGACTTTTAGAGATGACCAGTCCCAACTGACAGCGCCCGTACACGAACGTGACGCATGCGTCAGCATCACCCAACTCGACCATATTGTAGGGAATCGAATGACCCAACACACACGCCACCATCAGCGGGACATTTTAATGAGCATGACATACTCTATCTTCCAGACAAAGAACAAAATAGAAACGCCGTAAAATGGTTACATGGTGTGTAACCATTTTACGGCGCTTCTATTTATCTTTTTTTCTCTCATGTACTTTATTTATAATTAAGTACTAGTTGTGTATTGTACTGTACGTACTTGTAGTCGGGCGGCGGCTTGAACTCGGGGTTGATCTGCTGCATGCGCGTGACGAGGCGATGCCTCTCCTCCTGCAGCTTGTGTGTCAGACGTATGTAATGTTGTGTATTGTACTGTACGTACTTGTAGTCGGGCGGCGGCTTGAACTCGGGGTTGATCTGCTGCATGCGCGTGACCAGGCGATGCCTCTCCTCCTGCAGCTTGTGTGTCAGACGTATGTAATGTTGTGTATTGTACTGTACGTACTTGTAGTCGGGCGGCGGCTTGAACTCGGGGTTGATCTGCTGCATGCGCGTGACCAGGCGATGCCTCTCCTCCTCCAGCTTGCGGCGCGTGCGGTACTCGCGCGTGTTCAGGCGCTTGCCGTCCGTGGAGTAGATGGGCTCCGGCGACGGCGACCTGCGCATACTGTAGGGTAGACAACGCCCGCGCCGCCCGCCCCTCGGCCGGACGGTCGTCATATCATGTCGCGATCAACTCTTCGACACGTTAGCTATGCTGTTGCTTTTTATTATTATATATACTTTTTATGTCAAAAGGTTGTTATTGACCGTATAGTAATGAGAAACTGATGGTAGTTCCACGTCTGTTATTTCGTTCTGAGGTTGACGTTGAAACTGCCTGTAGAGCTATAATACCGCTGTACGTTATTGGATTGTACATCGTTACGGTTACTGGAAGTCTTGAAATGGTAAAAACTAGCGTCTCGAGAGTTCCGCGGCCACTCAATGACATGACACGGTGCTCAATATTATCTCTGTGGGATATCCTACAACTGTTATTTAACTTATTAAATATTTAATTACTCGGAGCGGATATTATTGAACACCGGACAATTAAAAGTATAAAGGAAGTATGTGCACTGATATCCTACTCTAAAACCTATATCCTAACGCCCTGAGAAAAAAGAATAATTCAATTAATTTGATCCTGAAATTTTAATTAAGCTCATTCATTAGCCCTGAAAATAATCTGGTTATTAATATAATTATAATTGAGCTGTAGTCGCTGAAAATTATCAATAATAATTATTAGATGAGTTTAGTTAATTAATTGAATCATTAGTGTTTATGAGCAGTCTGTGCGACCTGCAAAATGAAGAAAATGGCTCATTAGTAGGGCGGGGACACGACACGCTCCACGTTAGTGTCGCCTCTTTTAACATGCCTGACGCACTCCGGATTTGATTATTCCTTTCAACTGCTGTATTGTATAACCATAAGAACTTTTTTTTTTATCGTAGTGTGCCATACATTTAATGAGTTATATTAAATGAGGCTTGATTTTTGCACATATTAGGTTGCAGTCAGATTTTTGTTCCCAAGCTTAGACTTAGCCGAGTGTAATGATGTGTTACAAATTGGTCGAAAATCATAATATTTTGAACAAAGGTCTCCTGTCGCAGTCGAGCGAGCTGCTCTCGTGCACGTTGGGGGTGCGCCGCGTGGAGCGTGCGTAGTGTATATAATAATGAAAACATCATGTTATACTCATAGTGTGGCGCGCGCAGGTCGCGTCGGCCATGGCACAAACCTCTCCTCGATGTTGGCGGGGATGCCCAGGTCGCCCGAGCGCAGCTTGCGCGACACCTCCTCGATCTGCAGCTGCACTGCAAGGGAACGGGTTAGCCGACCGCGGCCACACGCACGCATTAGATACTGCCGCTCAGCGACACCACACCGACACATACATAGGGAGCTACGGTATCAGTACACGCTACAACACTCGACGATAGCGCTGAAATAGGCCTATTATGCTGAAATCAAAATAACATTTGCCGCGGAAGCGCCAGGCCCACTAGGCCAGCCTCACTATAAGACATCGTGATCTTTTGATCATAAATTCAACGCATCGACCCACCGGCGGGGTTTTATATAAAGTTTTTAGCTGAACGTGACACGTGTACGAGTTAATATCGTCGACCCGAACCAGTAGTCAGTTTAAAGATTTCGATTGTCTTGTCAACTCATTACCGTATTCTATTTTATGTGACATTCTGTTGACTACTTAATATCAGTTTGATTTATATTAGATAGCAAATCTTAACATTTTCGGAGATGTAGTTACCACTATTGTTTCGGACCGACGATATTATTTTATTTTAGAGTTTAAAGTATTATTTCTTATTAAAGTAAAATAGTGAACATTTACCATATTCGTTGCTTATTGCAATTTAGTTAGTTGAAAGTTTAGAGGGATTATAGTAAAATGACAAGTGAGTGCTTATAACATCCGGCGTCGCATTTTGTCTGTTTATGAACCTACAGTTATGTTTGCCCTTTATTTAATGTTCCCAGCATCAGAATAATATATAGAGTGCAATAAGAACATATTAAATGCTTTAAACAGGTCTTAATATTCACATAAATTAAAATCTCATTAGAATAATTGTTCAGCTAAAAACAAACAAGTGGAATAAAATTATAATAAAGAAAATAAATAAAAAAAAACCCGCGAGCGAGCCAGTCGGGTACTAGGGGAACAGAATTGACTAGGAGTAATATTGTATCGAGTCTCCGGAATGATCTGTGTGCGGCCGTCACCGGCAGCCGAGAGGCGGTAACGTTATGCTGGTGTGCGGCCGCAGATCACAGATGGTTCCGGAGGGCGGGCGTGCGGGCGGGAGGCCTGCGCGGCACTCACGCAGGTACTGCTCCTCCTGGTCGCGCGTGAGGGTGGAGGGCAGCACGGTGGGCAGGCCGGGGATGAACGTCTTGTCGTGCTCCGAGCCCATCCAGCGCGTGCGCCGCCGCCGCGCGCGCCGCTCCGCCGCCGTCTCGCCCGCCGGCCCTGGCGGCGAATAGTCTGTCAGCCGTCAGCCCCGTCTACTCACTGCTCTACTGTACTGCTGTACTGCTGTACTGCTACCTCCTCACTACCTCGTCACTACCCCGTCACTAGCTCGCCGAGTGGGGAACTCGACCTCACCGATACTCAAACCGATCGTTCAAGTGTGACTATATATAACGCACCACACTCACTGGAGGCCTTCGTCTAGCGATGCTTTTCTCAAATAAAACGTTGTGGAATTGTGTGTGTGGTTATATTAGACAAATGATTATTCTCATTACATATAATAAGGACTTACGATAAAAGAATCATTTTTTAGTCTGAACATAACGATAGACCACATTAAGCAGTCAGAATAAAAATATTTTATTAATTAAACGAATCCTCTCCTGCTTGTGTAAAAAAGGCCTATGCCCTGCGGCAATTTGATTATAATACAACACCGCAGAGTTCCAGGTTTGAATTTGTTAATTCAGTGTGTGGGGTGTGTGGGGTGTGTGGGTGTGTGGGTGTGTGGGTGTGTGGGTGTGTGGGTGTGTGGGTGTGTGGGTGTGTGGGGTGTGGGGGTGTGTGGGTGTGTGGGTGTGTGGGGTGTGTGGGGTGTGTAGTATGATGTGAAGGTAGTACGCCAAGGTAAGCACAACATACCGAGCCCGTCGTCCTTGTCGTCGTCGGGGTGGTAGTCGTGGGCGGGCGGCTTGTCGCGGTAGCGCTTGTCGGAGCGCGCCTGCAGCAGCTCCAGCTTCTGCTGCACGGAGGTGGGCGGCGGGATGGCCGTGGCGGCCGACAGCGCGGCGGCGGCGGCCGCGGCCGGCTGCACGGGCGCCGCCATGCGCCGCTGCGCCACAAACGTCTGTTACGCGAACAACCACCGACCAAAACGTCAACACAAACAAAACAAACAACAGAAACGTAATGTACGGACCACTCAACAAACTCACGATGCGGCTTCATACACCGCACTAAATTAAAACCTCGTGTTCTTCTCATGATACCGTATGGCTTTTAATATCGTATATCAAAATTGACATCGTACGTAGTAGCGTAAGTAATATAACACGTATTAACCTTTCGGCTCAGTAACGTACAGATCTGTACGTTGTAACAATAAAAATCTATTGTGTCTGCTAATGACTGACGCAACAGCTTTAAATTACAATATCTACTACTTAGCACTTCTTATCGCGTGTTTGATGATCAATCTAGTGTCTGAGTTCAAACCATCCGTAGGTCTCTGTCATGGCTTTGCACACCATCGAGAACATCTCTCAGGTGTGCTGGTTTCCTCACGACGTTTTCCTTAACGATATAAACGAGTACTACTTCAAATACGCACATGACTCGCAAAGTCGGTAGTGCACGGATTGAATGATACTATAACCGGCGGTCGAATCTTGATTTTTTATTTATTTTTTACATATACTGTCCCACTGCCGTGGTAAGATCTTCCCCATATTGTTCAATAATTCTCTGTCCAATGCTTTATCTGACCAGTTCTTTGTAAAAGCGTCAATATCATCACATCAGCATTTCCTCGGCCTTCTACGGAGGCGACGTCCAGTTTTAGACATAGGGTAGTGATTGTGGTCCAACGATCTGGGTACTGTGTTCCTACATCTGTGATACCGGACCTGCGTACCTATTCGCTATCTCGGTTGCCAACCGAATTGATGGACACTTTGTAGTACATTGCGTCGTGTGTTACAGCTTGTCTATGATGAGCAACAATAGTAAAAACTTACGACGCAATGTACTACAAAATGTCCGTCAATTCGGTTGGCAACCGAGATAGCGAATAGGTACGCAGGTCCGGTAACACAGATGTAGGAGCAGCTGCTAACAGCTGCAAATAGGTACGCTGGAGCGTGTTGTGAAATGGCGACTGCGGGCTCCTTCACATAGGTACCTTGAATTTGAACTTCTCAGAGAAATTTATTTAATTTTGAATATTTTTTTGTTCATTTATTCTTCATATTTAATATTAATTCGGACTTTATTGAGATAAATCTTAAGTTTTATCACATTTTTAATGATTTTTTTTGTCGCTTGTTATTCAATTTTATGCCTAAATGATACAGTATCATGAGTAAAATACGAGGTTAATATATTTCCGTATATCGGAACAATCGTTTATAGTTGTCTGTCACACTCGACAGTACAATCCCCGTCGTCACGCATGTACGACATTAAGGAGGCCGACTATTGCACTCACTTGAGGGATTACATATTTTAAGGACAGTGCTTTTGTTAACCACTCCTTTGTGTCATTTGACAACAAGATGGAAATTCTTTCATGTAATAAATCCAATATTAAATTTCTGAATAATCCTGTAATAGTAATTGTAATGTATAAAGTATTATGCTTAAACATGAAGAACTTCCATAGATAATACAAAAAAAAAGAAAAAAAAAACTTTGAATATAAACACAGGAAACAAATAATAATATAATGATTATGTAACATGTTAGCTTACCGCATAGTTGATATATTTCTACAAAATGAAATATTATGTTAATTGTTAAAACATAAGAGTTTCAATAGAAAAATAATCACCAGACCAGCTTACATGTGATCATAATGATCCGAGCATTCAACATATTGAAGAACAATATGAACTTGTTATTATTCAATACAGACAAGCAAGCTACTGTACCGTCACGGTAGTGATAGCTAAATCGCCTTTTAGACAGACCTACACATCTACGTGTGGCGTGGCGATGCGGTGACCAGCTCAAGTAAATCATTCTGATGATCCAGAAACTCCGGAGACGAACACTTAGGCTATAATTATTCAGTAGTCATACTTGGATTTTAGCAATGCCAGTTTTTATAAAAAAAAAAAAATTTTTAGTAAAATACTGCTGCATTTAGTTAGGATGTAGTAGATGTAGAAAAAGTCTTGTCTGATGATGACCAACTTAAATGGATGACCATAATATAAACAATTATTAATTAAAGTTACCTCTCGCTCTCTAGCATTGTGCTGAAAAATTCTAATACTCATTCTAATACTTTATGACATTCATAAACTATTGATGGTGTCAGTAACATGAGTCTGGTCTGCGCATCTATTGGCTATTTGCAAGACGTACGGCGCGAAAATGACCATCAATTCGATAGTGACGGAGATAGCCCATAGGTACGTAGAACACACAAATATACAAGGTGATACTATCAATGATGATAATGATGAAAATGTACACGGTGATGTATTTGACTCGGCAATACTAGCAAATTATAGTCCTAACGATGAATTTCTAGTAATTTGATCATATTTTAACAAGTAAAACCGTTTTAACCGGTTAATAAGTACAAATATTTTTGATCAAGCAGGAAGCTGTCTGGAATAAACATATAATAAAGCTAGCAATTTTATTTTTGTTTGATAGAAATTGCCACTTTTTTATAGTTTAATTCTTGGTAGAAAATGTCTGATTGGGGAGAAAGTCATACATTCTAAAACCAAAATTTTCTACAGTATTGTAGACTTTAAGTAAATAAATAGGTTCACTATTGATTCACATAATATTTTATGTCATAATTTACATTGGCATACTTTTACTTATCCTAATAATCGATTTGCATAAATATTTAGGCCTAATATTTTTTACTATAACTACTGGTAGCACAACGGTTTTGAAGCAAATTATTACAAACGCATAACAAAGTAAGTTTTGTAAATTGACTGTTTGCTTTGGGCGAAATAACTTTCGTACCTATATAAAATACACATTGTTCACGGCTTAGCACCCGCCGCACTGTAACCTACTGTCAGAGTGTAGTACTCAATATAATATTGAATATAAGTAGGTAATATCTACTTTTTAGGTTCAAAAAGATACGCCCGAATAATTAACTCCTTATATGTTATCACAATATGCCTTATAACTTTATGCTACTCAAAATTAGACCCAAAAAGATAACTCAAACGATAGACAAGCCTTTTTTTGTTATCGTTTGGTTGATGAACAACCTAGTGTCAGAGTTTAAACCGCCCGTAGGCCTCTGAAATGGCTTCACACACCATCGAGAACATCTCCCTGGTGTGCTGGTTTCCTCATGATGTTTTACTTCACTGTTTTAAGCAAATAATAATTATTTTTTAATACACACATGACTCGAAAAGACGTAAGGTAAAACGTACGAATTAGTGCGTGCTTTGGATTTGAACTAACGACCTCTGACTTGCCAGTCCAACGGTCATGGTCATACCACTAGGCTATCACTGCTAGTTATGCCTATCTAAACAGTATGCAAAAAAATATGTCAAGTATTATTATACCATTCAAAGTTACGCCTAAATCGTTATACCAAAATAAATTAGACATAAAAAAATGCAAATCAAAGGGATCCAGAAAAAAAAACACGCCATCACTAGACTGCGAAGTTCCTACATACTGATAACACAAGGGGTCTGAATGCATGGTCCTCGGACGGACGTCTGTTAGAGAGTGACATGTGGTAGCGCGCAACAGTCACCTGCGCGACGGCGGCGGCGGCGAGGATGGCGGCCTGCGTGGCGGGGTTGATGGCGCCGTTGCTGGTCACCTGCCGCGCCGTCGCCTTCGTCGTCGTGCCCACCATCTGGTCCAGCAGGGCTATCGTACCATCCCTGCAAACATATTGTACATTAATAGCACACAAAAACATATACAGAAGTATAAGGTTACTTCTTATCATATGGGTGGACCAACAATCTAATGTCACAGTGAAACACGTTAACAATCCAGTAATACCTAGTCGGTACACGGGAAATGTTTAACTATTGTGTTTGTTTTGCAGACAGTAAGTGTTAATTCCCATAGGCATCTGAGACTCTGACATGACTTTGCAAACCATTCGCATCATCAGGAGTACTGGTTTCCTAAGGAATTTTCCTTCACATTTTAAGTTAATAATAATTTCTAATATGCGCATGTCTACAAAAAGTCAGTGGTTCCTACCTTGGGTTCAAACCTGAGACCTTGTTTGCTAATTTCATGGGCATAACACTAGTCTATCACTACCACAAGGATACAAGATATTACATATTTTTTATTAATTTTAGTTAAGCTAGTAACTTTTTAATGATTTAGTGAGCTAACAAGCATGCTTTTCATCCACAGACATAAGAATAAGAAGTTAATGCAGTGCTAAAGATGCATGACTTTGTCTTATGGTGAATACAAACACAGTATATGTATAGTGTGTGATAAAGATAGTATATTTGTCAATACATGAGTATGCAGTACAAACAGGTCTGTAAAGCGAGATGGTACAATAAAAAAAGACACGTCCTTAGATATTTTGCCCACAAAGGCGTACACAATTAAAATTTAGATGTATTACTACCTAATATTGTTTAAAATTACAAATCTGAACTTAAACTACTAACAAAACATTAAGAAGAACTCAGACCAAGTGTAAAAAAATGAGGCTTTATTTATTTAAAAAATCATTTAGATTATACAAACACTGTTCTATTAGATACTTTTAGTTGAAGTTTGAATTTAGTATTAGTTAGTTGTTTAATAGATTTAGGTATTTAGTTAAATATTACTGGTGCAAGACAGAAAATACTTTTGTGCATTAGCGCAGTATTAGATTTTACAATACACAGTTTATCGTTGTCTCTATGATTGCGAATAACTATGTCTAGAGACGGCTGAATAACTGAGGGTTAGTTTTAACGAAAATATCTACTTCATATATGAACACAGAAGGTGATGTTAATATGCATCTTATATTTAATAAAATAAGGTTTACAACTTTCCGTTGTGTCAAGCCCAAACATAGTTCTAATACTTTTTTTGTGACTTGAAAATAATTTCCTTACTGGTAGTTTCCCCAAAATATTACACCAAACCTCAGAATGGATCCAACAATGCCATGGTACGCTGTAACAAGGGCGTCGCAGTTTATTACTGCTGCTAATTTGAATAGTGTGTATGCTGAAGAGTTAACCCTCTTTGCCAATCAAATCCATCTGCATGTGCTTTCCAGTTCAGATTCTTGTCTACTGTGATGCCTAAATATTTAGTTGTGTCAACTGTGCTTAGAGTAGTCCCCTGGTAGTTGATCATAAAATTTCGGGCGACCATCCATTGGTCGAACCACATTAGTTTAGTTTTTCTATATTAATTTTTAGATTATTATTATTCATCCACTGTATTAAAGACTGGATTATATAATTGATCTCTTTCTCATTTGTATTGTTATTTTTGAAGTGAATTGTTACAGTACTGTCATCAGCAAAAAGTATCATAAGGAAGTTTATCGCTTTCGCTTTGTTATGCTGAGATAGGGACCTTTTTTGGTCTCGTGCATGTAGCATAATGTACCATTTATAGTATGTAAGTTCTATACTTTTTATTAATATTTGTATTTTCTGTTACTCACTTGTTCCTTACCAATTACTGTTTTAGTATAAGTTCTGCACTGAGACTAAAATAAATTATTTCTTTCTTTCTTCTTTCTTACGGTAAATAATTAATGTAGATAATAAAAAGTATTGGACCTAATACACTGCCTTGTGGAACGCCGAGGCGAGGAAATCCTGCTGATAGTCAAATAAATACAAATAAGTAGCCATGTATTTAATTAATATAAGTTATTAATATTTCAAGACATAATATGAATCAGGATAATCTGAGTATTGTCGAGGTATCCCAGCTAACCCAAGGAAATAATGAGGAAAAACGTTTAAATTAACCCCAATAAATATAATAAAAAATTGAATTTTTAATAAATAAGGATTTAAAATAAATAGCTATTATAAATAAATTAACAAGGATATTCAGCAAAACCGTTTATAACGTGTTCCGGGAAAGAATCACCCTTATGTTTACAACTTGTTTATGTACACTGACCCCATTTAACGTTAACCTGTCTTCGATCATTTTGGATCTCATTCTTGCTGCTCTAGTGTTTTGCATGAATACAACATCACAGGCCGCGCAGCGAGATGTTTTCAAAAGTTAATGCGTAATATAAAGTAATCGTAATATGACTCTAACAAAACATTTATTGACAACTGTGGGTACCTAAACATGCAAATTCTATAGCTGTTGCATGTTGAAAATAGATAGCGCTGCCCGGTACCTATGAGCAATAGCGTGATGATTCCTATTTATTGTAAAAGGTTGACCATTCAATTGTAGTGAAATTTCCATCAACTTGGTTGATACTTCAACCATATTCATTAAAATACACAAATATATGTTGCTCTACTATGCGCGCCGCTGTTCCGTTGGTGCTGTATAAGTGATATTACTATGTACTTATGTGTTTTATGCTCCACTATGATCCGCTACAGTGATAACCCCATCAAATTTTGTAAAATTATAAGCATACTGTTTCTAAAAATTGTGGTTTCAGCTTCTGTATTGGCTATGTACTTACACAACAAATTAAAATTTTGGAAAAGATGTAATGTAGAGTTTCATTGCAGTACAGATATTCTTAATAATTCAAGTTACTTCATGAGCTGAACTATTTTAAAACAATTATAATATTAATTATATTATATGTTAAGCAAAATTATCATCCAATGTGTTACTGAATGATAGATCTTCTAGACAGATCAGCCCCATTCTCTGCATTAATTTGATATATGACCAAGTTATCAATAGGGATGGATGTATGTTTTTTATATTTTTATTCTATTGTATACTGGTACATTACCGCGAAAAAATATAATACTTGCAAAAAAAATTATTATTGAGTATTTAAATTATCAAACAAACCTGCAATCAGTTTTGGTCGTTTGAAACGCCGCCATCATGGCGCGCTTTCTCTGACTTCAGAGAACACATTATAAAAGATATCTTGTATATGGAGTGTTTAATTAACTATTTATTAATTTGAATGAATGGATTTTCTTTAAAGAATAAAGTTAAAACTCAAGAAGAACCACAAAGCATGATAAATACCCAGTAACAACATACTCGAGATATTCTCATCGCGGACAGTAATGTCACGTTTCACTCTAACCAACCAAATTGACATTTTAAATTTCACTCGCATGATTCTTCTTGACTTCTTCAAGTCGTCACTATAATATTTCATAGTTGAAACACAATTAATTAAAAACGTAATTGAATAGGTGTTATTCTACAGCAATAAAGATTATGAATAAAAAAAATTGACCTAAATTTGAATCACATGCATATTCCCTATTGCATTACTATTTAAGATGAAACATATAGAAAGAACCCTGAACAAATAAAAAAAAATATCAAATAAAGATTCTACTCATGTCTGTATATTTTTTTTTCCTAAAATAAAAATGTGTATCGATTTGAAATTCCTGTTGTATTAATTTTATTTATAGTTTAATGTAAATACACGGTACAGGCACTATATATTGAAAATCCAGTAACCATTATGCCAGATATTGACATATTATCCGGTATCCAGCCGGCCAGATACCGGATAGTTGCCAGATATCCACTTCATCTCTAATTACTATAAACATAATCAAGATACACCACCCTTAAGGCGACCCACTGACCCAACATCTCCAGCAACACACTATTAGAAGGTATTACATATGATGCAATTTTTTTACCTATCTTTAGATTTCCGGCTACGGCTTCGACTCCTGGTGCGCGAGCGGCTGCGACTGCGGCGCTTCTCCTTGTGGCGGTCGCGGCTGCGACTGCGCTCTCGTTCTTTATCCCTGCAGAAAACAGAAGATTAAAAACACATAGCCAGACGGACAACGAAGTTATCATAGTGTTGCCCATACTTCAACTAAATATGCTAAATGCGGTCTAACAAGCGAATTATATATGAGAACTTTTAACCCTAAATACAACAATTAGACCTACCAGTTCGAGTGGCTTTACAAAGTTTGTAATACAAACGTACCTTTTGGAGCGGTGGCGGTCCCGATCTCTATCCCGATCGCGGTCGCGATCACGATCACGATCCCGGTCGCGGTCGCGCTCCCTATCTTTATCGCGATCACGGTCCCTTGTCTTCTCACGATCCCGTTCCTTGTGCCGGTCGCGCTCCCGGTCGCGGGACCTTGAACGACTTCTATCACGATGTCTTGAACTCATAGCTGGCGCTTGTTAGAACACAATTTTGAAATAAACAATTTAGCTGTTTGACAAAAACACGTCCACAATTTCTTACAACGCCTTGATAATTGTTTTGATACACCAAAAATATTACAGAAAGATGGTGTTTATTTCTGAAATAACAAGGAAGCAGAATAGAGTGTAGCAGATTGAAATTGTAAATGGTTAATTAATTTCTAACTTCATGTAATTCATTTTAACTGTCAAGAAGAACTCGACGTCGAACTTGATTAACATCCAAAATGGCGGCGATGATTGTCTACAGATAATTAATAAAATTAAATAGGTCCAAAGAAGTTTTAGGTACCTTTATGTTTCTTGGGTCCAAATCCTAGGAAAATAAATAAACAGATACACTACATAATAAATATAATTATTATTATAAAACAAAGTCACCTGCCGCGTCTGTCTGTTTGCGATTTTCACCAATAGACAGAGTGATTCATGAGGAAGTTTTAAGGGACTACTCAGTCTTAGACTATATACCTAGTTTAAGTGTATAATTAGTCAAGATTTTGTGTAAATTGATTAAAATATAACGATGATTGTTGAAGATGACAGAAAAAATCAAGCCGACTGGGAACTTTCATCGAAAACACTGCCTAATCCCTTTGAGATTTAATTAAACAATATATGGTGGGATCGTTCTTCTTTTATAGGTCTATAAAAAAGTCCGTGCACAGTACACAAAAACAGATCACCGCCATTTCAGTCTCGCAGAACGTAGTGATTATATACTCTTTAGGCCTCGCCACCGAGGCCCATCGCGACGTCTCCGTCCACCCGTGCTCGCGCCGCTGAGCCTGTAGCTTTAAATTCCTTAGATATTTCATCTAAGTTCCAAGAGTTCCAAATATATAATTAGTAACGTTATCTATCCATTTCTATGAAAATACACAAGTGATAACCATTACATTCATAAGCTCTTTGGAGCAAAGCTGTCGCGAAGACTCTTAATTAAAAACGAAAAAATGTAATCTTCCTTTTAGTGATAAAATTATTGCGGCAAGTTTTGATTCGGATTTCAACCGCACGCAATTTTATCTGGTATTTAAGTCTACAATATGGTAACTAGAGACCGGATTATATGAATTTGGAATTTGCATATTTAGCCACTTTTCACGTTTATTGCATATTTTAACTAAAAACTACTTTTATACGACAGGAAGGAGAAATAATACAAGATTTTGTACTAAAGGGCGTCAAGTAACCGGCGCGGTTTGCGTCCAGTGGTGAATAGGGTCCGCGGCCTACTGGCTTCGATAGCAACAAAAAGTTCGGTTGAGCCCCTCGGCTCATTCCTATACCCCTTCAACCTCTGGGCACACACTTGAGATTGAGTCACAGCGTTTATTTTTGTATTTTGTTTAACGGTCAACTCACGCGCATTCTTTTGGTTTGCTCAACTAGTTTCGAACTCGAACGGAGCCTTTATTCATAAGCTGAGCCTGCGGCAATGTGGCGAGTCAATTTTTTTTTTTCGTAAAAAGTATAATCTTAAAGTAAACACAGACGCTAAAAATGGTACATACGATATGGATTTCTAAGCGTAGGTAACGTTTAACTAAAGAACATAAGTGTACATTACCATTATACCTAACTATAGCCTACCTATGTTAAATAAATTAAGTAATATAAAATACTCTGCGTACCCCTAACCTAAGGGATAGAAAGTGTTTTGAGTAATCGAAGACACAATCTTACTACTGATACTGAACATTTCAAAAACAGTATCAGCGGTGCGAGCACGTTTCTTTGAAAACTAGAGTGAAAACTCCATCAAAACTAGTTCTTAAGTTATAACTGTTCGGACAGACAAACAAAGAACGTTTCCAAAAATTGAGATTTTTAGATAGTACCTACAACCACATAAAAATTTTGGTAAAATATTCAATGTACAGAAAAAGTACCTCTACAGTTTAATTATAGTACTAGCTGTGCCCCGCGGTTTTACCAGTGTATAATTATATTTTAATTACCTATTTAGTACCGAGTGGTTTCGGGCCCGCCTCCTGAGCCACAGATTGTGGGTTCGAACCTGGCATGTACGAATGTGACTTTTTCAATGTCATATGTACTTTTTTAGTTCATCTAAGACATCACAGACATCCGGTGAAGGAAAACATCGTGAGGAAACCTGGACTTGGTAGTCTGAAATAGCCATTCCACAGAGAGCTAGCGGGGTGATTAAGCTCGTGCCTTCTCTGTATGAGAAGAGGCCCTTGCCCCGCAGAGGGACAGTTGTGGGTTGGTAATGTTTTTTTTATTTATTTAGTGCTAACCAACAAATAGAAAATAATTCACAGTTTATCTCTTCTCGACAATGCTTGTTTCTCGTCGGGTGGGGTTTTGCGTCAAACAGCTCGTTCGCCTGAGTGATCATTTACTTTCCTTTTCCATTACATATCTGCTAAGCTATGCGTCCAAATAACATACTATAAAAGGCGCAATTTATCTTTATAAAATTGTCTTGATTATGAAGAAACTTTCGTTCGTAATGATTAATATGCTATGCCAATTATTGATGCTAATATACCTATCACTTTTAAATATTCAATAAAAATTTGGCACAAAGTACCTTAAATGTGGCTTAAGTATAAGACATGGACCGCAGACTTTTTTACATCTAAGTCGGTACTGAAGACAGAAATTTTTGTAGAACATTATTTTACGTGTCACTAACCATTATGCCAGAGCACGCGGAGATAGTTGTTCGGCAATATTTATGACTAGCTGAGAGGTGTAGCCTAATATTACATATCCTGTAATACTACTAGTACCTATACTAAATAATTTTATTGTGGAATACACTGGATCTGTTCAGTCTATATTTAGATCCGAAAGGTAGCTCGATTTTAACAACTTGAATCGTGATCCCTTTACATAGTTGAAGAGTCAACCGATTTAAATAGCTAAAGACAATGCTCGCTGAACTGCAGGGATACTAAATAGGTATCGCTGCATGAGTTTAAGATTCAACCTTATAAAGTTTTAATATGTATCACCATGCTATCGCTCATAGGAACTGACAGTACATCGAGTATTCTTGAGGTGGCTAGATAAATTTTAATCGGAAGATATATCAGAGGTCGATGGACAGCGGTGGCCGCGGCCAGCGATCAGCGCGTAACTAGCCGTCGAGCGGGGAACCTCTCCTCCCGTGACTTCTGTCAATTATTACTCTTTCACTGGTTATTTGGTATATTGTGGATACCTACCTGTATTATTTTTTGAACTGATAAATACAATATAACTTATGGATTGTGTGGTAATTTTCTTTCCTTAGACCTGCCATTAACATCTCTTCTGCCTCCGCCTTAGATTCCGACAAACCAAATTAAAAACTCCGCCTTCCGTACATCCTAACTAGGGCGAAAGTCTCACGGTAGGTAGGTATGGTATTTTCGACAGTATCTTACTACTACTTTACCTGTCAAAATTCAAATTTATACTATGGTTAACGTTATCAATATTACGATAATTTTTTAGGCAGTCAATCAGCTAAATATACCTACATGTTTTCCTTTATAGAACACACTGAACTATTTCTATGTATTAAGGCATTTACTGCTCTGATTTACTATGCACAACTGCACAAGAAGTGTGTGTAAAAATCAAGTAATAAAATTTTTAGGCCATAATAGTACCGATAATTAGCCTAAATGAAGGTATTAAATGAAATGAAGTTCTTGAGAATAAACAGACATCAGTGCTTTCTCAATATATTTCAAAGATCAAAATACATTTCTTACAACTTGTAACAGTTCAATCATACCATATTACAATTTAGGACAACATTAATGTGTCACGTAAAAAATACAAAATGCTGAAAAAAAATTACAACAGCTTATAGCTTCAAATAAATCATGAATTAATTAAGGTTGCATGTTTATTCAAACTAAAAATTAAAATGCACCAGCCTCTGAGATATTTGCAGACAACTATAATTCTTCTGAAACTGGTAGCAAAATAATTTTAATATGTTCATGTCATTGTAATAGTCAATGCCTTAGAAAAATATGTCCCACGAACAAACAAGAAAATTAAACTTAATTCTACAATCATATTAAATCTCCTTATCACTAAAATATTTCTAGCACTTATGAACTACTAAACGATTTAGTCCGGACCCAACAGTTCCCTGAAAACACTCCACTGTTCACATCACTAACTTTTTGAAAACTATTTGTCAATCAGCTGATAAGTTTCATAGAAAACATGCCCGGAGTCAAATGCAGCATTGGTGGTTTTGAAAATAACCTGCAGAAAATACAGTATTATGAAAACAGCATATATTTACCATTTGGAAATATTAATACACCTTGAATCAAGTTGAGCACAAACTAAGATTCTTATTACATAAACCCTCAGCATATCATAATGATATTAGCTTTATACAATAGTTGCCTAACTTTGATAAGTGAAAGTTTACTAAGACCATATTTATACTGCATGCACCAGTTCCCAGGTGTTCAGTATGTTATGAAAGAGAAGCAACACTTCTGCTTATTCTATAGATTCAACCACAAGAAAAGGAGAAGGACAGCCATAGGTAGTTATTGACTAGGAGCAACACAGTAAACAAATTGTGTTGACCAGTCTTTGATAGCCTGCGATGGTCATGTTTATATGTGTTACACAAGGAATACTGTTGATATTAATACATACATTTTGATATAACATTACTAGTTTGTAGCATAGTTAGCTATGTTGCAATCAGAGGAATCAATACCTATAATTAAACAGGAGCGCCAGGGCCGCCTTTCTTCCCGATAAGAGATTTGTGTATGTGAGGGATGACACCACCACCCGCAATAGTGGCTTTGATCAAGCTATCGAGCTCCTCGTCGCCTCTGATGGCAAGCTGCAAGTGACGCGGCGTGATACGCTTCACCTTGAGATCTTTGGATGCATTTCCCGCCAACTCCAACACCTGTAATATTATTTTTTGTTTATAGAATAACAGTTTTAATAGTTGAGATGTTGCCAATAATAGCATTTCATATTAATAGTACCTATATAATAGATTCAAATTAATCAACTTGGAATTTGTATTCAAAAGAATATGCAATAAAGGTAATATAACCTGTTAACTACGTTTCCCGCCAAAAGTTGACCTTCCAAAAAACCCTTATTTTATGTAGGTAAATAAAAATATACCGCGAAAATAAACATACAATACCTAAAAAGAGAGGTATTAAACACTAGATTCTAAACTATTGGTACACTAGCTATTTGATTTTAATTACACTACGTTATGTGCCGCCATATTGACAAGGCGTCGCCAGCTAGCTTACCTCGGCCGTAAGATATTCAAGAATAGCGGCAGAATACACGGCTGCTGTTGCTCCGACACGTCCATGACTCGTAGTCCTATTTTTGAGATGTCTGTGAATCCTTCCCACAGGAAACTGAAAATGATAATTTTCATTGTAGCTCCAATCTATTGATTAGTTTCCTTTTTTTGAAGTAATGGCCGCCGCCATACTCAAGGGGTCATTCATATTATTCAATTAAATAAATTTATGATACGCAACTAATTAAGGGATGCTGATATCACGAAAAATCCTATATTAAATTAAAATGATTGATTAACTTACCTGAAGTCCAGCTCTTGCTGATCTGGATACTGCTTTGGCCTTGGCTTTACCAGAATCTTTACCCGCTTTACCGCCAGCCTAAAATTGATGAAAAATCCAATTAAATTAACTCGTACAAAGTTGAAACTTCGCCAGTAGCTTAATAACACCATTGTCCAGCAAATTACACTATAAAATCACGATAACAACAACTAAATTTCACAAAATCTTGCAAAACTCACCATTTTGAAACGTGTAACACACTATGACCACTACAGACAGTGAACAACCAACACAGGAAACTGGAAAGGCGCCAAGCCAAGATACAAAGATGGCGGCGCCTCCGCGCTGTTCCAAGCAATCAGGGTAGCCAATTGCATGAAAGCGGAAGTGTCGTAAAAACAAACTACTCTCGACGCTCAACGCTCCTCCAATCCGCGTCGATCGAAATGGCGGGCGCGACAGCGGCTACAGTGCTGCCAAGCCATGATAAATCAACGGATAAAATGAGAACTACCTTTAAAGTAAACGTTTCGTTCTAGTATGGGTACCTAGTTATTTTATGTACTATATGGCAGCGTTTAGTTAGTTAGTAAATACGTTTAATAGGTATATTTTAGATAGTATAGGGTTACAGTACGTTATACGTACACCTATTACTTCAATAGGTAATCGGTAAGACATTCTAAATACTTTACAGGCAGGATGGTAATTTGCGTTAGGACAATAGGCACACGTGAACCACATCTGGGCCCATATAATAATTAAATTAAAACATTATACTTAGATTAAAAATACCGGACAAGGACAAGTGCGAGTCGGACTCGCCCACCGAGGGTTCCGTACAAGTTTGTAGGTACATAATTAATATAAATAGTTCAGGAATCGTGTTCGCGACACCCCTGCTATTTACATGAGATAGTCCTGTGTTTACATAGTTTCAGTCACGGATTTGAAAAAAAACGGATGGAACCTTGTCAAAAGTAAAGCATAGATTACGCACACACACATAGATTACACGCAGTGTACTGGCGCCGAGTGGATGAGTTTTAAGTATTTGTATGCGTTTAGCTCGTGTATGACAAGCGAAATTGGATGACTAGGCATGCTTCTCACATGTCATACGCAATGCTCTGTCCGTATTTTTTTAAGATCCGTGGTTTCAGTGTCGTTATTATTCTGAAAGACAGTAAGATCGCGTGTGTGAAATTATTATGTTTTTATATAACAATTTAGAGACAATAACAGTGATATTCGTACAATATAGTAATTTAGGGCTTGTATAATGCCTTTATATTCTAAGACCTACATATTCATAGTGTTTCAGTGTTTAGTATATAACTGTCATGTTCCTTATGTAATAGCGTGAATAATGTAATGTATTAGTTTAACGATGTAAACAAATAAGATCGTGAAATATTTAATGATAACTTAATGTACATTCTCGTTAAGGTATAGATTTGCCGTACTTTAGCAAACGGGCATGTATACGAAATCGTAGCAAATTCTACCACATATCTTCAAAACTCTCTTCAATGGAGTAACCAGAAACCTCAAGCTTTTATAGCAAGTAGGTGTTTTATTTTCACGAATGATTCTCCAGATTCATAGAAGAAATATAGGGCAGACAGTCAGACAGACGAACAACAAAGTGATCCTGACAGTTTACCCCCTTTTGAGGTGCTGAACCCCAAAAATCTGCTGCAATCAATCAATCAATCAAATCAAAATTTCTTTATTCAAATTAGGCTAAAAATTAGCGCTTTTTGAACGTCAAACATTAAAACAGCCCCCAAAAAAGCCCACCCTTCACCGCTTCCTAGTGTTTTAGCTGGAAAGAAGAAGCGGCGCAACAAACTTCCCAGCAACACGTCTGTCTGTATCAAAATTATTTATAGATTCTATACAAATCTAAAATTGAATTTATATAAAATAATTGTATCTAGTGAGATAAAATATCTTGGGCACAGTTAGCTAGCACGAGCCTATGTAATATGCATGCCAATGCATAAAAATATTAAATGAATCGAGAAACAATGTAAAATTACCGAAAACGTCCAATCTAAAACTATTTCGTATGAAGGTCGTACCCACTTACACATGCCAAGAGATAGAAACTGCACATTAACTAGGACCAGCTTGGCTAATTCAATAAATGCATTTTAATAAATTAGGAACTACGATCAGCAAGACGACCAGTCACCACAAGCAGCACCCGTTCACGAGCATAACGCAAAGATCAGCCATCGCCTCCCTTGCCATTTTAGAGGGAAGGTGGCGACCCGATCCATGACGCTACCGTAAGCAATGACGTCAAGGGGAGCATGACGAACACGCTGCCTCTTAGAAGAATAAAAATAAAACCATTACTAAATAGCCGAGGTCACCAGTTAACGGCAATGTGTTTTTACAATAAAATTATTATCATCGATTATGTCATGAAGTTAAACAACTCAAAAATAATGTCAATATAAAACCAAAATAAACATTGGAAAATTAAAAAATTATAGGATTGTCTTGCATTCAACACAGCGACCAACTGCTGGTCATACCTACTTACTCGATCAAAATGTATACAGCAGCTGCTCAGATATATTTTTTTCACTTTCAAAGTTGGTTCTATGGTAAAAGAGTAAATTAGAGATAAAGAGTATATTATATTAACCCCTGAAAGTATGACAACGGAGTTCTGTAGGCGAGTTTTGGTTTAGATTCGAGCTAAACTACATCCACACCACGCGATGCAATACAATTAATGCGACGTCGAAACAGTTTTACTCTCCGTATGCACGTCCTAAAGTGCCAAACTGTATGTAGAGGCGCCGCCTCTTTAAAATAACTAAAGAGTACGAGATGAAAAATGCACACCGACCGACGACTAAAGATCCTACTACATAATCGTGAAAATCGCTTCTAAATCCGTGTAGTAGAACTCAATGTTATAAGCGAACAGACGAGCAGTAGGACAGACAGATATGTTGTGCATTATCACAAATACGCTTAGTACCGCATTAGGACGCGTACGTTCGCAATCTAGTCAGTTTATATACCTATAATCATGGGTGCCCTGTACCCAGTATTTACTTCTCGTGGGTGCTGGAGCCCCCCGAGCACCCACATAGACGGTGCCCCTGCCCGTATGCCTCTCGCGGATAACGTTCCATATAGATATGTGTGAGACGCCATGACCTGTGTGTCAACTTTCCATAAATGTCGGCCTAACTAATGTAGTTCTAACTTCAGAGTTATATCTCAGCACCTATCGATATTTACACATTTAGAAAAAAAAATAGGGACAGCGACATTTAATACAGAATATGCCATTTTTGTTCTGCATAAATGACTGATAGTTTTAAACTTACGGTATTATTTGTTCTTAAAAATGTGATGTGGATGAGGGTAATTTTAACAAAAATGAATAAATTACAGTCTCAAATATATGGCAACAAAATAAATTAATAGCAAATTCCTCCAAAAACATTTCATGTCAAATAGGTTGCCAAGAGCTGAGCCCCTAACTCTACAATCTACAAAACCTACATCTAGGTCAAAATGTTTGTTTTTTTTTGTTCGCAGCCGCCACATAGACTCTGAACAACAGAAAATTCAACTTATGGTAAGATTTTTTGTGGAAAGAAAAAATACGCTCCTGAAAATTCGATCCTGGAACCTGGATAAATACTCCGGGCGCTCTGACCACTAAACCATTTTGACATCTATTCACTACTCCGAATTCATCTTCCACATTTTAATACGTCTTTTAGTGACGTTATCGCTATCATCGTCGACTCGACGCCGAAGGTGGCACCTCCCACTATGAAAGAGCCCGGGATTGGCCCGTACTGAGGCTCGTGAAATCAAGTGGCCTCAGATTTATGCAGCGCCACTTCGAGACCCAACTGCCGGATCCTGTCAACGACCTGTACGACCCTACTGTGGCCAATATGGCCGCCTGCCGGGGCAGCTTAGCAGGTGACGCCGACGCTGTGGAGAAGCGCACTGGAAGGAGCGGACCCAGAACAAAACCCTATGGAATACCGCAATACATCTCTCGCCGACTCTGTCCATCCTAACCCGAGTAGACCACGATCACACGACGAAAGTAGTTTGCCACTGGAGTTTGGCTCTTCATGAGATCTGATAACTTTTACATAAAAACATATTTATGTACCAAAGATTTTGCTACCATCAACTAATCTTAATAGTTAATTATGTACTTAACCGCCTCGTTGGAGTTTTAAATTGTGCCCGATAGATGGCAATAGGCTCACCACCATGGGACTTAATAACAACACTTGTGAAATGTGGATGTACAATTGTGTACACCTCTGCTTACTCCTTCGGGAAATACTGGCGTGTTGCTATGTTGTTAATGTACCTACTTGAAACCTATGGCTGTCAGACCATTGCATGCTTATTACTCCGAATTCTTCTTCCACATTTTAATACGTGTTATGGTGACGTCATCGCTATCTTTTCAGTCCCTAAACACCATACAGCCGACTGAACCGAATTTACGCATGCGAAGCGGAAAAGTTAAAATATTTTTGTGGAAAGAAAACTACTATCGCGATCAGAATTTTGGAGGTCTATAATTTAATCTAGTTTTGTCAAAGGTGATGTAAATGATGCTTTAGGTAAATTAACTATGTAGATAAAATGTCAAACTCGAGTTATGGGAAACAAACAAAAACTACCTAATGAATATTACATTTGAACTTTATTTAAACTAAGGTTAAACTTAGCACGCAATAATGCACAGCCGCTAGTCGAGAGGGTTGTGTCACTCTGTGTGTGGCTCTGGTTGTGAATTTGGTCGCGTCAGTACGAAACGGTAATTTCGGGTACCTACACTACCTACATACCAAGATACTGTATTCATTCCCGCATCGAAAGGCATAAAAGGAATCTGCTACATTTTTCGTCACTATTCTTTTTAATCATACCAATCGTCAATAGTGTACCAATCAAGAAGGTCGAGGGTTAGAATTTGGCTAATGGCCCAATTTTTCGTACTACAAAGAACTGTATTTAGTATTAAGTTTTTCAAAAACTCAAACCACAGTACAGTTTGTCGGCAGTATTCTCGTGGATCACAATTACACAACGACGAGTCATTAGTTAACAAAGCTAACAATTATCCATAGTTCCGTTTTCGGACTATTATGTTGAACATCAACAGCATAGTTTATTTATTTGATGCGTTATAAATATACTAAAGTTCATTCATCCCGATAGTAAATAAAAAACCGGACAAGTGCGAGTAGGCACGACTCGCGCACGCGCACGATTTCTGGATGTATTCCTTTACTTGAGCAGTCAAACCTTCCTTCTTGTTTAATTCCATGATTCCAGGTCAACGGAAAGTACCCCATAGGTTTACTGGATCCAGTAAATTTAGCAGTTTTTTTTTAAGTTTGAAACAGATTGCTGGGAAGTTTGTTGCGCCGCTTCTTCTTTCCAGCTAAAACACTAGGAAGCGGTGAAGGGTGGGCTTTTTTTGGGGCTGTCTTAATGTTTGACGTTCAAAAAGCGCTAATTTTTTGCCTAATTTGAATAAAGAAATTTTGATTTTGATTTAGATACTATTATAAAAAAGAAAATACAAATCTTGCATGACTACCCTAATTATGATTATTATACCCCAAAATTGTGGAAGTAGCTAGATAATGTATTTATTTGTATCCATCTTTAATTATATTTAAACAGTTTTTCGTTTGACTGTACTGTTTTTGGTTTGAACAATAGATGTTTTTATTCATCTATAAAAAATATTAAAATAAATTGATCCTGCAACTGGGTCCGCGATCCGAGTTAATTGCGGTCCCAGTCGCCGGAATACTCATCATTACTAATAGTCGTTTATTATAAGATCCCGCTTGTATTATACAAGTATATAGTTCTTTCCATAATTAGTTACTTGCAGTGGGAGTAAAGAATAAAGATTTCTTACGAGCATTAAAGCGTGGACATCCCAGACCTATCCAGCTAAGAACGCAAGGAGAGTCAACTTGGTTTAACTATTTTTAACCGACTTCCAAAAAGGAGGAGGTTATCAATTCGTTTTTTTTATTTTTTTATATTTGTTACCTCAGAACTCCGTCGTTTATGAACCGATTTGGATTTTTTTTTTTTATTTGAAAGGATTTACTTTCAGATTGGTCCCATTGTAATTTTATGAAAATTGGTTCGGTAGTTTGGTATTTAAATCAAAATAACTGAAAAATAATACGTCGTCCAAGTAAACAAAATAGTGTATTTTGCTTTCTTGTGACTTTCCGGTGTTGTTTACGGTCTCTAGAATAGTTTTAATGAACTGCCTATTTTCCAGCTTCATCATCAGATGATGATGATGAAACCGGAAAATAAGCACCGGAACTCCGTTTTTTTTTGTTAATTTTAATACTTGTTAGTGTAAGCCCGCATTCTCAAACATCTCTTTTTACACGACTGCCCAAAAAAAGGAGTGTATCTAAGTATGTATGTAAGTATGTTTGTGAGTTTCTTTACCTATCCCACCATAACTTCTAAATGTCTGAACTGATTTCGACGTATGGGGTATCGTTAGAATCCTTACATTGTCCCGTGAGTAATATAGGCTAGTCAGATTTCAATTTAATTTTTTAATAAATTTCATCTTGTTTTACGCAGTTCACTACTCTCTTCTGAAATAGCCTTAGATCTAGATTTCCTATTTTAATATAGGCGCTTCTCCCCTTCTTTGCTCGTCTCAATTAAATGGCTTTGTCTCATATGGACAGCGCGTTGAGTAGGTCTACCCATATTCACTTCCGATAAATCAGTTATGGAACGCAAGATTCACTAAAAAGTAAGAAATAAATATTTTTTTAACAAAAAAAAAGAACCGACTCCAAAAATGCACTAAAAAGTAAAAAAAAAAATTGCATTATTTACTTACTTCAATTTACATTTTTTTTTTTTTATGCTGAGTATTCTGAATAAAATCAATTTATTACATTATTATACAATTATTATAATTTTTGGAGTCGGTACCAGCCAAATTTGCAAAGTATATTTAAAGGTACATTAACTATCATTATTAATACGTTAATATAACAATACCTAATTGAACCTATTTACAAATGAACACAACAAGTGCTGACACAGTTTTGACTCGTGACATAGAGTTCGAAACTAGTCGCGTCATCCCGAAAAATGCACGTGGGTATTAAGTAATTTAACCGTTGAACAATGATTAATCTATAGGTACGCAAATTATAATCTATTATTACCTCTAGAACGTCTATTGAAATGTTCTGCGGATAGCGACAAACGATTGCGATAATATATATAATATATAATATTTACGTTATTAATTTGTGTTGAATTTATTCGAATAAAGTCGAATAAATCGACAGTCGGTTTATAATTACTGTCGATTTATTCGATTTTTTCTGCAACAAAATTAAAATTAGCGACTGACGCGCTAACAGTTAGAATTGTGCCTTGAAGCATCTATTTCAATTTATTTCTACCGAATGCTTTAGTAAGGAACCCGGAAGGATATAAAGAAAACAATTATAACAATTTCTAGAGTTTATTGTATAGTATTAAACTTTTGGTAGCATCATCACAGTATTTTTTGCTATTTACAAACGTTCGCGGAGGTACCTAGCGATGGCGCGTGGCTACGTGGGCGCTTTATTTGTCAGTTTTTTTGTTTTAAAGTTTATTATGTAACGTAACATACGCATAACATTAAGTCTATAACACTCAACTATGTAAAAGTATGAATCTCTTGGACTACGTCTAACGGCGTGGTCCTGGCAGTGTTGCGTCTTATTCTAGATTATTTTATACTCTTAGATCCCCCTCGGTAGGTCCTCTGTAAACTCGTCGCAGCGGTCCTCCAACTCGTACTGTAATGAAGACATCCAGTTGAATACAGAATATTAACACATATATTTCGAGAAGCTTAATTACGTTTTTTTGTGATGATTTAAGTAAGCACCTACTTAGTCGCTTTAAAACTTAAAGGACCAGACGGGAGACGGATTCTGATTAAATATCGAACAAATTTGCTCGCCGCTTTTGGCGGGGGGTGAAGAATAACAGAACTTGCACTAAAGCTCAATATCAATTATTACAATAACAGTATTAACAGACATAAAAAACTAAACACACACATTAAATTGTGTCACACACGATTAAAATGATGTACTACCATTGTAACCATACAGTAAAAGATATTTGATTGGGGATCATATGTGTGGTGTCGAAAGGGGTACGTCCACTAAAACTACTCCAGGGGCCTAATTCTGCTGATTTACCAATGCTTCAGTTGAGTGTCGATAGTGTGTCGATGGAATGATTTTAGTTAATTGGTAGTCTGCTAGCTTAATAAGACCACCGGTCTAACTAAAATCATTCCATCGACACACTATCGACACTCAACTGAAGCATTGGTAAATTAGCAGAATTAGGCCCCAGTACTAATTCCTTCAAGCTTTAAAAATTTAAACTACGCGTGAAAAGTTATCCTCATATTTATTCACCTACCAGACCGTTTAAAGTAACTAGTTATGCTTTACTTTTCTAGACAGCGTCATGTAGAGCTTGAAAGTATATAAATATATCAACGTTAAGATTTTCTAGTAGGTACATGACCGCCTCATTGGTCGCATGGCTACTGAGCGTAAGGTCCGATGTCTGGAGTCTATTGCCGGGTCGGGCAGTGTTGTTGGGATGTTCTGTTAGGAAATTCTTAGTAGCAGGCCCGGCATCGGTGAAATGTGGGTGTAATACAGCGCGTGGCTGCCTTACCTTTTGGGTAATACAGGCTTGAAAATTTCAGGTTCTATTTCGGAAATTTGTGGCTTTGAACTTTAACGGTGTACCTATGATACTCGAACCATCGTCACTTGCCGAGCCAACAGTATCAAACCTCTGGTCAAGGTCACCACCGTTAAGAATGTCCATTGTCGGTTTACGGTAGAATGTGTTAGTCAACGAGATGATATTCAACTTAAGGAAGGTATTAGGTACCTCGTCTAGCTGCAGGCACTTGCCCCACTCGGCCAGCGTGATGCGGTGGTCGTCGTCCTCATCGCAGCGGTCCAGGAAAGGCGCGATGCAGTGCTCCAGCGCCATTAATGGTGCACGGATCGGGAAAAGCTCGTGGCGAGACACAAATCTGGACGATTGAAAATGTTAATTGTATGTGGGTAAGCACAAATTAATAGATAAGTAATTTTGAAAACATAAAAAACAGGTTCCACTTGGAGAAATCACATTGACTGCTTAAGCAACTGGACATAGATTCATTCTTCTTCCTACCTGTCATTATCGTGGGCGTCCAGGTCACACCACTTCCAAATAGCAGCGTTAGTCCAGCGGCGCGTCAGGTTGGTCTCGGCCTCACGCTCCATCTTCAGGTAGTGCGCGTTCAGCTCGCGGCGTTCGGCCATATCGCGCATGATGTTGAACAGCCAATCGCGCATGCGCCGTGGGAAGTCCAACATCTCGTTTTCGCTGCATTCCTGTTGCACACACAGAAGGAATAATTCTAGACACATTCCCAATACGTTGTAATTTTAAAGCGGCACAGAATAGGGCGAATTTGGTACACCTGGTAAGTGTCCTGGAGTCTGTGGGTATAATACTGACCGGCATCTCGCGACACGTGCCGTAGTATTCAATCTGCACGTGATGGTACTGCGGGCCGCGGCACATGTCGGAGCCATCCAGGCACAGGCAGCGCTGCTGGTACACCTCGCAGTCTGACGTCCATGTCTCGTTGTGGTTCGTACAGACCTGAATAAAGTGTAGGTATACATCGAATAATATTATGAGATGTCTAGACACAAATCTCGCTGTAAAGAAAAATGGTAATAGTGATAATTTTTTTGCGTGGGTCTGGGGCTGTGCGCCCAAAACGTAGCAAATAATTTAATATATCCGAGGGATTTGGGTCAACAAACCTCTCGGAAAAAAATATATATTCAGATTCAATATTTGAAACGCATTGTTCTATAAGCAGACCTTGCGCCGAGAGTCAGTCTCGTAGGGACATTCCTTGATGCAGTTGCAGACTGCGTCGCCGTGCTCATCGATCTCACAAACACGACCAGCGCTGCAGTGCACTTTCAGGCAAGGATCTGGAAATACAACCATTAAGATAAAAATATGCTAAACATGCGGAAATGTCAAGCGTAAAGAGACGGTTCTTTTATGATTTACTTTAAAAAAATTGTTACTTCTTGTATATCAAAATATTTTTTGAGTCATAATATCATAATGCTCAACAGTTCACTTTAGTAGTCAAGGGGGGGTTATTCTATAGTGAAGGCGTCTCGGCCACCCCTGTAGCTTGTACAGGGGTAGCCGAGATGTTGTCATCATACCTAATCTATGCTCTATTAACTAACAACAGCAATAAAAGACCAGCACAATTTCTCCTGCATGTGCTACTTGACGTTTTGATCCCACTCTGACTAGGTTTCATCATCGTCTTTTGGTAGTTTTACTAGTATTTAATAGCACTATGCGGATAAAGAGACTGTTGTATATTTCAGATATAATAACAAGGTGTGGTTTTACCATCCAGGATGACTTCATTCTCGCTGCCGCCCTCGTGTGAAGCCTCGTTCAAGATTTCATTGACGCGTGACCTCTCAGCTTCCTAGAAAGAATAGTCATAGGTAAAAGGTAATAAATAATTATTTATATTGTCAATTCGTTTACACAGACATTACATTCCTAGCAGATCCTAGATCGCTTCTCACTGTAGGTACTAGGTAGGTATACTTGAATGGATAGTTATTTTTAGAATGAATAGGTACGGTTAAGATTAATGGATGTTCACCTGGAAGCGCTTCTCGTCCAGTTTCTCAGCCATGCCGAGCTCCAGGTGCTCCGCTTCCGAGTCCTCGCGCACGGGCGCCGCTAGGTCGGGCGGCGGTGGCCGCTCCGTCGACGTCGTGCGGAGCCGGCGGTGCCGACGCCGATGACGCTGAGAATACAAACACCTTTAAGCTTATGCACATCATCATAAACAGGTATTGAAGATTCATATTATAAGTATTTCCAAATCTGAGGTATGGCCTGAAGTCAACACACATCTCGCTTAAAGGCATGAGAGATGCTACTGCCCGTCATCGGATATTACAATATTTGTCTTTCACCAGGGGGTATCTCGCGACCCGTGACCGGCGCATCAAGGAGGTGAGGTCATCTTACACATGGACAACCAGATATGTCATGCTATCATGTCTTCAACCTATTCCTACATATTTGTATAGGAGCAAGGAACTTTTATTTGTCTCTTACCTCAGCGTCAACAGTGCACAGGACCGCGACCGCGAGGGCCAGCACCAGAAGAACCCTCATTTTGTAGCGTATTTACCTGTTAAAACGAGAACATAATATTTGATATCTGGTTCCAAATTTCTATCAATTAAAATCACTGCACTGTCGAAGCGGATTACAAAGTTTTGGGTAGAAATCGCCCTTTGTGAGCTAGGGTGCGGGAAGAGTCCTATGGCCTCCAGGCGGGTTGTGTTACGGACGCTCCAGTGTTCGTTTACCGTCTAGATAGTGCTAATGTGAATGGTTAAGCAAACGGTAGGCAGTAAGAGTTATTGTTTAAGACTAACGCAACAACCGGACATTCGAAGACCATCCTAACACTAGGAAATTAGGAAGAAGAAGAAGAGACCATATCAGTGAGAGATTTAAACTCCTCTCAGTATATGACACAATGTTAATAAATACATTGTACCTACTCAGAACAATATAGATTATCTGTACGGATGTGATGAACCGCCGACTGGCCGGGTTAGGAAATAAGAACGCGCGATAGTGTGTGCCGTTCGTATTTTATGGGATCATTTAAAATATTTAATTATTAAAATACTAGGATCTGCCCGCGACTCTGAAGTCCGGGCGAAAAAGTATACTGTGTTCATCCAGCTTATGAACTATCTGTGTGCCAAATTTAATCCAAATCACTAGGTACAATAGTTATTTCGTCAAAGAGTAACAAACATCCAACCATTGTCATAAAGGCATGTGTTGTGGGGATACTGTGCATCATTCACAAGCATAACATAACTACTTGTACTTTATTAAGGTTACATACATTTGATCCTCGTAGAACGCCTCGTTGTTTTCAGCTTGCTTACAGGAATTGGTTTTATAGTAGAGTTTGTACTGACCGACTGGGGTTTCATAGCCGGGCTATTTACCTACGCGCAAATCGGGTTTATTGACGATGTCCGGTGCACAGAAACTATTTAAAGCTACTATACTATTTGTCGGTTTGAGAAATATTCGCTAATGAATAACAATTCAGGCGTACGAGCACGGATCTTTCCGATATAAGTTTTTATGTATTGAATTTTACAGTTTTATCAACACTTGATATCAAGTTTGACGTTTAAAATCGACAAAAGTATCGGCAAAAAGAACCAGTCGCACCGCAGGTTAGCTAAAATCTCGAGCGAACGGTGCGTAAACTTAAACATATTCGAGCGTTCTAAGAGGTGCGGTAGTAAAGAACTAGGTACATACACCAAGTTGGCAGAAAATTGCAACGTGTTGCAAAGGCATAACTGGAAGGGCTAAAAATAATAGTGGTACTCGATCCATAAGAATCGTTTACTGCAAATAGCGAGACAAGAACATACTTTTAAATGGCATAGTGAGCAATGCGTGTCACCTGATGGTAGGAGAATCACTGTTGCGTTGCCGACCTATTCAAAAGTCATCGCTCTTTTCTTGAAGGCCTCAATGTCGTATCTGCTTGAAAAGACTGCTGGCGGAAGTGAGTTCCACAATTTGATGGTTATATTTATAGCTTAGATTTGAAAGTCGTTTGGTTGCATAGACACAACGATATAGAAACAAAGGGTTAACACAACTTTAGAGGTGATATTTAGGAACGTTTCAATTCAATAAGCGGTCGTAGACATCTCTGACATGACAAAATTACAGTTTCCTGAGAGTGTATTGAATTAGAATTCCCTACACCTGAATAACCATGTGTGTTTAACCCGTGGTGAACCTGCTATTCTTATAGTGTGGTATTGTATGCCTGCATTGATTGTGCTCAAAACGTCATGTATACCAGATTGGTTGTCTGGTGTGGATTGGAAGCCAGGTTTTCAGTGTTCACGGTGTCAATGGCACGCGGTATCGAAGGGCGAGGGCAACGTACCCCAGCCGACCGCCTCGCCTGTGGGCCCGGGCGCGTGCGCGTCTCGGAAGCTGATTGTACACGGCGACACGGCCATCTTATCGCTAGGAAATGCATGCACAT
Organism: Xylocampa areola; assembly: GCA_935421205.1. Classification (NCBI taxonomy): domain Eukaryota; kingdom Metazoa; phylum Arthropoda; class Insecta; order Lepidoptera; family Noctuidae; genus Xylocampa; species Xylocampa areola. The sequence goes on along the minus strand of OW285212.1, from coordinate 19,329,105 downwards.
TCCTCACGTTGAATGAACCTCGAAGGGATCGATACTTACTCGTGCAATTGACATTTAATGAAGTACCACGAGGATGGAAAATGTTGGAGGTATTGAAGGACGTACATCCTCTTGACCTAGTTTTGAACGAAAAACTTATTGCAGCCATCTTGAGAATCCTCGAGCTGGTGCGCTCTTTTGTAGGGTTAGTTGGAATCTTTGACTATAACACCTCGATCTAAACAGAGATAACTAAAAAAAAACATTTTTTAGCTAAGCTTGTTTTCAGATACTACAAAATAAAAAAATATTTATTTTTTGAGTCGAAGGTTGGAATCCTACTCTACTCACATATGTCAGTTGGAAAACAGGGCTTGTGTACTCATATAAAAATCGAAAAACCAATTATATTTTTCAACAAAAATAATGTAACCAATACCTACTATGGGTAGTAACCTATATAATGAAAAAGAGTAACCGTGGAGTTTCTTGCCCGTTCTTCTCCATAGGAATGTACACTTTGGAACGTGGCAACTAACTTCTGACAATTCAAAAGCCGTAAATGGTTTATTTGAAATAAATGATTTTGATTTGATTTGATTTGAAAATCACAATTCATATGCTGACTACTAAAGCATATTCTCCTCTGAAAGTTTACCAGTTTTTTTTTCTGTCTTCCATTGTGACGTTACTGTAACTGAACATAATGGATGATAAGTATTTAATAATAATACTTAAATATTAATTATGCATTTAGTTTTTCCAAAAGTTACAATGATTGTTGTAGATTGTTTTTTTAATGATAACCTCTTGGTACTCTGGTCTCTAAGGTCTGGTTATTTAAAAATATGATTCACGATATGTTATCTACATAACATAGTTATTTAATTTTAACGATCGGTCCGCCAGTTCAGCGACGGTGGACGGTGATCTCATCCCGCATCTGCACAAATCAGCTCGCGTAGTTTTTACGAGCTGGTTCTAAGAATCCAGCGCACAACACAACGCGCTGCGCCAGCTTTGCATTATTAGAACAGTAACTACATACCTATTTTGAGGACTACCTCGATCGAAAAGGAATACAGATTATTCTTTCAAAAGTATTAACGCATGCGGAGCGAACACAAAATTTATAAATATTTGTGCAAAGAAAAAATCAAAGAGATGCATGCGTTTGTTAAGACGCATTTGTTAAGGTAATCACATTGATACGACATTTTATTAATTGCAAACTTAGTCGTGTCGGTTCAGTCACCTTTATAAGGGACTGAATATACAGCAATGACGTCACCATAAGACGTGGTAAAATGTGGCGGACAATTAGGAGTAGTGGTAAGAGCACCTGTAGTATATAACCGCGAGACGCAGGTTCGAATCCTGCTCACGACCCCTTTTTTCTTTCTACAAAAATTTATAACCGTAAAGGAATAATTAACATAATAATAAAATAAAATAATGTTATTATTTCATAGAATAGTGTTCCTTTTTAATTTAATTTAACCGTAAAAATATCTGCTGCTTTCGACTTTTACAATATCTACTATGTTTAGTTTCTCGTCGCACAGCCCTATGTCGAAGCACTTTGATAGGCACTTGCTTAATGTGTTATTTTCAGTTATTTTATTTTTTTGTTTATGACAATATCTTCGTTTATAAAGGTACCTAACAGCCGAACATGATCGTTGCAGCGTTAGCATAAAATATCACGGACTGCCGCCATGTTTTCACCACAAGTGTCCATTATAAAGAAAACTGAAGTAACCTTTTATAGCTGTAGGTATATTATGACGATATTCTATGAAAAAGATATCTAACTAGGTATAGAAACATTCGATTCTATGAATTATATTAGAGCCAGGTGAAATTCCATTGTAGATAATAGGTAGTTACTGTGTTATGTTTCAGATGACAGAATTTTCATTTGTAACCGCCCAGACTTCCCATAACAGACAGTATTTAGTGTTCTGACCAAAGAAAGGAAGATTCTAGACTATCAAATTAATTCTAAGTTAAAAAATGGTCTGCGTGTGAGGAAAGGAGGGCTAGTAGCTCCGACCTCGATCGATCTGCGCGTGGCGTCAAACGGCGAACGCAATGCTAAAGTACAGGAAATGTCCCTACTGAGGCCCAGCCCTGTTCACGCAAAAACTAATCATTAAAAGTGGCATAGGTGTTGGCAGATAGATAAATAAGTGATCGCTGTAATGTTAATATGAATATGACCTTATCTCTAGTCTAAAGTAATCACCTTATTAGAAACTAATAGAGATGTCGCAGATTGATTGTAGAATCAGCTGTTTTACAAAACTGCAAGGTGATTTACAAAACAGTACTGTTATGAAAAACAGCTGAACGACGATTAGCGGTTTTACAGAATTACTGAACTATAACACGCAGAATTGAATGAACGTTTTGCGTTTCTCAATGCAGCGGGTCAACGATCAGAGATTATGTAAAACAGTGTGAAATGAACTGTCAGATTGTTGATTTTAGTTCGAAATTTTGTCGCATATGGCTCTCATGTACAATGTAACAATAATAACCAAACTTTATTTTACTTGTCAATAGCAAAAAAAAGATGAAAATGTTGAATGGGGATTCGGGTTGTCTATGCGTTGGTGTAAACACGTTCTTTCGAATTTTCTGTGCTGTTTTTTAGGTTTTGCGGGTGTTTAGTATCTTTAATTGTCGTTTTTGTGCCGTGTTGTTGGGTGTTCGCCGTCCCCTGATTAATACCTTCTCTCGTTTCATTTCCCTCATTTTAATGAGGGAAATGGACGACGATGAACCCCCGGATGGGGGAGGTGGTGTTTCTACCGATCCTGACATATTTTCTTCTCTGGACTTGACTAACGATCCGCGTAATCAGGTTGATAAAAAATTAAAGAGAGCGGCTGTGGAAGATTTAGGTATCGAATCAAAAAAAAATAAGCCTCCTTCAATGTCTTATCAATCGACTTATTCTAAACCCGGTTTTGAGGATAATGGTAAGATTTTATACAATGACGAATGTGATAAGGGGCCTTTTATCATCCATGTCACAAGATCGGAACCTGATGTGTCGGCAGGTCAGTCTATCAGATTACTTAAGTTTGCTCAGCTTATCCATAAGAATAACGTGAAGGGTATTGTAAGGGGTGGCATTAAGGCTCTTGGAAGATCCAAAATAGCCATCGAGTTTAGTTCTGCGTCCGACGCGAATAATTTCACCAACAATCAAATTTTGACATCTAACAAATTCACAGCCTCTGTTCCGAAATTTCATGTTTTAAGAATGGGCGTAGTGCGTAATATCCCGACGGACTGGACATTAGAGGAATTGGTTGAAGGCATTCAAACTCCTAATAATTGTGGTCAAGTAATTAAAGCTCGTCGGTTGAATGTCAAATCCCGAAAAGACAATTCAGTTTCTTGGATTCCTTCTACCTCTGTGGTGTTGACATTTACCGGGCAAACTCTCCCTGAGAGAGTATTTTGCTATGAATCTTCTCTTCCTGTTTCGATTTACCAACTTCCTACCATTCAGTGTAGAAATTGTTGTCGTTTTGGCCATATTGGTTCACAATGCCGCTCTACTCCTCGCTGCTATCGCTGTGCCCAAAACCATCCTGGGGATAGCTGTTCTATTGTGGATGAATCTGCCTCTTGCCTGCTGTGTAGGGGAGCTCACAAAGCAACTGATTTCAGGTGTCCTGAGCACTCCCGTCAAAAATCTATAAAGCTCGTCATGTCGCAGGACAACATTAGTTATTCCGAAGCTTCACTAAGATTTCCTAGTACCAACCGTCTTTATTCCGAAGTATTTAAATCATCCCCCTTCCCCACTCTTTCTGGTTCTCCTCAATTGACTAAAGAATCTCACTCTCGTCCCCTTACATCTCCTCAGGCTTATTCTTATACTAAAACTATTACTAAATCTCCTCGTCCTTCTCCTTCTCTTGGGAAATCTTATGATATTCAGGCCCATAGGAATCTAAGTAAATCTCCTCTATCCTCTCAACATAATGGCTGTGCCTTTTCTTCTCCTCCTATAGAATCGACCCCTCTACTTACTCCCAATGACAATTTAATAGAACTCCTCACTTGTTCCCTTATTAATATAATTTCGAAATTCTCTGATTCACTACCGAACAATGTCATTTTGTTACTCCAAGAATTGCTCGTTGCTTTAACTAATAAAAATAGGTCAGATCCTTCTACAATGGAATTGTAGAAGTATTCGACGTAAGAAACATGACATTATTTATTTGTTAAACCACTTTAATGCTGCCCTCCTTGCGGTTTCTGAGACATGGTTGCTGCCGGGATCCAGTTTTAGGGTCCCTGGGTACTCTTGTCTTCGGGACGACAGGGATGATGGATGGGCAGGCTGTGCCCTACTCGTCTCAAGATCAATTACTTTCTCCCAAATTACAATTCCTCCCCACAGCCCTGATTTCCATGTTGTAGCAGTAAGAGCTTTCAATATTTCTTTTTTATCTTGTTATATTCCTCATCCTAATTCCAGCCTTATTTTAGAATTGAATAATATTATCTCTTCCATATCAGGTCCCCTCATTGTGTCAGGTGATTTTAATTGCCACCACTCCATGTGGGGATCTCATTTCTCGGACTCGTCATCTTCTTTTTTGCTTGATCTCCTTGATGACAATAACCTTTGTATCTTGAATGATGGATCTGCAACTCGCAGGGTATCTCCTGCCCAAAATATAAGTGTACCTGACCTTTCCTTCTCTTCCCCTTCTCTTGTAAATTCTGTCTCTTGGTCTGTTTTGCCTATTTCCTATGGTAGTGACCACTTTCCAATTTTAATCCATTTAAATAATGTATCTACTCCAGCCCCTGTAACCCATACTTTACAGAGGTATAGACTCACAGACGCCGATTGGGATAAATATTCTCTTCTCTTAGACGCTAGAGTCAATTCTCTTCGTCCAGTTGATCATTCTAATTTTTTGACTTTATACGATGACTTTGTGTCCTGTTTATTCTTGACTGCTGACGAATCTTTTCCCCTTAAAAATTCATCTCGCGGTCGAATTCCTTCCCCTCCTTGGTGGGATAAAGAGTGTACGGCTTTCGTTCGTGGGCGGAATGAAGCCGAAAATAAATATGCAAATGACTTAACAATGGAAAATTACATTAACTATCAAAAAATTTGCGCTGTCACAAAAAGACGGTTAGCTAAGAAAAAGTCTTTGGGTTGGCAAAATTTTTGTGAATCTTTATCGCCTCGCACTCCATTAAGTGTTGTGTGGCGTAAGATTAAGTGCTTTCGCCAAACATTTGTGGATCCCAATATCTCCTCGAATGATCCTCAAACATGGCTAGATCACTTTATTAATAAGTTGGCCCCTCCTTTTGTCCCTAATCATGACAGCCTTCCTGTTTTCCTAAGTTCCCCCTCTTCATCTGACAGAATGAATAACCTCTTTTCTTTTTCCGAGCTTCTTTGTGCTCTTGATCACTTAAAAGATTCTTCTCCTGGAATAGATGGTATTCCGTACTCTTTCATTTGCAAATCTTCTAATTCTACCAAACAATACCTTCTATCTATTTTTAATGCCATATTTTTTACGGGAAATATTCCTGAATCCTGGAAGACCCAGATAGTTATTCCCATCCTTAAATCAGGAAAAGATCCTAATGACCCTTCATCTTATCGGCCCATTGCCCTTTCATCGGTTTTGGCAAAGATTTTAGAACACCTCATTAAAAACAGACTAGAATGGATTTTAGAAAATAGAGGCCTGCTCTCCAGTAGCCAGTTTGGCTTTAGACGTGGCATGAGCACTATAGATAGTCTCAGCATTCTTACTTCAGAAATCAGGCTCGCTTTTTCTCGTAATGAGCATGTTATAGCGGTCTTTCTTGACATATCTTCGGCATACGACAATGTTCAGCTCCCGTTACTCAGACAGAAAATGCTTCATCTGAATATTCCCGTAAGACTGGTCAATATTATTTGTAATTTACTTATGTGCCGTTATGTATCTGTTCGTTCTCAAGGAAATCTCCTTCCTCCTCGAATGGTATGGAAAGGCTTACCACAGGGATCTGTGTTAAGTCCCCTTCTATTTAATCTATACACTGCAGAATTGGATTTATCCGTCAGTTGTTTCTGCAAAATTCTTCAATATGCTGATGACATAGCCCTTTATTCTAGTTCCACCAACTTCCTGGATATTGCTCATAAATTAAACACAGCTCTTGGGTATCTGAATGATTGGCTTTGTGATCATGGTTTGTCAGTTTCAGTCCCAAAATGCCATGCAGTTGTTTTTTCTCGCAAAAGAAATATTCCCCCAATCAGTCTCTCTATAACCGGTGATCCGATTATGTTTCAAGATAAAGTGAAATTTTTGGGAGTCATTTTAGATTCTAAAATGTCTGGATTACATCATTTATATTACGTTTATAATAAATGTGAAAAGAGTGTGAACGTCTTGCGGGCCTTATCTGGGGTTCGTTGGGGTTCTCACCCTTTTTCTCAGAAAATCCTATATAACGCCATAGTGCGTAGCCATATGGATTATGGTTGCTTTCTTTTAGAACCGTGCAGCAAAATGGCTTTAAATAAATTGGAAAAGATTCAATCTAAATGCCTACGCATTATTACTGGTGTAATGAAGTCTTCTCCCATTAATGCCCTCCAGGTCGAGTGTGTGGAGCCTCCTCTGCATCTTCGTCGCCAACTTCTTGCAGACAGATTTTTTTATAATAAAACACAGTACGTTCACCATCCTTTATTAAGCATTTTACGCTCTTTGTCCCGTGAGATTGGTACTTCTGGGTACTGGTTGAATAAATCCCCTCCTCTCCTTTCGAATGCCTTCAATAAACTCACTTTAAATTCATCGCCAGTAATGCAGCTAGATAAGTTTCCACTTTTTATGATAGACTACGATTCTCTTATTTTCCAACCCAGAGTTATATTAAATTTCGGAATTAATAAAAATACGCCAGGTGCAGACAGAAAATTCAATAAAATTATAGATAGGTCGTGGTCAGATTGGATTGCATTATATACTGATGCCTCGAAATTTTCTGAAGTCAGCCATGTAGGACTCTCTGTTTTTATCCCTAAATATAATGTTACTCTTATCCATAAATGTCCCCCCGAATGCTCCATATTTACAGGTGAGGCTATTGCTATACTGGAAGCCTTATCATATATTGAATCGAACTATAACCACTTCCAAAAGGCTTTAATTTTTAGTGACTCCCTCAGCTGTCTTCAAGATTTACTCAAGCTTCCCTTCCATTCTAAAGATATTTTCATACTTACCCTCAAAATTAAGCAAATTTTGTTCAAATTAAATCAATCTGGAATTGAAGTTGTATTGGCCTGGATTCCAGGCCATTCTGGTATCTCGGGTAATGAGGCTGCAGATCACTATGCTAAGTTGGCTGTACAAATTGGTTCTAACTCTCATTCTGATATTCCTTCTCGGGATCTACGCTCTCTAGCTAGACCTCATCTTTTGAACTCCTGGAATGATATGTGGCAACAGACCAGTCTTTTAAAAGGGAAATATTATGCGTCTATTCAGCCCAATATTCCCTCTAAACCCTGGTTTTTTAAATCTAAAAATATTAGTAAATTTCTTACTTCTCTCATTATCCGTCTCAGAATAGGTCATGTCTGTACCCCTGTCTTTTTAGCCAAACTTCATATTCGCGACAATTCTCTCTGTGAATGTGGCATGGATGAGGGCACCTTAGAACATTTGTTTTTTTTCTGTCCCAATATATCTGTCCCTCTTTATGATATCCTTCCTAATAATATCCCTAGGCCTATTAATATTCCTTTTCTTCTAACGCTTGTTGGTTCTCCTTTTATTAAAATTCTATGTAAATTTCTTACTGTAAATAAAATCAGAATTTAAATTTCTTGCTTTCCTACCTAAAAACGTATTTTTCTGGTTTCAATTGATTCCCTTTAATCTAAATACATAACTTTTAATTTCTCAGAACCTTGTTGTTGGTACACTAATCTAAGTTCTGATAATTATTAATCTCTATTGTTTATTCTTTTTTTTATTACTAAACACTAACAAAACACTAATTGCTTAACTTTTATTGTGAACCGTACCTTGGCTTTCCCACTGGTCAAATTTTGTTATTGTATAAAACGTGTTTTATCCAACCTTGACATTGGCAGAATCATCGTTAACCCGATGGAGCCATAATTATCCAAAATTGGAATTGGAATTGGAAAATGTTGAATGACGTAAATATTAAACCACTATAATAGTCGACAATATATCGGGATTATGAAAGAAAATAAACAAAATTGATCGATGAGCGAGCGAAGCGAGCTCTGGAGTTTCGTGTATCCCGACACGGACAGGTTAGGTTCGAAGTGGATGACGGGGGCCAGTGAGCGAGCATAGCGAGCGAACAACCCCCTTCGACAGTGACAGAGTAGACACAAAAATAGGAGCCTCCGTCGACCCAGCCAAGGAAAGTCAAAACAGAATAGGTACAGTATCTTTTTTTACTTGAGTGGTGACTATCCATACAATAAACAAACCTGTCCCACAGTAGATTTGTCATTCTGCATTACGTCTAAAGGTAGGTAGCTGTTTTGTTAAACGTATCGCAATGGCAATCCAGCTGAACGTTGTTCAGCTGTTTTATAAAACAGTACTGTTTTGTAAAGCAGCTAGCGATTTTGTAAAACACCGGATTCTACAATCCATCTGCGACAGAGATACTACCTCATTGGTCTAGTGTTCGCGAAACTGCCTCATTCGTCTAGTGTTCGCAAAACTGCCTCATTCGTCTAGTGTTCGCAAAACTGCCTCATTCATCTAGTGGTCGCAAAACTGCCTCATTCGTCTAGTGTTCGCAAAACTGCCTCATTCGTCTAGTGTTCGCAAAACTGCCTCATTCGTCTAGTGTTCGCAAAACTGCCTCATTCGTTTAGTGGTCGCAAAACTGCCTCATTCGTGTAGTGTTCGCAAAACTGCCTCATTCGTCTAGTGTTCGCAAAACTGCCTCATGCGTCTAGTGGTCGCAAAACTGCCTCATTCGTCTAGTGTTCGCAAAACTGCCTTATTCGTCTTGTGTTCGCAAAACTGCCTCATTCGTCTAGTGATCGCAAAACTGCCTCATTCGTCTAGTGTTCGCAAAACTGCCTCATTCGTCTAGTGTTCGCAAAACTGCCTCATTCGGCTAGTGTTCGCAAAACTGGCTCATTCGTCTAGTGGTCGCAAAACTGCCTCATTCGCCTAGTGGTCGCAAAACTGTCTCATTGGTATAATGGTTGTAAAGGCGACTGCCGAATGTGAGTTCCTGGTTCAATTCCCGGGTCAGGCAGTGTTATTAGGTCTTTCTGTTAGGAAATTTTCAGTAGCAGCCCAGAGATTGGAAATGTGCCCGGTTGTTGGCAATAGGCTAGCCACTTATTACATGAGACTAAATAACAGCATTGGTGAAATGTGCGTGTACAACTGTGTAGGTACACCTCAACCTTCTCCCCTGGGGAATACAGGCGTGATGCTATGTTACGTAATAGACATTAGTCTCTCTTAATTGGAAACATTTGGTACTAATACAGATTGTCTCCTTATTCGATTGTGGAAAGGTGGTTTATTCTTTGACAGCGCACTGATGATTGTGTACAAGCGATGCCGATATGACTAGGATAATATTATTTGCTAGAAGCATAGTTGTGGACGTTGTGGTACATAATATACTGTTGTGTAGTATAACTGTAGTGGCATAAAAGTTTATAACACGATCTTGCCTGGATGAAGCTTGGGTAACTGACTCCAAGAAAATAAAATATTTAAATAAAAGTAGATCTAGACATCCTTATTAGTTACGACTTGTGACACATATATTTCTTAATATTTAGAGCGTCGCTACAAATTGATTAGGTGCATCAATTGCAGCCGTCAGCGTGGTGGATGCGCGTCGGTAACGAGCTTGTGACGTCAGACAGCTGACCCTGGTGGTCGTAGTCGTGACCCTGCCTGCACAAAAGCGGCTCAATTAAGTCTTGGCCATGCTGACTCTCTATCTTTCGTTTCATCCGTCCCGGTTTCCCCGGATTTGTCCTAGTTAAGAGGGATCTATCGAAAATAAGCGGCAGAAATTACGTCTAAAATACAAGACTATTAATTTTTTGTTATAACTTTATTACTAAATTAAGTTTAAAGTGGTAATTTATAACAATTAAAACTATTATTTATATTTCTGAGTAACTTTACAAAAGTAGAGTCGATATGTCCGGGTTTAGAGCTCCAAAATCCTGGGTTTTTACATTTCTTGTCCGGGTTAACAGATTTTAGAGATGGCAGCCCTAGTTCACGCTGACGCAATTGCATCTAACATAAGTATTTGGTTCTACCAACTCCATCAAAAGCTAAAGTCTTTAAAGGTTTTTTGTTGTTTTTTTTTTTTTTTTTTTATGGCATAGGTGGCAACCGAGCAGACGGCTCGCCTGATGGTAAGCGATTACCGCCGCCCATGGACACCCGCAACCCCAGAGGAGTCGCGAGTGCGTTGCCGGCCTTTTAAAGGGTTTGGGCCTCCGGTACCCTCACTCACTCGTCGAAACACAACGCAAGCGTTGTTTCACGCCGGTTTTCTGTGAAGCCGTGGTATCAATACGGTCGAGCCGGCCCATTCGTGCCGAAGCGTGGCTCTCCCACGGTGGAAATGATTAGAGATAAGAAGAAAGATTGAACCCAAGTCCTATAACTATAGAGTAAAACTTTCATAATTCATGATCTCACGAGGTTCTGGTTCTACGAGACACTACAGGACTCATGAGTTACAACTTTTGAGGTTGCTTTTTTTGTCATTCGTCGCAGAGCACTCTGCCTCTGTCGACAGACACGAAATAATCAAAGCATATAACATGACTAAGTAATAGCCTGTCTATTGCATATTCAGCAGATGAGGAACATTCTGGAATTTGTTCAGCGAGGCGGTTGAATTTCAACGCCTATTTGTTTCGAATGACCCAGATAATATGAGCGCAGAATACATCATAACTCATAATACGGACCGGTTGCTGGTTGCTGTGCGGAGCGCGCGGGTAAGTATCAGGGATGTGACTTACTGAACCTGCACATTGTGAAGTGTTATTTATTATTATAACTTCTGAAGTGTCAGGCGAAAGTGATACGAGCAAGCAATATACTAGAGCATATAGATTGGGCTAGTAGGTTGAAGAAGAACACTAAATGCACTGGACTTATTTTGTTTCTTAAGAGTGCCTTCTCACACAAAATTATTCTTAGGAGTCACAGTCTGCATTAATTTAATTTCAAAAGCTCTCGGAAAGTCGAACAAAGTCGTCGCTTGATCTACAAAACTGACTATAGAGGGCTTGTCTATTTACCATAGGCCTTTGACGACAGGTATATAATAAAAGCCATAGGCATTCAAGGAACCAAGCACAGGAAGAGGCTGAATAGCTCGCTTTAGAAACGCGTCACTGGAACTACTGATTAAGATGAGCATAACAGACGCACAGATGTTCACAAACAGGAATTAATGTATTCACAATCTTTATAAACACGTTTTTGTATGGGTGTATTAATTTATTTCATCATTCATGTGACGAATAGAGCATCCGTTGAGCAAACTGAACACAGCCAAACATTACTTGAATGCCATAGTTAAACTGTATTTAAACCGCGCATGAGCTATAGAATAAGATGTGAAATAAGCTATCGTTTATTAAAGTCTTGATAAGCTGTTATCTACTTTATTAAAACAGAAGATAAAAACTAGGCCATTTGGCTCTTGGTTATTAAATATATATAAAAAGTTTAATCTATCAAGAGACCCAATTCATGAATTATCGGTTTTAATTAAGATTTGGGTGTCATCATTGTTTTTGAACCCACATTATCTGTATCGATAGCCTTACAACCTTGCGTTAGAAGTGTGTCGGTCTCGGACGGCAGTTTACAAGTACGTGGAATCTACGAAAACTAAAAATTAACTAGGTACCTACCTATGTACTCCGCCTAAACAAAGAAACGAATGCAAGTTATTATTGTTGTTTTAATTCAGAAAGATAACGGCCTGTATCCGACATAATTTGGAAGAAACCGGAGAGACATAGCTATAGAGTGCCCACGAATGCATAATTATCATGGCGGGAAATGGAATTATTGACATGAACCGTTACATGAAGTGACCGTATGGATTGAGGAGCCAAATGTAATTAACTAAACGCGAATAGTTCTACCTTTGTTAATCAGTAGTTCTTAGTAGATGTTGTGGCCCCAATCCTGGAATAATTAGTAAGTCTTCATAAGTTAGGTAGGTACCTAACTACCTATGTGCTATTAAAAGAGGCTTCTCAAATCAAAATCCAACAATCCAAAAAGGTAGGTAGATACGATTCAGGTTTCTACGTAAGATTCGCGTGATTTCAAAATTACGTGGAAGCAACAGCTCTAATTTAATTACTATTTAACGCAGTTATTCCGTGGAATCAGTTATGATGGGACATAGACTCATGTTCTACGAAATAATACCGCCGAGCTTTCAGTTCCTTCTGTTACATTTGCTAACTATCCACCTTGAAAATTTTCGATTACCTACATTTTTAATTTTATCTAATTTGGATCCAAATTGAGTTTCTTACAAATCACTACAGTGAATAATTGTGATAGAGTATAATTTCATAACTGTGTTCATAAGTTAATCTATTGAGTAACACTTAAGTACCTAATTAGTTATTTATCCGGGAGGCGCAGGTTGGAATCCTGCTCGCGACCGTATTATTTTTCCATTTAATATTGTAACTTTAGAGTTCGCTAAGCATGCGTTAATGCTTTTCAAAGATTTATCTTTAATAAGTAATTAGTCCCAAATATTAAAATTTTCAGTATTTTTATCCTTTGCTCGATTATCGCGCAAATAAAGAAAAACTATAAATGGGTCATCGCGTGATATCCAGCGCAGGCGGCGGTGGTTTCGCGAAGCGCGGACGGAAGCTCTCGGCTCCAGTGTCCGTTGATAACGTGACCCTCGCCGCGATAACTGTTTGAAAACATCACACTTTTGTGTCATACACTACACTATATCATTTAATTATTTATAAATCACACTGTTGAATCAATATGTTAATAAAGTTAAGGAAGTCTGTCTGAAGCATTGCTTCAATGGTGAACACCATGATATAAAATTATACAGGTTTTCAGAAGTTGGGACATTGTTTGAGAACTGGAAACAGCTTACAGTTGGAACAGCATGGCTAAAGATCCCGTAGGGACTAATTACTTCCTTTATATTGCAGTCTGACCTGTAGGCTTACTCTTGAAAATAATTCCGCTCGATTGACATTGGAAATATGTCAGTTCGTACTTTTAAATGCCAAAATAACTAAAAAATAATTATAGATTCGGGATAATATGAAGACAACATGCTTTAAAATTGAGGCAACTGTAATGTAGGTAAATTTATTTTAATATTACGCGTTGTTTTAAGGCGTCTATTTAATATTGGAATTCGATTGGAATTGGTATTAGTTTCAAGAGTAACCCCACAGTACCTATATTCCTAAGCCAGGTAGATTTTTGCACTACCTGTGGAAGCTATGGATGGAAGAGGGTTTAACGCTTAAAACTAAAACTTAAAACTAGATCAATATAGGTATAGATGTCTATTAACATTTAAAATATTTGATGTAAAAGTACCTAAAGCTTACGTCAAGCAGAGTTGAGTTTTCGATTATTCAATTATCAAATAATTATCTGAATATTATAACGTTATGCTAAGATGAATGTTATTATTTTCTCTGTGGCCGCATTGATGACGACAAAAGTTTGTGACACATATACTAAAGCGCATGAAATACTTTCTCAACGAGGCATATGACTCTGTTTGTCAACACGCCGCGTTATGTCAATATATACATGTGTTGTTATTTATTGTTAAATAACAATATCTGCGATGGGTCGCGATGACGGTCGGTCTAGGCCTATGCACCTTGCACAGATTAACGATGTAAGCATGTCATAATATGTAGGCTTCTACGTAATTATGTTTGTATTTATGTTTAATGTTAACTTTTCTATTTTATGGTATCCCATTGTTGAAGGCAAAAAGGATATGTTGGAGAAACCACATGCCCATGCATGCATGCGTAAATGGGCAGGTATTTTAAAACTTGAACGAAAATATGAGTCGGTAGTTTAATTTGCATCTTAATCAAAATTTGTTAGTATTTTTATTCTTTAGTCAGAAGTTCACAAACATCAATGAAGGAAATTTAGTAAAAATTTAAATTCTTTGTCTACATAACGACAATATTTTTACATCTTATGAACTGAAAGAAAGTTAGAAGGAATCGATTATTGGCACGCACAATTAACTGGTAACTGTACAGAATAATATAGGTATAAACTTATCTGCCAAAGGGCTAAGGGAGGGGTACAATCACTACTATCTAGCGCTGTTTTTCAGCTACGGCCCACGAGTGTCATACGCTCGAAACAAGGTGATTTACTCTTCAGAGTTTGCGAATTTTAGCGACCAGGTAGGTAATTATGTAAAATTTGGTATATAAGAGCTAAGCAATGTAGTTGTGTAAAAAGAGAACAGCATGCTATGTGACTTAAGGCTAAGTGCCCCAGAGACAACTTGGCAAACACTTTTTACGAAAATAAAACACTCAGGTAAGTAAGATTCGTTCCCTAAACCAGTTTCTCGTGTGCAAAATACTCTCGATCCAGAATACATGCGTGTCGCGACTCCTGACGGGCGATGACACGCGGTTCCAGAATATAAATTAATATACTTAGTAAAATATGAATACATTACTTTCAATCATACCTACATAATTAATTTAATTTATACATCACAGCGGATATATCTAGGAGATATACGTTTGCTTTTATTAAGGCTTCTCATATATTTTTTACTAACAAACTAATTAGGTACATACATGTGACAAAATAAGAAAAAACGCCGATATCTAACTTTTTCCGCTGTGAATCGTTCAATCACCTTATAATAAGAAGTATTTCTTATATATAGGTAGTTAATCAGGACATTATTTAAGAAAACGCAAGCGAAGCTTTTTGAGCTTATCATAAACTATCCCGTGTGAGCTTTTTTACTTCATATCTGTCACGTTTATTTCATTGTTGAAATACAGATGGTATTATTTGAGTAAGAAAACAATTTAAAATAAGTATATTGTACTCACCGTATGTGTAGTATGGTAGCCAGCAAGCGTCCTCCGCGGGGTGAGAGCGCGCGGCCGACTGGCGTGGCGATGCGCGGGCGCCACCCGCGGGCTTGCTACACTACATATGGGCTAAATGCAGAAGACCCACATAATACAATAGTCATTTAAATCAGCGCACAGTCCGTTACCTTGCCTGTATATATGCATGACTGGTGGACACAAGAACATGCAGTGGACGGACAACCTCTTCGGTGTTAGAGGACTAGGTTTCGACTGGCGACACCATCCTCGTAGGATAGTACCTACATTGACATGTTAAAGACAAACATCAAAGCGTGCTGACACTTTTTTAGACGAATCAATGTAAAAACCTATCACACAATGCGTGGAAAACTAGTCCTCTCTTCCCGACCGCTTGCTTACACTTCTGTTTCACGTTATATTGTGACCGCAGCGCTCCCTGTAACCTAGGGTTTGACGCAAATGACCACTAGTCCACTACTGGTGATATTTATTACACGGCTCCGTTAAAATATGCGTTAACGCTCAATGGATGCTTTAATTTTTGTTCAGTAATATACTTTTTATTAAGGTTTAAGATGTTAGAGAGGAATTAAACCGTAGATCAGTGGCGTAGCAAAGGGGGGGCGGCGGGGGCGGGCCGCACCGGGTGGCACCCACCCGGTCTCTCAACTTTAAGAACAATGTACCAACAAAAAAAATGCTAGCACAAAAATTGCTTTTTCGGCGATTCCTCCACTAGCACTAGCTCAGCTCTACGTATAATTCGGGGATTCCCGCAAAAGAGCCTGCTTTTTACTTTCGATGGGGTGACACCACCAACTTCCGCACCGGGTGCCACCCAAGGTAGCTACGCCATTGTCGTAGATCATCCAGTATTTTAGCTAGGTAATACCTTTTTTTTTGAGTCCGGAAAGTCCATCATGGCCAATGTGATGCATGGGACTCCTGTCGACCAAAAACCACACGGTCCTACTCTAACCGAATACGGATGTGAGAGTAGTAGACAGCACAGAGTACATTTGTAATTGTAGTCAGTGCCAGTTGAGCAGAGGAATTAAATTTTGGGCACTGGTCACGAACAAAACTTTTATTTTCCGATAGTCAGCAGTGTTAACCACTGGCTGTTACCGATCGGATATCCGAATTATCAATTTCTTTATAGAAAAAGCCATAGGTACTGATAAAATATTTTTTTAGAACATAATACAGTTCACTAAGTCTAACATGAGATGAGATCAATATTGAGTAACTGGAAACGCGGCTGCTGAAAGTGTGATCCGGATTCGATTCGATTCGGAAACACCTCTACTTAACCCTTTGGACAATACTGGCGTGGTGTATAGGTATAATACACAGATACATTGTGAATCGGACTGCGCGACGTGTTACAAAAATTATGATGTCAGCACCGAGACGTGCATATATATATATTTTGCGCAGTTTCATTTGATACCAACGTATCAAGTTCCATGTTTGTAGGTCATATCATCAGCTAAAAAGTGAGCATAATGTGCGAGTTAATACTAATAATAACTACGTTAGCCGTGGTCTACTGGTAGTAATAGTAATTTGTTAAAATATCACATATTGCAGACAAATCTTCGAAAAGCATTAACGCATGCTTAGCGAAATCTAAAGTTATAATATACTAATAGCTGTGCCCCACGGTTTCACCCGCGTTAATTTGAGGAAAAGAACCTACTAAAATATATTCCACCAGCGCCCTCCCCCCTCATGACCGCACCTAGCATATCATAAATGCGCCTGCCTCGTTGGTTTAGTGGTCCCAAACACGTCTGCTGAGCATAAGGTCTCGGTTTCGATTCCCGGGTCGGGCAGTGTTATTGAGAGTTTCTGTTAGAACATTCTCAGTAGCAGCCCGGAGTTAGGAATTGTGCCTGGTATATGGCAATAGGCTCACCACCTATTACATGGGATTTAATAACAGTATTGATGAAATATGGTTGTACGACTGTGTACACCTCTGCCTACTACTTCGGAGAATACAGGCGTGATGCTATGTTATTTTATAAATGCGCGCGTGGTATCATTAATTTGTTCAAATTCAAATAATTTATTCTGTAAATAGGTTTTTTTTTGGAACTCTTTTACATGGCTAATTAAAAACTATAAGGTCCTATTTGACTACCTCTGAGAAGGAAAGCCGAAAAAAACTCAGAGGTCACAGTCTCTAAAAGTTCAGACATCTGTATATAAGGCTATGTAAGCGTAATCATATAAGGGCGTCTGGAGTGGCCTTTTGTAGAAAGAGCCATAGCAGTTTCAAGTTGACCTGTCCTTATTGACGGCACGTATGCATCAGATCAGTCATCGTGTACCATAAATAGGGGAATTCAACGACCCGCCGCAAGACGATACCACATCGGCAGGACATTTGCGTAGGCCAGCTAAAATACTCAAAACCACCAGACAGTTACGAATCATGATATATAAGTTCTTATCCTATATGATGCTCACATTTACAATGAATTATTCACAAAATGTCAAATAGAATGTTAAAAATATTCACAATTGTTTACAAAATGTCAATAAAATGCATTTTCCATGTCAAGAATTTTTTGCACAATGCTATCAGTCCCATGCATTTTTGTATATACTTTTTTACAGTTTTGATTTTATAAGTTTTTTAATTTATTGTAGCTTAAATTTCTAATATCAATGGCAGCGTATACAGTGACCCATGAACGAGTTGTGTTGTGGAGTTATTTTAAAACTATGATATCTCCTAAGATATTCATTGAAATCAAATGATGTCAAGGGCAATTTTGTTCAAAATTAAATACCTGTGATGAATAACGAATTTATTTGGTTAAGGATTAAATCATTATTATTATATTAAATGGAAAAAGAATACGGTCGCGAATAGGATTCGAACCTGCGCCTCCCGGATAAATACTCCAGGCGCTCTGACTACTAAGCCATCTCGACCTCTGCTCACCACCGCGAATTCTTCTTCCATATTTTAACACGTCTTACGGCGACGTCATTGCTATCAATTCAGTCCCTATACGGGACCGTATTCTTTTTCCATTTAATATAATAACTTTAGAGTTCGCTAAGCATGCGTTACTGCTTTTAAAAGATTTATCTTGGTTTAAATCATGTTTATAAAAACACCTTCGCAAATAATGCATTATTTTAGAACCAATTTGATAACAATAAAAAAGGTAGGTAGTGACCTTAAAAGATAGACATATGCTGTCGCGGACTTGTATAAAGAACGTATAAAGAGGATAAATTCTGTCATACATAATTTTTGCGTAACATAAACCATTTACGCAGCGCACGCAACGGAAGCTGTTAAAATGATTTTTTTTTTCTCGTTTTTGCAACATTTTTCATTGATGCTCCGCTTCTATTGGTCGTAGCGTGATATTATATAGCCTATGTCACCCGGGAATAGTGTAGTTTCCTAACGGTGAAAGAATTTTTCAAATAGATCCAGTAGTTTCGGAGCTTATTCAATGCAAACAGACAAACAATCAAATCTTTGCTCTTTATATTAGTATATATATAGAAAACGTGAAAGAATTCAGGGTAGTGAGTAGTACTTATCGGAAAGGCGCAGGTTCGAATCCTGCTCGCGACCGTATTCTTCTTTCCATTTAAAATTATCATATATTGGCTTTTAATAAGACGTAGATACTCTTCAATTATGTAACAACAAGCCCATAGCTGTCCCACTGTAGGGCGGGCCTGTTCTAAGAGAAGACACGAATAATGATCACCACGCTAGCTGTACCGCGGGTTGGCAATTTCAGATCATTATGTCCAGGTTCCTCGCGATGTTTTCCTTCACCATGTTCGTGATGTCTTAGATTTACTAAGAAAATAAATATGACAGAAAAAGTTGGTCACATTGATACATGCCAGGTTGAACCTACAACCTGAGGCTCAAGAAGCGGACTCTTAACCACTCGACCACCGCAATTATTCAGTAAACATAATAATATTGTACTTTGATTGTCTCGTTGGTCTGAAGTTGTGGTTTAATCCCAGGTCGGTAAGTGTTATTGGTGGTTAATCTGTTATATTATTTTTTTCAGTTGCAGCCCGGCGTTTGTTAATAAGGCCCTGTCGATGGCAATACGCTCACCACCTAATAAATGGAACTTTTTAAAGCATCAGTGAAGTGGGTATCATAACAGTGTATATCTCTACCTACACGTTCAGTGGAGGCGTGATGCTGTCATGGTTTTATGCAATATTTCGTGTATGGTAGGCAGGAATAAGAAAGGAAGGGATGTGGTGTATTGGGATTCATAAATAAAACTCACGGCGTGTTACAAAAAGTACATCTCTATTAGAGAAGGCAGCGCGCGGCGACGGCTCGGGCACGCCTCGTGGCGCCGCCTGCGCATCGCTGCGTGATACATAGTACTGAACAACACACTGTACCACACAAACTTTAGACCCCAGTACACAATACACACAGGTTTTGGACACATCCATATCTAAGTGATGTCAGACGCGCCGCTCACAAAACCGCACAATTGTGAAGTGCATTTATGAATAATTCATTTTAAAAAATTAATGCGACGCATAACTTACATAATTTTTGTGATTTATTTATTCCTCTTATTACAAAACTTGTGCTTTATCTATGGTCCGCTGTTTTCTTTCGAATACATTAAAACTTTATTCCTCCTCAGGTAAGGTTGTTAATTCAATATCTATCTGTCAACTTTTTATAATTACAACAAAATCTTACTTTACTAAGATTAAAGTTTTAGTAGAAAAACCGACTCGAAGGCATAACTGTGGGCCACACATAGTACTCGTTTTGTGATATGATGGAATATGTTTATAATCCTGCATATAGTTTTATAATCCTGCATATAGTTCATATTTGTTCGATACATTTATCTCCCGTGAGCTCGTATCAAACTGTACTACAGTTTAATTTAAGAAGCACATCGTACTGCAAAATGATTGAGATTCGGTGTGCGGTGCGCCTAAACGAGCCGTGATAACGTCTTGGAACGGTTGTCATGTTATTATTGTACATATTATGATTGCAAAACATTCCTCGGGTAGATTCCTTCAGATGCTCAACGAATCTATTTAAACAATAGGTCTTACTTAATAAAATAGTGCTAGGTATGGGGTCTGAATTTTGTTTACAGGATTGCTTACTGTTTACTTGCAAACGCTGTAAATACGAATAATTTGTGTTAATGTGTCGTCGCGTAACATGTAAGATCAACGTTTACAAGTAAATCTGTGTAGAGTATGATAGGAGCGGTCCAGCCACTCGCGGACTGACATCGGTTTACAACTGGCTGCTCATACGGGGCGCTACAAATTATCACAAATATATTCGATCAGTGGCGTAGCGAACTGGACAACTGTTGTGCGAAAATGAATTTGCACCTGGTCTCCAATAATGTTATAAGTCTAACCTTAATAGTATCATACATTTTCATCTATTTCGTGGACATGAAAGTGACATTTATTTTGCCCAGGCCCTGGTGCGCCACCAGCGTACCTATTGGCTCTCTCGGCCACCAACAAATTGGTTTCGCCGCATGTTTTTAATATTTTTGCTCATCACAGACAAGCTGTAACATCGACGCAATGTAGTACAAAGTGACCATCAATGGATGGTAACCGAGCCAGCCAACAGGTACGCCGGTGGGTGGTAGTGTCGCGGCGCTGAGCACGCAGTATTCCCGCGGCCGCGTGCACGTCGCACGTTGCGCCGCCCCGTATGAAGCACGCGCTCGACAGTTTCGGTGATGTAAAGCCTGCCACACACCCTCCAATCTAGCGCACGACTTCAACTAGAACAACTGACTACGGTCTTGTCGTACGTTTGGCGAATGATTATAAAGTGTATGGCGAGGTTAACCAGCGATGATTTCATAAACTAATGTTATTAATGATATTAGAAGATAGTATGTACTATAAACGCCGGAAAAACAGGTTCAAACTATCCGCGGTCCGTCCGCTTTGCTAAAGTGACTGAGAATGTATTTTTTACAATTTTATTAGACAATCCTTCACTTGTTGACTGTTTGTGTGGAGTGTCATGAGTATTATGTAGATAATTCAAAAATATTATTAATGTAAGAAGCGAAAATGTGATAAATATATTTCATTTTTTTTTTCAATTTACTTGTCTCAGTGACCGGCGGGCGGACCGCAGTGAAGCGATGCATGATACAAACACGATGTCCGTCCTTCTACGGTGTAACGAGACTCTCGAATATTATTTACAATAAATAAGTACACGAAAATTTGCACAGCACGTGGTAACACCACATACTTCACAACTCAATAGAAAAACAATGTACTTACGACATATTAGTAGTACAGTTAAAAAAAATCGATGAAAAACTAAATAAAAAATACAATCACTGCCATTTTTTTTAGTTTTCTTTTTTAACTAATATTAATAATATTAGAATATAATACAGTTTCAAATCGTTATCGATGCTGGTACGCAGTAGTGCACCGATGGTACATCAACTTGCTAAGAAATCTTATTGAAGGTGGTACAAGTACAACACGGCGGTCCACAGATGTTCCAGCACAATGATACCAATGTCTACAATATAATGATAACGTATGTGACGTGGCACACCTAGCGGCGGCCGCCGTGTTGTGGCTTGTGTGCACGTGTGCCGCTACTGCGCGCCCGCCATCCGTCACATAATTACTTCAATACAGACCTAAGTAAATGCATAAGAACATCTGCATCAATATCGTTTTAGCGAATCGACACATAACATACATTTTATTTTTAAATACAAAATACGTTATTTATAATTCTGGAAAGATTTTTGGAGCTAGTCTAGAATTTATTATTTTTCTCAAGTCGGCGACGCGGCGGGACGACGAGGCCCCACCTAACATAAACCCTAACAACTATTTACACAATATGTATCTTTTATATTTATCGTTTGATGTCGCGTCCGCCGGTCGAGCCGGGGTCGCGCCGCTACTCACTACAACTAAATGAAATAATACGATCGTCACCGAACTAGACGCGCGGCACACGACACGTACAGCGCGACAGGATACTGGAGTTGTTACTGTTCTATGACCTCGCGACAAGGGCCCCACGCGCGGCGGGAGACGGGCGGGAGCGGGGCCGGCAGCAGCCGCGTTCAGCAACAGTAAATAACTAGAGTATTGTGCTACGACACTACGCTGCCGGCACCGCCACCCGCACCGCCTGCACCGACTGCGGCGGGGACGCGACACGAGAAGGTTATTTCTCCAACTTTACGATTATGCATATAGACACGACGTCACGTCCGCGGCCCGCACCGGCCGGGGGACGAGGACAGCGCGGCACGCGTCAAGTAGGTACCGGATACCTACACACCGCGTAAATTAACTTAAACTCACATTTCGATATCGAATTAAAACGAAACACATCATAGAAGCTTAGCATATCTTACATAAATGAAGACGAACAGGACGGTCGGCGAGCGACCGGCCGGACGTCGGCCGCTCGTCGGCGCGGCTCGATGTAATCTGTGCGAGGATTAGCTAATTTCGTCACATCAAAGCGAAGATCCCACGGACTAGCTACGTAGGCTGTGAAATCACAGAATGCAGAACGTCGTCACCGAACCGGCGCTCGGGCGCCGCGACCGAGCCGAGCACGACCGGAGCGGTCCGCGCTCGGGCTCGGCTCGGGCGGGGCGCGGGCGGCCGGTCGGACGCGAAGAGAGGCGGGCGCGGACTAAATAAAATGTACAAAAAATAGGTGTGACGCACCGCACGCCGGCGCCAATTGACTATCTAGGAGCGCTAGCGGCGGTAGGCGGCGCGCGGCGCGAAGGCGGCGCGGTGCGAGGACAGCGGCCGGCGCCGCGGCGGCTCGCGCCCGCGGGTCTTCTTCTCCTCCACGTTCAGCTTCACGCCGTCCGCGCTGTCCGCCGGGAAGTACAGCGGCTGCAACACGCAACACGCAACACTACATGCATATGCTGTACACGACACGCTACACGACATGCACCTTACACGTACGGTACGCGTTAGTGTGCCGTGTACCATGTACTGTTCATATATTTATTATAATGATGATAACTATGTACGGGTCTTGAATGTAGATACATGTAGGCTTTAATTTACGTCATATTGTGACCTTTGAAATAAAAATGAGAGAGAACCTATACTACAAAACGCTAAAAATATAAGATAGCATGCATTATTTCACTTAAATAAAAATTAATATAACAATAAAAATGAAAATGTGATTCCGAGTACTCAGTTTTTCCCAAATTTCAATAGAATAGTAGTGTGTTAAATAATAATAATAGTACTGTGTAGTACAGTTGTCGTCAAACAACTGTGCATGTTTAAAGATAGTCATTTCAAGTGGCTGCCCAGGTACAGTAGTATTGAAAATTGTTATAATGATAAAGTAGATATTTAAATTTATCAAGAAAATCAACACGACCGCGGAACATTTATGACATCCGACTATTTTCGACGCTTGAGCGAGCGAGACAGGTGATTGAAGGAATGAGTGACGTTTTTAATGCGCTCTCGCGTATTCGCCCTGTCGATTTCATCATAAAACTGACTAGCTCGCAGCGTACTCGCGTATAAGTTCAGACGTGCACAATAATTTATCGACAAGCGTATCAGTCGGCGTACGTTCCGCAGCCGGCTAAGCATAAAGCGTATAGTGTACTGACGGCGGCGTTGAGACAGTCCCTGGCGGCCTGCGAGGTGTCGTAGGTGATGAACCCGTAGTTGGGGTGGCGCGGCGCGCCGGGCGGCGCCGGCTTGCTGTGCACGCGCAGCTCGGCCACGGGCCCGAAGCGCCCGAACAGCGCGCGCAGCTCGTCCTCCGTGGCGCAGTGCGGCAGGTTGCCCAGGAACAGCTGCTGCGCGTCCGAGTAGCGCCGCCCGCCCTCCGCTGTGGGTACACGCTCTCATACACTACGCCGTGGTATCGCGGACAATACGTACAAGTGTTTCGTACGGAAAATGCTTCAAAATATTAAATGGAAAAAGAATTCGGTCGTGAGCAGGATTCGAACCTGCGCCTCCCGGATAGATACTCCAGGCGCTCTGACCACTGAGCCATCTCGACCTCTGCTCACCACCGCGAATTCTTCATCCACATTTTAACACGTCTTTTGGCGAGGTCATTGCTATCTATTCAGGTTCTATCTAAATAGGTGACCGAATTCTTTTTCCATTTAATATTATAACTTTAGAATTAGCTAAGCATGCGTTAATGCTTTTCAAATTTAGATAAGATTTAGCTGTAATATTTATAGATATACATAGTTACATTTTATATAATTATAAAAGCTTGTTTACGTGTGTCAATTTAGGTGTGGTGCGTAAAATTTTAGTAACCGACGCAATATTTACTCGATTATTCTATATCAATATAATACATGCATACTTGTAAATAATTAGACGGGAGAAACGTTGCAACCCCAGGTATAACAAATTTAAATTTGTTCAAAGTGGTTGAAAGCGAGATAAGAGTTACCAAAAACTGTGAACGATTGTGGCGAAATTAAAGAAACATTTCAGTCAAGCAGTGCCGTGATTTAATTAAGGCAATAGGGTAATTTTTGCTTACGGCTACAATCAGATAAATAGTCATTACAGCGTATAAGGAACTGTTGCCATGTTGTGCAAGAAAGTGAAGCTCTAAGTGGCAGAAAAGAGAGAAATTCATCTCATTTCTGCTAAGACGCGCCAGACGCCACACGGTGGTTAAAACGCTCCCCGGTGACCAGTTGAGTGAGTAGTTCGTCGGCAACTAACGACACAGCCGACGTGGAGGATTGGAGGATTCACTGGAGGATTCGGGCGGGCAGTGTCCTGTGTGTGTGTGTGTGTGTGTGGTGACAGTGTACTAGTGTACTAGTGCACAGTGTGGCGGCTCACCGGGGGGGGGCGCGGCGTGCGGCGCGTGCGGGGCGTGCGGCGCGTGCAGGGCGCGCGGCGGGCGCGGCCGCGGCTCGTGCGTGCCCGGCGCCGGCGGCGACACGCGCGGCCGCGGCTCCGGCGCGCCCGGCGCCGGCGGGGACACGCGCGCCGCGCACAAGCCGCCGGACCCCGACTTCAGCAGGTTGGCGTACGTCTTGGGCTCGGGGGCCGCCGCTGTAGCAAAAAGGACAAGCTGTCAGAATGTGGTGTCGCGCGCGTTACTAGCTAGCTAGCTGGGGCGGTACTGACGCGGGTGCGGCGGCGGCGTGGGCTCCCGCTCGGGCTCCGGCTCGGCCGCGGCGTCCCGCTCGGGCGCGGGCGGCGACGCCGGCGCGGCGGGCGGCAGCAGGGGGGCGGGGGGCGCCGGCGCACTGGGCGTGGCGGGGGGCGCCGGCGCCGGCTCCGGCTCGGGCTCCGGCACTATGCCGGTCGCTGGAACATTCGTATTATAAATCAGCATTCAGCTTTACACTATCAACACATATAACATCAGTGAAGTGTTGACATGTAAGAAGCTGAGTCGTCAGTATTCACGATAACTACGAGTTCAGTTGTTTCTCGCAAATAAATATTCTTAATCATATATAATCTATTTATTTATGTTAGTACACATAAGAACTAGAGCCGAGCTGGTGAACACGGACGACAGCGTACCTTGCAGCGCCGCAACAAGATGGCGGGTGGTGTCGTCGTGCGGCGGCGGGTGGCCGTTGACGTGCGGCGGCGGTGCGGCGGCCGGCGCCGGCGCCGGCACCAGCGGCGGCGCGGGCGGCGCGGGGAAAGACGC
This sequence comes from Xylocampa areola, assembly GCA_935421205.1. Taxonomy (NCBI): domain Eukaryota; kingdom Metazoa; phylum Arthropoda; class Insecta; order Lepidoptera; family Noctuidae; genus Xylocampa; species Xylocampa areola. The sequence goes on along the minus strand of OW285212.1, from coordinate 19,303,210 downwards.
CGCCGGGAACGCCGGCACGGCGGGCGGCGGCGGGAAGTACGCGCCGCCCGCTCCGCCCGCCTCCTCCTCCTCGCCCTCCGACCGCCCCGAGCCCGAGCCCTCCTCGTCAGAGAACACGATGTCCTACACGGTACACCACCACATATTAACACCATTATTACCATGTGTTGACTTAATAACAGTATTAGTGAAATCTCGGTGTACAACTGTTTACACCTCTGCCTACCCCTTATAAATGATCAATGATTTTATTTCTGTAAATAGATCTGTTGAAGACACTTTTACAAGTCATTTTTAAAAAATTGATGGCGCCGGCGTTTCCTATCTGACTGTCTCTGAGAAGAAACGCCGAAACAAACTCAGAGGTCAACGTCTCTTTTAAAGTCCAGACATAATAGTATGTACATATCTATGTGAGTGTAACGTCTGGAAAGGCCTTTTGAGGCGCGAGCCATAACTGCTTCGAGGTGACCTGTCCTGTCTGACGGCACGTGTGCATCAGACATCGTGTAGCTCAACCATAACTAAGGAAGCTCAACGACCCGTCACAAGACGATACCAGATCAGGAGGACATTTGCGTAGGTCACATAAAAACGACTCAAAACCACCAGACTATGAGACACAGTCTATGAGTTTATGTATGATGAATTTCTGGTCCACATCATACTCACATTCACATTGCAAATAGTGTCTAATAGTATACATAGATAGATTATACTTTAGTGTACACTGAACAGAACTTATATATTAGAAAAATAAAACAAACAAGAATGGTACAAATGGCGGTCTTATCGCTAAAAGCAATTTCTTCCAAACAACCATTAGATGGAAAGAATAACTAAGAAATTTGTATAACAATATTATCAAAATATGTCAAGAATCAGTGCCAAAAAGAATAATATTAATATAATCAATTCATTAAAATGTCATAAAATAAATAAATTAAACATTACAATGTCAACAGTGGTAAGGAAATACAGCAATTATTAATGAGTGTCTTAACATTAGAGAGAGCGGCACAATCCCAAGCATTTTTATCTTCTATGTAGTCTTTGTCTTTATAGTAACACTTTTTGCAAAGAGTCTGCTTAACATATGACTTAAATTTGTTGAGACTTAATTCTTGAATATTGCTTGGGATTTTGTTGTAGAAGCGTAGGTGTTGACATCAATATGAATTACTAATTTTTTGGAAAAATAACCATCTGGTAGCACGTGTTTATTTTTGTTCCTCGTATTGAGACTATGAATGTCGCTGTTTTTACAGAATAGATTAATGTGTTTCTTAACATAGATCAAATTGTCATAAATATATTGAGATGCCGTCATTATCCCAATTTCTTTGAATTTACCCTCAGTGAGTGACTACAAATAAGGTTATAAATTGCTCGAATAGCCCTCTTCTGCAGCACAAATATAGTTTGAATGTCAGCAGCATTTCCCCACAACAAAATGCCGTACGACATTACACTATGAAAATAACTAAAGTATACTAATCTGGCTGTTTCTATATTAGTTAATTGACGTATTTTAAAGACCGCGTATGCTGCAGAATTGGGTCTGTTCGACAATTTTTAATATGTGGGCCCCATTGAAGCTTCGAATCTAAAGTTATACCCAAAAACATTGTGGTGTCCTCAAGATCTAAATGTTCATCATTTATCAATACACTGGTTTTTATTTGCTTAACGTTAGGTAATAAAAATCTGATGCATTTAGTCTTCTTCACGTTTCAAAGTAAATTATTAACATTGAGCCAGTGTACTTTGAAAGAGTGTTACTTACATCTTCTTTGGGGATTCGGCATCGTCAGGCGTTATGCAATGTTATAATATGATAATTTGCTTGACTGACTTACAGTTTTGAGAATTTTTTCAATTTTTGCCATTTTGAGAAGTGCTTTGCTTTTCAATAATAGGTATTGGCTTTTAAATACGGACTTTAGCGTTAGAGACACCGGCGACACAAATAAGGTGATGTAATGCGTCAACTAATGCTAGTGCTCACGGATAAGGTTGAACAAGACGATGACTGGTTCATACATAAATATACGCCAGTCGTTGAGACCAGTCTGTTAACATTTGCATAATCTTTTCTTCAAAAGGCTATTCCAGGCATTAGCCTTCATAGTTCTTACATGATCAGAGCATGTAGGTAATGCTAGATTCCAGTTTATTGCATTTTATTTTTCAGTACAGATTGACTAAGTGATCAGAATGATGGGCTATATTATCGACATCATGTAGATATATAAAAAATCAGATAACAAGGGTAATTTGAGGTCAAAGCAAAAACATGGACAACATTGCCGGACATAGCGCAGCAACGAGTATTGTATGTGTTCACCTGGTAGCGGAAGATGTCGTTGTGCACGTAGTACTTCTTGGGCGACTGCGCGGCCAGCACGAAGGTCTGCGTGAACCGGCGCATAGGCGCGCCGCCGTTGGACAGCTCGCCCGTCACCTGCACCACCACGCCGTTACCCAGCGTGGCCTGCGCGTCTACCTGCACGCACGAGCCGTCACATTTATAAAATCTATTATTCTATATCTATTATATCTTTACCGAGATTACAATATGTAGTAATATCAGTTTTTCTTATTCTTAGAAAAATGACGTATCTGCCAGTAACTCTAGAAATAAATGTGTTTAGCGTGTGTCACCTGACTGATCTTGGCATGACAGTCGCGGAAGTTGAGCTGCTGTATGCGGTTGTGGATCTGCTTCTGACCGACCACGGGCAGGGTCTCGCGGTTGGGCGCGTCGAGGCCTCCATGAACGAACGACGAGTAGTTGTTGTAGAATCTGAACAACACAAAGTTATTAACTCTAAAGTTATGCTAAAATAGTTGAGGCTCCACTGTAAACAATAATTTGATAGATCTTAATCAAATAAGTGTAGAAAAATAATAATCATTTATGTTAAATATTATTCTGCCGTTATGATTTTTGACTGGGCAGTTACTCCTGTAACACGTTATTTTTATGGTTAATTTAAATGTAAGATAATAAATAAATATAATAGAACAAAACATGTTCCAGTGTAAGAATAAGGCACATTTCTGTGTTTCATAACAACCATAAAATATTTACGTCACATAAGACCAATATCTTGGACGTGATTGCCACTCTCCTTAATTTTTAATCGACTTCCAAAAAGGGGGAGGTTATCAATTCGGTTGTGCTTTTTTTTGTTACCTCGGAACTCCGTCATTTATCAACCGATTTGGAAAATCATTTGGAGAGGATTCTGAATAAAATCAATTTATTAGGACAATAATATACAATTATTATTATTATTGGAGTCGGTGCCGGCCAAACTTTAAATATAATTAGGAAGTTTTTTAAATTTGCAAAGTATATGTAAAGGTATATTAACCATCATTATTATTACGATAATGTAACAATACCTAATTGAACCAATAAAAAAAATATTTCTATGTAAATTGAAGTAAGTAAATAATGCAATAATTTAGTAATATCTTAAGTTTTCGCGATCACTACACATTATAATAAAACAACTTTTAACCGGATTAATCGCCTGTAAAACCAATAATAATAATATTGGTTTTTACCAATAATACACGCGATAAATCCGGTTAAAAGTTGTTTTTTTATAAAATGCATTTTTTTTTAACTTTTTGTTGCATTTTTACTTAACGGAAATATTTTAGGAACAGTTACTTTTTTTGTTAAAAATTATGCTCACAACTCACTGCTGAGGGCTAAGGCATCGCATTCATCACCAAAATGAATAAATAAAACGAGGAGGTAACTAGGTAAGTATCGAAACTAACAAGATCACACAGTTTTGTGTTACAAGTATTAGCCTAAACAAAGAGGAAAAAAATTAAATAGGTAATATATGTTGGTCTTTATGACACAGGACATAAGAGTAAAATAACATTGCTAATATTATATATATCCTGCCACAAACATATTGCTACGTCACCATGTGCTATAACATATTATTGGAAGTGGTGTGATCGTAATGTGTTTGTAACCTGATGTTAACCACGCGACCTCAGAGAACCGGGAAGGGCGGCCGCTAGTATAATGCAGTAGGGAGATGATACTCGAGAGGTCTGGCGGATCTGAGTCAACTCACTCCGGATGCTAAAAACAATATCACTTTGACATCTTGCAGTAGCGCTATACTTTCGATAATAATATAAATCAACACAAACGAGGGTAAAAATATTACAAAGTATTTTTTTTGTAGAAAGAAAAATACGTTCATTAGTAGGATTTGAACCTGCGACTCCCGGATTCTGATGTCACAAAGAGTATTAAATTGTGGTTTAATATGCATCTTTTGGTGACGTGAACGCTATCTAATCAGTCCCTATACAGGTGATTGAACAGACACGACTAATTGTGCAGTTAATTCAATGTCGTAAAGATACGATTATCTTAGCAAATATAGAGTTTCTTACGAAAGCGTTAATGCGTTTCAATAATGTATCTGTATTTATAACAATAATGATTATATAGTAATTAAAAACATATAAAAATATTGTAAGAAATGTTTCGGTCACCTGTATAGGGACTGAATAGATAGCAATGACGTCACCAAAACACGTGTTAAAATGCGGAGGAAGAATTCGCGGTAGTGAGCAGAGGTCGAGATGGCTTAGTGGTCAGAGCGCCTGGAGTATTTATCCGGGAGGCGCAGCTTCGAATCCTGCTCGCGACCGTATTCTTTTTACATTTAATATTATAACTTTAATAATGTAAGAGTTGGCTGAACAACAAAAACAACACCAGCGGACATCGACAGGTCTCCTTATTGACATAGCTCGGCCTGTCGGCTGTAATGGACTATTACTATAACAGTAACATATTTCTCCACTAACGCGGCGCTCAGTAATATAACAACAAACATAGCGAACCGAAATCCGGACGAGATAACAGAGTGACTTTAGTGACTCATCTCCACCATCATTGTTAAGGTTAAGTAAACAGATTTCAAGTGTAAGGTATAATGACATTGACTGTATATTATCATTTTATAGACAATGAATCATGTCCATGTAAACGGACAGATCGTGTTATTTTTCTTTAAACTAGGTAAATAGGATAAAATTGACACAAAACTTTTAGCCGGATTAATTAATGTCGTAGGTATTATGTTTGTTTTTCACGACGTTTCAAACACATCAAAGTTTGTTTTGGTGCATTACACGTAACGGGTGTTGAACATGAAGTATTGTCTAGTTGTATTTTTCAAATAATCAAAACAGAAAATTTACTAATCTAATAATCAAAACTTCCCACCTGACTAGAGCTTTGGAGACCAAAAAATACAAAGCAAATAATATACGAACTCTAAAACTCATTATAACATATGAAGTGACCCCTTTATTTATAATGTGTAGTGAGGGAAGTGGCGATAGGTTGGCCTCCTATCACGTGTAAGACGGGGTGGACTGACAGTACCTGTCGACCAACTCAATCCGCAATTGTATTTTTTATATATTCAATTAAGCGTAGTTCGTACCCGTTCATGTTTCAACATTGGCGACATAAACATGACCACGATTTCCAGACAGAACAGGTTTCTCGACGGAGCTACCGTAATATAATCAGTTACATCACAGATCCATGGGCAATAGGTATAACTAACGCCTCATCGAAGGATTCAAGTGAAAATATGACTCATCTATCCTTCATATTGAAGACTAAAACGCAACGTGGAGAGGTAAATTATCAGCTAAGCATTATTAACAATAACTTATTAATAATATCAAAACAACACACTAAAACGTGACATAAAAGTGTGTTGATAGTTGCAATGAGATAAAAAGCCAAACTAAAATATACTAGTCTATAATCATTCGGACAAATGTTCGATACCTTCCAATGAAAACCGTATTGAGAATGTGCAGCATGTGAAACTAGTTTATGTGTGCACGAAGGTCGCTACTATCGTGCTTGGCGCGGGAACAGGCGAGGCCGAGACAGCTCGACTCCAGGTCTTTACAATATTATGCCTTGGGACCCAGTATTTGTGCTACTCTAGTTTCAGAGGGGCGGTCGTTTTCTCCACATAAATTATGTTACATTTTTTCCCCATTAAATTGTATCGTGGTCGCAGTCGCAGTATTAGTGCGCTACCAAACCATCAGAGGCTGTTCCGATTGTAAATTTACATTTTCAAACGAATGGCAGTAGCATTCGTCCCAATTCAATCGACATATTTTTTTAATTTTTTTTTAAATGCCTTTACTCTAGACTCTAGTCTAGGTCAGAGGTGTCAGAGACAAAGTCCACGATGGAGTGAGCTTACCCAGAAAAAGCTTGTTCACTCTAAATTTGAAGAGATTAGGGTTGAATGCGTGGGACACAGACGCAGGTAGAGACTTCCACTCCTTTGCTGTGCGCATTATAAAAGATTTCAAATTATTTTACTATCAACTAATGTTTTTTAAGTATCCTAAACTTAATACTCCAGCTCCAGGTTTTTGGGAAAGGGCTTAGACAAAATGGTGAATGACTAAGTCTACCTCCTTAAATTTCTTTAAAAAATTTCTTAGGTCACAATAGCAGCCTATTGTGGCCTGATGCGAAATTTTTGAGAATATTGAACACACATTTTACAAATCCTTCAAAAAAGTCATTAATTTGTGCTTTTATGTTGTGCTGTCATTTCTTCTATCTATCAGAGTGAGTATCTGCATTGCTGAACGCAGGGGCGTAGCTACCGCCGTATCAGCCTACCTATATATATATACCGGGCCCGTTAGCCTCAAGGGCCCTAACGTCTGTACTGAGTAAGCAAAAAATCGTTAAATGTTATAAAAGGGAACCTTTTTTTTTTTATTCAGAGCCTCTTAATTTCTAGCTATGCCTCTGGCTAAACGACTAATATTAATAAAACTGAAGGCTTTTCGATGATGGTAGAAGCAGTAGAAAGTATGTACAGATTTAATAAGCGGTGTAAGTGATGTAGTTACCTGTGCAGGTGGGCGGGCGCCTTGTTCAGTAGCGTGTAGTACTGCCGCACAAACTCGCGACCGACGCTCTGCGGGGACGGGGACGCCTCCATTACCATCGCTGTTGTTCTCAGTGCGCCAATACAGCCCTCTGCTATACGCTGCCTGCACAATAATATAATCTTTATATTTATAATGCCGAATCAATAGACACAGTAGCTGAGCGGTTGTCTTCCACGGCATAAATCGCGCGAGTTTGTTTCCCGCACAGAACATATTCATTTCATTCATTCATTCAGGTTTATGTTACAAGGTGACTTTAGGCTACAACGAAAAACTAATTAATAATGTGTGTGAATTATGTCACTTTGTGAGATCGAATGACAGTCAAAAACATTTCATCAAAATATAATAAAATCAATCTCTAAAGTTCATTCCATCAAAATCACAAAGGCTCACTTACAAATCTTGAAGTACAATCTTACCTATGTTTTCTTCCTAGTGTCTATTGACTGTGTGGATGTAATTTAACAGATTTGAGGTGCACATACTCTTAAGTAAAGGTCAGGATAGCATTATCATTTATCAATGGATTTGACAGAATCAAAAATTATTATTATGATCCATAAATTCCATGCCAAATACAAAATTGCATTTTTAAAATAATTTAAATTGTAGATATAAAGTTTAAAAGAGTAACCATAGAGTTTCATTCAGTTTTAGTATGGTTTATTTTATGTTCCAGACAGAATTATGAAGGCATCCCAAAAATTTTTTTTTGATATCTACTTGTTGTATCTGATAATAATTCAAATTTTCTTTCAACATCTCCTCCTGTTCTCCATGCTATTTATATAGTCTTGGGGTTATTATATAGTGATTATATACTTAAAGATAAATCTTTGAAAAACATTCATGCATGCTTAGCAAACTCTAAAGTTATTATATTAAATGGAAAAAGAATACAGTCGTGAGCAGGATTCAAACCTGCGCCTTCCGGATAAATACTCCAGGTGCTCTGACCACAAAGCCATCTCGACCTCTGCTCACCACCGCGAATTCTTAATCCTTATTTTAACATATATTTTGGCGATGCCATTGCTATACTATTTTAATCTCTGGTTATTTATAATAGAAGAGGATATTGCTACCCAGCACTGTAATCTTTATAACACCCAAGAAAAGATTTTCTGCAGGTAACATTTTGCCAAAAAGAATCAATCTCCATGCTCCAACATCATACTGATCATCTTATTACCGAATTGTGCTCCATATTGATATCCAAAAATGGTTTTTCATATTGATATGATAACTTCATATTGGTTACGTAACCAATATATGAAAAAAACCCATGGCTAATTCATAAGTTTATAACAAATTATATTTAAAAAAAAAACTCTCTTTGGGTCACTAAGTCAACATAGTATTGTAAACTTGGTCTGCTTGGACTTCAGAATTTGGCCCAGCAAACTATCCTGTGTGTTTATACAAGTTATAAACTATCTGTGTGCAAAATTTAATCCGTTTGGTAGTTATTGCGTGAAAGAGTAACAAACATCTTCACAAACTTCCCCATTTATAATATTACTATGATCGAATTTGTCTTTTTTTCTGTCATCAATACTAATAATGTGTGTGGAGTGATGGTTTTAGGATTTTAGTTTATTTCCTGAACAATAAAGAATGAATAAATTTTAGGATTGTGATACTCCCATTTCGAAGCAGGAGTGCAAAACATGTTATGACAAAAGTCAATGACAATCACCGATTAATTACACAATTCGGTAGATGCCATAAGCCAATGACAAAATTAAAAAAACTGCTTACAGCTAATATGAAAAGATGCATGCACTTTTGTAGCCAGGAGGAACATAAGCTCACATCTGACTCCACAGTGCGCATTGCAGAATACTGGGCCAACTAAATTTGAGTCCTTTGCTATGACTAGTAGTTTACTGTATCTTTATTAAAAAGTATTCCATAAGAATAATGAATAATAAATATTGACTTCTGTCAAATACTATAAAGTGAGTTTACTGACAAACACTTTCCACAATCAAGTGTGTAATCACAAAAGATTCTCACTTTGTGTGAGTTGCCTTCTAAAAGATGTTTTGATGAAGAACCACTGCTGATATAACCAATCTGATACACTACACAGTCATTCATAGGAATCTGCTCATTGGACATGAGTTGTGAGTAATCTATTGACACAAGCAGTACTGTTACACCAGATATATAAAGATCTTATGACAAGCACATGTAATGAAATCTACTAATCATGTAAGGAACATACCTACCTTACTTAAAAAGATGCTGAGCAAGATAACATAAAAAAGAATTAGAGCAATGATGATTTATACTTTAAAGCAACATTGATACAAAATCGGAGCAAACAGTAGGCTGCACTCATTTGATTGTCAATTCGTCATAAACTGCAGCCTATTTTGAGCCTACACAGCAACACAACAATAAAATACATATGTAGTAAACAAGTGACAGACTGATATAGTACCGCGAGTACCAGCGCACATTACACATAAAGTAAACAATAACTCAATATATTCATTAGTAGGGGCATGGAAAGGACTAATAACTAAATGGTATTGTCAAAGCACGCATGGCGACTCCTCCGACCTTATCTATCAGCTTCTTTTGTTACCCCAGTTAATATATTGCAAATAATAGTTCATTTATTATGAATAAAATACCGAAATATTCATTTTTTTACAGAATTAAAGCGTATCATGCTCATTACTACTAAAACACAAAAATATTGAGCATTAACCTTTAAAAACCAATACGTCTGCCGACAATCAAAATATAAAAGTTCTGCAGTTTTTATTTGTATAAACATTCAATAAGACTTACCTCAGTAAAATTTAGGCATTAAAGTGGTGTAATCGGCAACAAATAATCAAGAAAATCGCGTAATTTTCAGGATAAATAAGGACTGAAAACAGAAAAGAGCCTACCTCACCGTTCGGGTGTCAATTTAGTACAAATGTTGCAACATTAAAAAAAAGTTTTTTCGTACCGATACTATGTTAATTGTACGTACTGACCACTATTCTACAATATTTATATTACGGTAATAGTACATAAAAAAAAATAGACTCCAATAATGCTTCATTTGTTAATCTTGACCACACACTTTTATAAATAACTTTATATGTCTCTATAGCATTATTAAGCATGTATAATGTGGACACGACTTCTTAGTTTAACGAAGGATGGATAATTAACCGTAATTCTGTATTATGACTAGCTGTGCCCCGCGGTTTCACCTGCGTATAATTATATTTTAATTACCTATTTAGTTGTAACCAACCATATAGAAAATAATTCACAGTTCATCTCTTATCGGCAGTGCTCAGTTCTCGTCGGGCGGGGTTTATGTGTTGCACGGTATTTTCATTTTCCATTATCTCCTAAACTGTGCGTCGACATAACATACTATAAAGGGCAAAGTTTATCTTCATAAAATTGTCTTGATGATGAATTAACTTTTATTCGTAAGTATTAATATCTCATGCCTAATAATAATGCTCATAAACTATTTCTTTTTTAGCACAAAGTACCTTCTTGTGGCTGATCTATAAGAGATAATATGGTATATTTCAAGATTTGCTTTAGATATACCAAGACCAATATTTTTAAAGTTACAATGTTAAATGGAAAAAAGAATACGGTCGCGAACAGGATTCGAACCTGCGCCTCCCGGATAAATACTCCAGGCGCTCTGACCACTAAGCCATCTCGACCTTTGCTCACCACCGCGAATTCTTCTTCCATACTTTAACACGTCTTATGGCGACGTCATTACAATCAATTCAGTACCTATGGAAAATCCATCATCAACGCTGTGCTGGGCTCCAAGAAAACAACATGGTCCTTAGCTAACTTTTGCTGAAATCCCGGGATCTCAATAGCATTCATCGCAACCCCGCCAGTATACGGTCCATCAAAGGTAGACGGTTTGATTATTTCTAAATATAAAATATATATTAAGGGTTCCGCCGTAGCGTAGCGCGGGTTAAGGGTTCTCCGGTTTCGTCACAGATTAAGTAATGAATTATCCCGTGCTCATTTTAATCGATCCGAATCTTAGGTGTGACAAAATTCTACAAGATATTTTTATTATAAACTAGCTGTGGCCGGCGGTTTCATCCGCGTGTAATTATATTATAATTAGCTTAAGTTACTCCTTATATCGTCAGCTATCAGCCAGATAAATCTTATCAGAATCGGTCCGAAGATTAGCCGGAACAAACAGACAGACGGAATACCTAAAGTTTTAAAACTGTATTTATATTTTGGTGTAGTGCAAATAAAACTATTATTTTAACATTACAAATAGACACTTCAACTTTATATATTTATGTTGAGTATTGGTGGCTAACCGGCCTGTAATAATACGGGACCTCCCGTTATATCAGGAAATTAATTAATAAAGAACACTATACTGTCCATCTTGATTTTTGTAAGGATAGCCATAGAAATTTAATAATTTAAGCAACTCGCCCATTCTGTTTAAATCCTGTCGTGTCTTTTAATAAATAGCTATCACAGAATTATTTCTAATATCTATAACACATAGTTATCTATTGTTTATTGCGCACATAGGGTTGGTCACCCAATGTACCTAGTTGTCACAAATTATATATTTTATAACTACACTGAAATTATAATAAGCTTTGAAATTAAAAAATAATACCGAGGAAAACGTAGTAAAATTTATAGAATTTTATTTCATGCTAGGCTGTAAATATTTTGTATCGTGCCTGTATTAATAATACAAAAAAATCGCGGTAAATTTTCTGACTGAATGTTGGCAGCTGCCTATCGATTAATTCATAAACTGTTAAATTCTCTATCCTTTTCTTACTCATATTATAAGTGCTATCTATCCTTGTCGTTAACGGGATGGACGCCATTGACCTCCTCCCCTAATCTATTCTGATTGGTCGTTCACGGTGGTGGGGATGAATTGTTTGCAAAAAAGCCGCGTCTGTTTGCATGTAGCCAACATAACAGCCATTTCGCGCCGACTCATCACGCATTTCCTTTCTTTCTTCTGCATTTGGCATTCGGAGTTAAAGGTCGCGTAAGGACCTTAGGTTTAAGTTTATTATTAATTTTAGCCTAAACATAAGTCATGGCCAATAACGACAACTTTGCACAAGACGTTACTGATAATCAACTTAATGGAAATGCAGAAAATGGTGGAGGAGATACACAAGAACATAATAGTGCCGAGGCCCCTGGACGCGATGATGACAGGTAAAGATATTTTCAATTTGTGTTTAAACCTTTTATGTTCTGTAATATACAGTATAATCATATTTTAATCATTCAGTTTATAACGTATAGCCTAATCTGGTAATTATTCCAGTTTGTATCTGCGCCCGCCATAATGGCGGCGCTGCCTTGTACTTATCGGCATAGTGTTTAAATCTATTTGAATCGTCGATATCTATTCCAAATTTCACATTTTCATCTTTACAGTGCATTCGCTACGATTTAAGTTCAGACCCAGAAGTCATAGTTTTTATTTCAGAACATTTCCAGGGCATTTTTATTAAATTTAGATAATCTCCGAGCCGCATGAAGTAAAATGGCGTCTTATTTGCGCGTCTCTTTTGCACCCGGCACCGGCTCGGTTCAGATATCGATTTTTCGTTTGGTTCTTTGATAGCATATTTGTGGTTCGTGAATGCCGGTGTTGTGCGGTTCCAAAGTTAGCGGTAAAGCGTACGTAGGTAGTTGCAAGATTTTAAATCGGTAGCGCTAATTGCGTCGGTGAGGGGTCGTCGCCCTCGCGGCGCGGCGCGTTGGTCAGTTTGGGGCGCTACTAACGCTGTGTCTCTCTGCAGGTGTGAGCCTGCGCCGCCGCCGCAGCTGCCGCCGGAGGACGTCATGGTATATATCCGCTGGGCTCACACTAAAGTAAAACTATGACCAGACTGACTAGTTGAATCGGCCACTTAACTTTGGGCCTGGATCACCTTTGCCAATTTCAAATCTTGCGATATGACTGTAACATCTTGTTTCATATTTCGTTGTTCTGATGATAATGTAAATTTCCAGACTTTACTTTTTGTAACTTACAGGTTGTCAATTTGATTTGCTGCAGTGCTTGGAGTTTTGTTTTGAGAAAATAGTAGCTGTAAAGTACTGTAAACAAGTACTGCATAGTGTTAATTAATAAATTGTAATTTTTAAGTCAGTTTCTAAATCGAGACACAAGTCTGAATTGTCTATTTCTTCATGTTTTAATCTCTTACATTACAATGTTCACAGAAAACTTTTTGTTGGGGGCCTGAGCTGGGAGACCACAGACAGTGAGTATTGTTTGTTATTTTCCTTATAGTTATAGAATTTATAGGTACTGATCTTATCACCAAGTATGTAGTAGGAAAATATTGTTTTTCAACTTGTTTCTAATTATTCCTGGTGACATGATCAAATTTTTATGATGACTTAATTCAGTTCTGCTTCTGACTAAACATTGAAGAAAGCTTTTACCCACATTTCTGAGTTACTTTATTTCATTATGAAAACTATTTAAATAAAGTATGTGTTATAGTATAAAACTTCTATTCACAGAGGAATTACGTGACCACTTCAGTGCATATGGTGAGATTGAGAGCATCAATGTCAAGACTGATCCCAACACTGGCAGATCACGTGGATTTGCCTTTATTGTATTCAAGGCACCAGATTCCATAGACAAAGTGATGGCTGCTGGGGAGCACTCAATTAACAACAAAAAAGTGGATCCCAAAAAAGCAAAAGCAAGACATGGAAAGATATTTGTTGGTGGTCTCAGCAGTGAAATATCAGATGATGAAATCAAAAATTTCTTCAGTAATTTTGGAACTGTAAGTCTTTCATAGGATCCTTACTTAGTTTTATTACCCCTTCATGTTCTATAGTATAATTAGTTAAATTTATGATGACAAATCCGGTTTTGGTGAGATAACTTTTACTTGACATCAACTGAAGAGGAATCCGGGCCACTGATTTTGTTATGACAATAAAGAAAAGTGATTTTTTAAAATGCATTATTAAATTATTTCATGACTTTTTTCAGATTATTGAAGTTGAGATGCCCTTTGACAAAACTAAGAATCAAAGGAAGGGATTCTGCTTCATCACATTTGAGTCTGAGCAAGTGGTCAATGAGCTGCTTAAGACACCCAAGCAGACAATTGCTGGCAAGGAGGTCAGTACAAAACTCCCCACAAGTTGGTTTATTGGAGTTTATAAGATGGATAGTTGTGATATTAATGAATTTGTGAACAACTTAGACATGAAGGATCTTGTCTGCAGGTGGACGTGAAACGTGCGACGCCTAAGCCCGACGGACCCGGGGGTATGGGGGGTCGTGGCGGGCGCGGGGGACGTGGGCTACGCGGGGGGCGCGGCCGTGGCGGCTACGGCGGCCAGGGTGCTTGGGGCAACGGGGGCTATGGCGGCTATGGTTACGGACAGGGCGGCTATGGCGGCGGCTACGACGGATACGGCTACGGCGGCTACGGATACGACGGCTACGGGGGCTACGGCGGTTACGATTACTCCGGATATCCCAATTACGGTAAACGCGGCAAGCAGTACTAGTATAGTGGCGAGCCCCCGCTAGCCCGCTCACCGACACATTACCTCGACTGATGTTACCTGACCCTAGGATACAATGTGAACGTAGAGTAAGGCGCTAGGTTAGCGTTGCGAGCGAGGCGCGACTCCGTCCTCGAGATATGCCTATTTACATTATAGTGAACGTTTATTTTACGAGGAGATCGACATCACGCGAAGCTTAGGTATTTAATTTAGTGTGTAGGAAAATATTTATTTTTCTATATATTTAATGTTCTATCGAGATAATGTGTAGTGAATGTTGTCGAGGCGACAGTGTATAATCTGAATATAATCGCAGCTCTGTCTAAATTTTGAAAAACTAGGATTAATCATCTCATATAACTTTGCTAAAATCATATTAAGTTGCATTATTTTGTTTATTTCCACGAGGAGCAGCTTCGTGTACTCTCGTGCGTAGATCGTAGTGCAGTTGCCCATTCGGCTATCGCTCTTTATCATTGTTTCAACGGGTATAAACTATATTCTGTACATATGTATGTTACCTGCCTTATGTTTATAAGCGTTCGTTTGTAATACCACTTTTGACATATGTAGCAATGTTGCTCGAGTTTCTATACTTTTATTTGGTAATGATTTTTACCTTGCGACGCTCTCGCCACATGCTACATTTGGGAAATGGGGTAAATATGGAGAGACATTGTGAAAGTGATAAAGATATGATGAAGCTTTTGAATAAAGCACTGTTACAAAAATTCTCAATGTGTTTCCATATGTAACCCTAGTCCACACTCCCTGCCCTTTCTGACTCACCAAACGCTTCATACTTTACACTAGACAAAATTTTATTTTACTAATTGCATGCATAATTTTTTCACGTTACTACACATGAACATTTTACTTAAATAAGTAAACTCATGGTTTATAAATAAAGACATTTAAAGTAATATGATTGCATATAAGTACAACGTAAAAATTCTAACACTACCCCACAATATTTACTAGCTAGGAAATATGAATGAATCGCGGTGTGGTTGTGCACGCGTCGCCTCACAACGCGCTCGCTCCACGCTGACACGTGCTGCGGGCGCCACCGGGTAGGTCTTAAATCGTCTCGTCAACTTGTTAAGTACCCATTCAATTACTAGATTTCGTTATCTTGGTAGGAATGCCCCATTGTAGACGTTATGTAGCAACGGAAGTACAAAGCGTAGCCGCGGCCTCTAGCTAGTTAAACTGCCGCTCAGCAAACGGATGTCCGTCCCTCCTTTCCCCGGCCCACAAATCTAGCGCGAGACGATTTACGAGCTACCCTTCCGGCTGTCCGGTCGACCGGCCCGCACAATAATTAGTATACGTCGACCAGTCTCCGCGACGTCCACCGTTCCGGCCACGAGCACGCGCTGCGGCGCGCCGGCGGGCGGAGCGGTGGAGGCGGACTAATGTTTGTGTGTTGCGGGCAGACTACGGCGGGTACGGAGGGTACGAGGGCGGGTACGGCGCGCGCGCGGCTCCGCGCGGCAAAGGTACTGCACTCCGCCACTCTAGCGCTGTCTCCATACTGTTGTCCTAGCCGAGCGCGAGCGTGCACGCCTGGCGAAAGCTAACTTTGCCGAAGCTCGGCTTGGAATCTGTTTTTGACCTAACGATACACGAAGCCTGTGACAGGCGAACTTTAGTGTTTATCTTCATTTAGTATCGTCGCGTCGTCTTCCGTCTGGCTTAGATGAACCCAAAACATTACTCGCTCACTCGCTAGTATGGATTACTAAATTTGACAATGGTATTTGCTTGTTCCGACATTTCGAAAGACCCATTGTCAGGTATTTCACAGATTTACTTGGCAACAACAGTCTGGAAATGGCATGAGCTCGCGCGTGCGGCCGACGGCCGGCGCCCGGCTGGCGAGCCCGGCTGCAGGCCGCGCACGCGCGCTGTAGTGTAGTATGTCGTGAGGCGGGGCCCGTCGGCGCGAACTTCGCGCTGGCGGCTCGCATGACACTTAACTCTTTCGGTGCTTACCTTCGGTCATGAGAATCGCGGACTAAATTATTTTCTTTCATCACCATCAAAATAATAATAATAACCCTTTGTATTATGTAAGTAATCATCAATTGGCTATCAAGAGGTTCATCCGCTAAGTGTCGTTACGTTTCTTCTCAAAATAGACCGTGTAGGTGTCGTGCGACCGAGGCGCCTCACGAGTCTTGCATTTCTGCTAGTTTGTGTATTATCTGTATTGACTACATTTACTTTGCATAGATCACTAGTATGTAAGTTAACTGCTATGAAATGATATTATTATAGTTTTAGGTTAAACTAAACTACATTGTATTATCCCAATAAAGCACTTGCGCCAGTGTTAACAATGCATGTAAGGGTGAATTACAGTCTTTATTTATTTTTCCGTACAGCTTGACAAATTACCTAGAACCAGTTATATAGAGTTTAGCGTTACAAACAGGTGACGTTACAGCCGGGTACCAAGGCGGCAAGCAGCGTGGTGGCGGCGGCGGCGGTGGCCGTGCCAACCAGAGGCACCAGCCCTATTAAACACAGTACCTGCCGATAGTCATCTCAGTCCAATAGTGAGGTGAGCATTCTTGGACAACATGCATTGATCATTTCGTAATTCAATTTCTTAAACTAATCTTATGCGCTCTATGCCAACAAGCTTATTACATAATTATTATTTATATCAACTTGTTGAAATTATTTTTAAATTACTTGTCATACTAGGTAGTGAAATAGCCTTTTTAAAACGTAGCTTGTTGTCCGCAGGTTAAGTCACCGGTCATGAGTGTCCCCTGTGCTTCTCGCCTCGCCGCGCTGGGGGCACGTCATTTCATTCCACATAATTAATTTAAGGAAGTAATTGATAACATTTTAAGATTTTTTAAGGGTAAAATACTGTCAGTTGCGATATAGCCGTGTTCGTTCGGCTCTAGAGTAAATTTATTATAATATAGTATGGATTATAGATTCACTGAGTATTATTGCAGATTGATTAGATTCGATTATGACATTTGTCTCGAAATTTTACCTTACGTACTGAACACTAGAAATAATAATGAGTAAATTATAATTACAGAGCTTAAAAATTTGTAACAATGTCCCTGTATGCCGGCGAGTCATCTTGTGACGTGTTGCGTGTGTGTGAGTGCGCAGACGCGCGCGTGTTTTGTCGTGTAAACGTGTAGTAGAGTCGCCTTCATCTGTCACTCAGTTAATGATCTGGATCTCATCGCAGATATGTAGTTTTGTACTTTAATTTGGTAAAGGATCGAGCAATCAGAATCATGTATTTTATACAAATTAGAAGTTTCTTCCATTGATTAGGGATGAAATAAAATTTTTAGACTAAGTAATCGGTCATGAACAAAATGGAGATATACCAAGTTGTGTATGTCAGAATAAAACAAATGTGTAAATAAAATATTGACTTTTTGTCTGTGTTTATGTCACTGAGCATTTCATCCGCTGTGTGCATTCTCTTGCGGGGAGCAGCACATCTAGTGTATATTAAACATCATAATTTTGGTATTCTTAGAAGTACATTTGTAATGCTAATTATATAATTTTTTGTGTCTAATAAGTAATATACATTAACATCAAATAGGGCTTTGCCACTTGTCTGGGTTTAGTTTTATTATAGTTTTATTTTCATACAGCAAATGTTAGTTGAATGTCAACCCCATCCTCAAGCATCCCTACCGGGCTAATTGAATGAGGGTCCTACACCCGCCATCCTGATCTAGAGTTTCTAGAGTTATCATCTTACTGTCTAAAACGCCGTAAATATTACACTAAAGTTTATCTCGAAAGAAAATAAACCTTACGAATATGTAGGTACCTATAAGTATTTAAACTATTTGTAGTTACGTACTTTGTATCTCAGTGTTGCGGAATCTGAAATTCACCTACACTTAAAGAACGAATCGACACTCGATGGGTATATTGTGGGGACCAGTATTTAGCAATTCTATCGATAGTATTGTACACTTAGTGATGATCAATAGCTGATACTATCGATTGTACTGCTTTATTATTGACAGAATCGAATCTACCAAATACGGGCCGCTAAAGGGCCTAGGTCAAACTTCAATACTAATTGGTAGGCAGTTTTTAATTACTTTCAATAGGACCCCCGACTTCGTCTACCTGGTGGGACGAACGGACATACACTGTAGTCACTATCAGTGTAATAGGTAGTATATCTATTGACGGCTGCTTTGTTGGTCTAGTCTTACCAAGCGTGACGTGTGACTGACACTTGGCATGGCCACCATGAGGGAGGAGACATTAATTTTGATAACGAAAAATTAGTCGGTAATTAGTTGTCAAATACCAGAATTAGTCTGTTACTGGTTCAAAAGTTATAAGGGTTTATAGGAGGTAGAGTTCGTTTAACTCGTGTCTGACGAGCGAAATTGGATGACTATGCTTCTAACGTGTCTTACGCAACGTTACGTCCGTATTTTATTTAAGATCCGTGGACTAAACCTTAAAATTTGTACCTACTCATTATATCTTCTAGACTAAGACTACTAAATATGTGACCTAGTTTTTGAGATTCAAATTGGGCCAAGCTAGGGAGATGCGCCCCAGATCGGCCACCTATGAACTCTTATAACTTTTGAATCAGTGTCCCGACTAATTCTAGAGACAAAATTGAGTTATCAAATATAAAATCGAGATGGTGGCCATGCCAGTGTCAGCCACATTTATTTTTGTCAACCGATTTTAAAAATCGATACCCTGTGCTCTGAGTTGCGGTGGGGTTATGAAATTATGGCCACCCATCCACAGACTGACCGCTGCAAGCGCAGCTTAACCTCAATCCATCGATCTATGCGGCTGTTACTTAGCCACAAGCTAGATTTCCATAGATGATACAAATAATCCGCCACAGATAAAACATTTAGTCGATTAACAAAACAGGTTGGAGTAGGTACGCATACGTAAGTATTCATGAAGGGGTAGGCAGAGGTGTACACAGTTGAAGGCCCACATTTCACCAATGCTGTTAATATATACCTATGTCACCATGTAATAGGAGGTGATCCTATTCCGCCATCCGTTTACTAAGAGGATGCTACGTGATATATTGTCAAATTAAGTAATAGAGCAATTTTTTCCCTATCGATCACTCTGGGTCACATATTCTTCTACTTAAGTATATTTATTTATCTAAGAAATTTGAAGACTACTTTTTTCTTATTTATCTAAGAAATTTGAAGACTACTTTTTTCTTTGTTTATTGAGGGTTTGATCAACATGACACCCTCATAGGGCATGCACTACATACTATCTACGATTAATAGGTACCTACCTAAGTTAACAATTTGGTATATTTTTATGGCTGTCTTAGACGAGGGAGAGCAGCCATAATAGTATTATATAGGTACCTACACTAAGATTAATAGGAACAAAATTGTTTACTATCATACAGTTACTCCTTCCTCAATCATAATACATTCAATCAATTAGGCGAATCACATTTTCTCTTTAGAAATGCAATCCTGTTCAAGGGTATGTGTCCAGAACGAAGCCTGAAACCAATCACCACGTCACTTCGATGCATTATTTGAATCCACAAACCAGGGAACACGTTTTGTTGAATGGTTCTATACCAAATCCCCTAGACCTAAGTCAAAGAACTCTTTCCTTATGTTAACACAATGGCATCGAACTATAGATAAGGTCACTAAAGTAAGATACACAATAAAAAGTTTCTCCATATTGAATGGCTTCTTTTGCCAAACAATCTACTTCTTCATTTCCATACAAACCGATATCAGATGGTACTTTTCCATTGAAGTAGGTACAATAGGTACTTAATCTTATTTTGAAGCTTATTAATTGAGGCCAGTATGCTATAGGCTATCGGTGTACGTCGAAAATTCGAGGTATAACGAGTCAGTTGGTGCAGCGCAGTCCTAGAATCCGTAAGTATTAAATAATTACCTGACTCAAATGAAACCGCTTTTGCAATCCAATAAAAAAAAAAAAACTGTATCTCGGACAACAAAATCCCGTGTTATTAATTACAGGAATGCCTTTTAATAACTAATGTTAGTAGTACAATTTCCTGTATAGATTAAAATACTTCAACCAAGAAGCACTTTGCACAAAGTATGTGCGAGCAAGATGATTTTCCTACGTGGAACAACAGCATTCTGAAAACAGTAGCTGAGTTTTTATTTTCTCCCATTTTGAGCTAAACGGGCTAGGAACGCAAGGCATTTTGCAGGTTGCGTTCCTAGCCCGTTTTCTTCCCACTAATGATGCGATTGCTTTTCAAATAACCGCATGAAACCCGTCTGAACGATTCTGCGCAAACATCTCGGACGCACTGCAGAAACGAGGCAGTCTCAACAGCACCCTGAAAATAAATTATTATATTGGATGCGTAAGACATCAAGAAATCTTTTAGTATAGCTGATCCAAGCCTTCCCGTGTACAGACCCTGGCAATACGCTTGAAAAGCGTTACCTTAACCTGGTCTGTACAACGGGAGAATCTACGTGCCAGCATATTACCTCGGACCGCCAATGCCCTACACTCTCTCAATATCTACATTATCCTTAGGGACGTCGGTAAGTATGTGCCCCAGATATTTAAATTTAATCACTCTTTTATATTCAAATCACTAAGGGTAAAATTTGGTGAGTAATCGGGGCATTTATCGGTTGTCCCAAAGACCATGTATTATCATTTTTTTACATTGTATACGAGCCCATGTGCAGAGGCTTACGCATACTTTCAACATCTCTCCAATAGATCCTGCTGTCGGGCCCGGCTGCACCATATCGTCCGCGTAGGTGATGTTGTTAATATTAACTCCACAAACCCGATAACCGAGTGCCTTGGACCAATTTACATTATTAGTTTGGCTCGCATACCAGTACTGCAAAATTTTGAGAACTTCTGACGGTACACTCCTGTCACTCAACTTTCTCCAGAGCACATTATACGACACTAGGTCAAAAGCTCTGGAGAGATCCAGGAAGCAGGCGGACACCAGCGTTTTAGCGTATTTTTGAGACTTAACTGCACTTTCGGTTGAAAGTTCAGGTTGAAACCAGAATTGTGCACCGTTTTATTAGTTTGGTACTACTATAGTTTTCATTAGTTAAGCTGGTAAGTATGAGTGACTAATATACATTGAATAAAACAAGGATAGGGCTCTCGGTAGGTGAACACCCGCGTACTTAAAATGCTCGATGCTATCCATCTGATGCTGTATGTCCATCATGTCCGGGAGATTTGCCTCTGCTCATATTTTAAATGACCGCTCAGTAAGTTCGTTCTTCATAAGTTTTTACTATTGTTGCTCATCATAGACAAGCTGTAACACACGACGCAATGTACTACACAGTGTCCATCAATTCGGTTGGCAACCGAGATAGCGAATAGGTACGCTGACCTGTTTTTAAGAAAATAACATTACTGGTTCCACTCCCTCACGGCAGGACTCAGCCTGGTCGTACATAACACCACCCATCGTACATAAGGAACCAAGAGGGGAATGCACTTTGAAGTGTTCCATGAACATATTTGTAATTGCCTCTGAGTCACTCATCCCTCCAACGCTTGCCGGGAGGTCAGGCCTGGTATCCAGCTTACCTGTATTTCCAAAATTTACTAAAATTATTCGTCACTCTGTGTTGAGCAAGAGAGTCCGTTATAATATGTTCTTTATTTTTTTGGCACCATTTAAGGCGACTCTTGATTATTTAAGCAATGGCTAACAGTTCAATATACACCATCTAGACGTTTAATTTAAACTTTACCTTGGCTTGTGGATCAAAAACAGCAAATCCCGACCTATGACCAAAGAATAGGTAGAGGACATGAACTAAACCAACATTTGGTGCGCCAAAAAAGAAACTAAAATGGCGTATAGTGCTGTCTATGGCAGTTAATAAATTGTTAATCGTTTTTATTATAGCTATCGAATCGATTAATCAATATCTTATGGGTTACCTTATCTTAAGTATCCAATAGAATTTTACTTAACCACTGTTACTGGAGTTCTGGAATCTTTGGGAATCATAAATGAAAACATTATAATAAAACAACTTTTAACCGGATTAATCGCGTGTATTATTGGTTTTTTGTTTTTCCTGACGTTTCGAACACTTTGCAGCGTTCGTGGTCGCAGGAGGACTGCCTCCACCACCTGTCCTGTGTAGTGATCGCGCAAACCTAAGATATTACCATAAATGAAAACATTTACATATTATGTACTAAAACACAACACAAATGTAGGTAATGAAATAGTAAACATTTATTCGTTTCGCCATAGTTGCCGTCCCAGGTTGAATTGATTCAGGATTGTCCATGCAAATATCTTCTACATCACCTTCATTGGCAGCAGTTGATGTTGTTGTCTTATTATATTGTTCTTCTCATATGTCGAAATATGATACCTTCGATAATCCAACTGCAAATGTAAGTTTGTATTTACAAACTTACATTTACATCTACACGTCTTATGGCCACGTCATTGCTATCAATTCAGTCCCTGTACGGGTGACCGAACCAACACGACTAACTTTGCAGTTAATACAATGTCGTAAAGAATGCAATTACCTTAACAATTCAAGATAAATCTTTGAAAAGCATTAACGCATGCTTAGCGAACTCTAAAGTTATTATATTAAATGAAAAAAGAAGATGTGTTAAAATATGGAAGAAAAATCCGCGGTGGTGAGCAGAGGTCGAGATGGCTTAGTGGTCAGAGCGCCTGGAGTATTTATCCGGGAGGCGCAGGTTCGAATCCTGTTCGCGACCGTATTCTTTTTCCATATATAGGTTAATTCTATAATATTTTATAATATTTTTGCGTAACTTTAACCGTTTACGTAGCGTTCGCCACGAAAGCTCTCAAAAGGAATACTTTTTTCCTGTTTTCGCAATTTTTTTTTGATGTTCCGCTCCTTTTGGTTATAGCGTGATGTTATATAGCCTATATTCTTCCTCAATAAATGAACTATCTAACACAAAAATAATATTTCAATTCGAACCAGTAGTTCCTGAGATTAGCGCGTTCAACCAAACAAACATAATCTTCAGCTTTATAATATTAGTATTAGTATAGATAATAATTGGAGACATTTTAAATTCCCAAATCGTATCAACCAGTGGGGCCCAGCCTTCAGCCTGACTAGGTATTTACAAGCAACTGTTGAAAAACATCGTATTGCACATACGCAAGCGGTAAAAAATCGTACACGTGTTTTAATATAAAAATATGCAATAGCGGGGAGGGCGAAATATTAAGGTGCTCATTTTAATATGGTCCCATCAGTGCTATGTCTGATAATTTTTAACCGAACCGACAAAAAATGGAGGAGGCTCTCAAGTCGACGCGTACTTTTTTTTTATGTACGCATAACTTATTACAGAGTACTTCGATTTGGATGGTTCTCTTTTCAATAAATAGAAGATATTATAGAGAAGGTCCCGTATAAATTCGAAAAAAATATCTAATAAATAGGTTTTTTTATCACTTGTAAACCGATGCTGTTGAGACTTGGCAGACATAAATAAGTTGTTTTGATGACACTACAACATAATGAAAACCTGTAGGTAGTAGTTGTGAGTAAATCTGATGATGGAGACGAAAGACAGTCAAGAGAAAACCTCAACTGTTTGCAGCAGCTATTTTATTCATGAGAACTGAGCTGTGTTTTATAGATTGAAATTGTCTTGATGATGAAGTAACTTCCGTTCGTGAAGATTAATATGCCATGATAAATAATTATGGTCATAGATAACTTTTTAGGTAATATTTATTATTTTTTTGCACAACATTTTTGTTGTGGCTTATGTATAAGAGATAGGCGTATGGCATTGCAGACTTTTTTATAAGTACTAAGGCCGATATTTTTGTAGAACATTACATATATTTACGTATCACTAACCATTCCTACACCAGCGCACGTGGTTAAAGAGGAGCGGCGGCGCTCTTTCTTCCGAGTTTTTAACAAGAATCAATATTTAAGGCTAGCTGAGAGGTGTATCCGAATGTTAAATATGTCTCATGAATTTTTAAAATTAATAATAAAAATCTAATAATGTTTTTTACTGAACACAAACATGGTTAGGTACAAATAGAAAATATTTCCCTAACTCATACACTAGTAAGAACTGTGTTGCAGAAGCTAGTGTCCTCCCCTTTAATGGTCATTACATTTTGTTATGCCCTTAGGAATTTATTGTTTATTTAACAATATTAAAATTTTAAACAAGCAATGAAAGATTGCGTGGAATCCACTAATGTGTTTGAGTGTGTAAAGTTAATTATTTAACAATTATTAAAAGATTCTCAGTATCATCGTATCCCAACGATTTCAACCAGGTAAGTAATTTTTTTTTTACTTATTATTATTTAAAGGTCTAATTTTTAAAAATGTGTTACATTGATTGTAGATATTTGGGTTAAATTTAAATCCGACTGGTAGTTCCAGAGATTAGCGAAACAAACAACCAAAAAACTTTCCGCTTTATAAAATTAGTATAGATTGGGGCTTCATTAGGTCCAGTGATCAAAAATAAAAAGCACGCAAAAATGATCGCGATAATGTGCGATAATTATTTTATAAGTAGGTACCTAAGTAAATATATCAAGAGATCGGTTCAAGTTTCTAACCCTTAACTGGGTTTTTCCTGAGAAAAAATAACCTTAGAGTGTTTTCTTCATTGATGACGTTGTTTCCACCAAGTGTTCCAACGTGTGACAGTTGAACAAGCATTCAAAGTGTCATGATAACAGCGCGGTGGTTATCTGATGGAGTGGTGTCTGACTCACGAGGTGCACTCGAGCTGGTACATAAACAGCGGGCAGCAGTGACACCGGCAGTGCGGTTCTGTTCCCCGTCCATCATGTCTAAAGCTGTGCTTCTGGTGTTTGCTTGTGTGCTGTTCAGCTGCTTGGCTGGCCCCCACAGCGTAGAATCCTGGTAAGCTTTTGTAACTATAACTACCACCTATATAATGAATATAACATAGCATCACGCCTGTATTCCTCGGAGGGGTAGGCAGAGGTGTACACAGCTGTACACCTAACCCACATTTCACCAATGCTGTTATTAAGTCCCATGTGGTGGTGAGCCTATTGCCATCTACTGAGCACAAATCCAAACTCCGGGCTGATACAGAGAATTTCTTAACAGACAAACTCAATAACACTTAGGAAGTCGAACCCGAGACCTCCTTAGGTGTATTAATTATAGAATATAGGTACTATCAACCTATATCACAAGTTTTTCGCATTTGCTTTATGGGTCGCGAATTCGTTAGGCACCTGCTAGAATTGCAGCGAATACGGCTGTGAATCACAGAACCTAGCAAAGTTACATACAGTTTGGTACTGATTCGAATCCGTGACACGTCTGAGTCACGGGCTAGCGATCTCGTTTCGGGGTCGGATCCGGCTCTGCCTAGCATAAATCAACCCCCAAGTCTGTAAGGGTTAAACTAGTAGTATGTACAACATTCACCAGGATTGGCAGGGTACCACATGTTAGAAGAAAGGGTGCGATTTCTGCACGCAAAGAAATATTTACAAATGTTTTTTTTCTTATTTAATTATTTGATTCAGGCGTCAAGGCCCACAATACCATAATACAATATGAACTTGTTGAATTAATATGATATTATTAAACGCGAAAGTTTGTATTATGAATGTTTGTTACTCTTTCACGCAATAACTACTGTACGGAATTGGATGAAATTTGGCACACTGATAGTTTATAACCTGGATTAACCGCTGGACCTAATTCTGAGTCCACGCAGACGAAGTCGCGGGCAGAAGCTAGTAATTATATAATTATGTAAAAACTGCCTCGTTGTTGTGGTGGTCCTAAGAGCGACTGGTAAGCAAGGGTTCGATTTCCAGGTCGGGCAATGTGTTACCTATTGGGTTTTTCTGTTAGGAAATTCTCAGCAGCAGCCCGGAGTTTGGAATTGAGCCCGGCAGATGCAAAATGCTCACCAACTATGGAACTATAACAGCATTGGTGAAATGTAAGTTTACAACCCTGTACACCTCTGCCTACCTCCCCGGATAATAAATATACTAACTGTGGTTCACAAACTACGAAGCATGGTGATTATATACAAATTATTATGAGGTCTCCGAACAGTAACACCGAAATAAGCTCACAGGTTTCTAGTCCTATCCTGACATATATTTTATAGATTGTATGACAGTAACCATTAAAGTTCGTCACCTTAACTGGAATGAGTCACCTGGATTGAACCACATGTATGAGTTCATTTGTTTTGTATTTTGCCGAGACGGCACGTATGTATGAGTCATCGTGGAGCTCATCTTTGTGTGTGTTGCAGGTTGCGTGAACGCGTAGGAAAATGGCGGCCACGCGGTTGTGGCGACCGCCTCGCCGCCTCGGAAGCGTGCGGCGCCAACAGCACGGAGCTGGCAGCGCACCCGCGCGACTGCCGCCTCTTCTTCTACTGCCGCGGCGCCGCCCGGCCCATTTGCCGTCGCTGCCCCTTCGGTCTGCACTTCAATCCCGAGCTGTCGGTGTGTGACTGGCCACAGAACGCTAATTGCACCGTCCGCCCTCCGCCTCACCCGCGTCCACGCCCCAGCACTAATCCTACGAGCACTAACGCATCAGCTTCAACATCTGCCGTTTCGGGATCAACACCTACTCCAGAGCCTTCTAGTTCATCTGTGGCTCCTGATGCAACTACGCATTCTACCGATTTGCCTACTTCAACTAACGTTGTTACCGACACGCCGACGAGTCCGACTACAGGCGCATAGACTACTGTGTAACGTTGCTATATCCTAAAACACCTGCACATTTTTTGTATTAGGGCACGTGGTTTTATCCAGTTAAGCTCAACTGCTGACAAAATTCAAGTGACAATGTTTAGTTATTTTTTCGTTTAAATGCAGTGGCGAGCAGTTTGGTTGTTGATAATTATTATAAAACTGTTTTGATCAAATTTTACTTTGCATTGTTGCTCGCTACTTACTTTACATATAGATTGTTAAATATTTATAATTTTGAGAAATAAAACACTGTAAATAAATGTTTGTATTGTTTACTTTCACCTTTGAAACAATCGGGTATGGACAATATGGACACAAGGGACAGACAGGAACATGGCGGTGCCACCAATGCGTTGCACAAGAGGGCTCAGCAGGGTTGAGCGCTCGCCGTCGCGTATAGTATCGACAACGCGTTGCACAGCGCGCGGTAGTTCACCTGCGATTAAACGATTTAAGAAAATACAGTAAGGGTGACACAATAAAGTCTCTGTAACATTTAAGAAAATACAATTTGACACATTGTTCGCTCTCGCATATGGCTGAAATACAGTACATTCACCTTTTTAGTTAATATTTCGTTACAGTATTATTTGTGCCACAATTTAATGATGCACATGGGCGCCGCAGTGTGGGTGAAAGGGGGTGCACTTGTACGGTGCACCCCCTATTATAAAAGTGAATACAAGAAAATGTAGATCTCTTATTTTTTATAAGTCACTAGGTATAGTCGTCGTATTATAACTTTGCACGTCTGAAGTAGGTACTCAATAGTATGTTAAAATCGGTAGGGCGCATGCGCGATCGTTAGGAATTACTAACTTCAGATATGCACAGTTATTTATGGTCCTCATTTATAAGGTAATTGCCTTTTAAGGGGTCAATGTGTAAGTGATAAGGATTCATTTAAGCAATAATTCAACATTTTACAACAATTTTATTTTTTTAATAATGTTCGTCGTTCAAGGAGCAATTTTCGTCTTGCTAGTACTATGTTAATTATAAATAATTTGTTGTATCCATTTAATTTTTAGCTTAATGAATGTATTTGACTTATATATTACCCCTTTCAAAGGGAATTACCTAATAAATTAGGACCGTATATAACGACAGTCTATATGACCAAAATTGTTTATCCTGAATGAATTGAGTATCCTGCTTTAACTTTTTCCTATGATTAGTAAAATAATGTAGATTCAGATGCACCCCTGAGAATGATTCTGCCGGCACCCATGGTGATGCATCTTAATAGCAATTGTAGAGTAGATATAATAATATATTTATTTTTATATATATTATTATATAATATATAATAATAATATTTATTGAATAAATTTCCGTACAAAAATAAAATAACAAGTGCACAGTTACTGTGATATGTAGTTACTGTAGATCAGTGCTTGTAGTAGTTACGTATTGAGTTACGTATTACTCAGTAACTGATCACTACAATCCCATATATATTCCAAAAATATTTTGAAAAATATCTCTCTCTACCCAGAACTGACAAGTTGACTAAGTATAGAAGGCTAACTCGTCACGTGAACAAGTCCCTGATGCCAGCTCAGTTGAGCTATGTATATTGGGAGTGCTGAGTTCGGCTATTGCACCAGCTCTTGGGCTGTTAGCTGGAAAAATAGGCTGGTGGGCGGTGTACCTCGTCACCGCAGCCTCGCCGGTAGCCGAAGCACTTGTAGAGCAGGTCCCTCTCACGCGCAGACACCAGCGCGAGCAGGTTCCGCTGGCACAGCGCGCGCTCCACCGACACGCGCGGGATCGTGCCGCAGCGCTCCTTGTCCATGTCCTGACAAATAATATTTCTATAGTCTCAACTGCTGTAAATATTTGTGATAGAAAAAAAGAATATAAAAATGCATTTGATTATAAAAAGAAAATAATGATTTTATCACTTTATAATAATATTTTAATTATCGTTCTAAGCTTCAAACAATTTATGTTTTACGTCTGGATGTAGAGCTATTCTATAGACAGTTTAAGTTTATACTATAAGAACTCTCTGGTTGGTAGTGCGTTGACTAACCTCAAACACTTCTAGTATATTGGATAGTTGATCAGGAAACTTTGAGAGCTTCTTGAGCGCGCCGGAGACGATGTTTCTTTCCTCGAAGTTGAGGAAGTTGAGCGGCGAGTCCAAAGTGGGCACATGCGGGACGGGCTCCAACAGAGGCGCGCGCTCGAGTCCCGGTTGCGTCAGGGCCTCGCCCACCGTGCTGCAGAACCGCTCGTACTCTACGTACCGCCGGCGTGCCGGAGCGCAGAATCTAAAATCGGATAAGCCAGTTATAATTAGATGTTAACTTATAAAATGCTTGTAAATTGGCAACAGGTCATAACTTAAAGAAGCCACTTTGTCACTACTCTATCTGAACATGGTGGACCTCTGTAGAGATTGCTACTAAGACGCTGGATAAAATTTCCAGGTCCATGAAAATGTACTTAATTCGTTGTCACCAATACCATGGTGGGAATTCAGAGAAAAAACCTATGTACTGAACGAAATAACAATATAGATTATGTGGATGCTTAATAAGCGTCGGTAGACTCACACTTCCATGAGCGTGTCCATCTCGAGGGGGGTGAGCGACAGTCCGGCGGAGGCCAGACCTCGGTAAAAGTCTGCTCGCGGGATCACCAGCTCGTTACGAGGGTCAAACTGCTTGAGGAACTCGCGCGGACGTAACCCCTCGCGCACCATCTAACAAGAAGCAACACGCCATAATACAAGTAATGTTATCATATATAAACTGTGAAAATGTGATACAAAACACATCTAATAGTATTGCTCAATATTTAAATTGGTGTTAGTCCAGGTTTTGGATTGACTGTTAAAATTACGAAACATCTAGTAAATATTTACAAAATATGTTAGTTTTTTTTTGTTGAGGCTGTAAGTGACGATTTTTCTCGTTGATAATAACATTGGTTATGGTATAACCTTGCCCTTAATTTTAGCGAGAATCTGCACGATGTCGGTCTGCAGCGGGTCCTCCTGCTCGGAGCGGGGGCGGCGCGACGCTGACGATGGACCCGCGATGCTGGCGCTCTCCACCGGGCGCTCCACCAACTGGAACACCACGTGCACTACTAACACCCTCATTCACAATCAATCGATATTATGAACTATGAGGAATGAATTGGCATTTAACTGCCAGTTTCGCGCAAGTTGCTGAGCTGGCTATGATTCTTTATCCATAAAATGCCTTTTGATAGTTACTGTACAATGGTAATTGTGTCAAGACAAAAGAGTTCAACAACTTTTTTTACACATAAGTAATTCAGACTGAAATATGGGAAGAATCTAGTTTGGTGAGCTTTAGGTTCATCATCCAATTAGCTGCAGTCATTACTTACTTTTGTAGGAAAGTTGCAGGTTAAAGGCCTCTGTCAGCAGAGTGCAATGAGTTTGACGTACCTCATCAAGTAGTCGCACGTAACTAAACCCACAGTCGTCGAGGTAGCGCGCCTCGAGCGCGCGCACCTGCTCCGCGGACGGCAGCACGCCCAGCCGCGCCAGCACGCGCCGCACCTGCGCGCGCGACACGTGCCCGTTGTTGTGTCTGAGCAGAACATTAGAATCTTCAGCAATAACTTTGATTTGGGGAGTTTTATGATATCGTATAGGAAATTCTACTATAACAAGATGAAATCAATTGAAAAAGTGAAAAGCATGCCTGCCATGAGTGAATTATAAATTTTTTGTTTCAAACCTTTTTGTACACCTTTGTGTGTATAGCTACTATTTTTTTTAAGCCTATTTTACCCAGGACAATGTTAGGATCTAAATCGGTTCATGCGTTTAGAAGTTATAGTGGAATAAAGAACCCACTAACATACATATATACATGAACCCTAAACACATAACACACCTTTTTATGGACAGTCGTGTCAAAGGAGGAACCTTTTCACTCAATAGGCTTGCAATCTTTTAGTCTAGTATGTTATCACATAATTATGTTCATATGGCTTTAAACTTGTTAACTTACTCATCATGCTCACAAAAGGCGGGTCGCAGGTCGATGGCACGCTCGGTGCAGGCAGCGCGCACGCGCAGCAGCGCGGCTTCCGCGGCGTCTAAGTCGCGCGGCGACTCTCCCTCACCGCGGTCGGCGGCCGCGCCTAGTGGTGGTAGCTCCATGACGGCCGCCCGAGCGGCGCCCGGTCGTGCGCCCGGGTGCTTCTCCAGCTCTTTGATAGTGAATACTGTGGAATGAAACCCGACATGTTAGCAATCAATCAAAAGAGGGAAATCCATTTATTTATATGCTTGCCGCATTATCGGCTGGTCCACACTTGTGTATAAATAGGTGTTATTGGTACAAAAATGTTTCTTTAAAGAAGATCATAAACAACATGTATTAATAAGGAAAGTGTGACCTTGATCACAATCATCCTCGAAGGTCCTCCAGCAGACTCGCTCATTGTCATTGGGGTCGAGGTAGTGTTTCATGACGCACAGCAGCTCGTGCTGCGACAGCACGGTGCCCAGGCCCATCGAATCCATGGCGCGCCGGAATTGTTGTGGCGCGATACGACCGCTGTTTAGAGGATCGTAGTCCTGGCGAAAATTAACCAGGACTATTAATGGGATAATACTCGGAAAATAAGAGTATTATTATAGAAGTATATATTTATATTAGCAAGGAGTTTCGTATACAACTGTCCAAAAAAAAAACGTATATCCTGAATAAATCTATTCACTCTTAAGTAGAGTGGATAGATTTGGGGAGAACGATAGTTGGGGAGTTGATGCAACTGCTCAGACCCGTCTCCCACAACTGTTGACTACACGGACTACATCCCGAAATACGACTACTAGGTCGCTTTACTGCATGGCTTCGTCCGGTGGGTGGTAACCAGCTGCGACCGAAGCCTCCCACCAGAGTTGTGTTGCCTGTTTTGCACCACCCAGGGGCCACGTGTAGGGATTCAATTTAATGGGTTCAATGCTACGGACGCGGGCAACTTAGCCGTAGCAGTAGGTATATCAGTGAAGTCGAATTTGATGAAGGTGAAGTAAATTTACTACTTACCCTCAAGAACTCCGAGACTCTGATGCGCCTCTGCAGTACGTACTCCTGAATCCTGAGCATGAGTTCAATGAGGTTACGTGTGGGTCGAGGTTGCGTCAGCGCAGGGTGAAAAACTTCCTGGGCCCCAAGTGGCGCGGTGGATAACCCTGCTGCCACCTCTGGCCGTGTCAGCTTTGGTAACGTCGTATCGATTACAGCGCTAGGGTTCAGGTATTCCTGCGGAACATACAGTCTACTCTAGATCTATTTTATTGAAGACAGCCAGCTTCTTCCAAGTCTCAATTGGCATTTAATGGAAAGCAACTGATATACAATCTGGGAATCAACCACGGGACATGTATCTATATTTCGCTCTCCTAAAAAATTTATAACTACAATATAAATATCAAATCCGACATTACCGGTCCGAGTCCCCGAATGCCTTCCTTCCTAACATCATCTACAGTCTTCAAGAAATCCACGTAGTCGATGGTGTAGGAGTCCTTAATAAACTTGCGCACGAGCAGGTTGAAGTCCTCGGCTGTCACTATCACGCCGATGTAGTTGAGGATCCGCGCGAAATGGGCGAACGTTATCCTGCCATCGTTTTTAGCCACCTGGCGAATAAAGACTTCAGGGCAGTGCACTCATAATATTGTATCGTCTGTACGAACTGAGAAATTGTAAGCTTTATTATCAGACAGAGTAATACACCGATTGGATTATAGTACGCAAAATTCATTTCTCGAGCTCACAGTTCTCGAAGATTTTGAAACCTAATACATGTTGCATTAAAGACCGCTTTCATGTCAAACGGTTTTTTTTCTTTTTTAAAAACCTCCCTCACTAGGATTTTATTCCTGTATTGTGGGTACGCTTATAGACATATAATCACACAAGCACAAACACCCAGACCCGAAGCAATTATTTATAGATCGTACAAATATTTGCTCCGTGCAGGAATCTAAGCTGTGACATGCGGCGCAGCAGTTGATCTCTTGACCACTGCGCCAACCGCGCAGACGTCACTTAGCCAAATTACTGGCTAAGTCTCGTTAAATGTATCGTTGGTTCATATATTCTGTAGTTACATACCAGCTCATAGTCCTGGAAGTAAGGCTTTAGGGGCAGGTCCCTAGCGGCGATGGTGGCAAGCAGACAGCACAGTCGGCGGATCTGCCACTGGTCCAGCTTGTGGCAGTCCGGCTCGGGGGGTGGGGGGCAGGCCTCCAGAATGCAGTCCGCTGACGTCTTGTCACGACCACCGGTATCTGATAAACGAATATTGAATATTAAGGGAAATAAAAAAAAAATGCTAAACAGTCACGTATCAACGGCTAACGAATTTGGATAGACGGCTTGCGTTCTATATTGCTATTTGTTATTACTGGAAACTTATACATGTTGGTGAAGTCTCGAGCATTAACGATAAAAGTAGGTACATCACGCCATTATTCCCCGAAGGGTTAGGCAGACAGTGATGTAGTCCTGTCTCCTGTGTAATAGCGGGTGCACCTATTGCCGTCTGATAGGCACAATTATTGTGACGGCGTCGTTGGCGTCACAGTGTGTGTATGCGTATGTGTGAGTGTATGTGTTTGTGTGATTATGAGTCTGTTAACGCATCTACGATATAGGAGAAGTTCGTGGTGCGGAGAAACGTTTTTTTGAATTACAAATGCCTGAGAATTTTCCGAATCTAGCATATCAGCCGCACTTGCGTTCCATTAGCTTATTGCAAATGATATACGGCACCAATTACTATTCCAATATTGTGAGAGAATGATATGACTGAAAGCCAACAAGTAATTAATCTTTGTTAAGTAATGTGAGCACCTACCATTTTTTAATGTGCGTCAATGCTGTTTCCTGAGCATACTCTATTGTGCACATTGTTATTCATGGAGCGAACCCAGGATTATTACACAGTGAGATACCATTTGGCATTACACCACCTGCTTGCTACATCCCGCAATGCTCATGATAGCCACAGCACTGCGGGTTGTCGATTTTAGAGAAATAATGTCAAGTTTCTTCAATATCAATTATTGTCTTCACCAGAATTATTTCGTATTGATTTATTGTCTTACAGATAGCAATACATGTGAATTTATTCTAAGATAATACAGTGATAATACCTGTGATATAACAACAATAAAAGTAGCAGTGATATGACCGTTGCACTGACAAGTCAGAGGTCGCAAGGTCGAATCCAAGGCACGCACCACTGACTTTCCGAAGTAATTTGCGTATTATAAATTAATTATCACTTGCTATTACGGCTAAGGAAAACATCTTGAGGAAACCAGCACACCTGAGAGATATTCTCGATGGTGTGTAAAGCCATGTAAGAGACCTACGGGTGGTTTAAACTCTGACACTAGGTTGTTCATCAACCACATGATAAGCAGAAGAACAACAATAAATTTGTTTGTAAAGTGCTTTTCCAGGATGTTTTTTTATTTATGACATTCAACATTGAAAAACAGCTGCTCCAGGTTTTGACCAACAGGACTACATCAGTGGTCTCCCAGTGGGTTAAACTCTGACATCCACACCAATCTATCAGAAGACTGAAATTATGCACAATTTTAACCGACTTCCAAGAAGGAAGAGGTTATCAATTCGGTTGTATTTTTTTTTGTTTTTTTATATTTGTATGATACCTCAAAACTCCGTTATTTTTCAACCGTTTGGTAAATTTTTGAAAGAATAATATACAATTATTGTAATTTTTGGAGTCGGTGCCAGCCAAGGATAACAAACGTGTAAGTACATTATAAAAGTAGCGCATTACATAACTAAGCTGTCGCTTTAGGCATTTGCTGTGGTCATTTGTAAATAGGTTCAATTAGGTATTGTTACATAAACATTATAGTATTAATGTACCTTTAAATATACTTCGCAAGTTTTAGGAAACTTCCTATTTTCATAAGTTTGTCTGGCACCGACTCCAAAAATAATAATAATTGTATATTATTTTCCTAATAAATTGGATATTTGTAAGTAAATTGAAGTAAATTGAAATAACGCAATTATTTTTTATTGCATATTTATATAGCAGAAACATTTTTGGAGCCGGTTTTTTTTTAATTATTTTATGTCGTGACATTTGGCTGCCAGATGCTTCCCTTTTAGTAGACAAGTGGACCCGCGTGAATAATTAAGAGCCACCTGTCCATTTAGCTAAATGAAGGATTGAGATAGGTTCCGTTAAAAATAGCTTTTGTTTGAATTTTCCGTTATATGTTGACATCAATCACTATAACGATTCTTATTACGATGTAAATAATAAACACGAAAGAACCCTTAGTAGCTGTACTTGCGATCACGTCATGGGATCTTCCTTTTTGTGCCGTCATAGGTAAGCTTTCCATGAATTGTTTTCCATTTACGTACCTATAACTAGTTTATAAGCACAGTCGAAATTTGTGCTGACGCACGCGACCTCACAGTACTACATTAAGTACATTATTTTATTCATAAGTTTAGTACAATAAAGCTGCTAAATGTATACAAATATTCTAGAAACGATTCCTAGTACATTTATTATCTAGCTTTTTCATTATAAGTAGTAATAAAGGATTATGTTCTATTTCTGTGTGGTGTGCGAGTCGGTGAAGTCGCGCCAGCTCCGGTGGTCGCCCGTCGATGCGCGTCTCTATTGATTGCATGACCGAGTTACTGTTACTAAATAAAACCAACCATTACGTAGCTCTATATATACTACTAAATACTATTCCGTTGCTTTTGAAACAAATATGCGCGAATTACTTATAAAACAGACAGTACCTTAAATGTCGACGATAGCAAATTTAACTCAATGGACACATTTATGTTTTTAATCATTTTTAATACATTCAAAGATTTTAACAAGTCTGCCTGGGTCGCTATCATCAATAGTTAAGGTATTTCTCCTGCGTGGATAGCCTTTAATTTCCATCCTGTTACTGTGTTTTTGAGTTCCAAATGTGTATTAACTATAAGAATTTTCAGTAGTTATCAAAACATCAGACAACATTATCTAAGTCACGGTTCAACTGTAGATAAAAAATGCATTCGTAAGCTGAGAATTTCATTACCTAGGGGTAGACTGCAGGGGATCGTGTTGTGATTGTGTTTATATTTCAGGTGATTACGTAACTATTACTAGATTCAGAGGGAGACGTATAACAACACTTTGAACAAACGAAATCAAACAAAATAATATTTTTGACAATTTACTAGCAAAAGTACCAAAAATAAAATAGTTATGAAACACGGATACGGCTTGTAGTTTTTACTATGCAGTACTATGTGGCTCTCAATCGATTGTCAAAGTAGTTGGACCACATCTGGCTCTCTGAAAATATAAAGTTGGTACTGAGATACATTCCCGTTCTAATAAAATGAATTCAAGAATGTTAAAAGAAGGTTAGTCTGGTTTTATGCCAAGTTATAGTCAAAATTAGTATCTGTTTACTTTATGTACGGGGTTAGTAGGAATAAAATTTCAAAGTATTTAGAATCATTAATGAGTACTTAAAAAGATACTTCTTATACAAGTAATATTTACAGGATCAAACAAGGTTACTATTACTCGTAACAACGAAAGTTTGATAAATGCGGAGCCTTTTCTCATTTAGTCGACAAAATTACCATTAAATATGTTTACTCTACTCTACCCAAAAGGGGTTACTCTTGAAACTAATACCAATTCTAATATTAAATAAACGCCTTAAAACAACGCTTATTTTTAAAATAAATTTACCTACATTACAGTTGCCTCAATTTTAAAGCATGTTATCTTCATGTTATCCCGAATCTATCATATGTTTTTAGACATTTTGGCATATAAGAGTACGAACTGACATATTTCGAATGTCAATCGAGCGGAATTATTTCCAAGTTAAGCCCACAGTTTAATTAAATTAAATTTTTTGTTTCTTTTTCACACTAAACCGCTGAATCAATTTTAATGAATTTTGGTTTAGAAAAATATTGGAACGTGGAGAAGGATATAAGCTACCTTTTCTCGTGCAGATAAAGTCGCGAACACCAACATAATTTCATAACTAATATGGAATTATAAAAAATATCTTGGATGGTCACCGCACTATTCCTCCCAATTTTTCCCGGACAACTAACACAACGTGTTTTGAAAAGCTAATATCTCACCTTCACCGTGTATGATCTGACAGAGCTGATGGTACAGCACGCGGCCATCTTGTGCCCGGAAGTAGTCAGCGAGCTGCGCGATCTCAGAGTCCGACAGACCCACCACGGAGCGCAGCGGACCAGCCAAGATCGACACGAATTTAGACTCTGGAATGGAATCGAAAGTTCAGTGAGTTAATTAATAGGTTTAGGCGTTACTTTGCGGAAGTCCATTACAATGAATGCAAATAACAACAATATTAGCTACTTCCACAATATATGTGGATATATATTGTATGCTCAGTGTAGCCCGGCAAGCGGAGTGTGATAGTAGGATGACATCAAAACCTGGCGCATGAATAACATTTGGTGTGACAGAGCTACATAGAAGGAGACCGTATCGGTGGCGGTTACCACCAACAACAGCATTCCCAATGAGGGTTGACGTCAGGCAGGCGGCCGGTCACAAAACATTGCCAAAACTTTAGCAGCATGCCAGATATAGGTATACTGCGCCGACTCCAAATAAATTGGGATAAAGGCAGGGGGATGATGATGATGATGATGATGATATATTGTACCATCAATATCGTGGAAGTAGCTAGATATTTTAAATATTTGCATCTATTTTAGTTAGTGAGTCATGATAAGCCACGATGAGATGAGTTGATGCAGTGGTCAAGTGGATGTACCGCATGTCAATGCAATTCCATTTCGACTGTGTCATTTACAGGTCCATTTCAGTTCTGGGTCACTCACAATACGAGGATATTTGCTAGTTTTCTAGAAATAAACTAAAAGTAGTACCTGAGATGAGGGAGTTCCCCTCAGGGTCGAGTGGGCGGTACCAGTCCCACAGGTTGAGCCCCACACGGAAGGCGGCCGCGCGGATCTTGTTGCACGTCTTCCATACGTCTGCGAGCCGAACTATCTGCATCCAGAAGAAAACATTAACTAAGAACACTCTCACAAGAGTAGTACTATTTATAGATGAATACCTAGATGTACCTGAGTCCAATTAGATTCACTTAATTAATTTAATAATTAGTTTTAAGCATAGCTGATAGCCACACTGTCGCATTAGGTTTACGACCTGTAAAAATGGTTGTTGAGGAGCTTAATAAATTATAAATTATTTTATTGGCATCATAAAGAGTACAAAAAAAAATGAACAAAAACAATGCAGTAATAAAACAGGTTACAGAGTAGAAGATTAATGTCCCCCATGCTAGGAAATTCCTGTGTTATGGGGCATCCATCGTCACTAATATACCAGTATAATATTATAACGTGGTTTTGTACATGTAAATATAAAATAGGGGCTAGGGTATTGCAGATAATAATAACAAAAAAAGTAAAGCATATAAAAATAAGAATAAAGTAAATATGGTATAGTAATAATAACAACTATATTTATTTTATTAAATATTATTATACAACATTATTTTTTTATAAAACAAATAAATATTTAGAAGGATACAGATATATCTTTGAAAAGCATTAACGCATACGAAAAAAGTTATAATTTTTTGTGGTATAAGAATACGGTCGCAAGCGGGATTCGAACCTGCGCCCCCCAGTTAAATACTCCGGGTGTTCTGACCACTAAACCATCTCGACCTCTGCTCACCACCGCATTCTTCTTGATGTGGAAGAAGATATAGCGGTGGTAAGCAGAGGTCGAGATGGCTTAGTATGAGTATTTATCCGGGAGGTGCTAGTTCGAATCCTGCTGCAACTGTGTTCTTTTCCACAAAAAATTATAACTTTATTTAGAAGGATTTTGATATTTTTTCCATTGCGACTATTTAAGCGGAATTTTATAGAAGTCTGTTTCATTGGATAGCTATGGGTCGTGGCAGAGTCTTATGATTTTCTACAAGCTTCGCTTCACTGCGATTCTTGTGTCCGCGTGTTCAAAACCAAATCTAGTTTCGTGAGTCACGCTCGGTCATATGAGCGAAAACAGATGAAAACTGACAGGGTGTCGTCCACGGATACGTTTGTGAAGACATCAGCATGACTTTCTAGGTTTTTTAGGGTTTATCTAGTTGCTTACTGTACCCAATAACACGTTGCTCATTCCATTCAACTCTATGAGAATGCAGGTATTTTGTGCCAGCCAAAGAAAGGAGGCTATTCTGCATTAAATGATTTTACCGACCTGATGACGGATATTGTTAGATTGGTAAGTTAAAGGATGTAGGACCGAACTGCACACAATACTGAATTTTCGTAACTATGTGACTATTACACACCTGCGGCTTCGCCCACTTAGTTGTGTAAGTCAAATTGAAAACGATCGCCAATTACAAGGAAGTGTACCAAATTGATATCTATCAGCGTCATCTAGTACACTTTACTTTCTTATCTTTATTAGTTCTCCTACTAAATAATGATTAGGATAAAAGTGATCTATACAGATAAATATTTTAAACGCCGGTCGCGAGCAGAATTTGAACCTGCGCCTCCCAGATTAATACTTCAGGCGCTCTTTCAATTAAGCCATCCCGATCTCTGCTCAATATTCTGAATTCTTCTCTCACATTTATAATACGTCTTTTGGTGACGTCATCGTTATCTATTTAGATTTCATAAAAAAATATTATTGTATGTATCCTGTATGTTTCTCGGGTCGTGTCATCGTGTATATGTTCTGTGCCAAATTTTGATAAAATTGGTTTAGTAGTTAAGACGATAGAAACACACTTTCGGATTTATATTAGTACTAACTGTGCCCCGAGGTTTCATTCGCCACGTTAAAAATGTAAAAATCTTGTCCTGACAATGACGAACACAACAAAAAGAGAATTATCCAATTTGGTGCAGTCGTTCTCAAGTTATGGCGTGACTAAGGGAAATAGGGATTTCCCTTAGTCACGCAGAGCAGATAAATACCTATATGTTTATTTTTATATGTATATATAGAGATAGATGGAGTATCACTTGCTCTATTAGACATAATCTCCGACTCGTTAACCCGCAGTGAGCTAGCATGGTGCAATCTATTGTATATAAGAAGCCTTTGTTGGACAATTACGGTCTACTAAAGTTATTGCTGGACATAGGCCACCCCTTAAAGTTGTTTTGCCCTAATACTGGCCCCGTAATCTTCCTCAGACTGTCCAGGACGCCGCCACACGCTACTTGCTACCATCGATTTTAGGGACCACTTACCGTGTCATGCATTTTGAGGGTCTAATTACGACCTATTAGTAAAGTTCTAAGAAAATCGTTGCTTCACGCATACCTACACAATTTAGAACAAAAATATGACTTTGCTGATAATTTTGTATAATTTTGATAAAGAAACACCAAATTTTACATTTGACAGTCGACGTGACAAGTCTGTCAAAGCTTATGACGCATTTTTTGTTTTTAATCTCATAGGTCTTTGTTTTTTTTTTTAAATGTGGTCTGAATTCCAGTAAAAAAAAAAACTATAGCGATATAATACAACATTATGGAAGTGTTTGATGTTTATTCGTAAAAGTAGTATCATCAAAATACACATTAACATTACATAGCACCACGCTTGTATTACCCGAGGGGGTCAAGTCGAAGTCGTCAACCCGAAGTCTGTCAAAGCTTATGACGCATTTTTTGTTTTTAATCTCATAGGTCTTTGTTTTTTTTTTTAAATGTGGTCTGAATTCCAGTAAAAAAAAAAACTATAGCGATATAATACAACATTATGGAAGTGTTTGATGCTTATTCGTAAAAGTAGTATCATCAAAATACACATTAACATTACATAGCACCACGCTTGTATTACCCGAGGGGGTAAGCTGGTACACCCACGTTTCACCAATGTTGTTATTAAGTCCCATGTAATAGGTGGTGAGCCTATTGCCATCTACTGGGCACTATTCCAAACTCCGGGCTGCTACTGAGAATTTTCTAACAGACAAACTCAATAGCCCTTTGCCCGACCTAGGAATCGAACCCGAGACCTCATGCTCAGTAGTCGCGTTTGGGACCATTAGACAAACGAAGCATTACATAGCATCACGCCTGTATCCTCCGAAGGAGAAGGCAGATACACAAGGATATTTCACCAATGCTTAAGTCCCATGTAATAAATAGACAGCGATCCTATTGCTACCAACACACTCCAGAGGTATACAAACTCCAGGCTGCTACTGACAGTTTCTTAACAGAAAAACCCTATAACACTCAAGAACCTCATGCTCAGTAGCCGCGCTTGCGACCACTAGACTAATGAGGCAGTTAATGAAAATACAGGTTGAATATTTTACACACACAAAGTCAGCATGAATCAGGGAAGAGCAGAACGCAGTTTTTTTATTAATTTATAATATGGTTCTCTAACACTCTAAATATAACCTTATGCTGTAAAATTAAACTGAGAGAGAGTCTGTGAAAAACAGCTGGTATAATAAATAACGCTAAGTTTAGAGCATACGTCGTTATTTGGTAATAATGAAAGAAATCCCACAATATTAATAGAATAAATAAATAAATGGGTGTGGTGATGGTGTTTATTTTGGTTTGAATTAAATCTTATCATTATACGTAAGTTAGAAATTGGCTATGCATATTAGATCAGAAACTGCTACTACTAGTCTACGTGTGCTACGTAAGTCTACGAGTGCTACGAAAATATGCTACGAAGGGTCTACGAACCGACTATGAATCCTAAGGGATATTATTTATTACGGAGAGGACTACAGATGATACCCACGATACGATAGTTGTTGTGTTGGTCAATTTTATTTATTTATATTTTATTGTTAAGCTTTACGCAAAGAGCATCTGACAAAGTGATTAATTAGATCATTATCGCCGGCAGCGAATTTGCTTTGAAGAAACCTTGTCTTCCTGGAGCATTACTTCCGCCGGTGTACCGCAGGGTGGCGTTTTATCACCTTTACTTATCGCAGTTTTTATAAATTCTATCTCTGATCTACTACTTTCTTCCTACCATCTTTATGCAGATGATCTACAAATTTACTCTCAAGCTCCACTTGGGAATCTTTCCGATGCTGTCAATACAGTTAACAGCGATCTTGCCCGTATTTGCGATTGGAGCAGGAGATATGGTCTGACGATTAACCCTGCCAAGACGCAAGTTCTTATGGTTGGTAGCTCGCGGACTATTTCCAGAGTAGACTGGAATACAGTTCCAAAAGTTCAGTTTGACAACTCTGTGGTTCCGTTCAGTGAAAAGGTTAAAGACCTCGGTATATTCATCGACAAACACTTTTCCTGGATGGCGCAACTGCAGGAAGTTAGTCGCAAGTTGTTTGCATCTGCAGCGTCTTTAAAAAGACTCCGAAATTTTCTGCCAACAACCACCAAAGTTGCGCTTGCTCAATCACTTCTTCTTCCCATCCTTGATTATGCTGATGCCAGCTATCTCGATCTTACTGAGGAACAACTTAATAAACTTGAGCGGCTTCAAAATTTTATCAGGTTCATATTTGGTCTACGCAAATATGACCATATTTAAGAATTCCGTGTTAAGCTCAAGTGGTTACCGATTCGCCTTCGCCGGAGTACTCATATCCTTTCGCTACTCTATAATGTACTTTTCCTTCCATCTACTCCAATTTACCTTAAGAAACGTTTCGAGTTCCTTGGTGACACTCACACACGATATCTTAGGTCATCGGATAACTTGAGATTGAAAATGCCAATGCATTCTACAACATTTGTTGATAAATCATTCTCAGTACAGGCCGCTCGTTTGTGGAATGCATTGCCAGTGCCAGTAAGATGTGCACAATCTTTGCCAGGGTTCAAAAGGCTTGTGAAGGAACATTACTTGTCGCTGAGTACATCGTGATTTACATACTTAGTAGTTTATTATTTAAATTGTATGTATATGTATTGTAAAAATTATATATCAAAATATATATGATATATATGTAGTATTAGTGTTTAAGTTTATGTAGGTACCTACTTTTATTTGCACCACACAAACCCCATATGTCTTACTGTTCAAATTAAATCCATCCAAAGGTTGCCTGTTAGAAATCGCAGACAGCGATAAGGCCGCCCATTGTATAATTTAAAACCCAAATATTTTCTGTCTGTATATGTCCATTTAGTGTACAATAAAGAATATATAAATAAATAAATAAATAAATATAATTGATGAGATAATATAAAATAAATAATTTTTTCATGATATAGTGTGAGCGGGAACAGCGGACACACAATAGTCTCTAAATAGGCATTAATTGTTATTATACTCTACTTGACCCAATATACCTGAAGGTTTTTCAGGAGACAATTATATATACCACTCATCAATCAATTTGTCAATGGGTCTACGTCGGTACCGGCCCGTTACGTTTCCACCTCCCACCTTTCTTCTATCGACACTTTTTACCTAAAATTATCCATTGCTATGTACATAAGGCGTATTCCATAACGATGAGGTAGTTAAATGGTAATGTATAGATACAGAACAACGAGTTCCGAATTCTAAAAGGTCGTAGTGATGCGCACATGCGCTCTCCGTCGCTCCGCCAACCAATGACGTCAGGAGATCGATCGCGGTCGCGGCGCGCCTCGGCACAGCTCCTCCGCTCCTGTCACCTCCGGAGCACGTGAACAGACCTTCGACGATGCGGCCACCCATTACATAAGGCCCCCCACGTGCCTTCATGTCCGGCAACCACCCATGTGCGGGCTAAGCTTCAGGACCAGGAATAGCCCTTCGCAGAAAACCTCCCTCCGATGGGGCGACAGTTGCTCGACGGTTGATCACTAACACCTGCGACTAGTGACGATAACAGTGTTGTGTATAGTTTAACTTGATATAGTGCGTGTTGGTGGGACAATGGGAGCGGAGTGACGCTGCGAGGGTCACCATACATTTGTATTGAACAAACTGTGAGTATCGGTTACATACTAACTAAGACTTGATGGCAATGAGAATGGACAATATTTTGACGCCTCCATAAAGTGCTTTGTGATTTGTATTGTACGTAACACAAATGAATCACAACTTAAAGATAGTTTTTCGACGGTTTTCGTATTTGTGCAGATGTCAATTAGATATTGGCTTAATGGATTAGGCTAGCACTTTTACCTGCATTGCAACTGTCAACATATTACTTTAAGATTTCGAATCTGATGCTATAAGTATTGTTTGTTGTTCTGTATTTGCTTAGTATAACAGTTAAAAATTAAATCGTTTTTCTGAGACAAGGCCTTTGCCCTGCAGTGGGATAGAAACTATGCAGGCCAATAAGAGGTAATTCTTGGCCTGCAAATATTAATATGATTTGAAAGCTTTCATATGCATTTAAACATACTTACTAAATAGTATAGAAAACGTATGCAGCAAATGAAGCCACGTTGAAAACTGAAACACCGTGATTTGCACAATGAATAAACCAACAGTAATAT
Organism: Xylocampa areola; assembly: GCA_935421205.1. Classification (NCBI taxonomy): domain Eukaryota; kingdom Metazoa; phylum Arthropoda; class Insecta; order Lepidoptera; family Noctuidae; genus Xylocampa; species Xylocampa areola. Next base: position 19,258,315 of record OW285212.1, on the reverse strand, counting down.
TATTGATTTTAAGTTAATTCGTGGTATTTAAAGTGGATGAAGTCAGTTAGATTTAAACAAAGACGGGGTTTCTGTTGGGTCAATTTAAAGCCAACATTATTAATCAATTTTACGATTGTTTGGCCTACCAACGGTAGATATTCGTTTGAACTATTAAGAATTAGTTCTGTAATATTTTTCTCTCGACAAATTAAATGTTTTGGTCGAACAAATGAAAGATAGATTATACATTTCGGGAATTACTTTGTAATAATTAAAAAATTGCGTAGATTACAGCAAATATGACAGACGTATACATATTGATTTAAATATGGAATTCTGCTGTGGATACAGCTAACAATATAAGTTATTACGATCACCAATCTCATCTATTCAGACATCTGTTAAGGGGGCTGAATAGATAGCAATGACGTCACCAAAAGACGTTTAAAATGTGAAAGAAAAATTCGGGGTAGCAGAGCAGCAAAGGTCGAGATGGATTAGAGATCAAAGCTGGAGTATTTATCCAGGAGGCACAGGATCTAGTCCTGCTCACGACCGTATTATTCTTTCCACAAAAATGTATAACTTTGATCGCGAAAATTACTTACAAATGAAGTCTGTAAGGTGACGCATTCACAATACAAATATTATGACATCACGGTGTTTGTTGCTCGTGCGTTATCCAGCCAAGAGTATTCTCAGCTCCAGGCCGTGCCACTACACTACTACACGAGGTATTAATCCCAATTTATTTATGAAATGCGATGCGAACTCAATGCTATAATTTTTGGAAAGCACGGCACGGTCATGAGCAGGATTTCTAGGCGCTCTTTCAACTAAGTTATTACGATCTCTGTTCGCTTTACCGAATACGTCTTATTGGTGACGGCAGCGTTACGTATTCTGCCACTATGACGACAAACTAAGTTATTGTGTCTTCCAGCAGGAGGAGCCAGTCAAGATGATTAACATAGCGGGAGTGATCTCCATCATCATTTTCTACGTGCTGATCTTAGCCGTGGGCATCTGGGCTGGCCGCAAGAAGCCAGCAGGCAATGACTCCGAGGAGGAGGTCATGCTGGCAGGCCGGTCCATCGGCCTGTTCGTCGGAATATTCACTATGACCGGTAAGATTTTGGACGCCTCACGTATAGACAATCATTATCCTTCTATCCCTATCTCGATTCATTTAAGTTCGAATATCTTTCTAAACATCTTTGCAGTTCTCGTCGGTCAACGTCAATACATATGACAGCCGATAGTTTTGCTAATAGGATTGTCAGTTGGTATTTAACATGTGCTTGCGTTAGTTGTTCGGGATGTTAATGGATTATAATGAAATAACAGTCAAAATAACAAATAGCAATTTGAAGAAGGAAAATATTATTTCAACTGAGTTTCAGTCCTATTAGTTACCAACAACTCGGCTTATGTTTCAATTAGACCATTTACGATTTACAGGTGCTTCTGAATGGTCAAAAACTATTTGCCACGTTCTAAAGTACATATCATTCCCTATGAAGAACATATCGGTGGCCTTTTACCAGCCATATCATCTCTAATACAATCTATCTATAGGTTAGTTTTCATAAAATAACATTACGCCTGTATTCCCCGAAGGGGTTGGCAGAGATGTACACAGTCATACACCCAGATTTCACCAATGCTGTTGTTAAGTCCCATGTAATAGATGGTGAACCTATTGCCATCTACTGGGCACAATTTTAAACTCCGGGCAGCTACTGAGAGTTTTCTAACAGGAAAACTCAATAACACTTTGTCCGACCCGGGAAGCACACTCGAGACCTCATGTTCAGCAGTCGACTCTACTCTTATAGCCATCTAGATTTACAGTCACAACTTTCCTCGCCATAGATACCATGCCATTGATAATAATTGTCAGCTCATTGTGATAATATTCTATCCTATTGTTTGAATGATGACATGGCTAGGAATGAGTGTCTAACGAGATGACGACTGACAGAGTTGTATGAAATAAAAAACACATGCTGCGCCTACTCTAATTAAATTGGGATAAGGGCAGGAGGAAGGCAGGGCAGGGGTAAGGGCAGGTGATGATGATGATGTGATAATATCCTAATATTAATAAAGGGATGGATTAACTTCCTCTATCTCACACACTGTTCGTTATTCACCGTATGAGGTTCTAGTAGGAAATAAGTAGGTTTTATTTATAAGACTCGGTATAAGAATTTTCTAAGCAGCGCATGTGGCGTTACATAAAAACTGTATAAATCGTTTAACTTAATCGATATTCCAAATGATAGTGTTGTTAAAAAAATACATATAGTACAGGTAAATATTTGAATTCTAACTCTATACATCTATTCATAAGTTATACTGACCTGTGGGCTTACTCACGATGATACTTCTGGATGGATAGGTATGTGTCGTGAATGTTTAAGTTTCTGTGAGAAGATGGATGAAAGATGAGCCTAATCTTACTGAACTACCAAAATTTTATAAACTTGTACTATTTTTATAAATTTTTAATTGTTAATGCTTAAGTGTCTTTACATGTTATTTTTTAGTTGTATTTTTTTTCTTAACTGTGTTGCGCATTGGGTGACTGTAATGTGACAAAATAACCGCTCGATTGACATTGGAAATTCAGTTCGTACTTTTAAATGCAAAAATGTCTAATAATAATTATAGAATCGGGATAATAATAAGACAACATGCTTTAAAATTGAGGCAACTGTAATATAGGTTTTATTTTAATATTACGCATCGTTTTAAGGCGTTTATTTAATATTGGAATTGGATTGGAATTGCTTGCTATTAATTTCAAGAGTAACCCCACAGAACTAACACAGAAGATACGACTATCGTATTATCAAAATAATTATCGCTAATAAGAGCCTCTAGAAAGCTTCAAAAAACAATGGTTAATAAACCATATTCTTGGAAATAATAATCATCTATCATTGGTAACTCAAGGCTGCTACTATTACCCAGACATGTTTACATATTGTATATAGATATCGATTTGTTATTACACTGTCTAAATATAGTGTATACTTGTTTAAAGGGCTATAACAATTACAATAGGAAATTACACGTCAAGTATCGAGTACTTATGAAGTCACTCAAGATTGCAACTAGCAGATTGCCCTGGGATTTTCCTAGTGTTTGCCAATTTCAACATAATTATTCAAAAGTAGCGTGGTATAGTTATTTGATTTAATTATTCTGAGAACGTAAGGTCGATGTGAAAAATACTGTTTATTAGGATTAATTTATAATGTACGAGACATGTTTACTACAGTAGTGGTGTGGTAAAAATTTTTTTGACTTCCTTAAAAGAATGAAGGAAAACTCGTACACCTGAGAGATGTTCTCGATGGTATGTAAAACTATATGAAAAGCCTTCGGACGGTTTAAATTCTAACACTAGGTTGTTCATCAACCACACAACGAGAGTCTCGTGTTTATTTAGTTTATGTTTGTATCTTAGGAAAAGTGGAAATCAGAATAAATTTGTTATTTTTAAACAAATTAGATCAACCATTATTATATTTTCAAGTAAGAATTGATTATGATATGATATGTCATATGAATATGAAAGTAAATCTGTCAGTCCATATGTTTATTCCTGGGCTCATATAGAGATAGCTTGTAACCTGAAAAAAAAAAAAAAAATATCTTTTGATAAAGTTCACGAGTTAACAAAACATTGGTAAATAATAAAAGCCATAACGCTCCAAGTCAAAGCGCTGTCTATTGATATTTGCCTAACCTTCATAACATCTTTGCAATATTTTGTTAAAAGCGGTTCAATCGTTAACCGTTACGTATTATATTAACCAGCTGCGCCCCGCAAACGTTTTTATGCCATATTCATTTACTGGATAGAGCCTTTATCACCTAGGGGAATAAAAAATTGCCTGAGACCTATTCCTCAGCCTACCTACTCAGACCTACCGATATAAATAACAAAAAAAAACATAAAAATCGGTCAAGCCGTTTCGGAGGAGTTCGATAACAAACATTGTGACACAAGATTTTTATATATTAGAAGATGAAAACTATCTTTTATACGAGACTGTACTATTACCTAGTTATTGCGACTACAAATAATATCTGGTTTGATGGTTGGTACCATTGAAAAGTACCTAATAGAATGCCATACGTATTGTACCTACGTAACATAATGACTAATTAATTACTATTGTTATATTTGTTATAATAGATATTGTTTATTTATCGGCATAACTGAGAACATTAAATGTTTGTCGTATTCTCCATACTTGATCACAAGTACTACAAATAGGCACTTCAAATATATAGTAAACAATTTGAAATGAGAACCTAAATTCTTTCACACATAGTTCATATTACATTGTAACTAAATAAGTCTGATGTCGTTGCCAATTGTAGGTAGTAATGGTTTTCAAAAAGTAGCTTAGTTTGTATAAACTTAAGGTTGAGTTTTGTTTGAGTAGTGGTGATATGTTTTTCTATTGTTAGTCGCTAATCGCCTATACTCAAGTGTTGCGGATTTCCCGGTCAAGTGTTTCTCGGGAAATGGAAATTGTTATAATAGCAAAAAGATTTTTATCATTTCTATTTTAATATTTACTGGTATTTTTCCTCAGTGAAAATTTGAAAAACAGAGGAGACAGTTACCTTTGTATGTATTAGCTGTGCCCGGGATCTCGTTCGCGTGAGATTTGCACAAATACTTTACAAACATTTATTTATAAATATATAAATGAAATATAGGTACAATTTTTTTTGTGAGAATACCTTTTTCACCCATAAAATTATTTAAATCCATTTAGACGTTTCGGAGTATATTCGATAAAAACTTTCAGATGGATGAAAAAGAATTCTAAAAACGGTAATTCATGTATTAGGCATCAGGCATCGTATTAATAACAGTTGAAACTTGGAGAAGGACCTTTTGTCGCAAAAATAAAACTTGAAGAGGGTGAATGAAATAAGGGTTGAAAGTTTGTATAGGGAAAACATGTTTTCTCATGAAAAAATCGTAATTGTTTATCGTTAGTGCTATGAAAAACCATTTTTATGCTTTTGGTGAGAAAATAAGTGACAAGTGTCAGAACAATATGCGCGTTGTGGCAAGAGCCTTAATAGGGCACTGCTGCTTAAATAAGCACATGTTCAACCTGAGGATAAGCGAGACACAAACCTGCAGACGGTGTGAAGAGGCTGAGGAACAACCACTTCACCTTTTGGGGTAATGTGGACCGCTAATACATAAGCGCTACGCTCATCTAGGGAAATATATTTTAAGCCCGGATGAAATAAAAGAGCTCTCCCCTAAGGAAAATCCAGCAGTTCATCACAGCGGAAGGGTTTAGAGAAAAAAAGAAAAGAGGAGTATTGAAGAATGAAATAGGCTTCATGAAGTAAGTTTTCTTTGAGATGCAGTCGTGGACACCAGCTAGTTGGTGTATACGAGTATATTAGAACCTTAAAGCTCTATGTATCCCTATGAATATAATGTGCTGTGGGTATATATATCTTTATGAAATGAATAATAATAAATTAGTAACGTTATATAAATGAGTACCGCCACGTTTACTGGCTCGGGGTAGCTCGTCTGAGCGAACTTGTCAAAGCTATGCGCTTCAGTGACGATGACGCAGCCGTTAAAACGTTTAATCATGCTTATGTTAAAGGGGACTGCCTCGTCGGTCTAGTGGTCCCAAGCGCGACTGCTGAGCAGGCAGTCTCGGGTTCGATTCTCGGGTCGGGCAAAGTGTTATTGAGATTTTCTGCTAGGAAATTCTCAGTAGCAGCCCGGAGTTCGGAATTCTGCCCGGTAGATGGCATGGGATTTAATAACAGCGTTGGTGAAATGTGGGTGTACAACTGAGTACACCTCTGCCTACCCCGTCAGGGAATACAGGAGATACGTGATGCTATGTTATGTTAAAGGGGTCAGCAGAATACTAAGTAGGTATGTTAAATGTTGTTTGTTCATATTCATTTTATTGCACAAATGTGTTAAAATGTTTAATATATGATCTATAATAATTATAATTAATTATCTTCGTTTTAATTAAAATGAGTTTAAGATACATCTTGCAGTTTAAATATGTAATTTTAATAACTAATACACAAAATATCAAATTAAAATAAAAAATTATAAAAAAAAGATTTATATCAAAATTTCAAATTAAATGAATAAAACATACTTAATTTTCGCTTCTGTAGATGCTGCTGCCGTTGTACACCGTCCCTAAATTTTAAATCGTCTTTTATTAGTGGGCAAATAAGAAATATTCAGTCGAAAGTTCAGAACTAACAAACTGTCGGAACTTGGAGGTACCTACTACCACTTTTAATTGCTCCAATTTTGTTGCGTCTGTAAGCCATATTAAGTTTGGTCGGTCCGCAATAGTTTTGGAGCCACTGTGGAGTCAACTGAGGGACTTAGAAATGGCTTTGTTTTTTATGGTGTAGGTGGCAATTGATCAGACGGTTCGCCTGATGGTAAGCGATTACCGCCGCCAATGGACCCCCGCAACCCCAGAGGAGTTGCAATTGCGTTGCCGGCCTTTTAAACGGTTTGTTCGAAACACAACGCATGTGTCGTTTCACGCCGGTTTTCTGTGAGGCCGTGGTATCACTCCGGTCGAGCCGGCCCATTCGTGGCGAAGCATGGCTCTCCCACGGTGAAACCATGTTAGTGTTTACATACATAAGCTCACGCCTTTTTCCCATGGGGTGAGGCAGAAACTACAGAACGTTACCTGCTACTATTCTTACATACTCCTTTTGTTTCATTGACTTTCTTAATGGCTTAAATGGCTTTTGCTCGACAGTCTAGAGACTTAGTTATATTTTGTATGGTCATAAAATATCTTTCTTCTAAGCTTTCTGAATATTTCAATATCTTCGGCTATGCGAGTAGTTACAACGTTGATAAATGGAAAGATGTATTTTGAAGCCGGTCTCCACAGGCCTGCATGTAGTGAAGTAAGAATCTATATCCGTTAGGAATGTATCTGCCGACGTCCTGAGCTGATAGCTGAAGTTTTTCCTCAATCTAGTACGATATTTTAACTTGACATTATATAAATGTTACGTGAGATTCTTTCCAGTTTCTTTTTATGTGAAAATGTAGCATAATATCACGCCTGTATTCCCTGAGGCAGAGGTGTACACAGTTGTATATCCAAAAAATGAATACAAATAGCTGTGTGGACCATTTTATTACTAAATTCAATATTTTTGTTCACCGTATGTCTAAAATCATACATGTTATCACAATGAAAAAGATTTGAACCCACAACATGTGATTCAACCGGGGGATTCGTTACCACTCAGCCAACACGACATAATATAACAAAAATAAAAATCAACTGGCTGGGTTTCTCTTTTGTTTTCTGTTATGTAATATAGCCGTTTGTTGCAGCGACGTGGGTGGGCGGCGGCTACATCAATGGCACGGCGGAGGCTATCTACACGCAGGGGCTGGTGTGGTGCCAGGCGCCCTTCGGATACGCGCTGTCGCTCGTCTTCGGTAAGATCTAAGGAACGTTCATCCATGTATAAACGTTTGTGAAAAGAAAAATACGATTGTAAGCAGGATTTGAATCTGCACCCCCTTACTTACTATAATACTTGTGGAAGAAGAATTTGGAATAGTGAGCGTGAGAGATCGGGATACTTGGTTTACAGAGCGTCTGGAGGTTTTATCCGGAGGCTCAAGTGTTCTCCATCGTATTTTCTTTCTAAATAGACGATGTTTTGTAAATACAAATTGTTTCATTATTTAAGAAAATGGAATTTGTTCCCAGGGGGTATATTCTTCGCGAATCCAATGCGCAAGCAGGGGTACGTGACGATGCTGGATCCACTCCAGGACTCGTTCGGGAGCCGCATGGGCGGGCTGCTGTTCCTGCCAGCGTTGTGTGGGGAGGTGTTCTGGGCAGCCGGCATTTTGGCAGCACTGGGTAAGTAGATTTTCCAGGGTCGGCAATGACGTGAGTGATACCCCTGGTGCTGCAAGCGTCCATAGAATACGGTGACCGTTTTCATCAGGCGAGCTGTGTATGCTTATATGCGCCAATAGTTGTGTAAAAATCATAAAAAAAAAACGCCGGATTTCCATTGTTTCTTCAAGAGTGTACAACAATATTTCAAAACTTGCGCGATGTTTTCGAAATTTTCGAATAACAATATTACGAGTCCAAAATATAAAAGATACCTACCGATAATAAGGCTCTTTGTGCATGTGTGCCTCTTGGAAACCTTTGGAAACAGACGAAATTGTATCCATAAAGGGGTCAAAGAGCGGTTTACAGTTACGTACGAACGAAGCCGTAGTAAGAGCTAGTTAGATATATCAGCGTGTGTCGGTGTCGCCCACACAGCAAACTCCCCTAGGAGTGCCGGTACCTCTGATATTTATTGTTGCTCGGACTCCGACAAATCCCATCAGCCAATTTTCGGTTTCAAAATATATATCTATTTTAAAACATTTGGTTGTAAGTATATTTCAGTCATCTAGTTAAGCAGGCATAGGATTACGTATTGATTAGACATAACTTTATTATCTACATTTTGAGGTAAGTAGTGTTAAACAAAAAATATATGAATATTAATGTTTGTAGTTTTGTAGACCTTTTGCCAGTGACACCCAACGTGGGCCACGGTTATTGGGAGCTGCCAGATTCAATAAAATATAATGTCACAGTGACTCGAACAAATTCACTTCATGAGCACAGCTTGTGGTTTTCAACCTTTTATATAAGAAACCGGGAAAGTGCGAGTCAGACTCGCCCACCAAGGGTTCCGTACACATATTATGAATAGTTCAGGAATCGAGTCTCGCAGTTTTTTCCGAGCTTTTCCCGATATTCAGTTTCCAAAACCTATAAAGACCGAGACATATTTTTTATGATTTAATTACAACTGTATAGTTTTCAGATTTTGTCCTATACTTGTAATATAAAACGATATTACTTGCCGGTGACGATATTTCATAGTTCAAGGTCAATATTATAAATGTACCCTATAAATGTTGATTCCGTTGAGAGTATCTTTTTTTTACGTTTGATGGTGATCGTTGACTTAGAAGTTTGTTCTTTTCACAGCTTTAAGGGACTGTAGGCCTAAGTATATAATCATTTCAACTCGATACCTTCACGCGTTCCCGACATAAAGGATCTTGACAGACAGACGGACAACAAAGTGATTCTATAAGGGTACCGTTTCTTCCTTTTGAGGTACGGAACCGTAAAAAGTAAGAAGAAAAAGGTTTGTTTGAAACAGTAATTCGTATGTAGCACGTCAGGATAAAGGACTTATCTCTTTAAAAGAACACAAGAATGTTGATCACCACGCCCGCTCCACGTTGCCTTACGATGTCGTCCTTCATGGCACATCTGTGATGACTTAGATTACCTACAAAGTATTTATTTTACTATAATTAGCTTCGGACCATATGATTTGGATATATATATGATATTGAAAATATCACATAATTAAATGCTAGGTTTTTAATCTCACAAATGAGGCTCAGTAATATAAACAGTAATAGTAACAGTAATATAAAATAAAATAATATTTATCTAATATTCAAACTCAAATACAAATTTCTTTATTTCAAATAGTCCATATTACAGGCACTTATGAAAAGTCAAAGCTAGGTGAACGGTTCCAAGAAGTTGGTATTATGGAGAAGGGCCGGCAAGAAACTCCATAGACACTCTTTTAAAATTATGTGTTCTTTACAATTAACATTTATATAATGTAACATTCGAAAAAGCTTCATTGTAACGTCGATGGCTTTCACAAAGATCTTCCCACTTCATTTTGCACCAACGTATTATAATAAAGAGGTCATGTATTTACGAGGTGACCTCTAGGAAAGCTTGTGGCGTAGTATATATTCCATTATCGTAATGGCGGCCGGGGGACGGCCATGTTTCTCAGTTTGAACGACTATTGGGCTTGTGGGCGGAGGACTGACACTGAATTGTTTTGATTTTAGTATTCACCATAATCTTTTTACTTTGAAGTAGTATTTGCCAAGCATTATATCGTAAGTGAAATGATAAACAATTTTTAAATACAACAAATTGCTTTGTAAATAGATATGTTACTTGTTTTAAAGGTTTCTCTCCGTCGGTCGCGGGATTCATTACCGAAAATTTAATGGGTTGGACTACAGATAAATATTCCGCGTCTGGGTGTGTGGGCGTGTGTGATTCATGTCTAACCGCACCCATGACACAAAATAATTCCTAGTGTGGGGCAACGATTTTTAAAGAAAAAAGCGTAAGAATATAGCGTATTTAGAAATAAAACAAATAAGGAAATAAACATGTGAAATACTCTTCGAATCGGACAAGAACAAAATTGTACTTTATAACAATAAAAAATTATTGTGTCTAGTTTTTAATGAGCCAACGGATTATTATCATATTTTATGATTATACTCTCGCTATAATGTTAGGATAGGTTAGGCTGTTCACGACGTAATATCTGTCGTAAAAATTCTCAAGGGAGCCTTATATACCAACATATTATATAACAGCATTTACACAATATGCTTTGTTTCCAAGAAAGGTCAACAAAAGAGTACTTACAAGTACAGATCAATCTTTCAAACGCATTAACACATGCGTAGCGAACTCTAAAGTCATGAATTCGTGTGAAAAGAAAAATACGGCTGTGAGCAGGATTCGAACCGCCCCCCCCCCCCCCCGGATAAATACTCAACTCTCTCTACTTACAGTGAATAGATTTCTTCTGGATCTAGGTGCTCCATCCTCGGCCACACCGTCACATCAGGCAAGTTGGTGGCCAAACGAAGATCGATATTTAGTTTAAAAAAATAATAATTACATACTGGGTGTTAGTGAGACCTTTTTAATAGTAACACTTTACTGGGGAATCGAATCTAGGACCTTACGTTTAACAGCCGCGCTTGCGGCTACTAAACGAATGATTTATGTAGTCTACTAAAAAGATTACACATACATTAACATCATCAATCAATCAATCAATCATCATCAATACAAATAATAAAAATGTAACGGATCGCTGTCTATGCATGGAAGATATATGAGAAAAAATATTATTGGGACCTTTATCAACGCAAATAGCACCCGAAACAATGATTGTTAGAATTTTGTCTGTTTGTCAGGGCGTTTGTGCACGCTTATCTCAGAAACGGCTTATCAGATTTAGATATCGTTTCCACTAATATATTGTGGTAAGCTTCACTTCACATTTAGTGTTTGTTTCATGTCAATCGGTTCATCAATAAAAATGTTATGCCAATGTAAAGAATCACGTCGAACATTTGTTATTTACGACATCCACGCGGACGGAGTCGCGGGCACTGCTATTATTATATATATACAGACTCCCACTTACATTAATTACTTAGTTCAAAGTAATTACATTAATGCGTTGATATAACATGTTAGTAACTATTAGTTTTGCGATGTGATAGTTTAACAGAAGCAGTTAATTACGCTATGTAGTTAGTAAAAGTTGTGTCGAGTCCCAATGAAACTGCTATTAGTGATGTTAACTTAAGTTGTGGTTGATTATACTAACTCGGCTACATTCAGGCACGTCGGTTCTAAAGTAGATAAACTTACTCTAAATTATATTTAGAGAATTGCTAATACACATAAATCTTTGAAAAGCATTAATGTATGCTTCCACAAAAAAAAAAACTTTTGAGAATTGCTATTTTTGGGGTACCGCACCGCAAAAAGAGAGGAGACGGCGTTGTCCATCGCTTTATTCTCTCCTTAATGATCTTATAAGGGTTCCGTTTACAATTTTTAGGCAGATATATAGATTTTCACTTGCTACGATTCTGACACATCCTTTTTCTTACACGACTGCATAAATAAAGGAGTGTTATGTTTTTAGGGTTCAAGTATGTATGTATGTTTGTGTGGTTTCTTTATTCCACCATAACTACTAAACGCCTGAACAGATTTAGATGTATGGGGTACTGTTAGAATTCTTGCATTATTCCAGGTAACATAGGCTAGTAAGATTATCTTTTAATATATAAAAATGTCGTGTCACAGTGTTTGTTATCGAACTCCTCCGAAATGGCTTGACCGATTTTGATGTTTTTTTTTTGTTTATATTTATAGGTAGGTCTGAGAATAAGTCGTAGGCAATATTTTATATCCCTAGGTGATTAGAGTGTCCCAGAAAAATTATATGGCAGAACAACGTTTACGGGGCACAAATAGTAAAAATATATAATTCACACAGTGCAGGCATGCTTTTTAATGTTTAATTAATTTAATTTAATATATTTGAACTGCATACGTGGCGTCAGTCAGGGTCAGGTCAACTTGAAGCTGCTCTTTCTTTAAGAGTCCATTCCAGATACCCTACATGATTCCGTTCACATAGCCTTAAATACTCATGAAGAGACTGTGACCTCTGAGTTTGTTTCGGTGATACTCAGATAGGTAATGCCGCCATCTTCTAGATTTTAATATGACATGTAAAAGACATTATAATAAAGCGTTCGTTCCACGAACGCTGCAAAGTGTTCGAAACGTCAGGAAAAACAAAAAACCAATAATACACGCGATTAATCCGTTTAAAAGTTGTTTTATTATAATGTGTAGTGATCGCGCAAACCTAAGATATTACTACATGTAAAAGAGTTTCAAAAACCTCATTTACAATTAAAGACAAATCTTTGAAAAGCATTAACGCATTAATGCTTTTCAAAGATTTATCTTGCATTGTTAAGGTAATTGTATTCTTTACGACATTGTATTAACTGCAAAATTAGTCGTGTCGGTTCGGTCACTTGTCCCGTGTCCCGGATGAATACTCCAGGCGCTCTGACCACTAAGCCATCTCGACCTCTGCTCACCACCGCGAATTCTTCTTCCATATTTTAACACGTCTTATGTCTTACAAGTCACTTGTATAAGGACTGAATTGATTGCAATGACGTCGCCATAAGACGTGTTAAAATATGGAAGAAGAATTCGTGGTGGTGAGCAGAGGTCGAGATGCCTTAGTGGTCAGAGCGCCTGAAGTATTTATCCGGGGGGCGCAGGTTCGAATCCTGTTCGCAACCGTATTCTTTTTCCATTTAATATAATAACTTTTTTACAAAATAAATAATTCTTAATTCTTTGCTAGCTCCAAGCTCCGATGATACCTTTTATTAAGATACAGTAGCCATTTTGTTTTTCTAAAGATTTATTCTCGCAGGCATAACACCAAAATTACCTTGTTTTTATTCAGAGAACTCTGTGAAAAGTGTTTGTTAAGTCAATCATGTAGATATTGAACGGCGGGCGTGATACTGAATAAGTTATGAGTTACTCCTGCCGAAGCCGAAGGTCGGCTTTAAACTGTACTTACTTATTCAATATTTACGATCTACAGACCACTTTAAGAGCTGATTTTTGAAAAACCATATTGTAAAATAATAAGTTAATACCCAACCATTTATTTCTGACCAGTGGGCTTACTCTTGAAAATAATTCTGTTCGGTTGATATTGGACATATGTCAGTTCGTACTTTTAAATGCCAAAATATCTAAAAAATAATTATAGATTCAGGATATTATGAAGACAACATGCTTTAAAATTGAGGAAACTGTAATGTAGGTAAATTTGTTTTAAAATTACGCGTTGTTTTAAGGCGTCTATTTAATATTGAAATTGGATTGGAATTGGTATTAGTTTCAAGAGTAACCCCACAGGTGCGTGGTTCTTATTGTCGACACGTTTTTCGATTATAAACGTCAAATTTGACATAAAGTGTTATTAAAACGATGAAATTGAATACATAAAAACTTTTATCGAGTCGACAAGTTTATCGAAAATATCCGTGCTCGGACGCCAGAGTCTATCTGCGCCAGATTGCACTAGTTACATCTAGTTAAATTTCTATCTAGTTAGTAGTTAACAATCACTACATAATTATTATAAAATAAAGTCCCCCGCCGCGTCTGTCTGTTTGCAATAAACTCAAAAACTACTGAATGGTTTTTCTAATAGGCAGAGAGAGATTGATTCATGAAGAAGGTTTAGATCGTTTAGGTTTTGTATAAATTGTTCTGATGCTTTACTAACCGTGCGAAGCCGGGGAGAGTTGCTAGTTAATTAGAATTTTAAAAAAACCTTTACAGATAAATCCTTCAAAGGCATGAACACATGCGTAGCGAACTCTAAAGTTATACATTTTTGTAGAAATAATAATAGCGGCAGTGAGCCCAGTTCGAGATGGCTTAGTAGACAGAGAACCTGTAGTATTTATCCAGGAGGTGCAAGTTCGAATCCTGCTGACGATCGTATTTTCCTCTCCACAAAATTGTATAAATGGCGTCTTATTTCGAGTGGTTGAAATCAAACTAGTGTCGAATTATTCAAGCTGTTCGCAGGCCTCTGACTTAGTGCCTTTTTTAATATCAACAGCTGGACTGACGTCTGAATCACTTGCTCTCGGAAGCACAGGGACACGCAGATGAAAGGACTCCTAGAAGTCACCCATAGACGAGTCAATGTACGAAATTGATATAACATAACAGCATCACGCCTGTATTCCCCGAAGGCGTAGGCAGAGGTGTACACAGTCGTACACCCACATTTCACCAATGCTGTTACCTATTAAGTCCCATGGTGGTGAGCCTATTGCCATATACCAGGTACAATTCCAAACTCCGGTCTGCTACTGAGAATTTTCTAACAGAAAAGCTCAATAACACTTTGCCCAACCCGGGAATTGAACCCGAGACCTCATGCTCAGCAGTCGTGCTTGGGACCACTAGACCAACGAGGCAGGTACGAAATTGAACTAAGGGAATAACCTAAGGAAATAACGAAATACGTTTATGATAGTAAATTAAGTAATGACGCAAGATCCAGATAAAACCAGGTGGACTGATGTAGTACACTAAGATACATGACGTTATTGAGAAAGACGTGACAGATAGATTGAGTGCGGGAGGAAAATATGGCAGACTGATTACTATCATATGAGGTTTACAGTCGGGAAGAGAAGAAAGTCCAACGAACGTAAGACAAGCCATGCCAATTTTCGGCTTAACACGTATCACATTGTGAGACCATGATATTCTCTGCGATTATTCATTACGCGCAATTGCTGCAAATGTTACGAGCCGATTGGCTTTGAGCTTTGCGTATACTTTCGAGTCGAGGTCTGTTCGCGCCTTTACAGAACGGAGGGAGTGTTATGTAGATTTTCCCAAAAGTTCCTCTTGATCCCCGAGGAACTTTTATCTGATTTATCTGAAGCTTTAAATCTTTATCGTCTTGAATCAGCTTTTAAGGCTTATCTTTGAAAAGGTCAGACATTTGGCTAATTTATTCGATGTTTATTCTTATGTACACGGTGTTTATTTTCTGACAAAAAGACGCAGACAATAAATATTGACTTCACAATAGTGTTAGATTTAGGGCAGAATTTTTAATCGTTGAATAATTTTTATTAAAGGAATAAATTTTAATTTCGCACTCTGTATGGTCAAATAAATTATTTATGATGATCGAAAATTTGGGCATAAGGTATTTAACGATATTAACTGAATAATGACCATTCATAATTGTTAATTAAGCACAATCCTATATAGGTACACTCATAGAATTAGAATATTTTTGCTACCCCATAGAAGGACATAGAGCTCAAAAAAGTGCAACCGTTTTTGAATTGTCAATGTGTGCGTGCAATAGTGATGTACGTGGGAATATTGACACATATCGATTATCGATAAACAGTATTTCAGATGTAAAGACTTGGTATACAAAATGAAAATATTTTCAATCAAATTATGTTAATAAAACTAAAATCACAAGCGTCATTATTTAATGCAGTTCATTAATTAATTACATTATTTTAATAAAAACATTTCATGCGCTCATACTATAATTATATTTCATTGGTAATAGGTACTTTGTAAAAAAGCAGCTTTTAAGGACCCTGAGCAGTGTATAGAGTATGACTGATTGAGATGATGATTGACTGAATAATTTTAACCTACCTATCCTAATACCATTGCGAAGGTGGTCTGGACTCAGCGCAGCACACGCTTGAGGTGTGCCCTGCCTAGACCGCTGAGCGGCGGATACTAAGAGCCAGTATCGCGCGAGATCTATTTCTGCCGGCAATAGTGAGGTCTACGCTGGCAGATTTAGGGAACTGGAGAGAAATGGCTTCCTTTTGTAATACTGCTGTCGTCCAGAAAGAGGCCGCCGAGCGGGATTGTGAGAGGGCCGATCCCTCTCGGGGAAGAAAGCGTCTAGGAGGCAATCGCCTCGGCGCCTAACAGCCGAGACCCCGCCTGTATGATTTAAGACAGGCGGCCCTTTGGCGGCCACGGGTGCTTAGGTAGGGGACTCTATTTACCCATCGTGATCCCAGAGAAGACGGTGGCATAGTGGTCACGTGCTATCGTGCACAGTGAGGCTTAGGGGAGACCCCTTTACAGTCTCTCCAGGGATGTGTCTTAATAAGTGCTACATAGCGGGGGTACTGGAGCTGGTCCATTAAGTGCCTCCCTCCATATGCTGATGGTGACCGCCGAGGTGGTTTAAGTGAGGTAAGAATCTCACACACCCCGGTCTTATCCATAAAGGCCGGGCGCTTTTTGAAGGTTTCCCTCCGAAAAAAAAAGGTATATCCTATTATCTTTTCTTATTTCTTCTTTTTCTTTATCCTTTTTTCTTCTTTATCTTTATTCTTTTCTTTATCAATTAGTCTCATCCATTTTTCCTTTTCCTTAGCATCGACAGGAAACCTTTTAGTATAAAAAAATAAATCATAAAAATGTGAAATTCTCTTGAATTTTTTGTAAAAAATATGTAAACAACATATTCATCACGCTATCACATATAGGCTCAGTGCTCACCACCTAAAGAAGATAGCGCAGGAATCACCAACTAGTTTCATTCGGGGTCTAATCAAATTCAAATTCAAATCAAATAGCGAAGAATAATAGTAGCGCAGTTCGTTAGATCATTATTATACTAAGGTTCGCACAAAGTAGGTTGGCGGTCCGGATTCGAACCGCATTTGGGGACTACTGTAATAGCGTGATGAAATATATTTATAACGTAACCTGGGCCACTAAGCTACGCTAAGCTTCTTATATGTTATAAACGTTCGCACAGACACACCGACAAACAGACAGAAACGTTTCCAAACATTTTGGTTTCATCGTATTAGGTACCTCAATTAAAAATTATTACTGTGCAGAGATAGTTGGTAGATCTATACTAATAATAAATTCTGATATCGGAACTTTTTTTTCTACAATTTCATCATATTGCTTTTATGAACAATGTTTTTTACTATAGAGAAAATTCACTATTTTCTTGATAGGATTTGGTTTTCAAAATAAATTTTCTAAAGACAGATTTTTCCAAAATATGGCCATGAAAATATATGCTGTTGTTGACAATTTACCTGTGAAATGAATATTTTTCTGGATTATTTTTATAAGAAACATCGCAGTCACCAACACAACACGTAGGCATTGCTTATAAATTTTAAAACTGTATAAAATATACAGGATTCACTGACAATACAGCAAATATAAGTTAGCGTGATTTTGGTGACACTGGAGAAAACAACATCTGCCAATAGTGCTGACCGAACCTAAATATGCTTTCTCTTTCTAACATGTGATATTTCCGTAAGAGATTCCATTCCCATAATAGGCTTTGTTGGTCTTTTTCTATCCTACGTTTATGGGTACACTAGTGAAGTTCAAGTAGCGCTTGTCTATGGTATACAAAATATGCTTTGTTTCATTTTAGGTTACTGATTTGTTAAATTAGCCTTTGTCTATTCCTATACAAACGAGCGCATTGCGTGTTTCAACTGAACTGGATTCTGGCTTCTTCGGTTATTTGTCATAATATGTATTATAGAAAACTAGGTTGTATTTCTCATGCCTTTCGCCGCATGATTATGAAAATATTTTAATCGGGCGGATTGAAAATTTACTGTTAACAATTTATGATTAATTATTTCAGGATCAATTGGTATTTTAATTTGAACATCTTTTACAAAACATTTGGGTGAGTTTACTTACATGTTCTGTAAATTAAAATACCAAGTGGTCTGGAAATAATAATTAATAATTGACGTGAACCGAATAATTGACGAGTATGATGAGATGAAATTGGTGCAGTTTTTTATTTAAATATTTTGTGTACTATTAGAGATATTACTTCCACTGAGTATCGATAATATGTCGATCAAGTCTCGATTGAATGATTTTACGCATCATCCTACTGCCCTTATGCCTATTTATTTAGGTTCAACGCAGCATATATCTTTGTCTGGCATGCATCTAAAGTTTTGGCTATGTTTTATGCAGGCCGCCTGCCTGACGTCAACCCGCTTTGGGAATGCTGTTGTTGGTGGTAACCGCCACCGATACGGTCTCTATCTAGGTTTGTCACACCAAATGTTATCCATGCGCCCGATTCTGATGGGTACGCATTTGAAAAAAAATACTGTTCTCATGAGGGGCTCGTGGCTAAGTAACAGCCGCACAGATTGATCGAAAGGTTAAGCTGCGCTTGCCGCGGTCGGTCTGTAGATGGGTGACTATCATTCCATACCGTGTAGGAGCACGTTAAGCAGTCGGTCCCGGTTGTCGAAGTAAGATCTATGACAGCCGTTACGGGTAGTCAGGGGCGTGAAAGTCTGACAACTAGTCATACCACGAGATATCGTGTTACCAAGTAATTGGATTGTGTAGGTCAGATAGGCAGTCGCTCCATGTAAAATACTGGTATTAGGCCGCATCCGGTTTGACTGGAAGTCGACCCCAAAGTAATTGGGCCCAAATAAATATTTAGGCCTATTTTCTACCAACATTGTTGATCTACACAATGGGAACACATCTGTCGAAGGGTTATAATTACATTCTCTCGACTTAACTTTATTTTGTATTTCACCAGTGTAGGATAGCGCTGAAAATAATACCTACATTATTACAT
Organism: Xylocampa areola; assembly: GCA_935421205.1. Classification (NCBI taxonomy): domain Eukaryota; kingdom Metazoa; phylum Arthropoda; class Insecta; order Lepidoptera; family Noctuidae; genus Xylocampa; species Xylocampa areola. The sequence continues at coordinate 19,239,349 of OW285212.1, read as the reverse complement.
GTGACAACCCTCGCGTCTCGCGGTATTAATGTACCGGCTGTCGCATTAATGTGACGTGTCGTCAGAACGAAATGTAATCGTAATCTGAAGATACGTAGATGTCTAATATTATAAATCTACTTTAGCGTATTTATAGCATATAATATTGGGAATTATAATAAGCCTTCAAAACTAGTCTCCCTTCTTTTGTTGGTGTTAACTTCCAATATAACATCACGGATCTTAAAAAAATACGGACGGAGCGTTGCGTACGACATGTGAGAATGAGACATGCCTAACCATCCAATTTCGCTAGTCATACACGAGCTAAACGCATACAAATACTTAAAACTCATCTACACGGCGCTAGTACGCTGCGTGTTTGTGCGCGTAATCTATGCTTCGCATATGACAAGGCAAGGTTACATACGTCTTTTTTTCAGATCCGTGAATATTACACGCGCAAAACCTAGAAAGACTAAGTATAGTATAGGAAATATAAATATCAATCGAATACAAATATCAAATATAAATCGAAACTAACACACGATCAAACAATGATTTATTTAATAATATAATTAAGATATAATTACATTGTACAATCATACCTCGTATATAATAATATAATATATACGAGTATATACGTGTTTTTATTTTTTGTTTGTACATTTCAAATAGTGTGCAGGGGTCTTATTTGGTAGACTGCCTACAGTAGTTACTCACTCGGGCGGCGCAGGTTTAAATCCTGGTCATGAACGTATCTTTCTTAGAATCTAGAAGAGGAATTGTAAACCATCACAGGCACAGCTAGCGATTAAGATATAAAATTAACTTAAAATGTTAGCTATATCTATTCTGCTAGCCAAAATACAGATAGAAAATAACTTTACGTCAGTATATTCCACCATTTTCGTCCGAGCTAACTAGCTACATCCCCCGGCGCTACCCGTCCGTCTGTCCGCCCCCCGGTCAGCCATTATGAATGGGAGGCTGCATGGGTGGCTCGTTTGTCGCGTTATGTCACAGATAACATCACTGTATCATTCTTGGTACGTGTCCAAGTATTTTGCGGGTCTTTTGAGATATAATGGTCCTAATTTAATGGGTGTTTAGGGTTCAATGTTTAAAGGAGAAACAACACAGACATCTATGTTTAATCTATCTAATATATAAAAATCTCGTGTCACAGTGTTTGTTATCGAACTCCTCCAAAACGCCTTGACTGATTTTTATTTTGTTGTTAGAATAAATGAATTTAATGTTCCAATTTTTTACATTTACATTTTATACGTAGCGAAGCACGTACCGGGCCGCTAGTTAACTATATTTTTATATTCCACACCTTTTTGTTTACCATAGCCCCTATATTACTATTTTAAATCTTACTAGCCGGTGTTACCCGGGGTAATGTAAGGATTCTAACGATACCCCATACAAAATCGAAATCGGTTTAGGCGTTTAAAAGTTTTGGTAGTATAAAGAAATTCACAAACATACATACTTATATGAATGTGGAAGTAGCTAGATATTGTATTTATTTGCATCCAGCAAATAAATACAATATCTAGCTACTTCCACAAAACTGAGGGTAGTCATGCATTACCTGTGCCGCCACCTGTGACCGTGCTGTGTCCGTCTCATTGGTTTAGTGGTCGTAAGTGGGGCAGCTGTGCCCCTACGCTAGGTTTGATTCCCGTGTCTTTTCTGTTTTGTACTTAGTTGTTCGGAGTTTGAAATTGTGTCTGGGAGATTAAAATGGCTCATCGTCTATTCCTCATTTTGGATCAACACCTGGGAGTTAATAGCGGCATCGGTAAAATGTGTATGTATTTTACACAACCCAGTTACTGAGTAACACTATATTGCGTGGTATGACTGGTTATCAGGCTTTCAGTCCTTTGGCTACCCGTAACGGCTTTTAAAGAACTTCATTTGACAACCGGGACTGACGGTTTAAAGTCAAAGTCAAAGCATTTATTTCAATTAGACAGTTTACAGGCACTTTTGAATTGTCAAAAAAATAAACTAGTTGCCACGTTCCAAAGTGTAGATTCCTAATTATTCCAGATTATCGTGATCTCTTTGAGGCACTGAGGGGTCTCGATATGAAAGAATGGTCACCCATCCACAGACTGACCTCGGCAAGCGCAGCTTAACCTCGATCGATCGATCTCTGCAGCTATTACTTAGCCAGGAGTAGCCCTGGCATCTACTCAAAAGATAAGAAAGATATAATAAATGTTCTAAAACAAGACAATTTCCTGTGAAGAGAGTTTTTAATTTATCTTTTTTATTACTGGCAGCCATTGTACTATAACAAAGGAGGTACCAGCAGGGGCACCTCGAGGAAGTACTGCTTTATTCCATCGCCTTGCCTTTAAACAAGTTGGTATCACAGTTAAAGATATAACCTTTGATGGTTAAACAGACTTCCTGGTTCATTATGTTCTGTGAAATATTGAGTCAGTTACAATCTGTGGTTGGTAAACAATCGTTGGGGTTAAGCAATGCTTGGCACAGTCAGTTTGTAGATGGGTGTAGACCGGTAGTAATTAATTTTGATACTAATTAGGACGGTATGTTCAACCGACAAAACAATGAAATTTTAGTCCGATTTTGATGTTTTTTTTATAGGCGATATTATCATTAACTTAAACTCGACTCAAAATTAGTAACACTCAGTTATTAAGACAGAAAAAATATTTTCCCTTCTCGGCGGTTCGTTTATTTGTTAAAACGTTTTTTTTTAAACCTTTCCAAAAAATTGACCCGGTAACCCCAAAGAGATGACCACAAAGAACTTAATGTAAGTTAAAATATTTAATACAGATCCTAGACTGTGCACGAAAATATGACGTTGCGTGCCATTTTAATAACATAATAAGCTTATTACATTTGTCTTCACAAATGTGTTGTAAGTACGTCATATGTAACTTTTGAGCTTTGGTCTTCACACTCTCGGATTATGCCAATCAGACTCGAGTAATAAGTAACAGCCTACCGCACTTTTATCAAAATACTATTGAGTAAGAAGGGGCGCTTATTGTATAAATTAAACTATCAAAGCTTTAAAGTTATAATATTAAATGGAATAATGGTTATAATAGCAATGACGTCACCATAAGTCGTGTTAAAATGTGAAAGAAGAATTCGCGGTAGTGAGCAGAGGTCGAGATGGCTTAGTGGTCAGAGCGCCTGGAGTATTTATCCGGGATGCGCAGGTTAGAACCCTGCTCACGACCGTATTCGTTTACCATTTAATATTATAACTTTAGAGTTGGCTAAGCATGCGTTAATGGTTTTCAAAGATTTATCTGTATCAAAGCCTTGTTATAACAATGCAGGTTGTGATATCAAACGACATAACCCTAGGCGACGCCTTTGAAACTTTATGCTTATCAATAGACAAAGCAAGTTCCTGTTAGTGATGATCCTGAGGCAATGTCTTTGTTGCGACGCTGCCGCTGTTAGGTAAACGTTCTCCGGTACAAGGTGCCAATTAGGAGTGAATCAACACTACATAGTATAAAACAAAGTCGCTTCCCTCTGTCTGTCCCTATGTATGCTTAGATCTTTAAAACTACGCAACGCATTTTGATGCGGTTTTTTTTTAATAGATAGAGTGATTCAAGAAAGGAAGGTTTCTGTATATAACTTTTCAAGTTTTTGTATACATTGGCTAAAAGATAATGATATTTGTTGGAGGTCTCCGAAAAAAATAAGCCGTCTGGGAGCTCCCTTTGAGATATAACAAAATGATGTATGGTGGAATGGTTTATCATAAATAGGTGTACAGAAAAGTCTCCATTTTAATAATAAAAATATGGGTAATTATAAAGCGGTAATTGGAAAGCAGGACGGGATCAGAATTTCAAGATTACTTTTGGTCGTGATAATCGACATCCACGCAGGCGAAGCCGCGGGTATCAGCTAGTTGTATATAAAGTACTTGCGTTGCAAGAGGAGACACGAGAGATGAATAGATCTTTTTGAAAAAGAACTAGGTTATGCTGTTTGTATTAAATTGAATTACATATGTAGGTGTAGTTAGTAGAATGAAACGAAGTATAGATGTGCCTGGCAGACATGTTAATTTTGGCTAGGTACTAGTTTCTAATGAAATGTTACATAGGTGGTCTTAAGTTGTATTATTTTACACAAATACCATAAAAAAGATTATGTTTTTAAGGTTCATGTATGAATGTAAGTATGTATGTTTGTGAGTCTCATCATTCCACCATAACTTCTAAACGCCTGAACTGATTTATATGTAGGTATCGGGTATCAATAGATTTATATATATTACTAGCTGTGCCCCGCAAACGTTGTTCTGCCATAAAAAAACTGGATATGGCCACCCTTATCACCGAGGGGTATAAAAAATAACCTACGACCTATTCTCAGACCTACCAAATATATACAAAAAAAATCGCTCAAGCAGTTTCGGAGGAGTTCGATAACAAACACTGTGACACGAGATTTTTTTAGATTAGTAATTAGGATAACAGAGGCTAGCAAGATTTAAAAAAAATGTAATGGAGTGGCTATGGGACACAAATAGGTGTGAACTAAAAGCATACATATAATTTACATATGGCCTCCTTTTTACGGTGACGCCATCACTATCTTATTGAGTCAGTCCCTATACATGTCACCGACACGACTTACTTTGCAGTTAATTCAGTGTCGCACAGATGCGATTACCTTAACAAATACAGATATATCTTTCAAAGATATTAACGCATACGAAGCGAACTCTGAAGCTATAATTTCTTCTTAAATATAACATTAGTGTTCCCTACGTATGCGTTAATCCGTTTGATAGATTTAGGTATCTGTAAATGTTATCTGACTGATACTTCAATAAGTCAAATCAATATTTGAAAAGAACTTTCGCACGTCGTCTTCTGGTAGTTACATATTTAGCATATACAGGGTGTTTGGTGCATCGTTTGCAAACTGTATTGGCCGAAAGGACAGGTCAGTTGTTATCTGTTGTGGCCTAGTAACTCAGTTTTTTTATTTCTTCTAACAATTTTGTGGATTAAACAAAAATAACGGAATGTGTGTGTACAAACAAGTAGTTTTGAATTTGATAGAGCTATTTTGCAATAGTATAAATAAAAACAAAAAAATATTTTTTGAAGGATGTACGAATAACTTTTTCTTTATGTAAGATGACGTAGTTAGCCACAACCAACCTTGTCCTTTCGGCCGACTCAGTTTGGCAAACGATGCACCAAACATCCTGTATATCACATCATTAAATGTTAACCATTCTAAGATCAGAGGTATTGGTTAGGCGTATTGCCGTAATCCAAGTCGGCACAATTACGGCATGGCTAATTACTTTTCATGACTGACGTGACCGCTCCCGGCGTGTCTACGGGGTGCCGTGCCGCCGCCGTCCGACATCACCCGAATTTGATACCTATATTAACCTTTTACGAATGATTGCGTTTTGTTCCTGAAGCTCTGCGATGTTAAATATCAAATGACAGATGGAGGTTGTAATAATATTAATTTTAAGGCTCTTTGAGTATACCTTAAATATATTTTAACATTTTCAGCCTTGGTCAACTTGACGTCAAGATGGCAGTACTTTTGTGAAATATCTTTATACACTATGACCTAGCATAGATACGAAATAGTAACAATTAGGTACTAAATACTGGTGATAAGATTGTCCAACTATTCAGTGCAACTTAATTTTCACGTTTCATAAGTCCTTTTTACACGACTGCCCAAAAAAAGGAGTGTTAAGTTTTTAGAGTTCATGTATGTATGTAGGTATGTTTGTGAGGTGTTTATTTCACCATAACTTCTAAATGTCTGAACCGTTTATTATCCTTTACTGGCACCGACTCCAAAAATAATAATAATTGTATATTATTGTCCTAATAAATTGATTTTATTCAGAATCCTCTAAAATTTAAAAAATATTTTTATATAAATTGTAGTAAGTAAATAATGCAATTATTTTATAACTTTTTAGTGCAATTTTACTTAACAGAAAGATTTTTGGAGTCGGTTCTTTTTTTTGTTACAAATTATTTTATTTCTTACTTTTTAGTGAATCTTGCGTACCATAACTGATTTATCGGAAGTGAATATGGGTAGACCTACTCAACGCGCTGTCCATATATATCTGTCGCAGATGGATTGTAGAATCCGCTGTTTTACAAAATCTCTAGCTGCTTTACAAAACAGTACTGTTTTATAAAACACATGACAACGTTCAGCTGGATTGCCATTGCGATACGTTTAACAAAACAGCTACCCACCTTTAGACGTAATGCAGAATGACATATCTACAGTGGGACAGGTTTGTTTATTGTATAGGTATATTAATGGATAGTCACCATTCAAGTAAAAAAGCGATACTGTATTCTGATTTGACTTTTCGTGGCTGGGTCGACGGAGCCCCGCTCAGCGGGGCTCCTATTTTTGTGTCCGTAAGGTTAGACAAAACCTAAACACGAAGAGGATGACGGGGGCTGTTCGCTCGCTACGTTCGCTCACGGGCCCCCGTCATCCTCTTCGAACCTAACCTGTCCGTGTCGGGATACACGAAACTCCCGAGCTCGCTTCGCTCGCTCATGGATCAATTTAATTTATTTTCTTTCATAATCCCGATATATTGTCGACTATTATAGTGGTTTAGTATTTACGTCATTCAAAATTTTCATCTTTTTTTTTCTATTGACATGTAAAATAAAGATAGGTTATTATTGTTAAGACATAGAGAGCCATATGGGACAAAATTTCGAACTAAAATCAACAATCTGACAGTTCATTTCACACTGTTTTACATAATCTCTGATCGTTGACCCGCTGCATTGATAAACGCAAAACGTTCATTCAATTCTGCGTGTTATAGTTCAGTAATTATGTAAAACCACTAAACGTCGTTCAGCTGTTTTTCATAACAGTACTGTTCTGTAAATCAGCTAGCAGTTTTGTAAAACAGCTTATTCTACAATCCATCTGCGACATGTCCATATCAAAGTAGGAAATCTAGATCTGAGGCTATTTCAAAAGAGAGTAATAAACTGCGTAAAACAAGATGAAATTAATTAAAAATTAAATAAAAAACTGACTAGCGTATGTTACTCACGGGACAGTATAAGGATTCTAACGATACCCCATATATCGAAATCAGTTCAGGTATTTAGAAGTTATGGTGGAATAGGTAAAGAAACTCACAAACATACTTACATACATACATACTTATATACACTCCGTTTTTTGAGCACTCGTGTAAAAAGAGATGTTTGAGAATGCGGTCTTACACTAAAAAGTATTAAATAGAAAAAAAATATATGACGGATTTCCGGTGCTTATCTTACGGTTTCATCATCATCATCATCATCTGATGATGAAGCTGGAAAATAGGCAGTTCATTAGAACTATTCTTATAATACACCATATCGTTTACTTCGACGACGTATTATTTTTCAGTTATTTTGATTTAAATACCAAACTACTATACCAATTTTCATAAAATTTAAATGGGACCAATCTGAAAGTAAATCCTTCCAAATAAAAAAATAATTTTCCAAATCGGCTCATAAATGCTACTTCTGAGGTAACAAACATAAAAAACATATAATACAACCGAATTGATAATCCTCCTCCTTTTTGGAAGTCGGTTAAAAAAGGAAGTAATGCACACATGGCAAATATATTATAAAAACCTTTGACTTGACTTGAGTCACACCGCCATCTTGATTCTCACCACTTTTGGTGTAACTAGTATATTACTGATATGCTTGTGCATTCTTGTGCAGACTTTAGCCATTGCTATACTGCTATTGTACAAACAAAAACAGCTATGACGCACATTGCGATAAAAGTAAAAATACCAATAAGTCCCACCTGCTGTCGCTACCGTCATTGCGTGCGTAGGCGCTGCATGATTAATGAACGAAGGCAAACATTGCGACCATTTCCAATATATTATTTCATGACAAACAATTAAAATGGTTGATAGGCTTGCAACGTATGCTATTATTATCGTATGACACCTACTGGTTGAGTCCTAAGACACACGCCTATTAACAACTTATCAACTTGGTCTTGCTTATTATCATTTTCAGAAATTTAATTGTATTGTGTAGTTTTGTTTTGTGTTGTGCTAAAATACACTTTTAGAATTCATAACTCGGCACTTGCCTTCATGAACAGCTTTTTATGGGACCGTCGTATTTTGGAATTAAAACTAAATACTCGGGAGGCGCTGGTCGAATCCTGCTCACGACCATATTTTTCTTTCCACAAAATTAATAACTTTATACAAATATTTCCTCTTTATAATAAAATTATTAGTATTGACGAATCTTGGAATTCTCTGTTCTCGTGAATAAATAATCGTTAATGCTTTTCGTAGATTTATCTGTAAATATTTGTGTGTTTGTTGCTTAGTAATCGATAAACTCTGAAACTACTGAACCGATTTTTATAATTCTTTCGCCATTAGGAAGATACTTTATCTGGACGTAAAATGGGCTAAATTATAATTCAGTAATAATAAGTACACTAGCAATCCGCCCCGGCTTCGCACGGGTCTAGTGCTATAAAAGTTAATCGAGTGTTAGTTGGTTTAGCGGCCTCAGTAAACGTTGGCCAGACTTTGAGTAATTAACTTACAGGGTTCTTACTACAACTAACTGAGTTATTAAGTTTATTCCTTAATTGTTTACACAGAACGGATCATCAACTTTGTTAGTAAGACAATGTTTAAGTTGAGGTTAAGCTAGGGTGGGGAAAAAAAACTGATCAAAGGAAGAACTGACCGAAATTTTTTAAGATGTTTGCGCTGCTTGTGTTGTACTTACACTGTATGTCTGTCTATCACACACAGCCCTGCTGTATCATTTGAACCCTAATAGGTAACCAGTTGAAATTTTCAGAGAATATGTGTTATTAAGAACTCATCAATCATGGTAAATAATAAATAAATAAATATTTAAAGTTATAATTTTTTGTGGGAAAAGAATACGGTCGCGAGCAGGATTCGAACCTGCGCCTCCGGTATAAATACTCGAGACGCTCTGAAAGGACGAGTAGTTACTATACGACCGCTGACACTGATTCGCCTTTAGGTTTGTCTAAGATGCATGAGAGGATTAACTTTATATAAGGTCCTAATTTATTAGGATATTCCTTTGAAAGGGTTAACATATAAGTCAAATACATTCACTTAAGCTAAGAATTAAGCAAGACGAAAACTACCCGAATGGCAAACAATAAGAAAGAAATAAAATTATTGTAGACATTTTAATTATGGCTTAAATGACTCCTTATCACTTATACATTGACCCCTTAAAAGGACCTAATAATTACTTAATAGATTACCTAGTAAATTAGGACCTTATATATGGCATCTAGTATCGCTTTCAGCAGGACAAACCAGCAATACACAATCACGGTGACTCTAGCTTGCGTCATTGAGTAATTAATAAAAAGATAACTTTGGCTTAGAGCAGATGTAGATACTAAAAAAAAGGGGTACTACATTACAGAAGAATTTTATTTCTATATATCTTGTTTTTATAATATTAGTTATTTCACTACACACACATCGCGCACAAAATTCTTACCAAATATGACGGTTGTATGTGTGAGTTACTGATTTTAAGACAATTGTGTTTTAAAGTCAGTAACTTAAACATATGTACAACCGAAATTGTTTTTGGTCTAGCTCTGAGCACGAGTCCGACTCGTGCTTGGCTGGATTTTTGTTCTAGGCGACGCGCGTTATGGTATTATTTTCTTTACGGGGGAATTAAAAAATAAATGTTTAAAAAAAGTTCCAAGGTACATTTTCAAGTGGAAGATCGAGTTTTTCATTTATTCTATTAAATATTTAATGAAAATTTATATTAGTCTGTTTTCTTGTACGGGCTTTTGTTAGGTTTAATTTACTTTTTACTTAATTGAAATTTGTAAGACAAACCTTACAAAAGGTTAGTTTTAATTGTTTTAGAAGTAACTATTAGGAATATAATAATACTGTTACCAGAAAAATACTTCACCAGTCTTCGGCACAGATTAAAAATAATAATTCACTTTATAAAGTTTTTTTTTTTGTAGAGTTTTGTATAATATATTAAAAATAACATACAATAACTACTAGTAGGTAGAATTATAATCTGTGCAATAACATAATAATGGTAAGTAAATATTACATTATTCTTGACGGTCAACATTTTACCTTTAAGATAATGTAGATTTATGAGTTAAATATACCTCATAGAATTAGAATATTTTTGCTACCATAATGTTACTGTATCCTAAGTTTATGATATACATACCTATAAATTGATACAAGTTAACTAAAATCGTATCCCTTCCTTTTGGCTTTGCCGTAGTCGGGTAAAACGAGCTTCAATCTCTGTGCCAGCAAATCACCTGACAGTTTGGCGGCCACGTCAGAACAGTTCGGATAAAGGTTCTCACACACAGATATGCGCGCGTTTAATGCCGCGCCGCCACGCGCCGCGTTTATCAAGCTTAGCAGGCTGATTCAGTCCAAGAAAACTACATACTTATACTACATAATAAAAAACATAAAAAAAAAATACCAACCTAGTTGAGAATCTCCTCCTTTTTTAAGTCAGTTAAAAATATATTGATTTGCAATAAACATTGTATATAAGTCTCTTAATTCTCTGTTCCGGGTAAAATAGGCTAGTAATTTTAAAATAATTATAATGTCGTACCTATGATACACAAATGAAAACTTAAAATAATTAAAAGACTCGATTATCTATATTATCATTGTCTAGGAGTCAATGAACAGATTTAAAAACATAAAAAAATACGTAATATTCAAATATTCAATAGGTATACAGTAGTAACTAATAAAAAAAAAAAAATTGACTCCATTTTAATGTCTCAGATCAATAGTTAGATACATGCAACGACATCTATTGATTTGAAATGGTACTAGCTACATTAGTTTCGGTCGTGTGTCGAGTGAAGCTTAACAGACTTCCACAACCCAGCCACCAGTAAGTACTGGTCAACTAGATACTTCTTGGCAAGATTGGTTGACAGAGTTTCGGGCTTCCGACAACCTTTAACCACTGTCAATGGTTTACGAATGACAGCCGACACCGATGGCTTAACGTGTTTTCCGAGGCACGAAGTCTCGATATGACTGTAATAATCAGGCAATAGTTCTGTTCGGCTGTTACTCAGCCACGAATCCCTCTTATCACTCCTCATAAGAGTAGGGATACATGCTTTTTAATTTTTAATTTAAGTTGTGGTGGCATAGTGTGAAAACGCGCGCGTCTTCTTGAAATATTTATTTGGAATAAAAACAGCAAGGCGCGTCGTGCTGGTGTAGAGGAGCCTTTAAAACGTCGCCTGGATCAATATGACGCGGGCCCCAAATCTGGCGGATCGTGACCTCGTTCCGGGAGGTCACGATCAATATGACGCGGGCCCCAAATCTGGCGGATCGTGACCTCGTTCCGGGAGGTCGGGGCTCCCTCACACGTACAGGCTGGATCAATATGACGCGGGCCCCAAATCTGGCGGATCGTGACCTCGTTCCGGGAGGTCGGGGCTCCCTCACACGTTCCGGGAGGTCGGGGCTCCCTCACACGTTCCGGGAGGTCGGGGCTCCCTCACACGTTCCGGGAGGTCGGGGCTCCCTCACACGTTCCGGGAGGTCGGGGCTCCCTCACACGTACAGGCTTTTCCTTCACGTGTCCCCTTTGGAAGTGGGGCATTATTTTTGGAGTTAAGCTCTACAATGGGGAGTTTTGGTGTGGCGATGTTTGAATAAAATCTGTGTTCTTTGATTGGAATGTATTACTGGTTGAAAAGAGAGCGAGTATTAAAATAATGTTTACATTCTTGATCGTATCAGTGTACGTTTCGTCCGAATATTAAATACCTAATACCTATTAAATTCTTTAAGGAAGGGATCTTTAACTAATAGGTATATGACATTATTTAAAGATTTCGGGGTTCATTATCTTATCAAAGAAGCGTACCTCACGTTAAGCCGTCGGTCCCGGTTGTCAAATTAATAAGATATATGACAGCGGTTACGGGTTGTCAGAGGCCTGATAATTTGACAACCAGTCATACCACGAGATATCGTGTTACAAAGTGACTGGATTGTGGAGCTCAGAAAGGCAGTCGTTCCATGTAAAATACTGGTATTTAGCTGCATCCGGTTTGACCGGAAGCCGACCTCAATGTAATTGGCAAAAGGCTGGGCAGATAGGATATTATCTTATCAAAGATGTTTTCTTTATAGAAAGATAAATTACTACCCACCTACTTTAGAATTGCAATTAATAATAAATATTAAAGTGTTCGTTAATTTTTATGAATGTTGACCTTGTGAATTAATGGGCAAATAATTTCTTAAGCACTCAAATCAACCAATTACTTTTACGCAATTAAAAATAAATTCTACTTGTTCAGTCCAGACCAGTAATATTTGGCGTGACAACAATGGCTCGTAAACAATTTATGTAATGTTCTTAATGACTTGCTGATGTTGAAATAATTAGACTAGAATGGCCGGAGCTGTTTATAATGAAGGTCATTAAGATCCTTTATTTCTGTGAGGTGTTTTAAAGATTAATCGAAATTATGGTAACTGAGAAATAACTGGGTTGGAAATGGGCAATCTGAGTGACTTCTACGAACAGTCACCCAGTCTGCCCACTAGGTCAGAAATAATTACAAAATAATCTGAGATTTGAACCCGGGACATTATGGTTAAGTAGGTACACCATTAGCTTAAGCCAACGCGGGTAACGCGATCGTAGCTCGCTGTCCCAAACTCGTTCATCACATTCAATACACCTTAAAGTGATGTCAGAGATGTCAGCGAGATCCATTCAGTCATTACAAAGTGACTAAACTTTGAGTGGCTGTCTTTTTTTACCACTTATAATTACTGTAGTAATACATTATGTAAATATACTAAGCCTTCGGTCTTTCTAAGAATAATTCAACTATTGATTTAAGTGCCGTTATATTCTTAATTTGTTATGCCATTATGGTGACAGATAAGTGTACGGCCCGTCTGATGGTAAGCGGTAACCGGAAGGTTACCATAGCCTTTTAGCTTGCTTGCGACAGCAGCAGGGGTATCACTCACGCGTTACCGACCCCTTAAGAATTTTTTCACACCCTTTGTGAAGAACTCCATGCTGTATGCAAAACTTTAGAAGGAATCTTATGCCAAATCACGTGAGGAAACTTCTTTGAAATCGTAGGGTACGCTAGTGCTAGAATGTATCCGTGAAACCTGTGCGTAAGACGTAACATAACAAAACATAACATCCTGTATTCCCTTTAGGGGTAGGCGGAGGTGTACATAATAATTGTACACCCACTTTTCACCAATGCTGTTATTCTCTTATAATAGGTGGTGAGCCTATTGCCAACTACCGGGCACAATTCCGAAGTCCAGGCTGCTACTGAGAATTTCTTAACAGTAGAAAAAGCCAAAAACCTAAAAGAAAAACACTGCCTGACCTGGGAATCGAACCCAAGACTTCATGCTCAGCAGTCTCGCTTAGATTCTTACAAATAAAAGATTCTGATTCTGACTATGACTATGACGGTACGAGACAATTAAATAATCACGACCTTATGGATTATGGTATTACGGTAGAACTGGTGAGAGGAGAACGGTACATAGTCCACAGCTGACGATATAATGATATTTTTTTGTTGATAGAACAAGAATTCCAACTGAAACTAAGCTCATGAAAACAACATTGTCTGCTTATATCTCGTTTCTTATCTTGCATGACGTCAACCTGATCGATAAAGTTTATTTCATTTCTCACTAGCTTCGCCCCGCAGCCTTTTCTCGCTGGAATTAAACATATGCCCGAGACAAAAAATGTACTAGGATTTATATGATTGTTTAGATTATTACATAATATATTTATTACGTGGGTCTGTTGTTTTGTTTTATCGCAATAAGTATATAATGTTTATTTAAATGTAACAAGCTGCGTCTCTCGGGAAATCATAGGATATTTTCTTTGAAATACGACAAATAAATTTATTTTCGTTTATTTAAAGTAAGTGTTTTCTTGTTTACCTGTCCTATTCTGAAATTTAGATATAACAAAAGCAAATGTTATTTTATTATATATTACTTACTTATTAGTCTGGTACATTTTTAATAATATAGTAGAGCAAACTCATTAATTAATAGAATAATCATAGGAAATAAAGAGATCATAAGTTCACATGACGTAGGGGCGTAACAATCACCACGTTGTCGTAGGGGGACGTTGGCGGTGATTATCGACATGGATCACAAAACGTCGTGATCTCTGTTCTGACTGTGTTGATACTAATGCGGGAAAACGGAACGCATCATAGGACTGAGTGAGAAAGATAGAAGCATAATAGAAAAAGTGGTAGAGAGATAATGTTATGATGACAGAATGAGGTTTGTGCTCTCATGTTAAAAGTTTTCTTAATAAGGCTTTTTTCAAGATCATTGACGTTGTTTCACTATGAGTTAACCCAACACTAATAATCACCATTCTGTCGTAATGCCAACGTTGGCGGTGATAATCGATATACACAGAAGACGTCGCGATCTATGTCATAATATTAATAATCACCATTTTGTCGTAGGCGCGACCTTGGCGGTGATCATCGACATGGACCAGAAGACGTCGGTGATCTTCTCGGCGTGTGTCGCCGTGTTCTACACGTTGTTCGGCGGCCTCTATTCCGTCGCTTACACTGACGTCATACAGCTCTTCTGCATCTTCATAGGTAAGGAAATACAATTAGTTTAAAAGAATTAAGGATCAATCAGAAGTAAGCTCGAAGATTGTAGATCATGTATCAAATAGGCATGATGAAAGTATTAAAGAACCAAAGAATAAATGGTTTTATAGGTAAATATAGACACAAAGGATTCTAAAACATTACCTAGTTTTATTAAAAACATTAAGATTAATAAGATTTTCAATAAAATAAAAGTACAAATTGCTGCAATCGTTAACTGAAACGTCAATCACAGCGAATGAAGTCACGCCTCAGTCAAATGTCGATCATCGCCGTACTATAAGACTTTAACTTATGTCAAATATGCTGAGGCATGACGTCAAAGCGGCGCCATGACACCCAGCAGCGTTTTCGCGGTTAAATCAAATAAGATAGATTAAAATGCAATAATTTGCGTTGAAACTAAGTTTATTACTGAAATAATGTGTTTTTCGGTTGTAGTAGACGTGTACCTACCTACATTATAAAAGGATATTTCAAAATCTGTCCTCATGCCTATTGAATACGGACTGTATGAGGTACCTTTATAATTTGTATAAAATAAGCTTATTTTTATTCAACCATTATTGGGCGCCAGAGCATATTACCACATCGACTGATCAACATAAGAGCGCATACATTCGACTAAATACTTCCCCGAATTATACGATTTTTATGTTTGTTTAGAAATAGAGTTCAGCTAGCAACACACATCGGTAAAGACTATAACGTAACTTTAGCGTAAATCCCGCCAACATAACTATTGAACGCATTTTTGGAGTAGATAAGATAGTTTCTTTTAAATAATACATGAACAGTGTAGATAGCGACAACAATTAAAAGAAAAAGAAAAAAAATAAAGAAACGGGCTATCGAACTCAGGTAAATTTAAAATATTTTTTTTTATATATATAATTAAATAGCATGCAAAGTGAGCCCTATTACATGTACCACAATCCAAAGGGTTGAGGCGCCGTTTGCTGAAGCACAGGGGCCTAATTCTGCTAATTTACCAATGCTTCAGTTGAGTGTCGATAGTGTGTCGATGGAATGATTTTAGTTAATTGGTAGTCTGCTAGCTTAATAAGACCACCGGTCTAACTAAAATCATTCCATCGACAGACTATCGACACTCAACTGAAGCATTGGTAGATTAGCAGAATTAGGCCCCAGGTGTCTAACCTAGTTCGGCATCGGAGGCTAACAATAAGTCACAATTGTTACACATATTTGCTAGCTTACTTACCTATAAAAACATTGTGAATTTTGTATAATATTTTTTGGTCTAATAAATAAAAAAAAACAAAAAAAAACTTTATTTGGGATAACAGGATCCATATTTTTAACAAACATTATCAACTTGAAGCTATTAAAAATACTCCAACAATATTTCGGTCACGGTGGCCTATCTCCGCGGAGATTAGCGAAGTACGCAGGAGATATTATAGTGTACAAGTGTATGCACAAACACAGGTGCACTCCCTCTTCCTTCACTCACATATTCCGATGGGACGGCAATCCGAGACGACCGGAGAGAGATCAGGCGCAGGACCGACGGCTTTACGTGCTCTCCAAAACACGGGGGTGTCACACCACCAACTTCCTGACTCCGGGCTGCTACTGTGAATTTCCTAATAGGAAAACCCAATAACACTTTGCTCGACCTGGGAATTGAACCCAGGACCTCACGCTCGGCAGCCGCGCTTGCGACCGCTAGACCAACAAGGCAGTCAGTTATAGCTATTATTTAATTAATGAACACACTAAATCATATAACTAGTAGTCCCTATAATTACTGCTGCCTTTCGAACACCTTAATAAAATTGTGTAAGATAGGGAAGTAGAGGAAGAAATTAAGTACAGCATTGTAACAAACAGGATGTCCAGGGAACGACAAAGTGGAAGAAAAAGTGGCGAGCGGATCTCGTTGCAAGAGTTCTGTCTTTAAGTTAAATGTTGTAGTTTGTTAACAACTGTTTCCGTCGCATGTTGTCGTGGAGACTTGGAAGCTAAAGTTGTTGCTACTAACCTTAGGTGTAGTAAATTAGCAAAAACTTAAGTTCATTAAATACTTCCCTGACTGAGTTAGTACTTGGCGAGTAGCAATGTTATTTCATATAAACGTTTTCCAAGATGTCTAGGGTTCCATTAGGGTCATTGAGGCTTGCTTTTAATCATAGTAATGGAAGAAAAAAGAAAATGTTATGCGTTACTGACGAATGGTGGTAGTTATTAAAAATTAAAATAAACGCATTTATAATATATATGTCAATGCATTTATATGTTTCTGTGCTTGTTTGAGTCCTAAGGCCCGTAATAATCTCAGAACAAGAATTTTGTTTCGTCAAATTAATAAACCTATTCCAAAAGCCCTACCCCTTTCAAAATGGCGCCTATTTAGATTTGAATTCATATCATATCGATACATAGATCAAACTATCTTATATGAGAATGGGTTATTAAATACGGGCCTTAGAAAACAGAGTATTATTTTGACAGGCACCATAGCAGTCACATATAACGACCGTTAAGATTTTCAGCTTAGCTTTGCTTAAGATGAGATGAAACTTGGTCGAAATCCTAAGCAAATAAAAGGTTAATTGGTAGCTCGTTTTACTTATATCCCGATACTCTACATTACAACGTTAATACTTATAAATCTTCTGAAGATAATCTGAATTTCCCTCACTCTTAGGTCTATGGATGTGCATCCCATTCGCTTGGGCAAACGAGCACGTGAAGCCGCTCAGCTCCATGGACGTGGACTGGATCGGCAGGGTGGACTCGGAGTACTACTGGTTCTACGTCGACTATGGACTGTTACTCATCTTCGGAGGCATCCCTTGGCAGGTAGGACACTTTTTGTATGCAAGAACTACAGGCAATTGTTTGGGGGGAGAGTGAATGCACGAGCATAGCAAGTAGGACAGCAAGAAGGACACCAATTGCTTCATGGGTCTACTGGTCACAAAAAACTCTTAAGGACACATATGGACCAGTTTGGTGATTCTGGCTAGATACCAAACTGGTCCATACGGGTCCTCAATCACCAGATGGCATGTCCTGGATCTCATAGAAGCTGTCGGGAAAGGACCTAGTGCTTTTACAATAAAACTTAGAACACAAAACAAAGAGGTCTAGCCTCTTTAGACCTCCACCTCTCATTATGGCACCAGCTGATCCCGCTATACTTTAAACCCAGGTATACTTCCAACGCGTGTTGAGCAGCAAAACAGCAGGTCGTGCACAGATCCTGTCGTACGTGGCCGCCATCGGCTGCATCTTCATGGCCATCCCACCAGTGCTCATTGGAGCCATCGCCAAGGGAACTGGTGAGTTTTTAGAGTTGTGTCAATTATAAGATATTAATTATAGTTTAAAGGTTACTACTCACGCGCATTCTTCGGGATTGCCCGACTAGTTTCGAACTCGAACGGAGCTCTTATTCATGAGCTGAACCCGCGGCGATGTCGCGAGTCAAACTCTGTTAAACTATAATTAATATGAATGTGTCTCACGAAAGTTATTATACAAAAATTATAAGATATATAGTGATAAATCGAATTGGTTGATAGAAAAATCTTAATGTTCGAAATTTAATTAATTGAAAGTCAAATCATCATCAATTCTGCTAAATGTTTTTGGCACATTTTTTTTTTTTTTTAATTTTATTTCAATTGTAACGGTCACATTTGCAAACTTTTTGTGGGACTTACAGAGTTTATTACATTTAATTTGTTGTTGTTCGATCATTAATCTTCAGGTTTTGTAACTCAGGTGTTATATAGTCTTTTTTATTATATTATACTTCAATATATTACTAAACATCATAGTATTCATTAACAAACATTATGTCGAGTTTACTGTACTCGAAGGTATTTTTTGTGGAAAGTTAAATAATGGTCGTGAGCAGGATTTGAACCTACGTGTCCCGGATAAAGAGTGCCTGGTGTTCTTATCCGGGAGGAGCAGGTTCATACCTTACTCATGATAGTTTTTTCTTTCGTCGAAATTTTTTACAGAATAGTAAATTACACATTTATTGGAAATCTTCAGAATGCTTTCGTGCTGTAAACTATACAAATCATCAACTTTCTTCACCACGTAGCCTGGAACGAGACGGATTACCGCGGTGACCTGACACCAGAGGGCGAGCTGACCTCGGAGCAGACCTCCATGATCCTGCCACTGGTGCTGCAGCACCTCACACCCGACTTCGTCTCGTTCTTTGGGCTGGGAGCCGTGTCAGCAGCTGTCATGTCCTCGGCTGACTCCAGCGTGCTGAGTGCCAGCTCGATGTTTGCCAGGTAAGGGATCCCTTATTTTAAATCTTGCCCAACAATAGGAATTTCTTCCGGTATACCGTGGGTGCGTTTACTGACATATAATCTCAGATAAACACACATTCAGACCCGGAACAATTATCTGTAGATCATACAAATATTTGCTCCGCGCGGGAATCGAACCTGCGACACGCGATCCAGCAGCCGGTCTCTCGACCGCGCCGTCAAATAATTTTTTAAACGAGAATTTAAGCAGATTTTTCAGGAAGGCCATGCCACCCATTAATTTATACATACAGATAAATCTTTGAACAACATTAACGCATGCTAAGCGAACTCTAAAGTTATAATTTTAAATGGAAAAAGAATACGGTCGTGAGCAGGATTCGAACCTGCGCCTCCAGTCGACATGTCTTAGTGGTCAGAGCGTCTGGAGTATTTATACGGGAGGCGCAGGTTTCAATCCTGCTCAAGACCGTATTCTTTTTCCGTTTAAAATATTGGATACCTACATGTTTTGTATCGACATTTGAAATGAGTCGACGAGTAACATCAGTACAACCGGCGACCCACGACAGTTGGTCTCGTACTACATTGTGGACTAGTCTTCTTGCTGCGTAACTTACTGGTTATCATACATAGGTGTCAAGCACTCCGAGGTGTATAAAGTTGTACACAAACATTCCGCCAATGGCGTTCTACGTCTACTAGTCACAGTTCCAAACTCCGGGCTGTTATTAGATATTTCTTTATGGAAAAACCATTCTGGAAATCGAACCCAGCACCCCACACTTGAAAGCCAGGTGTACAATTAGTAGTGATGCAATTTCAAGATGCCGTCAAGAATTGTCAAGCGTCGTGCTGTCATTGTCACATTGCCATAAGGTAATAGGGCTGGCATAAGAATTATTTTAGTCATTATTCCAATGATTTCAAAAGAAAGGATACGCCCATCTAAACATTTTACAGAAAACTTCTTCATACAAGCAAAAGTAGCGCCATCTGTCATAACTCATACGAACTACGTGACGCCGCGTTTCATAGGTCGAAGACTAAACCTTGTACGTGCGTACATGATTTTTTTTATCACATTTTATTATTAGTCAATATTTTTATACACACATCAATCACGAACTGAACTGAGTTTTTACCCGACTGCGCTAGAAGGTGGGGTTATATGTTTTTCGGGTGTATGTATGTATATTTCTTTGGCATGCTCTGTAGCCTAAACGGTTTGATGGATGTTAGCTTTAGAAGTGTCGTTAGATTATATTAGTTTTTTATACTATAATTTATTGCAATAATAATACATGTCACAAAAAAACGTATGTAAAACAAATTAATATCAGTCAGATTTATTTGAAATTGTAAACAATATTGTTATAATAATTAAGTATTAACATATTAGGTACTTACTAAAATTACTTACACCAAGTTCTTAAGACAAAAATAAAACAAATAAAAAATGACGGTCTTTCAACGTTACTTCGCGCGCGGCCACACAATGGCCGCCATTACGGACTGCGGTAGTAAAATAATTATACCTTTAAAATGTGTTAATTTAATCATTTTATTGGAACAGAAGTAATCTAGGGTTATTTATCGATGATACGATATCCCATGTTCCGTTTTAATCTTTGTATCGTAATTTTTGCAGCCATTTACCACGCAACTAGGCATATTTATGACAAACAAACACTCGTTCTCTCCTGCGAGCGGTCCATTGTCGACTGAGTTGCGTTGGCCCTAAACTCTCATTTTAGGGCCAACGCGTTGGTGCCATTTAGTTTCGCGGTCGGCCGGGTCCTTACGCTAGTAATATATATGTCAATGCATTATTTCCAATGAAAATAGTGCGACGAAGAAACCTAAACATATTAAACCTAAGCAATAATTAGATAATTATGTATAAAACTAAGGTTTCGTAACAGTTAAAACATATAGTAATATCTTAGGTTTGCGCGATCACTACACATTATAATAAAACAACTTTTAACAGTCCTCGTGCGACCACGAACGCTGCAAAGTGTCCGAAACGTCAGGAAAAACAAAAAACCAATAATACACGCGATTAATCCGGTTAAAAGTTGTTAAAACATAGATCGACAATCGATGTACTACCACAGGGGCTTACTCTTGAAAATAACTCCGCTCGATTGATATTGGAAATATGTCAGTTTGTACTTTTAAATGCCAAAATGTCTAAAAAATATTATAGATTTGGGATAATATGAAGACAACATCCTTTAAAATTGAGGCAACTGTAATGTATGTAAATTTATTTTAATATTACGCGTTGTTTTAAGGCGTCTATTTAATATTGGAATTGGATTGGAATTAGTATTAGTTTCAAGAGTAACCTCACAGGTCTTGTGTTTTAGATATTGCGTCAATCAGTTAGTAAAAAAATATTTCAATATTAATATATTATTTTCAAATGATTAGCATACTCCTACATAACGAACTAATATATTATCGCATAATTCTATTCAATCTTCGCTACCTATTAATAATTATTTGTTATGACAGATATTTCCGTAAACATTTCGTGAAGAAAAAACTATTTTATAGCCGAAATTAGCTTAGAATTTTATATAACTAATCAATGCATCTTCTTAGAACAGCGGTGTCGGACATATTAATTAACATTTTAATTAAATTCGGTCTTACATTTTCATTAGCCGAGATTTTGGTATTCATAAAATGTAGACGAGAGCTTGACGGCTCGCCATTATTAATAATTGAGATTAATTTACGGTATTGCTAAGAGGGGCTCGTGGCTAAGTAACAGCCGCGGTCGGTCTGTTGATGGGTGACCATTATTTCATACCGCGGACCCTCTGTGCCTCGGAGATCACTTTAAACTGCCGGTCTCAGTATCCATATAAAGATATATGACAGCCGTAGACTGAAAGTCACAACCAGGTAAGGTACCAAACATTCCAGGTAAGGTAGGTAACTGAGATGTGGAGGTCAGATAAACAGTCGCCATTAATGCTTTTCAAAGATTTATCTTTAATTGGTAAGGTAATTGCATCTTTACGACATTGTATTAAATGCAAAGTTGGTCGTGTCGGTTCGGTCACCTGTATAGGAACTGAATAGATGGCAAAAGACGTGTTAAAATATGGAATAAGAATTCGCGGTGGACAGCAGAGGTCGAGATGGCTTAGTGGTCAAGAGCGCCTGGAGTATTTATCCGGGAGGCGCAAGTTCGAATCCTGCTCACGACCGTATTCTTTTTCCATTTAAATTATAACTTTAGAATCGCTTGACGTTTCGACCAGGTTGCACTGATCGTGGTCACAAGCAGACTGATGCAGCGAGTTTACTCCGTCATGGGTGCGGTAGATTTTTCTTCATCTACCTCCATGTTTTCACAATTGTTATTAAGGCCGCGACACACTACACTCACTGTGTCCGTATTTTTAACCGACTTAAAATAGCGAGGTTTAGATATTTTAATCACTGGATTCCACGTTGCTGATAATTTAAAACCGTCCTCCCGATTGAAAGTCTTGTGTTTTTGGATTTCAATAGCTTCACGCACTGCTCTTGAATAAAAGTGGCGATCAGTTGAGAGGACTTTTGTGTGCTGGAATTCAATCCAGTGATTACTGCCCGATTGAAGTATGTGTTCGGCAATCGCTGATTTGCTAGTCTGACGGTTTTTTACAGCAGCGATATGTTCTTTGACCCTTTCTGCGATGGTCCGCTTCGTTTGGCTTACGTAAGAACTACCGCAGCTGCAATCTATTTTGTAGACACCTGGTGTTTGCAGCGGTATGACATCCTTAGGTGTGCCCACTATGTTGTTTACCTTAGCCCCCGGTGTGTAGATTGTGCGAATGGAGTACCCTTTCAACACCGTTCCGATTTTATCCGTCACTCCTTTGACGTAGGGCATGTAGGCTGGTTGTCTGCTTACCTCAGGATGTCTGCATCTTATCGCAGTCCGCTTTTGTCGACAACCCACTCGATATCCGTTACTTTTGAGGACTTCCTGAATATGGTCTAGCTCTCGCTGTAAATGTTCAGGGTCAGACAGGTCATAAGATAATATAACATTGAGTGACGTCATAACGGATTGCAAATGGCGAGGATGGTGGTGTGATGTTGCATGCAGGTATCTATCGGTGTGTGTAGGCTTGCGGTACACACAGTGTGACAGGGTCCTATCTGACCTCACGGTTACCTTCACATCTAGGAACGACAACGATCTGTCTGTCTCCATTTCAAAGGTAAACCTCATATTCGGGTGGATGGAGTTCAGATGCTGATTATATTCTTCCACATCCTGTTTACTTCCTTTCATAATACAGAATATGTCATCGACATAACGCTTCCATATTTTGATGGTTCTAGGGCCGAAACTAAGCGCCTTGCTTTCAAAATGTTCCATCCAGAGATTGGCAAGAACAGGGGCTACAGGACTACCCATTGCGACGCCATCAATCTGAAGGTAGTGTTGGCCTTGGATGAGGAAGAAGTTGCCATTTAAACAGTTTTCAAGTAGGTCAATATAATTAAACGGCATTTCGTTGATAATATATCATGCAACGCGATAGTTTAAAAGTTAGTATAACTTTAGAGTTCGCTAAGCATGCGTTAAAACTTTTCAAAGATTTATCTTTAAATGGAAATAGGTTCACTAACTTGGGACTTATTAACGCTATGGGTAATATGTACAATAGTAATCATCTGCCGAACCTTACAGTGACTACAGGCATGATGTTATATCATTGTGTATGTTTTGTTAAATCTAAGCTCTTCTTGACGTCAGTCCATAAGTAGGGTGGGTCAGGATCCGTAGGTGTGACTGTGTACCATCACTGACCATCCACCTTCTCCCCAGGAACGTGTACAAGCTGATCTTCCGGCAGAGAGCCTCGGAGATGGAGATCATATGGGTGATGCGCGTGTCTATCCTCGTAGTGGGCTGCCTCGCCACCCTCATGGCACTCACCATACCCTCCATATATGGCCTTTGGTAAGTGAAATTTGATATTGTCCAAATTTCTTCATTTCTGAAGTTGGTTTAACATTGAACCTGTTAATGGCCGCTGTTGTTGAATATTTTTTCTGTACAAATCTTTATTAATTACCTATATAATGTGAGCGTTTGGCGCATGACATAGCTAGATAGAAGGAGACCGTATTGGTGGCGGTTACCACCAACAACAGCATTCCCAATGAGGGCTGACGTCAGGCAGGCGGCCGGTCATAAAACATTGCCAAAACTTTTGCAGGCTTCCAGTACAAGTAGAGAGTATGTTTGGAAGAAAAATACATGCTGCGCCGACCCTAAATAAATTGTGATAAGGGCAGGGGGTGATGAGGATGATGTGAGCGTTTTACTCATATTATGCCTGTGTTTTCTGGACTATGGTATGGCTACGGACATCTTAGACTTAGAGTAAAATGAAAACGCTTTAAAATGACGCCTAATATACCTAGTTTCCGGAAGGTAAGAGGAATAGACGGACTGCAGTAGTATATACGTAGGACGTAATAGAAGGTTACGGATGTATGAAAGACAAAGATTCCTTTCAGAAGTATTAATTAACTTTATAATATCCTAATTGAAGTTTTTTTTTTTTCACACAGAGCACAGATAGCGTCTTAGTTCTTGGTGTAAACTGTTGTCGTGCGAATAGCATTGTGTTTCGCATCAAAATACGTGCTCTAATAAAAGTGGTAGGCGCGATGCGTACACAGCGTCTTAGGCGTAGTGTTGTCAGACATGTGTTCAACTATATCTAGATTTTAGTCAGGGTTTCTGGAATTTGTCTTGTATATAACACTTGAAACCAACACAGTACCTAACCTCACAAACACAATGGTTTAACGAAAGTATAGTCAAAAAAAGTGAAAATCATTTATTCCAATTAGACCATATAAAGGTACTTTTGAAAGTCAAGAAATGCCACATTCCAAAATGTAGATTCCTATGGAGAAGAACGGGCAAGAAACTCCATGGTTACTCTTTTAAAATGTTGTGTTACAATAATTTTGGTACATTTATTGATAAAAAGATATTATGTGATAACGATGCAGATATAGTTGTACAGGTAGGTACAATAGAAGATACAAAATTCTAACAATAGTTACAAGTCTTGGTAGTTTAGAGCTGACCAGTCCCAACTTGTGGCACCCGTTCACGAGTATCACGCATATCCATCGCATCGCTCAGCTCAACCATATTTAAGGGAACAGAATGACCCAACACATACGCCACTACAGTAAGACATTTATGTGAGTATGACATCTCAAACTACCAGACCTCAAGTCACGTTACTAGAATAATGTTAATGGCTGCATGGTGCTCACATTTACAATATATATGAGTCTAATAAAAAATTTAAGAGATGTTTCTCTCTTTTTATATATAACATTTGAAAGTAACATGCATTGCGTATACGCCTGACAAAATTGAGATAGATTAGTAAGCAGATGGGCTGTACTGGTTGAGTTGTCCTATGGAGCAGGACCAGCATGTTTCCAAGCATTTTTATCCTCAATGTAGTGTCCTAATTTATAATGTCCGCTTTATATAGTTTTTTTTTTTTCTCATTTAGTTCTTGAATATTAGGAGGAATTTTATTGTAACATTTAATACAGTATCCCATGAAAGTTGAGTGTACTTTGGATAATCTAAACCATGGTTGGGCAATTTTGTTTTTATTTCTAGTATTATAATTATGCCTATCAGATATTTTTACAAAAAGATTCAGGTTTTTCCTCACATACATAATATTTTCATAAATAAATGTATTGGCAAGGTACCGTCATAATATTAATCTGCTTAAAAAGTTCTCTAAGAGATTCGCGACGACGTAGATTATATATGGCCCTGACAGCTCTCTTCTGTAGTATAAAAATCGATTCGATGTCAGTAGCCCGTCCCCACAACAGAATACCGTAAGACATGATGCTATGGAAGTAGCTAAAGTACACTAGTCTCGCGGTATTTATTAATCTTAATTAATCTGTTAGTTGCCTAATTTTTCTAACTGCGTAAGCAGCTGGACTAAGCCTTCCTGCAAGTGATGTTATATGAGGACCCCATTGTAGTTTCTCGTCTAGCGTAATTCCCAAGAAAATCGTTTTATCTACGAATTCTAACTTTTCTTTATCTAATACAATATTAAATTCACTTCTTTGCACGTTCGGTAAAGCAAATCTTATGCATTTAGTTTTTTTGCCGTTTAGCACTAAGTTATTTGCTGCGAACCAATTTTGAACCTGAAGGATAGTGTTATTTACATCGTCAGGATTAGGTACGCGTCTATCTATTCTAAAAATTAAAGAGGTATCATCTGCAAATAACACCATTTTCGGCTGGTTTTTAAGCAAATAGGGCAAATCATTTATATAAACTAAAAAAAGGAACGGACCTAATATTGCCTTGAGGAACCCCCATTTTAATTTCAGACCCTAATGAGTTGACACCATTTACTTGAACTTTTAATATCCTATTTTGTAGATATGATCTAATTAAACTAAGAGCCGTATTTCTAAGACCGTAATGCTCGAGTTTCAATAAAAGTGTTTCGTGATTTACGCAGTCGAAAGCCTTCGACAGATCGCAGAAGATTCCAATAGCATCCTTTGCTTCCTCCCACGCAGCAAAAATGTACTTCATTAAGGAAACACCGGCGTCGGTTGTACAACGGCCTTTAGTAAATCCATATTGCTGTTCATGAAATATCGAATTTCTGTTAAAATTACGCAGCATCTGCGTGAGCATTATTCTTTCGAATACCTTACTGAGAACCGGCAACACTGATACAGGCCTATAATTATTGGGATCTTTGCTTTCACCAGATTTAAACAACGGTATCACTTTACTGTGTTTCATGAGATCAGGAAAGACCCCTTGATCTACGCACGAGTTAAATATTGAAGCTACATAGGGTGCAATTGTTTCCATGATGGACCTACAAACTTTTACAGACATTCCCCAAATATCTTCAGTTGATTTGATCTTTATATCTTTAAAGGCCTTAATAATAGCAGCAGGGTTAGTATATTGGAGCTGAAATTCTACAGTGCACGGATGTAAACTATTTCTCAGTAAAGCAACAGAAACTGCAGGGGAGGAATTAAGGGCTTCTGTCGTTTTAAAAGGAATATCAGTGAAGAAGTTTTCAAATTCCTGAGCTATTTCTAAATCGGAGCTTATGGGACCATGTGCAGTCTCCAGTTTGATATCTGAACTACGCATTTTATTTCTACGAGCTTATTACTACTTATATATTTTGGTGTAAAATTCACACTTGCGCCTGATAGAAATCTGTGACCAATAGAAGTGTTAACGGGATGGAGTAAGTTCTACATAAGGAGGTGTACTCATTATAATTATTCTGCCAAAGATAAAATTATCTTGTCGAGTCTTGATCCTCAACAATGAAGAAATCTTGCAGGACGAATTAAAAATGATATCGATGTGAACAATGCTCTAAATGTCCTGCCGATCTAGTATAGCCTTGCGACAGAGCTTCACGATGACTGATGCATGTGTGCCGCCAATCAGGACTGGTTAATTTAAATTTGCTACGGCTATTTCTTCAAGCATTTTTTTTAACCGTTGGAGAGCCATGCTTCGGCACGAATGGGCCGGCTCGACCGGATTGATACCACGGCCTCACAGAAAACCGGCGTAAAACAACGCTTGCGTTGTGTTTCGCCGAGTGAGTGAGGGTACCGGAGGCCCAAAACCTTTAAAAGGCCGGCAACGCACTCGCGACTCCTCTGGAGTTGCGGGAGTCTATGGGTGGCGGTAATCGCTTACCATCAGGCGAGCCGTCTGCTCGGTTGCCGCCTATTCCATAAAAAAAAGAGACCTTTCCAGACGCCCTATATGTTACTATCACATAACCATAAATAGTGTTGTTTCGACTTTAAAAGGGACCTCTGAGTTTGTTTTAGTTTTTCTTCTCAGAGGTATATACTCTCCCCGGCCGTATTTCTGTCACGGTGGCCTAACTTCACGGAGATTAGCCAAGTACGCAGGAGATATTATAGTGCACAAGTGTATGCGCAAACAGGTGCACTCCTTCTTCCTTCACTCTCATAGTCCGAAGGGACGGCAATCCGACACGACCGGAGAGAGATCAGGCGCAGGACTGACGACTTAACGTGCTCTCCGAAGCACGAGGGTGTCACACCACCAACTTCCTGACTCCGAGCTGCTACTGAGAATCTCCCAACTGAAAAACCCAATAACACTTTGCTCGACCTGGGAATCGGACCCAGGATCTCACACACAACAGCCGCGCTTGTAACCGCTAGAACAACGAGGCTCTCAGAGGTGGTCAGATAGGAAATGCGTTCTAGATAAAAAAAATGCATGCCAAAGAGTTTTGTAGAGGCATATTTACAGAACAAACAATCTGAATTTGAAAGATGAGCATGATATAACCACTACGGATGCATGATGCGATGAACTACACTGATGTTAGATTATAAGATATTTTATTTAGCGCAATCACAATATAATTTATTTAATATTTCGTTATTGAATAAATATTATGGTACATTGCATTTGAAAGAAGGAAAATATAGGTACCTTTCTACAGCAAAATAGTATTACCGAAGCCTCCAATATAAAAGGCTTAAAGCTATTTTGATCCTTTAAAAATGTACTTCTTTTTAAACTGTGACCTCGGAGCCTCCCTCTTGACATCGAAGAGCTCTTGATTCCGCATCGAAAACATCGCTTCACCTCTGACAGGCATCGAGTTACGTGCAGCGCTGAAAATATTTATAAAAGCGCTCCTTCTTAGGCATGATAACAGAATTAAAGAATCAAAGAATGAATGGTTTAAGAGAAAAATATAAATGTGTAATACTTACACAAGGTTCTAAAAATAACCTAGTTTTAATAAAAACATTAACATAAATAAAATTTCAATAAAATAAAAGTATATAAATACTGCAATCGGCCATGTTGACCGAAACGCCAATCACAGCGAATGACGTCACGCTGCAATGGATGTCAATCACCGCCGTACATGTTGCTTGAACTTTTGTCAAATGTTATCGAAGCGTGACGTCACAACCCATCATTACACCCATGAGTGTTTTCGCGCTTAATTCAAAATAGATTAAAATGCAATAATCTGCGTTAAAACTTAGTTTATTGCCGATATAATGTGTTTTTAGGATATAGTAGACGTGTATATTACTATTCTATTAGGTATAAAAGGAGATTTCAAAATCTATCATCATGCCTATTGAGGATTTTAAATTTAGAATACACATTGGATTGCCTCGTTGGTCTAGTGCAGCTGCTGAGTTTTCCTCGCAGGGTTATAAGCAGAGTTGTGTGGCACATCCACATTTCACTTATCCTTATCTCTACACAGTCGCTTTCCGTGTCTGTCTGTCTGTTTATCCGCTAACTCCTCCTAAACCACGCAACAGATTTTGATGTGGTTTTCACCATCGTTTAGATAATTTTTCACAAATGGTTTGTATATATATATAATAAAGCCTAATTAAGATTTTTATAAGTAGAAAAAAAAAATTTGCAACCAAGTCGCCGAATAATAAATTTACATGACTTACTTAGGCTAAACGTAACTTCTCTCTTTTTTTCTAATTTATACCGTGTGAAGCCAGGGTGGGTCACTAGTTTACGATAACAGCGTATTACTATACTATCAACAAGGCACAGTTCCTACTGAGAATTTATTAACAGAAAAGTTCAATTTGTCCCACCCGAGAATCGAACTCAGGACCTCATGCTCAGCAACAGAAAGTTAGTGTAATATAATTACTATATCATGATTCGTAACTATCACGTTGTCTATTGAGTATGGTGTACGTAGGTATAAACATATGTCATTATCATTAGACAGTGTTTGTGACTGTTGCAATCACTAATCACTCTGCTCACCCGCCGGCCGGCCGCGCGCAATCATACAAGTACGCATCTTATTACTTGTATGTACACTAGGTAAGACAGCCGGTTTCGTATGTTTAAACATAGCATCACGCCTGTATTCCTCGCAGCGGTAGGCAGAGGTATTATATGTAGTTAGTTGTACATCCATCTTCTAATATATAAAATTCTCGTGTCACAGTTTTCGTTGCCATACTCCTCCGAAACGGCTTGACCGATTTTGATGAAATTTTTTGTGCTTATCCGGTATCTATGAGAATCGGCCAACATCTATTTTTCATCCCCCTAAATGTTAGGGGTAGTCCACCCCTAATTTTTTTATTTATATGGCAAAACAACGTTTGCCGGGTCAGCTAGTATTTTATAAATGCTGTTATTGGGTCCCGTGAAATGGGTGGTCAGCCTATTTACTGAGCACAATTCCAAACTCTGGGCTGCTACTGAGAATTTATTGATAGTAACAACCAATAACACTCAACGACCCGGGATACAAACACGAGACCAGACGCTCAGCAGCCGCGCTTGCATTCACTAGACAAATGAAGCATTTCGTATGTATTAAAATCGGCAAGAAATAATAAAACAAAAAGATAAGTTGAAAGACTTCAACGTAGAGACACCAAAATATATTCAATCAATTTCCAAGATGACCGCACACATAAAGACATACACTTTAACACTATATTACATGTGGATGGTGTTGCACATAACGATTACAATCCCCAGCCCATTGACACACATGCGCCGATGAGCCCCGACTAATGGCCGATACCGAAAATATATGGTAATGGACCATTATCGGAATAGCGACATCTTTTTATGATGGTGGTATTATCCGCTCTTACCAATAATGGGGTGTTCTTGGTGATGCAAGAATACACATCCGATAGGTACTCGTAAATGGTACGAGTAGTCTCCGCAGCTCGTGAAAATTATCAAGATTGGTTTACTAGTTCCTGCCCGCGACTTCCTCTGCGTGTAATTTAGAATTGGGTCCAGTGTCCATCTGTCCATCTAGGTTATATAAACTGCCTCGTTGGTCTAGCGGTCGCGAGCGCGACTGCCGAGCGTGAGGCCCAGGGCGGGCAAATTGTTATTGAATTTTTCTGTTAGAAAATTCTCAGTAGCAGCCCGGAGTCAGGAAGTTGGTGGTGTGACACCCCCTTGCGTCGGAGAGCACGTAAAGCCGTCGGTCCTGCGCCTGATCTCTCTACGATCGTGTCGGATTGCCGTCCCATAAGATTATGAGAGTGAAGGAAGAGGGAGTGCACATGTGTTTGCGCATACACTTGTGCACTATAATATCTCCTGCGTAC
Organism: Xylocampa areola; assembly: GCA_935421205.1. Classification (NCBI taxonomy): domain Eukaryota; kingdom Metazoa; phylum Arthropoda; class Insecta; order Lepidoptera; family Noctuidae; genus Xylocampa; species Xylocampa areola. The sequence continues at coordinate 19,208,084 of OW285212.1, read as the reverse complement.
TTGGCTAATCTCTGTGGAGATAGGCCGCCGTGACCGAATAACGGTCGGAGGAGTATTATTATTATAAACTATCTGTGTGCCAAATTTCATCCAAATACGTTCAATAGTTAATGCGTGAAAGAGTAACAAACATTAACAACCTTTCGCATTTACAATATTAGTAGGGTAATTGGCGCGTGGTTGGCACAGTGGTCGCGTCTGCTGCGCCACGTGTGCGGGTTGTATTCTCGCACAGAGCAAATATTTGTATGATCTACAGTTAGTGCCATGGTATGGTATGGTGCATGTGGTATTCGTGTCTGTAATCCACGGTACAGGAGAAATTGTTACAGTGGTGGGGCTAAGTTTACTCCCGGGACTATGTATGAGTTGTATCGGAAAGATGGTTATAGGCTCACTATATACCTATTCAATAATTTCATAGCACATAAATCCATCCAAACCTCACAATTGCCCAAAAATTTTTCAAAATTAGAGTCGCGTGTTTTAAAATTATCACCTTTTATTTCTTACCCAACAGAATTCAAATTTGTTACAAATTGAAATTAATTAAAAAATTAAAAAGGTCGCCTGCCATTTTTCGAAATCTTACTAGCCTATGTTACCCGGGACAATGTAAGGATTCTAACGATACTCCATACATCGAAACTCACAAACATACATACATACTTACATGAACGCTTAAAACATAACACTCCTTTTTAAGAGCAGGCGTGTATAAATAGATACACCATTTTTCCTGGGCTGGCTATAGTAAATTTTTGTTCAGCGAGACCGCACGCGGACCGCCTTGCCACAAGTAAACAGGTTGGATCTGGAACAGCACGACTTGCTAATTAAAATTTAATCCGGACCACTGCGGGCTAAGCCCGTCCCGATCGCTCTCGTATTTCTTTTTTATTTATTTTTTATGGAATAGGCGGCAATCCGCCGCCCATGGACACCCGCAACCCCAGAGGAGTCGCGAGTGCGTTGCCTGCCTTTTAAAGGGTTTGGGCCTCCGGTACCCTCACTCACTCGGCGAAACACAACGCAAGCGTTGTTTCACGCCGGTTTTCTGTGAGGCCGTGGTATCAATCCGGTCGAGCTGACCCATTCTTGCCGAAGCGTGGCTCTCCCACGGTGAAAATGTATGTTGTACCAACATACGTGTCTTTCATAGGGTTGATAGAATTAAAAAATCTAGTTATTCAATGTAAATCAAAACGTGAAGATAGTTCGTTTCTTCTTCTTGTTATCGTGCGGTCGATGAACAACCTATTGTCAGAGTGTAAACCACCCGTAGGTCTCTGACATGGCTTTACACACCATCGAGAACATCTCTCAGGTGTGCTGGTTTCCTCAAGATGATTTCCTTCGCCGTTTTAAGCAACTGATAATTAATTTATAATACGCATATGACTTCGAAAAAACAGTGGTGCGTGCCTTCGATTCAAACTTGCGATCTTTGACTTCTCAGTCCAACAGTCATAACATATACAGTTTTTAATGAATACTCAGAGGTATTTTTTTAACTATTAACCTATTTTAAGCAGTGAGTTGGAGTGTGGATCGATGCTCGTGCCTTCTCTGTAAGTGAAGAGGCCTTTTCCCTGCAGTGGGACAATTATGGGCTGGGCGTATATTTACAAATTTTGTGGCATGTTCTCGAACATATAACATTTTTGGCCGAACGATGCTTCTTACTGAGCGAGTGTAGTTTTGAATTAGCGAGATTCAAGATTATTTATTTAAGAAAAATAATTAGAATTGTGTTTGAAAATGGATGCGTTTGTTTTTATTTTTTTAACCGACGGAAAAGGAAGACGTTTTCAAGTCGACACGCATATTGTTGTAATGTGTGACCGCGCATAGCATGTTACGGTGTAGTCCAATTTTGATGATTCTTTTTTCTTTCTAATTAGATTTGGATATTGGAATTCACATAAAATACACATTACGATTTGCAAAAAGACGATAACAATATCACTCTGCAGAGTAAAAATCACACAAAACACACAAAAGATTTTCACAATCACGAATAAAGAGGTTCACAAAATCCGATCAGCTGTACATTTCAGCCCTATTACCCCCTTACCCCCTCCCCTACCTCTCAGGTGTAACCGAGGGGTTCATACGAGCACACGGTCGATTGAATCCTACTGCTCACACCTGCATCGAAATTGGAAGCCGTTGCTTTAGGGGTGCAAGGTGAGGGAGGGGATGGGTGTTGAAAATTTTAACCCACCTAATTTTATTTCGCCTCGGCTAGGCGAGGCTTGTTTATTTTTAAAATGGTTTTCTTGGGGAGGAGAATGTACAAAGCGGTTTTATAATATTTAGTACCGTATTATTAAATAGATAGAGGGGCTCGTGGCTAAGTAACAACCGCACAGATCGATAGATCGAGGTGAAGCTGCGCTTGCCGCGGTCGGTCTGGGGATGGGTGACCATCATTTCATACCAAGACCACTCCGCGCCTCGGAGAGCACGTTAAGCCGTCGGTCCCGTTTGTCAAATTAAGATCTATGACAGTCGTTACGGGTAGTCAGGGGCATGAAAGTCTGACAACCAGTCATACCACGAGATATCGTGTTACCCAGTAACTGGGTTGTGGAGGTCAGATAGGCAGTCGCTCCATGTAAAATACTGGTATTAAGCTGCATCCGGTTTTGTGTTGTGTGTTTGGCTGGAAGCCGACCCCAATGTTATTGGGAAAAGGCTAGGCAGATATTATTAAATAGATCCCAATTATGTCATCTTAGTGTCGATCAAATATGACTTGAAATTCTCAAATGTATGAGATTAGAAAGAGGAGAGCATCTCAAATTTTATTAATTCAAAAACTTCAGAAGAAATATGAACAGCCATCTTAAAAAACAATTCGATTTACGGATTTCGATATGATCTTAATAACGTATGACGGTTTTCGCATAGTGATGCGCGTTGATACGAAATGCGGAATGACACCTATTCCCATTCAAGTATTTGTTTCACATACACACCGAAACCATTACATACATAAAGGAAGTAAAAAGAATAACAAATTATTTAAATCACATGTTCTACTAATAATAAAAATGTTATGTAATAATAATACAAAAAATAAAATTGGTAAATAGCTGAAATATTCGTAACTCTGGTGACGCTCTTGCTTTTCAACATGGGGTTTAATCGAGCTGAAATACGGACATAATCACCATTTAACCAAAATATAGCCGCCCCAGGATCAATTTTCTAAAATTATAAACTACTTTTGTAATAGAGGTTTGGCCATTTTTTTTATTGTGTTTTTTATTTTGTATGTTAGAATACTGGCCATTATCAAGAAAATAATAATCATATAAGACTATATTTTTAACGTGACGATTAATATTTTTCTCAGCATTACGTCATATTGCACCAATTTATATCAATGCACGATTTGAATTAAAACGCCTACATCTGCATTAATTTATATTCCGTAGCTGTTCTAACCATCAATTCATCATTTGATGGTATCATAAACTGCGGATGCGCAATCTATGGGTCGTGATGAAGCCAGGGCCGACGCTCGACGCTCTAATTACCGTCGCTTGGGACGCGGACGCAGGGTTTACTTCGAAAGGAAAATGGCGCAATGGGCCTAGTACCATGAATTTATGACTTTAAGTAAACGTATATAACTTCATTATAATGAATGTTGGATGCATTAAACTGTCATCTTTATTAACCTCTCATTAATGTAGTGGTCACAAAAAGTGGCTTCTAAACGTGGATTGGCCGAAGTGTTTATTTCGTAGGAAGTTATCACAGACATTTCGGAATTTGTGGCCGGGACTTAATAACGGCATCAATGCTAAACGTCTACCCCTTTGGGAATAATGGGCGTGAATATGTTATGTTTTTTATGAGTAATAAAATATAATTAGGTGAATAAATAATATGAACAATTATAAGATTAGCTAGCCGACCCTAACGAAACAAGAAACTAACTTAAAGCCACGCCTAAGCCCATAACAGGAAAACACCTTATTCACATTCTCCATTCTTCCCCAGGTCAATGTGTTCAGACCTGGTGTACGTGATCCTGTTCCCACAACTGCTGATGGTGGTACACTTCAAGAAGCACTGCAACACGTACGGGTCCCTGGCCGCGTACATCGTGGCGTTGCTCGTGCGCCTCTCGGGGGGCGAGAAAATGCTGGGTCTGCCCGCGCTCATCCACTACCCTGGCTGGGATGACGAGAACCAGATCCAGCTGTTCCCGTTCAGGACCATGGCGATGAGTATGTCGCTGTTCACGCTGGCGTTCATCTCGTGGTTGTCTGTGTAAGTATGCTCTTTGTAATGTTTTTGTAATAGGTGCTCCTTGAGGAAGCGTTTTGTGTGGTAATGAGAAGGGCCGTGTTTTGGACCATATATTGCCGGCTCAGCAGTTCCTCTTACAGCGTCGGCAAGGCGCGAGCGATACCCCCGCTTTTTTATGTGTGGATATCTGCCGTGGATCATGTATCGGTCTCCTGCCGACTAAAACCACACGGTCCACCTCTAACTAGGTTTCCAGGGCCGCAATTTTTTTTTTTAATTTTTAATGTTGTTATTGGTAACTAGCTGTGCCAGCGACCGTCCGCGTGGATGTCGTAAATTAACACCATGTCGTGTATGAACACAAATACATAATTAATAAATTTTCGACGTAATTCCTTAAATTGTTATATTTTTTTTATTTATGGATATTGACATGAAATAAAAACTAAATGTTAAGTGAAGAACGAGTATATTAGTGAAAACCACATCTAAATCGGTTAAGCCGTTTCTGAGATTAGCGTGCACAAACGCACAGACAAACAGACAAAAAGATAAAAATTCTAACAATCATTGTTTTGGGTGCTATTTGCGTTGAAGGTCTAAATAATATTTTTTCTCATATATCTTCCATGTACAGACAGCGATCCGTTACATTTTATTATATGTACTGATATATTTTTTGTAAACTTATAACTTCACGCCCTTTGTGCTGCGCGCGACGTATGCAAGCCCTTGCAAAACCACCAAAAGATTTGCCATAGAAAATCTCCGTTCTTTGACAATGCTAACAACTTTAGACGGCGTGGTTGGCGCAGCGGTCGAGAGAATGATGGCTGCACTGCGTGTCGCAGGTTCGATTCCTGCAGGGAGCAAATATTTGTACGATTTACAGATAATTGTTCCGGGTCTGGGTGTGTGTGCTTGTGAGATTATGTGTTTGTAAACGCACCCATGACACAGAAAGTAATGCATAGATCGGGGCAGTTTTTTTTTAAAAAAAACCGTATTCTTAGAGCCGTTCGGGGTTTATTCAAAAAAACCTGCTAATTTGTATAATAACTTTCGTGAGGCATATTCATATTAGTTATTGTTCACCGGTTACTACTCACGTACATTCTTCGGGTTTGCCCGACTAGTTTCGAACTCGAACGGAGCCCTTAGTCATGAGCTGAGTCCGCGGCCATGTCGCGAGTGAGACTGGCGCTGCACCGCATCGCATAGCGCTGCGCGCGGGCCGATGATGTACTCGGTGCCGTTGTCGGGAGTGTTCGTGTGTTCCCGTCATTCGTCGTGTCCGTGTTGTCCATTGTGCATACCGCGCTAACTGTGTCGCACTCCAGACTTGACTCACTTCTGTATAATGTAGACGTCAGAGCTGGCTTCCAGGCAGGAGGCAGTGTCCAACCACCGACTCTGTTGAAGTTCGGGCGACAGCTTATTTCGATAGCTTCACGTACTTTTCGCGGAACGAAGTATTTCTCCCTCGCTAGTACGGATGCTTTATCAAACCGTATGAAATGAGCCGCGCCCGTGCTGCATGCGTGTTCTGCAACTGCCGAACTGTTGGTATCCATGCTCTTCATACTACGTATGTGTTCAGTAAGTCTGGTTGCGATGGTGCGACGAGTTTCTCCAATGTAACTTAGGCCACAGTCGCACGGTATCATGTACACCCCGGGAACGCCTAGCGGATCCTTATCCTTCGGCGACCGTAATAATTGTCGCAGCTGTCCGGGCGGACGATAGACCGTCCTGATGCTGTATTTTCTGCGTAGTATATGTCCTATCTTATCAGTGACTCCTCGCACATAAGGTAGGAACGCTGGATCACGTTCCACGCCCGCCGGTCTACCACGAATCGTGTCTGCCGTATTTAAGTTACGAGTGCATCTTCGCCACTGGTAACCGTTGCTCTCCAGTACGTCTCGTAAATGGCTCATCTCTGCGTCCCCATACTGAGGATCACACAGACTGAGCGCTCGGTTAAGCAGCGATCTGGGTACGGAAGATAGGTGTGAGGGATGGTGGTGGGAGTCTGCGCGTAAATAGCGGTCAGTGTGTGTCGGTTTTCTGTAGACAGTGTGTGACACACGACCGCTGGGTTCTCGGATGACGAGAACGTCCAAGAATGGCAGGACTCCATTGTTCTCCTCTTCTACTGTGACTTCTATCTTCCTATGCATCCCGTTCAGGTGATCTGTAAATACGCCAAACGCATCCCGGTCGATAACTGGGAATACGTCATCTACATACCGCCACCAGTATCTTGGCTTTGTTATGGCAGACTCCAAGGCCTGGTTTTCGAACCATTCATAAATATAGCACATATATATCGACTGCTTGTACTCATAGTTATAGTGTTGATTACTACCTACTTATATTCATTCAATGGGTGACAGTTCAAACATTACAGTATTAAATTATTGTAACTTTATAAACATGATTCATACATTATGTACCATAAAATATATTAAATTCAGACCCATTCTAAGAATACTTCTCTCGAAGAAAGACGTAACATTCTAAAAGCGGTCGTTCATACAAAATTGATTGATTCAATTTCGTTTTGAGTGCTCGTGTAGACTGTTGGAGAAGTTACTGTCACTCGGTAATGTGATCACAGATATTGAAGGAATAATACTCGTATTAGGGTACTTTTTGTAAAGTTTGACGTATACAAGGGCGCGAGAGTAAGAAAACGGGGAAGATTTTCACTAAGTTGGGCCAAAAAATTTGCGGGACATTGCCGAGGTATATTTTAGAAGCAGTATACCTACATATATTGGTCCTGGTAGTATTAATTCCAGTACCGTGAGTCTGTTATTAGATACCTACACATTTCACATGCACACATACTTAGACTTGGCCATCCGCAGCCCCGAATCTCTCAGCCAACCTGTCCATCAGTGCGCTAACTATGTCATCTTAATACTTATACAAACTCAAAGGTTTTTATTGCATATAAACCATACAAAGGCAATTATGAAAAGTCAGAATTTACGAGCATATTCATTTGGTATACTCGCAAAGTACAAAATTGTGTGTCTAGCATTATTATTTCTCTTATTTCTGGTATTGGCGAGTCACAGGTTAATTAAGAAATAAATTGATACCTGGTCCAAAAAAACATTAATGTATGGATATCAATGTTGTTTTTCATTTATGAATTACTTTGGCTCATAAATGGAACTGATCCATACGATAACAAAAATATATTACACACATCAACTGGTACGTGTTCTGTGTGAAAATAATCAATTTATTGGATTGATTAAACTTAAACAGGATTAATAAGTTTAGACCGACGATAATCGATATAGAGGGTCGAAAGGTCGAGAAAGTTGCAGAGAATCGATATTAAGCCAGACTCTTGTCGAGGTCCAATTACATCGAACATCACTTACAAAGTAAACCCCTGTCGGTTTACATCTCATCAAAAATGTATGACGGCTTTGGGCCCAGTCAATACTGAAATAAATTGAAATGTTGGCACAAATATTTGTCTGGCTTTATCGAAAATATTCTAAACCGAGTTGGTCGTCTTCAATAGTAATTAATTTCCTATTTACGGGCTCATCAGTATTTATGGTAGTATCGGCATTAAAGCCTTTTTTGAATCGCTTTATGAGTTTCAAATGAAATTGAGGTACAGTAATCTGTTGCCTCATTAATTACCAGATACAATAGATTTTTATTCAAGATAAATCTTTGAAAAGCATTAACGCATGCTTAGCGAACTCTATATTATATTAAATGGAAAAAGAATACGGTCGCGAACAGGATTCGAACCTGCGCCTCCCGGATGAATACTCCAGGCGCTCTGACCACTAAGCCATCTCGGCCTCTGCTCACCACTCACAAATATGGAAGAAGAATTCGCGGAGGTGAGCAGAGGCCGAGATGGCTTAGTGGTTAGAGCGCCTGGAGTATTCATCCGGGAGGCGCAGGTTCGAATCCTGTTCGCGACCGTATTCTTTTTCCATTTAATATAATAACTTTAGATTTTTATTGTTATAAAGTACAATTTTGTAAATCAGAAGTACAATTTTGTTATAAAAGTTAAAATAAAAACATAAAAGTTTATTCTCAGATAAAGCACTCCATCATAGTAATTAATATAGTTAGTAAAAATTTTACTTAATTACTAAATTAGTAACATTAATATAGCACGGTTAGTGATAGTAGGATAACATCAGAACCTGGCTAATGGATAACATTTGGTGTGACGTAGCTAGATAGAAGGAGACCGTGTCCGTGGCGATTACCACCAACAACAGCATTTCCAAAGAGGGTTGACGTCAGGCGGGCGACCGGTCATAAAATATTGTCAAAATTTTAGCAGCATGCCAGATATATGCTGCGCCGACTCCGAATTAATTGGGATAAGGGCAGGGGGGTTGATGATGATGACTAAATTAGTAACATTCTTTGGTTTACCGGACCAATACATGTAGTTTAGTAAATCTACTCGTCAGATTGTCTCTCAACTCACTAAAAAATATTAATAAATAATGAAAGAAAGAAAGAAAAACATTTATTGGTACAAAAATACACATAAAAGTACAAAAATAAGACAACTATTATCAAAGTATGTGCCAAAGGGCCATCAGCTCAGCATTATGCTAGGGTAGCTACCTACCTAGCGCTGGTTTTCAGCTGCGGCCCACGAGTGCCATACGCTCGAAACAAGGTGAATACGTTAAGGTACTATTGATAGGAAGTAGACATAGTGAAATGTTAATATAGACATAGTGATATATTAAAAGTGAAGAAGTTACGAAGCAAAGACGTTTATTATAAGGTAATGTTTAGCTAGATTGTTATGTGAAAAAACTAAGTTTTTAATCTATTCAATGTGCACTCAAATAATTGTATAGTATTATAGACTCCATCAAATGACATAGCATCACGCCTATATTCCCCGAAGTTGTAGGCAGAGGTGTACACAGTCGTACACCCATATTTCACCGATGCTATTATTAAGTCCCATTGCCTTCGACCGGGCACAATTCTAAACTCTGGGTTGCTACTTAGAATTTTCTAACAGAAAAACTCAATATCACTTTGCCCGACTCGGGAATCGAACCCGAGACCTCATGCTCAGCAGTCGCGCTTGGGACCACTAGACCAACGAGACAGTTCCATCAAATGAATCTTTTTTTTTTTCTCGTAGCTGTTGTGCTTACGCCACCTTTGACTGAGCTGAGCTGACTGTATAAGCAGTAACTTAGGCTAATTATAATATAATTATACGCGGGTGCAACCGCGGGGCACAGCTATAAAAATAAAGATTAATGTCTAATAGGTCTCAAAAACTTTGATTTCAAAATATGTGAAAGTATTTTCTCAAATTGTCTCCATTTTCATAGACATACTCAGGCTCAAGGAGGGGGAGGGAGCTGTTATCTGCGTCGCTCGTCATCCGCTCTATACTATATACTCGTAAGTTTACATAGCTCGTCATACGAGGGTGGGCCCATGAATTAGGGCCGAGAGGTCAGGCTTTCGGAATTAAGTATTCAGGGACCGAGGGTCGGCAAATGAGGTCGCTTCGATATTATAGTTGAGGTATTTGTGGAACAGTAGTAATAAAATGATGTAATATTTTGAATGGAAACCTACCTACTTTAATATTGAGTTAAAATTAAAAAACATCCTATAAGTTATAGCATCATAGCATCACGCCTATATTTCCCAAAGGGGTAGGCAGAGGTGTACGCATTTGTACACACACATTCCACGAATGCTGTCATTAAGTCCCCGTGGTGAGCCTATTGCCATCTATTGGGCACATATCTAAACTCCGGGCTACTATCGAGAATTTCCTACTTGATAAATTAGGATAGATAGTAAATTCTTTGCCCGTGGGAGAGCCATGCATCGGCACGACTGGGCCGCCGGCTCGACCGGATTGATACCACGGCCTAACAGAAATACGGCGTGAAACAACGCTTGCGTTGTGTTTCGCCGAGTGAGTCCGGTACCCTCAGTACTGGAGGCCCAAACCCTTTAAAAGGCCGGCAACACACGTGCGACTCCTCTGGGGTTGCAGGTGTCCATGGGCGGTGGTAATCGCTTACCATCAGGCGATCCGTCTGCTCGGTTACCCCGTATCCCATAAAAAAAAGTACAACTGAAGTTGAATTTTTTTCATCGGTCAATACAGTTTTTATAAAATCCTCTAATTACCTCCCGAATTACATACACAGCAATGCGATAATCAGACACTCACATGCACACACGAATGTGTGGTTTGGATAGATCTAGGACACTGTTTACCTATACAGATCATACAAATATTTGTAGATACTGTGCGGGATTCGAAATAGCAACACTGCAAATGCAGCAGCCGATATCTCGAAAGTTTCTTGACTAACAAAAATTTTGTTATCCACCATAATACAATAATATTCATCTCTTATATCACTTATGGGCAAATAGAAATACCTAAATACCGTAGCCTTTTCTAAAACACACACAAAAATGTCAATAGCTTTCCATACACAAATAAACATTACAATCAAATGAATTACATAATTTGTGTCATAACTTAGCATTTGCTCAAACAGACAAACTGACACCGGTTATGGACATTCACACAATTAACACTTAAAATGGAAGAAGTGTGATTGAGTGATGATATTTGACCATTAGTACATTATGAATTTTGTTTTAAAGCTATTACGGTTTGTAGGTTTATTGTTAGTAATTGCATTGTTACTGTATTGGCATATGACTATAAATAGAAATAATTATATAATGATGGTCACGAATATCAATTACTTTGTGGCGACTTAAAGTAAGACTTATGTCAACTTTAGTGTTTGTGAGGAAACATAATGTAGGATTGGTAAGAACGGTACGTATGGAATGTGGAACGGAGCGTTAAAGTGTGAATGAGAGGGAAGATGGTAAGAAAGAGAGGAGGCAGAGGAAGATCGTGATCCAGTGAGCGGTGTGTGCGTAAAGACGTATTAACAAATTTTAATTGAAATAGTCAACAGTTGTAATACATAGCATCATAGCATCACGCCTGTATTCCCCAAAGGGGTAGGCAGAAGTGTACACAATTGTACACCCACATTTCACCAATGCTGTTATTAAGTCCCATGTAATAGGTGGTGAGCCTATTGCCATCAACCGGGCACAATTCCAAACTCCGGGCTGCTACTGAGAATTCCCTAACAGAAAAACTCAATAACACTTTGCCCGACGCGGGAATCGAACCCGAGACCTCCTACTCAGCAGTCCCGCTTGGGACCACTAGACCAACGAGGCATTTGTAATAATAGGGAAGATTTCGTGATTTTCCGAGATAAAGGGTCTTGACAGACAGACAGACAGACGGACAACAAAGTGATACTATAAGGGCTCCGTTTTTTTGGCTTTTGAGGTAAGTACCCCTTAAAACGGCGCAAGCACAGGGGTGTCACACCACCAACTTCGTAACTCCAGGCTGCTACCGAGAATTTCTTACACCAAATAACACTGCCCAAAACACGTTGCCTACTAGTAAGTCATCGATAAACACATCAGTTGGGATTCGTGACGAGCGGCCGGTCTTCCGCTCGCAATGATCAGTAATGAGTGGAAAGTGATTGTGTATCACGACTCTCATGATGTTTGAGACGAACGTTATTAGTTCATTGTTCATTTGGTATTCGGGAAATGTACGTGGATGATGTAACTGTTATATTATGAAGTGGTATTTCAAAATGGAGTCGGTAGATCTTGTTTTATAGAGTGATTTTAGTATTAAGTATTACTTCAGTGGCGTCAATTCTAATATAGTAAACTAACTAAATTTAGAGCCTTCCTGTCTTTCACTAACCGTTTCTTTAAGAGCAGGACGGGATGACTGCAAATTCAAATTTAATAATTAAACTATAATTTCCATATAGTTTTCGTTTGAAGTAGCTAAAAAAAAATGTTGTGTCTGGTAACTAGCGAGCCAACAGATTACTATTGTTTACTAGAGCACGTAAAGCCGTCGGTCCTGCGCCTGACCTCTCTCCGGTCGTGTCGGATTTCCGTCCCATCGGAATACGAGAGTGAAGGAAGATGTAGAAGAGTGCGCATACACTTGTGCACTATAATATCTCCTGCGTACTTGGCAAATCTCCGTGGAGATAGGCCGCCGTGACCGAATTACGGTTGGAAGGAGTATTTATTGTTTATTATCAACCTGAATTCAGTATTTCTGATACGTAACATCAGGCCTGTATTTCCCGAAGGAGCAGGCAGAGGTGTTCTTTCATACACCCAGATTTCATCGATTCAGTTGTTAAGTCGGTAGGTAGTTCGGGTAGGTGACCTTATTGTCATCTATCGGTCACAATTTCAAAGTCCAGGCTGCTTGAGTGAAATAGATACCAATCATTACGACATAATAATTAATCATAACTTAACATACATAAAACATAAACATAACCAGCCCATAACTGACCCACTGTAGGGCAAAGATCTCTTCTCACATAGAGAAGGCACGAGCTTGATCACCACGGTAGCTCACTGGTGATTTCAGACCATTAAGTCCAAGTTTCCTCACGAGGTTATCCTTCACCGTATGTTTGTGATGTCTTAGATTGAATAAGAAAGTACATATTACATTGAAAAAGTCACATTGGTACATGCCAGATTTGAATCCAAAACCTGTGGCTCAAGAGGCGGGTAAGTAACCACTCGGCCACCAGGACACACAAATAACGCACGCAATAAACGCATGCCTTTTTATAATGGGGCAGGCATAAACTAGAGAAGTCGGTATCTGCTATAAAAAAACAATTTCCTTACTGTTTTAGAATGTAAACCAATATAATTATAATAAACCTTTATTTTATACTTCCAAAATAGTCCCTGTTTAGTAGCTGTACAGGAAAGTCATGGCTTCCAATTTAAATGTATTAATAGCTAATTAGCAGGCACTTAGAGCGTTATGCAAATAAGAATGAACGCTGTGGTGCCTACAGGGGAGCGCCCTTTGTTTTAAATGGATTACAATATTTTATTTAGTGTGCTTTAGTAGGAAATATAATCTTATTCTTAACCTTTTTGTACGTAGCATTACGCCTGTATTCCCAGAAGTGGTAAGCAGAGGTTTACACAGTTGTAGACCTGTACCTCACCAATGCTGTAATTAAGTCTCATGTGGTGAGCGTATTACAATTTACTGGGTATAATTCCAAGCTCCGGACGCTACTCAGAATATCTTAACAGAAAAAATCCAATAAACTTTGCCCGACTTGGGAATTGAACCCAGGACCTAATGCTTAGCAATCGCACTTGCGTCTACTGGACCAATAAAGCAGTTCTTGTTTTTGTACGTAGTTATTTGGGTTTATCTACACTATACATATACTTATACTATATACTTTGGGAATATGACTAGTGTATGTATCATAGACCACTTCACAAACACCACTTACATATGGACGCTCTCAAAGCTCGATGTGAACTGTCGTCGATAAACGATACTACTAATTATTTTATAATAAATTTCGTAAGACATATTCATATCAATTATTGTTCACCGGTTACTGCTCAGGTGCATTTTTGTTAAATAACAAGTCGGGCAGTCCCGAAAATATTCACGTGATTAGTACGGTTACTCTTCAAAAAACATTACATAAACAGTAAGATCAATTATTGTTCACCGGTGTGAAAAATAATTGATCTTACAAATGTTTTTTTTTTATTTTATTTTTTTGTAGGATTTCGCGATCATATCACCCGATAATGTTATAAATGCGAAAGTTTGTGACGATGGATGTTTGTTACTCTTTCACGCAATAATAATTGAATAGATATTGATAAACTTTGGCACATAGATAGTGTGTACATAGGATTCTTTTTCTCCCGGTCGTCTGAAGTACGCCCAGACGAAGTAGGACCAGCGTACCTATTCGCTATCTTGGTTGCCAACCGAATTGACGGACACTTTGTAGTACATTGCGTCGTAAGTTTTCACTATTGTTGCTCATAATAGACAAGCTGTAACACACGACGCAATGTACTACAAAGTGTCCATCAATTCGGTTGTTTTTTTTTAATATTACCGTCGTATTTTACCCGGTACAATATAAGGATTCTACTGATACCCCATACATCTAAATCGGTTCAGGCTCACAAACACATACACATAACACTCCTTTTTTTGGGCAGTCGTGTAATAAATAATGACTGGCTAGATATATAATAAGAACTGGTTGGGATGTCTGAGGTTTAATTAATGTAATTTTAATTACATGTTGTGTCTAAAAATACTGCAATATTGATCATTTACCAGGTTCCTGTTCAACGGAGGCTACCTCAGCCCCGAGTCCGACTACTTCAACTGCGTTGTGAACATCCCCGAAGATATCCGTCGTGTCGACGAGCCTTCGGAAGCTGGTGAGCAGATGTCCGTCCTCGGAGGAGTCCCGGGCAGGCTCTACGGAGCCGCCTCCACTCTCGTAGGACCTGATGAAAGGTCCGGCAGGATCAACCCTGCTCTCGAACCTGATGATGATGATCTAGATGATCCCAACGACGGCCCGACCCCGCTGTTCGGTAGCAGCAGCGCGCCCCCGCCGGTGCAGCCCTTCGGCAAGCAAACGGCTTTCTGAGACGATAAGTACCTTTATTAGTTTACTTAGACGTCATCACTACAGGCGCCATGTTGGGGTCGCACCATTACGGGATTATATTTTCCGAAAATTTTACTAGTTCTTATTTTTCATTGGAATTGTGTATGATCGTTACATCGAAGTATGGAACAGTAAACTTCAGTATTTTTCGAAGAAACGACTAGTATGTTATGCTCAAGACGATCGAAATACATCATCAGTATCTTCCTATTTAAACAAATCATTTTGTAAATGTAACATATGTCATATTACGCCGTAGAAACCAACGATTTATTTCTATTCTATCTAATGACGACGTAAGCGCAAACTGATATAAAATATATTTAATAAATAAATTATACTATCATGTAGGAATAAATGCATTAAAGCAATAGGTGTATGTTTAATCGTTGATGTAAAAATGAATTAAGCTGAATTATTTTGTAGCGAAATATATAATTAATAATACGAAGTGTTGCAACTCATACATATCAAAATGTGAATTATATTCGTTGTTAGAGAGTATATATATATATTATGATATATAATTTATATTGATGACGATTCCTTATTTAAGTCAATTAATGTAGAGAGAAGAGCACACACGTTTATGTGCTTCTAGTCACACTGTGTATGTGTGTGTGTGTTCTAGGCGAAGTAATGTTGACCAAACATTATCATCATACGAATGTAAATGTACGTATATAATATAATGATACATATCGCTTGTAAAGCATAAATCACCACCTGTTATATATATACAACAAAGTAAATTATATAATGCTTGACTATAGTTTAGTTAAATTGAGATGTTTTACTATCAAAAGTCCGCAAAAATATATACATTATATATTGAAAGCAAATCATTATTTAGTATAATTAGTTAAAGTTAGCGGCAGATGATATGTTATTAAATGTTTTATTTAGTAGCACAAATTATTTATTTACATTGTTTAGATATATTATATTGTTAAAAGAGGTAACTGTACGCTTGGAGTTGAGGGAACTTGAATATATACACTAATATAAATTGTCATCATTAATTATATTGAAGACGGTATCATTTATACACTACCGATGCGATGTGTTAAACAGCAAGAGCACTGGCCTAAAATCAGCTGAGTTATTAATTAAACGTACCAAACTAATAGCGTATTTGAAATACAATTATCTTTCATTCTTACATATGAATATTACTTGTGTAAAATGGTAAATGTAAAGAGCTTTCTGATGTGTCCAGTTCGGCAAGCATCGCTGATAGTAATAATGGGTCTTTTTGAAATTATAAGTGTATCGGTGTTCACAATTATTGTCGTGTTTGACCCCGGCTCCCTCGGAGCGTTCCAGACTCCTGTAATATAATATGCGTGTATATGTCCATATTTGAAGCTTTTTGACGTAATATTTCTAATAAATCAATCAAGTGTATCTTGCGAGTAGATGACATTGTCAATTTTGGCAACTTTTATCCTTTTGGATACAAAACGATCGTGTTTACAATTTACTATAAAATATATGTAAATACAATATCACTGCATATTTTGGCGACAACTTATATAAAGCATAGATAAATAGTTGCCATATTTGATACCTTACCAAGCTTTCTAATTGTTTTTTGATAATAAAGTTTACATATAAATCGTTTTAAAGTATAAAATTGGAAATATTTACGCCGACCGCTGCAGCGAACCAACCTCCTTTGTCGTAAAAACTCTATTTATTGCCACACCAATATTGTTCTTATATGTTGCGAAGATAAAGATATATGATGTGATATCCACCAGCCTAACCTTTGCTAAGACTACGAACTCGATACATATCATGTCTATGTGACTTACATAATATACATATCATGTCTATGTGACTTACATAATATACATATCATAGTATTAGTGTGAAATACATATCATATCTGTAAGAGTAGATTATAGGTATCGTTGTTGTTCTTCGGCGCCGCTTCCTGACTTATATGCAGTATTATATACATATATGTATAAAGTATTAAAAAAATATTATATTTATATTTAAAATTTTTGCAATTAGCACGGTTTAGGAATGATGTGACAAATGTCTGAGTATCTCAAAAATACTGTAAAATGAAATGTATATACAAGGTTTGAATACTTTTTTTGTGTACAGGAATGTATATTTATATAATTATTGTACCAGTACTTGTTATTAACCGTCAAAATTTCAAGGACATGTTCAGTAAAAGAAATATACATTTCTGATGAAAAAAGAAAACTAAGTTACTAATAAAAGTCATAACTTTGTCTATATTGGTTAATAGCATGTATGTGCAGGAGGGTAACATTCACTGATTAATTGTTAAGTGGTTATAGTACACTATAGTAATGCCAGTCTAGTAAAAACGATGCAGTTTTTATGCTATTTGCGTTGTCATTTCACTCGAAATTTTCATAGATTCAAAAGTGGATAGCTCCGTAAAATTGTAAAGAGTCAGGGTTGATTTTTTAATAGTCAGATATCTTATATCTGAGGAGTACGTTTGTATTTTAACTGATAAATAATTAAAGATGTTATAATCCAAATTATTTTTTCTGATAAACGATTTCCGAATTATGAGTAGACCCCAAAGGAAATTTAATTTCTGTTGTTACATGAGTGTCGTAGGTAAAAAAAGGTTCTGCTTTTAATGTTTTTTTCGGGAATCATAATTGTGGTGTAGTTTTGGTTTGTTAATTAATATTGATATATCTACCTTTTGGTGTCTACAAATTATAATATATAATATGATTATCATTCCATAATAAATATATTCGTATATACATAGAATATTTATGGTGGCACAAATATATACACAAATGATTTAATTATATTATATTGTATACATATTGAAGTATTTCAAGGCATTGTGGTCAGGTAGCGGCCCCCCACTGTTAGCTAGTAGATATACCTACTATTGACTTATTCCTAGTTCTTGTTGAATATTTTGAAAATGAAAAATGTGTAAAAAAATTGTGTAACGTTGTGAATTCCGCGGTCGTTTCGGCGACATCAAAATAAAACATATAGCATGTTGATGGTGTTTTTGTGTATATATCCTAACTTAATCAATTTTGTGGACAATATCATATGGTTCATCTTCGGTCGCTGTAATGGGTGAATTGCTCGGTGATTTGGAAATTGCGAGCTTTGAAATTAGACTCCGTATGAACATGTTAAAACCAAACTTATGATTCACACAAGTCGCAGACTTTTTGTGGAGGTTATGGAGAGTGAATTTGTCCCAGAGTACTCATTCCAGGTAAAACAGAAAAATATGTTGCTCGCCGTATTGTAAACGCCCGGAAGGGCTATGTTGATCGAAGAGTTTTGCATGCCCTTATAAGCAGAACATGGCGTGACTGAGTATTAGCCGTAGAACTACAATGTATTGTATTGTACCTATGTTTCGCAATAAATCGAAGCGACTACTGTAAACAGGCCTTCTATAAACTTTGACTAATGGACAACATATTTTTAAAAGTTAAGGACAGTCTTTTATTAAAATCGTTAAGGTATGTTACTGTCCCGTCTCAAAAATCCAACCTGAATAATATAGAGTGCATAATACCTCCTTCTGATCTCGGAATAAGAGGTTTTCCCGAGATTAAGAGATAAACAATTATTTATTGTACTTTACTGCCTCGTTGGTCTAGTGGTCCCAAGCGCGGCTGCTGAGCAGGAGGTCACGGGTTCGATTCCCGGGTCGGGCAAAGTGATATTGAGTTTTTCTGTTAAGAAATTCTCAGTAGCAGCCCGGAATTGGGATTTGTGCCCGGTTGATGGCAATAGCCTCACCACCTATCACATGAAACTTAATAACAGCATTGGTGAAAAGTGGAGTTTCTTGCCCGTTCTTATCCACAGGAATCTACACTTTGGAACGTGGCAACTAGTTTATTTTTTTGACAATTCAAAAGTGCCTGTAAACGGTCTAATTGAAATAAATGCTTTGACTTTGACTTTGACTTTGGGTTTACAACTGTGTACACCTCTGCCTACCCCTTCGGGGAATACAAGCGTGATGCTATGTTATGTTTACAAACTAGTTAGGTATTATTTCGAAGAATCTTGTCCCTAATCTCCGAAGTTTTTTTTCTTTCCTGCTAAAGCACTAGAAAGCGTTGTTGGGTGGGCACGTTTGGAAATTGAGAGCTGTTGGACGTTCAAAAAGAACTAGTTGTAGCCTAATTGCTTCTTTTCATTTTAATATATATTTTAGAGAGAGGTATTATCCACTCTATGTGTACCTTATATACCTTGCCTATTCGAATCTCTTCTATTGAGGTAATTCGTATTGCTACCTATTTAGGACCTACTACTCCTTCTCCTTCTCCCTACTTTCGTAGGAGTCTTATGAGGCGAAGATAGTGGTGGTGAGGTTCGAGTGAATTGGTTTTTGCTGGGTAACGTGTATCAACGTAGTCTGCACTATGGATTACCGACAGGTAAGGAGCCGAAAGTTAATAAAAAATATATTTTGTTAGTGGATACGTGGTACGTTTGAACTAATAATAAGATATTTTATAGTTTAGTAAATCTGTAAATGATTACTAGATAAATATCACCAGGCGTCTCCTTAAGACGTATACAAAGAGGATTGAAAATTCAATAGGTTTGAACACGACAAGGTAGCTCAGTTGGTAGAGTGATGACACGGAACGTCAAAGGTCGCGGGTTCAAGCCCCGTTCTTGTCTATTATTTTTTCAATGTTTCTTTGAAAATAGAAATTAATATAGGCATTACATGGCCTCAACATGTATTAAAAAAATATAATTATATAAGATATTGTTAATTTTTTATACATGTTAAGTCCATGTAATGACTATATTAATTACTATTATTCAAGGACATAGAAAAATAATAGACATGAACGGGCCTTCAACCCGTCGCGGGTTGAGAAGCCTGGCGATATTTATTTAGCAATAATTTAAGACGTATACAAGGGACTTGAAATTTAATCCACAGACACGGTAGCTCAGTTTGTAGAGTGATGACACGGAATGTCAAGGGTCCCGGGTTCAAGCCCCGTTCGTGTTTATTATTTTCAATGTTTCCTTGAAAAGTAGTAATTAACAAGATACTGTGTTATTCCCCTGCATTATCTTAATTTATTTGTGGTCGGCGCAGCATGTCTTTTTCTTCCATACAGTCCCTTTCTAGCCTTTAGTTTTACACAACATAATAATGTAGGTAATTACCAGTTAACTTCCCAAACATGGTGATTATCGCAAAAACTCTCGCGTGTATCTGTAATACTCATTTTACCGTTGTCGAAGTGACGTCATTACTGTTGTGTGTTTAATTGGAATATAGCTACAGTCAGTATCAAAATTAATGTAGCACTGAAAGGTTGAAAATTGCTTAGCTTTTGGAAAAATCAACCTTATATTAATTATAATTTAGGTGCACTTTAGACTGCAATTGATTTTCGATATCTTCTGAAAACAATAAGAAATGAACGCTAAGTTATAATATTATACTTCTTATCAAGCAGTTGATGGATGACCTTGTGTCGGAGTTTAACCACCTTCTGACATATATTTATTTTACCTTAAATGTTTTTTATTGATTATGAGTTATGTGTATATTTGATGGTTACAATATTAAATGGAAAAAGAATACGGTCGCGAACAGGATTCGAACCTGCGCCTCCCGGATAAATACTCCAGGCGCTCTGACCACTAAGCCATCTCGACCTCTGCTTCGGTCACCTGTATAGGTACTGAATAGATAGTAATGACGTCGCCAAAAACACGTGTTAAAAACATGGATAAAGAATTCGCGGTAGTGAGCAGAGGTCGTTATTAACAGTTCAATTCAGATTTCTGTTGAGTTCCCTAGGTTTATTCTAAATATTTTTTAGTAGTGACTGGCATATAATTCCTATTATACCTTATTGTTTGTGGATAGAAATAAACGATCAGCGGGGTTTCAACCCGCACTTCCTGAATACTCAGTGCTTTACCAACTGCTTTATCACGACTTCCAAAGCTTTACGTCTTATGGTGACGTTTTCAAAGAGATTATGTTTTCAAGTTTTCAGTGTGTGGTAATATAAAAATAAAACAAGGATCATAATATTTACAAAAGTTTTAATTTATACAAAAAGTTTATATAAAATTACTCAGTTCTTAAACTAAATTTTTGTACAATTTCATTAATTATAATTAAATTAAAAGTTAATACTTTCAAGCGTCGCTTACTTGGTAAGCAGTCGGCGACGTGCTCGCCTCGGAGAGACCTCACTCTTCTTACTCTATTCACAATTCTTTATTTATACCGATTGCAGATCACATTACGAGAATAGACGGAACGCCTCGAGCTACCTTTTGGTAACATTTCCTAAACCATTTTCTATTTGCTTCAAATTTTCAAACTTAAGTCTTTTACTTTTATTATTTGTTGTGGCTCGAAGCTCTCCGTGTATTTCGCCATTTTATATAAAAATCATACACAGTTTGTGCTAAAAATCTACAAATACATACATACAGAATTTGTGACATTCGCAATACTGAAGATACTGTGATAACTTAATATTTGACTATTGTATAGTACTAGGATGCTATTAGCCTACAGGATCTAGTACACATAGCCGCCGTTGGAGTCGTAGCTCTGGTTGATGGTGGGGGGCGCGCCACCGCCGCTGCCGGCCCCGTGACCGCCAGAGCCTCCAAAACCGCCCGAACCGCCGGATGGGCCACCGGAGGAGTATCCACCGGACCCGCCTGATGAGTAGCCACCACTACTGCCTCCCGATGAGTAGCCGCCGCCGCCACCGCCTGATGGGTAACCGCCGCCGCCACCGCCGCCGCCACCTCCACTGGATGAGTAACCGCCGCTGCTTCCTCCGGATGAGTAGCCGCCGCCGCCGCCGCCGCCACCTCCACCGGATGAGTAGCCACCGCTGCTTCCACCGGATGAGTAGCCACCGCTGCTTCCACCGGATGAGTAGCCGCCGCCGCCGCCGCCGCCTCCACCAGACGAGTAACCTCCTGAACTACCATGACCGCCAGAACCACCGCTAGACTGGCCACCGCCGAAGCTAGAACCTCCTGAAGAATAACCACCAGATCCACCTGAGGAGTATCCACCAGAGCTGGCGGAGGAGTATCCACCGCCACCACCTCCGCCAGAGGAGCCATGACCACCGCCGCCGCCACCTCCGCCGCCACCGCCGCCGCTGCTAGGAGCGCCATAACTGCTTGAGGGAGCAGCAGGAGCACCATACGAACTAGACGGGGAACTGGACGGTGCACCATAACTTGATGAGGGACCACTTGAACCGAAACCGCTACCGCCCCCGAATCCGCTGCTTCCGAAACTACTGCTTCCAAAGCCACTGCTGCTGAATCCACCGCTGCTGCCACCGGCGGAGGGAGCTCCATAAGAGGATGACGGGGGAGATGCGGGTGCACCATACGATGAGGACGGGGGAGCAGCAGGAGCACCATAGGATGATGACGGAGGGGAAGCAGGAGCACCGTACGATGAGGATGGGGGAGCTGCTGGGGCGCCGTATGAACTGGAAGGAGGTGAAGCAGGAGCGCCGTAAGAACTGGAAGGAGGTGAAGCAGGAGCGCCATAGGAGCTGGATGGAGGCGAGGCAGGGGCTCCATAAGAACTAGATGGTGGAGATGGGGCACCATAGGAGCTGGACGGGGCAGATGATGGTGCACCGTATGAACTGGATGGAGGAGAAGGAGCGCCGTATGAGCTTGAAGGAGCTGATGATGGTGCGCCGTAAGAGCTTGAAGGAGGAGATGGGGCACCATATGAACTAGAAGGTGGAGCCCCGTAGGAGCTTGACGGTTTCGATGGTTTAGTTGAAGGTCCAGTTGGCACACCGTAACTCGTTGCAGGTGGTCTTGCTGGCGCTCCGTAAGAGCTGGAAGGCTTAGAAGGAGGAGCTCCGTAAGAACTAGAAGGCTTGGATGGCGGGGGTCCGTAGGAACTAGATGGTTTAGGAGCAGGGGCTCCGTAGCTTGATGATGGTGGTGGACCATAACTGCTTGATGGTTTTGGAGGCCCATAGCTTTGTTTTGGAGGTCCGTAGCTGCTTGAAGGTCTTGAAGGGGCACCGTAGGAAGATGATGGCCTGCCGCCGCCGCCGCCACCACCGCCGCCGTGGCCGCCGCCTCCATGGCCACCGCCGCCGCCGCCTCCATGGCCGCCACCGCCGCCACCGCCTCCATGGCCGCCACCACCGTGGCCTCCACCACCACCACCACCTCGTGGAGGTGGAAGGTACGAAGAACTCAGGGGCGCTGCGAACAATGGTATTGGTGCTTTTGTTTCATATTGTAAGTAATACCCATTTGTAGAGTCACTGCGATGAGATCTTGATTGATTTAATCTACTATGTGACGCTTTTATAATTTAATTCAGCGTATATTAAGGTTCGAAAGAATACTAGAAATTGTTTTGTTGGGACGCAATAAAAAAGAAACAAAAAAAATAACATGTCGAAAGTTCAAAATTTTTAACTTTACCGACAAAGTGGAACTGTCTGATTGTTTTATAGCAGAAGCTCTATTAATAGCTTTTGTTTGAAGGTAGTGGTGGTAGCTTACCTTCTCGTTTATAAGACCTCCTGGGCGTGGCTGCGGCTACGGATAGCAGCAGCAGCGCTGGTACCACCTGGAACAATAAGAGTAGAAGAACATTAGGCATCTCACTTTTTTGTGTATACTACGTTTGCTATCAATATAATATAGTTTGAAAAGACAAAAAAAATGTATGTGAATTATTGTCTTCAAACCGATTTGGTAATTGCAAGTGTAGTTTCACCTTTACAGTCTGAGTTCGATTCTTAGACCTGTTAATTTTCTTTCTACATAATATTAATGGGAACGTTGTATTGATACTGGATTTCAGTTACAGAATAATTTTACATGGACCTGTCACTACCTATCGTTCTAATTGGCTGTTACATTTAAGGACGATTCGGTTGAGACTGTTGGCTGGTAAGTATGTACGTGACACATGACATCCAAGGAGAGCCATCACCCCGCGACGTGACCCGCACCACAATGTCTCCGCGTTTAGCCACCATTGCCTCACTTTCCCACAGCTGATCGCCCCTATTGCCACACGCGCCAATTTAGTGACGTACTCGCAAATTTGTCACAAATGACAACGCAGGCAATTCATTTAAATGTCGTGGTTAAGTTGGGAAAGAGAGCCTTGTAGGTTGGTTGTTAATTGGTTTGGTTTTGTTATCTTGTTAGGGTACTACTTGGTGGTTTTGAGTTGGTAGGTATTCAAATATTTTATACTTAGGCATGAAATATTTTAAGTAAAGTATTTTTTTTTAATATTGTTGTATTTAGTAGAGCAGGAGTTGGTTGGTAGTTTAGTTGGTCGAGCCCCTGGAGTATTCATCATGAACGCTGCATCCTGTTCTTTTTTCTCCAAATACTGGAACTATCTTAGTAGTTCCTACTCGTAAACCTAGTTCCAAAAGGTGATCCTCCATTCCTGTATTTGATTTAACTTTTACGTTTGCTGAGAGAGTTCCATTCTCTCTAGTAGGTTAGTATGATATCAAAAATTGCGTTAAAGAGAAGGTCGATTATAGGAAGCAGATTTATACGTAGATACATTTATCATGTTTGCAATTTGATTTTTATTGCGTCTTACAAAAGGTACGTTATGCAATGTTTACCCGATTATTCCTACTGACCCAGTACACCTAATTGTAATTCAACACAACACACCGGACTTATCAGCAAGATGTGATGTACTTACGAAATTTACCTTTAAAACAAAAAAACAAACAATGTAGCAATTTGATTCCGAATTGTTCGTAAATCGGTCATTAAGCTTCTTTGGCACGGACAGTCGGAATTTTGTGAACACTAGTAAGAAAATGACACATTCCGAGCGCGTGCGTCGTAAACACTCCACCGTATGTACACTTTCACGGATTTGATGTTATCTCCGTGTGTTTCTGCTTTCAATTATTTACATAGGTACATTAGGTAGGTTCTTGACTCCGGTATGAATGTTAATGAGACAGGAATTTTAATGAAGTAGATGTTGTTAGGGCTAAGTATTGTGGTGCCACATGAAAGCGTAAAAGCGACGCCATATAGTTCCTAAGATGACTTAAAAAGGATAAAGAGTGTCTTTAAAACATGTCTTTAGAAAATCATGTGGGAGTTGAACGAGACCTAGGTTCAATTTAAGGGCGTAGCTATTGGCGTATCAGCCGTATCAATGATACGGGGCCCCCGATCCACAAGGGCCCCAACGTCTGTACTGAGTAAGCAAAAAGTCGTAAAATGTTATTGTATTTAAAGGCCCGAATATACATTTTGATTCAGGGCCCCTTAAACATTAGCTACGCCACTGGTTGAATTGCAGACTATAGAAGACCGAGTTGAGAGTTCGTGACAAAAATAGGTCTATTGGTCTCTAGGAAGTTCGACATTATAATGACAGATGGCCTCATACGCGCACCGTACATGGACTCTGAAGAGAAATATGTTAGACCATAAAATATTACAGTTTTGTGGGGAAAAAGAAATATGGTCGTGAGCAGGATTTGAACCTGCGCCTCCCGGATAAATACTCCAGGGACGGTTCAAATCCTATTCGCAACAGAATTTTTATTTTCACATAAATCTTTAACTTTAGAGTTTGCTACGCATGCGTTAATGCGTTTTTACCATATTACGATCGATACGTATGTGAGACCATATTATTTCTGTGAAAGCTTTGATAGGCCATCGCGATGGTGTGTAAAACAATGTCAGAGGCCTACGGGCATTTAAACTCTGACACTAGGCTGTTCATCAACCACACGATAAGGATAATCACAGATATAAACATATATAATATTTATAGTGTAAACTGCCTCGTTGGTCGAGTGGTCCCAAGCGCGACTGCTGAACAGGAGGTCTCGGGTTCGATCCCCGGGTCGGGCAAAGTGTTATTGAGTTTTTCTGTTAGGAAATTCTCAGTAGCAGCCCGGAGTTTGGAACTGTGCCCGGTTGATGGCAATAGGCTCACCACCTATTACATGGGACTTAATAACAGCATTGGTGAAATGTGGGTGTACAACTGTGTACACCTCTGCCTACCCCTTCGGGGAATACAGGCGTGATGCTATGTTATGTGTTGTTTTGTTGTAGTGTAAACATGCAATATACGAGTATTAATGATTAGTGTCCAAGTTCACAGTGGGTAGATTTCTGCTCATAATTATGGTTACCTCGCGCACAAATTACAGTTAGACAGTAGTAGGTATATAATTTACACCTGTAATTGATTGTAAATCAATAACAATGTAGCTTCCGTGGTTGGTTTAGGTTCAGTATCTAGGTAACGTAATAACTTGAGGAAGATAGGTTTATAGATCTTTATTTGTGTAATAACTTTCGTGAGGCATATTAATATATATCATGACTAAGGGCTCCGTTCGAGTTCGAAACTAGTCGGGCAAACCCGAAGAATACACGTGAGTAGTAACCGGTGAACAATAATTTATAGATCTTGTTCGACAGCTGGTTTTGGGGTCAAAACATGAGAACCAATAAAAGTAAATTCTTCTAGTTTCAAAGAAAAAATAAATTCTAGATTTCCTTCGGATGAAGGTTAATACCCAGGACTTGAAAGGACTGCCTATCTGATCTTCACAGCTAATGGTTGCAAATAAATACAATATATAGCTACTTCCACAATATATACCTACACAATATTGTGGCAGTAGCTAGATATTGTATTTATTTGCAACCATTGTAATGGACTTCCGCAAAGTAACGCCTGAATCTATTCTTCATAACTAAGTTATGGAGTACCACAGTACCTCTTGGTAAGACTGGTTAACAAACCTCCAGATCTCTGTATTGTCTACCCGTACAAACTGCTTCAGTCTATGAAGTTTCTTGCCGGTTCTTCTCACCACCAGCAATTAGCTTTTATAAGTGCAGGTAAATTTCCCATGTTCAATAAAAACTTTTGACTTTAACTTTTCAGAGTTGAAATCACCCTTAAGCCTTGGACAGGCTTGGTTTCTTATATAAATAAGCATTGCCCCTTACTAGGAATTTCTTCCTGTATTGTGGGTGCGTTTACAGACACATAATCTCACATACACAGACCCGGTACAGTAATCTGTAGACCATACAAATATTTGCTCCGCGTAGGAATCGAACCTGCGATGTGCAGCACGGCAGCCGCTCTCGGCCACTGCGTCAATCGCGCCGTCAACACGCCGCCACCATCGAGAGGTGGTGCTGGTTTCTGCACGATGTTTTCCTTCACCACACACAGACTTCTTTCAAAGGTGTTTTTCTATTGTAGAAGACTATTAGGCATCATCAGAACGATCTAATTCTAAATACCGGAAGTTATTATATCCTTCTCTCCGGATACTTGATATAGAAGTCATAATGACGTGTGACGTAACCCGAGTACCATCATTTGCAATGACTATTGACCTCGCAGTGAAAGCTCATGACTTGTAACTGAGTACTCGCTTTTTGTGGCACATGACATGTCATTTGAACATTGTGACGTAAACAGAGGTCGGGTTAGAGATGGGTGACCGTGATGAGTTTTATGTTTAAGGAGATCGAGGTGAAGGTGTTTTTGTATCGTCAATGTTGTATTTAAATTGTTTTTATTGTTTTATTTACAGACCAGCTGTGCCCCGCGGTTTCACCTGCGTTAATTTGAGGAAAAATCCTACTAAAATATATTCTACCAGCGCCCCCCCCCTCATGACCGCGTACCTCGTTGGTCTAGTGGTCCCAAGCGTGACTGCTGAGCATGAGGTTTCAGGTTTGATACCCGAGTCGGGCAAAGGGTTATTGAGTTTATCATATAGGAAATTCTCAGTAGCAGCACGGAGTTTGTAGATAGCAATAGGGACTTATAAAAATGTGGGTGTACAACTGTTTACACCTCTGCCTACCCCTGCGGGGAATACAGGCGTGATGCTATGTTATTGTGTCTAAGAAAAATAAAACTTAAGATAAATTGTTATTAATATGATCGGGACTATGAGCACAGGGTGGGGTGGTCTTTCGCTGGAAACCCCACAAAACAAAATACAACCGAAATGTTATTTAATATTCCAACCACAGTTCTTGCTGCAGGAGTCGAACCCACTACCAGGCAGACACTAGACAAGGCGATAGTTTTAATGTTGGTAATTAACATTTATTCTAAGTAATTAAGAAATTCTTTAGTTTGTATTCCGTGGAGATACGCGATTGGCAAACTGGTGGAACAGTGGCAATAGGTAATAGTGTCAGGGCTTTGTGGGGTAACCATGGTGATTTGTATGTATATGGGGTTAAAGATGTGTGGAATATATGCGAATGCTTAGAAAAGAAACTTAACATAACAAAGCATCACGCCTGTACACCCACATTTCACCAATGCTGTTTTTAAGTCCCATGTAATAGGTCGTGAGCCTCTTGCCAATAATCGGGCAGGATTCCAGACTTCGGGCTGCTATTATTGAGAATTTCCTTAAACAGAAAATCCCATCAACATTTGCCCGACCCGGGAATCGAACCCAGGACCTTACGCTCAGCAGCTGCACTTACGACCCAACAAGGCAGTCAACCGACCCAGATAGTAAGGTTAAAAAATCTAACAGTTAACTGACAAAATCAAAACATTAGGTTGCCTTGTATAACAGATATCGCTATTTATTATTGTTCACCGGTTACTACTCACGTGTTTAGGACTTAATAATGGTATCAAATGTGGGTGTACAATAATACACCTGTGCCTACCCCTTCCGGGAACACAGGCGTGATGCTATGCTTCTGGTTAAAATTGAAGAACCAATGTCTATGTACGGTAGACTGAAATAATTTTAAATAAACTGTTGAGACGCCTGACACCTTAGTCCTCCTGCGACCACGAACGCTGCGAAGTGTTCGAAACGTCAGGAAAAATAAACCAATAATACACGCGATTAATCCGGTTAAAAGTTGTTTTATTATAAACAATTTCTACTTGACATGGAATGAGATATTATGGAATAATTCAATAAAAAAATATTTTTTTCATATTAATATATATATATATTTATATACGTTCATATGTTTAGTTACTTATGTATGTAGGTGTACAGTAAACCATCTCCATGGTAACAAGTTGACACTGACAGCGTCTTTATGTCGTAGCAATAACGACGGTTTCCCTAGCTCATGTCTTAGTACTGACGTGCTGCTAACTGTACGTTCAAGATTATCTTGGATTCCTCATGACTAATTAAAGTTGTACTTTCACTGCCTAATCTTATTATACAATACAAGTAATTGGTTTATGCTAAACGCTATTTCACGGGCGCGTGCGCATGAAGATCAGAATTAAATTAATTATGACGCAAAAACACATACCGACAGGATTGAAAAGATTCATGTACTCATTATATTTTTAATAATAAGAAACACACGCCACGTAGGTACACATAATTACTATTCTATAATATTTTATGAGAATTCTAAACTGTCGAGATATTTTAATGGTCATAGCGCTTGGAGCATATATCTGGGAGGCGCAGGTTAGAATCCTGCTAACGACGCAGCACGCAGCTTAACACCAGTGTTTTACATGGAGCGTCTGCTTATCTGACCTCCACAACCCAGTTACTGGGTAACACGATATCTCGTGGCATGACTGGTTGGCAGACTTTAGGCCTCTGACTACCCGTAACGGCTGTCATATTTTGACAACCGGGACCGATTGTGCAACGTGCTCTCCGAGGCACGCATGGGTCTCAGTATGAAATAATGGTCACCCATCCACAGACCGAACGCAGCAAGCACAGCTTAACCTCGATCGATCGACAAGCCCCTCTAGCACATTCTAGATCATGTAAAACAGTTTGAAAAGACCTAAGTATTTACAGCTAGACTGATTATTCTTTCACACTAATTATAAAAACATTTGACACGATGTTTTCTTAAACTGCTTCAGTTATTAGGAAGCAGTGTTTACGTGAGACGTGTCATACACCTGTCGACGTGTATTGACGACAACAGGCATGTATGCGTGACAGTAAATTGTAGCGTTCGTTACGCGCACGTGCGGCCAAAAAAGCAGCGTGTAAGCAATCAATTAAATGTAATTAAATTATAACAATTAATTTCTTTCTCAATTTATTGTATTTTAAGATATGTATGTATGTTTAACAATTTCATGGTTTTATTAATTTTAAATCCTAACTTATTTAACCAATTATGAAATAAAAATTACTGATAAAATATTCAAATAATTATGGAGTAGGTAATCTACGAGGTAGGTAGGTACTGAAACTTTTACATGAGAAATTTGAAATATAGCCTTCATGTGAAATTGTAAATTAAAGTCAAAGTCAAAGGTTTTTACTGCATATAAACCATACACGTAACCGCGCACGTAAAGTATCTTTAAGTATAGGGTATTAAGCGTGAGGTCTTGAGTTCGATTCCCAGGTCGGGCAAAGGTTTATTGGGTTTTTCTATTTGGAAATTCTCAGTAGCAGCTTGGAGTCAGAAAGTTGGTGGTGTGAGACCCCCGTGCTTCGGAGAGCACGTAAAGCCGTCGGTCATGCGTCTGATTTTTCTCCGATCGTGTCGGATTGCTGTCACATAGGAATATGAGAGTGAAGGAATAGCGAGTGCACCTGTGTTTGCGCATACACTTGTGCACTATAAATATCTCCTGTGTATTTGGATAATCAGCGTGGAGTTAGGCCGCCATGACCGAAATACGGTCGGGTGGAGTATTAATATTTTTTTATTTTTTGCATGTTACAAACACATGCGGACTAAGAATTAAAAACATACGTATTGCCCATTTCCCAGCTTATTTCAAACCCCCACTAACAGTCCAGTCTAACAGTTAATAACTCAGTAATCAACACTATTGTTTAGAATCAAAGTTAATCACTTAACGCCATCGGACTATGGTTAGTGCAACCACCTTAGGGTAACAACCTTATCTGAACATCTGGACATTTGTGGAAAGAAAGAAATAAAGATGTAACCGTGTGATGCAATGTGACAATGAGTACAATTAAAATTATGTGATTTTGAGCACGAAGCTCACAGTATTTAAAGTTATTATATTAAATGGAAAAAGAATACGGTCGCGAACAGGATTCGAACCTGCGCCTCCCGGATGAATACTCCAGGCGCTCTGATCACTAAGCCATCTCGACCTCTGCTCACCACCGCGAATTCTTCTCCCAAATTTTGACACGTCTTATGGCGACGTCATTGCTATCAATTCAGTACCTATACGGGTGACCGAAGTATTGACACTGTATTTGTTAAAAGTTTAATAAATGTGATTTACTGCCACGTAGGTCTCAAGCACGACTGCTGAGTAGAGGTCATGGGTTCGATTCCCGGGTCGGGCAAAGTATTATTGGCATTTTCTATTAAGAAATACTCGATAGCAGCCCGGAGTTTGGAATTGTGCCCAGTAGATGGCAGTAGGCTCCCCACCTATAACATGGGACTTAATAACAGCATTCGTGAAATGTGGGTGTACAACTATGTAAACCTCTGGCTACCCCTTCAGAGAATACAGGCGTGATGCTATGTTGTGTTATAAATGTGATTTGAATTTCACATTATTATAGTCCTACTATATTATATAATACTATATATATTATTATAGTCCTAGGCCGAAAAATTCATTTAAACTATAAAATACAAAAAAAATGTTTGACGGCTTAGTACCTATCCCAGCAAGACGACGAAGGCTTATCTCAAGACGAGCAATTAGAAAAAATATTATATATAGAATTTCAGTTTTTTTTTTCAGGAATCATATTCAACCATAAAAGGAATACAGATAAATTTCTAACCCATTAACGCACGCGTTCCTTCTTTATCTTCAACAAAAATTTAAAACATAAAAGGATTGATCCATAACGTAGTAGAAAGGTAACTACTTAGGTTAAAGGTTTTGTATATAATCATTTGGAAATTTTACAAGGAATTATTGTATGTAAACGTCTCAATGCCAGCCAAAGAGCCGTCTATAGGGCAGGCCCATAGCAAAAAGTTACCAATAGATAATGTATACACATATTATTTTTCAATACCCTACTTTAAAAAGTCACTAGCCGACTCTAAACTATTAAACATATATTTAAGTTATGTAATTTATAAATAACTGGACGAAAATGTACAATGATTCAGCAGGCATCCGTTATGACGTAGATCACTATTAGATTCACTCCCAAAAACCTATCAGCGTTAGATACCATCTACAAGCAAAACTATATCTGACGTTCACTTCCTATCCGGCACAAAGTCGCGGAAATGAGTTCCACTTACATCTAACTCGTAACTTTGTCACAAACTTATAAGGTATCTAAACTAGTGACGTTTATTGGATGACAATCTTTGAGATTGGAGAATCGAGGTTAGGGTTGGCAGCTGTGACGTTTGACTATTGGACTTTGACTTATTCATTTTCCTGCCTGATTCTGAGTTTGAGTTATTCATTTTTTATGGTCTTCCCTCCAGATTAGTCCAGTATGGCCTGGTAGAAGATTCAAATACATTTAAACAACCTATATTATTTCCATGTCAGTTATTAGTTTTGATACAAGATAATAGAGGACTTGTCAATTTATCATTATATTCACCAGTTAAGTTTTACGATTGATAATTAAATAGTAGATCGCTGCACAGAATAAATAGTTCTTGACGCAAAGGAAAAAGGCTATAGCTTCGTAAAAATATCATACTATTATCTCTTTATTTTTATCTCCACAAATAATTTTAGACTATTCAATGATAATGGCTAATAGAAAATAGTTCAATAAAATATTTGAAGGACAATAAAGAGGAACTAAACTACAAGGCCACAAATTACAGAGTAGAGTCAAAATAACAGATCATTCATGGCAACCATTTTGATAACAAACAGAAATGAACTCATGCTTAGAAATTCAGTTTACCAATACCACAGACAGATACATTAACGATAAACGTCAATATTTGGCAACCCTACACTAAGATGGCTGCTACGTCATATGTCTCACGGGAACTCTGCGCGGGAACCGCTTCTCCGTCACAATGCGAATGTGCAACTCACGCGCATATTGTTCTCGACCAAACGATGCGAACGCGTCGGGAACTGGCCCAGAACTGTATGGTGTTCGTCTGTTTCGCTTGCGACACACAGGATCTTGGCCAATTCGATAGTGTGAAGCTACCTTAATTGTTTTGGTTATGATGAGATTTGATTTTACTTGTACATTTACTACAGTATTTATATGGGAGAAAGTTTTGTTTTTTACGTCTCACAGGTTTCTTTCGTAGAATTCACGTTTTAAATTACTATAGTGGATTTAAATTTATCATATTTCTATTTATATATTTACACAAATAATGCAAGTATCGTAGTAGCCCATTTCCCTTACTGAAGTCAAATTACATTTGATTATAGTAAGAAAAGTACGCGGATTATGTGTACGGGAAAAACATGTTACCAGGAATGTATGAGCGTGGTATGAGTACAATTATATCTATGACTATTATGTAAGCAAACAATTATGCAGCTTTCGATAATCTCTGACATTTGATAGTATCTATCGGTGAAGTAGTAACTACGGAACAATTCCCGAACTTTCGCACGTTTCCAATAATTACAGCGAGAACTTTGAAAAGATTAATCAAGCAACTCTATTATAGTTTCCTGAGAGCCACTTAATAATCGAGCGTGAATTAATAGAGACAAAATCAAATTCTAACACAAACTTCCTCATTTGAATCATCAAAAAACTAATCTATTGATCTTAAAAGTCGTTTTTAACATTCGCACGCTTCATTGTTTACTATAATAGTTGTTTTTCTGACCCCGAGGAAGACTTAGTGCGCGCCATGACACTTTCGAATACAACATGGCGGAATGAACGTTTTTCCCGCCCATTTTCACCGTGGAGGTTATGTAATTTTAATAATGAGTTGTTGTTCGA
This sequence comes from Xylocampa areola, assembly GCA_935421205.1. NCBI lineage: Eukaryota > Metazoa > Arthropoda > Insecta > Lepidoptera > Noctuidae > Xylocampa > Xylocampa areola. The sequence continues at coordinate 19,174,255 of OW285212.1, read as the reverse complement.
TTGCATGTCTAGGGTAATAGGTTGTCCGTGTTTGCATGCATCTTTTTACTATTGCGGGATCAGCAGACACGATTTTTATAAATTTCCACAATAAGCTCTTTGATAAAAGGATATTTAAAGATACATTGAAAACTTTTGCTTCTGGAATCGCTATAGAATGTTCGAGATTCCATTCTCAAGCAAATAGTGACTGGTATTACCTATTTATAGGTGACGGGCTGGTAAATCGGCGACCTATCACTTCTTATGTAATGATAATTCTAGTAGATCTAGAGCTCATTGACAACTGGAATGTGCATTGATTATTTATTATACTTTATGTACCTAGCATTCTTTGTTAATGGTTTTTAATTAATATTACGGACCCTGTAAATTCAAGTTTAAAATATAAACAGAACAATAAAAATATGGTTTAATATGTATATTTTTTAAAGAATTATAAGAGAAATCCCTCAAATCGACCACATTACAGCGTTATCGCAGATGTCGATAACATCTGAGCAAGTAATCGATATCATTTTCATTTAAGTAATGAGGTACATTAAACTGCTTCACGTACATGAGGCTTTCTACAATATACAATAATTATATTAATATACATTTTTGAACGCATTCGATTTTAATCGGCTAGCTGTCAAAATTAATGGCGGCAACTGTCAACTTGGAATGGAGAATTACGAGCGCGTACGTAATGCAGTAATTTTAGTGTTCAATAAATGTACATATTAAAGATAAAATATATGGTTTGGCAACGGTGACCATTATGATCGGCTTAAAATAAATATAGTGATTTTTATTGATTTTTAGCCTTAATACCTAGATATATATTTTTAATTATGGACAGTTTTATATACTGCAGTGTAAGTTCGCGCGTATTTGCGCCACATTTGTTTTAATTAAGAACATGTGTTGTCACATTAAAAAAAACAGGTTTCGATGAACTTTTATTTAAATATTGGGGAGTATTTTTGGCATCTGTTATGTAAAGAATTGTAACGAGTTGAGTTACCAGTTTGCTATATTTAGGCATTCAGTATCAAGGGAATGTACTCGTACTTCTGGTTTGCCAAATATTTTCAACATTACTAAATGTAGTACTCTTGCACGAACTATAAATTAACAAAATGTTTAATTATATCTGAGTGAATAACTTCGTATTATTGGCTTATTCGTGTCAAGTGTTTAACATCAACATCGGATTAGCATAACTCACTTATTCGAAATAATTCGAATCTTGAAAGCAGGTCAAATTACGGTAAAAATAATTTAAATACTGGCAACGCGAAAAACTTTACTACGAATTTACGAATTTAATTACGAATTTTATCTTGACGCTGAGATACATTGTTCAAATGAAATATTGTACCCACTGATAACATCACGCCTTCATTTCCAGAAGGGGTACTTAAAGGTGTAGGTACATCCTCATTTCACTGATATTTACGTTATTAACTCCCATGTAAGTTGGTGAGCCTATTGCCATCAACCGGGCATAACTCCTGACAATTTATAACAGAAAATCTCAATAATACTTTGATCCCACTTCAGAATTGAACCCAGGACCGAATGCGCAGCAGCCAGCATAACGTCCACCAGACCAATGCGGCAGTATTTAAATAGTGCAGCAAAAAAGAGATGACTTGCTAACGACAGTTTTTAAACATGTATGCATAAAGAAAAATATTCATAATTCTAAGAATAACTCTGTCATAATAACCATCATGTGAACACCTTTCCCATAGCGAAAGTAAAAGTTATTTCCCATTGAACATATTACTGCACCGTCCATTGCTTGCTCACAATGACATTACTCAACAACATGAGCATTGAGACGACAATGTATCGTGTTCTAAGCGATGGTGTCGTGAATTATTATGTAAGGAATGTTTGTGACCTGAGGTTTTTATGGGGCGACCTACTGTATCATAAATACATTGTTGTTTTGTATGAAACATGGGTAAATGACATGGTTATTACTTGAAGTATATTATGTGTTTTCTGGTGATAATGCGTGAATAGATGATGAATTTCCTTGCATACATTTTAAGCAATGCCTCGTTGGTCCAGTGGTCCCAAGCGCGACTGCTGAGCATGAGGTCTTAGGTTCGATTCCCAGGTTGGGCAAAGTGTTATTCAGTTTTATGTCAGGAAATTGTCGTAGTTTGAAATTGTGCCCAATTCTAAATATAGAGCTACTGAAAATTTTACAACAGAAAATCTCAATAAAACTGCCCGATTCGGGAATCGAACCCAGGACCTCATGTTATTCAGCTGCGCTTGCGTCCAATCAGGCAGATAGCGTTATTCAATAAAAATTGGCAAAACTAAAGTTATTATGTAAAACCTATTAACCTGATCTCACGTGTTGTGTTAGACAGATATCTTAGAAACGACTAGATTAAATTACGTGAGCCTTACTGTTTTGATAGACATCAAATAATATGTAAAACGTGTTGTGACTCATGTTGTATGCAAATTAATTGAATTGATATGGAAAAGTTTAGATATTTAGGCCGAATCTTTTTGAGTTGCAAAATTGATAATTTTGATAGCGAAAAAAAAAACTTATAGGAAGTATAGATGGAGCGGATTTGAAAGGATAAGGTCATAACAGAAGAAATAGTAAGTTTAATACTTCTGAACTGTAGAATAATGATAGATTAATTGCATTTATGTTTGTAAACGCACTCATAAAACAGGATTAAAATATGTAGGAGTGCGTTTAAAAAAAGAACACGGACCCCCATTTACTTGACTATGATATGGTGTGTGATGGCGGTTTTATTTAAATTTTTCTAATACACATTAATTAAACTAACTACGTGCAAGAATAAGATAAATATATAACATAAAACAACGTGGTTTAGGCGTCGAAGTGTTGAAGAAGCAGACGCAGAAGACTAGCAGCATTGCCACGTTGAATGGAATAGCTAATTCTCTGACCGAGAAACAGCCCAGCCCTCTGGTCACGCGAAGTGTCTACTATTCTTTGAACAGTAGGCGTGCCCTGGGACCCGATGACCTGATCAAATCGACCCCAAACCGCTCAAAGTCGTAGCAGCCGAAATTCGAAATAAGCGTCGCAGCAACCAACTTGATTACAGCAGTAACGCGTTGTCATAATTAATTATTGTAAAACGTTTATTACTCACGCGCATACTTTGGTTGTCCGACTAGTTTCGAACTCACAAAGTTATTTATGAGCTGAGCCCCCGGCAATGTCGCGAATCAAACTCATAATATATAAAGGTATATATATTCATAATCATTGTCATAATTATCAGTGTTGCTATAAAAAAAAACGATTATCTACTGTAATGTTAGTTAGGCTCCTTTTTTATAAAACTTATGTGCATAGTTAGATAGTGTTTTTTCATTGCTGGGAACCATAGCACCAATTGATGAAGACCAGTAATTAAAGCTAAGTTTATCAAAAAGAAAAACATAAAAGTTTACCTCCTATAATCACGGGACATTGTTTGGCGAGAAAAGTGAGTGAAATCGTGAATGGGTGCCACGGTGGCTTGTGTGATACAATAGTGACGAGAAATGTTACGCAGAACGATTACTGGACGAGATCAAGTAGAGATTTGTTATGATAAATTTAATTATCTGTGGAAGCATGTTATTGACAATCTTTGTATGTATTTTTAGTAACCAAAATATTATTAGTCTTTCAGCATAGACAAAAAAATGCAAGCAGTTTTAAACAATTTAATTTAAAAGGCGCTTGCTGAACGTGAGGTCCTCGGTTCGAGTTCTGAGTCGGGCAAGAGGGGATTGGATTTTTCTGTTAGGGAATTAAACCACCTTGATTTATTTAAGTGCTTCGGTGAAATGTGTGTGTAAATTGTAGGTGCTCATTTGCCTACCCCGTCGAGATAACGGCATGATGATATGTATTCGTTGTAAACGCTTATTTTGACAGGTAATTGATGAGTATTAGGTTCAATTTTAGCTTTCATTATTACTTAGGTACTTTAAGTTTCCTTTTCAAGTAAGCTTTGGAAATATAATACAGCTGTAATGAGTTAGTAATGATTGTTGGAAGTAGAACTGACGAGTGACTTGGTCCGTATTTTTGTCAATTTGTTTGAAGTAAGTATCATTCAATGTTAATTACCTTGGTATATAGGAGGAGACCCTTCTCAGAAGACCATTAAGACAGCATCAAATCGTATCAGATTTTGGAGAAAGGAACCAAGAATAAAGTTATATATTTGTGTCAAGAAAAATATGGTTGGCGGTATAGTATTTTTTTCTTTTTCTCTCTTTATAAACCGGCGGTTTCTTGCATTGAAAAAAAGAAATAACGTACGGAAGCGAATAATGACGAAACACCTTTCAAAATTCGAATTCAACCATCAGATAAGTCGTCAACACATACACGAAAGTTGCTCGTCACCCCGAATTCTCACGAACACGCACGAAGCACGTTACAGTTTCGCAATGTTCTGCCTCATTTGATCTTATCATTTATTATTGTGGAATCTGGCATAATTTAGGGCTTTATAGAGCTGTTTATTTGAATGTATACCTTTTGGGGTTAAGATTAGGTGGAATATTGGATTACCAGGTTAGAAGATTTATAGTGCATGTGAATTATAGGTAGGTCTATCTTTTTTATTGCCCGCTTTTGTTGATGAAAGTTGATTGCATATTAAAGGTAACACAAGATTTACAGACAGCAACATTTCATAAAAAGTTATCTGTAAGAAAAATAAGAGATCTGGTACCATGTCAGAGACCTGCGGGTGGTATAAACTCTGACACTAGGTTGTACATCAACCACACGATAAGAAGAGGACTGCTGTATCATAGAGTCTGTTCATATAAAGAACGCTTGCACGATACCTAAGTGTCAAATGATGACGTTAGGGCTGGGACGTAACGGAAAACGGAAATAGGAATTTCGATTATCGATTTGCTATTGGACAAAAAAAAATTATTATTAAAATGCAAAGTTAGTAGTAATGCAGATATTATAAACTGAAGCCTTATGGTTTAATAGGCATTTGTCACACTAAGCTGGTGTCCTAATAAATTAATTTATCTAAATAATGTCTGTCCTATGTAGCATAAATAATAACAATAGTGACTATAGTGAATTATTATGAATATTATGTAACATCTTGTGATTATAACGAACTCAGCCTAGTACCGGAACGTTGCGTGTCGTGAAATTATTTGTTTGTTATAATGTAGACCTTTGAAATGTGTGGAAAATCAGTTCACTTTTGTGACTTACGTTGGATCATATGGAGTAATTTTATGGAAATTGGAATAGTTACTTGCAACATGCTTTAAATTAGAATGACACAGGAAATAATGTAACTAATGTTTGTTTTCATTATTTTTAACCGACTTCAAAAAAGGAGGAGGTTTCTCAATTCGACCGTATTAATATATATTTTTTTTTTTTTTTTTTTATGTGTGTTCGGGGATAACTTCGTCGTTTATGAACCGATTTTGATAATTCTTTTTTTGTTGGAAAGAAGAAATCTCAACGGTGGTACCATGATAAGGAAACCAGGATCTGATGATGGATCCCCGAGAAATCGAGGGAAACCTTCGAAAATTGTAGGGGCGACAAGTGCATTTGTTATTTTTTTCATTAAGTATTTTAAAGCACTACTATTTAATGAAGGTGTGGAGTCGATCTGATGATGGAGCTGAAAGTCAGTCGAGGGAACTCTTTAAAGATTTACAGCAATTACCTGGTGTTTGGGCTTGATTAATTTGTATTCATGAGAACTTTACACCTAGATGGGTTGTGACTGTCATTAGGGGTCTGATGATGAAGACAGTCAAGGGAACTCCTGAACGTTTTACAGTAGCTACCATGTTTTGTTATGCATGTCCGTCGATATCTTTGTTTGAAAGAGTAGTCCCCAGAGGTGGTCCCATTTCAATTTAGTAAAGATCTGATGAAGACCTTGGAAGTTAGACGATGGAACTCTTCAATGAATTATAGCAAATCACTCTCAATTGCTGTAATCGCCTGTTCATGTACAGTTCATGCCACTCAATACATGCATAGCATCATGCCTGTATTGCCCGATGGGGTAGGCAGAAGTGTCCACTGTTGTACACAAACATTTCACCGATGCAGTAATTAAGTCCTAGCGGCTTTCGAAAGCCTACCCATATTATTAAATTTCTAAATTAACTTATTTATGAAGTATACAAACTTATATATGACCTATACAATATATATATAACACACTTAAAACTAAAAAGACTAAAATAAATTAATTTTAAACAAAAAATGAAAACCGCCTTCAAAAATCTACTACACTAAAAAGTTTAAAATAATATCAAAATTTGCTTATAATAAAATCATTTTAAAAGAACAATATATAATAATAATCTGTTAATTTTGGAGTCGGTGCCTGATGTATATGGGGTTTACAACCAGATACAAAGGCCGGTAACATAACCACAGCACAACGAACATAAGTGACTAACACGAGGAGAACAATAACCCTCTCCCAGTACAGGCACCGACTCCAAAATTAACAGATTATTATTATATATTGTTCTTTTAAAATGATTTTATTATAAGCAAATTTTGATATTATTTTAAACTTTTTAGTGTAGTAGATTTTTGAAGGCGGTTTTCATTTTTTGTTTAAAATTAATTTTATTACTTCTTTGTGCAATTGTGCATGGCCAGTAACTGTAGGAGAAGTGGAGAGGTCAATTGCGTGAAATTTATTTATTTCCAACAACAATCAACACTAACATAATAGGCAATCCCAATGCGTTAGTGTATTTTATAACATTAACTATTTACATAAAATATTCATGGCAGTTCCTGTAAATTCACTAACAAAAAAAAAAAACAGTTATGTCTGCCACTTCATAGAGTGTCTGTATCACGCTCTGCCTCGTTGGTCGAGTGGTCCCAAGCGCTACTGCTGAGCGTGAGGTCTCGGATTCGATTCCCGGGTCGGGCAAAGTGTTAATGAGTTTTTCTGTTAGAAAATTCTCAGTAGCAGCCCGGAGTTTGGAATTGTGCCCGGTAGATCGCAATAGGCTCACCACCTATTACATGGGACTTAATAACAGTATTGGTGAAATGTGGGTGTAAAACTGTGTACACCTCTGCCTACCCCTTCGGGGAATACAGGCGTGATGCTATGTTATGTTATGTTCTGTATCATGCTACTAATTGGCGCCAATAAAATGAGTTTACAACCTCTTTTGTAAGGTGTAAGGTAAATTTAGTTAATGAAATAATTTGTAATTATATGGTATATTTTGTGTTTTAAGTGAAGGTGGATATTATTAGACTGTGAAATAAAAAATTACATATCAAACCGAATTAATAACTTGGTAGATAGTTAAAATAGGGCCATAAAAAGTGGACCCATTAAGATTATGGGAAAATATAAGATTTCTACAGCAAAACCCAGCAATTATAAGTACTTTAAACCAAACTACAGAAATGACGCAACGCAAAATGATCTTCCGATCTACAGCAGTTTTACTTCCCAATGATAAATGATCACGGGCGCATCTCGACTATAAATCATTATGTTCGCACGGTAATTATGTCTGCGCGTGAGTTGACTGATCTCGCGCAGGCACACTGCACACCGTGCTAATGTTACGTAATGGAGATTATTATTATATTTGTTCACAACATGAAATACACACACACGTATACGCATCATTTTTAAATGATTTTAATACATGTTAAGACTATATTAATTATTATTTTCTAAGGATAATATTGAACAATAATGATATACCGTGTCATGGGTCTCCTGAGACACTCCGACTGAGCTATCATGTCATGACACGGTACTTCAAGGGTCGCGGGTTCGAGTCCTGCTCGTGTCTATTATTTTTCAATGTTTTCCTTAGAAAATAATAAATAAAGTATTCTCATGTTTACAACAAATAAAATGATCCTGTATCCAAACTTTAAGAAGACCAAAGTTAACTTACTAATTACCAAGCTTGTGTTAAGCGATGTTTAATTAAGTAGGTAAGTATGCCATGTCAATAAGTCGCGCTGTGTGTAGCACGCCTTAGCGTTAATAAGTGATATATTATTAGTACCTTTTAGTAATACATTATTATACGTCGCCGTGCGCCTGGTGAACGTGCGGGCCTGGGTTAATTGCCGCGTCGGGCAGTTTTGCTGAGGAAATCAGCCCGGATTTTGGAATCCTGCCTGGTTGATGGCAAAAGGTTCGCCATCTATTTCATGAGACTTAATAATAGCATCGGTGAATTGTGGGAGAGTCTTTTCAGAGGGCGTTAACGTTAACATAACCATAAAGTAACGTTCCTCCTTAAAATGATCGTCACTTATAAGTATGTGTACAAATCCGTCCGTTATTATGTATAAATAGTTTGTTGCTATACACACGCACTACGCAGTAAATGAATGTATAGTAATATCTTAGGTTTTCGCGATCACTACACATTATAATAAAACAACTTTTAACCGGATTAATCGCGTGTATTAGGAGGACTCCTCCTCCTGCGACCACGAACGCTGCAAAGTGTTCGAAAGGTCTGGAAAAACAAAAACAAATAATACACGCGATTAATCTAGTTAAAAGTTGTTTTATTATAATGAGTATATGAATATAACTAAAACTATAGACCTAGGCTCTCTTCGGCAAAATAATAATTAGAAACGGTGTCATTTTACAATACTTAGTTGATTATGGTACTGCTATCTATAAAATATTATCTTTATGGCGGGGTCACACCAGTTTCTTCTGAAAGTTGTAAGTATAAATATGGATGGCTATAAGAAGGATGGAGAAAACGATGGATTGTGTCAAAGATGATATGAATTGAAAGGGAGTGACTACTGCGATGATGGCTGACAGATATGTATGGAAGAAAAAGACGAAAGAATGTGTGAATGTGGCGTCGACCACAATTATGTATATATATAAGGGTACGGAGATGATAACATAACTTAATATAGCATCACGCCTATATTCCCCGAAAGGGTAGGCAGAGGTGTACACAATTGTATACCCACATTTCACCAATGCTGTTATTAAGTCCCCAGTAGTAGGTGGTGAGCTTATTGCCATCTACTGGGCATAATTCCAAACTCCAGGCTGCTACTGAGCATTTCTTAACAGAAAAACTCAATCCACTTTGCCCGACCTGGGGATCGAACCTAAGACCTTATGCTCAGCAGTCGCGTTTGAGACCACTAGACCAACGAGGCAGTTGATGATGGGATACCATAAGTTAATACTCAGTCATCAATCTTGAAACATTGATCAGACCTCGGGACGTGTATCTGCAACGATTCATTATTATAATATGGTTTAAGAATATAGTTCATCTACAAAGTTTCATCGAAATCTGTTAAGCCATTAAGGAGTGATTGAGCAACCAACATCCGTACCTACAAACTTTCGCATTTATAATATTAGTCGGATAAATGCCTTTGACATCAATTGACACAACGGTTTGGCAATAGACATATTATTGTGCTTATCTACAAAACATGTTATATAATAGACGATGATTAGCGGTACTGTAAGTGACTCAAAGGTTATAGGGGACAAACAAAAGCTTGCCATCAACATGCGTACGCACATCACGTGTGATAGGGCTGGGAAAAGTTGCGTATTCAAGTTTACTTTGGGCGAGAAACTGTCCGGGGTTAAAATTTACTTTGGTTGAAATATTAAAATATAAAAATAATAATTGTTAAAATAGCAATGGTGCCTTTGGACAGAGGTATTTTCTATTAGCGCAGATTCTACAGTCAAAAATTAAAAGTAAAGTGGAATTTATAATTTAGATTTAGCTAACGAATAATGTACATATTTATGTTAATATTATGTGTATATGTTCATTAATCAAATCCTGTCAATTTTACTTAGGCCTAAAAGTTCAAAAGTATGGAGAAAATATATATTATAATAACATCTAATCCTTGCGACAGCCCTAAGTTTCTCCGTATGACGTAAAGCGCGGAAGAGATTCGACCTTGACCTTATTGACACTTTCTAGCGGCGCGCGCGCCGGCCAATTACGTCACGTTCGGCTCGACGGAAACACTCGAACATGGATGTGCACTTAACACTCACTGTTGTAGAACAATTCCATACCAGAATTTTTGGATTCGCATTTTAATATGATTATTGAGATGCATGTTTTTTTTTGCTTAGCGTTTAGTGTGAAGTTTATGTTGCAACGTATGTAGCTATACCTGTTTTTATATTATATAAGTTATATTTCGGGTTATGTATACGTAATTATATAAATAACTGCAAGTAGAATTTTAATTACAAATTATTCTCAAGAATTTATTTGTAAGTGAGAGGCTTTAATTTAAAAAATTCCGCGAGAGGTATTAATGCATACAAGTATGTAAATATGACCTCGTTTTTTATTAATCTGCATAAGTATGTTCCAGTTTAATGCTTTCTGCGAGACAGCTCATAGGCTAAACGCCAAATGTACCAAACCATAAGAAAATCACGCCGCTCAATTCCGCAGATTGCCAAATTGTCACGACACATTGTGATGACAAATAGCACACTTAAAAAACTAAAAGCCTATATAGAAAAGCAGACAATAGAAGCGCTTTCAAAACATGTACATTTGTAAGAGAAAAATATAAAGAGTTTAGAACAAAATAGGGTTGTACAAGATGAATGACTTGTAGGTGTTACAATGTCTCGTGCGCCGTGATGCAACGCGGCCTGCGGTTGCACCAGGGCTGGCACAATCAACTTAGGTATTGTAAGATTATGCTTTGTATGAGAAACTTTTTTTTTCAATTTAAACTGTAACGGTTTTCTTATTGAATTTCAGGGATTTGGCTAATCGAATTTAATTTACTCAATCATTTAAAGTATTCGTATTTCAGTTATTTTTGTCTAGTATTTTATGATAATATCTCATGTTACTGTGGCTCTTCATTAGTGGAAGCAATTGATTAGAAATCAAACATTTTGCTGTTAGTAGTAAGATTCATTATAAATTACTAATAGAAACATTTTAAAAACTCTAAAAGCAAATTTCTATGTATAATTTTAGAGCTATCTTGTAAAGTTGCAACCCTACGTCGCGATGCGGTGTGCGCAAATGATTGTGATGCAACATGTGCCGACGGCGACGCCGTTTTCGCGCCAGTGTGATGTCGCCCTTATGTGTTTGAATGGGATGCGCTTATAATACCAAATGCGACATTAGAAAGACTTATTTCTCGTCTTCAAATTTTTTTACAAATAGTTACCTACACTTAACGCTAATGTAAAACGATGGGGTAAGCAGTAAATCAGACATCGTCCCCATAAGTTCCGACTATACTATGTATTTTCGAATATAGTATCAAAATCGAAAGTTTTCTGTCATGAGTCATATGCCCGCATGCACTGCATTGTTGATAGGAACGCGTTACATCATGCAGGTCACAGACCTATCGACTACAATGATATGTATAATAAAAAACAACAACCTAAAGTTAAAATTTTGTGAAGAGAAATAACAAGTGTGATCGGGTTTGGAACCCGCACTCTTTGGGTCAGTACAATTGCTCTATCAACAAATGCTCCACTGATCTATGCATATTTATTCCCGCACTTTTTATCCCGGCTGGACCCAATTCTGAAATCCATGCAGGCGAAGTCGCAGGCAGAAACTAGTTCAAAATATTTTTACTTTTATTGTACGATACAGATCCGTGATCATCTCAGTCCCTATACAGTGAGTGAGTGACTTGAGTTCCATACTACTATGACAGCGCGGTTGGCGCAGTGGTCGAGAGACCGACTGCTGTGCTGCGTGTCGCAGGTTCGATTCATGCACGGAGCAAATATTTGTACGATCTATAGATAATTGCTCCGGGTCTGGATGTGTTTGTGAGATTATTATGTCTGTAAACGCACCCACGATACAGGAAGAAATTCCTAGTGTGGGACATCGTTTTTAAAAAAAAAAAAAAAACTACATCATTTGAAAGATTCATCTGTATCTGTATATTGTATTTTTAACCGTTTTTTAGCATAACGTGATTAACAAATTTTATGGCAATTTGCTTTTTGTACGATAAGTAGGTCACGACATACAATCGTTTACAAAAGTTTGCTATTAAAAGTAATCTATTGTATATCTTCATAAAAACACTCGTAAATCAGAATCATCTTTTGATAGAATATCGTAATTAGCACGTTACTTTATTGTTATTGTTATTAAAATTGATTATTAATTAAATTTATCTATAGTAATATTTTTTAGTTTATAATATTTTTTCACTAAAATAGTTACCTAAATAGAAGGTTAACGTAACATAAACGTAACATCACACCTGAATTTCCGAAGAGATAGGCAGAAGTACTGTTACACATACATTTCACCGAAGCAGTTATAAAGTTACTATTTATATCATTACACTTTTATTTTGTCTATAATGGTGAACCTATGGCCTTCTACAAGGGCCACTAATCACCGGGATGCTACTGAAAATTTTATAACAGAAAAAGTCAATAACACTGACGGAAATCGAACTTGGGACTTGGCGCTCAGCAGCCACGCCTGCGACCATTAGTCCAACCGGACAGTCAGATTAATTTAAGTATTATAAATTCATCGTTGGTGAAATTTTGTCACCTAGTCTCATCGTATAACCTCGTAACTGTCTCGTGAGTTACAGGCATGTTTTACGGGAGTTCTGAATTCTCCCATATATCCGTTACTGAAGATTGTGAAAAATTACCACTGGGGTGAAAAACTTTAAACGTAAGTTAAAAGTAAAACATTCCATTTTAATAGCTAGAAGTGTCTGAAAGTTGAAATATTTATCTGCTTTCAGATTATTTTAAGGCTTTTCAAGATGCATGAATCGAAGTTTTTATCTTTTGATTTTGGCGCTCGTTTCATTTATCATTTACAATTTGGTAACTTTTTTATTTATTACTAACTGCGTATATACTGGGATAGAAAATAACATATGAAAAACAATTCTACTAAATTTTATCAAAATCTAATACACAACATAACACAAATTTTAACCGGATTAATCGCGTGTATTGTTGTTGTCTGTTTTCCGTGACGTTTCGAACACTTTGTAGCAATATATTAACATTTTTTTAAATTTTCCCTTTCATTTTATTTTCACATTGCTTTAGCATATCTACTGCAACACAGATGAGTCAAGATACTAATACAACAGATACAAAGTCTCGGAGTAATACCACACTACATGCAATCCATAGAATATTTCTGTCCGGAAGTCGAACATACGACTCAACGTAGACACTCATTGAGCCGTCAAATATAATAGTTAAACTTACCGCTAACTTTAGGTGAACCATCTTGGGGAACGACGGTTTCTTTCTGAAAAAATACATAATATATTAACTAAATGTTATCGATATTGTGTAGTAGTACATTGCACCACATGCTTTTAACATTTTTGCTCATCATAGACAAGCTATAACATACAAAGTGACTATCAACGGATGATAACCGCGATATCCAATAGGTACCTACGCAGAGACCTACGGGCGGTTTACACTGGACTTGGTTGTTCACCAACCATACGATGTGATGATGATGAACTTAATATAGGTTCACATACATTAGTTATTAATAACTAGTAGTTGCTTGTTATTGTTTCAGTTTTAATTCGAATCTAGATTTTTAGTTGGCAAATTACATTTGTTGACGTTTGTCTAATCTTAATGTAGGACAGTATTATGGATTTTTGGATAAACTTTCCGTCACAAATTTTATCTTAATACGTTGTCTTTTAGGCATCGGAAAAAAAAAAACAGTAATATTCACTTTAATTTTATTCTTTTTATCCCTTTTTAGAAGTAGCGATAATAAAATATATTTTCTTACGTATTCATCATAGCTTTGTTTACCTACTCTAATATTTTTTTTAATCATTAAAAAAAGGAAAGATAGTGGAGAGTATTTATTTGACAGTGTTTTTTCTCATAACTATCTGATGATAGATAGTATTGGCCAACTCGGTTGACCTTCCGCTCAGCCACGTACAAAATTATACTTCATAACAATAAAAATCTATTGTGTTTGCTAATTAGCGAGCCAACGGCTTTAGAGAAGCCGTAATGTAAACATACAATGTAATGTACAAGAAAGTGACCATCAAGTAGATTGTCATTCCTTATAATTATGCCTGCTGGTCTATTAATTTTTATGCCTATTCATATTCGACTCGTTAAAAAGCTTTTGCAGCTAACTTTTCTATTAAACACATCATAAAATGTTGATTACCGAGTTTTTAAGGGCTTTACCGAACCTATTACCTAGGATTAAAAAAGTGAAATCAAAAACAAAATTTTAAGGTAAAAGGCTTTTTAATTCATTGACAATTTCAACGAATTGGACATTACATAAAAAAGAAAACGTTTCTTTTAATACCAATTTGTCATTATACTAGAGAACTACAACCAGTCCACGTAGATATTATATTTTCTATATGCAACATTCAATAAAATTGAGATTAAAAAATTGCAATTATAAACAATATTTTTTTTTGTCACACTGTTTTATGAAGCTTACTGAACACGCTCTTATTTTTTTTACGATGACAAAAAATACTATTTATTTGTATTTTTTATACAAATAAATAGTATTTCAAGTGGTACAAATAAAACGTATAAAACTAAGTAATCGTGTTAATTAGGATAAAGGTTTTGAACGCAGTAAGCACTTATACCGTCCTTGACGCTATTTAACCCTACTCTGTTTTCACTTTACCTGCGTCGTTAAAACAAGCTTTTAAAACAACTATTAAGTTTGTAGTACGTAGTTAATTATTCAATTAATTTTAATATTTCGAGTAAATTAAATTTAGGAGTAGCAGAAAAGTTTCTGAAGAGCATTTAGTTCAAATGGACAAAGTAAGATAGTTTTATGTAATGAAAAGTAAATACTAACTCAGTCTTATATTTTGAATATTTTTATTTATTTTCTTCAAGGCAATACTAAACAGTTGTGATAGATGGGCTTTATGGTTATTGTTTTTTTTTAAATGTTATTGGAATTGATCCAAAAGTAACTGATGTGAAACTATGAGTTGATTTTGATTTTATTGTCAGAATTCTCGATGGCAAAAAAAAATGAACTTGAAAAATACGTATAAGATTTTTTTGAACTTAATTTCACTTTAAATATTTTTCCTGTAGATACGTACTTTTACTTATTGTTCTCGTTATATATCGTTTAATCAAAACAGATATTTAACAGTACTGTAGAAATCACTATCCCTAAGTTTTACTTATCACTCATAATAGTATAGAATAGAATAGAATAATCTTTATTGTACACCAATAGAGTAACATTTATAAAATACAATTATTAATTAAGGGTACAAGTAAGTATTTGTCGTTTTAAAAAAAATTACAGAAGTTCTTAGTACAAGAAGATGGCAGGATATTGTATTTTATTAACATAATGATAAGGTATCAAAATAAATTATTTTAATGCAATTTGCGGTGAGCTGACGTCACAGCCGTAAGCGAGAGATCACAAGCAATTGTCGCAACTTATAATAGTTTTGTTCACAAATTGTTTGCAAGCTCTGTTATTATAAAATAATAGAATTATATTGTCACGATTTGACGACAAATCATCTTCTGGTTGATATTGCAAGTAAATTAATAATCACATAGAATTTTATTTTATTTTTGATCCACCGGAACCTTTACTTTTCAGATTTTTTTAAATTGAAACTTGTTTAATTAAATTTTTACTTGTCTTTAATAATAAGTCAGCCTAAATTATATTAAACTAAGTTTACATTATGAGATTAACGTACGAATACGTATTCGTACGTTATTAATATAAAATATCTTACCCTATCCCTAATCGCACTATCCTTTAAAATAACACTTAATCCATAAGTTCTGTCCATAACTACTTCACTATAGCCTACAATAATAAAAAATAACACTACAAACTTACCAAAAGTTCACAGAATCCGAAACACACAGTTAACGCAAACAAATTAAAAGTTCACAAACTTCGCAAAATCTCGTATAACTTCGGACCGGCCCGCCCACGTGACGTGCGCACGCGGCGATGCTGTGTAGCGGGCTGCGCGCGCATCTTCGCTTTATACGCAACCCCCCTCCCTGTAGCTCGGCTAGGATATGTAATGCCACTAAATATGCTCTAATAATTGGCCTAATGATAGGTGCGATCATGGGATGGCTGTTCGAAGGGAAGTGAGAGGTCAGTTGAAGATGGCCTTGCTTCGAGATCTTCGCAGCTTTCCTGAGGATTTTCCTGAGAAACGAGTGTATTATTCATGATTTTGGGAGACAGCTAAATATGTTTTGCCTCATTTTATTAGTAAACGACATTTTTTTGCCTACCTCGTTGTTCTAGCGGTCCCAAGCGCGACTGCTGCACATAAGGTCTTGGTTTCGATTCCCAGGTCGGGCATAGTATTATATTTGAGTTTTTCTATTTGAAAATTAAAATGGTGAAGGAAAAAATACTGAGGAAATCAGCACACCTGTGAGTTGTTCTCGATCGAGTTTAATGTCATGTCAGAGACCTATGGGCGGAATAAACTCTGTCACTAGGTTGTTCATCAACCACATGATAAGAAGAAGAATTAGACAATTCTCAGTAGCAGCCCGGAGCTTGGAATATGGCAATAGACGCACCACATGACACTTAATAACAGCATTGTTGAAATGTGGGTGTAAAACTGTATACACCTCTGCCTACCCTTTCGAGGAATACAGGCGTAATGCTATGTTATGTTACTTTTGGTGTTAAAATTCTTCATATACGACGGGGCGGATTCCGATCGAGTAAAATCACACGGACTTCCAGTAAGTGTTGACCTTTTACCGCGGATCCGGGATCACAGTTGCATGCACCGCAACCTTTATCCACAGTTAAATACCTCGTTAATACTTTTAGACTCTACTATTAAAGAAATTATAACTACTGAGGTGAAGGGTCTCATTCCCATTTCCTTTTAATGTTCTGATCTTAACCTTACCTTACCTTAACCTTAATGTAACCAAAATTGGGAGAAGACACTGATCCCTGTAACACAGGTTACAACCTAGCTCAGGCATCAGGACTTCAATATATAAATGTAGCATGGTTTATTACGTCAAAAAATGATTGTTATTAATATTATGGAACAAACGCAGCGTTCTCCGTCCTCAATAAAACATACATGATCACACCTCATTGGCACCTATTTCAGGGTTTAATTCTGGTTATAATGTTACTGAGAAAGGTACCACTTATTCGATGTCTTAATATGTTATGCTATCCAAGATTTGGCTGAACCTATTTTTATGACAACCCGCAGTGAGCTAGCGTGGTGATCATTGCTCGTGCCTTCTCTGTATAAGAAGAGGCCCTTGTCCTGCAGTGGGATAGCTTTGGACTGATTACGTGATGCTAGCAAGTAAACTATCAAGACTCTTAGTTCTAAAAATAAATCTAGTATCAAAAATTTACTACGTGTAAACGTGTACGTCGAATTTTTATGTTCGAAGTACATCATTAAGATCACAATACCAGAACATACTATGCACAGGCACATTTAAAACAAGCTTATTAAAAAAAGTGTGATCTGTATGGCTCCTGTTATCTTTAATAAAATTCCTGATCATATTGAAACCTTGCCATTGATGAAATTTAAAAAATGTTTTACAGAATTACTTGTAGACAAATGTTATTATTCTGTTCAGGATTTCCTAAATGATACATTTTAATCACCTATTTGCCTTATTTAACTAAGTTGTATAATAATTATTGTATTTGCATGCCAACAAGGCAGAATGTACACGGTTCTTTATTATGTTATTTTCGATCCTATTTGTTAATAATCCTGCATTCATAGCAAATAAAGTCCTATTCTATTCTATTCTATGTTGTACGTTAGATCATTCTAAAGTACATCTTAACAATTCTGTTTACTTAGAAACTATAAGAAAGAGAAAGAAAATGTAAAATTTTCTGCCTTGTTGGTCTAGTGGTCCCAAGCGCGACTGCTGAGCATGAGGTCTCTGGTTCGATTCCCGGGTCGGGCAAAGTGATACTGAGTTTATCGGTTAGGAAGTTTGGAATTGTGCCCGGTAGATAGCAATAAGGTCATCAACTATTACATGGGTCTTCATAACAGCATTGGTGATACGTGGGTAACTATGTACACCTCTGCCTACCACTTCGGGGGATACAGGCGTCATGCTATGTTGTTTTCTGTTCAAATGCTTACACAGTTAAAGAGTTTACTGAGAGAGTAAACAAGTTCGTTCTAGAACTAAAATAAAATAAGTACTGTATATTTGATGAGGATTGCATTCATTACAGCCTGTAATGAACTGAAGTCTTGAAACTTGAAATTGGTTAAGAGGAACACAAAGAGCAGTTTCAAGTAAATACTCATTATGACGGCGTGGATACCGCTTAGCTTGGAGATACCCAGAACCTTTGAGTACTGTACTGTACTTTTGAGGTCTCGGCAAAGCACTAATTTAGTAAGTTATTTTTAAAGTTATAAATTTTTGTGGTAAATGAATACGGTTGTGAGCAGGGACCACCAGAGCACCTGGAGTATTTATCCGGGAGGCGACTTTTGAGTTCGCTATGCATACGTTAATGTTTTTCGAAGATTTATCTGTATTTGTTAAGGTAATTGCATCTGTACGACCTTGTATTAACTGCAAAGTTAGTCGTGTCGTTTCGGTCACCTGTATAGGGACTGAATAGATAGCACGTCACCAAAAGACGTATAAAAAATACGGAAGAAGAATTCGCGGTAGTGAGCAGAGATCGAGATGGCTTAGCGGTCAGAGCGCCTGGAGTATTTATCGGGGAGGCCCACGTTCGAATTCTTTAAACAAAAAAAAATAATTATAACTTTAGAGTTCGCTGTGCATGCGTTCATGCTTTTCGAAGATATATCTGTATTTATTTTTAATTTTGAATCGTGTCTTGTTTATTCATCAAAGTTATTTTCCTTATATTATTCTACATATTCTCATTTGATTAATTATATTATTGAGTTATAATCTAGAAATGAATTAATCGAGGAAAAATATAATTCACGTGAATTCCGGATTAGGGATTTCCTGACATGTTCTTATCAAAGCTGATGACGAAAATATATCTGCGTAGCCTTTTCCTAATTACATTGGGGTCGGATTCCAGTCAATCCGGATACAGCTTAATACCACTATTTTACATGGGGCGACTGCCTATCTGACCTCAACAACCCTGGGTAACACGATATCTCGTGGTATGACTGGTTGTCAGACTTTCAGGCCTCTGGCTACCCGTAACGGCTGTCATAGATCTTAATTTGACAACCGGGACCGACGGATTAACGTGCTCTCCGAGGCACGGAGGGGTCTCGGTTCGAAATGATGATTACCCATCCACAGACCGACCGCGGCAAGCGCAGTTTAACCTCGATCTATCGATATGTGCAGCTGTTACTTAACCACGAGCCCCTCCGTTGGTGCTAGATGATGATGAAAATATTACCGATTAATTTGGAAAAAACTGCCTCGTTGGTCCCAAGTGAGTCTGCTAAGCATGAGAGGTTCTGGGGTCAGATTAGCAGCCTGGAGTTTGGATTTGCACCTGTAGATGGCGAGAGGCTCACCACCTGGGACTTAATTAAATAAATACACCGCTGCCTACCCAATTGCGGAATATAGGCCTAATGCATGATATTATACTGTTACAAACACAGACCTGCCTGATTGGTCTAGTGGCGGCAAGCGAACCTGTTGAGCGTGAGGTCCTGGGTTCGATTCCCGGGTCTGGCAAAGTGTTATTGGGTTATTTTATCAGAATATTCTCAGTAGCAGCTTGGAGTTAAGAAGTTGATGGTGTGAACCCCCGTGCTTCGGAGTGCACATCAAGCTGTTAGTCTTGCGCCTGATCTCTCTCTGACCGTGTCGGATTGCCGTCCCATCGGACCATGAGAGTAAGCAGTGATAGCCTAATGGTATGACCGTTGGACTGACAAGTCAAAGTTCGCTAGTTCGAATCCAAGGCACGCACCACTGTCTTTTCGAAGTCACGTGCATATTATACATTAATTATCACTTGCTTAAATACGGTGAAGGGAAACATCGTGCGATGATGATGAGATGTTCTCGATGGTGTGTAAAGCCAGGTGGTTTAAACTCTGACACTAGATTGTTCATCAACCACACGGTAAGACGAAGAAGACTATGAGAGTGAAGAAAGAGGGAGTGCACCTGTGTTTGCGCACTAAGGTGTCGCCTGAGTACTTGAGTAATCTCCGTAGAGATAGGCGGTCGAATAATTCGGCCAGGACTATTCTTATTATATTCAGTGTACTATTACACTGTTATTTAACTACATTCCCAGTCCCATGTAATTAGGGGGTTGCTTGAGACTTTTGGTAACAAAACAGAAACAATTAACGACTCCTGACCTTTAGCTGTTGACCGCCAGGGGCACCGGGGAGTCGTAAAGAATTATATTCTAAGTAAAATAAAAGTTGATGTTAACTTTTACATTTATTCCAAGTGAAGGCTGGCGGCGTGTCATTAGAAAAATAAATAACAGAAAACCCATTTCTTGCAATGTGTCAGAAAGTTATTCTAACGGTTGGTTAGTTCTTTAAAATACATAAAAAAAAATTACAAAAAAGTAATTGGTTAGTTCAATTAATGTTCACAGACGTGTCAAAATATGGAAGAAGAATTCGCGGTGGTGAGCGGAGGTCGAGATGGCTTAGTGGTCAGAGCGCCTGGAGTATTCATCCGGGAGGCGCAGGTTCGAATCCTGTTCGCGACCGTATTCTTTTTCCATTTAATATAATAACTTTAACATACCGTATTACAGCGTGGATATGTTATACTTGTACATACTTACAAGTTTTCACATATTTAATATGACGTTTTAAGCAGTGGCTCTTCTGATCATTGATTTGTTGTGGTTTTGCATTAGCGATGTAAAAACCGGTGACACAGCCAAAGTTATGAGTTTCATGAAATTAGTTTATTTGTCACTCAACGTGATGCTCTGCGAATGAGACATTTCTACGTAAAAAATTGTGTTAAAGGAATATTTTTATTGTGTTAAGAGCTAGGATCTCCCTTGTGTTATTCCAGATGGAAATAAGTCCTGTACATTCATACATAGCATCACGCCTGTACTCCTTGAAGTGGTAGGCAGAGGTGTACACTGTTGTACACCCACATTTCACCAATGCTGTTATCAAGTTGCCATCTACCGGGCACAATTCCAAACTCCGGGCTGCTACTAAGAATTTTTTAACAGAAAAATTCAATAGCACTGCCGGACCCGGGAATCGAACCCGAGACGTTATCCGACAGGGCCGGAGAGAGATCAGGCGCAGTACCGACTTTAAAGGCTCTCCAAAACACGGGGGTGTCACACCACAAATTTTCTGATTCCGGGCGACTACTGAGAATTTCATAACAGAAAAACCTAATAACACTGCTCGACCTGGAAATCGAACCCAGGACCTCACGTTCAGCAGCCGCGCTACCTAGACCAATGAGGCAGTCGAGGCTCTCAAAAATTATCACTCATCTTTCCTATAAGTAACTCTTTCTAATTTTTGATGAAATTTCAATGTGTTAATAAGTTCCGGCTTGTTTCAGATCGACGGCGAGATAAATCATTAGTTTCAAGTTCTAGTTTAATGCGGCCATTTGTATTCATAGTTGGCGCCACTTGTCGCGGCGAGAGTTACCCATGCGCAGATTAACGCGACGTTTCTTTGGTGGTTTTTCGTAAAGTAAAATGCTGATTTCGGAACTGTTTCCAATATATTATGTAGATTTGTTGACCTGATAATTTGGACAGACAATGGCTCAGTTTAAAAGGCGATTTGTAAATATCTAGACTCTTGAATGCACGCTATGAATACCGAACTGTTTTTTTTTAATCCTGAAGGTCACAAATATTATCTGTACTACGTCTAGTGAATAAATGTATGTGTTTATGTAGACTGCAACTGCATTTTACAGGTATTTAGGCTACAGACTACAAAGGCATGTTTTTACATCCAATCTATATTTTTATAACAAAGTTCATCAAAATTGGTTTAGCGGTTACGACGTGAAAACGTTAAAAATAAAAAATGTGAAGCGTGTCAAAATTAGTTAAGTAAAGAAACCTTTGCAGAGCCTTCTAAGCATCAGATATTATCAGAAGTCGTGACATACCTACGTCATGTGGGTGTCAACAGCCTCGCCAACGACCATATTATGGTCGTACGAACTTATTATGGTCGTTTTGTAGTCCTTGACCATGTTCTAGGTTAAGTGTTAATTTACTGCAATGTCATGTGTTTCATATTTTCTATTTTCAACACCTATTTTGGCCGACATGACTCAGGAATATGTGTGCTTGTTAATTTACTAGTTATTATAGCTGGGGATTTGTATTCAATTTAAATCCTACGAATATTGAGTTGACTGCCTCGTTGGTTTAGTGGTCCGAAGTGCGACTGCTGAGCAGGAGGTCTCGGTTTCGATTTTTGGGTCGGGCAAAGTGTTATTGAATTTTTCTGTTAGAAAATTCTTAGTAGCAGCCCGGGGTTTAGAAATGTGCCCGGTTGATGGCAATAGTCTCACCATCTATTACATGGGACTTGATAACAGCATTGTTGAAATGTGGGTGTACAACTGTGTACACCACTGCCTACCGCTTCGGGGAATACAGGCGTGATGTTATGTTAAGACACTGTCTTTCCCTTCCCTTAGAGGAACTGCCACGAAGTATTGCGTATGTACCTTTTTGTTGTGTACCTATCCATATCTTTACTATTAAAATAACAGTCGGAACAATACTCGGGACCTTTTATTGGAGTCACATTTCCGAACTAATCAATTGTAATCTTCCACTATACGATCTTCTTCTTCTTTGTCTGTGCCTTACCATTATTTGGGGTCGAGTTTCCTCGTTTTATGCGCCAGGAAAGTCTCTCCTACGTCACGGTGGACCACCAAGTAGCTGGAGGATGCCCCACACCTCTTTTGGTGTTAGGGAGTGCTAACGCTTTCTTTACAGGATGTTCGTCACCTCGCCTCATGACATGGCCGCCTCATGAATCTCTCACTATACGATAATCTCATAAATAATTATAATAAAATTTAACTGTTATCCGTTGCGTAAAAATAATAGCGTTATATAGAGTTATTGTCTCTTTTGTTTTATGTGATCACAGCCTAATGTTAATTGACATTATTAACTTTGATAGTGATCAATTATTTTGAAATTTATTATGTTTATATGTCAGAGAACTTGTAAAAGTGTTGTTTCCCATGAAGGCCATAATAGGGTGCTGATATGTAGGTGTTCTGGTTCTGAAAGAAGCTAAAATAGCCAATTATTATTGTAAGTCGGCCTGCATTTAGGGTTGAGGCAAGGTGAGAAGTAAAAATCAGGGTGTGCCTGTGCCATGGACACGGCCGTGTTTCACGAAAAAAAAAATCAAAAATCAATAATATCTTTATTCAAATTAGACCATTAGAAATGGTAGTTTTTGAATGTCATAAATAACAATAAGACAGTCCCCCAAAACGCCCACCCTTCAAAATAGATGTAATGGTTATTGTTTGAATAATTTTAGCAGCGAAACGATCTCAAAATGGCGGCTCTTCTCCTACCGCCGCGCGCGATGCGCAATAGTCTTAACTCAACGTAACGAATTCTTTGATCCTTTAGCTATCCAGTGGTGTAATTACAATTTAGATGTAGATGATAGATATGTAGCTGCAACACCAACCTTTATCTCCCGATTTTGTTATCATCAGTTTTCTGAATCTCCCGCTATGGAAGCTTTAAAGACGTATTCATGCCATAACTATTTCCCCCTTACTATAAAACGAAGGCCATAATTCAAAATCTGTCGTTAGAAATAGCACAGTACGCGACAAAAATCAGGAAACATATCGATGTTTGATTTAAATTCGATATAAAGAAAAGTAAGAAAGAAAAGATTTTTTATTTTGTACCAGTACAGGAAATTACACAAGAGATTTCTGATAGTAATTTAAAAATGATACCTATATCTAATAAACTTATAAAATAACATACAAACAAATATCCTGTACCTGGCCAAAAAAGGCCACTATCTCAGCGTAATGCTGCGACATTAATTAAAATGTTGCAGCGCTGGTATTGTGATAGGATACACAGGATATGCAGGTAAATCTTTTAAAGGCATTATCGCATGCGTAGCAAACTCTAAACTCATATATTTTGTGGAAAGAAAAATACGGCCGTAAGCAGAATTTGAATAGGGATTGTACAGATGGAGATCATCATCACCAAAAAGACGTAGTCAAAATGTGGTAGAAGAATTTGGCGTCGTGAACATAGGTCGAGATGGCTTAGTAGGCAGAGTGACTAGAGATTTTATCCGGGATGCGTACTTCAAATCCTATTCAAACCCCTTTTCCTTTGGTAAAATATGTATAAGTATTTTTGTGGTTTTTGATACTTAGTCACTTGAATAAAAATGTTTAAATAAATAAAATATATATATAGAAATGTCTGCAATCAAACTGTCTGAAATATAAAGCATTATTATCATTATTTAACTACATAAACCTAAAATGGAAAATGCAGAAGTCATTACATCATCTTTCGCAATGAACAACAGTATAAATTAGATTTGTATACTATCGTATCCCAATAAAAATAGACGATTTTACCAAAACCCTGGTACCGAGAAAACAGAATAATTGGCAGAAATCAAACCCGGGACCTCACGCTCGGCAGTTCCTTTTGTAACCTAGACCAATAACCAATAATACAGGTTAGATCTTAATACTCCTAACTTAATCTATCAAGTCATTTTTTTGTCATTAAGCTCGGATGTTCACATTTCAAAGCCTTGTACATTATCTAGAACGTTTTTACTATCACATCACACAAGTGATTATGAATAAAATGAAAGACACATAGTGCTTCCTCTCTCCCACATGGCTGTGCCCGACAGGGTCCATAATGATCTAACTGATTGTATTTACCACCTAAATTAAATTGTGGAACGCAGTAAATATTGAATTGAATTGAATTGAATTGTTTCTAAAATGGTTTAGTAATGGCATATATTAAATTTAAATTGCCATAAATAATGTGTTATATCGCACGATATCATTTACAAATTGATTTTGCAAAAGTAGATTAATAATGCACAGTGGTTTAAAAGCGGTTGCGTGGACAAAGTGCGGGAGAATAGTTTATTTGTGAAGTTGGATTTTTGTTATGTAATTTTTTTCTTGTTTTGTGAAGGACATATGTGGTTAATTCGAGCGTAATTTTTGTAAGTAGCTGTGGATTTATCCTCCATTGGTGTGAAATTTCATATTGATCCTTTGCTTAATGTTATATAAAGTGACGTAAGTACGTTAAGCTGTATTTTATTACATACATTAACATGCAATAAGATTCACTATTTTAAGTAAAGTTCCGGTTTTATTAAAGTCGGTTTGTGATATACATTAATATTTTACTAGGTATGTTAAATTATTATTGGAATCTTCTTATGAAGATTGTCAGATTTAAACCACCCGTAGATCTCTGACATCGCTTTACACACCATCGAGAATATCTCTCAGGTGTGCTGGTTTCCGCACGATCTTTTCCTTCACCGTTTTATGCATGTGATAATTCGTTTATAATACACACATGACTTCGAAAAGTCAGTGGTGCGTGTCTTGGATTCGAACTTGCGAAGTTTGACTTGTCAGTCCAACGCACTAGGCTATCACTGCTATTATTGGAATGATAAACAATTTGAATCGCACCGCACTTGAATATGGAAATTAAAGTTGACAGTAGCACTGTCGCAATATAAAAAATTTATTTGAGTCTTTATAAAGGCCACTTTATTGAACGTTTCTTTGCGTACACATCAAAACTTGTACTGAATCGACGTGTTAAAGAATTTTATTGTTCAGAACAGAAACCATTATTTTGTTTTCCTATTTTTTGACATTAATCAATCATCCTTTCAGATCTTTTAATTTCAACTAGGTAGAAGGTGAAGTTTTTTTTTGAAATTGCGTTAAGCATGCGTGCCAAAAGCAATTTGTGATATGCGTGTCTGCACATTGGTAATATTTCGTAGTAAAATTATAATATATTTAATCGATTTTCTGTATAATGCTCATGTTGGTAGTATTTACGTTGTGTTGTTTCGTCACTTATTTTTGGGTTAATTCTCAGACATTCACGAGTACTAGTGCTGTTTTTTATTTCTAAGCTTCACACCGCTCGTTTATATGGTAATTTGACAATGGCAAAAGGAAAAAATTATATTATGTAGTTTTTTGTAGTTTAGGAAGTGATATAAGAATAGAATAAAGGAAGTAGGTGGAATTCAAATAATAGGTACTTCATTCTGAATGACTGAATCAAGTTTTGTGGGCTTAATAGTAAATAAAATTTGGGTCAGCAAAAATTTATAAAATAAATAGCGAAAATCTATTTATTTACTATTTACTTTTTGACGATAAAATGTTTTTTTCATAATATTTATTTATTATGTTTTTGCATTTATAGAAAATTATTTTCTACTTTTTAGTTCGAGTAGTTATAAAAGCGTATTTTTTAGGTTTTTAAACTATTTTTTTTTTTACTAACATTGAACTATGGTTAAGCTATACAAAATAATTTCCTTTCGTTAATTAAGCACCTATGTATAACTACGCTAATTTTGCATGCCGATGTTACGGTGAAACGTGCAGCACTATGTCTTATTATATAAAACCTTTAAAACCATGTTTCTCGCAAATAAACATTCTTATTCTTATTCTTATTCTTATTCGCAACCTCATTTCGTGTCTTCAATAAACTTTGACACCCGAACAAAACATTTCGCTTCGCATCACACTTCACATTCGAAAGCTCAATCAAAATTGACCCAGCAATTTAGTCACATTGCACAGCAAACACATTTCCCACACTTTAAGTAAATATACAACGGTCATGAATATTGCATCAACCACGTGTCTCGTGACGTAAGCATTCGCGGTAAACAATTGGCGCGGTAATCGATTTAACGCACACCGTGTAAGTGAGACGGTGTGGAGTGGGAACATTGTGTCTGCCGCTGCGTTATTGTGTACCACTGTGCATTGTGACCGAAGGTGATTGATGGATTTTGGAAATGTTGGAAGTGTATGAAGTTTTTATGTTATTACTTTAAGAGGACTTTTACTTCGTTTTAATTTTTGGGTGTGAATTTTTTGAATGAGAATTAAATAAATCTAAATTCCGTTTTATAATATAGTATCACACCTGTATGCCCGATGGGATTGGTAGAGGGCATCTCAGTTAAAATAATTCCAAACTCCGTGCTGCTAGGGGAATTTTCTAATTAATAGAAATCAAATCCAGAACGTCACGCCCAGTAGCCGTGCTTGCGACCACTAAGCCAATGAGGTGCGATTCTTGTCGGGCAAAGTGTTACTGAGTGTTTCTGTAAGGTAATTTTGTATGTGCTCCTGCCATTCTTGTATTTTTGGTGTACAGTAAAGAGGATTTATGTTTACGTAATTCCCAGTCAGCAGCCCGTGCCTGTATGCACTGTTCTCCTCTGCTGAATCCTTCGGTGGCAGGTGTTCCTATGTATTTAATGCTTCAAACACCTTTCAAATCGTATACACATACATACATACATACAATTCAAATGCAATGTAACGTTTTTCACACTTAAGTACGTAATGGATATCATTAACAAATAAGATTCCAGCGATAATCAGTTTTATAAAATACTTTTAACACTTCGCTTTCTCATTGCAAGCCCTTACATTACATTAATGTTATGTCACAACTTATTACATATTACTTACCTGTAACTTAACAGGCCTTAAAATAAGTTACATTTAAGCGCTGTCACCCGGTGATCTGATAAGTAATTACTTTTACTTACGAAATCAATTATTTAACTTCTTGAATTTTTGCGCTCTATTTTTCTTTCAGGGTCCAGGTGATCTGTATTATGACATAACACAGCATGTCGCCGCACGCCTTTATTCCATGAAGGAAAATAATATAATATAAAATAAAATATATATTATAATAACTACGTGTCAGGAGACATATATATATAAAATAAGAAATAAAATATAAACACACAACTATAATATTATGTGGAGCGGCCGTACGCAAGCATAAATAATAAAGTGCTAACATTTATATAAATAGAAAGAAAGAAAGAAAGAAGAAAGAAACGTTTATTTGCGAGAAATGTGGATAAAATAAGGTGTTACAAATATAATTTTAGCGCAGCACATTTCACCATTCCGGTATGCAAAATACAGTAAATGATAATAAAACCAATTGAAATGTACACATGCAGTAACTTAAATACTATGCCTAATTTATACATGGCAAAAAGAGAGAAATACCAATACACGGCTTTCTAAAGGATTACAATTCAAAAAATTCTCTAATACTATAGAACGTGTGTTCTGTTAGCCATAATTTTAGTACTCTTTTCATTCTACGTAGTGGTAACTCTCGGATACATTTAGGCACTTTATTAAATACTTTATTACACATCACATAACTATTATTTCGGAATAGTGATGACTTACAGGTAGGCATGAGTAATCTAGTAGGATCTCTTTTGCCAATAATGGAATTGTCACGAGCATTTATAAAATGATATGAAAACTTTTTTACATGGACACAGATTTCGAAAATATACAATTCTACGAGTGTACACAAAGTAAGCCCGTACACACTTTTTCTGACTGATAAAAGCCTTACTTACATCACTCGAATTGCCCCAAAGTAATAACCCATATCTAAGTATAGATTCGACATAACCATAGTAAGCAGTTAGCGCAGCAGACTTACCGGCAATACGTTGTAAGTTACGAAGAGCATACACAAATTTATTTAGTTTAGTGGAGACATTTTTGACATGTACTTTCCAGTTGCAGAATTGATCTACATGTATCCCCAAGAACTTTATATCTGCTACTTTATTTAAGTGTTCGTTATCATAAATTATGCTTAAGTTTTCGTGTATTGTTTTATAATTGGAAAATTGAATGTATTTAGTTTTTGAAATATTTGCGCAAAGGTTATTTGATTCCATCCATGTCATTATTGGTTTGATTGCATTATTAACTGTTAGATTGAAATCGCTGCATAAGTCATTTTTAGCTATTATTATTGCGATGTCATCTGCAAATAATATCGAAGGGTACGGTGTTACCGTTGGGAGATCGTTTATATAAATGATGAAAAGGAGAGGTCCGAGAATACTGCCCTGAGGCACCCCATATTTGTTTTTTAGAAGCTGCGATCTAAATGGAGTCAAGATTGCGTTCTCGTCAACTCGTGACATTTCTACGTACTGCTGACGGTTACTCAAGTAGCTTCTAATCCATTCTAGGGCGGGACCTCGAATTCCATACCTTTCACATTTATCCAATAGTATGCTGTGATCTACACAGTCAAAAGCTTTTGACATGTCAAAAAATATGGTAACTACTGGGGTTTTCCTATTAATGTACTGTGTTACTTTATGTATCAGGGAAAAGACTGCAAGTGTAGTTGATTTTTCTTTCTGAAAGCCGTTTTGTTCTTGTCGCAGAATTTTGTATTTTGATAAGAAGTTGTATATTCTAGAGTACATGACCTTTTCAAAGATTTTTGAAAAGATCGGTATGAGTGTAATTGGCCTGTAATTTGTAAGTTCGTGATGGTCATCTTTTTTAAAGAGCGGTTTGACGATAGACGTTTTCAATTTTTCTGGAAATGTTCCTTGTGCAAAAGACAAATTTGTTAGATAAGTTAGGATAGGTGCGATAATGTCTGCGCAGTTCTTTATAATATTTGTAGAGACTGAATCGATTCCAACTGAATTTGTGTTATTTAACGAGATAATAGTTTTAAGAATTTCGTTGACTGTACAAGGAATTAAGAATATTGTAGAGGTTGTCTGACTTATATTTGTATTTAAAGAACAGTTAATTTTAGGTTTTCGTGTATTAGTTGCAGTATTTACGAAGAAGTGGTTAAACTGATTAGCAATTTGAAATGGATCTGTGATTTTAGAATTATTTGCATTAATATAATCAGTGTTAGTATTATCAATATTATTATATTCTTTATTTTTAATTATATCCCATGTAGTTTTGCATACATTTTTTGATTTTTTTTATAAGATTGCTGTTTATATTTCTTTTTGAAACGTGTATACACAATTTTAGTAATTTCGAGTACTTTGTATATTTACGTTTGTTTGTATAATTTTTGTTATTATAATAAGTGTATCTTAGTGTTCTTTTACTTTTGCTTGATATCTTAATCCCTTTGGTTAACCATTTAGGAGTATTTTTATTTGATCTGATTCTAAGTTTGTGAATTGGAAAACACAGATTATAGAGCAAACAGAACATTTCATGAAAGTTGTTAAAAGCTAAATTAAGATCCGAAATATTCGTGACATCATTCCAAGAGAGGGACTGTAGTGCCTTTCTAAACTTATTGATGTATTCTACACTATAATTACGTCTGAATAAAAACTGAATTGTTTTATGACTGTGTACTTTTACTATAGGAAAACTAATTGTTTGACAGGTATTATGATCCGAAAGAAAATACTCATGTACGTCACTACTCACATTTTCAATATCAGTTTATAGTATAGACATTTAGTATTTCAGTATAGACATTTATGTAAGTATATTATTTATAGCCCGGTTAGTGGAGTGTAATATTAGGAAAACATCAGAACCTGGCGCATGGATAACATTTGGTATGGCATAGCTAGATAGAAGGAGATCGTATCGGTGACGGTTACCACCAACAGCAGTATTCCCAATGAGGGTTGACGTCAGGCAGGCGGCCGGTCTTAAAACATAGCCAAAACTTTAGCAGCATGCCAGATATAGGTATGCTGCGCCGACCCCAAATAAATTGGGATAAGGGCAGGGGGATGATGATTTATATAAATAGATCTTTAACAGAAACTTTTACAAGACAGCTTTTATAAGACTTGATGGCTCCGGCATTTTCTATCTGACTTTCTCTGGGAAGAAATGCCGAAACAAACTTAGAGGTCAACGTCTCTTTTATAGCAGAAAGAAAGAGTTATAGCAGCTTGCTAGCAGCAGTGACCTGTCCTATTTGACAGCACACCCGCATTTCTCAGATAGAGTTTCACTGGATTTGTGCCCAGCCTGGGCCTTGCAACGCCTTAACGGTGCAGTAAGGGTGGGCTCTCGTTTCCGACTATGATTAGATATATGCTTGTGACTGAGAGTGTAAGGGATGCCGTCACCACTTTTTGCGAAGAGGGGATGCTCGCGAAGAAACCTGCGGATAGGGAGAGAGAGGCGAACCCCCCTCACTCCTGTCGTAGAAGGTGGGAAGGGAGCTGAACGATCTACTGCCACTCAAAGCCGTAGCCTGCGAGCGACGAGCTGGGGTAGTTTGTCGCCCGAATAGCGACGTCAACATGCTCTGCATGGGCGCGCACTTTGAGTGTCTCTGTAGGCTAACTTTGACCAGCCTGCACAAATTAATAACGAGGTTTGTTGATACCTCTGACGAATCATGACGGGATAAATCCCGGCATCCCGGTAAATATTAGAGGAAAGGTGTGAGGAGAACCGTGTGGTTCTGGTCGGTAGCATCCATGATGGATTTGCAATACAAAATAAAGGATTAGGTGTATCTGAATGATGTCTTGTAAATAATAGCTATAGCAATGACGTTGTCAAAAGACGGGTTAAAATAAGGTGCTGAGCAGAGTTTGAGATGGTTTAGTGGTCAGAGCGCCTGGAGTATTTATCCGGGAGGCGCAGGTTCGAATCCTGCTCACGACCGTATTTTTTTTCCATTTAATATAATAACTTTAGAGTTCGCTAAGCATGCGTTAATGCTTTTCAAAGATTTAACTTTAATTGTTAAGGTAATTGCATCTTTACGACATTGTAGTAACTGCAAAGTTAGTCGTGTCGGTTCGGTCACCTGTATAAGGACTGAATAGATAGCAATGATGTCGCCAAAAGACGTGTTAAAATATGGATGAAGAATTAGCGGTGGTGAGCAGAGGTCGAGATGGCTTAGTGGTCAGAGCGCCTGGAGTATTTATCCGGGAGCCGCAGGTTCGGATCCTGCTCACGACTGTGTTCTTTTTCTATTTGATATAATAACTTCAGGTTAGGTATTATTTTAAGTGCACGGCGCCAGCTAATTCCCAAACCACAGCGACATCACACTCGCCCACACTACGTGCCACTCATTATGTACGGTACGTTGAAAGTACTGCACTCCGTTTAGAAAGGATTATTATCATTACAACTTATATAACGTTATATTATTATGTACTTAATGTGCATTTGTAGAAGAAGATAATTAGCTATTATTTGTGTTTATAAAGACGTTTTACGGTTTGACATTTCAACTCTTATTGGGCTATTAATTGGTATATTTTAATGTCGAGGTGGACATGTGTATGTTGTGTATGTCACAGCATAACGCCTGTTTTCTCCGAAAAGGTAGGCAGAGGTGTACACAGATGTACACGCACATATCAGCAATGCTGATATTAAGTCCCATGTAATATGTGATGAGCTTATTGCCATCTACCGGGTACAATTCCAATCTCCGGGCTGCCACTGTGAATTTTCTAACAGAAAAACTCAATAACACTTTGCCCGACCCGGGAATCGAACCCGAGACCTCATGCTCCGTCATCGCGCTTAGTACCACTAGACCAACGAGCGAGCTGGCGTGGTTATCGATGCCTTCTCTGAACTAGAAGAGGTCATTAACCTTTCCAGCGTTCACTGACTATAGCGAGTTAACTAAAATGGCCGATTCCACAAGAAGCGCGTCTGCGTTGGGTCTTCAGGCTGCGTTCTCACAAGAGATGTGCCAAGAAGCTGACGTTATGAGGATGTGTAGCGGACTCTTTTCTGCTGAATTCTTTCGGTTCGTACACATCTCTTTCACATATTCTTTGCTTAAGTTCCTCGCACATAAATCTCTCTTTTTGCATGTACAGATACCTCTCTCCGGTAGCCCTTTTCAAAGTCAAAGTCAAATTTAAGTTACCATTTACTAGCACACTATTTGCCATCAGAGTTGCGCTGAGCGAGGCTAGGAAAATCAAGTGATACAATTGTTGGTTTTTTTCCTCGCTTATCGCTCAGCTTCTTGGCAAATCGCTCGTAAAAATGCAGCCGTAACACGATGTTGGTGACGGTTCGATTATTACTTATTGGGAATACAATCACTTTGGTGGCAGCAAGACATTCACTTTGTACTGTACCGGCTTTTGACCGCATGTTATAATGTTACTATGAGTAAGTTGTTATGTGACCTGACTGACATCTTTCGGTTGTAATCGTTATATATTTTGACCAATTACTGTTTTACATCACAATCTAATTCTCATATCAAATAATTTTTTTATAGACTATGTTTGTATAAGTCTTTAACAAAATGTCTCTAAAATCTGTCATCCTTTTCTGTTTATAGTTATTATTTTTATTATTATTATTATTTCCTTTATAAAATACACAAACATAAAACGTTACTATAAATAAACTATTACATAATATTACAAAATAAAACTTATAACTACGTCGTGTTGCGCTGACTGGTGTCACGTAGCCGGCCGCGAAAACGTCGGTAAACGACACCCTTCGGCCAAAACTCTTCTTTCAGGAAGGTTTGAAGATGTTGGGTTGGAACCCGCACCACAAACGATTTGAAGTTTGTGTTGTGGCGCGAATCCAACTTCTCGACCCTCAAACTCCAGTTGGTCTTCACTCGAACATATTCCACGATCTCCTCGACATTCGTGGAATAATGTAGGCGGGACACGTACACCTGCGTCGTAGGTATTGCTGGACGCAGCAGTATGTTGGGTCCTGCCAGCGCGGTACCGCACTGGTTCCGACAAGAAGGCTTCTTCTTTTTCTCCACCTTGATGAAGCCATCCTTATCGCACGTGTCCTTCTCCGGACCGCGAGTTATGAAACAGAGATAGGTATAGTTTAAGTAGTGGTTGAAGGACGTCAGTTTATGACAATTATTTGTTTAAAGACACCTACACTTTTTTTTTTATATGGCTAGCTAATGTAGGGAGCCGGTTAGTGCAATGTGACAGTAGGATAACATCAGAATCTGGCGCATGGATAACATTTGGTATGACATACACCGATACGGACTCCTTCAGTCCGTATCGGTGGCGGTTACCAACAACAACAGCATTCCCAATGAGGGTTGACGTCAGGCAGACGGCCGGTCATAAAACATAGCCAAAACTTTCAAAAATAATTAGATAGTGGAATAAGAATGCATGTTGCGTCAATCCCAAATAAATTGGGATAATTGGGGTGATGATGACCTAATGTAGAGAGAATAAAGGGGAACAAAGGAAATTATTAATCTGATATTGATTTTATTTCACATAATAAATACACTGGGGCTCGTGGCTAAGTAACAGCTGCACAGATCGATCGATCGAGGTTAAGCTGCGCTTGCCGCGGTCGGTCTGTGGATGGGTGACCATCATTTCATACCGAGCCCCTCCGTGCCTCGGAGAGCACGTTAAGCCGTCGGTCCCGGTTGTCAAATTAAGATCTATGACAGCCGTTACGGGTAGTCAGAGGCCTGAAAGTCTGACGACCAGTCATACCACGAGATATCGTGTTACCCAGTAATTGGGTTGTGGAGGTCAGATAGGCAGTCGCTCCATGTAAAATACTGGTATTAAGCTGCATCCGATTTGACTGGAAGCCGACCCCAATGTAATCGGGAAAAGGCTAGGCAGATTGAAATACACAATAATATTTATACAAATTTAAAAATTGGTAGAATATATATATATTTTTGTGGGAAACCTTCAAAAGGCGCTCACTGTCTTTTGGGAGATCAGATATAGAGATCAATGCATTCCTCTTGTATGTCTAAATACTAACTTATAGTAAGAGGTCTACGCAACAAAGTACCCTTCAAAGCACGAACTTGACCCTGAACAATCGTGAAAGAATGTTGTAGAGAAACAGATTCTAGAAAAATCGTCATTAGAATTTTAACAATTTCCTGTCCTCATCTGTAATGGAGTGGGTAGGTCACAATGCGGTCATGACCAGGTCATCAATAACGCACGGGGCTGACCGAGACCGAGATTGCACGAGCGAGGCTGTTCCAGATTACAGATGCG
Source organism: Xylocampa areola (assembly GCA_935421205.1). Taxonomy (NCBI): domain Eukaryota; kingdom Metazoa; phylum Arthropoda; class Insecta; order Lepidoptera; family Noctuidae; genus Xylocampa; species Xylocampa areola. Next base: position 19,139,079 of record OW285212.1, on the reverse strand, counting down.
CCTGCGACTCAAAAATCTCACGCTTATTAGAGTGCTCATTATACAATACGATTTTATGTCCTTTTTAGTTTATAGGTCGTGGTGGCTGAGTGGTTACAAGCCCGCTTCCTGAGCCACAGGTTGTGGGTTCAAATCTGGCATATACCAATGTGACTTTTTTTATTTCATATGTACTTACTTAGTTAATCTAAGACATCACAGACATACGGTGAAGGAAAACATCGTGAGAAGAATTCAGAGTAGTAACCAGAGGTCGAGTTGGCTTAGTGGTCAGAGCGCCTGGAGTGTTTATCCTGGAGGTGCAGGTTCGAGGTTGTTTTAAAGACACAACTTTATTCTATTAAATGGAAAAAGATCGCTAAGCATGCGTTTCAAAGATTTATCTTGAAAACTTTATTCGTTTGGTAGATTTATCTGTATTTAATAAAAGAGAGATTACTAAGTAACTGTTTATTGTTAAGTCGCATCGCTGTCGTGTCGTGTAGTATAAAGTAGCTGAAGTGTGCCCTAATGAGTGGATAGTTAAGTGTAGCATGCGCTTAATACAAACAAATAATAAGATGGCGGAGGTCAAACAGCTGTTATTATTATTACTACGCATAAGTAAGTGCGTGAGAGAATTATTTTATTTGGGTTACTTGCAGAATTCATACTTTACTTGCAAAACTATTTTTTCGTTTCGTCGTCGTTTTCCTCTCCCGTAGACTCCCGTAGACTCCCGTAGTCGTACACTGTGAGGGTTCGGGGGAAATTGTTCTGTGTCCCCGGAGTAGCCAAAGGCATGGCACAGAAGGGGCTCTGGTTTGATCTACTCGAGATAGCGGTGCCCCTTCTGTATGTGCTGAGATGACCATGTGTTAGTTGATAGGATTCTGAGATTCCGACATATTTCTCGCCTTCAGGTGGAGGGCATCCACGAGAACTTTCACACGATAATTAAAAAAGGCACCCGAAGTAACCCATGTAAGTTTAAGCACCCGGAAGTCTTATTTGGTAATGTAGATCATAAAAGTCCCCGTATCGTTTTTCCACGCCAAAGATTAGCAGGGTTATTATTGCCAAATTCCATACGACCTATAACCCTAATTTTGGAGCATCATTTATCGCTTTCAAAATGGTACTCGGCCCAAATATGCAGAACCATAAAGCACATTTGTACCATAAGTGCTCCATAAAATGACATCACTAGTTGCGTTATGGTCATCACGCGAGGGTTTGACCTTTGCTTGTACCCTGTACTTTCGTAATATTGCCTGCAGCTATTGTCGACATTCAAGAGGTTAGATTCGGAACTTTAATTGGTGGTTGAACTCGGAATGTTGTTGTTTGTTATGTGTTTTGTGCAGCTGAGATGAGAATGTTAAGAGGGATGTGGATTAAGTGGTATGACGCGGATGGATATAAGAAATGAGTATATTATTAGAGGAAGTCTAAAAGTGGCACCAATGACTGAGAAGTTGTGTGGAAATAGTTTAGTATGGTATGAGCATGTGATGCGGAGGGATGAGGATAATGTGACGAGGAAAGTTTTGAGTATGAATGTAGATGGCTATAAGAGTAGAGGAAGACCGAGGAAGCGATGGATGGATTATGTTAAAGATAATATGTTTGTATGTATAATGTTGCAAACTATGGTTAGTTGAGGTTAGGTAACGTTTGGGTTAGGTCAGTCTTCAGATGGGTGAGGAGGAGCATTTTAATCTGAGCGTATCTGTACATCAAAGAGCACGGTAAACCCAGCCCACAAGTAGACTTCTTACTTTGCGATTTCACCAAGTCCCGTTGGTCTAGTAGTACGTGAGGTCCTAGGTTCGATAACCGGGTCGGGTAAAGTGTTATAGAGTATTTCTGTTAAAAAAAATACAGCTGTAGCCCAGAGTTTGGCTTTGTGTCCGGATGAAGGCAATAGGCTTACTACCTATTTATTACATGGGATTTAATAAGTACATCGGTGAAATATGGCTGTACAACTCCTATGCCTAAACCTTCTTGATGATATTATGTAAAAATGTTTCGAAACCCCATTGATTGACGGAATACTACTGTGACTAGAGTTAGCGGAAGACGAGTTGGTCGGTTTTACCTATCTGGGGTCATAAACGTAAATACAATGATACAATCTAACGTGAGGCGTAGCGCTTTCAATAAGATTTTATGATAATCTTTGCCTTTGTCTTACGAGATTTATGAGCTGTTACATCATGTTATGAGTACATATATTTAAGAGATAGAGGTGAATACAGATAAATGCGAACTCTAAAGTTATAAATATTTGAGGAAAGAAAAAAATACGGTCGTGAGCACGATTTGAACTTGAGCTTACCGGATTAATATTCCAGGCGCTTTACAAACGAAGCTATCCCGCCCTCTCAGAGCGCCTGGAGTATTATATTAACAAAAAAAAAAATACAACATAAATCTTTGAAAAGCATTAACGCATGCTTAGCGAACTCTAAAGTTAAAAAGAAAAAAGAATACGGTTGCGAACAGGATTCGTATTTAATATAATAACTTTAGAGTTCGCTAAGCATGCGTTAATGCTTTTCAAAGATTTATCTTGAATTTTTAAGGTAATTGCATTCTTTACGACATTATATTAACTGCAAAGTTAGTCGTGTCGGTTCAGTCACCTGTCGTCACATGACGGGCACTGAATAGATAGCAATGACGTCGCCAAAAGACGTTGTAAAATATGGATGGCGAATTCGCGGTGGTGAGCAGAGGTCGAGATGGCTTAGTGGTCAGAGCGCCTGGAGTATTCATCCGGGAGGCGCAGGTTCGAATCCTGTTCGCGACCGTATTCTTTTTCCATTTAATATAATAACTTAATAAAATATAATGATAGATATGAATATCCGTTCCCATACAACGTTAAATGGTGCTGTTTATAGAAGGTAAACGAACATGCGCACTGCACACCGTGGATCGTGGTGTTGAAGTCCTACTGTGGAACGTGATGGGGTCCCCGGATAAACAAACTAATTTGCCGGGCTTTCTGTATCTAAAAGAATGAAACTGGCACCGGAAACTGAAAAGTTGAAGCGTGGAAATCGTTTAGCATGGTATGAGCATGTGGTGCGGACGGATGAGGATCATGTGACGAGGAAAGTTTTGAGTATGAATGTAGATGGCTGTAAGAGTAGAGGAAGACCGAAGAAGCGATGATGGTTTGTGTTAAGGACGGTATGGCTAGAAAGAGAGACTGCTGATAGAGAAGTACGGAGGAGGAATACATGCTGCACTGATCACAAATGATTTGGTATAAGAGAAGAGGGGATGATGATGATGATGATTTGTGAAAAACAATGTAAAAGGTATTATCTGGAATACTTACCGCGACGCGCATACGCATGTACACTAAAGTTTATTAGAGCGTTTATGCACAAATAACGATTAATATTTTTGAAAGGCCACAATCTACTGGGGTTGCCACAAATGCAGCTACAAACCAGACATCGCGGTTGGCGCAGTGGTCGAGAGACCGACTGCTGCGCTGCGTGTCGCAGGTTCGATTCCTGCACGGAGCAAATATTTGTACGATCTATGGATAATTGCTCCGGGTCTGGTGTTTGTGTACTTGTGAGATTATATGTCTGTAAACGCACCCACGACACAGGAAGAAATTCTTAGTGTGGGGCAACGTTTTTTAAAAACAAAAAGAGAACCTGTACAGTTTAATGGATGAGCGTGTGGTTTTAAACGGTAGGTCAGGTACAAATCAAATAAAATTATTTATATAAATTAGACATATAACAGGCACTTTTGAATTGTCAGAAGTTAGTTGCCACGTTCCAAAGAGGAACGAGCATCGAGAAGAAAGTGCAATAAAGTCTATGGTTACTCATTTTCATCAAATAGGTTTTTACAATAGTAGGTATTGATTATACTGTACAACACCCTTGATGGATCATGAAATCCCACAACCAGCAGACAGCTCTTCCGTCTTCATACAAAATTACCACACACCAATAAAGATATGGTATATTAAACAATCCCCATCACCATAAAACAAGTTTCGACACCGAGAATATTGAAGACACACACACACACACTTACAGAGTAATTGTATTGCAGTAATTAGTAGTTAAATATTATGTAATGAGACGTTACGATCATTATGTGCGGTAGTTATGGCTTCTCTTACTGTTAATAGCGTTTTAGGAGGCTAAGAGGTCACGGAGGCAAAATGTGTAATGTAAAAATTGTTTTACAATGTCATATTAATAGCTGACTGCCTCGGTCTAGTGGTTCCAAGCGCGACTGATGAGCATGAGGTTCCGGGTTCGATTCCTGTTAGGCAAAGTTTTTAAGTAACGAAATTTTCAGTAGTAGTCTATTAAATGGGACTTAATAACAGCATTGGTGAGTACATCACTGCCTACTTTTTCGGGGAATGTAAGCGTATGTTTTTATTAAAGATAAATCTTTGAAAAGCATTAACGCATGCTTAGCGAACTCTAAAGTTACAATACACACACACACGAACACTAAGCTTAGTGGTCAGAGCGCCGGGAGTATTTATCCAGAAGGCGCAGGTTCGAATCCTGCTCGCGACCGTATTCTTTTTCCATTTAATATTGTATGTTTTTCTGATTAAATAGCAATAATTTAATTTAATAAGAACACACAACATGTAACATTTATGAATAGAAACGTCTGCAATAAATGATTATTAATAATAAATAATTTAATTGCTTTGTTCGACAAGTGGTTGCGGTTGTTCCGATAAAGAAAAAAGGTGCTACTGTTTGGGGTCCTTTGATTCCCGGTCGGGCAAGAGGGAGAATATTTTACCAGAAAACCCGAACCCCTTAGACTCAGCAGTCACGCTTGCTTTTTTATTTACTCTAGTTGTGGCCGACCTAATTTCGCTATCAGTTTTTCACAGCTCACCCTTTACGGGGCTCGAGGATGTCTGACCGCCAACTTCCTAACTCCTGGCTGCTACTGACAATTTCATAACAAACAACTCCAAAAACACTTTGTTCGAACCGGGAATCGAACCCAGGATCTCGTACTCAGCAGCCGCGCTTGACCATTAGACCAATGAGGCAGTTTCATAATATTTATGTTGTACATGTCAAATTATTACATATATGAGGAAACCATGCATCTATGGAAATTTTATTCAATTTTAGTGAATTGTGATAGCAAGTCAAGGTTGTTGATCTTCTTGAGTGAAGTATCGTATGTGATATGAGTAAGTCTAATTACAATGTCATCTGTACTTTCTAAAATTATTGTAATAAAGTGAAGTTGAAATCGTTTTAGTAATATCTTAGGTTTTCGCGATCACTACACATTATAATAAAACAACTTTTACCTGGATTTCGGACGTTTCGAACACTTTGTAGCTTTCTCGTCCTCCTGCGACCACGAACGCTGCAAAGTGTTCGAAACGTCAGAAAAAAAAAACCAATAATACATGCGATTAATCCGGTTTAAAGTTGTTTTATTGAAATCGTTTTGTCAAATTAGTTTATTGCAAGATTTTTGCTTTATGAACGTAAAAATATAAAATGCGACAATTATTTTGACACTTTATATTTATACTTTTGGTTCTTTATCATCATTGGGATGGTGGCATCATTTTGGCATCATGGGGGCATCTTAGGGGCATCATGGGGGAATATTATTAAGATGATGTAATCTGTTGACTCATTAGTTAGCAGACACAATAGATTTTTATTGTTATGATGAAGTACAATTTAGTACTTCTCCGATTAAGTATAAGAGTTAAGCAGCGTCTCAGGACTTTAGATTTATTTATATATTCTTTATTGTACACCAAATTAATAACAAAGGAAATTAGCTTAATATTAATGTACAACGGGCGGCCTTATCGCTTACCGCGATCTCTTCCAGGCAACCTTAGGATGGAGAGGAAGAAATTATTGTTGAGGTAGGTTGTGGCGTACTACTTATAAACATACATACTATAAATACAACATAAATATTTAATATATATGTATATATACAATAAATATTCTAGATTTATAATTGTTTCACACTTAAAAACACACATACACACACTCCCACACAGACACATTTAAATTTAAGTTGTGTAGTATACGGTATTTTTAATAATTAATCAATTTAATTGGTACGAACCTTAATCACGTCGACCAAGTAGATAATATAAAAACGTGTTTGGATAACTGCCTCGTTAGTCGTGGTGGGACCACTAAACCGCTGTGCGACTGCTGAGCAGGAGGTCTCGGGTTCGATTCCCGGGTCGGGCAAAGTGTTATTGAGTTTTTGTGTTAGGAAATTCTCAGTAGCAGCCCGGAGTTTGGAATTGTGCCCGGTTGATGGCAATAGGCTCACCACCTATTACATGGGACTTAATAACAGCATTGGTGAAATGTGGGTGTACAACTGTGTACACCTCTGCTTACCCTTTCGGGGAATACAGGCGTGATGCTTATGTTATGTATGTATGTGTTTGGATACCTAACCATAGTGTTTGTTAAGGCACCTATAGGACAGGCTTGCCTAGTGTGGGGTCACAGGATAGGATATAAAAATAAATTATTTGAGTTTGATGGATTCTGCCTCTGTCACAGTGTGCGTGATTGGTTGATTGTCGTTCACTCAAATTTTGGATATTTTAATCCAGATAAACATCTTAATGAACCAATGAACCGTGTACCGGCTACCTCGCGTATTCGCAATCAATCCTATTCATTCGGAAGCCCAATTACCACCAAAACCGGTTCGCTCGAGATTAATCTGATTTTAATTCAATTTTTTATAAGTTTAATCAGAGTAGAGCATGTTTTTTCTCGACAAAAGCATAGATACGCCTGTGTTAATCAATATGGTTAAGTACATACATACAATCACACCTGTTCGTTATCAGGGTAGGCAGAGAATACAGATAAATTCCCAGATTAAAAAAATGTATATTGCATACTTATCATGTAATTAGTGTATTGTGGAGAGATAAATAAATATAAATTTGATTTGAAATTTTAATTTAACCTGCCACGGCACATAAAATTACTATATATTTCTTATATGGTATGACTGCCTCGTTGGTGCAGTAGACACAAGAGCGGCTGCTGAACTTGAGGTCTTGGGTTTGATTCAGTCATGCAAAGTGTTATTATTTGCCCGTAGTAGCAGAAGCTTGGAATTGTGCCCGGAGGGTGTTTACTATGTAATTTTTCAAGATTAAATAATAATAATAAAAAATTACATACTTAAAAGCACGCCTGCCATTTTTTTTTATCTTACTGGCCTTTGTTACCCTGGACAATGTAAGGATTCTAACGATACTCCAAACATCGAAATTGTTTCAGGTATTTCGAAGTTATAGTGGAATAAAGTAACTCACATACTCACGCGTACATACATGAACCTTAAAAACATAACACCGCTTTTTTGGGCAGTCGGGTAACAAAAAGCACACCTGCGTGTGAATTATATATTTTTATTTCACACATATTTATGTACCATAGCAACTACATTACAATTTTTTTTTAATCTTACTAGTCCATGTTACCCGGGTAATGTAAGGATTATTTTGATACCCCATTCATCTGAATCGGTTCAGGCGTTTAGAAGTTATAGTAGAGTAAAGAAACTCACATACATACCTACATACCCTAATGAACCCTAACTTAAATAAAAACACAACACTCGTTTTTTGAGCAGTCATGTAAACTAACACATGTTTGGTGCACCTTTAAAATGGAATACCTACACTTGGCCCCTGGGTGGTGCAAAACAGGCACCACAACTCTGGTGGGTTCCGGCCGCGGCTGGTTACCACCCACCGGACGAAGCCATGCCGTGAAGTGACCTAGTCGTGTTTCGGGGTGTAGTCCGGTGCAACCGTTGTGGGAGACGGGTCTGGCCAGTTGCATCAACTCCCCAACTATCGTTCTTCCATAATATATCCACTCTACTTAAGAGTGAATAGATTTATTATGGATCTACGTGCTCCATCGTCGGGCACACCATCGCTTACCATCAGGCGAGTTGGTGGCCAAACGTAGATCAACTATAGATAAAAAAAAAAGATGTTACTTCAAGATAAATCTTTGAAAAGCATTAACGCATGCTTAGCGAACTCTAAAGTTACTATATTAAATGGAAAAAGAATACGGTCGCGAACAGGATTCGAACCTGCGCCTCCCGGATGAATACTCCAGGCACTCTGACCACTAAGCCATCTCGACCTCTGCTCACCACCGCGAATTCTTCTTCCATATTTTAACACGTCTTATGGCGATGTCATTGCAATCAATTCAGTCCCTATACTGGTGACCAAACCGACACGACCAACTTTGCAGCTAATACAATGCCGTAAAGAATGCAATTACCTTAATAATTCAAGATAAATCTTTGAAAAGCACTAACGCATGCTTAGCGAACTCTAAAGTTATTATATTAAATGGAAAAAGAATACGGTCGCGAACAGGATTCGAACCTGCGCCTCCCGGATGAATACTCCAGGCGCTCTGACCACTAAGCCATCTCGACCTCTGCTCACCACCTAATATGTTACTCTGAACGTGTACCTACAATAAAGATTATTCTATCTATCTGTCTTTCTGTTCGTGGAATTGAAGCGTGGTTGGTTTGTAGTTTACGATGTTATGTTTTTCTTTTATATGGACTCGTGTCAGAGGATGTCTGCTTACACAATATTGTGCACTTCACATTAGTGACACGATTGCACTAAATTGCATTATATTGCATGCACCTTGAAAATTATAATAGAATATGTTAGCCTTTCAGCTTTGACCCACTAAAAAAGAACCCCACATTAATATTATTTTAAATTTTACACGATAAAGACATCAGTCGTTAACTATTGCTTTAGTATAAACTAAGTCCCGTTGAAGTTAAGCAGCGATTCTCGCGGTACGTCTGTAGATGGGTGGCCATTGAAAGTATTTGATCAGCGTCCAGCGGGACTTTACTAATGTACAGCGCTTTCTATTTTCTGATAAAAAGAACCGAATGTGCCTGAATTGAAACCAGGATCTGACGCTTAGAAACGATGCTTACATCAACTAAATAACTAGACCAATAACCAAAGAGATTTAAGTATTTCATCATCATCAACTCGTAAGGCATCGTAAACTAATCATCAATACAAATAAATGAAATTAAATTGTTTAAAGTTACAAATTTATGTGGAAAATTTTGAAGTATCTGTTTGTAATGTCAAAATAATAGTATTTTTTGTAGCTCATATAGTTATTTGCATGATACGTAAGCAGAAAAATCAGTTTATAAAATTTTTGTCCGTCTGTTTTTTCCGGCTAATCTTCGAAACGGCTGGATCGATTTTGATAAGATTTTGGCAGCTAGCTGATTATATAATGAGTAACTTAGGCTGACTTTCTAGTCGAAAATATGAAGAAGTTCGAGCAAAAAAAAAAAAATTTTTCGCGGGTATTAGCTAGTTGGAAATATTAATAAAGCACTCTTTCCTAATAGAGAAATCAATGTGAAGGCGACCGGTCATTGTTTAGTTTGACCTTATCTGACCCGTATGGGCGTGGACCATGTTCCACCAGTATTGATTGATAGTTATGGAACGCCTGCAAATTATGTAGTAAAAATATTTAAAGTTTTCTAGCTGGAGGCTAATTTACATAATTATTTAATACTTTAGAAGAGTTATGTGATTTTAAAGAGGCTTGCATACGTATGCTTGTGTGACGTTATAAAATAACTTAGGGGTTTACACAAATATTTTGTTACGTGTGGTATCGAACCTTCTATATAAAGCAGATCAAGTCGTCACTGCACCTAATGAGCCGATGACCGCATCAAAAAGCGGCTAGTCTAAAAAAAAACTAATTAATGACTTATTGTTCACCGGTTACTACTATTAAATATTACTTGGAAAACTCATATTGAAAATGTATGTGTAAAAATTAATAGATTTGTCTTTGCTTTAAGAAAAAATACATGTATAACATCCATGCAAACTGCCTTAATGGTATACCATGCATATGTTTGCTCGGTTATCCGCTACGGTATCATTGTGTGGGAAAACTCTTCAGATATATCACGAGTGTTCATTGCTCAGAAGAAGTGTGCTCGTGTAATGTTTAATATTGACTGGTGTGATTCATGTAAACCCGCATTCCAATAAAATAACCTCTTAACGGTTCCCTGTATTTATATTTATGAGATTTCTAAATTTGTGAAAAATAATCCTAAATTTTTTGTGTCTAACAATAATACAAATAAAACAAAAGCTACTCATTTAGAATTTCAGTTACCTATTCCTAGATTAGAGTTATTTAGACGAAGCTGTATTTACATGGGTCCCTTAATATATAACTCTTTACCAAAAACTATCACCGGTCTACCTCCAAATAAATTTTGTGTAATGCTAAGAAAATGGTTATTTCAGCAATGTTTTTACTCAGTTGATGAATTTCTAGCAAAAAACCCATGTAAATTCTACAATTGTGAGCGATCTGTGAGGTATAGACTGTAAATTAAATTAAATTAAATTAAGTTGAATTGTTATAAATGTTCTATTTCTGTGATAATATTATGATATTTTAACTGTATAAAGATTTGCATGTCGCCAAGCGGCAAGATGTATATGGCACCTTGACTATGTTTTTGCCACCATTATGTACCTACATTTTATGCAAATAAAGATTCATTCATACTAATGTGAATTATTTGGATTTGCTCGACTAAGGCTCCGATTAAGACTAAGGGCTCCGTTCGAGCTCGAAGCTAGTAGAAACGTTGTGGGAGCCGTGTCTGGGCAGCAACGTGCATCAACAACAACAATAAAACAAATCTTTCCATAAGAGTGAATAGATTTATTCTGGACTAGCTGTGCCCGCGACTCCGTCCGCGTGGATGTCGTAAATAACAAATGTTCGACGTGATTCTTTAAAATGGCATACCTTTTTTATTTATGAACCGATTGACATGAAACAAATACTAAATGTTAAGTGAAACTTACCACAATATATTAGTGAAAACTACATCTAAATCAAATAAGCCGTTTCTGAGATTAGCTTGCACAAACCCACAGACAACCAGAGAAAGAAACAAAAGTCCTAACAATAATTGTTTTGGGTGCTATTTGCGTTGATAAAGGTCCTAATAATATTTTTTCTGATCTATCTTCCATGTACAGACAGCGATCCGTTACATTTTTATTATATGTTTTGATGATGATTGATTGATGATGATGATGATGATGATGATGATGATGATGATGATGATATAGGTGTTCCATCCTCGGCCTCACCGTCGCTTCCCATCAGGCAAGTTGATGGACAAACGTAGATACATTTTTGGTAAAAAACAAAGTCGGGCTGATCCGAAGAATGCACGTGAGTAGTAACCGGTGAACAATAATAAATATAAATATGCCTCATGAATGTTATTATAAATTTAAATACTTAATTAATGTTATAAATGTGTCTACGTTAGTTAGTAAATTATCATTTGCAACAGTTGGAGAGTTAAAAGTTAAAACATTTTGTTGAAAAAATATTTATGAATAAAGATAAATCTTTGAAAAGCATTAACGCATGCTTAGCGAACTCTGAAGTTATAATATTAAATGGAAAAAGAATACGGTCGCGAGCAGGATTCAAACCTGCACCGCCCGGATAAATACTCCAGGCGCTCTGACCACTAAGCCATCTCGACCTCTGCTCACCACTGCGAGGTCTTCATCCATATTTTAACACGTGGTGTTTCGTTGATTGGCGAGTGTCAAAATATAGGGCATAAGTAGGGTTGCCATCTCTAAAATCTGCCAACCAGGACAAGAAGTGTGATTCGTTCATTCATTCATTCATTCATCTGTCTCTATCATAATTTTACTTGTGTTATACCAGTTGTATGTTTCTAATATTGTAATCTGTTGTATTTTTTTTGTTATGTGCCAATATACTTATTTCTTTCTTTCTTTACCCGGATTTTGTGGAGCTCGGCCATATCTGCAGTGTATTTTTTTTAAAATACTCAGTAAAATAAATAATAGCTTTAATTGTTATAAATTAACTTTATTTTATTTTCACACAATTTTAAACTTAATTTACTGGTAAAGTTTCAATAAACAATTAGCAGTCTTGTATTTTACACATAATTTTAGACATAATTTCGGGCGTCTATTTTAGGTAGATGTGTTAACAGCCTCAAACCCGGACTACAAATGAAATCCCGCTCGGACGCCCTCTTAACTAGGACAAATCCGGGTAAATCGAGACGGATGGCAACCCTAGGCATAACTGGCATTATTTTTTTGCATTGCCTTAAATGCCTGATATTTGTTATTATTATTTGTTCCAAGGGACAGTATACATACTTATTTGATAATAATTTCAACTTGATACCTCACGCAAAATGCTTCCAATATTTACATATTTTAATACATGATTATTGATTACATATCAATTCCTCACAAAGGAACTGCTCGAAGCATACATAAAACAATTTTAGCATAACAAAATAAATACGTTTAGCATATAAAAACAGTGTTAGCCTCAATGCGTGGCTCAGTAGGGTAATGCGATGCAAACGCGCCAGCTAACAGCATGGCGATGACGTAACAGTGACGTCACTATTGTTTACATACCACATAACACTATGTTCATGCTAATATCTATGGCGGGTGGTCCTACTTAGCGAATACTCAACGGCAAGCCACTTCAAATTAAGTGTCCTCTGAGTATTTAGCCATTAGACTTTCAAATGACAACAAGATTCCAGTCTCATCAGCATGTAACATGATAGAATAACATAACATAGCATAACACCTGTATTGCCAGAAGGGGCAGGTAGAGGTGTGTAGACACAGTTGTATACCTAGATTTCACCAATATGAAGTCTCATGTAATACGTAGTGAGCCTATTGCCATTAACCGGGCACAATTCTAAACTTCGGGCTTCTACTGCACAGGACCTCAAGCTTAGTAGCAGACAGTATATGGTCTAACCTGACATGGTTGTGTATCATCATTATCATCCCCCTGCCCTTATCACAATTTATTTGGGGTGGGTGCAGCATATATTTGGCATGCTGCTAAAGTTTTGGCGATGTTTTATGACCACCACGGTTCACCACGTTCGTGGTAACCGCCACCGATACGGTCTCCTTCTATCTAGCTACGTCATACCAAATGTTATCCATGCGCCAGGTTCTGATGTTATCCTACTATCTCACTCCACTAACCGGTTAGGTATGTAATATGCAAATATAAATTGTCATTCTTGATTAAAGGAAAGTGGTTAGGCCAGTATAATAAACAAGTAATAACTTATAGGTTTTCTTAAATAATAATAAAGTAGCATTAATTAAGCTATCTGGCTCATAAAATTTTATGGGGGTTTAATTTTTAATATTGGTAAAATAGAAAGTGCTAATCAACGCGAAATGACTAGGTCTGCCAATAATTTCGGCGAGCCAGGACCTGCTGGGGTTACGTTGACAACATACTCGATTCCTTTTTGTCCCCTGCCTACTACAATCAGGGGTGAGAGAGGTTAATTTAGAATAGGGAATATGCATGTGATTCAAATTTGGGCCAAATATTTTTATTCGTAATCTTTATTGCTGTAGAATGACACCTATTCAATTACTTTTTTAAATTAAATTAAAATTAAATATTAAAGTTGTAAAGTGAGAATCATGCGACGGAAATTTAAAATGTCAAAACGCTCGCTATTGGTTGGAGTGAAGAGTGACGTCACTCTGCGCGATGACAATATCTCGAGTATGTTATTAGTGGGTGTTTATCATGGTTTGTGGTTCTTTTTGAGTTGTAACGTTATTCTATAAAGAAAAACCCTTCAATAAAATTAGTAATTCATTAATTAAACACTCCATTCTACACAAGATATCTTTTAAGATGTGTAATCTGACGTCAGAGAAAGCGCGCCAAGTTAGCGGCATTTCAAACGCCCGAAACTGATTGCAGGTTCGTTTGATAATACTCATTCATCATATTTTTACAAGTGTTATATTTTTTCACGGTAATGTACCAACGTATACAATCGAATAAACATAAACAAAATACATGCATATACCTACCCTATTGCTTCAGTCAATATATTAATACGTTTCTTTTCTAAAATGGACTTACTAACATGGGCCATAGACATTTAATCTCTAAAACACTAGGAAGCGGTGAAGGGTTGCTTTTTGGGGGCTGTCATAATGTTTGACGTTCAAAAAGCGTGAGCGTTCAATATTTAACCAATACAAAACAAACAGCATGCATGGGTTCGCTTCTCTTTCTCTTCTCGCCACTTCCTGTGTCTTCTACGTGGACTGGGAACCCGGTAATCCGATAACCAATGGTTGCTTCTTTTATTGAATGGCCGAAGCCAATACCACTATTAGACAGAAATACAGTAATAACTAGAAGAAATATATAGAACGAAAGCCTTGCACCTTATTATTTACATTCATGCACTCTTCTCAAAACAGTTCAAACACTCCCAAGTTATTCAACAGTGTTAAATACATCCTCAAACAACATCTGTACCGTTGAAGAGCCATGCTTCGACACGAATGGACCGGCTCGACCGGAGTTATACCACGGCCTCACAGAAAACCGGCGTGAAACAACGCTTGCGTTGTGTTTCGCCGAGTGAGTGAGGGTGCCGGAGGCTCAAATCATTTAAAAGGCCTGCAACGCACTTGCGACTCCTCTGGGGTTTGCGGGTGTCCATGGGCGGCGGTAATCGCTAACCATCAGGCGATCCGTCTGCTCGGTTGCCACCGATCCCATAAAAAAAAACTCTGAGTTCAAGTTTAGGAGAGCTTGAAGGGGCAACTTAGTTTATATTTGGCCGGACTGCTATATCTTTTCTTGCTATATTTTTTTTGGGAGGACCTTTCGTGGACTTTATTTCGGACTCCTGCATAACATAACATATCCATAGCTGTCCCACTGCAGGCAAGGCTATTTTCGTTGATCACCACACTAGCTCACTGCGGTTTGGTGATTTCAGAACATTAACCGTAATACCATAATTTTCCTTCACCGTATGTCTGGAATGTCTTAGATTGACTATGAAAGTACATATGACATTGAATAAGTCACATTAGTACCTGCCAGGTTTGTACCCATAACGTGTGGCTTAAGGGGCGGTCCCGTACCCATAGGGCCACAACAACCTACGGATAACAAAAAAAAACCACACCGTACTCGACTAATTCATAAATGGTCTCCGGGATCGTAACTGCATATTCCGTAATCCTAGTAGGAAAGCCGGATATCCGGCATCTACTTGAAAGAAACACATAATTAGTAAAGTTCAAAATCTCTGGCCAACACATTTCACATATCTACGAGTATCTATAGACTAATAATATTCTAAGGCCGAAGAGCTTTTTGTTTGTTTGTTTAAACGTGCTAATCTCTGGAACTACCAGTCGAATTTGAAATTATTATTGTATACCTACTAGCTGTGCCCCGCAAACGTTGTTCTGCCATTTAGCAAAATTTTCTAGATAGGGCCACCCTTATCACCTAGGAGTATAAAAAAACAGCCTACGACCTATTCTCAGACCTACCAACTATACACAAAAAAAAAAAATATAAAAATCGGTCAAGCCGTTTCGGAGGAGTTCGATAACAAACACTGTGACACGAGATTTTTATATATTCGAAGATAGATGATAGCCAGATTCATGAAGAGGTTATCTAACATTAGGCTACTACTCTCAGCTAGACTAACATATTGTTTTTTGCCAACCGCTCCCGAACTGCGTTAACCGCGTGCGCTGGCGTAACGGTTAGTTATACGTAAATACAATGTTTTACAAAAATATTGCGGGGCGCAATTAGTTTTTTATAAATTTTCCATACACAAATTCTTCATTAATGTATGTTTTTGACACATACATACAAACATTAATAAGAAACAATAAAGGGTCACCTGTCACAGAGGTGTTA
Organism: Xylocampa areola; assembly: GCA_935421205.1. Classification (NCBI taxonomy): domain Eukaryota; kingdom Metazoa; phylum Arthropoda; class Insecta; order Lepidoptera; family Noctuidae; genus Xylocampa; species Xylocampa areola. Next base: position 19,123,165 of record OW285212.1, on the reverse strand, counting down.
GTTTATAAATTACGTGACCGGCCATCTTGCTTACGTCATCATAGGGTTGTTGCGTCATCGCTTTGTTTGGACAAATCGTTGACAGAGCAGACAGGTTAGTAAGGAATCCGTGGGTGTTGTAACAATGTGGGGCTATGAGATAAGCGATTTATTTTGAAAATACTTTCTGAGCTTCGTTTCAGGTTTTAGGTACTGTGTTTTGAGCAGTAATTGTGAATGAAATTCCAGATAAGTTAACACTGAATTGCTTTTACAGATAAATCTTCGAAAATCATTAACGGATGCATAGCGACATCTAAAGTTATTTTTTTTTTGTTGAAATGAATGCGGTCGTGAGCAGGATTCGAACCTGCGCCTCCCGGATAAATACTCCAGGCGCACTGACCGCTAAGCCATCTCGACCTCTGCTTACTTCCTCGAATTCTTCTTCCACATTTTAATACGTTTTTTGGTGACGTCATTGTTAACTATTCAGCCCCTATACCGGTGACCGAACCAACACGACTAACTTTGCACACAAATCAATTGCTTACTCATATATGAGTATATATATATATGTATAAATTATATTTTTTCTAAGGACTGAAACATAATAGAGACGTCCGAGACTCCGCGACCGTTACCACATCGTCACATTGCCATCCCTACTAAGTTATCGTGTCGCTTGTTCTAGTTTAGTCTATGCTCTAATTTATGTTCATATTTAAGTTGAGCTTTACCCCTCAAAACGAGCTATTTAAATTAATAAAAAAAAAGTATAACGTCAAACTTACCGCTCTCAGAATTACGGACTCATATCGTTTATTTCGTGGCCGCGCCTTTCACCGCGAACGCCCAATCGATAGAGCTGCTATTTTTACGCGAATATCACCAGTGACATTTATGACTGCCTTCTGTTTTACTTGTAGACATCAAGCATGTTATATCAATTATACCTGTAATCTGTGTAATAAATACTTGTAACATAACCAGCCCATAACTGTCCCACTGCTGGGCAAGGGCCTCTTCTCATACAGAGAAGACACGAGTATTGTTCACTACGCTAGCTCACTGCGTGTTGCCGATTTCGGTACACGCCACCTTTCCACCATTCGGCCACCACGATATTAAAATACTTGTATTTTTATCATAAATGTGTTTAAAAACAAACTTGTTATATGCTTAAACCTATACCTGGTTTGTTCAGGTATCTGTAGGCTCTTATTTCATGCGGGAATTGAAACCGAGACCTGGGTGCATTCATTGATCTCCTGACCACGACACAGAAGGTCTGGTCATTTTTTTTTTGTAGATACAATTATCTGGTTCGGGGCAGGATTTGTACCGCCGCCTCGCAGATAAGCACTGCAGGTGCTCTGCTAACTCAGCCATCCCAACCTTTGCTCAAAACTCTTCGTCTTTCGGTGACGTCATCGTTATCTATTCAGTCCCTACATAGGTGACTGAACCGACACGACTAACTTTGGAGTTAATTCAATGTCGTACGGGATTACCTTATAATGCGTTTGATAGATTTTATCTGCATGTGGCGTCATTTCTTTTGTGTGTATCTGTCGGTGTTATATTTTAAATATTTGTAGTAGTTATAGCATTAGTAATAATATCGATATTGTAAGTTGAGTTCAATTATGACGGTATTTCAATGTCACTTTTATTTTTAGCTGGTTTTATCGTGAACATATGTAAAATGTTTATTTTTAGTTGCAAGACCTTGTATGCTTCTGTGAAGTAGTTTGGACATATTGCGGTCTTCAGCTTGATTCCTAAGTGTGATAAAATGATTATAGAATTTTCTGTAAGAACAGCGAAGATTATTGAAACGATTATGCTGTAAATAGATGGTTTTAAAATTCTTATACAAGTCGTTTTATGATCTACATAGAAGGCGCCGACATTTCTTATCTGACTAGGTATCCCTGAAAGGGCAAGCAACAAACAAACTCATAGGATAGGGTCTATTTTATAGCCCAGACATCATTGTACAAGGCCATATGAAACGTAACCATGTAGAGTACATTAAAGAAAGACCCATAGCAGTTTCCAGTTGACCTATCCTAACACACGGAGTAGCTCAAATACATATATTGTAGAGAGCTCAACGACCATCCCAAGGCGATACCATTACTTAAACTAACCTGATCTTTAAGGTTGACTTGTGGATTATCCCTTTCTTGATTCACTGATCAGCTCATGATTAACCTCTGGTGTGCCATATTTCCAGACACGATTTAAATTCCATTGTCTCTCGAGTGGTTGCATATTCTGACAGACAAGAGATTAAGGGTTTGATGGTCAAAATAGACAGGCAATCGCAAAATCGTATACCGCTTTAGTCTGTTACATGAAGACTATGAAGCCACGCCTTCATAGTCTTTAAGTAACAGACTACAGCGAAGTACGTAAAGTACAAATATAAAATCTGCTAACTAAAGTATAATTATATGTCCGCTGCGATCAGTGAAGAGCGAGTTGAATGAGAAACTGGTAAGGAGCTGGCAAGTACGCACAACCAGCCCATAGCTGTCCCACTGTAGAGCAAAAGCCTCTTCTCACACAGAGAAGGCATATTGATCAACCACGTTAGCTCAATGCAAGTACCTACTGTACCAAGTAAACCAACTTTACCATACACGTAAAATATAATAAACACCTGTCATTATAAATTTTAAAGAAATAATTATCTATTTGGTAATTTTATTATACAAGGGTATTTTTTTTTGTTTCGAAGACAAATAAGAAATGATAAAAAAAAAATTGTTCCATTTATTTTAATTTGCGTTGTGTAATTATTTTTCGTTCGTGGAATGAGGAGTACCTAGTGGCCTCCATTACTTTTTAATTGGGAAGAATTACAAGATCTTTGGGCTTACTCTTGAAAATAATTCCGCTCGATTGACATTGGAAATATGTCAGTTCGTACTTTTAAATGCCAAAATGTCTAATAAATAATTATAGATTCAGGATATTATGAAGACAACATGCTTTAAAATTGAGGCAACTATAATGTAGGTAAATTTATTTTAAAATTACGCGTTGTTTTAAGACGTCAATTTAATATTGGAATTCGATTGGAATTGGTATTAGTTTCAAGAGTAACCCCACTTATTTTCATTGAAGTAAGCTAGTATTAAAAAGTAACAACAATTATTAATAAAACAACTTTTAACCGGATTAATCGCTTTTTTATTGGTTTTTGTAGACTGAAATAATTTAAAATAAACTGTTGGGACGCCCGACACCTTAGTCCTCGTGCGACCACGAACGCTGCAAAGTGTTCGAAACGTCAGGAAAAACAAAAACCAATAATACATGCGATTAATCCGGTAAAAGTTCGTTTATTATAATGTGTAGTAATCACGAAAACTTAGAGATTACTAATTAGGTATAACTAATTATATATAGTCCTCCTCATCGGTTTCGATAACGGCAACCCCAACAGTTAGCCTTTCGTGAGCCCTAATATGACTCGCTAGACCCAACTTGGTTTTAAATAGTCGTCGACGCAAAGTTAAAGAGGACAAGCAGCTGCGCTGGTGCCAGCTCACTTTCTCGTTCTACTCCCTGTGGTCCAATGGACTGGAAAACCAGTACGGTCGGCAGAGTTTAGGATGCATACTTATTTTGGGGATTCCCCTATTTTATGTCCTTTAATCGGCTCTTACGACACCCATGTTATTTTATAAGTCTGTAGTAAGCTTCTCTCCATCCACTATACCCGGTATATGGCAGGCTATAACCCCCCATTGTTCGCATTACGCATTCAATATACCCCTGCCGGTTTCTTCAACTCATCGGTCGATTTACTACATCCAACGATAGACTTGCTGATTAAAGGTCTCCACTTAAGGACTCGTCTGCAACACAGCTATTGGTCTTTCGGAATTCGTCTTGACAACAGCAACACGCCTACATTCTCAAGGGGGTAGGCAGAGGTGTACAGAAATGTACACCCACATTTCACGAATGCTGTTATTAAGTCCCGTGTAATAGAGGAATTCTCAGTAGTATCCCGAACTCCGGGATACTCCGGAATACTACAAATTCATGACCACACTGGACATGACATGGCCACACTCGACATGACATGACTACACTCGACATGACATTTCAACACTCGACATCATATGACCACACTAGACAGGACATGACCACACTCAGCATGACATGATCACACTCGACATGACATGACCACACTCGACATGTATGACCACACTTAACATGACATGACCACACTCGACAAGACATGGCCACACTCGACATGACATGACCACACTCGGCATGACATGACCACACTCGACATGACATGATCACACTCGACATGACATGATCACACTCGCCATGACATGACCACACTCGGCATGATATGACCACACTAGACAGGACACGACCACACTCAACATGACATGACCACACTTGACATGACATTACCAGACTCGACAAGACGTGGCCACACTCGACATGACATGACCACACTTAACACGACATGACCACACTCGACAAGACATGGCCACACCTCGACATGACATGACCACACTCGACATGTATGACCACACTTAACATGACATGACCACACTCGACAAGACATGGCCACACTCGACATGACATGACCACACTCGGCATGTATGACCACACTTAACATGACATGACCACACTCGACAAGACATGGCCACACTCGACATGACATGACCACACTCGGCATGACATGACCACACTCGACATGACATGATCACACTCGACATGACATGATCACACTCGCCATGACATGACCACACTCGGCATGATATGACCACACTAGACAGGACACGACCACACTCAACATGACATGACCACACTTGACATGACATTACCAGACTCGACAAGACGTGGCCACACTCGACATGACATGACCACACTTAACACGACATGACCACACTCGACAAGACATGGCCACACCTCGACATGACATGACCACACTCGACATGTATGACCACACTTAACATGACATGACCACACTCGACAAGACATGGCCACACTCGACATGACATGACCACACTCGGCATGACATGACCACACTCAACATGACATGATCACACTCGACATGACATGATCACACTCGCCATGACATGACCACACTCGACATGACATGACCACACTCGACATGTAAGACCACACTTAACATGACATAACCACACTCGACAAGACATGGCCACACTCGGCATGACATGACCACACTCGGCATGACATGATCACACTCGACATGACATGATCACACTCGAACATGATATGACCACACTCGGCATGATATGACCACACTCGACATGTAAGACCACACTTAACATGACATGACCACACTCGACAAGACATGGCCACACTCGGCATGACATGACCACACTCGGCATGACATGACCACACTCGACATGACGTGATCACACTCGAACATGACATGACCACACTCGACATGTATGACCACACTTAACATGACATGACCACACTCGACAAGACATGGCCACACTCGACATGACATGACCACACTCGACATGTATGACCACACTTAACATGACATGACCACACTCGACAAGACATGGCCACACTCGACATGACATGACCACACTCGGCATGACATGACCACACTCGACATGACATGATCACACTCGACATGACATGATCACACTCGCCATGACATGACCACACTCAGCATGATATGACCACACTAGACAGGACACGACCACACTCAACATGACATGACCACACTTGACATGACATTACCAGACTCGACAAGACGTGGCCACACTCGACATGACATTTCAACACTCGACATCATATGACCACACTAGACAGGACATGACCACACTCAGCATGACATGATCACACTAGACAGGACATGACCACACTCAGCATGGCATGATCACACTCGACATGACATGACCACACTCGACATGTATGACCACACTTAACATGACATGACCACACTCGACAAGACATGGCCACACTCGACATGACATGACCACACTCGGCATGACATGACCACACTCGACATGACATGAGCACACTCGACATGACATGATCACACTCGCCATGACATGACCACACTCGGCATGATATGACCACACTAGACAGGACACGACCACACTCAACATGACATGACCACACTTGACATGACATTACCACACTCGACAAGACGTGGCCACACTCGATATGACATGACCACACTCGGCATGATATGACCACACTAGATAGGACACGACCACACTCAACATGACATGACCACACTTGACATGACATTACCACACTCGACAAGACGTGGCCACACTCGACATGACATTTCAACACTCGACATCATATGACCACACTAGACATGACATGACCACACTCGGCATGACATGACCACACTCGACATGACATGATCACACTCGACATGACATGATCACACTCGCCATGACATGACCACACTCGACATGACATGACCACACTCGACATGTAAGACCACACTTAACATGACATAACCACACTCGACAAGACATGGCCACACTCGGCATGACATGACCACACTCGGCATGACATGACCACACTCGACATGACATGATCACACTCGAACATGACATGACCACACTCGACATGTATGACCACACTTAACATGACATGACCACACTCGACAAGACATGGCCACACTCGACATGACATGACCACACTCGACATGTATGACCACACTTAACATGACATGACCACACTCGACAAGACATGGCCACACTCGACATGACATGACCACACTCGGCATGACATGACCACACTCGACATGACATGATCACACTCGACATGACATGATCACACTCGCCATGACATGACCACACTCAGCATGATATGACCACACTAGACAGGACACGACCACACTCAACATGACATGACCACACTTGACATGACATTACCAGACTCGACAAGACGTGGCCACACTCGACATGACATGACCACACTCGGCATGATATGACCACACTAGACAGGACACGACCACACTCAACATGACATGACCACACTTGACATGACATTACCACACTCGACAAGACGTGGCCACACTCGACATGACATGACCACACTCGGCATGATATGACCACACTAGACAGGACACGACCACACTCAACATGACATGACCACACTTGACATGACATTACCACACTCGACATCATATGACCACACTAGACAGGACATGACCACACTCAGCATGACATGATCACACTCGACATGACATGCACACTCGACATGTAAGACCACACTTGACATGACATTACCACACTCGACAAGACGTGGCCACACTCGACATGACATGATCACACTCGACATGACATGACCACACTCGACAAGACATGGCCACACTCGGCATGACATGACCACACTCGGCATGACATGACCACACTCGGCATGACATGACCACACTCGACATGACATGATCACACTCGACATGACATGATCACACTCGAACATGATATGACCACACTCGGCATGATATGACCACACTCGACATGACATGATCACACTCGAACATGATATGACCACACTCGGCATGATATGACCACACTAGACAGGACATGACCACACTCAACATGACATGACCACACTTGACATGACATTACCAGACTCGACAAGACGTGGCCACACTCGACATGACATTTCAACACTCGACATCATATGACCACACTCGACATGACATGATCACACTCGACATGACATGACCACACTCGACATGACATGATCACACTCGAACATGATATGACCACACTCGGCATGATATGACCACACTAGACAGGACATGACCACACTCAACATGACATGACCACACTTGACATGACATTACCAGACTCGACATGACGTGGCCACACTCGACATGACATGATCACACTCGAACATGAGTTGACCACACTTGATATGACATGACCACACCCGACAAGACGTGGCCACACTCGACATGACATGACCACACTTGACATGACATGACCACACTTGGCACCATATGACCACACTAGACAGGACATGACCACACTCGACATGACATGGCCACACTCAGCATGACATGACCACACTCGACATGACATGTCAACACTCGACATGAGTTGACCACACTCGACATGACATCATTACACTCGACATGACAACTCCGCCCCTAAGACGACCCTCTGACCCATGACCACACTCAATATGTATGACCACACTCGGCATGACATGACCACACTCAGCATGACATGACCACACTCGACATGACATGACCACACTCGACATGACATGACCACACTCATCTTGACATGAACACACTCATCTTGACATGACCACACTCAGCATGACATGACCACACTCGACATGACATGACCACACTCGACATGAAATGACAAGACCCGAAATGAGTTTACCACACTTGATATGACATGGCCACACTCGACATGACATGACCACACTTTATCTGACATGACCACACTTAGCTTTACATGACCACACTCGGATTGACATGACTACACTTGACATGACATGACCACACTTGGCATGATATGACCACACTGGACAGGACATGACCACACTCGACATGACATGACCACACTCGGCATGACATGACCACACTCGACATGGCATGACCAGACCCGACAAGACGTGGCCACAATCGACATGAGTTGACCACACTTGATATGACATGACCACACCCGACAAGACGTGGCTACACTCGACATGACATGACCACACTTGACATGACATGACCACACTCGGCATGATATGACCACACTAGACAGGACACGACCACACTCAACATGACATGACCACACTTGACATGACATTACCACACTCGACAAGACGTGGCCACACTCGACATGACATTTCAACACTCGACATCATATGACCACACTAGACAGGACATGACCACACTCAGCATGACATGATCACACTCGACATGACATGACCACACTCGACATGTAAGACCACACTTAACATGACATGACCACACTCGACAAGACATGGCCACACTCGGCATGACATGAACACACTCGGCATGACATGACCACACTCAACATGACATGACCACACTTGACATGACATTACCAGACTCGACATGACGTGGCCACACTCGACATGACATGATCACACTCGAACATGAGTTGACCACACTTGATATGACATGACCACACCCGACAAGACGTGGCCACACTCGACATGACATGACCACACTTGACATGACATGACCACACTTGACATGACATGACCACACTAGACAGGACATGACCACACTCGACATGACATGGCCACACTCAGCATGACATGACCACACTCGACATGACATGTCAACACTCGACATGAGTTGACCACACTCGACATGACATCATTACACTCGACATGACAACTCCGCCCCTAAGACGACCCTCTGACCCATGACCACACTCAATATGTATGACCACACTCGGCATGACATGACCACACTCGACATGACATGACCACACTCGACATGACATGACCACACTCATCTTGACATGAACACACTCATCTTGACATGACCACACTCAGCATGACATGACCACACTCGACATGACATGACCACACTCGACATGAAATGACAAGACCCGAAATGAGTTGACCACACCCGACAAGACGTGGCCACACTCGACATGACATGACCACACTTGGCACCATATGACCACACTAGACAGGACATGACCACACTCGACATGACATGGCCACACTCGGCATGACATGACCACACTCGACATGACATGTCAACACTCGACATGAGTTGACCACACTCGACATGACATCATTACACTCGACATGACAACTCCGCCCCTAAGACGACCCTCTGACCCATGACCACACTCAATATGTATGACCACACTCGGCATGACATGACCAGACCCGAAAAGATGTGACCACACTCGACATGACATGATCACACTCGACGTGACATGACCACACTCGGCATCATATTGTAATGTGTGAGGTAGTGGAGCTAATCAAACACGTGTAAATGGGTTCGAACCGTGTAATATAATGATCTCACTTACAAGCTAACTTAACAATATATAGGGAAGAGGCGCGTCACACACTACAATATGACCACACTAGACGCGACATGACCACACTCAACGTGACATGACCACACTCGGCATGACATGACCACACTCGACATGGCATGGCCACACTCGACATGACATGACCACTCTCGACATGGCATGATCACACTCGACATGACAACTCCGCCCACACTTAGTATGACATGACCACACTCGACATGACATGACCACACTCGACATGGCATGACCACACTAGGCATGACATGACCACACTTGACATGACATGACCACACTCAGCTTGACATGACCACACTCGGCATGACATGACCACACTCGACATGGCATGACCAGACCCGACAAGACGTGGCCACAATCGACATGAGTTGACCACACTTGATATGACATGACCACACTCGGCATGGCATGACCAGACCCGACAAGACGTGGCCACAATCGACATGAGTTGACCACACTTCTTGATATGACATGACCACACCCGACAAGACGTGGCCACACTCGACATGACATGACCACACTTGGCACCATATGACCACACTAGACAGGACATGACCACACTCGACATGACATGGCCACACTCGGCATGACATGACCACACTCGACATGACATGTCAACACTCGACATGAGTTGACCACACTCGAGATGAGTTGACCACACTCGACATGACATCATTACACTCGACATGACATCATTACACTCGACATGACAACTCCGCCCCTAAGACGACCCTCTGACCCATGACCACACTCAATATGTATGACCACACTCGGCATGACATGACCAGACCCGAAAAGATGTGACCACACTCGACATGACATGATCACACTCGACGTGACATGACCACACTCGGCATGATATTGTAATGTGTGAGGTAGTGGAGCTAATCAAACACGTGTAAATGGGTTCGAACCGTGTAATATAATGATCTCACTTACAAGCTAACTTAACAATATATAGGGAAGAGGCGCGTCACACACTACAATATGACCACACTGATAGATTAAGGGTGGAAATGCAAACACCAAAGCGATTATATCGGATTTAATGAAAAACACAACTGGGCCCATAACCTGATAGATAGTATCCCAGAGGTCTTCATGGACTAGTATCATCTTCATACAAAACTTCCATGTAGAATAATTTTCTATCCCTTTGAGTTTTTCGATGCTTTGCAAGGGTGAAGCATTTCCAGCCATTTTGTTAATGTGCACGCGTATAAATTATATTTAATAATTTTTGCGATTATTGTAATTAGACGGGAAATATTTTAATTGCCGTGCAGATTTCGGTGTTCTGGGCCCATAACCTGATAGATTAAGGGTGGAAATGCAAACACCAAAGCGATTATATCGGATTTAATGAAAAACACAACTGAGCACATACATAAATCGCAGACAAGAGAAAGTGTCAAAACGAAAAACTTATAATTAGGAAGGGCATTATTTGAGACCCAACTATTAAAAAGATTTACAAGGTAAGTTACAAGGAGTATTAAGCAAGACCCATTTCACCTATAACTTTAATACTTTACTTCATGACGTTGCGTTTATAAAGACAGTTCTAATACACACTAGACGCGACATGACCACACTCAACGTGACATGACCACACTCGGCATGACATGACCACACTCGACATGGCATGGCCACACTCGACATGACATGACCACTCTCGACATGGCATGATCACACTCGACATGACAACTCCGCCCACACTTAGTATGACATGACCACACTCGACATGACATGACCACACTCGACATGGCATGACCACACTAGGCATGACATGACCACACTTGACATGACATGACCACACTCAGCTTGACATGACCACACTCGGCATGACATGACCACACTCGACATGGCATGACCAGACCCGACAAGACGTGGCCACAATCGACATGAGTTGACCACACTTGATATGACATGGCCACACTCGACATGACATGACCACACTTGACATGACATGACCACACTCGGCATGAAAAGACCACACTCGACATGACATGACCACACTCGACATGAAATGACAAGACCCGACATGAGTTGACCACACTTGATATGACATGGCCACACTCGACATGACATGACCACACTTGACATAACATGACGACACTTGGCACCATATGACCACACTAGACAGGACATGACCACACTCGACATGACATGACCACACTCGGCATGACATGACCACACTCGACATGACATGTCAACACTCGACATGAGTTGACCACACTCGACATGACATCATTACACTCGACATGACAACTCCGCCCCTAAGACGACCCTCTGACCCATGACCACACTCAATATGTATGACCACACTCGGCATGACATGACCAGACCCGAAAAGATGTGACCACACTCGACATGACATGATCACACTCGACGTGACATGACCACACTCGGCATGATATTGTAATGTGTGAGGTAGTGGAGCTAATCAAACACGTGTAAATGGGTTCGAACCGTGTAATATAATGATCTCACTTACAAGCTAACTTAACAATATATATGACCACACTAGACGCGACATGACCACACTCAACGTGACATGACCACACTCGGCATGACATGACCACACTCGACATGGCATGGCCACACTCGACATGACATGACCACACTCGACATGACAAGTCCGCCCACACTTAGCATGACATGACCACACTCGACATGACATGACCACACTCGACATGGCATGACCACACTAGGCATGACATGACCACACTCAGCTTGACATGACCACACTCGGCATGACATGACCACACTCGACATGGCATGACCAGACCCGACAAGACGTGGCCACAATCGACATGAGTTGACCACACTTGATATGACATGACCACACTCGGCATGACATGACCACACTCGACATGGCATGACCACACTTGACATGACATGACCACACTCAACATGACATGGCAACACTCAGCTTGACATGTCCACACTCGGCATGACATGACCACGCTCGACATGGAATGGCCACACTCGACATGACATGTCCACACACGGCATGACATGACCACACATGACCGGACATGACCACACTCAACATGACATGGCCACACTCGACATGACATGACCACACTCGGCATGACATGACCACACTCGACATGGCATGATCACACGCGGCATGACATGACCACACTTGACATGACATGACCACACTCGACATGAAATGACCAGACCCGACATGAGTTGACCACACTTGACATGACATGATTACACTTGACATGACATGGCCACACTTTATCTGACATGACCACACTTAGCTTTACATGACCACACTCGGATTGACATGACCACACTTGACATGACATGACCACACTCGGCATGACATGACCTCACTCGACATGACATGTCAACACTCGACATGAGTTGGCCACACTCGCCATGACATGATCACACTCGATATGACAACTCCGCCAACACTTAGCATGACATGACCACACTCAACATGACATGTCATCACTCGACATGAGTTGGCCACACTCGAAATGACATGATCACACTCGACATGACAACTCCGCCCACAATTAACATGACATGACCACACTCAACATGACATGACCACACTCGACATGGCATGACCACACTCGGCATGACATGACCACACTTGACATGTCATTACCACACTCGGCATGACATGACCTCACTCGACATGACATGTCAACACTCGACATGAGTTGGCCACACTCGACATGACAACTCCGCCAACACTTAGCATGACATGACCACACTCAACATGACATGACCACACTCGACATGACATGTCATCACTCGACATGAGTTGGCCACACTCGAAATGACATGATCACACTCGGCATGACAACTCCGCCCACACTTAACATGATATGACCACACTCAACATGACATGACCACACTCGACATGGCATGACCACACTCGGCATGACATGACCACACTTGACATGACATGACCACACTCGACATGAAATGACCAGACCCGACATGAGTTGACCACACTTGATATATGATGACAAGACATGAACCCACTCGACAAGACCTGACAAGACACGACCACACTTGACCTGACATAGCCACACTTGACCACACCTGCAGTGCGAGCATGGTTCTTTTTGTCGACACGTTTATCAATTTTGAAAATCAAATTTGACAAAAGTGTTATTATAACGATTAAATTCAATGTATTAAAACTTTTATCTAGTGTACAAGTTTGTCGAAAAGATCCATGCTCGGACGCCTGACAAGACATTATCGCTAAAAGCCGACCGGCATAAGTCGGCAGTTGCCAAGCCGAATGATTATATGCGGCCGCCGAGCGGTTTGTGTTTCCCGAACATTCATCTACAAAATATTCGTTTTTCCGCTCGGCTATGCCGATTAATTTGCACGGCCCGCTTAAATGAGTAGCAATTCTTCAATTTTGCATCTGAGCCTTTCAGACGGCAGACGTTTATAGGGGTTTTACTGTTTGATATTGTGCCTAGTAGATGGGAATGGGCTCACCACATAATATTACTTGCGTATACCTCTGCCACCCCTACAGAAAATACAGGTGTGATGTTATGTATGTATGTACATATTCTACATGGCTAATCGGTACAATAGTCTCGTTCAATATCATTCACCTGCCGAATATTAAGTACACATTTCGTATCCCACTTAATCCACATCGCGTAAAAGGCCCTAATCGGATGGTATCTAGTCGGCCGACAGTGGCGCAACTCACATTTGTACGCAAAACTATCGTTGAGTTTGTTCTGTGAACTGAATACAGCACATAGACTTAATTGCGATGTGTATCATCAGCTGTTTTGGGTTTAAATTTGTCGCCGACAAAACCAGATTTGTTTGTAGGGCTAGTGTCAATAGAGATCTGGTAACTTGCAGGTAATACTATAGTAGTATACTACTACATTTCAACCGTGTTCCGGTCACTGCAGCCTATCCCCCGGAGATTAATCAATTACGCAGGAGATATTATAGTGCAAAAGTGTATGCGTAAACACAGGTACACTCCTATGGGACGGCAATCCGACACGACCAGAGAGAAATCAGGTGCAGGACCGACGGCTTTACGCGCTCTCCTAAGCATGGCTCTCCTATTGAGAATTTTCTAACAGAAAAACTCAATAATACTTGGCCGACCCCGGAATCGAACCTACTAAATGGATTTGAATGAAATTTGGTACACAGATGGTTGATAACCTGGTTTTACACAAAGGATTTTTAACTGGGCTAGACCCAATTTTAAAGTTCATACAGACGAAGTCGCAGACAGAAGCTAATCTTTATAGTATAAAAATACATAACACTCCTTTTTTGGGCAGTCGTGTAAAAATTATTAACCGCATGTTTGTGTTTGCAAAACTCGATAAATACTTGATGGACACAACGTGGCATTTAAAGTGTGAAAGATTATTTTCAAATTATTTTTTATTCCGAAGTTTCCATGGAAACAGAAAATTCCATTTGCGTTAGGCCAGGTACCGACTGAGTCACAGCACAGTGTGGCCGGGCTTAGCTAGTGTAATATAAAAGAACGTAATTCTTTCAAAATAAATGTAATAACGCATGCGTGGCGAACTCTAAAATTACCAATTTTTGTGGAGAGAAAAATACGGTGATGTGGTTTAGCGGTCAGCGTACCTATTCGTTATCTCTGTTGCCAACCGAATTGATGGACACTTTGTGTCGTAAGTTTTTACTATTGTTGCTCATCATAGACAAGTTGTCAAATAAACACGACGCAATTTACTACAAAGTGTCCATCAATTCGGTTGGCAACCGAGATAGCGAATAGGTACGCAGAGCGCTTGGAGTATTTGTTCTGGAATCGCAGGTTCGAATTCTGCTCACGAAGTATTTTTCATTCAACAAAAATTTCGTGATCCCTTCTTGTAACTTAAACCTCCTTCCATATTGTCGGGTAGATTTATTAATACTATACCTTCCACAAAGTCGGTACATTTTATATATATGGAATATTTAAATGGGTCACAATCCTCAACTATATACTGGTCTCTAAGAAACAAGTTTTCTATGGTAAGAGGATGACGTCGTGCGAAGTTGGGTCGAGTCAGACAATCCTATTAAAGTATGTTATCATAAAATAATTATATAATTTTATAGAAATTCTTATCCAATACCATAATCTGTAGTGTGTTTAGCACCCTATGTCCCCATCGCTAGTGATGTAACTCTTCACTGCGCATACGCATGTTTGGAATAAATCATTTATCTATTGCGCGGACAACCATGGCGCTTCTGTGATTGGAAGATAACATCATAATTAATTGGTCACTCGTGTGGGAATGTTGGAAAAATTGCCTAATTGAAATGTAAGTTTGATAATAATTGCTTTGGTCGCCGGAGATCCCTGGTTTCTTTTTTATTATATTTAATGGTATATTATATGGTTTTATTGTAGATCTCTGACATGACTTTACACATCACCGAGAACATCTCTCAGGTGTTCTGGTTAAGCGATGGTGTGGTCGACGACAGAACACGCTTACCCAGCAGAAACCTGTTCAGTCGAGCCTTGACGACCTCCAGATTCTAGTTCTACACTTGTAGTTAGGGACGAGTTGCTTACCTTTTATCTAGTTTGCTGCAACCTTAACATGTACACATTCATTTAATAAAACAACTTTTAACCGGATTAATCGCGTGTATTATTGGTTTATGTATTTCCTGACGTTTCGAACACTTTGCAGCGTTTGTGGTCGCAGGAGGAGTCCTCCTGCATAAACCAATAATACATGCGATTAATCCGGTTAAAAGTTGTTTTATTATAATGTGTAGTGATCGCGAAAACCTAAGATATTACTACACATTCATTTCATGACTAAATTACTTACCTCTACTTCTAGATGGAGATTATTCTTTTTATATTCTTATCGGGCTGTGTAATATTGAAGTTAGATGAAAATATATGACCTGTTTCGAGAATTGAAACAGTTTGGAGCGGTATCTACTCTAAGTAAAGGGGCAGGCTGAGGTGTGTGTACCTATAATGTTTTGTTACATCTCATGTTAAATTTGCATCTCATAGATGTTGTTTGGCATGATTCCAAACTACGGGCTGCTTATAACACTACTCGATTTGGAAATCGAATCACAGACCCTACGCTCAACGGCCTAACAGTCGTGCTTGTGACCACAAAACTAGTGAGGAAGTCATAATAAAATGGGTAATAATATACCTATATAATAATATATAATATGGCACACAAATACAGAAATAATACCAATACTAACAGAAGTAATACAAAAAGCATACATATTCTAAGCGATTAACAATAACAAAAGAAAGGCGGCTGTTTACGACCTACTTAGGTGTTTTTTTTTCGAAATTTTGGCACCTCAAAGAAAGAAAGAAAGAATCGTTTATTGGCACGCACAATTACATAGGCATACTTAAGTACAGAATAATATATAAATTGAAGTGCCAAAGGGCCATCAGCTCAGGATTATGCTAGGGAGGGGTACAATCACTACTATCTAGCGCTGATTTTCAGCTGCGGCCCACGTGTGCCATACGCTCGAAACAAGGTAAATAGTGGATACATAATAATAGGAAGTACAGTAGGTAACATAATGAAGGTGTAGACTCTACACCTACACCTCTAACCTGTAGAGGATAGATAATAAATGCGTTAGACTAGCTAACGTATGATGGAAGGGTTATGGTGGAATAGAATAAGAGAATAGGTATATATCAAAATTACATTAATTAATTCAGAATTATTTAAACGTATACTAAAATTATTAAATTTATCATACAATTGTATTACAGTTAGACTAGAAGTAAGTAATAAATTAATAAATACAAAATTATAGCGCTAAACTTAAAATCCATGTCAATAAAATATGATAATGTTAATTTTAAATTATAATTAAATTAATTTGCTTACTAGATAATATAGATAGCAATTAAAGATATAAGTCGAATAAATAAGAACGTAATTAATTTTAATAGAGAAAGGCTGTTGCGCTATAAAGAGTATATCAATGTGTCCTAAGTTAAACCAACCAAATAGAATATTAATTTTAGATTATTAATTTCTGCGCTATAAAGAAGTTTAAGGTTATATCGAAAGACGGTATGAAGAGTTTACACTGTACTTAACTAATACTATATAGATGCAGGCATAAACAAACATATATTACAGAAACAAGTAGCAATATATGCAGTTACAATATTATGTATATATTTATAGAATATTATGTAGTAGAACTGGGAGATACAGTATTTGTTGCAAGTCAACACGCGGTCCGAATCACGTTTTCCATGAGTGTCGCCGTAGGAGGTTTGGAGTAACACCGGATGAAAACCCGAGTTGAAGAAATCTCAAAGCACATATTAGCATTACATTAACATAACATAACCAAGCATCACGCCTGTATTCCCCGAAGGGGTAGGCAGAGGGGTACATATTTGTACACTCACATTTCACCAATGCTGTTATAAAGTCCCATGTAATAGGTGGTGAGCCTATTGTCATTAACCGGACACCATTTTAAACTCTGGGCTGCTACTGAGTTTTTTTTTAAACACAATAACTTTTTTCCCGACCTGGGAATTGAACCCAGGACCTCAGCAGTCGCGCTCGTGGCGAGAGTCTAGACCAACGAGGCAGTCATCAATATAAAAATTAAACGAACAAGCAATTGGAAATAGTTGCGTTGGCTCTGATCCAAAACTTATAGCACAAAGCACAAGTTAGCACGCTCCACTGCCGCTGACTCGGACACAACTGGGACAAACTATAAGTATGAGGTTGGCCCACATATTAGGCATTTACTTTTGATAATTATCTTGTTATAAATTATCCATTTCTAAGGAAACAAGTTATACAATTTTGTGAAAAAAGGACACGGCCGCGAGCAGGATTCCTACCTCCCGGATAAATACTCCAGGCGCTCTGACCACTAAGCGATCTCGACCTCTGCTCACTACCGTGAATTCTTCTTCCACATTTTAACACGTCTTTCGGTGACATCGGTTCTGTCACCTGTATAGGGACTGAATAGATAGAAATGACGTGATTCAAAACCCACTTTGAAATTTATTGTCTCCTTGGTCGTGGCTACTGAACGTGACGTCCTCAGTTCGATTCCCGAGTTAGGCAAAGTGTTATTGCAATCACCAATTGCATGGGCTTTACTAACAGCATTACTGAAGTGTGGGTGTACAATTGTGTACCGTTGCTTACCCCCTCGGGGAATCCAGGCGTGTTGCTACGGCATGTTATGTTTGTGAATTTATTAAATCATAATTTCATAACAAAACTAAATGGCTGGTTATATCCATTCATCCATCCTTACCTCAACAGTCCGTCAAAATTGGAATCTCCAAACTCATCCAAAGTATATATCTTATATAACTGTTGTAATTTCTCAAGCATTTGTCTTGATGTAGTGTTGTGCTGTATAATCTTCAGCTATTAAAATACTATCTACTCGTACATAATATATTAGTTTCCGTAATTAAGAATGATGGAAAGAAATAGAGTGTGGCCGTCGATTCTTATCTGAATATTCTCGGTTACAAATAGGTCTACTTTATTATTTTGTAACTGGCTGGGCTCGATTTTATTTGCGGTATTTGGACATAGCATTACGCCTGTATTCCCCGATGGGGTATGCAGAGGTGAAATGTGGGTACTTTGTCCGACCCGGGGATCGTACCCGTGACCTGATGCTCAGCAGTCGCGCTTGGGACCACTAGACCAACGAGGCAGAGGCAGTAGGACTTAGACAAATAGCGCTTCATGTTCAAGTTTCCTGGACCCGGAAAGATTTCGAAATGGATTACACACGAAAATTTAAAATAATATTTTTTTGTGAAAAGAAATATACGGTCGTCAGCAGGATTCGAACTTGCGCCCCCCCGGATAAATACTCTAGGATATAGAGAGGAGGGATAATACATAATACGGGAGGCGCAGAATCGAATCCTGCTCACGACCGTAAATTCTTTCAATGAAAAATTTAAATTTTAGAATTCGCTACCCATGCGTTTTAAAGATTTATCTGTTCTCAAATTTAAGTTACAATTCCATTACTGACTAGTTCAAGTTCACACTAAATTGCATACTGATTGGATTTAAGCACTAGCAATAAAATAAAAATCCTAAATCATAGTAATATGTGGTGTTCCGCAAGGACCAATTTTGGGCCCATTGCTGTTTCAAATACCATTGCGAGGTCATGCGATTTTATATTAAAACAGTTCAACTACTAGCTAAATTCAGAGATTAAAACACTCATATTTTTACATTTAAAACCGTTGAAGCGTTTCGGAAGCAATTCCGAATGCCGTCTAGCTTAAAAAAATGTGTGACTTGCAAAAGTATCTTTATCAGATGTATTTACAGAAATTAATATCATTTATTATTTTTAAACCTTTAGACACACAAGAAAATTTCCAATCTGAAACACAAATTAACTAAAGATAATCTTTGAAAAGCATTGACGCATGCTTAGCGAACTCTAAAGTTAGCTAAGAATATCAACTGAGGTCGCGATGGCTTAGTGGTCAGAGCGCCTGGAGTATTTTCGGGAGACGCAGGTTCGAATCCTGTTCACGACCATATTCTTTTTCCATATAAATATAATAATCTTGGACTATTTATGTATGAACATAAAACAATTATAAACACAAAAATTGAAGTCAGTGACATATTAATACTTTCTTGCGTACAAATATTAGTTGTGACGTAATCTGACCCGACTGCGGCAGTTAGGTAAGTATGTTTGACATTATGTACTAGTATGTACGCACAGAAGTTACTGGCAATGTGTCAAGCTAATATTTGTCGGATGAACTGGGATTTGAGAAAAAAAAAACTTGATTTGTTCTAATTTTACTCATCGCGTGGTTGATCAACAACCTCATGTCAGAGTTAGGTATAACCATGTGGCTCTTTGTAACGAAATTGTTTTTTCTGTAAATAACATCACACAATTTCACGCCTGTATTCTCCAAAGGCGTAGGCAGATGTGTACAAAGTTGTACATCCACATTTCACCAATACTGTTATTACGTCCCATGTACTCGTAATGGGTGGTGAGAATTCCAAACTCCACGCTGCTACTGAGAATTTACCAACAGAAAAATTCAATAACGCTGCCCGGCTCGGGAATCGGACCCGAGACCTCATGCTCAGTAGTGGCATTGGGACCACTAAGTCATTGTAGCAATGTGTTCTATAAAGAGGTCTTTTCAATACCCTTTTGCAATTCGATGATAAATGAGAGATGCAGATGATAGAGCCATAGTTTCGCTGATTTCTTTACTAGAAGTGGTCGACTGGTCGTGCACACTCGATCATTATGGCTAATGTCAAAGAAATATTTTCTTAGACAATTTAACCTAATATGTACAGTAATATCTTAGGTTTTCGCGATCACTAAACATTATAATAAAACAACTTTTAACCGGATTAATCGCTTGTATTATTGGTTTTTGTTTTCCTGACGTTTCGAACACTTTGCAGCGTTCGTGGTCGCAGGAGGACTATTGTATTGAACTTTTAACTGGATTAATACACGCGATTAGTACGGTTAAAAGTTGTTTTATTATAATATGTAAATTAGTATAATTTCCTAGTATTTTCACACAAAACTATGCACAATAAAAATCTTTACAACTTGTTTTATACTAAAGTACCTATCTCTAGGTGTTTTTTGAACTTTTCTAGTTTATCCAGAACCTGTTCAGTTAAGTTTAACGATGCAGTTAATAGCTATCACCATTTTAATGTGTAGTGAGTCATTTTGCTGAGAAGTTCAAGTTCTTAACGCTAAACCTGTTTTATGTAAAGAATTGTAAAAAAAGAAAAAATAATACCTACCAGTGGTTTTTTGATTTCATGGTTTTGGGCCAACATAGCTAGATAGAAGGAGACCTATCGGTGGCGGTTACCACCAACAGAATTCCCAATGAGGGATGACGTCAGACAGGCGGCCGGTCATAAAATATATCCAAAGCCTTAGCAGTATGCCAGATATATGCTACGTCGACCCCAAATAAATTGGGATAAGGACAGAGAGATCACGATGATGAGTCGCCAACCGTTTATGTGTTTATTGTTGGGGAAAAACTTTCAGAAGGCGCCCGGCCTTTGGGGATAAGAACATGGAGGAAAATTATATATAGAAAGAAGAGAAAGAAAGAAAAATATTTATTTAGTCTGAACTTACTAAACAAAATCTTACACAATAAAGAAAAAAAAAACAAATAAAGAATAAAAAGGATAAAAATATATATAATTAATATAGGCATTACATGGCCATAACATGTATAAAAATAATTATATTATTATTAGATAATAATGTTTCACTTCATTGTTAATTAATACTCCCGACCGAATTTTCTGTCACGGCGACCTATCTCCACGAGGCCTATCCAAGTACACAGGAGATTTATAGTGCACAAGTTTATGCACAAACATAGGTGCACTCCCTCTTCCTTCACTCTCATAGTCCGATGGGACGGTTATCCGACACGACCGGAAAGAGACCGACGGTTTTACGTGCTCTTTGACAGACGCAACTGAGAATTTCGTAACAGAAAAACCCAGTAACACTTTGCCCAACTCGGAAATCGAAGTCATGTCCTGAAGCTCAGCAGCTGCATTTTAGGGCACTAGACCAATGAGACAAATTTAATTAGTCGGGGAATCGATCCGCCGACCCTAACATACACAGAGGGCCGGCTGTTTTCATTCCCACGTAAGTTATAAGGGGTTCTGAACCCTTCACATTATTGTTGTGGTTCTAGACAGGATATCATAACTACATAGATATTTTGTTTGTCTATGAAATTGAAACCGACAAGTAATTAAGTTATTTACTACAATCTGCCTAGCCTTTTCCCAATTACATTGGGGTCGGCTTCCAGTCAAACCGGATGCAGCTTCATACCAGTATTTTACATGGAGCGACTGGACGTAATGGGCTGAAATCGCCAACCTGCAATGAGCTAGCGTGGTGACCAATGCTCGTACCTTCTCTGTATGAGAAGAGGCCCCTGCCCCCCAGTGGGACAGTTAAGGGCTGGTAATGTTATGTTTTAAACATATTTTTTATGATTTGCTCAATAAATATACACGTATATAAATAGCTTGTATATAAAACTATGTTTTATTATAGCGAACTACAAATAATCTCCTTTCTATTTTTAACTACGGCCAAAATGTAGGTAAACAAGAAAATATAATTAAAAACACACCTGCTATGTGTATTTTTTTGTGGGAGAGCCATATTTCGGCGCGAATGGGCTGGCGCGATCGGAGTGATACCATGGCCTTACAGAAAACGGGCGGAAACCAACGCTTGAGTTGTGTTTATGTCATAACCGCATATATTTTTTTAATCTTATTATCTTATGTTACCCGAGATAATATAAGGATTCTATCGATACCCCATACATCTTTCTCAGTTCTGGCGTTTAAAAGTTAACACTTTTAGCCATTTGTGTAATTTTTTTTACACAAATGGCTAAAAGTGTTCACATTCTTTTCATTTTCCGATGCGTTCGTGTGCCTCAACCTTAATGTTCAGAATGATGACACATTTTAATATTCAGATGGAAAATAAGGTTAACAAGCTCATAAAATCTTAAGTCAAAAGCTAAGAAAAAGCAGTTATTACCCATAATAAGTTAACAAGTAACGAATTAATACACAATGTTGTCCCAAGTAAATTATTGTAGCATCGTATAATTAGCGCGCATGGTCGCGCACCCGACAAGTTCGGCGGAGTTTCGAATAATTACGAGTCGTTGATTAAGTTTGTTAAGTATCGTTCGGTTTGTAATTAATAATGATATTATTGTAGAGATTAATTTTGTTGTTAACGAAAATGTAATTATTAAAATATTAACTGTTTATCAGCCTGTAATTATTATTCTTTCGTATGGTTAGGTTAGTTATTGTTAAAGTTTGTTCAAGCTGCTGCCGGCTCCGTACATAATTTATCTAAATAGATATACTGTTACCAAAGTTATATTAGTTATACGTTCATGCTAACACTTTGACCTTGACCTGGCCTATCGTAGTACAGAGTTTCAGCATATACTGGTTTTGTTACCATTGACGTGTGGCCTACTGGACTCGTAAGATCCTAAGCTTTATTTGTCTAGTAAACGTAAATGCGACTACAAAACGTGAAGGGCTGGTTCAAGCCTAGGGCCGAGCAAAGTGTTTATTGTGTTTGTTAGAAGTAGTTTATATATATTGATATTTAACTCTGTAAGGAAATACTCAGTAGCAGTTTGGAGATCGGAGTGCCCGGTAGATCGCAATAGGCTCACCACCTAAAATTCAATTACAACATCTGTGAAATGTGAGTGAAAAATAGTGCACTTCTGCCTGACTATTCCGAGAATACAGGCTTGATAAGAATATCGTGTGTGGAGTACTTTTGCCACCTTTTTGATGGAGCGGCGAAGTACCCGTTGCTTTAGAGTCAGTAGACCGGCGCGCTAAGAGGCCGATGGTGATGACCAACTTGTCAACAAAAAGTTGCTAAGCCTCCGTAAAGTAGCATATCGTTTTTTTTCTACCGGATACATTTCGGTGAGTGTGTGCAGGAGGTTCATGACCTTATTACACCATTCCCCTTTTACTACAGGACACGTAGAAGAACGACACACTACCTCCCGTTCTTCGTAGAATACCGATAATTCGTACGAAATAATTTGAAATACTACCTCAGGAAACAAAGAAGTAGAAACTAGAGTGAATATATTTCTTCTGGATTTACGTATTCCATCTTCGGTCATACCGTCGTCGCTTACCATCAGGCAAGTTGGTGGCCAAACTAAGATTCATTTTTGATTGCAAAAATGCTTTGTTTGGATAAATTACACGTACTTTTTTGTCCACCCTTCGGGTGATTATTAAAATACGACAATAAAAAAACGTACGTGGCTTAAAAGCTGTTGCAATTGTAATAAGCAGAGGTTGCCGATTAATCTCAGATCCACCAGTTTCGCCAATACATAAATTACTTTAACAATACTTACCCAACCAAAACGTTTAGTAATAAAATAATTATTTTTCTGTTTACTAATCTTGAATGAAAGTTGCATATTGCTTCGACATAGTTTGTTGTATGAAGATGTTAATATATTTTTTCTACTGTAAATCGTAGGTACAACAATTTGTTGCTATTACAAAATAATTACGCACAATCCATGAATAATCATGATGGCAGGGGAAAATAATATGAGCACAACATTTCCGAACTTCGCATATTTTTATATTTTTTGTATAAAATTTAAATAATATTTCAATATTATTTTACAATTAGCATAATTTTTATACGAGAGCAGTAATTAATTTAATAGGTGCTTACACAGTATGATCATAATATTTAAATTTTTTAAACATACTGACTCCTCTTTTGGAAAATTAAAAGCCTGCTTGCGGACCAAACCTTATGGGTTAATGGAAGACTGCACCGTGGACCGAAAAGGATTTATTTACGTTTAAATCAGGTTTTTATAAACTGAAATCATTGAAGATTTCATTGCGTGTAAGAAAAGGAGGTATTCTTAAAAATTTGTTTATTAATTCGTTAATTATGTATCTATGGGCAGTTTTTTTTGAGGTAACGTTATATTTACACCCGATTACGCCTGTTTCCCATTAGAATAGGCAGATATTACTGAGTAAAATTTTAATAATGACAATAGCTCTATTCCTATTTTTCCTTAAAGATGTGATTAAGCCAAAGATCATGCAAAATAAAGCGAAATACTGAGAGACCTACGTTCCTGATGAGGGACAACAGGATAAGGTCATGCTAGTGATGTGACAGAAATGGGTCACTGGATAAAATAATTGTGGAACTTGTCTCAACACTACAAACAGACAAACAATTAACACCATACGGATCCAACCATCGGACTGCATACCAGTAATTATCAGCAACCCCGTTTAAAGTTCACGACTGATCGCAATCGGGTAACAGCAGAATGCTGAGACCTTCATACAATACAACTTGTTATTACGGAGAATTTATAAAAGAAAGTGTTTTGTATGTTTGTACGACTTTTGAGTGTTGGATAGTTATGATGTTGATGTTTTAGGAATCGATAAACGTCTGACGTCATTCTTCTGGTGGCTGTTGTGAAAAGATGGACTGACTGAATTACAATAAATAATTTTATGTATAATGTTATATATTTGTGGGAAGAAAAATACGGTTGTGTGAAGGATTCGAACTTGGAGTAATTATCCGGGGGGCGCAGGTTCGAATCCTGCTCACGAGTACTAATTTTAGAGTTTGCTACACATGCATTAATGCGTTTGAAATGTGTATTTGTATTTTTTTTTAGGTATTTTCCGAAACCTTAATTAATTAAGTAAAACATAACAACCCATTTCAACGTGTTTTAAATCCCTTTAACCTAGGATTTGACCTAAGATACTTTTTTTCCGAGAAAATATTGCTGCTGCAAGAAAATATAAATCTGCGGGTCATACCGCGGGGTGTAACTAGTATTTCACAAATAAGATACAGTAATTATCTCATGATATGACACGTTATCGACCAATGTTACGAGCGGACAGACTGCAATGTTTTATAGATTGATACATGAAGTCTCGTACTATAAGGAAGGCGCCATTTTTTCATTGATCCAAAATGGCAGTTTTTTATGTATTTTATTGCGGTCATTACCGACTTTAAAAGGGATTTTCCACCAAAACTATGTGAGGGATGGAGAGAGCTGTGAAACATACTCTTATCACTAAAGGTATACAAGGAAGCGGTGTCCTCCGAGGTCCATTTACCTCCCACACTCGCATTCCTCGTGTCTTTCTAATAATTAAAATGCAACTTAAACGATAAACATCGTCGCTTCCACGTTTAAGTAAAGTTTATAAAAGGTACAATACAAAGATACATAGCATAGCATCACGCCTGTATTCCCCGAAGGGGTACGCAGAGGTGTACACAGTTTTACACGTGTCGTCAAAATATATTAATTAATGGAATTTTCTAACTCAAGAACACTGCCGACCCGGTAATGAAACCATTATATACTTACTACTTATCCTAAAATATATTATTTTTATCCCAAGATTGTAATTTAAATATCAAATCTAACTTCAACGAAGTAAAGCATGTAGGTTCAATTAATTATGAAACAATTTTAATGTTAAACACAATAAATTAGATGTAGGCACGTACCGTCTTAATTAAATTCTTACGTTACCAAAATGAGCAATTTGTATAATTAACATTTAACCTGTTATTACCCCATATTGCTCGCCTGGGAGAAAGTAAGATTATGTAAGAATTTTGATCTACTGAAGTTGGTTATTTATATCCTTCATTTTAAAAACAGTTTCGACTCTCAAAGTTCGTTAAAATTTGACTCACAATTCTTTTTAATTAACTTCGATGGTTATGTTCAACTAAACTAAAATAATACACTTAAATAATTGCTTAACTAACCTCAATATTAAAGTTTTTTTTTGTGGATGGTAAAATACGGTCGTGACCAGGTTCGAACCTCCGCCTTCCGCATAAATACTCCAGGCACTCTGACCAGCTAAGCCATGTCGACCTCTGCTCACTACGTCAAAATCACTTGCACATTTTAATACATGTCCTGGTGACGTCATCGCTATGTATTCAGGTGACTGTACTCTCAATATTATTGAAGTAGCTTGATATTGTATTTATTTGCATATAAACTTAAAATTTCCATAGGTCCAATTTACTATTTTTATGTAAGGAATTTTATATCTCCATGCATATTTTCATACACATATGCACAGGTGTGTATGCATGTGAGATTTGCGTCCAAAACACCGCATTGTAAACTAGGACATCGGCATTTAAGCCTAAGATTGCGAACGCTGTGAGCTAGCGTGGTGACCAATCCTCGTCCTTGTATGAGAAGAAGTCATTGTCCTGTCCCAGGGCTGGGCATGTTGTTGTTTTTAGAGTATGGTTTCAATAGGACATGACGGGCTGAGCTAACTCTTATGAGGTTGATGAGAGAGCGGCTCTCTTGCCGTATAGAGGAAAGGGAAACGCCCATTTTTGGCCATGTTTTGTCCGTCTATTACATACGTAATAAACGATAACATTCAACTCTAAAACATTAGCAATAAAAACTACTAAATTAAAAAGTGACATATTCAAAAGTCTCAATTGTTTATCGGCCCGGAGGACAGTAACCCAAATGTGCCAACGTGATGTTTTTATGATATGGTTCGTGGGCTTGGCAAGGTTTCAATATATGTTTCCTAATTCCTAAATGACGTGCTTGTCATTTATTTTAATGAAAATGAATAAATAATCCGAAAACAATAAGTATGTAATCTGGCGGTTTTGAGGTTTTTATATGGCCTACGAAAATGTCCTGCTGATCTGGTATCGCCTTGCGACAGCTCGTTGAGCTCCCTATAACATGGTTGAGCTACACGATGACTGATGCATGTGTGCCGTCAGTTAGGACAGGTCAACTCGAAACTGATATAGCTCTTTCTTAAACAGGCCATTCCAGATACCCTACATGGTTACGCTCACATAGGGATGTTTAATGATGTCTGGACTTTAAAAGAGACCTTGACCTTTGAGTTTGTTTCGGCGTTTCTTCTCAGAGGTAGTCAGATAGGAAACGCCGACGCCATCTAGATCATAGTGACAGGTAAAAGAGTTTTTAAAAGACCTACTTACAGAATAAACAATTTCATTTCATTTCATATGTTTTTTTACCTAGAATTTCTATTTATAGTTTAAAATGTCCCACCGAGTTCTAGGTAAAAATGGCGGTTATATCTTTATCTATGACGTCAACCCTGATGTCTATCATTTGTTTCTTTCTTGGGGATCCCTTGGCCAAAACTTCTTTATCAAATGGGCATTTCCCTATATATATATATAATAGTTCCGGGTCTAGGCCGTCTACATACATACCTACGATATACCTAAGAGAATTCAGTAACATTTTGTAATTTAAAAATAAATAATTGAGTGTATCCCACTCTACCTGTGTGAATCAAAAATAATTTGAACTCACAACCTGATCGTTAAGAAGCGAGGCCGTAAGCACTGGGCCACTATACTATATTTTTTTATAAAAAGAAATGCTCTATTCAACGACTAGGCGAGTATAACGATACCTTTTGTAACCAAAGATGTCGTCCATTTATAATCTTGACAGGTGACAAGTGGCGCCATCTATCGGCACACATATACAATACTTGCTACAATTTATAGAACCTAGTAGACGTCACACATAGTCTTGTAAAGTATTATAAGTATGTTGTAGTGTTCTAATGTAAGAAAGTTTAAGTGAGCTTATTATAACATCACGCCTGTAACCCCGATGGGTTGGACAGAGTACTGTTGTGGACGTACAATAGGCATGATGACAGTATTAAAGAACCAAAGAATAAATGGTTTTAGAGGTAAATATAGGCAGAAAGGATTCTAAAAAATTACCTAGTTTTATTAAAAACATTAAGATGAATAAGATTTTCAATAAAATAAAAGTATAAAATGCTGCAATCGGCCATGTTAACCGAAACGTCAATCACAGCGAATGACGTCACGCCTTAGTCAAATGTCAATCATCGCCGTACATTATGACTTCAACTTATGTCAAATATGCTGTGGCGTGACGTCAAAACGGCGCCATGACACCCAGCAGCGTTTTTGCGGTAAAATCAAATTAGATAGATTAAAATGCAATCATTTGCATTGAAACTTATTTTATTGCTGAAATAATGTATTTTTCGGATATAGTAGACGTGTACCTTCATTATAAAAGGATATTTCAAAATCTGTCATCATGCCTATTCACCGATGCGGGTAATAAGTCCTGTGTAATAGGAAGTGAACCTATTGACGTCCACCGGGAACAATTCCAAGCTTCGGGCTGAGAATAACAAAAGGAAACCCCATTAAATTTAATTACATTGTTATTTGACAGCGCGGTTGGCGCAGTGGTCGAGAGACCGACTGCTGCGCTGCGTGTCGCAGGTTCGATTCCTGCACGGAGCAAATATTTGTACGATCTACGGATAATTGCTCCGGGTCTG
Organism: Xylocampa areola; assembly: GCA_935421205.1. Classification (NCBI taxonomy): domain Eukaryota; kingdom Metazoa; phylum Arthropoda; class Insecta; order Lepidoptera; family Noctuidae; genus Xylocampa; species Xylocampa areola. Next base: position 19,093,071 of record OW285212.1, on the reverse strand, counting down.
GGTGTTTGTGTGCTTGTGAGATTATATGTCTGTAAACGCACCCACGACACAGGAAGAAATATCTAGTGTGGGGCAACGTTTTATTAAAAAAAAATGCATTTATATATACAATTATCAACCAGCTATGTCAAAAATAATTTATGTGTACAAGGGTTAAAACCGGTTTGAGTGGAAGACGACCCCAATGTAATTGGGAAAAGGCTAGGCAGATTTAGGCAGATTTGGTCTTGAATAGATTCAGACGTTACTTTGCGGAAGTCCATTACAATGGATGCAAATAAATACAATATCTAGCTTCTACAATATTGAGGGTAGTCATGCATTACCTGCAAATATATGCACATACGTAAGCGGTGAAATCTGACTACCACAACTACTCTACACGTGTTTCGCCCCACCCCCCACGGGCATCATCAGGAGCTGTTAGACAGTGCAGTGTCCGCCATCCTCGGCCACACCATCGCTTACAATCAGTCTATTTGGAGGCCAAAATAGACACATTTACAAAAAAAAAACATGTATTGACACAGCAGATTTATAGTTTTAGGACCTGCCAACCAGGGGCGGACCGTGATTTTGTGAGGCCCTGGGCTAATACTACTTGGGGGCCTGCCTTTTTATGTGTAGAAAATCTATCATATACGTTGAGCCGTTCATTCATAATATTGTCCATGGTCTTTAATGGAGGCCTTTTATATCCTCGGGGCCCTGGGCTGCAGCCCAAGAAGCCCTTATGCCCTTGCTTTGCCCCTGCTGCCAACTCTGCATTTACTGATAGACTAATTCTTACTCTTCTTCTTATTGTATATTATATAAATTAACTTAGGAACTACTTCTGTGTTTTTTAGAAGCTCTGAGGGATCTGTGGACTTACCTAATTATAGAAACACATACCTGCAATACCTTCTACATATATAATTTAATTTATGCAAGCTTTTGATTTGAAAATCTACATTTACATTCAAATACTAATATTAAATTTTCTCTCTAACATAAACATAATATATCATCACGCTTGCTTACCCGGAGGGATAGGTGGACGAATACTTTTTTTACACGAATGCAAAAAGAAAAGAGTGTTATGTTTTAGGGTTCATGTATATACGTATGTATGTATGTACCACATATAACTTCTAAATGCCTGAACTGTTTTCGATGTATGGGATATCGTTAGAATTCTTACATTGTCCCGAGTAACATAGGCTAGTCAGATAGAAATGCCATGCGTGGTTTTAATTTTTTAATTAATTTCCTGTTTATGGATGTTCCATAGGTCACATGTATTGGTGAAATATGGGTGTATAACTGTGTAGGTACACCTCTGCCTACCCCTTGGGGAATACAGGCTTGATGCTATGTTATGTTAATAGTCTATGACTGCCTCATTGCCTAGTAGCCGCGAGCGCGGGTAAGTGAAGTCCTGGATTCGATTCCTGGGTCATGCAGTCTTATCGGGACCTAATTTTAGGCATATTCAAGGCTAGAGTGAATAGATTTCTTCTGGATCTACGTGCTCCATCTTCGGCCACACCGTCGCTTACCATCAGGCGAGTTGGTGGCCAAACGTAGACACATTTAAAAAAAAAAATGTCACTGCAGTCAAGAGATTGACTTGAGTGTCGCGGATTCAAATCCCACACGGAACATTTACTATTTGTATGTGCTACAAATTATTATTCCGGGTCTAGGCGTGTGTGAGTGTGAGATTGTGTCTGTAAATGCACCCGCGATGGACTAGAAATTCACGCCTGTGTTCCCCGAAGAGGTAAGCAGAGGTGTACACAGTTGTACACCCACATTTTACCAATGATGTTATTAAGTCCTATGTAATAAATAGGTGGTGAGCCTATTGCCATCTACCGGGCACAATTCCAAACTCCGGTCTGCCGCTGAATTAATACCTTAATAGCCTGTCTGCTCCACAAACCACAGTTATCTATACCTATACGCGGACCAATCATTACAGTGAATGATAAGCCTGATTGAAAGCACATCATGCTATCAATCTGTACCACCAAATCACTACCAAACTATGCTTAATCATCCGATTGGGGCCGGCGGGGGTGAGGCGCCCCTGGGAGGGGGAGGCGTGGTGAGTGGCGAGGGGTGAGGGGGCGGCTGGTGGGCGTGGTTGGTCGATACGAGCCAAACTGAAGGGACACGCTGAAAACTTTTGTTGGTATGTAAAATGAATGTTAAAATGATTTAACTAGGTTGGAAGAAATGTAGGTTGGTTGGTTTAAAAGGTCGCATCCAAGGAGGTTGTTACGTCTTGTTACAGGCACAGCCTGCCATTATTTATTGTATTTATTAAAATACAATATGGGATCATGAACTACATTCATGCGATGTCCTTCAAAACTACACAATCAACGACAGTTTACTAACAATATTTATCACTTTATAAAATGCTTATAATGTCTAATGAGGTCATATTTTTGTTATGGTACGTAAAAGGTAAATACATTGAAGATAAATCTTTGAAAAGCATTAACGCATGCTTAGCGAACTCTAAAGTTACAATATTAAATGGAAAGAGAATACGGTCGCGAACAGGATTCGTACCTGCGCCTCCCGGATAAATACTCCAGGCGCTCTGACCACTAAGCCATCTCGACCTCTGCTCACCACCGCGAATTCTTCTTCCATATTTTAACACGTCTTATGGCGACGTCATAAGATATTGTAACTTTAGGTAGATACATTTTAAACTTAATTTCAAATTTACTTTTTCTGGTTTCCTTTTTTATCCTCTGCTAACCTTAATTTGTTGGCTCGTTAATAACCAGACACAATAGATTTTTATTGTTATGATGTACAATTTTGTACATCAAATCACTACCATTCGAAGAGTTAATTAAGTAAAGAAAGAAAGAAGAAAATAAAACTAAATACCCGAGGTCTTGATTAATTTACCTGAGGTCATCATTAACTTCCCGAGGTCATCATTAATTTAACCGAGCCCATTATTAATTTACCTGAGGTCATCATTAACTTCCCGAGGTCATCATTAATTTAACCGAGCCCATTATTAATTTACCTGAGGTCATCATTAACTTCCCGAGGTCATCATTAATTTAACCGAGCCCATTATTAATTTACCTGAGGTCATCATTAACTTCCCGAGGTCATCATTAATTTAACCGAGCCCATTATTAATTTACCTGAGGTCAAAATTAATTTGTCTGACTATTGTACCGACTTCTACCATTAAGCGTAGCGGTCATAGGGAAGCTCATTTTAAAACTTTATTTGAGGCAACAACGTGCTCATTGTTCATAACAAACTGTAGATAGCGAACTATCATCAAGGTAAAGCAACGCTTGGCACAATCCCTTTGTAGATGGGTGACCGCTATGTGCATTTTCATCTGAGCGTCGCAGTGCTTGGGACCGCACGTTTAACCATCAGTATCGGCTGCTGTTAATTAAATTGCTAAACCGAGTTGAAGGCCTACCACCTACCACTTGAAAGAAAAATCAATCTGCCTAGCTTTTTCCAATTACATTGGGGTCGTCTTCCAGACGAACCGGATGCAGCTTAATACCAGTATTTTACATGGAGCGACTGCTTAACTGAGCTCCACAACCCGGTTACTGAATAACTCGATATCTCGTGCTATGACTGGTTGTCAGACTTACAGGCCCTGACTACACGTAGCGACAGTCATAAAACTTAATTTGACAACCAGGATTGACGGTTTAATGTGCTCTCCGAGGTCTGGGGGTCTCGATATGAAACTATGGTCATCCATCCACAGAACAACCGCGGCATGCGCAGCGTAACCTCAACCGATCGATCTGTGCGGCTGTTACGTAGCCGCGAGCCCCTCACGAAAGAACAAAAATTCTTAAAATTATAAGATATTATGCCAGTAGTTGATCTAGGTACCCATTAATAAAAAACCGGAAAAGTGCGAGTATACCTCGCCCACGGACGGTTCCATACTAATTTGTAGGTAGGTACATATTATAAATAGTTTAGGAATCGAGTCTCGCAGTTTTTTCCGAGCTTTCCCCGAAATTCAGTTTCCAAAACCCATAAAGGCTATATTTTTTATGATTTAATTACAAATTTATGATTTACAGATTTTTCCTTGTAGTTGTAGTATAAGACGATATTACTTGCCAAATTTCACAGTTCTAACTTGCCGGATTGTACCCTATACATTTTGACTAACATGAGAGTGTCGAAATATACGTTTTTTGCGGCATAAACAGCCGTAACTTTTATGTACATTAATTTAAAAGTTTCATTTTTTCACAGCTTCAAGGGACTGTAGACTTGAGTATATGGTTTTAATTTCAACTCGATACCTTCACGCGTTCCCGAGATAAAGGGTCTTGACAGACAGACGGAGAACAAAGTGATCCTATAATGATCCGTCTTTTCCTTTTAAGCTACGGAACCCTAAAAATGAAGAAAGAAATTTCTATTTATAAGCTGAAATAATAAATTAATATGCCATGCAAAATGTAAAATGTAAACAAAAAAGAAAGAAATACAATAAAAAGCACATGTAATAGCACGTGCGTGTACTCAATAGTTATTTCTGAAACAGTAAAAGAACTGGGGCGAGATCGTTCAAGCGGGTAGTTCAATTGTGTTATATTATAATTATATTGTGTTTCAGGTATTTTATACTTTTATTTTATTTATGGTAACAATGCAACCGTTACTGTGAAATAGGTTGCGAGTATATAGCCTTTTTTATTCTATTTTTTTATCGTTAAGCGACGGTGTGGCCGAGGATGTAGCAAGTATATCCAGAATAAATCTTTTCACCTATAAGTAGAGTGGATAGATTTGTGGAGAACGATAGTTGGCGAGTTGATGCAACTGCCCAGACCCGTCTCCCACAACGGTTGCACTGGACTACATCCCGAAACACGACTAGGTCGCTTCACGGCATGGCTACGTACGGTGGGTGGTAACCAGCCGCGGCCGAAACCTGCCACCAGAGTTGTGTTGCCTGTTTTGCACTAACCCGGAGCCACGTGTAGGGATTCCATTTTAAGGGTGCACTCCTACGGATGCGGGCGACTCAGCCCCCAAGCCTGGCTTATATAAATTTATTTTTGCAATCTCGTATCACTTTTGTATCGTATTTCCAGAAATAATATCTATACTAATGTAATAATGATGTGGAGCTTCTTTTTTAAATATCCCAAATTTTTTTTTGGGAAATTTAAAATTTATTTTCTACCCTTAGAAGTCGAGCACAAAAAGTGGGAGGGGCTCGTGGCTAAGTAACAGCCACACAGATCGATCGATCAAGGTTAAGCTGCGCTGGCCGTGGTTGGTCTGTGGATGGGTGACCATCAATTCATACCGAGACCCCACCGGGTCTCGGAGAGCATGTTAAGGCGTCGGCTACGGTTGTCAAATACAGCATAAAAAAAAATGTCTATCTGTCTGTTTGTTCCGGCTAATCTTTGAAACAGCTGGCCCGATACTGATAAGCTTTTACTGGCAGGTAGCTGACTATATCAAGAGTAACTAAGGCTAATTCAAGATAAATCTTTGAAAAGCATTAACGCATGCTTAGCGAACTCTAAAGTTATTATATTAAATGGAAAAAGAATACGGTCGCGAACAGGATTCGAACCTGCGCCTCCCGGATAGATACTCCAGGCGCTCTGACCACTAAGCCATCTCGACCTCTGCTCACCACCGCGAATTCTTCTTCCGTATAGGGACTGAATTGATTGCAATAATGTCGCCATAAGACGTGTTAAAATATGGAAGAAGAATTCGCGGTGGTGAGCAGAGGTCGAGATGGCTTATTGGTCAGAGCGCCTGGAGTATCTATCCGGGAGGCGCAGGTTCGAATCCTGTTCGCGACCGTATTTTTTTTCCATTTAATATAACAACTTTAACTAAGGCTAATTATAATATAATTAAACGCGGATAAATTTGCGGGGCACATCAGGTTTATACTACGCACACGACTTTTGAAAAGTCAGTCAGATTCGAATATGCGACCTTTGACTTCAGTTAGTTAGTAGGGAACATCTGTATTGAATTACTGTTTAATATTATCGATAATTTTATGAAATTACCTGCTTGTCCAATGGTTGCTGTGGTCGATTAATTCCGTCGAAGGTACGATGGGGTGAGCTCGGGTAATTGCGTTATGTCACTAACGATGCCACAGAAGAGATAACATTGCACTTATTAAAATGAATGAGGCAAATAGAACTTGGCACTGAGATTTAGGCAGAGCTCCATACAGTCGTACACCTGCATTTTACCCATGTAATAAATAAATAAAACAAATAATACGTGGTGTCGCCATCTAGCAGGCACAATCCCAATCTCCGGGCTGCTGTTGACAATTCCCTAACAGAAAAACACTGCCCGACCTGGGAATCGAACCTAGGACCTCGTGTTCAGCAGACGCGTTGGGACTAGACCAAAGAGGCTATTTATTTTTCGTATTATCAGTATTTCGCGCCTGCTATGCCCACCTAAATAAAAATACTAAATAGTAATAAAAATTCAAACGCATGCGTAGCGAACTCTAAAGTGCATCATCAGTGAACAGATAGCGATGAGATCACCTTAAGACGTATTAAATTGTGGAGGAAGAATTCGCGGTGGTGAGCAGAGGTCGAGATGGCTTAGTGGTCAGAGCCAGTGCCGGATTAGCCACGTAGCAAGAGTAGCAAATGCTACGGGCCCCGCACATTGGGGGGCCCCGCGCTCCAACGCCTGTCGGACCGTAAAAAAAGTTTAAATAAGCGTAAAATATCTTGCATGCCTTAACGCGAAGCGCTTAGGCTATACTTCACTCCTACCTGAAAATCTAAAACTCGATTTCGTCAGGTTAAATCGTAGGTATAGGTTGTATAATACCTACCACGAGAAACGTTGGTATCAAAATCTATAATAATAATTTTAAGTTGTACCACATTTCTAAAATTGAGCGCTGGCCGCACAAGTTATGTGTTTGTACTACTTGCACCGCACTACACGCAAGTTGGTTGCACTGCAAAACTAATAGGGGAATATTGCCATCGATCGAACTAGTCGTAAAACCCGAACATATAAAATAGGATTCTATTGACTATCAAACTATAAGAAATTGATGTACATTTATATTTGGCACAACGTAAAATCTGTTAAAAGCCCTTTAGATGTGAGCCATTCTTGAGAAAAATTGTTTTGAATTCGAGTCTTTCGAGTTGTTCCGAGTCTTTGAATAACTGTAGGTAAAAACTTCGAGTAGGTAAAAACTGTTATTAAATAATTATTTAGAGTCGTGTTTCCCAAACACAGAAATTGCCTTGAGAATTTACTTGTCTCTCATGATGAGTAACTGCAGTGGCGAACGTTCTTTTTCAACATTAAAACGCATAAAAAATGAGTAGTATAGAGTTATGGAACACAATGAGCCAAGAACGAATTAATCATCTTACTTTGATGAATATAGAGCATGATTTGCATAAAGAAGTTGACATTGAAAGTGTTATTTCTAAATTTGCTCGTATTAAATCCAGAAAAGTTTATTTGTACAGTTTTATTTTATTTAATACTGAAATAAAACAAAACTATTTTATTTTTTATTCGTTTTGTTTTATTTAATATTTAATAAAACTTATCTATTACAAATAAACTTCTAATAGTTTTGTTTTATATAATAGTTAAAAAAAAAACTTTTCTGGATTTAATATGAGCAAATTTAGAGACTCGGACAAAAAACCAGATGACGCGCACTGAAAAATAAAAGTGAAACCACCAAAGTAAATACAAATTCAAATGCGAATACAAAATTCAGTGTTTTATCAAAATTTGTCTCCTTTTAATTGGGCAAACTATCTGTAGGTGTATAATTATTTCGCACTAATTGACTAAACTTACGAATGGTCAAATACGTTACCACAAAGTTAATCTAATAAAGTTACTAATAGAAGAAAACTATTTAAAAGTACGATTGCATTATATAGCTAAATTAGGAGCTAGTTCTCGACATTTGTATACTAAACGGCAATATTAAAAACTAGTGCAGAAGAAGGTTGCTGTTTGATTCACATCGTTAGTCTATTATCATCTCGTCTAGTCTATATTTTAGTTGCATCAGTTTACATTCCACCATATTATTGTAACACCAAAAATTGTGACCCCCTGGCGAATAAAAAGGAGTGTCCAAAGTTTCTTGTCGGTTCTCATGGCTCAACCCCGATCAGCTAACTGACCGCGTAGACAAATCGGCTCAAATAGCTTTTTCACACGTATCATGGATGTCATTTACTTACATGAATATAAATTTGAATTTGATTGTTCGTATGTAACTTTGATTGTACCTAAAAAATATTTAAAATAATATACGTTTGAACTATTTTATTACCCAAAGTTTAAAATAAAGCCAACCAATTTGATTTGCAAAAGTAATAAAAAAAAAATAGGGAGTTTATTTCAAAAACTGGTATCATTACACGCACACAGTGTACCTAATAATATACGTGTTCCTAAATAGCCGCACCAGGTTATCACGCACACACATTTTCGGCTTTATTCTCTAATCTAAGTTTAATACCATCAATTTGAGAACCTAAAGCAAACCAAGGGCCACTTGGCCGAATTTGCTACAGGCCCCGCGCTGGCTTAATCCGGCACTGGTCAGAGCGCCTGGAGTACTTATCCGCGAGGTACATTTGAAATTCTGATCACATAGCATCACGCCTGTATTCCTTGAAGGGGTAGGCAGAGGTGTCCATAGTTATACACCCACATTTCACCAATGCTGTTATTAAGTCCCATGTAATAGGTACCACCTATTACATGGCCCACTGCTATCTACCGGGCACAATTCCAATCTCCGGGCTGCTATAGAGAATTTACTAATAGAACAACTCAATAACACTTTGCCCGACCTGGGAATCGAACTCAGTCGCGCTTGGGACCACTAGACCAACGAGACCACGACCGTATTTTTCTTTATTACATAAACTTAACTTTACTGTATCAAGCCTGTATTTCCCAAAGAGATAGGCAGAGGCATACTATTGTTTAACCAAATTTCACTAATGCCTTTAGTAAGGTCCATTGCCATCTACCAAGAACAAAACTCTAGTATGCTACTGTAAAATTCAAACAACAAAATTAAAAAAAAATACATAATAATGTTTTGCTCGCCTCGGCAATCCTACTCAGGAGCTCACGTTCCGAAGCCGTCTACGGTCACTAGACCAAGGAATTTGAAAAACAAAAATTACCCGGGTAATATTGTAACTACCGCCTCCATTAACAGTAGGTAATAATTCTAACCTCCATGGTTTTATTGTAACAACAATACCATTCAGCATAAAGCGCTTTACATTAAATTCTATTCATCGCTTCTAAGCAGATCGCTCAAGTAGTGTGCAATGAATGAGCGGTGCATTTCAGCGAGTTTTTGCATTTAATTATGCAACCATTAGCATTGCTCAATTTGCACAGAATTGGACTCAATGCTTTTGGGGTTCCGTTTTGGGGGATGAATATATGTAAAAAAAATACCATGACAGATCTGAAAGATAGTGTATGAATATGTTTGTCCCCAAGTAAAACAGGATAAATCGTAGATAAATTGATTTAATTATTTATTTACTGGAGATTTTTATTTTTCAAGTTACCTGTCACCGTGCTATCAATTTTGGAACACCTAAAAATAAATAATGGCAACCCATGTAGGTATATATATACAGAACCATAACTTTAATATTCTTCGCACACTTTGAGCACACGCTGTCTTATTTCCTAAACTAATGAAGTAATGACGAATGCGACCTAGCTCTCATCATAATGGGGTTAATGTGGAGTGCGGGGGTCGGCAGCGAGGCAGGGGTGCACCTACCAACATTTTTAATGAATGAAACTTTAATAAGATCTGCGATGTTGGTTGGTAGCGACTGCTGAGCAGGAGGTCTCGGGTTCGATTCCCGAGGGTCGGGCAAAGTGTTATTGATTTTTGCTACTATACTCTTTATACCTGCATGTACTTCTTTATTAAAAATAAGATTTGTATTTCGACGTATTTTATGGTAACTTCGTAAATTATGTAATTAATTCTGGAGGAACAGTGACTCCCAAGTGACAGCATTGGTGAAATGTGGGTGTAAAACTGTGTACACATCTGCCTACCCCGTCGGGGAATACAGGCGTGATGCTATGTTATGTTATATTATAGAGAAACTTAATATCTTTAAGCATATTGCGCGCACGGAGGATTAGTTATGAGAATTGATATTTTTAAAGTTTATATTATTCTCCATAAAAAACTTTAATAATACTAAACTTCAGTGCAGAAAGCTAAAATAATATGTCTAGTGATCGCCCAGTGGTCAAAATTTGATCACATTTCAGCATACAAATTTTTCAAGCTAAAAGAATTGTAACATAACATAGCATGACGCCTGTATTCCCCGAAGGGGTAGGCAGAGGTGTACACAATTGTACACCCACATTTCACCAATGCTGTTATTAAGTCCCATGTAACAGGTGGTGAGCCTATTGCCATCAACCGGGCACATTTCCGAACTCCGGGCTGCTACTGAGAATTTCCTAACAGAAAAACTCAATAACACTTTGCCCGACCCGGGAATCGAACCCGAGACCTCCTGCTCAGCAGTCGCGCTACGGACCACTGAACCAACGAGGCAGTTTTCAGCAAATCTTGCGCACGTCCATATTTTTATTAAACATTTTTAACGTTAGAAGTTTGTATGCTCAAAAGCGGGAATACAAAACTACGTGCAGGCCACAATTTCATAAATACATAGGATAAATAATTTGACTTTGTCTGCAAGCGGGTGACCGTCACTCGACTTTAACAATCGTAGGTACTTGTAAGGGTACGCCCTAGACTTTTGTAAAGTCGTTTGTCAGATAAACGTGACGTTTTATTGTTAAATATTATACAAATGGGATTATGTGGGATATTACACTATTATGAAACTCGAATATATAGCGAATATTACTGTTTCGATGACACAAATATGGTTTGAACACCTATGTACCTACATACAAATCCAATTGTAAAAAATGTACATAGTCACCAAGTGTATCTTTGATTTAGACTACACAGGAACATTTTCTTAGTGTTATAATTGCAACAAATGTATTAAAACAGGCCCACACACCCACACACAAACAACACACACACACACACACACACACACACACACACACACACACACTCACTCACACACACACACACACACACACACACACACACACACACACACACTCACACACACACTCACACACACACACACACACACACACACTAAGACAACACGCGCGCGCGTCCAAGTAAGCACGCACTCACAACACGTGCGCACTTACGCTCACACACACAACTACTTTCCTAGTACAAACTCCAGGTCTCACAGGTTACATGGTAAGTAATAACTTGTATTATAATATTTTTAATACGTAACTAAACATTAATATTGTATATTTTTCAGAGAAATAAATAAACTATTACTACTAAATAAAAAAAAAAACTGAAATTAACGATTTAGGGCTATATTGAAACCGAAATTATTAAAACGCACACGTCAAAATTCCTCGAGTTCCAGAAAGTTCTGTCAATCAATACCAACAGACATCCAAAACCCGTATCTAAGTTAGTGAAGGATATTATAAGCTATAGGTAAGTTGGCACGTGGGTAGCTTGCCAATCCCTCTGGGTAATGAGCCGTAGGAACCTGAGCTGAATCATCAATGATTGAAGGGAATCTTGGCCAAATATTGGAAGAATTTTCTTTTAAATCTAAGTTGAACGTAATTTATGGCGCAAGTAAGCTTGAAGGTGATATGGGTTGGGGAAATATGTGGTTTTTTGGACCAATTTATAATAACTTTATATGTATGTATATGTATAATAACTTTCGTGAGACACATTCATATTAATTATAGTTTAACGGTTATTACTCACGTGCATTCTTCGGGATTGCCCGACTAGTTTCGAACTCGAACGGAGTTCTTATTCATGAGCTGAGCCCGCGGCGATGTCGCGAGTCAAACTGTCACAAGTCAGTTTGACTCGCGACATGGCGCTCCGTTCGAGTTCGAAACTCGGGCAATCCCGAAGAATGCGCGTGAGTAATAACCGTTAAACTATAATCAATGTATATTAAATTGTAAACTTTGAAACTGCATTCTTAATAGGTAATAGCTAACATTGGTTAGCCCCTCGTGGCTATGTATAGCCAAACAGATCAATCGATCGAGGTTAAGCTGGGCTTGCCGCGGTCGGTCTATGGATGGGTGATCATCACTTCATACTGAGACCACTCCGTGCCTCGGAGAGCACGTTAAGCCGTCGGTCCCTGTTGTCAAATTAAGATCTATGACAGCCGTTACGGGTAGTCAGAGGCCTGAAAGTCTGACAACCAGTCATGCCACGACATATCGTGTTACGCAGTAACTGGGTTGTGGAGGTCAGATAGGCAGTCGTACCATGTAAAGTACTGGTATTAAGCTGCATCCGGTTTGACTGGAAGCCGACCTCAATGTAATTGGGAAAAGGCTAGGCAGATATTTAAATTTAATTGCTAACATTGGTTTTCATATTCATAATTTTCTATTCATATTTATATGGGAATAGGATTTTTCTGTTAGGAAATTCTCAGTAGCAGCTCGGAAAGTTGAGTCAGGAAGTTGGTTGTGTGACACCCCCGTGCTTCGGAGAGCACGTAAAGCCGTCGGTCCTGCGCTTGATCTATCTCCGGTCATGTCGGATTGTCGTCCCATCGGACTATGAGAGTGAAGGAAGAAGGAGTGCACCTGTGTTTGCGCACACACTTGTGCACTACAATATTTTCTGCGTACTTGGCTAATCTCCGTTGAGATAGGCCGCCGTGGCCGAAATACGGCCGGGAGGAGTATTATTAGTATCATTTTTCATAGCAATTATATTCCACGAAGGGGTACTATTGTACACTTACATTTCACCAATGCTGTTATTAAGTCACATGTAATGAGTAGCCTATTACCATCTACCGGGCACAATTCCATACTCAGGGCTACAATTGAGAATTACGTAATAGAAAAACTCAATAACACTGCCAAACCCAGGAATCAAACCCAGATCCTCATGCTCAGCAATCGCGCTTGGGACCACTAGACCAACTAGGCAATTCTTAAGTTATATTAAAAATCTGAAAGTGTCTGTTCCATAACCATTAAACTTCCTTTTTTTTTACTAACACTACTTCAACAAAACAAATAGAGTACTTTTGTCTTGTTTTTTTTTTATTATTTTCCCTTTATAGCTACTAAAGTAAATAGGAAAAGTAACGCTAGATGGCGCTGATGTGAATTAGGTACGTTATTTCGTTAATTTGGAATACTCAAACTGCGCTCGTAAAACTAGTTTATTTTTAACTATCTTTTGCCCACGGCTTCATCTGAGCTAATTTCAGAATTGTGTAGTGGTATGACCCTTGTACTGACAAGTCAAAGGTCGCAAGTTCTAATCCAAGGCACGCACAACTGTCTTTTAGAAGTCATGTGCTTATTATATATAAATTATCTCTTGCTTAAAACGGTGAAGGAAAACATCGTGAGGAAAGCAGCACACCTGAAAACACGATAACTATTACTATTGTTATATTTTTTACACTAGTTAAGGTGTACAATAAGAAGTGCTATCTATTCATGTCTTAGCTAGGGCTGACAAAACTGTCCCGGGATAGGAAAACCCCTCTCTGCCTATAAATCACTCTAATCCCGTGTAATCCCCGCACTACCACACCGTTGTTATCGTTTTCATCACACAAACCTTCCCGGACAGATGAAATATAATATGGACATTTACAAAATGAATTCCACGAATCAGTCTTTGATAAACTTTAATTTTAATTAACGTACAGTTAAACACTGTTTTCTGGTTTCGTAGGTTTTCATTAGAATTCACGTTAATTGAAAATTGATAATGGTTATATATTTGATATGAATTCTTTATTAAATTCGACATTGTTCGGAAACTATTTGATTATTAAACGTAGAGATTAAATACTTCGTGTTGGATGATTACTCATTAGGAGACAAAACTGCCTCGTTGGTTTAGTGGTCCGTAGCGCGACTGCTGAGCAGGAGGTCTCGGGTTCGATTCCCGGGTCGGGCAAAGTGTTATTGAGTTTTTCTGTTAGGAAATTCTCAGTAGCAGCCCGGAGTTTGGAAATGTGCCCGGTTGATGGCAATAGGCTCACCACCTATTACATGGGAATTAATAACAGCATTGGTGAAATGTGGGTGTACAATTGTGTACACCTCTGCCTACCCCTTCGGGGAATACAGGCGTGATGCTATGTTATGTTATGAGACAAAAGTTTCAGTGGAACGGGTTTTATTGGTAGAAGAGAACGGATTTTATATATTTATTTATTATAAATAACCGGTACAGTTTATTTATATATTTATTTATTATAAATAACCGGTACAGTTTATTTCCAATTAAACAAAATGGGCACTGTTCTGGTCCGGTCACTCTTGCTGTAGCAGCGTCAGAAAACGATGGTCCAATTTTGCATTAAATATAGTTTCCTTAAGTTAATTTTTATGGTAAAAGGTAAAGGTCACATCTCATACAAAGAAGTCACAAGCATTCAGCACAACTTTAATTCACTGAGGATTGGTGATTTCAGACGATTAAATCCAACTAGATTTCTTCTGGATCTACGTGCTCTATCCTCAGCCATAACGTCTATTGCCTTTAGGCGGGTTGGTTACCCTGATATGAAGACGTCATTGGTAAATGCGAGCTTTGAACATACTTTCGTTTATCACTTGTTTTTATTTGTCAAGGATTTTATCTCTCTGGTAGGTATCATAATTTTTTGAAATATTTATGTACGTAATTTAAAAGCAACAATGCTGCAGTAATATCTTGTTGCTCTGGGAGTTAAAGAAAACAAAACCTAAGCTTATTAGCCCCACAACACGTAAGCTGACCGGGGAAAGGTTAAAACTAGGTAAAAGGGAAACTGGCACCAATCCAAGAAAATTGTACAACGCTGAATGCGGCAAATAACGTAGGTATCTTATATAATACTGAGCTAATATTTGTGATATCTTAGGTTTTCGCGATCACTACACGTAATATTTCATATTGTAATTTCATATTTATTTCATTTCATATTTGTTATTTTCATAAATAACCTACGTTAATGGTATTATAATGACATATACATGTGGAGGCTTGTTATTAGTAACTTTAAGTGTCATTTGTTTACTCGTTTATGTAATTAGTCTGTAAGCCCTCTTTAATAATAATAAAAAAAAAAAAAAACATCCTAAATAATAATTATAAAAAACAATAATACACGCGGTTAATCCGGTTAAAAGTTGTTTTATTGTAATAATATTTGTGAGTTCAGAAAACGTTATAAATCGACTCTTAGATTATCCAATTAACATTCAAATTCGCCATCGTCCTAAACAAACTGTGATTTTTGCATTGACCTCAAAAATTGCTGGGACGATTACAAAATTATTATTAGAGTCCAAATAGTGTAATTTGCTGTCGTGGGATTATCAAAAAGATTTGACTTTTCTGATTATCCTACGACACGACGTCGTATCACAAGCTCAAGTGGAGATGTCGGGAAAACTTGATGTATACTGTCCAAATTGGACTGGAAAAGCCTTAAATTGTGAGGACCGGACAATCCAAACTAAAAATAATAATAATAATCGGCACATAAAATGTAGAAGTAACTCTTAAAACAACTTTTGATCGGATTAATCGCGTGTATTTTTTTTTTCCTGACGTTTCCAACCACTAACGCTGCAAAGTGTTCGAAACGTCAGCAAAAACAAAAACCAATAATACACGCGATTAATCCGGTTAAAATGGTTACTAAAATATTGTATTAAAATTTGGCGATGGTCAAATATATTTGCTTGGCTAACAAAACATAAAGGCCGACATTTTGCCCTTTGAGTTATGCGCGCATAAATTGGGGGATCCCGCCGTTCGGGCTCGTGATAATCCCGCGTTATCCCATCCCGCAAGCTAAACAAGCTCTGAGATTGACATAACTTGATATTTTGACGTACCAGGGATTGGCATTTACGAAGGCCTATAAGTTTAGGAAGTGTGTACTTTAGTTAAAATAACTATAGGATTGAAATAACTTTGACATAGTTGAAAAATTAAACAGTTTACAATTAAAGTTATACATTTTTGTGGAAACGCTTTTCGCTTAGCATACGTTAATGCTTTTCAAATAGAGTTTACAATTCGTTTTGCGCAATATATTAAGAGCAATACGTTAAATAAATGAGTACAAGGGAGGAGGTTATGTGTACTAGGTTTTGAAAATCTGCGAATGATGATGATGATGGTGGTGATGGTACGTAATACGCTAAATTAGGCTTATCCGAAAACCAGCGCTGCTACATTTCGATGGGGCAGCTTAAGCTGAGATATAGCCCTTTTGATCTCGTACAGGATGTCAATATTTTTTTAATGGGTAAGGTTTTTTGTCTAGTAACCTTTAATGCGTCCAGAACAAATATATTCCTTATTATTTGTATAATGACGTGAGACACTTTCATTATTAATTATTGTTCAACAGTTATTATGCGGGATTACCTAACTAGTTTTGAACTCAAACGGAGCTCTTAGTCATGAACTGAGCTCGCGGCAAAAGTCAATCTCTTGACTTCTCTTGTTAAACTCGCGATATGGCCGTGCGCTCTCCAAAGGTTTTCCGCAGGCAATCTCGAAGAATGCACGTGCGTAACCTTGAAAAATAATTAAATGTATTACTTTCATAAGTATTTTGTATTTTATAGCAACTGGAATCTGCATCCGTATTTTTTTTCAAATCCGTGTGGAGAGACTCCTCACGATGCAACCTTGCCTTGTCATAAGCAAAGCATAGATTACGCATACACATATAGATTACACGCAGCGTACTGGCGCCGAGTGGATGAGTTTAAAGTATTTGTATGCGTTTAGCTCGTGTATGACAAGCGAAATTATATGACTGAAGGCATGCTTCTCACATGTCGTACGTAACGCTCCGGCCGTATTTTTTAAGATCCGTGGTCTCTCTTCATCTTTTTTTGAGAATTCCCAAAATCTTCACACGAATTTATCACTTACAACGATAAAACTCAAGTGTTTCCAGTACCATAAGCCGTAGAAGTGAAAAAAAAGCCTAAAATAACCACTTCATACAAAATTCCATCCCACACAAAAACTGTGCCGCAAAGACCTGGGAACAGCCCGGGAGAAAACATTCGTTATCTTCTTACAAAAGGTTTTATGGGATATTCAATCTTATTTGATGATCATACAGCTCAGATTCAAGTGACAGCGAATAGCCCAAGACGTTGCTATGAGTTATTTCGAAGGGGCTTAGGTTATTCTATACTTAGTCAATTTTCGACTTTATTCTTTAAGAAATATACTCCGAAATTCATTGCTTAGTTTTAGAAAATTTTTCAACGTCTAAGAAAAAAAGGATTACAAGTAAGATTTTAGTACATTATTCTCGTTGAAAGTTGATGTTTTTTTAACGTAATGAGGTTTTTTTTATTATTCGAGGCGAAATGTTATGAAATTATTTTGTTCTTGATTATGAGAGTTTTGAAGTGCTCAATGTTGATGAAAAGATAAATAAAAAGTTAATATTTTTTGTTTAAGATGTACTAATAACTTAATTAAAAATAATGGATGATGACTTTGCGAGTAGAAGATAGGAACACGATTTTTTTTAAGGTAGTTAAGTTAAGCCATTACTCATATAGTCATGACATTTTGCATGTCTGAATCCGACATAGAGGCTGTACTGGATTTAAGGCCTTTTGCTTTTTCGTTAGTGGGAGTCTGGTATATTAGACTATCTATACTAGTTCATTTATCAGTTAGTATTTAGCATTAAGCATCTAGCAGTGAGCAGATAGCAGATAGCATTTAGCATTTAGCCTATAGTCTTTAGCATTTAGCAACAAGAAAATAGAAGATAGCAGTTAGCCTTTAGCATTTAATTTAACATTCATCATTTAGCATTAAGCATTTGTCATTTAGCATATGTGATTTTATGGATTTACATACATAACATTTATCATTTATCTTTATAATTTATTATTATAGGCTGATTTATACGGTAGGTACTATTACATGAGACATAATAACAGCATTGTTGTTATGTGGGAGTACATCTCTGCCAGCACCTTGAGGAATACGAACGTGGTGTTATTTAAAAAAGCTGTAGATAGACCCGTGCTATATTTATGGAGGTGACTATACCACTGAAACTGAACAATCTGCCTAGCTGTTTCCCAATAACATTGGGGTTGGCTTCCAGTCAAACCGCATGCAGCTTAATACCAGTATTTTACATGGAGCGACTGCCTATTTGACCTCCACAACCCAGTAACTGGGTAACACGATATTTCGTGGTATGACTAGTTGTCAGACTTTCAGGTCTCTGCCTACCCGTAACGGCAGTAATATCTTAATTTGACAACCGGGGCTTAACGTGCTCTCCGAGGGACCACCAATAGTAAACACGAATCAATAAAAAAAAAAAATACCAAAGGTTTTTTTTATATTATTAATATAAAATATAACGTGAGCGTCGTGGTGGCGGAGTGGTTACGGGCTCGCCTCCTGAGCCACAGGTTGTGGGTTCAAATCTGGCATGTACCAATGTGACTGTTTCAATGTCATTATGTACTTTCTTAGTTTATCAGAGGGGCTCGTGGCTAAGTAACAGCCGCACAGATCGATCGATCGAGGTTAAGCTGCGCTTGCCGCGTTCGGTCTGTGGATGGGTGACCATCATTTCATACCGAGACCCCTCCGTGCCTCGGAGAGCACGTTAAGCCGTCGGTCCCGGTTGTCAAATTAAGATCCATGACAGCCGTTACAGGTAGTCAGAGGCCTGAAAATCTGACAACCAGTCATACCACGAGATATCGTGTTACCCAGTTACTGGGTTGTGGAGGTCAGATAGGCAGTCGCTCCATGTAAAACACTGGTATTAAGCTGCATCCAGTTTGGCTGGAAGCCGACCCCAATGTAATTGGGAAAAGGCTAGGCACATATATTAGTTTATCTAAGACATCACTGACATACGGTGATGGAAAACATCGTGAGGAAACCTGGACTTGGTAGTCTGAAATCGCCAACCCGCAGTGAGTGATAAAGCTCGTGCCTTCTCTGTATGAGAAGAGGCCCTTGCCCTGCAGTGGGACAGTTATGGGCTGGTTATTTATTTATTTTTAATATACTTTTGTAAATAAATAAAAGTACCCAGTGAGCTGTGCACGACATAAACCAACTCGTGCAAAATCCCAAACAAAAAATTACACACCATCGAGAACATCTCTCAGGTGTGCCGTTTTATGCAAGTGATAATTAATTTATAATACGCACATGACTTTGAAAACACAGTGGTCTTGGAATCAAACTTGCAACCTTTGACTTGTCAGGCCAACGATCATACCACTAGGCAGCATATTAAAGGAGTGATCCTTTAATATGCTGACATATTAATCTTACTGCCGTTCGGGATTCATTCTGAAACCGCAAACGTTTCCAAATTAAAATTTATAAATAACTGTACAATTTCGATTAGTCATTTTAGGTACATCATTAAGTATAATTTTTATAATTAACTATAGGTTCATTTGGCACGGGTAGATTTGAACAGCTTGTATATAAATATATTTACACAAAAAAAGAAACAAGATACTCGCAATAAAGGATTTCGGTAACAAATTGGCATTTGTTTAGATTTAACAAAGGTTTTTACTGAGAGACCTTAACATTAACACTATACTCATGTCAAATGGATCTCAAAGGGAAAAAGGTACAAAGGTTTTTGGGCAGGACTTTATTAAGGGTGTTACAGAACAGTAGTTTAGGTTGTGACCTAAACCACTGTCCTGTAGTACCCTTATTACCTTGGTATTTTGAGCAAATGGCTTCGTTAGTCTAGTGGTCCTAAGCGCGGCTGCTGAGGTCTTGGGTTCGATTCCTGGGTCGGGCAGTGTTATTGGGTTTTTCTGTTAGGAAATTTTCAGTACTAACCCGGAGTTTTTGATTTTAAAATATTCCTTGATGATGTGTCGCTACCTAACTCATAAGATTCGACATTGGTGAAATGTAGAGACCGTGTGATTTTTTAAACACTCAGTCCGGCTTTGCGTCCATTCAGGATATTTCACACAAAAATTATATACTACTGTAGGTCTCTGCCAAACCCTTCGGGGAGAACAGGCGTGATGCTATGTATATGTTGCAGATAGATTGTAGAATCAGTTATTTTATAAAACTGCTAGCTGATTTACAAAACATGTGTTATGTAAAACAGCTGAACGCCGTTTAGCGGTTTTTCATAATTCCTGAACTATAAGAACTATAATACGCACAATTGTTTAAACGTTTTGCGTTTAACAATGCAATGCAGCGTGAAATGAAACGGCAGATTGTGAATTTTAGTTCTAAATTTTGTCACTCATGGCTTTGTGTGAGCCGAGTGAGATCAAAAATAATTTAACTGTAATAAGTCAGAAGGAAATAAATAATTGAATGACATTAATACTAACTAATATGCTAATCGTTAAAAAGGAAAAATTAAACACAGCGTATGCGAATGATGTTCGAATTTTGGCACACACTTTCCCTTATTTTTTTTATCATGTTGATAATAATAAAATACGATTTGTTGCTGTTTACTGTCACCCATTATTTTGTGGCCCACAGATTACTAATAATCACAGAGTACAGTAATATAGTAGGTAATAATGTATCTTCATTCCTCTGTGGGCCATTTTTCAGTCATGCGGTGTTGCCAGTGACCAGAAATCGCAGCCGTGGTTTATTTCATTTCTTTTTTGTTCTATTAATTTGTTTTCTCGGGTGTTTTTATTTTTATGTGTGTACCTATTCTGGTGTCAAAATAAATGCTTTTTCATTTCTTTCTTTCTGATTCTTGGATCGTTCGGAGTTTTTTCTGCAAACGCCGCTGATGCGTTGAAGTGAAAACTTGGCTATTAGAAAACCATTGAATTTTTTATTAATTTTACATGCATAGGCACTGAAATGATGGCGATGACGTCACATTTAAATGTGGAGCAGGTGCAAATTCGAACCCCGCTCACGACCGTATTTATCTTTCCACAAAAAATATACCTTATACCTTTAGAGTTCGCTACGAATTATCTGTAAAGTCATATGATTAAGCATATTTTTGTCATTATAATAAAACAACTTTAACCGAATTAATCGCGTGTATTATTGGTTTTTTGTTTTTCCTGACGTTTCGAACACTTTGCACCGTTCGTGGTCGCAGGAGGACTCCTGCGCGATTAATCCGGTTAAAAGTTGTTTTATTATAATGTGTAGTGATCGCGCAAACCTAAGATATTACTATATATTTGTCATTTTCTCTATATTTGTAAATGTAGCACGGGTAGACATCAACATTGTTTAAAAACACAATACTGAAAGTGCTTTGTTCTATAAAAAATAGCTGTTATTCTACAAGCTTTCTCTCGCTTTCTAGGTCTCAAAAGAAGATAAAGATTTTCTGTTACATAAGAAATATTTCCACTACACTGTAGTTAATTTTGGCTGGATGGATGCTGGATAATTTCGATATATATAATAATAAAAAAGAGTGTCGTGGTGGCCGAGTGGTGATGGGCTCGTCTCCTGAGCCACTGATTGTGGGTTCAAACCAGGCATGTACCAATGTGACTTTTTACAAACTCAAACTCAATTTTTTTTATTTCAAATCGGCCGTATTACAGGCACTTAAGAAAAGTCAAATCTAGGTGCACGGTTCCAAGATGTTGGTCCTATGGAGAAGAGCCGGCAAGAAACTCCATAGACACTCTTTTAAAATTATGTTTCTTTACAATTAAAATTTATTAATGTGAGAATAATGCAGGTTAATGTTGAAGTAAAGGCAGAATTTTATTTATATAAAAAGCCAAAATTATAACCAGAGCTATTACGAGCTGACCAGTCCCAACAGACAGCACCCGTTCACGAGTATGACGTGCGCATCAGCATCGCTAAACTCAACAATTTTGTAGGGAACTCAACGACCCAATACACAACGCCACCATCAGCAAGACATTTTAGTGAGCATGACAAACTCATAATAACGGTCATAGGCTGTTATATGAGAGTACTTCTTTAATGTAAAGATTAACATTAATGTCCACATAATGCTCACATTTTACAGAACAGTAGTGAAGCTATAAGATATAATTCAATATTTATTAAGAAAATTACATTAAATATCTGTTAAAAAAAAAGAAACAGTTAAGTCAAATAACAATACAGCAAACCAAATTTTTCGGAAATTTAAACTACACACATCAACACGGTCTAGGGATATTTCATACTCAATTAAATAACTCGAAAAGTACTGGCCGCATTGGAATCTTTTATACACCGATTTGTTTGTAATTTATGTCAGACTAATTCCAAATTCAAATTTTTGAAAATTCTTTTGTTTCGGTGGCATAAAAATGTCTTGATGTGTAGGAGAGGGAATTTTCAATTGTGCGAAATTTAGAAAACAATACGAATTACATTTAGTTACAGTTTTTTTTTCATTTTTAAACGAAAGATAAAGTTAAAATTGAGGTATTGTAGCCATGCAACGCCAACATTTGACGAGGGCGGAGATGTTACGAGCTGTGGGAATGCTGGAAGCTGGGTCTGTTCAGCGTAATGTTGCTGAAGCCATAGGGACCCACCAAAATGTAATTTCAAGATTGTGGACACGCTATCGTGCCACAGGTGAAGTAGCGGAGAGGCACCGGGGGCCAAGTCGCATCACTACCCCCAGACAAGACCGATTTTTGCAAATTACTGCGCGAGCTCAACCAAATGCAACGGCGACTCAATTGGTCCAAAGGCTGCGAGTGGAACACCAAGTGCTTGTGAGTGACCAAACTGTGAGAAGGCGACTGCATGAAAGCAATCTACGCTCTCGTAGACCACTCCGGGTCCCACCTTTACGGAGAGGCAATCGTGGACGACGATTAGAATGGGTTCGGAACCACGTGGACTGGGGCCGTGAACAATGGTCCAATGTGCTGTTCACGGATGAATCCAGGTTCGGCTTCCATCCAGATTCACGAAGGACGCGTGTTTGGCGAGTTCCTGGACGATGGAGCCGTCTTCAGAACCCTCAGGAAGTTCACCCATACCAAGGAGGAACAATTATGGTTTGGGCAGGAATTCGTCTTGGAGGACGGACGGATCTCGTTTGGGTGCGGGGCAATATGACGGCAGAACGATACGTCCAACAGGTGCTGGGGCCCGTAATCTTGCCCCACAGAACATAAATGGGGCAAGATTTCCTGCTCATGCACGACAATGCCCGGGCACACACGGCGAGAACGGTAGCAGCTTGGTTACATACACACAATGTTAGGGCCTTAGACTGGCCTGCTCAATCGCCAGATCTAAATCCCATTGAGCATGCGTGGAATATGCTGCAAAGAAGAGCTCTGAAGGAAGTTCCTGAAAATCTGGCTACAGAAGATCAACTTTTTGCGCACCTCAGAAGGACATGGGACAATATTCCGCAGCAAGACATTGACAACCTTGTTCTGAGCATGCCGAATCGTTGCCGATGTGTTATGAACATCATGGGCGCTTTCTCAGACTACTAACTTCAAGTTTAAAACACAAATTAAATGATTTTTCAATTTTTTTCAGTTTTTACTCATAAATTAAAAGTTAATTTATATACGGTTTCCGTCTATGCTTCATTTTTTTTCCATAAAATCCTGAAATTTTAATCGAAGTACCTTAAACATTACTAGAAAATGGTAGAATATTAAATAACGTATCTTTTAAATATATACATGTCATATAAATAATTAACATATTGAAAGTAATTCGCTTTTTTAAAAATATCCCTAGACCGTGTTGATGTGTTTAGTATCAGAAGGAACTAGATTAGAATAATTGTCATGTGATTAAGTAAGATTTACTTAAATATCAAGAAGAAAAATTAAATATATGTAGGTATATATAATATATATATCTAGTTGTCAAAATAAGGTATAATAAAAAACAGTAATTACCAAAGTAATCTGTACAGGTTACATCCATTCATGTAATAAATTAGACAGTGCCAGTGGGTCGCAGTGTGCAGGAGGGGATCGTGCGCCAAACATCCTTATCTTCAATGTAGTGTGTGATACTATAATACGCTTTAGATATTAAAATGCGTTTGATAACTACCTTAAACTTATCATCTGGAAGATCTGTAATATTAGATGGGATCTTATTGTAGAACCGAATACTGTTACCCATGAATGTTTTGCTGGTCTTCCTAAGCCTAAAACCGGGAACTATAAGCTTGTGCTTATTACGAGTGCTTAGATTGTGGTTGTCACTCTTCTTATTATAATCGGCAATATTTTTGCGAATGTACATGATATTACTGAATATGTACATCGATGGCAAAGTAAGTATATTTATTTGCTTAAACGATTTTGTACGTAGTGACTCACGACAGCCAAGATTATAAATAGCTCGGACTGCTCTTTTTTGTAATATAAAGATAGTCTCAACGTCAGCAGCCGAACCCCACCGTAAGATGCCATAGGACATAATACTGTGGAAATAAGCAAATTTATTTTCAATGTGATATGTACTTTCTTAGATAATTTAAAACATCACAGACATACGGTGAAGGAAAACATCGTGAGGAAACCTGGACTTAATAGTCTGAAATCGCCAACCCGCAGTGAGCTAGCGTGGTGATTAAGCTCGTGCCTTCTCTGTATGAAAACCGACGTGACATAATTATATAATAATAGTTGTTGCCTGCAACTTCGTCTGCAATACAAAATGTAGCCTATGTCATTCTCCAAGCTCCAATCTATCTCTATATAAAAATTGATTCAGCGGTTTAGGCGTGAAAATATAACAAACAAACAGACACACATAGTGTTGTATTTATAATATTAAGAAAGTAAATTTAATAGTATCGAACAACGACACGGTGGCTCAGTAATTGGGAGAGTGATGACACGGACTGTCACGCGTCCGTGTCTATTATTTATCAATGTTTCTTTAGAAAAATAATAATTAATATTAGGCATCACATAGCCTTATCATGTATGAAAATATAATTAAATATGATTTAAAGGATTGGATCTCGTTCGGCGCCTTAAAACTGCAAAGTGGTAATGCTAATGTAAGCTTAGTAAATCTGTAAATGATTGCTTAATCGATATAGCAAGGCGTCTCTTTAAGACGAATACAAGGAAGCTTGATATTTAAAATTATCAAACAACGCCACAATAGCTCAGTTAGGAGAGTGATGACACGGACTATCAAGGGTCAAGCCCCGTTCGTGTCTATTATTTTTGAATGTTTCCTTAGAAATATAGTAATTAATATTAAGTACTTACATTAAACATCGAGGTCTCGAGGTCGAGATGGCTTAGTGGTCAGAGCACCTGGAGTATTTATCCGGGAGGCGAATTCGAATCCTGTTCGCGACCGTATTCTTTTTCCATTTAATATTGTAAGTTTAGAGTTCGCTAAGCATGCGTTAATGCTTTTCAAAGATTTATCTTGAAGTACTTACATTGTTTTTTGTATCTCCGCCTGCCTTACTTTATCGTGAATCAGCCTGCATATGTGCTTACCCAGTGAATACATACATCACACATGCATTATACTTGTGTGGACATGTTCGTCGCAGTCTATCCCCTCTACTACATGATAGCTTCATCTAAATTCATCAGATCATTTACTCATGCATGATCCTTTGATTTATACATTAGTTTAGTGGGCGCAAGTGCGGCTGCTGAGAAGGAGGTCTCGGGTTCGATTCCCGGGTCGGGCAAAGTGTTATTGAGTATTTAAGTAGCAGCCCGGAGTTTGGAATTGTGTCCGGTTGATGGCAATAGGCTCACCGCCTATTACATGGGACTTAATAACAACATTGGTGAAATGTGGGTGTACAAGTGTGTACACCTCTGCCTATCCCTTCGGGGAATACAGGTGTGATGCTATGTTGTTATGTGTTATATTCACTAACTCCCTCATTAGTATAGTGGGCGCAAGGACGACTGTCGAGCATGAGGTCCTGAGTCCGATTAGTGGATCGGGAAAAGTACTATTAGATTTTTCTGTTAGGAATTCTCAGTAATATCCCGGAGTTTGGAATTGTGTATATTGCCATCAAATTCACAGTATCCACGGCCACTAACCAATAAGGCCGTTAATGAATAATTGATTTAACGAACACAATATTTAAAAGCAAATTTATTGCTTTCCTTCCATGTGGCACTCCGGTATATAACCAAAATTCAAAAAATTGGTATACAAAAGGTACACAGAAATTCCAGCATCTTAAAAACTTGGAGCAGGTAAAATAATAATAATACTTTATTCAAGAACATAATATAATACTTGATGTAATTAACTTAAAATTATGCTTAGTGTAATAAGTAAGTTTAAAAAAAAAAATTACGACGACAGATAAAAACATTCGGTAACATGTCCTGATTTTGTAGCTTGGTTGCCTGAACTAGGTTAAACCTGTGTTTCAGGCTATTTACTATCTATCTATCTTTTTACTATTTAACTGCCTCGTTGGTCTAGTGGTCCCAAGCACGACTGCTGAGCAGGAGGTCTCGGGTTCGATTCCCGGGTCGGGCAAAGTGTTATTGAGTTTTTCTGTTAGGAAATTCTCTGTAGCAGCCCGGAGTTTGGAATTGTGTCCGGTTGATGGCAATAGGCTCACCGCCTATTACATGGGACTTAATAACAACATTGGTGAAATGTGGGTGTACAATTGTGTACACCTCTGCCTACCCCTTAGGGGAATACAGGCGTGATGCTATGTTATGTTATGTTCAGACTATTTTGCCCAATAAAAAGTGACTGCAAGTATATGAATAATGAAAGTCATCTTAATAAATACGGAAACAAAATTTACTAAAACTATTACAATTTAGAGAGATTTATTAATTTATTATTTTACAACAGTAAGCAAATTTTCCGTATCAGAGTAGGTCAGTGATGTTAAGTGCTTAGTTATCATTATACTATAATGTTTTTTACTTATGCTATAAATATCTAGAATCTTATTTAATTTATTGTACAGAAAAGGTTCTGAGAATAAGAAAAACCTGTTTACATAAAAATGAAAAACTAATGGTTTGAGCTATAGTTTCTACTACCTGTTTCCCTTTGGTATTGCGTATTATAGACATCAAGCTTGATGTCTTTATATTAACTTAGAATTAACGATTACAAGATATAGGGAGAACTTGCGTCACAAATCAGTATGCACGCTTGGACAACGTTTAACAAGCGAAGGTAGCCGATATATTTTCTAAGTGTTTCGCGACCGATCCATCATAGTCACTAGAGTTCACAATTTAAAAAAAAAAAAACTGTATCAAATATACGGCCATTGATTGAAGAATTTTTTTGTTTAGCTGCCATGTTTTTAATAACTTTTTCACGTGCGAAAACTGCGAAACCACACAACGAAAAAAAAAGTTAAGCGTGGATGGGTACTCGTATATAAGAAAACAGGTTTAATGATGGCGAAATAGGTTTATTTATGTCTCATTACAATTTATAACTTGGACTAAATGGAAAAATACCTCTCTGTTCAAGATAAATCTTTGAAAAGCATTAACGCATGCTTAGCGAACTATAAAAGTTACTATATTAAATGGAAAAAGAATCCTGTTCGCGACCCCAGTCGAGATGGCTTCGTGGTCAGAGCGCCTGGAGTATCCATCCGGGAGGTGCAGGTTCGAAACCTCTTCGCTACCGTATTCTTTTTCCATTTAATATAATACCTCTCTGTTATTTAATTTTTTGCCTCTCTGTTATGTAATCTGTCGCCACTAAAATATTTTAATAATGAAAAAAATATTTATAATTAATGTGACAAGTAGTCCCCAAATATACTGAAATAAAAAATATACATACTTATATATAAAAAAGAACAGGTATAACACAAAAATGATTTAAATGTACCTAATTAATATTAACAAATAAGTAAATATTCAAAAATACAGCTATTTTCAGATGAATATCAATCAATAAACAACCTATGCACAAATATACGAAAATACAGACGATGTTAGCGATGCGAAGTCTCGAACAAAAAAGGGGGCGGTACAAGTGGGGCGCACTGCTTTTATAAACCCAGTATCGGTTAACTTTCAAATATGAAAGTTTCATGATAATAATACATATTTTTTGTTAAAAAATTCAGATAAACGGCATTTTTTTATATTTTGTTTTAAATACGGCAATGTTCGATATTCGATACGGGAGGCTTAAATGTACACCACCCACATGGCCCTACAGAGTATAATGAACAAACAGATAGACAATAAATAACCACCTATTGGATTTATAAAAGTTTCATGGGAAACCAAACAAATGGTACATTTTATGGCGCCACTTCAATACAGAAATGGGTCCTCGGCGTACAATTCTATAGATATGAATTCGCTTCGCTTCCTCGCAATAGCTAGGGGTTAATATATTATGAGGGAGGGAAACAGCAACATAAACAATCGTTCTGACTCTTTCCCACTACCTATATAAGTTGTCAAAGCTAATGGCGAGTATATTAATAACTTTCGTGAGACACATTCATATTAATTTATTGTTCACCGGTTACTACTTACGTGTATTTTTCGGGATTGCCCGACCAGTTTCTAACTCAAGGACTACTCGGAGCCCTTAGTCATGACTTAGCCTTACCGCGGTGGGTAGGTGGCTGGCCCCGTTGGTCGAGCTGTCTGTCCGTCCGTTTGTTCCCGCTAATCCTCGAAACGGCCGCACCGATTCTGATAAGATTTTACTGGTAGGTAGCTGACTATATAAGAAGTAACTTAGGCTAAATATAAAAAAAAAATAACACGCGGGTGACTCCGCGGGGCACAGCTAGTAAACAATATTAAAGATTCAACCTCTGAGGGCACCTCCCGTCTACCCAAGGGTCTCGTGAAACGAGGATTTGGTTTGGGTCTCCCAGTAAATAGTTTTTTGGAATTTAAAGTTATAAATTAATGAAAAATACGATCGCGAGCAGGATTCGAGCCTGCGCCTCCCGGATAAATACTCCAGCCGCTCTGACCACTAAGCCATCTTAACCTCTGCTCACTACTCCGAATTCTTTTTTATTTGTCTTATGGTGACGTCATCGCTATCTATTCAACCCCTATACAGGTGACTGGGTTTTTAGAAGAAAAAACATGGTTTTGGAAGTTACATAAAATAATATAGCATTGCGCATGTATCCTTGTAGGTGTAGGCAGAAATGAATATAGTTGTACAACCACATTTCACCAATGCTCTTAATTAGTCCCATGTAATAAGGTGATATGCCTATTACCATCAACCGGACACAATTTCAAATTCCGAGCTGCTATTGAAAATTTCCTTACAGAAAAATCCAATAACACTTTTCCCGACGCGTAAATCGAACCCAGGACCTCACGCTCGGCAGTCGCCCTTGCGACCATTAGACCAATGAGGCAGTGTCTTAGATTCAAAGTAAGTAACTAATAAACATAACTTTGCCCGACCCGAAAATCAAACCCGGAATCTTTCTCGCTTGTGTCTAATAGGCCACTGAGGCATTTCACAAGTTTTGGTTTGAATATTAAATTATGTGAACGTTCAATCAACCCATCCCCTAGGTACAATCCGTAAATAATCCTACACGGCGCTCACGGGAATTGACGATGTTTCTAATATATGTACAACTGTCTCGTTGGTCTAATAGTCCCAAGCGCGACTGCTCAGCATGAGGTCCTGAGTTCGATTCCCAGGTCAGGCCAAGTAGTATTAGGTTTTTCTATTCGGAAATTCTCGATAGCAGCCCGGAGGTTGGAATTGTGCTCGGTAAATGATAATAGACTCACCACCTATTACTGCATTGGTGAAATGTGGGTGTACAACTATGTACATCTCTGCCTAACTCTTCGGGGAATACAGGCGTGATGCTATGTTATGTACAATTGTGTGCTTTATATTATTAAGGCCTAGGCCAAGGCACTAAGGAATTAAATAGGATTTATTGATTAATACGCACTTAACTTTTTATTCTGTAATTCTATTGTTTATTCTGTAATTGTAATAGAAAATTACTCTTTTAAATTTGTCACTATGATCTAGATGGCCAGCATTTCCTACCTGAGAACCTCTGATAAGAAATTCCGAATCATCATCGTCACCAAGGCCAAAAACTACTTAAAAACTATTTCTGTTTACCTCTATTCCATCCTTAGGTTTCCTGTAAGAGATAAGGACGCCCATTGTGCATTTACTATATTCAAAATATTTTCCTAGTATGTTAATTTTCGTTTTGGTGTATGTTCAATAAAGAATAAAATTAAATAAATCAAACTTAAAGATCAAGATCTCTTTTTAAGTTGAGAAGAATTAATTAGGGTTATATCCGACATTATTTTTAGCTTAAGCTATTTGCGTTCAGCGGTTCTGCGGCACTTTCAGTCATGAATATGTAAACATTGTCTGCGACGGCAATAGTCTTCATTTAACAGAGCGCTCGTTTTATGTAGCTGCCATTTTTTCTCCCGATTTGGTTCAGTAAATAAAACAAAAACATTGCAAGGATGTAATACTTTTTTTTTATGTTATAGGGGGCAAACAAGCAGACGGCTCGCCTGATGGTAAGTGATTACCGCCGCCCATAGACACCCGCAACACCAGAGGAGTCACAAGTGCGTTGCCGGCCTTTTAAAAAGGAGTACGCTCTTTTCTTGAAGGTTTGAAGGTCGTAGATACATGTGTTTAATCTATTGTATTAATTTTAATTTAGTAGTTTGCCACAATTGTTTTTTAAATTTGTATTCCTTTCTTTAATTTAATTTATTGTATAGATGTATTGAATAGATTCGGGCGTTACCTTGCGGAAGTTCATTACAATGGATGCAAATAAATACAATATCTAGCTACATCCACAATATTGAGGGTGGTAATGCAATTACCTGTGCATCGCTTGTGGTGCATAGGTAATTGCAATTAAAAGTTATACCATTCATGTTTTTGAAGCATAACATAGCATTAAGCATGTATTCCTCTAAGAGGTAAACAGAGGTGTTCACAGATGAACCCACATTTCACCAATGCTGTTATTCAGTTAAGTATTTATTAGCAGAAAATTCCAATACCACTTTGATCGACCCGGGAATCCGAACCAGGAGCTTCACAGTCGCGCTTAGAACCGCTAGACCAACGAGGCAGGCCTGTACAAAGTTATTGAAGATACCCAATATATTTTATGAGTAACACACCCATTTCTCTCCAACCGGTTTTCCAACTACCTAATACATTTACAACACATATTACTAAATAATAAAACATTTCTACGTAATATTTTCGTGTAGTGTGTATGTACCAGGCATGATGAATGAGTTTGTTGCCGCGAAGTACGCATGCGCGGGCGAATCGACCACTATATTTATAGTCTAGAACGAAATACTGCACCGCCTCACAAGACAGATCACCACTTCGACCACAGAGTACAACCGATTCCCTGGTGGTCTGAGGTAAATGCTGAAATGGTCGACTAAGTTAGACGGGTAGAGAGAGGGGTGTCGTTAGACTGTGGTTACGGCTAACTTGGGAAAAGAATTTCGAGTAGTATATTGAGTTCGTCTATAGTACATGACCGGAGTAAACTTTTTTTATACTAATATACTCCGCCCGATCGATTTTCGGTCTATCTCCACGGAGATTAGCCAAGGCCGCTGGAAAAAATTATAATGCACAAGTGTATGCGCAAACACAGGTGCACTCCCTCTTTCTGTACTCTCATAGTACACTGGGACGGCAATGCGACACGACTGGAGAGAGCTCAGGTGCTGGACCGACGGCTCTCCGAAGCACGAGAGTGTCACACCACCGACTTCCTAACTCCGGGCTGCTACTGAGAAATTCTTACCGGATAAACTCAATAACACTTTGCTTTTCCCGGGAATCGAACCCAGGACATCACGTTCAGCAGTCGCGCTTGGGAGCACTAGACCAACGAGGCAGTTACTAATAAGATAGCAAATGCAAAACATGATGGTAAATGGTTACCGTGACTCGAATCACCACCAGTAATATAAAGATTGGAAGATGAGAGTCTAAAAAACTATAAGGTAGATTTTACTACTGCCACTGAACTACTATGTGAGGCGTAGTTGTTGACTGCAAAGAGAAAAGGTCTTCAGTATTTTTTTTTGACCTAGTCGTTTAGTATCATTGGTAGAAAGCATGCTTATATAAAATGCAAATATATATATCTGCCTAGCCTTTTTCCAATTACATTGGGGTCGGCTTCCAGCCAAACCGGATGCAGCTTAATACCAGTGTTTTACATGGAGCGACTGCCTATCTGACCTCCACAACCCAGTAACTGGGTAACACGATATCTCGTGGTATGACTGGTTGTCAGATTTTGCCTCTGACTACCTGTAACGGCTGTCATGGATCTTAATTTGACAACCGGGACCGACGGCTTAACGTGCTCTCCGAGGCACGGAGGGGTCTCGGTATGAAATGATGGTCACCCATCCACAGACCGACCGCGGCAAGCGCAGCTTAACCTCGATCGATCGATCTATGCGGCTGTTACTTAGCCACGAGCCCCCTTAAAATGCAAATATAAAAGTTATAAAAAAAAAATACTTTTACATATAGAAGACGAGAGATACGGTACATCAAAACACTTATAATTAATATATTAGTGAGGAAGATATTCTCGTTGTCCTGTGCGATGCCAGAAAGGCGCCAGGCTCAGCTCTGTGCTGCAGCATTGAGAAGCTGCAATGCTGACTTTTAGCTAGAGCACCTACAGGAAGCCACAGACGGTTATAGCTTAAAATCTATATATTTATATTATTAAAATGAATCCCTATTCCCATTGGTCACGCAATAACTTGAGAACGACTGCACCAAATTAGATAATATTTTTTTGTTGTGTTCTTCATTGTCAGGGCAAGGTTATTACAAAAGTTTTTTTTTTTTTAAATCGCACGTAAAAGTTTTTAACGATGGGTGAAACCGCGAGGCACAGCTAGTTAAAAATAAAATACAGTCTGTATGTCTGTTACTCTAACACGCAAAAACGGCTGAACGGATTTGGATGAATTTTGGTGTAGAGATAGAATATACTTTGTAGAAGGACACAGGCTTTTATGTGCAGAAAAAGTTACGGGCACCAGCTAGTAGGGGATACTAACGGTCCCACTAACCATAGATCTGACTGCTCGGAACACAGGGTTTTTTTTCTCGGAAACATGAGTTTCTACGAGCACAAGAGAAATTCCGCGGCCAGTTAAAAAATAACTCATGCCTAAGTGGAGATGAAAAGAGGAGACCTAAACGTTTTCTGTGGCCACCAAGCTTTCCAACCGAATAAATAAATCCGAAATTACATATCTCAGCAACAATTTTGGTCTGTAAATCGGAAATGTAATTGCTGTATAAATCCGAGCGATATAGAAGCTGTTTCAGTAATATTCCAATATGGCGGAGCTACGTGTTGGATTTAGTGTGGACTCTGCAACATCTACATAACAAATAGTTTTGGTATTCCATAAATATCGCGTCTTAAGTCATTTTTATTTATTGAATTGTATCTATATGTATAATATATTTTTTTTTTCGTCTGTATGTTACGAATGAAATATTGTAAAAAAAAACTGCCAAGTGCGAGTCGGATCTAAGGTTCTGGATCTTGCTTGGATTCTATTTGTGTTTTATAATTTGACACCTTAAAATATATATTATTATCACATATTTTGTGAACATTTCAATTGGCTTTGTTACGTGGAAGACGGTCACGAGGACTTTACCTATTTACTATATATCTAGCTGCATGCAACTGCACCTGTGTTTGCGTACACACTTGTGCACTATAATACTCCTGCGTACTTGGCTAATCTCCTCGGATATAGGCCACCGTGTCCAAAATGCGGTCTGGAGGAGTATAATTATTATTATGTACCTTGTGTTAGGGTCGGCTTCCAGTCAAACCGGATGTAGCTTACTACCAGTATTTTACATGGTGCGACTGCCGATCTGACCTCCACAACCCAGGAACTTTCAGGCATCTGACTCCGCTTAAAGGTTGTCATAGATCCTTATTAGACAACCGGGACCGACAGTTTAACGTACTCTCATCGCACAGAGGGGTCTCAGCATGAATTCATGGTCACCCATCTACAGATCAACCGCGGTAAGCGCAGCTATACCTCGATGATCGATCTGTGCGGCTGTTACTTAGCCACGAGCTTACTAGATAATAAAATAATTATATTGTATGAATAATTTTCGGAATATTGATCTAATGGTCGCGCTTGTGGCTGCTGAGATCTTGGGTTCAATTCCC
Source organism: Xylocampa areola (assembly GCA_935421205.1). Lineage (NCBI taxonomy): Eukaryota > Metazoa > Arthropoda > Insecta > Lepidoptera > Noctuidae > Xylocampa > Xylocampa areola. Next base: position 19,058,686 of record OW285212.1, on the reverse strand, counting down.
GGTTTGGGAAAGGTGTTATTGGATGTTTGTATTAATCTATTCTCAGTAGCATTCCGGAGTTTGGAATTGTGCTCGGAGATGGCAACACTTAATAGCGGTATTGTTGAAACTTGCTTGAACAAAACCGTACAATGCTACGTGCCCCAAAATTTTTGTTGAAAATTTAATGCTATTGAAAGAACTATTTCCATAATATTACGCGTTACACAAATAACATGACAATACTACTAAATTTATAATGTACAGGTGTTTCATGTATGATAATATCAGATTTTAATTACTTTGTCCCACTATAAATAGGCTGGAGTATTTAAACGAAATTTCAATAAATTAGACTCGCTATTGAGATATATTTACAATGTTTTTCATAATGAAGTTTCGTATTTACTTAGGTGGTTTTAGTTTTAGCCTTGCCAAATGATAATGACCAAATCACAATTGTAATTATAATGGATGCAAATAAATACAATATCTAGCTACTTCCACAAAATTGAGGGTAGTCATGCATTACCTGTGCACCGCCCGCCCGCCCGCAAATATATGCACATACGCAAGCAGTGAAAATTCCGACTACCACCAACTACACTACACGTGTTTCGCCCCTCCACGGGGCATCATCAGGAGCTGTTAGACCGTGCAGTGTCCGCCACCGAGAACGAGAAACACGTGTAGAGTAGTTGGTGGTAGTCGGAATTTTCACCGCTTGCGTATGTGCATGTATTTGCGGGCGGGCGGGCGGTGCACAGGTAATGTATGACTACCCTCAATTTTGTGGAAGTAGCTAGATATTGTATTTATTTGCATCCATTGTAATGGACTTCCTCAAAGTAACGCCTGAATCTATTCAATTGTAATTATAATTATAATAAACTGCAAAATTGGCTGTATGTAAAATGCTTTTATGATATTAAGAGTTTCTTGAATAATTTTATGTTATTAGTGGATATTGTTTAATTTAAATTATTAATAGTGAAGGTTAGCACGGTTAACAATTTAGTCAATAAAATTTAATTTTAATTTAATTAATAATATAATGTAAATTTAAAAAAAATGCATATCGTGTATGTTTTTCCGACAAATTGTGCAGATCTTCTATTTTTATTTTTTTATACTTACCTACGAGTATGTGTTGTACCATACTTCAAGCAAATAAACTTATTCTATTCTATTCTATTCAAGTTTTGTTGAAATCAGTTCAGTAGTTAAGACGCCAAGAAGTATCAAATAAACAGATGCACTTTCAGATTTGTTATATTATAACATAGCCGGCTGTGCCCGCGCCTCCATCCGCGTGGATGACGAAAATTTTTATCTAGTGGAGTGAACAAAAAATCATCACAATTAAATATGTTTACACTCAATATAATGCAGAGCAGCTGCTGAAGTCTGCTGTATTTAATGGTGCCAGGACGCATTGGTGACAGGTGTACAGACAGGAGCACCAACATGTAAACACAAACTTTAAAAAAAACCGACCAAATCTCTAGCGAGTATTACTAAGATAATTAGGTATGTAACACAGATAGAAGAACCGTTCCTTCTGGTGGTTGGCGATTATGAATGATTTGTATAATCGAATTACTGTACTAATTCTGATAATCGATTATGAAATTAGTTACAAATATTATAATAAAACAACTTTTAACTGGATTAATCGCGTGTATTATTGTTTTTTTTTTGTTTTTCCTGACGTTTCGAACACTTTGCAGCTTTCGTGGTCGCAGGAGGACAAACAGAAAAAAACCAAAAAAAAAAAACAGTAATACACGCGATTATTTATTTATTACTAGCCTATTTTGTCCCACTGCTGGGCAAAGGCCTCCCTCCATTTCTTCCATCTGTCCCGGTTTTGTGCTGCATCTTGCCAATTAGCAAGAAAGTCATCCAGTTCGTCCCGCCATCTCCTTCGCGGTCTGCCGCGGCCCCGTCTCGCTGTCTCGGGGTTCCAGTCCTGTGCTATACGGGCCCACAGCTCATGAGGCATACGGCATACATGTCCTGCCCAGTCCCACTTCAGCTGGGCGGCTTTTAGGGCCACGTCAGCGATTTGAGTCTTAGAGCGCAGTATCGTGTTTCGAACATGATCCGTTAATTTACACACGCGATTAATCCGGTTAAAAGTTGTTTTATTATAAAGTGTAGTGATCGCGCAAACCTAAGATATTACTAGTTACTAATATGTTTTCATAATCGAATGACGTTACTAATTTGTGGCTATTACTAATCCAGTTGTAAAAAGTCGAGAGTCACTTTTTAACTTTTTGGAACACTACTGATCGTGTTTCGCTCTTTCTGCTCTACGTCGACGGTGACTACTCACAAAATTAGTAATTACTAGTCTGTCATAATCGAGATATCTCGAGGACCAGGACAAATGTTTGTGTGATGAGCACGATCATTTGTTCTGTGTATGGGTGTAATTTATCTATAATATGTATGCATTTAGAAATATATAAGTATGTTTATCAGTTGTCTAGTACTCATAACACAAGCTCTGCTTAGCTTGACACTAGACGGCATTGTGTGATAGTTGTGGAATATTATTTATTTATTTATAATCGAATGATTTCATTAGTATATCTCATAATCGACGACCACTAGTTCCTTCTAAGTATTTATATAATTATTTATTACATCATACAAAATAAAACCTTACAATTTGGCTACTTTGATACACTAAGTTTAATCTATTAATGTACCAAATTTCATCAAAATCAGTTAAGTGGTTTACGCGTGGAAGCGTAACTGACAGACAGATAGAGGTACATTCGCATTTATAATATTAAAAGTAGGGATTCTTGTTCTTTCTGCCTGGTTTCCAGTTATTTGAGGTAGGCGCAATATTCTAGCTGAAAGATGTTCACAATACTGCGTAAAGCCATGCGAGACGCTTTCGGCCGTTTATCAACTAAAAAAAACTTGTTAATGCATGCTGTTATCTTTTAAATTGCAGCGAAAGTTAGGAGACCTGATATAAAAGTTATAAGGCTACTTTGATACACTAGCAGATAAAATATATTGGTTTATACACACAAGAGAGATCTCAACTAACATCTGAGCTAGACTACAGAGTAATCTGTGTTAAAGACATTAGTTCCTTTCCCGCAAGGTAAGTAAATTTTTACATGATCACATCATATTTAGTAGCGGATTTATAATGGTTGGTTGAACAATAATATAATGTATTAGAAATTATATATTACAAATTAATCTTTAATAATATTAGAGTACTACTACATTATTCAGATAACTATTTAGTTTTAAGCAGTTTAAAAAGTGCAATATAATTCAAGATATGTCTTTGAAAAAGCATTAACGCATGCTTAGCGAACTCTAAAGTTACAATATTAAATGGAAAAAAGAATACGGTCGCGAACAGGATTCGAACCTGCGCCTCCCGGATAAATACTCCAGGCGCTCTGACCACTAAGCCATCTCGACCTCGAGACCTCGATGTTTAATGTAAGTACTTAATATTAATTACTATATTTCTAAGGAAACATTCAAAAATAATAGACACGAACGGAGCTTGACCAGCCATCTCGACAAAATCGTCGAGATGGCTTAGTGGTCAGAGCGCCTGGAGTATCTATCCGGGAGGCGCAGGTTCGAATCCTGTTCGCGACCGTATTCTTTTTCCATTTAATAAGTGCAATATACATACACAATACATTCAATACAGGAGTGTGGAAGAATATGCACTGCTTGGCTCCTATAACCCAAAGCGTGATTATACCTATTTAAAATGTTAATTTATAAGTAAAAGCGCAGCGAAAGTCCTAAGTTCATCGATACACTATACCTACCAAAGTAAATATTATCTTTCTTTATTTCTCAAATGAAATATGTTGCACTGCTCAGTGCCCGTTAGTGATAGCGTGATGAGATGTTTCCTTGACAACTTTGTTACCCTATAGTAAAAATATTAAGATATTATTAAGATTGGATTACCTTCCTCTCTATAGACCACAAAATGATAACCTATTATCAAGTAGAATTCGAAAACGAAACCAGTTTGCGACAAACGGTAACCTATGTGCTATGCGTGTATGTTCACCAAGGTCTAATTTCTGTACCAAATGTCAAAACGACTCTTTTGCATACTTTCATCCGCTATTTCAAGCCCTTCAAGCCTTTTTTCGCGAGGAAAGGTAGCCTATGTCCTCCTCCAAAGTTTAATCTATTAATGTACCAAATTTCATCAAAATCAGTTCAGCGGTTTACGCGTGGAAGCGTAACCGACAGACAGATAGAGGTACATTATAATTTTAAAAGTAGGGATTCTTGTTCTTTCTGTCTGGTTCCCATTTATTTGAGGTAGGCGAAATATTCTAGCTGAAAGATGTATACAATACTGTGTAAAGCCATGCGAGACGCTTTCGGCCGTTTATCAACTAAAAAAGAACTTGTTAATATATATCTTTTAAATTGCAGCGAAAGTTAGGAGATCTGATATAAAAGTTATAAGCGCTGGTATTAAATGATATACATTATTCATAGCACGATTAGTGGGTGATACAACCACCTGCTTATTATTCTCAACTGTTACTTTTGTATATACTGAAAAGTCGCGGCATTTAACATAAACAATATATATAAAGTCACATTAAAAATAACGCGACAGTGCGAAAAATATTGTCTTTTTTCCGACATCAATCATCACCATCAATCATCAACATATAATAAAAATGTAACGGATCGCTGTCTGTACATGAAAGATATGTGAGAAAAAATATTATTGGGACCTTTATCAACGCAAATAGTACCAAAAACAATGATTGTTAGAATTTTTGTCTATTTGTCTATGCGTTTATGCACGCTAATCTCAGAAACGGCTTATCCGATTTAGATGTAGTTTTCACCAATATATTGTGGTAAGCTTTATTAAACATTTAGTGTTGGTTTCATGTCAATCGGTACATAAATAAAAAAGTAAGAACAATTTAAAAAATCACGTCGAACATTTGTTATTTACGACATCCACGCGGACGGAGTCGCGGGCACAGCTAGTAAACAATAAAATGCTTATAGTAAGCATTTAAGTAGGAGAAACAACGACCTGCTTATTATTCTTAACTTAAGTTTTATATATACTGAAAAGTAACGGCATTTTACGAAAAAAGAAATGTTACATAAAAGCAACGCGACAGTACAAAATATATTGTCATTTTTATACACAATATAAACAATAAAATGCTTGCTATATTTAGTTTATCACCAGTCAGTCCTAAACAAAAAATAATAGGCCCCCATTTACATAATCCTCAAATCGTACATGGAGAAAATGGCTCCCGTAATCAGATGAATGTTTGATAACGATGGTTTCGTCCCATCGACCGGCACAACCTATTTTTAGTAATCGACCGGGGTATACCTACGTGAAATTTTCAGAAGCCTCCCATTGGTTCAGGGAATGTGACGTCACTTTTAAGCCTCGACCAATGGCAGGGCTACGTTTTGCGCATGGCCCGAAAGCCTTTTCAGATCACTGTTGGAGCTCCGCAGTTCGGGCGAGGTGTTCCCAGGTGTGCAAGTACCCGCCAACACAAAACAAAGGTCAATATATTTTTAATATTTTCTAGACCCGCCATATTGATTTGCGTTCGGTATTTGAATTTGTGAATTTTGTTATTTTTCCGTAATATTATTTTGGTAGTGTGCGTAAGTAAAAATTGTTTGAAATTTATACAATAACGGCCATATTGATTTTTTGAATATCGAAATTCGTTAATAGTGTCTTTATTTAAAATCTTGTGCTTAGTGTGTGTGAATTTTAGTGTAAATTTATTGTTTTGTAAATGTGTTAGTTACATAATCGTTACATAATACGTTTGTATGAGGTATGCATGTGTGCATGAGGGCTATAATATTATATAGTATGGCCTTCAAATGTAACTCAATAAAAGTATATATATTTGACCTCGTGGCCTTAAATATAGTTTTTATAGATATGTTCTCAATGATTCATGAAACAGGGGTTATTAGGGGTACATAAATTAATTGAATTTAATATTTTAAGTATCGTATCGTAATAGAAATTTATTGTTGTAATTTTGTATTAGTCCGATCAAATGATTTTCTGCCGCTGTATGCCTAGGATCCGTGTTCTTAATTGTAATAACTAGGTAGTGTTTGTTATATAGTTGTTTTACTTCATCACACATTTAAAAATGTTAGGTATTTTTTTTATATAAAGCATCAACAATCAGAGAGTATTTCCCTTCCAAAAATAACATAGCCGCAACTGAGAAAATACAGCCTCAAGTTATTATCTAATAAAAACTAAAATTATTAATTAGTGAAAAATTATAGATATAAGAATACATATTTAATTATTTATCAATCAATCCCTGTCTACGTAGCAACGCCCTGCTACGACGCCGCTCGTAGCGCGCCGTAGCCGACGGCTACGCTGTGTAGGCGCTTTCCATTTATACTCAACACTCAACATTTATTGCGTTTCTCAATGTAATTTAGGTGGTCAATATAATCACTTAAATCATTATGGACCCTGTCGGGCACAGCAATATAGGAGTTTCCCATTCACGAGTAGGTGGAATACCCTGAAAAAATATTAAAATTGCAATCGAAGTTAAAACAAGAATATTAGTTTGAGATATAACAAATATAAACAATATATTGACTGCTTCATTGGTTTAGTGGTCACAAGCACGGTTATTTAGTGTGAGGTACTAGGTACGATATCCGGGTCAGGTAATGTGTTACTGGATTTGATGGGAAATTCTCAGTAGCAGCCCAGAGTTTGGAATTGTGCCCGATTGGTGGGTATAGGCTCACCACTCACTACTCAATAACAGCATCGGTGAAATGTGGGTGTACAACTGTGTTCACCTCTGCCTATCCTCTCGGGGAATACATGCGTGACGCTACGATGCTTTGAACCTACCAGATGTTTAAAAGTTCCGCGCCAAAGCCTCCATGCAAAACATCCAAACTAAATTAAGGTAATTCACAACAAAACATCCAAACTAAATTAATGTAATTCACAACAAAATATCCAAACTAAATTAATGTAATTCACAACAAAACATCTAAACTAAATTAATGTAATTCACAACAAAAGCAAAGTATATGAACTCACAAAAGTTACATTTTCGCCTCACAAAGGGAGAGGAAGTCGTAAACCGCGTCTGTTTCCGGTTGCAAGATGGCCGCCGGAAGTGGCTCGAGTGGCGGGTTCCGGTGGAACACATCCGCCCGCCCTGGCTCTTGACTGAAGATGAGGGAACTGTGATTTTTTTATAACCTGTGACCACTAGTAGGAGCCTACTAGTATAGTCAATGTTAGAGGCATGCACAATCCGTTGTAAACTGGGGTTGGTACACGACCGATAAGGTTAAGCAACAATTGGCGCGGTCACTTTGTAGATGGGTGATACATCCTAACTAATATATTATAAATGCGAAAGTAATCAGTTCTCCTGCGACCACGAACACTGCAAAGTGTTCGAAACGTCAGGAAAAACAAAAACCAATAATACACGCGATTAATCCGGTTAAAAGTTGTTTTAATATAATGCGAAAGTAAGTTTGTTTGTCACCTTTTCACGCCTTAACCACTGAACCGATCATCCTGAAATTTTACATATATGTTGTCTGATGTACAGAAACGGACATACGGCACCTTTCATCCTGAAAAAAGTACTGTTCCCGAGGAAAGCAACAATAACGTTCTTATGATAATATATGTGTCTTTCGAATCATGATTATATTTTAAATTTAAGTACCCAATACATTTTGTGAGCCTAGTGTCGTCAAACGTCTCAATCCTCCAAGAACTCGGTGTCAAACGGATCTTTCTTCCATCGTCACTTTTTTGGACATATCACACGTCGAGAAGACACATCTGTGGAATGACTTGTAGTGCAGGAAAAGAGCGCGCGGCAGATCACCAATGCGTTGGACCGACCAAGTCAAAACTGCTCTCTATGGTCCACTCCATGAACGTACACAAAAAGCTTCAGTACGGGAGGAATGGTGACGGACTGTGAAGCTTGCCATCACCCCTGATGTGACGACCGCGACCACTCTGCCAAGAGTGTAACGACGGTTTTTCCTCTTATTTAACGCGAGCGAAGCCGCGGGCAAAAGCTAGTGCATACATACAATCACGACTATTTCCCATTGAGGTACGCTGACACCTCTATCCCTTCACTTATGTTCATTAACCTCTTCATGGACGTTCGTTAATGTTGCTTCTGACCTGCGACCTGACCCATTTTGAGAACGTATGCTCCTTGGAGTTGGTCTGTCCCGACTGTTCTATCCACACTCGCCTGATATACTAGCTTCGTTAATCGACTGTCATCCATCCTTTCTAGTATTTTGACGGGTAACTGCTAGGGTTTTTTTTCATCTGAATGTCTCTGTGCTTCGAAGAGCACATTAAACCATCGGTTTTTTTAGACAACTGCCCAAAAAAAGGAGTCTTATATTTTTAAGGTTCATGTATGTATGTTTGTTTGTGAGTTTCTTTATTCCAGCATAACTTCTAAACGCCTGAATCGATTTAGATGTATGAGGTATCATTGGAATCCTTACATTGTCCCGGGTTAGAAAAGCTAAAATTAAATAATAATTACACATGGCAGGCGTGTATTTTATTTTTTAAATTTAATTTCGTCTTGTTATGTAGTAACAGTCGCTAAGACAGGTGAGATGCCTGCGGGTAGCTTTAATATCTTTTCCATTAGATCAACTCCTATAATCATATGAAAGAAGAATTGAATTTCAATATAGACTAGCACGATATTATTTAGTTGTATAATTAACTAGCTGTGCCCCGCGGTTTCACCTGCTTCGTTAAAAACATTTCGGTACGATAAAAAAAAACTTATGTAAAAACCTTGTCCAACAATAAAATAATTATTTAACTTGGTACAGTCGTTCTCAAGTTATGGCGTGACCAAGGGAAATAGGGATTCATTTTGATATATTAATATGAAAAATTACAGATTAATACAACTGCCTCGGTGGTCTAGCGGTCCCAAGCACGACTGCTGAGCATGAGGTCTCGGGTTCGACTCCCGGGTCGGGCAGTGTTATTGAGTTTTTCTGTTAGAACATTCTCAGTAGCAGCCCGGAATTTGGAATTGTGCTTGGTAGATGGCAATAGGCTCACCAACACACACATGGAACTTAATAATAGCATTGGTGAAATGTGGGTGTACGACTGTGTACAACTCTGCCTACCCCTTCGCGGAATAAAGGCGTGATGCTATGTAATTATAAATGCGTGCGTCATTATTTTGTTCCGGAGTTATTTTAAAACTATGATATCTCCTAAGATATTCATTGAAATTAAATGATGTCAAGGGCAATTTTGTTCAAAATTAAATACCTGTGATGGTTAACGTATTTATTTGGATAAGGATTAATAACATAGCATCACGCCTGTATTCCCCGAAGGGGTATGCAGAGGTGTACACAGTTGTACACCCACATTTCACCAATGCTGTTATTAAGTCCCATGTAATAGGTTGTGAGCCTATTGCCATCTACCGGGCACAATTCCAAACTCCGAGCTGCTACTGAGAAATTTCTAACGGAAAAACTCAATAACACTTTGCCCGACCCGGGAATCGAACCCGAGACCTCATGCTCAGCAGTCGCGCTTGGGACCACTAGACCAACGAGGCAGTATATATAAGGATTAATATCAAGAATAATAAACACCTTCGCAAATAATGCATTATTTTAGAACCAATTTGATAACTAGACAAAAGGTTATAGTGAGTCAACCTTAAAAGATAGACATATGCAGTCGCGGACTTTATTTTAGAACTTTTAACGGGAAACAATTCTGATTTTTGCGTAACTTTAATCGTTTACGCAGCGCACGCAACGGAAGCTCTCAAAAGGAATATTTTTTTCCCGTCTTAGAAAAAATTTTCATTTATGCCGCGCTCGTATTGGTTGTAGCGTGATGTTATTTAACCTATGCTACCCGGGGATAGCGTAGCTTTCTAACGGTGAAAGAGTTTTTCAAATCGGTCCCGTAGTTTCGGAGCCTATACAATGCAAACAAACAAACAATCAAATCTTTCCTCTTTATAATAATAATATTAAGAAAAGAAAGAAAGAAAAATATTTATTAAAATATACTACTATAAATACTTACACAATAAATAAAAAAAACAATTAAAGAATAAAAAGGATAAAAAAAAAAAAAAAACCTAAATAAAACTATAATATTATTATTATATATTAAATATATTAGTATAGAGTATAGAAGTATAGATAAATATAACTGCTGCTGATTTAAGGAGTTCCCGTAAATAATATCTAGTCGTCGATTTGGTTTAAAAACTGTTACAGTAAAAAGCCTTTAGTTTACAGCAAACCACGTTTATAAATCTGAATAAAACCTTACGGGTTCATTATTGCGACCCTCTCACAACAATATTAAAGTAATATATATATTTTATTGTAAAGTGAAGGCCACAAAGCTACGATTGTGTATCGGGGCCAATGTTGTGTTCTGCATATTATAATAGTAGGTACGCTTGAAGTAAGATATGTTGGCAGCTTGCCAGATTTATAAAAGTGATCATAGAGCAAATATCGAAAACCTAGTGTTCAGAAGCATGGTATGAATTTTAATTATTTTAATAAATAATTATTCTGTTCGATTCTCGGTCAGATGGAATGTTATTGAGTTTTTTTGTTGGGAAATACTCAATAGCGGCCAAGAGCAAGAGGGGTTTGGAATTGTGTCCCATGAACGGCAATAGACTCAGCATTATATGGGAGTGACATGTGGGTATTAAACAGATACACCTCTGTCGTCCCCTTCGGGAAAAATATGCGTGATGATATGTTAAATTGCTATAATACCTGAAAAATATGGAAAACTACAGGTAACTTTCTTAGTGTGCGTGTTTGTACACGTGTGTAAATAAATACGTTGGTGTTATCGGCAGTAGTGCTCGCGAATCTAGTTACCGGCACAGAGTAGTTTTGTGAACAGAGACATGCTAACTTATTGTGAATATGAACACTATATTATAACATAGCATCATAACATGACGCGTATTCCCCGAATGGGTAGGCAGAGGTCTACATAGTTGTACACCCACATTTCACCAATGCTGTTATTAAGTAATAATGTAAAACATTTAATTTAATTTTCATTTATTTATTTTAATTTCAATTGTCATCGATGATCCATCGAAATTATCAAATTGTTAGAGAATTGGGGGATTCGTACAGAAAAGGACTAATAAAAAATAAACACCCTCTTTGGTCTAGTCGTCCTGGGTACAATCACCGGGTCGGGCAATGTTTTATTGATTAATTCTGTTAAGAAATGTATAGTAGCAACCCGGAGTTTGGAACTTCGTCCGGTATATGGCTAACCATGGTAGTAATTGTTTAGCATGGTACTAATGTGATGCGGAGAAATGAGGATCGTGTGGCGAGGAAATAATTGAGTATAAATGGCTACATGACTAGAGGAAGACCTGTGTATATACTTGTAAATGGAAGGATTGTGTGAAAGGTGACATGACTAGAATTGGAGTGATTACCGAAATGAGGACTGACAGAGATGTATGAAATAAAACGACATGCTGCACTGACCACAAATAAATTGGGATAAGGGATGATGATGATGATGATGTAGTAGTTGAATGAAGAGTTTTGACATTGAGAAATATAATTTTATATTTTGAAAAAATGCAATTAAATATTTATTTTTAACTGAAATAATTGCGTGCCGCATTGTGGTTAGATATAAGGAATCGCTTTAATTAATTGTCAGCCTTTACATGTATAAAATATATTTTTACCGTGGGAAAGCCATGCTTCGGTACGAATGGGCCGGCTCGACCGGAGTGATACCATGGCCCCACAGAAAACCGCCGTGAAACAACGCTTGCGTTGTGTTTCGTCGAGTGAATGAGGGTACCGGAGGCACAAACCGTTAAAGGCCGGCAACGCAATTGCGACTCCTCTGGGGTTGCGGGAGTCCATGGGCGGCGGTAATCGCTTACCATCAGGCGATCTGCTTGCTCTAGCACATTACAACATAAAAAAAATTGCGTTGTAGCGAACCATATCATACATAAAATTAAAACTTAAATGTACCTACTTTCTTATTTAATTAAATTAAATTTTAATTAATTTGATGTTAAAAATAGAAGAGGTTACGAAATACAAGTACACGTTCATACTGTTTATCGATATATGTATGTATCTTTAATTCGGTAATATATTAACAGCTATATCTAATTATTACAGTCTGCTTTCTCTGATTTTGAAATTACTCTGCATGCTAACCACATCTAATGAAGCGTAATTTTATTGTTCGGAATATTTCCGTTATTTTCTCTGATGTTAATATTAAAATAGGCCTATAATTACCCTTAATTACTGATTTACCACTTAATTTGTTTCTTGATTTTACGTGTAAACTGTTTTCTTTGAAGTAGGCTATTTGTTATTTGCAGACCCAATTTGGAGTCCCATCTTAGATGAATATAGATTAAAAGTAATAAGTTATTGTTATAAGTTCCAGTGATTAAAGTTATTATATTAAATGGAAAAAGAATACGGTCGCGAACAGCATTCGAACCTGCGCCTCCCGGATAAATACTCCAGGCGCTCTGACCACTAATCCATCTCGACCACGCAATCTCCACATTTTAATACGATGATTTAACTACCTCCCGTCGCAGCAGAAGATGCAAAAAAAAAAAAAACAATTTATTCTAATAAATTTTAATGTAAAATAATTGAATTTCAATATAAAACTTTATCTTAATATATAAAATTCTCGTGTCACAGTTTTCGTTGCCATACTCCTCCGAAACGGCTTGACCGATTTTGATGAAATTTTTTGTGCTTATCCGGTATCTATGAGAATCGGCCAACATCTATTTTTCATCCCCCTAAATGTTAGGGGTGGTCCACCCCTAAATTTTTTATTTATATGGCAAAACAACGTTTGCCGGGTCAGCTAGTATTAAATAAATGTACTAATTAGTCGACGATTGACCAAAGAGTGTCTAGCAAAATTCGTGCATGTGGCGTGATCGGTGTCGTCGTCGGCACGTTGCGCTGTGTCAGCTCGACGTGCCAAGTCGATCGAGGTCACCGCTTAACTAGCAATATACTATGGTTATGCCTGCGTAACAACCTTGACAAGAAAAATAACAGTTTTTTTCCCTTGTTCCAGAAGCACACGGGACGCACCATGGTGAACAAGCCCACAATCGATACATATCAATTAACGCACTGATTAACTAACTAATATAATAACGTTATTATACTCTAATACTAAACTAAACACGCGAGATTAAACTAAAACTAAAATTTTTAACACGATATTTTTTGCCCGAATAATAATTTGGAATTTACAAGGTTTTAAAGGGGTTGCTATTGGAAATTTTTGGGGTTTGGTATAGTTGTGTGGACGGAGTTTGAAGTGTCGACCGTGGAGGCGGAGGGGGGCGCGCTGTTGGGGCGGCTAGGGGGGGCGCTCCGAGGAGGCGCTGCCGCCGCGTCGCCCGCGCGCGTGGCCAGCTCCATCCGGGGTTACCTGACCAACAAGGTCGGCTCCTTGCAGCTTCGGGATACAGGTAAGATAAAGATTTCTATATCATGCTGATGATGAATACCCTAAATTTCTTGACGACAAGTATGTCTGGTGTATGAGATTTTAGAGGCCTTGTAGGCCGCATTCATGTTACACTCGGAATAATTTGATTCCTTGGCAATTATCCTTCTGTGAATCGAGATTGAGATTGATGTACAATTTACCTAGAACAGTGACTTTTAGGTCAGAATATATACTTATATTCTACTTCTCCATGTGTCTCTTCACCACTTTAGGACTACAGTTAGTCGACTTACAATTAACGTGAAATCGAATATACGATTAAAGCTTCGATATATACTCCCTTGCCGTTTTTCGGATATGGTGACAGTGTCCATCTGTTTGTGAAATTTGAAATTTAAGGCCTTGGGGTTCAGTCGTGTACTCTATGTGGCTTATGCACACTATTTTGGCACTAAATGCACGGCACAGGGACAGGTTCAGGCACCATTAACGTAAATGTAGTGTATGTTGCATGCAGAGATTGACTTGTTTTTTAATTGATCTCATTTTGTATAGATCTGTCCTCCTATGGTTTTCAAAAGAATAAACATTGTCACGAACTAATCGTCTCCATTACGTTCGATAGCTTCAATAACTATTATTTAAACACAGTTTATAAATTTCGTATCATATCTTCGACTCAAACAACCATACAACAGCTTAAAATTATCCAATAAAACGCCGAGTACTTACGAACACGTTCCCTTTATCAATCTGATACGGAACCCCAACAACAATTCTTTACAAGCACTCAGCAAACAAAAGGACAAACCCCCAAAAGACAAAGGTATTATTATTTACGATGATATTAAGACACAACAGAAAATCGCGAAGGTCCCTCTCTATACAAACATTTGGCCCGGTGACACCAACAGCCCGGTGCACGTGATATAATGAAATATAAACCCTATTAAGATGGTATTAAAGTCGTGTGGACGGCAAACGGTTGGTTTAGCTAACGATAAGCAAATATTTGTAGGACAACGTTATAAAGTAAATTGGGGGAGGCCGTGACGTAATATAAATAAAGGAGCAGTCGCGTGTTTAGTGAGCGGATAGATCCCGACGCGGATAAAACGAGATAACTGGGATGTGAGAATATTTGGTAAGAAGTGTAATCTGCCAATTAAATAAAAAAATAAAAGAAAAAGATCCTGACATCAGTCTCGGTGGCATGTGAATTTGATAAGAGTTCTACCATCCATAGGTACTAATATGATTAAAGATAAATCTTTGAAAAACATTAACGGATGCTTAGCGAACTGTAAAGGTAAATATTAAATGGAAAAAGAATACGCGAGCAGCATTCGAACTTGCGCCTCTCGGATCCTTGGAGTATTTATCCGGGAGGCGCAGGTTCGAATCCTGCTCGCCACCGTATTCTTTTTCCATTTAATATCATACTAATATGATTATAAATCCTATCGTCTGTCTGTGTTTCTTTCGTTTTATCTAACTGAGAAATTTGGCAGAGAGCAGGACCTGATGAACGACATAGGTTATTGCTATTTTTCCCGAGAAAAACTATGAAGGTCAGTAAAATATCACTAGATGGCGCCAATGTTAATTTGATACATTGTGGCTCTTACTAACTTTTAAACATTCAGTCCATTACAGTGTGGTGGACACTGCATGGTCTAATAGCTCCTGATGATGCCCCGTGGGGGGACGAAACATGGGGGCATGGCGTGGGGTCCTTTCCGAAAACTAGCGCTGTTTCATTTCGATGGCGTAGCTTATGCTGAGAGCCTTTTTTGATCTCGTGCAGGTTCTTAGTATTCTTAATTACAGTTTTATGATTTGTGTATTTTCTTTATGTTTAACCTGTTTACGAGGTCAAAATAAATTCTTCTTTCTTTCTTTCTTTAACACGTGTAGAGTATTTGGTGGTAGTAGCAATTTTATACTTCTTGCGTATGTGCATATATCTATTTACGGGGTGTATGGGGTATCGATAGAATCCTTACATTAACTAGAAAGATTTAAAAACAGATAATTTAGTAGCTATGGTACATAAAAATGTGTGAATAAAAAAAGGAAAATTCACACGGCAGGCGAGTTTTTTAAATTAATTGCATCTTGTTAAATATACATCCATGAAAAGCATTACCGGATCCAATTAGTTCGGATCCAATCACGGTAGGTCGATTGCGGACGAGCCTAAATAATTAACGATGAAACGACTTAGTCTTTGAACTCTGGTTATAATTAAATGTTGGGGGCTAATTGCGTTTGCTCGTTGTGGGTCGGAGGGCTTCGGCGGAAATCGATTGGATTATTTATTAAAAAGGTTTTTTTTTTAACGGAAATTGATTAGTTTATTAGACGTTAAAAAAAAAATAAGCTTAATAAATATTTTACCCTTTTCTAAAGAGTACTAATACTCCTTCCGACCGTATTTCGGTCACGGCGGCCTATCTCCACGGAGATTAGCCAAGTACGCCGGAGATATTATAGTGCGCAAACCCAGGTGCACTCCTTATTCCTTCACTCTTATAGTCCGTTGGGACGGCAATTCGACACGACCGGAGAGAGATCAGGCACAGGACCGACGGCTTTACGTGCTCTCTGAAGCACGGGGCTGTCAAACCACCAACTTCCTGACTCCGGGCTGCTACTGAGAATATCCCAACAGAAAAAAATTAGAGTAAACATTTGTCAAAGGATACTCGAATATTTCTATTAATATAAAGGTTTTGTTCGACTAATGACGTAATATTTTTTTTTATAAGTACGTTTTAAATTATCATTTGTTTTTTTCTTCCTATCAATGTTTAAAGATCAAATTTTTTGTGGAAAGGTAAATACGATAGTGAATAGGATTTGAACCTTTGCCAATTGAGCTATCCCGACTTTTGCTCAAGCGAATTATTCTTCCACATTTTAATATGTCTTATGTTGACGTCATCGCTATCTATTCAGTCCCTATATAGTGACCGAACCGTCATTACTAACGTTGCAGTTAATTCGTTTTAGATTTAAAAAAAAATTACTTTACAGTTACCCATGCGTTTATCTCAATGTTTTCTCCCGATTTTAAACTAATTAGGAACTTACAGCGTAATAACTTCCTTAAGTTCTCAAGGCCTCAAACGGACCTCAAAAAGGACAAATTTTCCCAAAACCTTATTAAAATTTTCCGCCTCCTACCTCTTGGAGAAAGCCTAAAATAATACATACAAATACCAATTTGTGTGTAAAATCAAGCCTACCCAATATTTGGACCTCCCGCCACAAAACCAACCCTCGTTGTCCAATTTTGCGAGTCTCCCCTCAGGCACTAATTGTGTCAATTACTGTACCGTGGTGACGCAGGTTCGAGGCCCGGGAGGGTAGGTCGTATGTTGAGTATGTTAGTGAATTATTAAAGATTCAAAGACTATATGTAAAGGCAGGTAGTGCACGTATACTTACGATAATGTAGAGATAATACTAAATGACAATTTCTTAACATTAATACTAATTAGATAGATAGATATGAATCCGATCCCAGTCCGAGCCAGTCCCTTGCTGTCCTCCCACCAGCGACGCCCTAAGCCGAGGCTCGTACCCTGCAGGGGTTGCCCTTAGCGTGTTGTCACTGAGTTTATAAGTTGAATGCCCCGGCTGGGGGCCTTAAGTTTCTTAAAGCAACTAACGAACTGAACTGCGAGACGATACACTAACCAAATAAACAATAATTCAAAGTCTCCTAAAGATATATTTTTTAAAGTTATTATATTAAATGGAAAAAGAATACGGTCGCGAACAGGATTCGAACCTGCGCCTCCCGGATAGATACTCCAGGCGCTCTGACCAACTAAGCCATCTCGACCTCTGCTCACCACCGCGAATTCTTCTTCCATATTTTAACACGGTGGTGAGCAGAGGTCGAGATGGCTTAGTTGGTCAGAGCGCCTGGAGTATCTATCCGGGAGGCAAAGACATATCTTGAAGTGTAATCTGCCAATTAAATAAAAAAAGAAAAGAAAAAGATCCTGACATCAGTCTCGGTGGCTTGTGAATTTGATAAGAGTTCTACCATCCATAGGTACTAATATGATTAAAGATAAATCTTTGAAAAACATTAACGGATGCTTAGCGAACTGTAAAGGTAAATATTAAATGGAAAAAGAATACGCGAGCAGCATTCGAACCTGCGCCTCCCGGATCCTTGGAGTATTTATCCGGGAGGCGCAGGTTCGAATCCTGCTCGCGACCGTATTCTTTTTCCATTTAATATCATACTAATATGATTAGAAATTTTATCGTCTGTCTGTGTTTCTTTCGTTTTATCTAACTGAGAAATTTGGCAGAGAGCAGGACCTGATGAACGACATAGGTTATTGCTATTTTTCCCGAGAAAAACTATGAAGGTCAGTAAAATATCACTAGATGGCGCTAATGTTAATTTGATACATTATGGCTCTTTTAAACATTCAGTCCATTACAGTGTGGTGGAGACTGCATGGTCTAATAGCTCCTGATGATGCCCCGTGGGGGGACGAAACATGGGGGCATGGCGTGGGGTCCTTTCCGAAAACTAGCGCTGTTTCATTTCGATGGCGTAGCTTATGCTGAGAGCCTTTTTTGATCTCGTGCAGGTTCTTAGTATTCTTAATTACAGTTTTATGATTTGTGTATTTTCTTTATGTTTAACCTGTTTACGAGGTCAAAATAAATTCTTCTTTGTTTCTTTCTTTCTTTAAACACGTGTAGAGTATTTGGTGGTAGTAGCAATTTTATACTTCTTGCGTATGTGCATATATCTATTTACGGGGTGTATGGGGTATCGATAGAATCCTTACATTAACTAGAAAGATTTAAAAACAGATAATTTAGTAGCTATGGTACATAAAAAGGTGAGAATATAAAAAGGAAAATTCACACGGCAGGCGAGGTTTTTAAAATTAATTGCATCTTGTTAAATATACATCTATGAAAAGCATTACCGGATCCAATTAGTTCGGATCCAATCACGGGAGGTCGATTGCGGACGAGCCTAAATAATTAACGATCAAACGACTTAGTCTTTGAACTCTGGTTATAATTAAATGTTGGGGGCTAATTGCATTTGCTCGTTGTGGGTCGGAGGGCTTCGGCGGAAATCGACTGGATTATTTATTAAAAAGGTTTTTTTAGAACGGAAATTGATTAGTTTATTAGACGTTAAAAAAAAATAAGCCTAATAAATATTTTACCCTTTTCTAAATAAGATTACTAATACTCCTTCCGACCGTATTTCGGCCACGGCGGCCTATCTCCACGGAGATTAGCCAAGTACGCAGGAGATATTATAGTGCGCAAACCCAGGTGCACTCCTTATTCCTTCACTCTTATAGTCCGTTGGTACGGCAATTCGACACGACCGGAGAGAGATCAGGCACAGGACCGACGGCTTTACGTGCTCTCCGAATCACGGGGCTGTCTAACCACTAACTTCCTGACTCCGGGCTGCTACTAAGAATTTCCTGACAGAAAAAAATTAGAGTAAACATTTGTCAAAGGATACCCGAATATTTCTATTAATATAAAGGTTTTGTTCGACTAATGACGTAATAAATTTTTTTATAAGTACATTTTAAATTATCATTTGTTTTTTTCTTCGTATCAATGTTTAAAGATCAAATTTTTTGTGGAAAGGTAAATACGATAGTGAATAGGATTTGAACCTTTGCCAACTGAGCTATCCCGACTTTTGCTCAAGCGAATTATTCTTCCACATTTTAATATGTCTTATGTTGACGTCATCGCTATCTATTCAGTCCCTATATAGTGACCGAACCGTCATTACTAACGTTGCAGTTAATTCGTTTTAGATTTAAAAAAAAATTACTTTACAGTTACCCATGCGTTTATCTCAATGTTTTCTCCCGATTTTAAACTAATTAGGAACTTACAGCGTAATAACTTCCTTAAGTTCTCAAGGCCTCAAACGGACCTCAAAAAGGACAAATTTTCCCAAAACCTTATTAAAATTTTCCGCCTCCTACCTCTTGGAGAAAGCCTAAAATAATACATACAAATACCAATTTGTGTGTAAAATCAAGCCTACCCAATATTTGGACCTCCCGCCACAAAACCAACCCTCGTTGTCCAATTTTGCGAGTCTCCCCTCAGGCACTAATTGTGTCAATTACTGTACCGTGGTGACGCAGGTTCGAGGCCCGGGAGGGTAGGTTATGGATGTTGGGTATGTTAGTGAATTATTAAAGATTCAAAGACTATAAGTAAAGGTAGGTAGTGCACGTATACTTACGATAATGTAGAGATAATACTAAATGACAATTTCTTAACATTAATACTAATTAGATAGATAGATATGAATCCGATCCCAGTCCGAGCCAGTCCCTTGCTGTCCTCCCACCAGCGACGCCCTAACCCGAGGCTCGTACCCTGCAGGGGTTGCCCTTAGCGTGTTGCCACTGAGTTTATAAGTTGAATGCCCTGGCTGGGGGCCTTAAGTTTCTTAAAGCAACTAACGAACTGAACTGCGAGACGATACACTAATCAAATAAACAATAATTCTAAGTCTCCTAAAGATATATTTTTTAAAGTTATTATATTAAATGGAAAAAGAATACGGTCGCGAACAGGATTCGAACCTGCGCCTCCCGGATGAATACTCCAGGCGCTCTGACCACTAAGCCATCTCGACCTCTGCTCACCACCGCGATTTCTTCTTCCATATTTTAACACGTCTTATGGCGACGTCATTGGAAGAAGAATACGCGGTGGTGAGCAGAGGTCGAGATGGCTTAGTGGTCAGAGCGCCTGGAGTATTCATCCGGGAGGCGCAGGTTCGAATCCTGTTCGCGACCGTATTCTTTTTCCATTTAATATAATAACTTTAGAGTTCGCTAAGCATGCGTTAATGCGTTTCAAAGATTTATCTTGATATATTTTTTGTTTAATTTGCCAGATTTAAACCAGGAGCTAAAGTAATTTGACATTTCAATAATTCCTTCTTCTCCATCCTAAGGTTACCTGGAAGAGATCGCGGAAAGCGATAAGGCCGCTAATTGGTACATTAATATCTCTTCGAATGGGAGAAGTATGAAATTATACTTCATAACAATAAAAATCTATCGTGTCTGGTAATTAGCCAGCCAACAGATAGAACCTAAATTTTATTTTGTAAGTAGCAAATATGCACTTGAATTTCCTTCTAAATACATTATCAGTATAGTCCTAAAAAGCATAATTTATCATTTGAGTAATAAAGCATTTTTCACATCTTTAATTTAATTCCCCAAACCAGCTACCAGTTCATCCCGCCCCTCTCTGCCGGTCCCCTTCTCATTAAGCGTGCAACATAACACGCGGTCCTATAATTTTTCGACTAATTCCAATAATGACGTCATTGGGGTGCCCAGTTAATGCGCTATGAGTAATAACCGTTTTTCTAATAGACTTGGTCATAAACGAAGCTTAAATTAAAGGAATATTATTCTTCATTATAACGCTGTAAAATGCTTTTTTGATTGCCTTCGTGATATTTTTATGATTTAAAAATATTATAGTATTTAAATACTATAATATTTTTGGGTTTGGTTGACAATATTTTATAGGCGTTACAATAACGGTTTTGCATTAAAATGTTGGCAGTGGTTTAGTTCTTTATTTCGTTTTTTATAACGACTTCCAGAAAGGTGGATGGTTTTGGCGGTTTTCTTTTTTTATAAAACATTCTCCCATAAGTAGTAAGAAGTGGGTCATTCTTCAAGTTGGATCTTTTGCGTCATTATCCTCGCTTTAATATTTTTATGAAACAAACTTCGAAATAATAAAATTCTCATTAATACAAGCTGATTGTATATCCATGAATTTATATTAATGAAGTTATTTACATAAAAATATTTGCGCGAGGAAAATGACGCAAGGAATTCAACTTGAAGAATTTTATTTTATTTTATTTTATAGTTAATTAAAACGATTAACAAAAACCAATTACATTAATTAACTTAGAAATATAAAATATAGGTACACAGAACATAGATATTACAAACATGTGCCTATATATATTACAAACTATAAATTACAAGTTACTTTGGAACCAAAAGAATGATCCAAGTCCTCCTGTATGGTGCGTGGGTGTGTTAGCATACTCACATATTTTATTACATACTAGCTTCTGCCCGCGGCTTCGCCCGCGTAAAAAGCAACTTTCCGATGTATTATTAAAATAACATTAAAGTTGAACTATTATCTCAAGGCAACACATTACCGGGATAAAAATTATCAATCCAGAAAATTGTGTATCTATGTGCCAATTTTCATCCAAATCTGTTCAACGGTTTACGCGTGATTGAGTAACAAACATCCAAACATCCCAACATCTAAACACCTAAAGTTATTATATTAAGGGCCCGCCTCCAAAGTCACATAACGTGGGTTCAAAACTTAGGTTGTTCTTATGTGACTTTTCCAATGTGAAGTATTTATCTACTTTCTTTAGTCTAAGATGTTTTTTTTTCACATTATAAAGAAAACATCTTGAGGAAGGAAATCACGACTTAGGTATTTAAAAAGGGCGTTTAATTCCCAAAGAAATGTTTGAGTTTGATGTGATTCAATTTCGATTGACTCCACAGAAATAAAATACGTATTACCTAAAATTTTGTCGATTTTTCTTTGCAAAACATATTTCGTTGAAATACCGATTGGCCAAATCATAACGCGAAAACGGGATCAACTGCCACCAAGACGTTTCTATCAAATATAAACAAATGAGATTTAGGTCATGTCGCTTTACATCGCGGCTTACGTTCGTGATTTGCTTGCGTGCCTTCAAAGCGAGCTGGCAATGTGTATTGACATTTAATTTTTAGCGTGGCTGATCTTTGTAGTGCGGTAGGGAATTGGATTTTCTTTCGTACTCATGAATGTTAAATTTCTGAGTCGAAGAGTTCTTTGTATGTAAATATGTGCTATTCGGGTTTTTTGAGTGAGGGAGTGAGCAGGAGTGTAGGTGGATACTGTTTGTAAGTAGGCTTATTATAATTTAGGGCCTCCGTATGAGTATACCCTTCATTAAAATGGGATCCCTACACGTGGCCCTTAGGTGGTGAATAATAGGCAACATAAATGTGGTGGAAGTCTTCGGTCGCGGCTGGTTGCCACCCACTGGACGAAGCCATCTCGTGAAGCGACCTAGTCGCGTTTCGGGATGTAGTCCGGTGCAACCGTTGTGGGAGACGGGTTTAGGCAGTTGCGTCAACTCCCCGAGTATTGATTTTCCTCTACTTAAAGTGAATAGACGTCTTCTCGATCTATCTGCTCCATCCTTGGCCACACCGTCGCTTACCATCAGGCGAGTTGGTGGCCACACGTTGATCCGATTTTGATAAAAAAAGAACATACTGTTAAAATTATTGTTCCCGGCAATTGTAATTATTTTTCATCCTGTTTATAAGGCTACTGGAGAATAATTTTATAAGAACTAAATGGTATTAAGTCCTATAATAATCGTTATAAGTTGAAATTATTCTAGACAAGCTACTTAATTAGTGTTCTTTCTTAATTCTTAATGGCCTTTCGTTTGACCGCCACCTCACCTGATGTTAAGCGATGGTGCGGTCGACAATGGAACATCCTTATCCAGCAGAAACCTCGTGACTCGAGCCTTGTAGACCACCAGATTATGCATATCGAGAAATAAAGACGGCGAGGGATTCCATTCCCTGAATTACTAGGCAGGTCTTTAAGAGCTGGTCTTCTGGCGGATGTTAGGTACGAGACGTTGGTATGCAATAAGTCATTCTTCTTATCGTGTGGTTGATGAACAACCTAGTGTCAGAGTTTGATCCGCCCGTAGGTCTCTAACATGGCTTACACACCATCGCAAACATCTCTCAGGTGTGCTGGTTTCCTCACGATGTTATCCTTCACCGTTTTAAGCAAGTGATCATTAAAATTATCTAATACTGAAGGAAAGTCAGTGGTGCGTGTCTGGGGTTCGAACATGCGACCTTTTTTCCAGTCCTACGATCATACCACTAGACTGTCATTATATCTGCCTAGCCTTTTCCCAATTATATTGGGGTCGGCTTCCAGTCAAACCGGATGCAGCTTAATACCAGTATTTTACATGGAGCGACTGCCTATCTGACCTCCACAACCCAGTTACTGGGTAACACGATATCTCGTGGTATGACTGGTTTTCAGACTTTCAGGCCTCTAACTACCCGTAACGACTGTCATAGATCTTAATTTGACAACCGGGACCGACGGCTTAACGTGCTCTCCGAGGCACGGAGAGGTTTCGGTATGAAATTATGGTCACTCATCCACAGACCGACCGCGGCAAGCGCAGCTTAACCTCGATCGATTGATCTGTGCGACTGTTGCTTAGCCACGAGCCTCTCTAGCACTAACCTGTCTGTGTAACCATCTAACCACTAGACTGTCATTACTTTTATAAATTATTAAGTACCTATTGAGATATGTGTCCCTAAGATAGGCACGAGTTGATTTAAAATAGAATTCTCATACTACTTAGGTGGTCGCAAGTGCGGCTGCTGAGTGTGAGGTCCTGTGTCGGACTCCTTTAGGAAATTTTCAGTAGTAACCCGGAGTTTGGAACTGTGAGTTGTTTGGAGTGCGGGTGAATGCAATAAGCTAAGAGCAATGATGAAATGTGAGCGTACAACTGTGTGCACCTCTGCCTACTTCTTCATTCTATAGTTATGTCATGTTGAATGTTATATCTTCAGAAGTATACTTTTTATAACTTAGTCCTTCTGTTACGAATCCTCAACATGGCCCTATTAAATATTTATTTCTAAATTAAGCTTTTACAAAAAGTCCTACAGTACCCTAGCCTACCCAACATACACTTCAATTCAACACAATGTTAGCACACGCACCAGCCGAGGGGAGAGCGGGGCAAACAGTCTCACTCCCTGTTTATGAATATTTGATACCCGCCGCGCGCCCCGGGCAGGAGTCGAAACTCGTGTACTATGCTAATACCTCGCATGACATGATTGTGTTTTGGAAATGGTGTAGATTTGTGTGGGGAAAAATAAGTTTTTTTTTTCACAGTTTTTTCTTTATTTGGTATTTTCGTATTGTTTGTGTTATTAAACCCATAATTATTTTATTTGAAAAACATCAATACAATTATTTGTATATTATTATTTATATAGAACAAGGATCAAGGCAATAAAGAAAAATTTTTTATAAAACATTAACACAAACACGATTCTAGGTTTATATGCAAACTTAATTTGGTGTAAATGAACGCAATACATACATTACATACACCTTTTGGCTATATTTCATACACAATCACCGAGATAATAAAAATATGTACACAGTTAATATTTGATACAAAATCGTTTCGAAAGACCAACCCACGGCTTCCAGAAATTTCGTAATAAAACATCTGTACTTAACATATAATATTCCTAAACAAATATATTTTTGCCTAATCTTGTAATTTCATTTTCTTCGTAAACAGTCCATAAATGCTTTTATTTTTTGTTCTGTCGCAATATTCAAAAAATAACTATTCTAGAGAACAGACACGTAAAGCCATAACAAAATTGCTACCAAGAATACAATTCCTCGATAGAATAGAAATCGATACGGCGCAGCACTATTTAATATTTATATTCCTCGAAACCAGCCAGCCCACAGGCGGCACGGTAATGTGAAATATCGATTCCGCAACAGTCTTGGAGAATATTTTATTTCTAGAAACTGGGGAGTTTACCTGATAAAAGAAAACTATTGTTCACAGATAATGGTTTTGTTTTGTCTAGGATTTCTATTTATTTAATGTTGAAGATAAACAAGTGAAATGTGAGGTAGGTTTGTTATCATAGCATCTTATTCCCTCGTCCTCCTACTTCTTCTCATTAATGTTTTCTGTTGATCATATTGACACACATTTGGTTATTTATTAGCACAAATTACTTTTAAGCATCTCTAGTCTACCATGTGGCAAAAGACACATCCACGTGTGTTTCTTTTTTTATTTATTTAATTAATGTAAAGGAAACTAAGTTAATGCCGTCAATAAAGCTGGGTCTCTTCCACAAGTATTTAATTTTTGTCTCAAAGTTAATCTTATGGACCCATAATTATTTGCGGTGGAGACTATCAATCCCCTTGTACTTAACTACACGTAATCATTTGAATGATAATTGGAAATTTTATAGGAGTACTATTGTACCTACGAGCACAAAACTTTTTCCATTTAATTGGTAAACGGATTTTTTTGTGATTTCCTTAGATTTTATTCTGAATATTTTTAACAGAAGCCAAATACCATAAAAATAAGTTTATCCGTGTGCATATAGATTAGAGACTATTGTGTTTGGACTTTGTATCGGAATTTCTTAGAGATGGTTGGATAGGAAATGCCGGCGTCATCTAGTCTTAAAAACTAACTTTTAAAATGTCGATTAGTGATCCATTTACAGAATTAAAATTATTTATCACTAGCGACTCGCCCCGTCTTCGCACGGGAATTATACACCTAAACCTTCCTCATGAATCACTCTGTCTATTGGTGAAAACCGCATGAAATCAGTAGTTTTTGTGTTCACCACGAACAGACAAACAGAGAGACGTGGCGGTGGACTTTGTGTTATAATATGTAGTGATTTGGAGGCGAATTTAACGAATTACTACATTTCAGGAAAAATTACAGAAAATCATATTTATATTCAATTTATCCATAACACCCGTATAATATGTATTACCAAGCCTATCTCAGGACCACTAAATTATTACCATGTCCTTCCGTACACTTTATGACCGGCACGTGTCTCCCCTCATGCTTTGACAGCGCGTGACAAATGGATTCAAACGATAACCGACCGACGACGACGCCATGACAGAACACTTGTGACGTAATTGGAGCATGGATACTGTGTTGGCGAACATTTTCATGAAGTAGTGTTATTATGTTGAAGTATTTTATAGAGTGCGCTACAGAAATGTAATATTAAAGGGTTGCAAATTTACAATTCATCTATAGGTAATGGCGTTGAAAGCATAACATAACAATATAACATAGCATCACGCCTATATTCCCCGAAGAGGTAGGCAGAGGTGTACACAATTGTACACCCTAATTTTAACAATGCTCTTATTAAGTCCCATTTGGAGGTGGGCCTATTGCCATCTACCCGGCACAAATCCAAACTCCGGGCTGCTACTGAGAATTTTCTAATAGAAAAACCCAATAACAATAACCCAATAACATAAGTGGGTGCCATTGTTAAAGGACAGCGAATTCCTATACTTACCTATTGTTTGGTGGTTTGCTCGGCTTGATTTTAGTCACGTGCGAATTTTATTTATTTACAAAAAATATCAATTTTCCTTTTTTTTTGTAAAGTTTTGTAAATTTGTATGTTAGTGTTCAGTAGGTATAGTTACCTCCTCTGTGACACTAGTATAAATTAACAGTTTATAACTGAAATCAGTGCAAAGCAAAAATAGATTTAAAGCTTTGTTATTAGGTCATAATAAGTAATAATAATATCTCATTAAATATATATTGCATTTTTTACTTGTTTAATATGTACTTAAAATTATATTGAATATGTATTTTAAGACAAATAAAGAGAATATCTTATTGTATTAAATATCTAATATAATATTGTATCTATATACAATACCTACATATATCTTAACAAAAAACATAATTAACTTAATTAATACCTTAGGTTTGCGCGATCACTACACATTATAATAAAACACTTTGCAGCGTTCGTGGTCGCAGGAGGACTGGACCACGAACGCTGCAAAGTGTTCGAAACGTCAGGAAAAACAAAAAACCAATAATACACGCGATTAATCCGGTTAAAAGTTGTTTTATTATAACTTTTTTTTTTTTATTTTTTTTTTTTTTTATTTATTTATTTATTTAATAACAACATTACATTACAACATCATACAGATCACTCCAAGGCGATGTTATACGCATATATTAAAAACTAACACTAACTTAAAATACACAATAAAAATTTAACAACAATTATTATTTAATCTCTCATTTGAAAGTAATACCTCTTTCGATATGTCTTTGAGCCGCAATTACAAATTTCGGCAAGCTATCAAAAATATCTTCGGACGTAATATTATTTAGGATACGTAATGCTCGGGATATTGGGGCAAACTTGAGTAGATTAGTCCGAGCCCATGGCACATCTAATAAAGCGGGGCGACGGCGCGCAGCTGCATACCTATCCGGGACGCGCAACCGCAGTGCCTCCAGCACCTCTGGGTGATGCACCAGCCCGTGCAGCACCCTCACTATGTACTTCACCAACGCTACGTCCCTTCTTACCGCCAGCCTGGTGTACCCGACCATGCCCAGTACAAACAGACTCGGGTACATCAGCGGATAGAAGGGGTAAACTCCATACTGTTTTAAATATAAATACCTAGTGAATTTATTTTGCACTTTTTCTATCATCAGACTATATTTGTCCTCATGCGGACTCCATATAATGGCACACGTCTCGAGATGACTCCGAACTAAGGCGTTATAAAGTATTTTTATTACAGCTACGTTTTTAAAATCTATACATTGCCTTAATATAAAACCTAAATTTCTAAAAGATTTTCCACATAAGTCCATAATATGTTTACGAAACGTTAACTCGGCTACCATATGAATTCCCAAATCACGTACATGCGTGACACGTGGTATCACAGCCCCGTCCATGTCGTACTGATTCTGTAGCGGAAAGCGCGCGCGACTGTACGACATCACGCAACACTTGGCAACATTGAAGAACAGCTTATTTTTCTGACTCCACTGTACAACTTTATCAAGATCGCGTTGAAGTCGCTCACCGTCCGAGGCACTAGCTACAGAGAGAAACACTTTTAGGTCATCTGCAAATAGCAAACACCTCGCACTGCGCACGACGTCAGGGAGATCATTAATCATAATAATGAATTCGAGTGGACCAAGATTACTACCCTGACTTACCCCCGAAAAAGTATAATATGGCCTGGATTTGTGCCCGGCGTACTCAACGTACTGCCGGCGTTCACTAAGGTAACTCGCGAAGAACTTAAGTAAATGAGGTGTGAAACCTATAGTTGACAATTTCGTTAATAAAATGTCATTATCCACGGTATCAAAAGCTTTCCGAAAGTCGAAGTACGCGACGTCCACCTGCCCTCCAGCATCGACGGCCGGTGTCAAATGTGACATAAATGACAGTAGGTTACTTCCCGTACCTCGACCTATTCGGAAGCCATGTTGAGCGTCATTCAGTAGTGGGCTCACTTGTGTATATATAGTTTTGTGTAACACGGATTCGAAAACTTTTGCGAATGCCGACAGCACTGCCACCGGACGGTAACCACTAACATCTGACCCCGAACTTCCTTTCGGTACCGGGATTACTCGTGTTATTTTCCATTTGTCTGGATAGTGCCCTTCATGTAAACACAAATTAAAAATGTATAACAGGGGTTTCTCAAAGACTGAGCTACAATCTTTAACAATAAAAGGTGGTATTCCATCAGGGCCCACAGAGTGTTTAGGCTTGAGTCTCTGGAAGGCGGCGCGTAAATCGTTTCGAATCAAATGATCGATGTGAACGCGCGGCGCGTTCGCGCTGCCGCTTGCGCGCTCCGCCTCGACTGGGTCTAGCCTCGGCCGTGTCTCACTGTACACCGAGTGGAAATATGAAGCAAAACATTCTGCAGTATCTTCCTCTCTCAACACTATATCCTCCTTTGTGATACTGGGCTTATTACGTTTTGATTGCTTTGTCCGTACAAAATTCCAAAACGATTTGGGATCATCTTTAAAATTAAGTTGTAATTTATTTTGGTAAGCTTTATACGCTGAAGTGATTTTACGTTTAACTATTAACCGGTACCGACTAAACGCTTCGTAATCACTGAGAGATGATGTTATTTTAAATAATTTATGATGTCTCCATTTTCGCTTGATATCACTTATTATATCCGTCGTGTACCAATCCGGATAGACTCTAGAATTACTCTTTTTACCTACGAAAGTTTTTTTTTTAGGGGTGCAAAGATCTATAGTATTATTCACTAAATTATAAAAACAAGCCAAAGCAGAATTCGAACTTCGATTTTCATATAACAAATCCCAATTTATTAATTCTAAATTATAATACAGATAAGACAAATTTGCATTTTTGAAATTCCAACTACGGTAATTACTATCATTACTTGTATTCCGAGAATTATGACGCGGCGGGGTCGGTGGCGGGGCCCCCCCGCGCCGGCTACTGTTGTTCACGCTGACGATTAGCGGTGGGTGCTGTACGTCGGTATCAACTAACGGCTCGTCAGCCAAAAATACTTTTAATTGATCCGGCAACAATGTCGTCAATACTAAATCTAACGTACGACTATTGATATTAACTACATTATTTACCTGCCGAAATCCGCAAAAGGCGTTGACATATTCCAAATAACTATTTATTTCAAACGTCGCAGAAGGCATATTAAAGTCACCAACCACTAACACTTTCTCGTATCTAACACATATAGTTTCTAATATGCGAAACAAATGCATATATTCATTAGAATCACATTTTGGCGGAATGTAAACAACACAACACATAAACAAAAAATTATTTCCTAAGTGTACCGTTGCACACACTAACTCAAATAAGGCCGCGTCTATATTACCTACAGAAAGGCGTGTCAGTTGAAATCGCGATGCAGCCGCTAAAAGTACTCCTCCCTGCTTCCGCCCGTCTACTCGATCGCATCTGAGTACACTAAATCCCTGCGGAATTAGTTCACCATCACATATAGATATATTAAGGCCCGTCTCCGTTATAGCCATAATATCATACATTGAGGCCTATAAATTATTGCAAAAAGTCTTAGTCTTGGTTCTTAGGCCCCGGACATTTTGATAGAATACCTGAATACAGTTATTTTTGGTTTGCTGACTTCTCTGTGGTTTTGCGGGGGTTTCGAAACCACACCCATTCATTGAATTGGGTATATAAAGGCCAACTATCAGCGTTGTTCAGTTTTTCAAATGTTGACTCTGGCACTCCCACCATGAATGAAGAGTAATCTCTTTTAGTTTTTGGGATAATTTTTTCCACCTTAATATCCTTGGAATCACAAACCTTAGTAACATGTTCTATTATTGCATCCTCAGAAGTATCAATGTGAAGTGACCACACGTGTAAAAATTTCTTTTTTTCAATCGCTTGAAATGCTGAAATTGTTGCGTTCCCGCCTTTACAGATTTCACTGAGGTGGGTCCTAGATTTTTTCTTGTTGGTAACCACTTTCCATCCATCTGACTCATTACTATTAGAGTTATTATCAGCTACCACAACTGCTTCCTTATTGTTTTCAAAACGCTGCCGCTTATGTAGTGTAGACTCGTCCTTATTCTTAGCTCGCCCCTCCGCCCGGCGCGCGCGTTCCGTCGCGTTGGTGGCTATGGTTGAAACTGCAAGCTTTGATGATATGTTTGTCTCACTCGCACGGTCATCAATTGGGTTTTCCATCTCGCTCTTTGCATAGCGTGTTGAGAGAGCAAGTGCATCCATTTTTGTAAATATTTCTTCGATAACCTTCTTTTGTTCAATCATAGTCGTCGAAATCTTTTCAATTAACCGTTGTTGGTCATCTATTTTCTTGTTTTGTGCTTCAATTGTTGAAGACTGGGCTGTAACTTTTGTTGTTAAAGTTGTTAGCTTCCTTGATAAATCGGCCAACGCTGTTTCCAAGTTAAATTTGGACATATTTACCAATAAATGGAAAATTATAACAGAGACACAATTCACGTGACGCGGTCGCGTTCCAACGTTCCAAAATTGCAAACTTAATTAATTTATAAAAATATCCGTCTTAGCATTATTTTATTTTATAATGATTATATCTTTAAGTAAAATTAATTAAATTTATCATATATTACGTAGGTCCATTATTTTTATAAACATATTACGGGCTTATTCTTGATCACAATCTAACTCGGGCAAAACTGTGATCAACCTTCAGCCATTCGACGGCTGATCAGTATTCGGTTCTCGCGCGATGTAATCACGCAACGTATTTATATCCCTTGTTACCGCCCGTATTCCATGCTGGTCCGTGTAGCCCCATCCTCCCCTTACACGAGAACGTGTCTCAATCAGACACGAGATGAATTTATCACGATTTTCTGCATTGGCGTCGGGTGAGTAAGATTTTCTGGGTTTCATTGGGATATGACCGTCCCCTTATAACCTTTAAACGAATTGTGCTTGGTAACGCGTGGCATTTTGTTTTGTTTAAAAATCAATAGAAAATCGTATTCATGAATAAAAACATATCATAAATCTACATAGCATGATAACTTACAACTGCCTAACAGTGGCCTACGGGCCTCTTCTCAAACAGAGAAGGCGCATTTATAACCGCGTTAGATCACTGCGGGTTGGCGATACCAGGCCTTTTGTTAACAATTTTTTCACACGACGTTTTCCTTCATCGTATATCTGTGATGTTTTAGATTTACTAAGAAAGTTCATATGACATTGAAAATATCAAATTAGTACACGCCAGGGTGGAACCCCATTCGGCCACCACGACAATAATATATTTTTACAAATACTGTAAATGAGACACAAATAGTAATTTATTATTCTAAATAACTAGTATTTCATAAAGCGGTTCTTTTATAGTTCAAACAATTTTTATCATTTCACCCCTAACAACTCAAAGAAGACCCAAATCTTCAACACAATTAATTAACCGCACAAAATTATAACTTAATCGGAAACCAAAAAAATCACACTTGCAATTTAACACCACCCCTTCTCCCCTAACAATATCCGCATATCCGCCGTATCCGCATATCCGCAGTATCCGCACATTGTTGCGGGTACAACGCCAATAAATGTAAGCTGGGGCGAGAGGGGCAATATTTATACGTAGAGGGGAACCACATTAATTAAAACCGGGATTAATTTTGTTTGTGAAGGCTTTGTTCACTGCTTTACACCCGGGTGAGAAGGAACGTGTAAGAAAAGAAAGCTTTGTTTTAGCAGTGAATAATTTATATAATATGATAAATAAAATATATATATATATATATATTTAAATGGCTTCTAACACTTAAGTGTACACAAAAAAACTACTCATCAGATATAAAGATATTTAACACTCACGCACACTCACTTTCAGACAAGTACACATTCACTCAAATTCAGACACAATTACCCACAATCACACACTAACAATTACACACTCACTCAAATTCATACAGAATTACCCACTATCACACACTCACAATCACACACACACACCCAAAAAATACATAAACCACTCATCTAGCTCACTCCCAAACACGCAACACTAAACTGTTTTAGGCTATAACTTGTCCGAGTCAAGGAGGCCAGGAGGTATGGGCTCCTGTCTTCTGTGTATTAACATTGTAAACTTGTAAAATCCTTGTATCATATGGGAGAAAAGAAGAAAAAAAACTAAAATGCCTTTGGCCTCAAACTCGTCTGATGGCAAGCGACGATGTGGCCAATGATGGAGCATGTAGATTAAGAAGAAATGTATTCACTCTAGTTTTGAATATGCCCAGATTTTATTTCCCAAGGAACACGGCAGAAAGTTACATTCACGGGCAGTAAGTATCATGAACGTGGACCCAAATTGCTTTGTACGAATTCTCAGAATTTCCACGAGGAACGGGTGGTACTGTTGTTTGGAATTTGTTTCTGTATTTGTACATGTAATGGGCACTAAATTATTACACAAACGGATTATTTAAGGAGATTTCCTTCTTCATCTTATACTTCAAGATTTCTTATCAAATTTTTTATAGAACAATACAAAAAATTTTAGAAGGAAAATAAAATAAAAAATTCACATCCACCTAACAATCTAGGCGATATCGGTTCAAGTAAAAACGAAAAACAAAAAGGCCTCGAATGAAATCATCCTCTTTATAGTCTGTTTAAAACGGCGGATAATGAGGATTAAATGGTTCGATTTTATTGTTATTTATTACGTACATTTTTAGGACTTACCAGAATAGTTTCAACCTCAAAACAGCGAGCCAAACACTTGTCTGAACTCGCGATATCGCTTAATTAGGTTACTTTAAGCGTTATTGGTTATTGGTTTCTTCATCCCATTGCTTGACAAAGGTCTACCCTCATAAATTCCATACCTTTCTATCTGGAGCTATTGCGTACCAGTTAGGTTTTGCATTAAAAACGAATAAGTACCATAATAAACATAAGGAAAAATACAGTAAATCATATAACACTCCACAACTAAAGCATTGAAAGCAATAACCATCATATTATAATAAGAAAAGAAATGAACCGTGCAACATAACCGTTTTGACGCAAATGTAGAACCATTATGATACAATAATATTTGCAAGATGCCATCCTCCCCTTACAACGCTTTGTCATAACAAAGGGGGTTTGGACAACTGCGATTATTTTGTCGCACGACTTTATGACCGCACGTTTAAATTTGAAATAGTTAAGTAGCCTAAGTTCTTGAATTTCTGGTAGGTTTTTAAAAAATACTGTGGAAGTGATTTGGTTAGGTAACTATAATACAAGCAACTAAAAAATCAAAAATATATTTTGATAATTTAAGTACACATTTTTTTTTTATTGTTTTAAACTTTTCTAGATCCCAATAAAAATGAGTTTTATTACAATATGTAGTCAATAACCTTTTTGTTAAACTAACATAAACTATTTAAAATACTAGGTAGGTAATTCAAGATAAATCTTTGAAAAGCATTAACGCATGCTTAGCGAACTCTAAAGTTACAATATTTATCTTGAATTATTAAGGTAATTGCATTCTTTACGACATTTTATTAACTGCAAAGTTAGTCGTGTCGGTTCGGTCACCTGTATAGGTACTGAATAGATAGCAAAGACTTCGCCAAAAAGACGTGTTAAAAATATGGATAAAGAATTAGCGGTGGTGAGTAGAGGTCAAGATGGCTTAGTGGTCAGAGCACCTGGGGTATTTAACCGGGAGGCGCAGGTTCTAATCTTGTTCGCGACCGTATTCTTTTTCCATTTAAAATTGTAACTTTACTAGGTAGGTACTCAACTACAATCTTTCACTAAACGCTCACGCGACAAAAAAGTCGCACATGTCCAGCGAGCCTACACAACCCCCTACCGTACAATCCCGCGTTAAATTAGCCGTCAGTAATGTGTCGGAGGCAGAATGATTTGTGGCGATCGCTCCCGATAACGACGCTGCTAATACCGCCTTGTGAGAAGGGGATATAATACGGGTACCAGTAGTTTTAAATGGTTGGAAAAAATAAATTGAGGAAAATTGACACAAATGGAACTATAGCTCAAGAAATATCGATTTTTATATCGTTTGCAATCCTCTTTACTGTTTATTGGATAATATATTAACAGAAAAAAGTTATAAATTTTTGTGGAAAAAGAAAACGGTCGTAAGCAGGATTCGAACCTGCGACTCCCGGATAATTACATGCGTGCTATGCATGCGTTAATGCTTTTCGAAGATTCATCTGTAATAGTTTCAAAATAATTATCTTAGAATATGTGAATAGGGACTAAATATAGCATAACATCTTTCCTTTATTTCCCAATCGGCTCGGTTGAAGTGTATACACTCACATTTTACCCACATTTTGGTAGCAAGTGTATTACCATCTAACGGACAATATTCCAAATTCTGAGCTGCCACATAGACCTTCACAACGCAATAACACTGCCCAACCCGCGAATCGAACTCAAGACCACATATTTATTGACCACGCTTGCGTCCACTACAGCAGTAAGGCAGTCAATAGAGTTGTGAACAGGGTAGTAGAGGGGAGGAAAAAATAACAAAGTCTACAATTGTAGGTAGCTATAATATAAAATAGTTAAGTTAATCTTGTGCCTAAAACGATTTAATAAATAACCATCCTTTTGGGGCAGTTGGGTAACAAGTTCAAGTTCCTTATCTGTATTATAGGTTATCTTCTGTATAAACCTACTCAGGAACCCAACGCTCTTCCAACAGAAGCGGCAAACTTTTGTTCAAAGGTAATCAAATTTTGAGTCAACGACACGAAGAACAACCGTATCCTTAGAGGACCAGACGGGAGGCGCCTTCTGCTAAAATTTCGAACAAATTTGTTTGCCACTTTTGGCGGGGGGTGAGGTAACACACAAGCACAAAAGAGCTTGTACTAAAGCGAAAATAGCTCTCGTCATTAGACTAACAGTATTAAAATATATAAAAAAATTAAACACAAACCAAAAATTGTGTCACACACAATTAAAATCGTGTACTATCATTGTAACCATACTGGTAAAAGGTACCTTTATATGATTGGGAATCATATGCCAGTGGCGAGAGGGGTACGCCCGCTAAAATTACTCCAGTACTAATTCCTTCAAGACCGTATCAGACGAAATAAAAGCATGAGACATTTATTTGAATTAAGAAGGTTTTACAAAATTATTGAATAGCCAGCCACTTGAACCGAACAAAAGCACAAAAATTCTAACGAACACTCAAATTCACAAAATATAGGGACCCTAACAATCAAAATTCAAATAAAAACTAACGTATCCAATCACGGCTCCACTTGACATTTCAACTAAAATGGCGGCCGGTTCACGAAGATTGCCGAGCGCGTTCGGGTAATTCCGGTGGGGTTCGGTAACTGCTTTATTGCCTGCGGGTACCTCGTTATTCCCGGGAAGGGTACATATTTACGAGACCGATTCCAATTGGAGTTTTAGGGCATAAAACTTGCCTACGTTTAGTTTTAGATACGGTGGTACGCCTTTTACTGCTTATAAAATGTTATAACTAAGTGCTTGGTCAACTTTCGGTCGTTATTAAGTCCAATGGACTAGGTGGTAAATTTCCATCGACCGGGCGGAATAACAAACACCGGGCTGTTATTAGGAACTTCGTAAGAGAAAATCTGTATTCTGAGACCATTCTCTGACGCTTAGTGTAAATTGTATAACATTTATTTCGACTGCTGAGCAGGAGGTCTCGGGTTTGATTCCCGGGTCGGGCAAAGTGTTATTGAGTTTTTCTGTTAGGAAATTCTCAGTAGCAGTCCGGAGTTTGAAGTTGTGCCCAGTTGATGGCAATAGGCTCACCACCACACGGGACTTTATAACAGCATTGGTGAAATGTGGGTCTACAATTGTGTACACCTCTGCCTACCCCGGGGAATACAAGCGTGCAATGAAATAAAAACTCTACACTTTTCCCGACCTGGGAATCGAACCTCATTGGTCTAGTGGTTGCAAGCATAACTGCTGAGCGTGACGTTCTAGGTTCAATTGGCAGTTTAGGCAAAATGTTGAATTTTCTTATAATTAGGAAATTCTCCCAGCTGCCCGTTATTTAAAATTATGGCCTAACTATTACATAAATCGAACACAGAACCTCAGACTGGGTAGCTGCGTTTTTGGACCACAAGATCCAGACAGTCTAAACATTGTAAACATTTTGATACGTTATACTCAAAACCTTTATTGCGTTCCTTAATGTTTATTATACTCACGACGACTATGATTATTTTGGCTTTTAAGGGAGTGAATGAGTTTTCAACAAAGTTTACAGTGGATGCAAATAAATACAACATATATATAACTAGCTATGTCCACAATATTGAGCGTAGTCATGCAATACCTGTGCATCGCCTGCCCGCCAATATATGCACATACGCAACACCAATTACTCTACACATGTTTTGCCTCCCCACGGGGCATGCTCAGGGGCTGTTAGACTGTGCAGTGTGCACTGCCCTCAAAATTGTGGAAGTAGCTAGATATTGTATTTATTTGCTTCCATAGTAATGGACTTCCGCAAAGTAACGCCTGAATCTAAAAGTTTCGAAAGTTTCCCCCTCTACATTTTCCACGTTACTGAACCCATCTCAATAGATTTTCTGCTACACAAAATAATTTCTGCCCAGCATCGGCTTACAAGTTACCTCCACCGCAACACATAATCATTATTTACAGCAAACTACACATCACTCGAAACTCAACGCCGATCTAACAGCATCCCATTTATACTGCAACTTTAGTTTTGCAATTAAACCCACCCTTACTTCCCCCACATAAAGTTCTTTTTCCTTTATTTCAAGTGTAGATATAATATTGTGCAGTTTTTCCCTCAGAGAAATGGCTTCATTTGCTCCGGTCTCCCCGCTTTGTTTTACACCGAGTACAGTGTCGAGCAATTACTGCGGCGGCGGCGTCTTGTTACACAGCCGTGCAAATTTAATGACTACACTAAGATATGTGTCTGGCGGCGTTACGTTGAGTGTAATATGTGGATAAGTAGGTAGTTTTTTTGGTATTATAGTGCTAGTTTATGATAGTGATCACGGTTTTTATGGGTCTGGCTCTATTTTATGACATACATAAATGTGGAATGTAGTAATTTTTTGGTCATAAATACAAATAACTGCTTCCAAAATTATTTCTTGAATGAACCTGGCTGAACGTGAGGTCTTAGGTTCGATTAGCGGGTCGGGCAGTGTGATTGGGTTGTTCACTTAGAAAATTCTCTCGTAGTCCGGAGTTTGGAGTAGTGCCTGGTTAATATTATGGGATGATACAGGCGTGATGTTACGTTGTGAAAGTTTCGTAAAATTTAAACACAAAATCCATAACAAATAAACATTTTTTCTGTCACTGTCAAACAAGTGACAAACTACAATTGCAAGAGAGAGACGGGAACATAAGTAAGCTAAAGTATCTTGGCCCAACCCAGACTTCCAAGTATTTCGAGCTATACAGAGCTATATAGCCTCAACAACGAAGTTCAGCAGATATTTTTTTCCTTTTTATTTTAAGCAAAGTAATAACTGGAGAAGAAGAAATAATATTAGTTTGCATTTCCCTGCAGTTGAAGAGGGAGAGAGAATATCGCTCCAGGGTCTTACTTACTAGTAACTTATAACAACCTAAATGGAATTTCATGAATATTAAATGAAGACCAAATGTCGAGAAAATATTCCCTTGTGTCATCGGTCTAAAGAATTATAAAACAGATAGAATATGTCTTCCTATCCTCATAACTATTGAAAAAGAATTCGCTACATTTTCCGATACTTGCTAACTTTTGCCGCAGAAATGTATTTATTTATTTATTTTTATTTAAAGCCATTTATAGCATCTTACAGAAGATCCAAAGCGATGCCTTAAATCATATATTAGTTACGTTTATACTAGCCGTGTTCCGCGGTCTAGTGGCTACAAGTGTTCTAGTGGTAACTGCCTCGTTAGTCTAGTGGTCCCAAGCGCGACTGCTGAGCATGAGGACCTAGGTTCGATTCCCAGGTCAGGCAAAGTGTTATTGAGTTTTTCTGTTAGGAAATTCTCAGTAGCAGCCCGCATTGGGAATTGTGCTACGTAGATGGCAATAGGCTCACCACCACTTACATGGGACTTAATAACAGCATTGGTGAAATGTGGGTGTACAATTATGTACACCTCTGCCTACCCCTTTGGGGAATACAGGCGTGATGCTATGTTTACCGTACATTTATAAATGATAGAACAGGTACATACAGACGAGGGACCACGTTAAGTACAAGTAGGTAACTATAAGTAATTCTGTGTAAGGAGGTCGGGGTAGGTCGCTACGTGCCCGACCTCCTCTCGAGGAGAGCGGGGTGAAGTGGCCACCCGGAGTAAAGTGGATTTAGATCAAGTGCTTTGAGTTTGAATTGGATCTAGAGTGACAATTTCCTTTGTTGTATCAGGAATTACGTGCAGGAAATGTAGTAGCGGATCTTTGTTATGCAATGTCAAAGGTCACATTTACTATGTTGAAAGGGGAAATATTTTAAATATAAAAATTTTATGAAACCGCAAATGATTTTTAATTTATTGGAAGACCTATCCTTAGCAATCATAAATTTCCATGTACATAGATCTAAACCTATTGCCATCTGCGGGGCATATTTCCAATCTGTGGCTGCTACTGAGAATTTCCTAACAAAAAATCAATAACACTTTACATGACCAGGCAATCGAACTCAGGACCTCGCCCTCTGCTGCCGCATTTACAACCACTAGACCGATGACGTCGTGGAACTATGAAAATGTTAATTTTCATAATATTATTGTATTATTTGCACCCAAGAATTATTTTAAAGTTATATCCGTACATACGTATGTATTTTATTAGATATTCTGTACGAGGAGGTTGTGGCACTTTGAGTACAGTGGGGAGAGCGGGGCACGTCGGCAGGCCCTCGGGGAATCAAGTGATCAAGTGCTCTGAGTTTCATAAGCGTGTTTTGTGACTTTAATTTTGTTACAAATTTAAATATTTACCAGAAAAATTCATTTGAACACTATAGATTGATGATTTGTATTCTAAAAGTCGCTTTAATTGATAGTATTTGGACAGTGAAGGTGGACGAATCAAAAGGCATATTTAAGGATAGTAGCAGGCGGCGTTCTGTAGTTTCTATCTACCCCCATGTGATAAAGGCGTGAGTTTATGTATGTATGTATTTGGAGAGTAAGCTACCCAAGCATATTTTTTCTTTTTTACATAATACCTGTCATAAAGTGTAGACATGGCGAAGGATTGAAAACTATTGAGAACGCAAATATGACATACACTTAAAGAGAAGATGTCTTTTATTAAAATAATTAAACACTGTTTTCGTTGTTCACTGACTCATGTGAAGCAAACTGTAAATATATATTTATAGTGGACAGAAAAATTCTCCTAAAACCAGGGTATAAGCCCACACCCCCTGCAACGATCTGTCAATAAGCTATTGCAACCACCACTAGCTAAGTGGAGTCTTTCTTCCACCTAATAATAAATATTATGTTAAAATTTGGCTTGTGTCGGTTCAGTCACTACGGCGTAGAAGGTAAAAAAGTCGAACAATTTTCAAGGTAGATTCTACCACTGAAAATAAACAACTATCTATTTAAACAAAAAAACTTTACTGTTTTTGGATGCAAATAAATACAATACTTAGCAACTTACACAATATTGAAGGTATTACGCAAGCGTTAACAGATTACAATTGGGACGGTGGGGGGCCATGGGGTATCATCAGGAGGATATGT
Source organism: Xylocampa areola (assembly GCA_935421205.1). Classification (NCBI taxonomy): domain Eukaryota; kingdom Metazoa; phylum Arthropoda; class Insecta; order Lepidoptera; family Noctuidae; genus Xylocampa; species Xylocampa areola. Next base: position 19,018,021 of record OW285212.1, on the reverse strand, counting down.
TAGGCTGTGCAGTGTCCACCACTGACCCGGTGGTGCGTCCTAATCCGCTTGCGTATGCACATACATAAATAAATTATTTTTTATCATTATAAATATATTTGCTGGCGAACGGGTGGTACACACGTAATTGCATGAATGCCCTCAATATTGTGGAAGTAGCTAGATATTGTATTTATTTGCATTCATTGTAATAGATTTTCGCAAGGTAACGCCTGAATCAATTAAATATTTACTATTTTTCTTGTGAAAAATATAACAAAATAAAAACCACAGCCATAAATTCGTTTAACAGACATAAACTATTGCCTAAGGCCACAACTTTAAGATAACATAACAAATGCATGGGCCTCAAGCTTAAATAAATAAGGCCTAAACCCTTCTGGCCTAAACAAGATTACAGCTGACTTTACGCAAACTTTTCTACTGTTCCCCACTTCCCCACTCTCCCCTGGGACCCGCCGTATAATCCAGTTTGGCCCGTTCTCCTCGAAAAATGAAACGCTACAAAAAATACAAAGTTGTTTAAAGGTCTTGTTGCATTGTATAGCACTCCTATTTTAGTCATTATAAGGTTGAATTTAGATTAATGGGACTGCAAATGTTTAGTGTGTTTTTTTGCTTGTCAAGTGCTGAAAGTCGTTGGTTGTATATTGTGAAAATAATGGATTCTTTTGTATTGGATTCAGCTCAGAAGTTTCGCTTAGTTTCGTTTCCAGATTAAAGTTAATTTAATCCGCAAACATATTAAATGGAAAATGTCTACATCACTTTGTTCATAAAACGGCCTCGTAGCTAAGTAACAGCCGCACGAATCGATCGATCGAGGATATGCTGCGCTTGTAGCGGTCGGTCTGTGGATAGGTGACCATCATTTCATACCGAGACCCCTCCGTGCCTCGGAGAGCACGTTAAGCCGTCGGTCCCGGTTGTCAAATTAAGATCTTTGACAGCCGTTACGGGTAGTCAGAGGCCTGAAAGTCTGACTACCCAGTAACTGGGTTGTGGAGCTCAGATAGGCAGTCGCTCCATCCGGTTTGACTGGAAGCCGACCCCAATTTAATTGGGAAAAAACTAGGCAGATGATGATGACTTCGTTCATAAAATACTACAGACGAAAATATTAATTTAAAAAAAAGTTCTCTATTTTACATGAACGAGACTTACCGCATAATTGATAAGATTTCTAAATAAATTAAAAAAATATAAGCGTCTAAAACTAATAATATCAGAGAAATGTGTTTGTCAACTGGAGATAATGACAGCAGATTATTTAACACATTTCACTTCATACACAACACCAATATCCCATTATTCTAATTTGAACAGAGACACAAAGAGCTGAACATACCCTCTGGCTGAAGAGGGAGTGACTGCGATACGGCACGGCTCGAGAGCTCTCGACCTTTCGCAAGCTAGGGAGGGGTGATTTAACGGCAAAATACATAAGAACTTAGTACTTAGGACCGTCTTCCTACAATATAAAAAAAAATTAATTGGGGCTACAACGGTGGTGTGCCTACACAGTAAATAACTAAACCAGAACAACCTCCGTTCGAGTTCGAAAGTAATTGGGTACCTCCGAAAAGTAGAAGGGAGTCATGATCATAATCCCCCTGCCCTTATTCCAATTTATTTAGGGACGGCGCAGCATGTATTCAACTTCCACTTTGTAATTGTTTTTAAATTGCTTGCTGCTAAAGTTTTGGCAATTTTTAATGACCAGCCGTCTGCCTGTCGTCTACCTGCATTGGGCATGCTGTTGTTGGTGGTAACCGCCACCGATACGGTCTCCTTCTATCTAGCTATGTCACACCAAATGTTATCCATGCGCCAGGTTCTGATGTTATCCTACTATCACAGTCCACTAACCGAGCCAGAGAAGTGGAAGTGAGTAACAACCTTAAAGAATAATATATATAATTAATACACTATTTTTTTTTGCGTTATTGCATGTGTTACGAAACGGAGAGTACGTCAGCTTAAGATGTATTAAAATGTGGAAGAAGTATTCGGAGTAGTGAGCAGAGGTCGAGATGGCTTAGTTGGCAGAGTGCTTATTCATCCGGGAGGGTTTCCACAAAATATTATAATAAATATACCTACAACTCTACTACAAATATTTCGTCATGGCTACTTGTATCTTTGCCATCAAAGTCACAACTTTTTTGTATAATAACTTTCGTGAGACACATTCATATTAATTATTGTTTAACGGTTATTACTCACTTGCATTCTTCGGGATTCCGTTCGAGTTCGAAACTAGTCGGGCAATCCAAAAGAATTCAAGTGAGTAATAACCGTTGAACAATAATTAAAAGTCACCATCTTTTCGAAGCTATCCTTACTTCTCAGTGTTATTAAAGTGTTTTTTTTTTAAACATGATTAACTAATATCTATTTAATTAGATACTTATAGACTATATAACTATGTACAAGAAAATGATAATAAAAGTTTTTTTTTTTTTTTTAATTTATTGAAGACTGGTCCATACCTGTCGTCACAAACGTAATTTTCCCTCCCCTGGATCAAAGGCCCAGCAGGAGTTAGCTCGGCTTTTGTTGTAACAGCAACTTCCATCGCTGTTCATGACAGCTACCGATATTGGTGTCGTTAATACAATGGAACAAAGAAATATATAAGTATACATATTGATAGGTAGGTATGGTTTTGCAAATAGGTACATCTTTGTTTAGATTAATACAGATGCATCTATACGACATTTGATCTCTGTAAAGTTAGTCGTGTCGGTTCAGTCACTTGTATAGGGACTGGATAGATAACGACGACGTCACCAAAAGATGTATTAAAAGGTGGAAGATTAATTATAATTATTATGATTAAAACTTTTTTTTGTTGTTTGATTCCACGTTCATTATAAGAACCGCGAAGCAGTGGAATGCGCTGTCGGAGTGGGTCTTCCCCGATAATTATAATCTGGTTGTCTTCAAGACGCGAGTGAATCGGTTTCTTCTAGGCAAGCGAGCTCCATCGTAGATCGCATTATCTCTTAACATCAGGCGAAATGGCTGTCAAGCGCAAGCCTATAAAAAAAAAACCCTAGGAATTTCTTCCTGTATCGTGGATGCGTTTACAAACACATAATCTCACATTCACACACACACAACCAGACCCGGAACAATTATCTGTAGATCATACAAATATTTACTCCGTGCAGGAATCGAATCGACACGCGACCACTGCGCCAACTGCTCCATCAATATATAATATAGTTAAATTCAAGGTAGTAAGCAGAGGTTGAGATCACTTTGTTGGGCAGAACGTCTGGAATATTCATCCGGGACGCACAGGTTCGAATCCTGCTTACGGCCGTATTTTTATTTCCCAAAAAACTTATAACTTTAAAGGCAAAACGGTTAAAGGGATTGAACCCGCGACACGCGGCGTTTCACCCAGGTGTTCGACTAACCACCACCAAAGACTACGTATATATGAAACAATCATTATAATAATTGCTAAAGATATCTAACAAATTAGTAGCTCCGTCCGTCTCTCTAAGGTAGTTATACCAACATATCTACCGGTCCCCGTGTACCGATCAAAGCGACCAGCAGGATTGGTCCCGCCCTTTGTGACGTCACAGCGGTGCATCACCCTGCTCCTGACAGACACCACCTTTGTGTGTCACCTCACTGTAATTATTTTATATTTTATGTATGTGTATCGACAAGACTCCGACATTATTGAGAAATTGGTTGTGTAAATAATTTACCATATAATTTAAAAAAATTTAGATGATTAATAATGTGATTCTGTGTGCACAGTTATCACACCTTGTAGTTGAGTGTAATTTAGGAAAAAAAAGGTAATTCATAGAAAAATATAACATTACATAGCATCAGCCTGTATTTCCCGAAGGGGTAGGCAGAGGTGTACACAGTCGTACACCCGCATTTCACCAATGCTGTTATGAGGTCTCATGTAATAGGTGGTGTGCCTATCGCCATCTACCGGGCACAATTCCAAACTCCGGGCTGCTTCTGTAAATTTTCTAACAGAAAAACTCAATATCACTTTGCCCGATCCTGGAATTGAACTTTGGCAGTTAAAATATATTCACAAATTATATCCGATAAAGATGTACCACCCCTTGCATCATCTACTACTTTTTAAATCTCCGATATCCCACAAATTATTACTTATGACCATCATTTAATATATAAGGTGCTAATTTATTAGGTAATTTCCTTTAAAAGGGGTAATATAAAAGTCAAATACATTCACTTAAGCTAAGAATTAAATGGATATAACTAATTATTTGTAATTAACCTAGTACTAGCAAGACGAAAACTGCTCCTTGAACGGCGCACATTACCTTTCGGCTCAGTAACGTACAGATCTGTACGTTGTAACAATAAAAATCTATTGTGTCTGCTAATGACTGACGCAAAAGCTTAAGAAAAAAATATAATTGTTATAAAAAATTGAATTATGGCTTAAATGAATCCTTATCACATACACATTGACCCCCTACAAAGGAAATTACCTCATAAATTAGGGCCTTAAATAAGTGGCCTTTAAATACTTCACGAGTTCAAGACCTTAAATAACTCATTCAATTCATCCCGACACGCCATACACTAAAACATAAATACAACACATCTGGAAAATATTCGCAAAGTGCTCACCAAAAAAGCGAATAAAAAATTCAAAGGTTCTCCCCTCGACTAGACTGGTACAGGTCACTCTCACCCCCCACACCCCTTAGTCTCCCTTTCCCGTCCCCCGTCCCCCGGGAGAGGGCGCTACCCCTGCGAAATTAACTCGCCCTAACTCACCTGCCCTTTGAAGAGCCGACTGCACACCTCAACGACGTTTTGGAGCGTAATAGTTTTATAATCTTGCGTTTTACGTTCGTTAAAAGAAACTGTCCATTGTTCCCTGTTTATACGAATTTTAACTTGTTTCCTATTTACTTTATGCCCGAAAAAAGGCGTATTATGGTTTTAGGCTTATAGTTTTTAAGTTTAAGAACTAGACGTAGGATTTAAATTTACGGATAAAATTTGTCTCAAAAAACATTAATCTTTATTGTCGAAAACTATAAATATTAGTTAGCTTCGTTTTCATGAGTATTTTGTCTAGAAACTACATAAAGAAATACTTTGCCATCAACACTTTTTTTCCTTATGTGTCATATATCCAAGTTCGACTCAAGGTTTGCCCATGGAGTTGATCATTTTTTAATAATGTGTACAAAGCTCTAAAATCGTTCTAGTGCAGAAAATGACATACACTGGCTATGTAGGTATACTCAGTGTTATAAAATATTCTAAGACCCTCTTTAAGTTTCCCTTTGTAAAACTACCGATAACAGCGCGTAAAAGTCCGAAGGCTATTTTGAACAAACACAACGGTGTCGAGAGCAGAATTGCTTTTCTATAGATTTTTTCGTAATGTTTATCGCTTCAATGTAGTCGTAGGCAAGAAATGTGATATTTTTTATGTTATTCTTCGTAAGTACTGTTAAAGGCCGGTTTCTAAACGAGAAATAAATGCTGACAACACAAAGCTAGAGGAAACGGTGGTGAAATGGCTTTCTAGGAATTTTGTTGAAATGTCACATAACATTTTTAGCAAGAAAAGGTTTTTCTGTTATTTGATACGCGTAGCTGCTACGTATGTAATATATTTTTATATGAAATTACTGTTTCTAGCTTTGTGATGTTTTGTGCGGATTTTCTTTTTTGTTATGTGAGTGCTTTCTAAATTTAGTAAAATATGAATACAGTTTTTTTCATTCACACAAATAGTACAGCACAATATTACCCAAAAACAAACAATACTTATCATGCAACACGAAACTCGTCATGCAACAATGCCGTGCGCCTGTACACTCCACGGGGAGTCCGTCGCCCATAGAAATTGCAATTTCATTTCATTTTAATGCGACTGTTTACCTTCAATATAATCCAGTTAGGGGTGAGCAGGGGCCCAGACATTACGCATTTCTGTCACGGCTCTGTTTTTTCTCAGACTAAACAGAGATAATATTTGGAAAACGTTTTTTTATAAAAAAATATGGCTGCATAACTAAATGAAATAACTCGACGCTGTGAAGTGGAGAAAGAATTCTTTATTGTAATTAGTACACTTTTTTATTTTATTCTTTCAATTTATTTGTTGGTATAATCGTTGTCGCGGCTACTGCATGTGAAATCTTGGCTTCGGTTCCCGAGTTGAGCAAATAGTTATTCGCTTTTTCTATTAGGAAATCCAGAGAAGTAGCCCGGTATTTTGGAATTGTACCCGATTAACGGCAATAGTCTCAACACCATTGCCTTAATAACAGCATCACCGAAATGTGGGTGTTCTATACTAACTTCTGCCTAGCCGTTTGGAGATTATAGTCATAATGCTTCGTAAGTTCACATTTCTTTTATACCGTATTCTATTTACGCCATATAAAACAAAACTTGGCTGATGACGTAGCTTTTCTTCGTGTGCTAAACGGCAAAACGACATTCCAAAAATAGCCCTCGGTTTACATAAATCAATAACTCTGAACGTTAAAGGTTGTAAAATGTAGTAATATTATGATTAATAGTAGAACCTTCGTTACTCGTATAACAAGCCATTTGCATGAATATAGACTAGGATCACCTATTAACATAATATTAAATACTAGCTATGCCGGCGACATTTATATTTATGAACCGATATACATGAAACAAACACTAAATGTTAAGTGAAGCTTACCACAATATATTAGTGAACTACATCTAAATCGGATAAGCCGTTTCTGAGATTAGCGTGCACAAACGCACAGACAAACAGACAAAAATTCTAACAATCATTGTTTTAGGTGCTATTTGCGTTGATAAAGGTCCCAATAATATTTTTTCTCATATATCTTCTATGTACAGACAGCGATCCGTTACATTTTTATTATATATATTGATTAGACTAGTTCTGCATTGCGCCGAACTTTATAATGTATAATAAACTACGAGACAGGTACCCCCTTGAACGCTTTTATAGCTACTTATAATAGTTTCTAGCGTAATATTATGATTTGAAATTTTACAAGGCACTTACCTATTAAAATAAAAACTTACGAATCTATACATAACTATGTATACAGCAATTAACGTAAAAATATATGCAGTAATTGATAGAGAATGTTTTTGTTGAACAAATTATACAAAACAATTGCAGATAAATCTTTCAAACGCATTAACGCATGTGTAGCGAACTTTAAAGTTATACATTTTTGTGGAAAGATAAATATCTACATTGTATTGGAGTATTTATTACATTGGAATATTTATCCGGGAGGCGCAGGGTCGAATCCTGCAGTCTTGTAATTATTTGGCACAATGACAATCTAGATGCAGTTATTTAGTGATATGTAGTATTCAATCGTATTTTTTAAGCGATTAACTCTGTGAAATTTTATGAAATTGAATTCCTGATTATACATAATTTTATCTTTATCTATATCTTTCAGAAAACGTTGCCCAACATTAGGAATTTCTTCCTGTGTCGTGGGTGCGTTTACAGACATATAATCTCACATAAACACACACCCAGACCCGGAACAATTATCTGTAGATCATACAAATATATGCTCCGTGCAAGAATCGAACCTGCGACACACGACGTAGCAGCCGGCCGCGCCGTTAATTTAATAACGACCATTTTTATTTTCGGTAAATTATTAGACCTTAATGGTGTATTGTGTAATTTTCTCAAATTTTACGATTAACGTCTTCGACTGAAAACTACAATATCCAAATTAAAACCTACACATCTACAATACTAAATCTACTGCCTCGTTGGTCTAGTGGTCGCAAGCGCGGCTGCTGAGCGTGAGGTCCTGGGTTAGATTCCCAGGTCGGGCAGTGTTATTGGGTTTTCTTATTGGGAAATTCTCAGTAGCAGCCCGGAGTTAGGAAGTTGGTGGTGTAACACCCCCGTGCTTCGGAGAGCACGTAAAGCCGTCGGTCCTGTGCCTGATCTCTCTCCGGTCGTGTCGGATTGCCGTCCAATCGGACTATGAGAGTGAAGGAAGAGGGATTACACCTGTGTTTGTAAACACACTTGTGCACTATAATATCTCCTGCGTACTTGGCTAATCTCCGTGAAGATAGGCCGCCGTGACCGAAATACGGCCGGGAGGAGTAATTTTCTCAAATTTTACGATTAACATCAACATTAATCTACGACTGAAAACTACAATATCCAAATTAAAACCTACACCTATACAATACTAAATCTACATTGAAAAGAAACCCTGGTCCTATACAACAGTCCCTTAGTATTGTGACGCGGCAACTTATCTATTGTCCTCCCTTTCTTACACTATTAACCCAACCAACAGCGCCGGTACCCGCCATGGTTAATGAAATCATTGTTATGGTGACATCACCATAGCTAATGGCGTGGTTATGGGGCCCACGTTTATTAGTATAGGATTGTTATCGTAAAGTATGTCAACTAGGGTTCACGTTTTGTTGTGTGTATAGACAAGAAATGAGAATTCTTTGAAGATCTTTTTTTACATGACAGCCCAAAAAAGGAGTGTTTTGTTTTCAGGGTTCATGTATGTAGGTATGTAAGCGAAATCGCATCAAAAATACCTACACGTTCCTTCACTAACTTTAACTGGCGTCTCGAGGTCTCAGCTGCATTGAACGCAACATGATGTTTTAAGACTGCCTCATCAGTTTAGTGGTCGCAAGCGTTGCTGCTAGGTGTGGTCTTGGGTTCCTGAGTCGGGCAGTGTTATTAGGTTTTCTGTTAGAAAGTTCCTCTAGCAATCCGAAGCTTCGAATTGTGCCCAGATGGCTCACCAGCTATTAAATGGGGTTAATAACAGCATTGATGAAATGTGGGTGTACAACAGTGTACACCTCTGCTTACTCCATACTCCATGCCATAGTACGACGGGACGGCTTTCCGACACGACACGAGAGAGATTAAGCGCAGGACCGACGGTTTTACGTGCTCTCCGAAACATGGGGGTGTCATACCGCCAACTTCCTAACTCCGGGCTGCTTTTGAAAACTTCCTTACAAAAAACCAAATAAAGTTACCATATTACTACGCCTCCCGGATAAATTCCGGTTCGAATCCTGTTTGCGACCGTATTCTTTTTCCATTTAATATTGTAACTGTAGAGTTCGCTAAGCATGCGTAAATTCTTTTCAAAGATTTATCTTGAAACCAAATAAACTTTTCCGATCCGAGAATCTAAAACGGGACCTCATGCTAGACCTCACTACAGTAATGAGGCAGTCATATTCAATACGCGCTGTTATCGTTATTATACAATAGCTACTATAATACGACCTCTAACCAGCTACGAGGTACATTGAAGCACAAGTACGCGCTAAGTTCGTGTCGCGTGTTCTGTAAGTGTCGTTAGTCACGCCACGGATCGATATTGTAAATTACGCAGCTAAGTTACAGAGAGATGGTGCAGATACGAGTAAGTTACTGTGTTACTTTTTGGTTGAAGATTTTGAAAAGCACTTTTCTGTGACAAGAAATAAAATTGATTATAATTTTTTAAGGAAAACATTGAAAAATAATAGACAGGAGCAGGTTGAGCTACACGATGACTGATGCATATGTCGCAGATGGTTGGTAGATCCGTTTTATAAAACATCTGATCAACGTTCAGCTGGATTGCCATTCCGATGCGTTTAACAAAACTGCTACCCACGTTTAGACGTAATGCAGAATGACATATCTACAGTGGGACAGGTTTGTTTATTGAATAAGTATATACTATTTTAGTGGCTGTAAGGTCAGAAAATATCGTAATCTTTTGGTTGGCTATTAGTAAACTATTACATACTATACTTTTAGTATTGATGTCATTCTAAGTTTAAATTTTTTTGCTACTAACTTATAAGTATAATAAAGTAAAATCATTGTTGATAATACAAACAAAGCCATGAGCGACAAAATTTAGAACTGAAATCTACAATATAATCTTTCATTTCATGCTTTTTTACATATTCTCTGATCGCTGACCCGCTGCATTGATAAACGCAAAACGTTCATACAATTCTGCGTGTTATAGTTCAGTAATTATGAAATATCGCTAAACATCGTTCAGCTTTTGTAATATAGCTAGCAGTTTGGTAAAACAGCTGATTCTACAATCCACCTGCACATACATGCCGTCAGTAAAGACAGGTCAACTTGAAACTACTATGGCTCTTTCTTCAAATGGCATTCCAGACGCCCTACATGATTACGCTCATAAATCCTTATATACTGATGTCTGTACTTTAAAAGAGACTGTGACCTCTGAGTTTGTTTCGGCTTTTCTTCTCAGACGTAGTCAGATAGGAAATGCTAGCGCCTTCTAGTTTCTAATTTGACATGTAAAAGTGCTCCTGCTCAGCAGGCGCGCTTGGGACCGCTAGACCAACGAGGCAGGTTATACGATGCCTGTAATAGTTAGAGCCGGGCTTTCGTATATTTGCAAGTTTGTCGCCAAACTCTGCTTGCGCGATTTGGATTCTCGACATCATCTGTTATGCGCGTAGTATTCATGTACCGAGATAGATGTCGCTAAACATCAATGGCAAAATTGTGTATCCGTCATTCTTGCGAAACCTTTCTTGGTGCAAAGCCAAAGTGAAATGCCAGTGCCCTATTATGTGATACGACTGCGCAGTGACCTTTTCAGAGCTTTGGTTTTTTAGTAAAAATAGAAGACATTTAACTTTCCTCAATATTCTTTTTATATTTATTCTAACTACTTCACGCTCACCTAAGATTATTATGACTTTACGTTATCATTATTTGTAAAATCAGTAGCAAGAATTGATTAGGTTTCCTGGATAAATCTCAGAGAAATATACTTAATAAATAATACTTTTTTATCCGAAATGGATCTACGTTTGGCCACCAACTCGCCTGATGTTAAGCGACGTTCTGGCCAAGGATGGAGCACGTAAATCCAGAATAAATCTATTCACTCTAAGTAAAGTAAATAGATTTGAGGAGAACGACAGAGGGGAGTTGATGCAACTGCCCAGACCCGTCCCCCACAACGGTTGCACCGGACTACATCCCGAAACACGACTAGGTTGCTTCACGGCATGGCTTCGTCCGGTGGGTAGTAACCAGCCGCGGCAGAAGCCTCCCACCAGAGTTGTGTTGCCTGTTTTGCACCACCCAGGGGCCACGTATAGGGATTTCATTCTAAGGATACAGTCTTATGGACCAGGGCAACACAGCCTCAAAGATTACTTGCTGCAACCTTTTTTTTTATACCCTCTGGTCTAATTACCAGCTTAACACTAGTATTTTTTAATAGAGCGACTGCATATTTGAACTCCACAACCAGTTACTGGGTAACAAGATGTCTTGCGGTAAGGTTGTACTTGTCAGACTTTCAAGCATCTAACTACACGTAACGACTATCTAAGATCTTGGTTTGACTAACGGGACCGACGGCTTAGCACGCACTCGAAGGTACAGTCATGACAGAATATGGTCACCCATCTATAGACCGATCGCGACAAGACAGCGTAAGCTCAATCTTCCGGGCTGCTTGTACTTACCCACAAGCCGCTCCGAAAATCGTAAGTAAACATAAATCCCTTAAAGGACCAGACGGGAGACGGCTTCTTTATAAATATCGAAGAAATTTGCTCTCCACTTTTGGCGGGGGGTGAGGTAACACAGAAACATAAAAGAATTTGCACTAAAGCAACAATAGCTCTCGTCATTACATTAACAGTATTAACACACATAAAAAAAACATAAACATTAAATTGTGTCACACACGATTGAAATCGTGTACTATCATTGTAACTATACAGGTAAAAGGTATAAAGGTTTGATTGGGAATCATATGCCAGTGGCGAGAGGGGTACGCTCGCTAAAACTACTCCAGTACTAATTTCTTAAAATAATTTCTCAATACGAATATTTATCATTTATGTTTTATGTAGGTAAGCAGCTACCTGGTCCAATTAATAGGTCAGTAACGGGTCGGTCCGTTTGTTCATTTGTCCGTTCTGAAGAGTGCTCCACACGAGTGGGGGCTCACTGAGGCCTCTTGTGGGAGTTAATTGATTACGTAAATATGATGGTTCTATTTATACGTCGGAGGGTAAACCGAAATAAAAGGACATAATGCGCTTTCATCTTTTAACCATATGTAGGCAGATATTTTCTACTTTTGTATTTAATATGAAAATGGTGGTAGCTACTACCTTTTTTTTTTTTTTTTTTTTATGTTATAGGAGGCAAACGAGCAGACGGCTCGCCTGATGGTAAGCGATTACCGCCGCCCATGGACACCCGCAACACCAGAGGAGTCACAAGTGCGTTGCCGGCCTTTTAAAAAGGAGTACGCTCTTTTCTTGAAGGTTTGAAGGTCGTATTGGTCCGGAAATACCGCAGGCGACAGTTCATTCCACAGTTTTGTTGTGCGAGGCAGAAAGTTTCTAGAGAAACGCACAGTTGTGGACTGCCAACAATCTAAATGATGGGGATGGAACTGCTGTCGCGTAGAACGATGGCGGAAAGAGGCGGCAGGGATCAGTCCGAACAATTCCTCGGAGCACTCCCCATAGAATAGGCGATAGAAGACGCATAGCGAGGCCACATCTCTACGCAGCGCCAAGGGGTCTAGCCGGTTTGAAATATCTTGGCAGTCGACGATACGAATCGCTCTCCGTTGGATGCGGTCCAGAGGGAGAAGCTGGTACTGGGGTGCCCCTGCCCAAAGATGAGAGCAGTATTCCATGTGAGGCCGGACCTGCGCCTTATAAAGTAGTAGGCGGTGGGCCGGAGTGAAATACCGTCTCGATCTATTGAGTACACCAAGCTTCTTGGAGGCTAGCTTAGTCTTACCCTCTAAATGGCCGCGGAACTGGACTTCGCTCGATATGTCGACACCAAGTATTCCAATATTGGCTGAGGCAGTTAATGGGGTGCTCTCAAAACGAGGAAAAACAACGAATGGCAGTTTTTTAGCGGTGAATACGCAAACTTGTGTCTTTGTGGGATTAAATTGGACCAAATTAAGTCTACCCCAATCTGAGACTTTCTCCAAAGAGGTCTCAATTTCAGACATAAGTTTGTTTCGGCTCTCGATGACGTTTTCCCGAGAAATATTAGCGCGACCGGTATAGAAAGCATCGCCTGTGCTATCATCCGCATAACAATGAGTGCCGCTGATTTGCAACATGTCATTGATATGGAGGAGGAACAGAGTTGGCGAAAGCACACAGCCTTGAGGGACACCAGCATTTACAAACATGGAGTCGGAGCATTCACCGTCAACTACGACCTTTATGCTTCTGTCTGCAAGAAAACTGGTGACCCATTGGCATAATTTCTCGGGAAGCCCATAGGAAGGGAGCTTCGAAAGTAGCGCTTTATGCCAGACCCGATCGAAGGCCTTCGCCATGTCCAAACTGACCGCCAAGGCTTCCCCCTTAGTCTCAATCGCCTGTGCCCAACGATGTGTCAGGTATACTAGAAGATCACCAGCCGATCGGCCTTTACGAAAACCGTACTGCTGGTCATCAAGCAGCTGATGATCCTCTAAATATCGATGGAGCTGGCAGTTGATAATGGACTCCATTATCTTCGAGAAAAGGGAGGTTATGGCTATCGGTCTATAGTTGGACGGATTTGAGCGGTCGCCTTTTTTGTGAAGAGAGATTATTGTGCTAACTTCAAATAACTTGGCACCAGGGCAGAAAGAAGAAGGTATTATCTAAGTAAAAAGAAGATATTACATATCTATTTCAGCGTTTATCAAATAAACCTCTTTTTTTTCATAGACAGAATCTGCAAATGGAAGGCTTTTAGTTAAGCTTTTCATTATAAAGTAAAATGGACTGTTAAAATTTGCACAGGACTTTTGAATTGTTAGAAGTTAGTTGCCACGTTCCAAAGTGTAGATTCCTATGGAGAAGAACGGGCAAGAAACTCCACAAATAACTTAATGACACAGTATAACAAATGCAGTAGTCCCAAATCCATGGTAATCCTTTGACCTTAAGCTGGCCTATCGTAATAGGGAGTTTCAATAGTATGCAAGGCTAGCTTATACTGGTTTTGTTACCACCGATGTGCCAACCAACCTAAGAAGTTTAATTTTCATTAAAATTAAGGAAGTTACCTTTTCATCTACATTTGTTGCAGTATATAACTAACATGATCTAGCGTGACATTCATTAGACACGTAGGTAGGTACCTCAAAAGCTGTTATACTTCATACCTCACTTACATAACTTGACTATATTCTTTACAAAACTTTTACTTTTTATCTTACTACCCATTCTTCTATACAAGGTCTAACAAAAGCCTATTAAGTTTTCCATAAAGCCTGACCCAACGTCCTAAGAGAGTAACTAAGCGATGCTATGCGAAATAATCACATAAAATATTAAAACTAGCTGGTACCGGGACTTCGTCTGCGCGACTAAAGGTAGCCTATGTACTTCCCCAAAATAAAACACCTGCACCTAGCTTTGACGTTTTATAAGTGCCTGTAATTTGGTATATGTGAAATAAAAAAAAAAAAATTGAATTCGAATTTGAAAATATATCTCCGTGCCAAATATCATTACGACCCGTTGAGCCGTTTAGTCTTGAATAAGTTACAAACCAACAAACCGAGTTCTTTCGCATGGATAATATTAGTATGGAAGTATAGATGGGTTTACAGTGAGAGTAAGTTAAGTTAGTTAAGTCGTACAATTATTATGAATTAATTTAGTCGGGATAAAAAGTATCCTAGGTTATAAACTGTCTATGTGCCACATTTCATTTAACTCCATTCAGTGGTAATTGCGTGAAAGAGTAGCAAACATCAATCCGTCCTCACAAATCTTTTGTATTTATAATATTAATTAGTAGGATTAGATAATAGACCCTTTACTCGATATAACTTGCTTTTCTTTTTTTTAATTATCCTCTCTTTGGACGGCTAATATGAGGATCACGGTCCTTCTAATGATTTCTTTCGAAATTTAGTTATATTTGGAGACACAAATGCACATTTGTCTAATACGGGAATCAAAACGATGACCTATATAGAATCGAAGCAATTCACTCAGACACTGTATCGATTGAGCTAAATTATTTTCGATTCACATCACTACGCGTCACTTTATCGCATTGGAGCGGACAATAGGACGCAGCGTAGACCTATATAGCATCAAAGCCATTCACTGAGACACTGGATTGATTGATCCGAACAATTTTCGCTCCACATCTCTTCGCGTCGCTTTATCGCAGTGTCGGCTCACCTAGGACGGTGACTAGCTATTGTTTGTTAAAAGTAGTGGCGGCACGCGACACTTCCTACGTGTAATAGTTTTCTTGATCACAATGAAATGCCCGCTAGGGTTGTGGTATAAGCTGGGACATGCAGCGAGAAGCAGAGCTTAGAAGTTTTATATACATAACATAACAAATCATCACGCCTGCTTTCCCCCAAAGGGTAGGTTAGGTTAGCCTATTGCCATCTAACGGGCACAATTTTCTAGGCAGGCGTGATACTATGTATGTATGTTTATTCAAATTAGACCATTTGAAATGGTTTTTTTCTAACGTCATACATTACAATAAGACAGTCCCCAAAAACGCCCACCCTTCACCGCGTCCTAGTGCTTCACTGGAGAGAAGAAGCGGCGCAACAACGACGGCTTCTGTCTATCAAGTTACAAATTTATTAAAAAAAAAATTACATTTCAGCTGGCACTCACATCATAATACAGACAAAATAAAATTAACTACATTTACATCATTGAATTTTACTCAAGCACCTAGATTAAAGGTTGCATTTGTTTTATGAATGTTTCATTAACCGACCTCACTCTTATACCACACAACTTATACCACACCATACTCCTTACAAAACGCCATGCTTCACCATAGCCCCACCATGACCCGCTACCCGCAGCCTTGGCCTGGCGACATATGGCGTCAATTATAGTACCGTACTTATCAAGTGGTCTGACTTTATATATTATTGCTTGGCATTTCAATGGTTAACGCGAAGCATTTTGTGAGTTCCGAGGTTAAAGTTATTATGTTTACGACTAAAAAGTGATTCTTATCAATATTTTTTAACATAACGTAACATAGCATCATGCCTGTATTCCCAGAGGGGGTAGGCAGAGGTGGGCACAGTTGTACAACCACATTTATTAAGTCCTCATATTTATTAATAGGTGGTGAG
Organism: Xylocampa areola; assembly: GCA_935421205.1. Classification (NCBI taxonomy): domain Eukaryota; kingdom Metazoa; phylum Arthropoda; class Insecta; order Lepidoptera; family Noctuidae; genus Xylocampa; species Xylocampa areola. The sequence goes on along the minus strand of OW285212.1, from coordinate 19,001,828 downwards.
CCTATTGCCATTAACGTAGCATTAAACCCCAATGACACTTTCACCGACCTGGGAATTGAACCCAGGACCTCATGCGCACGCACGCATAAACGGTTGGACTGATTTGGATGAATTTTGGTACAGCGACAGAGTAGACCACCTTGAAGAAAGACATATACTTTTGTCACGCAGACGAAGTCGCAAAGACCAGCTCGTTAAAAATAATTCTGCCTGATTGACACTGAAATAATTTCAGGTAGAACTTTTTGATGCCAAAAATTAATACTTAAATGTCGCAGATGGATTGTAGAATCAGCCGGCTTACAACTGCTAGTTGATTTACAAAACTACTGTTATGTATAAAAACTGAACGACGTTTAGCGGTTTTGTATAATTACTGAACTATAACACGCAGAATTTTATGAACGTTTTGCGTTTATCAATGCAGCGGGTCAACGATCAGAAATTATGTAAAACAGCGTGAAATGAACTGTCACATTGTTGATTTTATTTCGAAATATCAACAATAATTTAACTTAATTTTAATTATTAAGTTATTAGCAAAAAAATATGATGAAAATTTTGAATGACGTAAATCCACTATACTAATCGGGTTTATGTAAGAAAATAAATGTTATTGACCCATGTGCGAGCGAAGCGAGCTCGGGAGTAACGTGTACCCTGACACGGACAGGTTAGGTTCGAAGATGGGGCCAGTGAGCGAGCGTAGCGAGCGAACTACCCCCGTCATCCCCTTCGTGTTTAGGCTTTTTCTGACCTTACAGACACAAAAATAGGAGCCCCGGCCACGGAAAGATAACTCAGAATACAGTATGTTTTCTATTACTTGAGTGGCGACTATTACTTAATATACCTATACAATAAAGAAATCTGACCCATTGTAGATACGTCATTCTGCATTACCTCTAAACATGGGTAGCAGTTTTGTTAAACGTAGATATCGTAATGGCAAATCAATGGTAATATCTTAGATTTTTGCGATCACTACACATTATATTAAAACAACTTTTAACCGGATTAATCGCGTGTATTATTGTCCTCCTGCGACCACAAACGCTGCAAAGTGTTCGAAACGTCAGGAAAAACAAAAAACCAATAATACACGCGATTAATCCGGTAAAAAGTTTTTTTTATTATAATGTGTTGTTCAGCTGTTTTATAAAACAGTACTGTTTTGTAAATTAGCTAGCAGTTTAATAAAATAGTGGATTCTAATATCCATCTGCGACATAAACATGCTTCAAAATTAAAGACGTATAGAAATTTATTGTATGATTTCGCAATTATTAGCTTCTATTAACGTTGTAATGGGACTGGGATTTCCAATACTTACTCATTAACTTACGTAAACTTATCGATACCAAAGCCATACCACCTAATAGCCATACATAGCCACCTAATCATATTTATTATCGGTACCAAAACTATCATTAATATCAGTAACAAAACTGAAAACAGTGAAGTTGGTATGATCGTTGGACTGACAAGTCAAGGGTTGCAAGTTCGAATCCATGGCACAAACACCTGACTTTTCAAAGTCATGTGCGTATTATAAATTAATTATCACTTGCTTATAACAGTGAAGGAAAACATCGTGAGGAAACCAACACACATGGTGTGTAAAGCCGTGTCAGAGACCTACAAGTGGGTACTAGGTTGTTCACCAACCATACGATAAGAAGATGTAACAATACTTATCGGTACCTAAGTCACATCTAATCACCCTTTTCTTGTATTTCGTATTTTTACCCAAACTCATTGAAATTCTCCAACCGTGCGAAGTCTTAGGCGAGGGATTTTCCGCCCTTTGCTTTACTAACGAGCCTGTATACAAAAGAGGGTAGGCAGAAAGGAATTGCACGGCTTCAGATGATTGCTTCCTCCAAGTATTGGAGGATTAGAATCATTCTTTGTTGGTAGAGTTAATCTCGCCTTCGTTTTCTTTTTATTTTGGCAGGCTGAGGTGAAATACAAGTATTCGAGAACGTTGTTAGATTTTTCTATTTGAGATGAATTTGAAGCTTTAACTGTTGTGATTAGACTGGTTGTCAGCTTTTTGGGCATAAAACTACTCGTAAATTAGTTACTCTACTATTAGTTATAAATTTCACTTGACAACTGGTACAGACGCGACGGTTTAACGTACTCGTAAGTATTCACCGAGACAGTGACCCCTCACTCACTGTCGCGGAGAATACTTACTCGATATGATTTGATGGTCATTCACATACCAACTGCGACAAGCGCAGCTTAACCCCGATCGACCGGTCTGTGCGGTGGTTAGTTACTTACAAGCCCCAAGTCTTTAGCTCTATAATATTATTTTAGCCCATTAAAATATTCCAGCCAAAATTAAGATAAAAACCACATAAATGTACTTACATGACTCTTGTTTTTAGTAGATCATAAATAAACATTATACGTATCGGGAAAAACCGATAGCCTACTGAAGTACCGATAGCCTGTCAAAGCTAATACGATAACATTACTGATTGAACGGTTCGTTTTTATCCTGGGGAAAAAAAACGAAAACCGCGTAAGCTTCTTTACGGTAACGACGTTGTCTCCCAGGGACACAAATTGGATTTTGCTTAAACAACTTGGTAAAATTACTGTCTTTACGAGGCGGGGACACAGACGTCAATCATTCGGACCTCGGTTGCGTTGGGGTTTGAATTAAAAAAGGCGTACCTTGGATGTATATTCTGAATGTATTGTTGGGATGTACGGATGAACTGAGCGGGAAATTATTTATAACTGGAACTCGAAATGTTGTGTGTTTACATAAAATGCTCTAAAAGTAGCACAATATATCAGTTATTTATTTTGCCGGTGACAAAATACATTTCATTTAGTTATTAATTAATATGGTAATTAACAAAAACAACAGCCAACCATGCATAATTAAAATATTCAAATTGAATGATTACATCGTGCGAATGTGTTGTGGGCGTTTTACTAATACATAAGTAATTTCTTTGTGTTCAAAAGGACTCTGAATCATCTTTGGAAATCGAAGATCTCGTTATTATGACCACTCGGGACAGAGGAACGACAACTAACAGAAACAAAGATCGACTCACAATCCTTTTGAAACATTGCAGCACCCCCTTTCTCAAGAAATGATAATACAATGATCATTTCTGTTTGTTGTCAGGTTCCGAACTCCCAATCGAGGGTCCCGCCGAAGAACGACGCGTAAATGTGTGAGCGACACGCAAATAACACCACGAGGGCACACCTAGCCCTCCCCTGAAGATGTATGCAGGATCCCACAACAGATAGAATCTTATAAAGGTTATACACATAATACAAGATGGAGGAGGGACCACAGTCGATATGGCAGAAGATCGACAGCGCGGCCATCCCGATGGTGAACCTCGAGGTGCGGGAAGTGCGCGAGATCCTGTGGGAGAAGATCAAGGAGCCGACCTCGCAGAGGAAGATCATTCTGGTCATCGTGTCTATAGCGCTGTTGCTCGACAACATGTTGTACATGGTAATCGTACCGATCATCCCTGACTACCTGAGGTACATTGGTGCGTGGGGAGAAGCGGGCTACGACCATGTAGTCACTCTAGAGCCCTACCGTGAAGGCAATAGGACCATTACACCGACCAAGATCATTCCAGCATCGCACGAGGGCCAGGAGTCGGCAACAGGTTTACTCTTTGCATCAAAAGCCATCGTGCAGCTCATGATCAACCCATTCTCTGGTGCCTTAATCGACCGCATCGGGTACGACGTACCCATGATGATCGGACTCATTATTATGTTCCTCTCTACATCGATATTCGCCTGCGGTCGGAGTTACGGCATGCTATTCTTTGCAAGAAGTCTGCAAGGCGTGGGGTCCGCCTTCGCTGATACATCAGGACTGGCAATGATAGCTGACAGATTTACTGAAGAAAACGAGAGATCTAAAGCTCTTGGGATAGCGTTGGCCTTTATCAGCTTTGGCTGTCTAGTAGCTCCACCGTTCGGCGGCGCCTTATACCAATTTGCGGGAAAAGAAGTCCCATTCTTGATCCTAGCCTTAATATCATTAATGGACGGGTTTATGTTACTACTTGTAATGAAGCCTCTAAAAACTCAGTTGAAGGAAGCTAGAGAGCCGAAACCACCTAGTACTCCTATCTGGAAGCTTTTGATGGATCCATATATTGCCGTCTGCGCGGGCGCTCTAATGATGTCCAACGTAGCCCTAGCATTCCTAGAACCAACAATTTCATTGTGGATGGAGGACAATCTGACTAAAGATAACTGGAAGATTGGTATGATTTGGTTACCAGCCTTCTTTCCCCACGTTCTTGGAGTAATTATAACTGTGAAAATGGCAAGAAAGTTTCCGCAACATCAATGGTTGATGGCAGCTGGAGGTCTCGCTCTAGAAGGTCTATGCTGTTTTATCATACCTTTTGCAAGTTCATACAAAATGTTAATGATACCTATCTGCGGAATCTGTTTTGGAATCGCGCTCATCGACACAGCCCTACTACCAACACTGGGATACTTAGTAGACGTGAGATATTCGTCAGTTTATGGAAGCATCTACGCGATTGCTGATATATCATACTCTTTTGCGTATGCTGTTGGCCCAATAATTGCTGGAGAAGTCGTCGAAGCTATAGGCTTTACTGCTTTGAACTTGTTCATTGCCTTCAGCAATCTTCTGTACGCTCCCGTGCTTATGTACCTTCGGCATATTTACGATTTCAAGCCATTTGAGAACGAAGCTAACATCCTCATGGCTGACCCACCAGATAAAGAGTACCAAACGTACAGCCTGCAAGACCAACAGCCAGTGAACGGGGAGTTCAAGAACCATCTGGAGTATTCCAACGTGTCCGGGCAAGTGGCCGGAACTGAGGAGTCGAATGTAGATTCGAGTGCTGGTGGGTACAATTATGACCAATCGTACCAGGGAGGGTATCAGAATTACAGTCAAGGGTACGACCAACAACAGCAGCCCCAGCAGGGTTACCAGCAGGAGTACCAGGAGCAGTATAGTCAGCAACGACAGTTGCCTGCACAGCCGCAGCCTACAGCCAGCAACCCCTTCAGAGCGGGAGGTGCCCCAGCGCCCGCCGCTGCCCCCGCACCTGCGCCTGCGCCTCAGCCCACCATAAAGAACCCCTTCCGGCAAGGCTTCTAATTCGCTCCAAATCAGTGTTGTTGTCGATATTTTTGAATTTACTTGTTGTGTAATTATAAATGTCCTATTTGGGTAGACGTCAACTGGTACATAGATTTGCTTGCGGTGTTGCCTTTGGAGTAATGTTACAAAGTCAAATAAAACTTTCACAAGTGTAACAGTCAACACGCACAACACGACCTAATTACTAAAAAACTAGGCACTGGGCCTGTTGCAAAATATAACGGGTTAGCCAATGTTACTTTGAAAGAATAATTGTGGCTTGAAGTGTAACCTCTCAAGCAAATGTAACATTCAGTTGGCACTAGAACTTCGATCACTGAGCCGTAATATATCGGCGAGTTATCTAATGTCTGATAGATGTCTATTAACTAGCTGTGCTTGTAATGTAGATTATTTATCGGCTGAAAAAACAATAGCGCTGTTGTTGTAAATATTGGGTTATAAAACTGAATTATATAAAAAAAAATACAAAATGAATACAATGAAATTGAACTATTCCTTAAATTGAATTATTATCAGTGGTAAATTGATTTCACATTGAAATTCCTGATTGGAACTTGGAGTTAAATACAATATGTATCGAGCAATTGTATTAAGCGATTTTAAAGAATATTGATTTAAGTATAACTTTGAAATTTATAAAGTTTAAAGATGTTAGGAAACGACACCATAAAAGCGTCATTACCAACATAAACGTATTTAATATCAAGAGTACTTACAGTACAGAAGAATGCGAAGGAGACAGCAATATCTATTATATAGAGCACCATCTCGCTCTCAAAATAAAAGCTCTAAGATTACCCACATAAACGGTTGCTTACAAGAGCGCTATTGTTTTCAGTCGTTGTTTTCTTGTTGATATTGTATTGTTCTTATATAAATACAACTGTTATGCCTTCTAATAGTATATAGAAATATATCTGATGTGAGAATTATATGAACTATACTATAAGAAAATATTGAAGTAAGGAAACATGACAGAAGCAGAGGGTTACAAAAAATGTACTCTACGTACTGAAATTATAGTGGTAAATTTGCGGACTTATTTCAAGGAATTAAGGTTCACAATTAACTACAAAGTATTCGTACTTGATCATTATCTCCCAACTATTGGCATGTTTCCATACCATAAGTTTAAATATAAATTCGGGAAAGTAAAAATCATAATTTAAATGGAAAAGTAATACAAATTCTAACTTTTACCATTTTCCCGCAATTGTATCGCTAAGTAGTTGATAGAGTAGTGTTTAAGGTAGATATTTTAAAAGTTCAGCACAAGTACGATATAACGCACGCATAATGTAAGGCCTAATGTATTTATTTGTAACTTTTGGCACTTACTGCGATATTTTAGTACTTTGCTAAGTGCGTACTCTACTGATGTAGGACGCTGTCTTAACAAAATACTAAAATAAAACATATCGTAACAAACACATTCACGATAACTGTACATAATGAAATCATATCGTAGATTACTAAAAATAACTCTCTTAATTCAATTAAATATCACAATGCGATGTTACTTAAATTATATATATTTTTAGAAACTATAAAATGTAATTCTCGTATGCTAAATCAGCAATACTAGTGTAAGTATCATCGTATCTCGCTTCTATATCAATTAATTCAATTTATATCAATTATTATTATATCAATTAGTTATAAGTTAGTCTACAACGTGATGAGTTGCAACCAAGGTAACGAAACATATCAGAATCTTTTGATTCAATTAGATTAAGTAAGTTACTTATACATTAATATTATAAAATATAATTAATCGATGGCGTATATTTTTCTCTAAGTGTACAGGTGTAGTTAGTATGTGTTTTTGTCGTTGACTTCACTGAGGTAGGTTTGTACCATCAGCACACAGCACGGAGATGTCGTCTGGGCGGGGGGAGGAGGGTGGCGAACGAGATATAGTAATATAAATGAGATCCAAGAAAAACCAGCCAAGTAGGACTTAGGGTTCTGTAGCATCTAAACTTTAGTTGTTTTATTTGTTTACTTGCCTTGAAGCTGTAATACCATAATTAAATTATATGAAAATTTTAAAGAACTTATGGACTATCCCAGTTCAAAAGATAGACCTTGTGACAGATAGAAAAGTTGACAGACGGCATGGGATCTAAATCTAGAGTGCTTCTAAAAAAAGAAGTAGTCGCTATAATATCAAATATTCATGATAGTCTTATTATAAAAAAATCGGCATATTCAATTTTATAAGGTGCCTATTTCGAATCAGCAATATATGAAGACGGTCATGACCTATATATACTATACAATGATTATAGAATGACAGCATTATTAAAACAAAAAACGAGAAAAGCTATAAACTTTCAACGTAAGAGAATTGCAAATAAATTAAAATGTATATTGCATTCTGAGACTGATAATAGAAAATGGTGGTAAATCTGTCTAGTTCCTCCCGCCCGACCGACACGATTAATATTTTGCAGACGACCGAGCAACAAGAGTCAAAATTAAAAGATAACTAAAATAATTGTACAAGAAAACGTGACGACCCGATATGTCAATTGAGAGTGTATAAAATAAAAAAAGTGATTATTGTGAATAATATTCGTTAAAATTATTATTGTCGTAAAAATTGCTAAGAATAATCAGTTGCCGATCCCACAAAGAAAAATGTCCGGAATTAATGGGAATCATTTCGAATTATTCATAAATGGTACTTTCATTGAATAATTATTTGTGAAATAGTACCTAGCCTGCAAAGTACAATAGTGTTCGTAGTGGTTCTCAGGAGCACAAGACTTAATTATTTCGCACAAAACATTTCTACTTTGACTGTTAGATATAGAGAGAGGAACTATTTTTTTTTAGCTCGAAATGGAACGTTACTGGAAAAGTAACCATGAAAATAATTTATTCACAAATAAATTCTTCATAAATAATTTTCATGTCTAAATTAATTCTGAATATATGTATTTATGCTAATATCAAGTTTGTAACAGAGTGGAGATCAAAGGCCCTCTCTCGTACACGTATTTGTAAGTTTAGAGTCAATTTTCGTGTCAAATTCTCCCGAAATTCAATTAATTAGTAGATCGTGAGCACAAAGAAGTAATATTTGTATATTTAAGTACGTGTTAAACATGTTTTGTGGGTTCTGATCGCTAGTATGTTTGCTTCTAACCAACAAAAATGTAAGCAAGAATGAATGAATTCAACAAACTTCTATATTATCAAAACTTTGCAAAGAAATACGCTTATATAAACAATTAATTTAAATTCCTCTAATTGCATAGAACTAATCGAATAATTATTTTGATGTACCTATAAATAAAAGTTTACCAACGACCTCTGTTAATAGAATATTCAATATCTTATACATGTTTGAATAAACTACACAAATTATTCGAATCCGTTCCGATCAGTACCCATGAGCGAAAACTAGCAATGTATTAAGTTGTGTATTGTGAAGCGTATTGTGTGTGCAATTATTCATAATTGTGTACTATTATACATATTATACTATATCAGCAATAACCGCCAGTATCGCAGACATATCATTAGATTTAGAATATACAATCTTAAAATTTTATACTTATACGTATATTTTTTGATAATAAGATTAATGATAATTAATATTGTGTACAAATATAACTCTTGTGGTTTACACATGCACGTATTTTAGAATTTTATATTTTTGTTTATTGTATTTTTGTATAATATAATAAATACATATGTATATTATATATTATATTATGGTATTTGATATATGTATTTTAATATAGTATCTATTTTAAATTATTGTATGTATTTAATGCTTTTAATTTTAAATGGCACTTACCTGTGTCCTGTTATATACGTTGATTTTTAAAAGGTTTTAAGTAGTAAAAGTTTTGTAATTTCAATTGATATATGTATTTGAAAATTTTCTTTCAGCCTTGACTTTAAAGTTTTCAAATATTCTTAGTCGATTTTAATTCTGGTCGATTATTTTTTCGCTTAATATTTTAATCTAGTATTTACCATAAGGATATAAGTAGTCTTTATTCCTTCTCTATAAGCTTAGTAGTGGTGTACAGCTAAATATTTCCATCTCCTAACTCTTTCCTATTAATTCTAAACCCACTGAGGAATATCAATAAAATAACATAGCATAAAAAATTACATAATCACACGAAATTCGTACAAAAGATATTGTTTGTATCAAGGCAGCGTTTAAATGCGATTTCTAAATTCTTAAAAAAATTCTTTAAGTCGATTTCAATAATTACATTTTGTATGAAACGTTACTCGATTTTCCCAATAGGTACCCACACAATTTATTCAGGCGTGAATGATTTCCCGTCGTAATGACGACAAGGAAAATTGAATTATTTTTTTAGGCTATTCATTCTATTTTTCTCGGTACAATTAATCTCTACAAGCTGGGAAATATTCCTCAGAGGGAAAACTAACATTTTCATCTTTGCTAAAAATACGCACAATTGTGTAAAACTATTTCCTTAGGCTTTCGCTTGAAAATATAATACTGTACTTAGTAGAAATTGATGTAGTGTATCGAATCTTATTCTTATCTCGATATTTCATATGAACCGTAGCTGCAAACATTATTATATTATTTTGAAATCAGTTATTACAATTTCGTGATGACTAATAATATATATATATAATTCATAATTAAAACTGAGTCAAAAGCATTTAATATTAAGTCAAATTAGTATCACTGATTTTATGTTAATAGTTACTCGTATTGAATAAATTCTTCAAGAAGAGTTGGTTCTCAGGTTAACTTAACCAAATTGGATAAAATGATCTTCAATCTCTCGTAAAAGGCCATTAATTTTATTCTGTAAATAAAAATAATTATTGAAAATAATATCATTACAAATTACTGTAATTAAACACTAGCATATCAAATCGAATAGAATAATATACTTTTAAATAAAATTTAATTTAACATCCCTCTTGAAAGATACTATGTAGTTTAAAATTATACTTAAAACTTTATAGCTAGACGATCATAGAATTTAATGCAGCAATAAAATAACTTCCAACTTATACGAAAAGTGAAGTAATTTCAGTTTATTACTGAAAAATAAACTCGTTAAATGACAATTGTCACGGGTAGTCATGTACCTGAAAGTCTGACAACTAGACTTGAAGACTTTGCAGGTTTAAGGAGGAGTTAGGTGTGTCACTGTCATGTGAAATAATGATACGACGCTGCATTCGATAAAAAGCTTGGTCGGGACTACTAATACAAAACACGCCGTACTTACTAAAAATGTAATAATCTTAATGTTTGCAGCTATACTTTCAATTTAGGTCAAATACCCGTCCGTTAGTTCTACAACTACTTATAGTTAAATACTTTTAGGAGCACGTTTCACTATACCATGTAGATCTTAATAAATTTCCTAAAATCTAATTTTATCCGAAATCAGCAGATCGAAATCCCTTGCAATGAGAACAGTTTTCAATTGGCCATAGATAACGCCTTATGCTCTAATAAGTAAACATTCTAGAGCAACGACTATTGAAATCGAAGCAATTTATAGGTATTGCACTACTGTCAAAATGAAAGCTATTACCCAAAGCAAGCCAGTTACGTAATAACCTAAATCGCAATTTTGAGAATAATATAATTTATCAAAAATATTTGATTTGTCTAAGAAGGTATATTGATATATTATATATAATTTGTAGTAGGATATAGATATTAAATATATTTATATCTTAATTTTGATTTTATGTATTACTCTATTATTAATAAATAAAATAATGCAGGTAGATTTAGAACATTTGCTTCTTTTGAATATAAGATTATTAGAGTAGTATGTGTTATAAATTATCATACTAAATGCTAATTAAATATTATGCTGTATATATAGCAGTTTGACACCCACACAAGTACGAGTGATAAGTACAGTATCATATAATATAGATTAGTACCATCGAATATATATATTTATAATACATATTTATCAATAAATATCAGTATCATATAATATTAAGAGACTTAATATCCTTTAACTAATATAAAAAGGTACGCCATATATTAAAAAATTGCTATCTTGCGATCATTAATGTTGCACATTATCGAAGCAGAAAAAATAAATAAGACATTAATATACATGATTTATTCCGAATAATATTGCTCACCATTAAAATTTTTCAAATATATCAGTTCTGTGCATCTGAAATAATTATGTGAAACTAAAAATAATAAAATATCTTTCAATTTATTTAAATAAAGGTAGTTGCGTTATATATTTAGGTAGTTAATGTTATTTAGGACGTATAGAAAATATAGCATTGATTGAAATCAGTGAATATTTAATTTTAAAAATATAATAATTTTATTAGACTGGATAGTTTTGACCACGGCCGGTGTAATTCGGTCGAAACACTGGGAAACAATTATAATAAAACAACTTTTAACCGGATTAATCGCGTGTATTATTGGTTTTTTGTTTTTCCTGACGTTTCGAACACTTTGCAGCGTTCGTGGTCGCAGGAGGACTGACCAAACCAATAATACACGCGATTAATCCGGTTAAAAGTTGTTTTATTATAATGTGTAGTGATCGCGCAAACCTAAGATATTACTACTGGGAAACAACATTCTTTATTTATTAAATATAAAAAATATTTTTTCGGAAAATAATTTTGTAATGGCGTATCTTTGATTTACATTATGAGGTCATTTTCTAAGTCAGATATATGAATATATCCCTTAAGTTAGGTAGTCAAACATCTATTTAAGCTAGATGTAATTATTTGAATATAAAAATAGTCTAAAGTACTTAAAATAAGCGCTTTAAATGTAAGTGAATCATTTAATCAAATACCTCAGATAATTTATTTTTTTCAATGTACGAATAGTATAAGGTAGGTTTATAGAAAACTTACATGAAATCTGTCATAATAATATGATATAATATATATCACTATAATTAGTTAATATAATTTCATAATTTTGGCTAATTATAAAACAATATATAAAAATTATATTGTTTTATAAAGTATAATACAATTTGTATCGTTTCTTGTTAATATATAATATATGTAGTATTTGTAAGACATACATACCTAATGTGGAAATTTAATGTATGCTGTTAAATTATTATATAAATTGTAATTATACTGTTTTTCTTTGTATATGTATTTTTTGTTTTTTATAATACAAATTATATATTATATAAAATTTGGAGTAATAAATTATTGTATTTGTTAGTGTAACAGTGCTTAGCGTAGGAATTAAAATTTACAAATAAAAATATCGTCTAATTATTAAAATTAATCAGTAGGCAATCACTATACATATTCATGCATTTATTCTAGAAACATATAAAATTAGGTAATTAGAAAAATAGTTGAACACTTAAAATGTAAAATACGTAGATTTAAAAGTAATCGATACTTTATAAAGTACGTGATTATTTTTTGTTGTTTAAAATTGTATATGTTATGGCTTTCTGAATAGCTATGTATTATAAATGGTTGCTCGTTTAGAAAAAAAAAATATGCACTGAGAAATATGATAATTATTCAAGATAAATCTTTGAAAAGCATTAACGCTTGCTTAGCGAACTCTAAAGTTACTATATTATTGGAAAAAGAATACGGTCGCGAACAGAAATACTCCAGGCTCTCTGACCACTAAGCCATCTCGACCTTTGGCTCTTTCTGTTTAGTGGTCAGAGCGCCTAGAGTATTTATCCGGGAGGCGCAGGTTCGAATCCTGCTCACGACCATTTTCTTTTTCCATTTAATATTATAACTTTATGTTAATTATTCTTTATGGAAATGAAAAAAGCGATGTCCTTCTATAACTTAAAGAGCAGTTCAAATTAAAACGGTGTGTTCACAAAATTGTTAAAAAATCCACCGTTATTTGAGCTGAACATTATGACAAGTGTATCAATCATATTTGTCAGGGTATATTTCAGTGGTATCGCGTATCTAACTAGTGGTTGGTAACGAAATTATCAAATTATTAGATAATTAATATGACAAAATAACTTATAACCGTACTACATATTCTATTCTAGTTGTATGTAAAGTGGTCGAAATCAAAATCAGTGATCGAATAAAATTGTTACGACAAAAAATAATAATTGTTTTTATTATGAAAATCCTTTCTTTATTTTACTCGTCAAGAATATTTAATTTAGGCAACACTGGGACTCTTATATTCCTAAAGATTTTAAATACCTTTCTAAATAGGTATGGCATTTAAAATAATACTAATAATCATTGTACCGATAGTCGTTTCCGCTAATGGACTAATAGCGAAGAGCCTTAATCAACACCTTAAAAAGCTCTCGCTAGGCGGCTGGATCAAGAGCCTGATACAGAAAGCGGTTCTCCTCGACACGGCACGCTTTGTGAGGAGGTTCCTCCCTCTAGAGCCGTAACCGCCGGTAGCTTGGACCCTGTTCCTGATGCCGGTGGCCTACTATTTTTTAATTTATTCCACGCAGACGTAGTCGCTGGCTGAAGCTAGTCAATAATGAAATATGTACATGTAAAGCAATAAATAAATATGTACAAGTATAAACCCTTAGAGGACCAGACGGGAGACGGCTTCTGACTAAATATCGAACAAATTTGCTCGCCACTATTGGCGGGGGGTGAGGTAACACACAAGCACAAAAGAACTTGTACTAAAGCAACAATAGCTCTCGTCATTACATTAACAGTATTAACACAAATAAAAAATAAACAAACACAAACGTAAAATTTTGTAACACACGAATAGAATCGTGTAGATACTATCATTGTAACAATACAGGTAAAAAGTATAAAGATATTTGATTGGGAATCATATGCCGGTGGCGAGAGGGGTACGCCCGCTAAAACCACTCCAGTACTAATTCCTTCAAGTATAAATCCATAAGGAACGCGGTAAAGTTGGCCATCGTAATATATTATTTACTGGGCGCCGAAATACTTTAGCTTTTATCTAATGAAGCTAAGCCATGGACCGTACTCCGCGTCCAATTGACCCACATAGAAAACTTTGGTACATTCATCACTTTGATTGGTTCCAAGTAGCTCGGACTTTATCACTTATAAACATCTTTCGAGAAACTATGGTAACAGCAAATATATGCTTCCAAATTCAAATCAAGCAATTAGTCTGGTCCATCGATTTTCGCATTAAGTCCAGACAAATATAAACCCTATAACTTAAACTTTAACTTCCTTTTTGAATAGCAAAAACCGTTCCCTTTAAACGAAAACTTTACTAAATATATTCCGTTCGATTACCAATTTTAATTCGTAGAATTTAACGTCCATTTCGCATTCAACATTTATTTAAGAGTAGACAAGTTTTGAAATGTGATTCTGAAATTTATGGTTGAAGAAATAGAGTTTAAATTTGGTTGGTGGTTTAACTAAGGGGATGATTCCTTTACAGGGTGTGGTGAGGTTGTTATCGGTAGTAATTAGTCAAATTAGTCGAGGCTACGTGTTTTGTATAACTTTTGGATGGGATGAGAGCGGGGACTGAATGTAAACACGCTTTAATGTTATCTTGATGCACATTAATCACGGAGATAGTCAGCTCTTTTATAATAAATTAGAGATAATAATGTAATGGATTCGAGTACCCAGTAGTCGTAACTGCCTCGTTGGTCTAGTGGGTTCGATTCCCGGGTCGGGCAAAGTGTTATTGAGTTTTTCTGTTAGTGAATTCTCAGTAGCAGCCCAGAGTTTGGAATTGTGCCCGGTTGATGGCAATAGGCTCACCACCTATTACATGGGACTTAATAACAGCATTGGTGAAATGTGGGTGTACAACTGTGTACACCTCTGCCTATCCCTTCGGGGAATACAGGCGTGAGGCTATGTATGTTATGATGCTATGTATGGATTCGAGTAATGAAAATAACAAATGCTAGTAGTATTTATCCGGGAGGCGCAGGTTCGAATCCTGCTTACGACGTATTTTTTCCACAAAAATTTATAGCTTCAAATGCCAGTAGTTTTGTTTTACTCTATATCTACTTCTATACTAGTACTAATTATATTATAAACAGGAAATGTTTGTTTGTTTGTAAGCGATAAACTCTGAAACTACTGGATAGATTTTAATAATTCTTTGAATTTCTTTGACCATTACCTGCCTCGTTGGTCTAGTGCTCCCAAATGCGATTGCTGAACACGAGATCTAGGTTCGATTCCCGGGTCGGGCAAAGAGTTGAGTTTGAGTTTTTATGTTAGGAAATCCTCTAGGAGCACGAGGTCCTGGCCTAAATTCCAAGGTCAAGCAAAGTGTTATTAAGTTTTTCTGCCCGCTAGATGACAATAGGCTCGCCACCTATTACATGGGACTAAACCCAGCATTGCTGAAATGGGGGTGTAAGTACAACTGTGTATTCCTCTGCCTACCACTTCGCGGAATGCAGACGTGATACTGTTACCTTATGTAATACCCACTTAATTTGCAACTACCAATATGACGGCTGATAGAGATGTATAGAAGAATTAAACTGATTAAAAATTAAATAGTCCGCCAGCCATTTTTTAAAATCTTATTAGCTTTCTTTATCCAGGCTAATATAAGGATTCTAACGACACCCCATACATCTAAATTGGTTCAAGCATTAAGAAGTTATGCTGGAAAAAGAAACTCACAAACAAACACATATATTTTTTATGGCATATGGGGCATACGAGCAGACGGATCGCCTGATGGTAAGCGATTACTGCCGCCCATGGGCACCCGCAACCCCAGAGGAGTCGCGAGTGCATTGCCGGCCTTTTAAAGGGTTTGGGCCTCCGGTACCCTCACTCACTCAGCGAAACACAACGCAAGTGTTGTTTCACACCGGTTTTCTGTGAGGCCGTGGTATCACTCCGGTCGAGCCGGCCCATTCGTGCCGAAGCATGGCTCTCCCATGGTGAAAAAATAATACATACATGAACCCAAAAAACATAAAACTCATTTTTTTGGGCAGCCTTGTAAAAATATATGCTATGCTGACACCAAATACATTGGGATAAGGGCAGGTTAAGAATGATCAATGTGCGATTATCTACATTCGGTATTAAAACAAAACTACCCTTTCAAATACACAACAATAAAAACAATTGACAATAATAAAGCTTACAAAAAACACAAAGGGATCTATGACACTCGACGTTCCGTTTGTTAGCTCGAGAACAGACAGAGTCGGGGGGCAACTGTGTGCACTGCAAATAGAATGAACAACTTATTGAGAGTTTTAGAAGGGGTTCATTTTATATTGCACCCGAGTGGAACTGTATTAATTGATTACACGGCGTTTGAAAACAGAATTTGACAAATAACTGTCATAATGAAACGTCACTTGATTTGACAGGTCGAATAACTTTGATAACTTAATGACGTACACATGCGATTAAAAAAAAAAACATCAAAATCTCTTTTTACAGTCGGTAAAATCTTTTTTTTTCTTTCTTATTCCTTTTACAAATACAGGTAAATTTATTTGAAACATCAATTTTATTCAAGATAAATCTTTGAAAATTAAAACATAACATTAACGCATGCTTAGCGAACTCTAAAGTTTATCAATTCAATCATTATCAATTTTATTGTTCACCGGTTACTACTCACGCAAGCAAAAAACCCAAATTTAGGACAAAAAATAATATAAAAAAATACCTTTGCATTATTCAAACATGGCCAAAAAAAACTTTTTACCAATTCAGATTTCAATCAATAAATTTCCTTCGTTAAATTATTTCAACAGAAAAAAGTCAGTAATTGATGCAAGGGGTGGCAGGGGATGAAAACACCCGTGAAAATTTAACAAGCGGCGACCCTAGCCGGTCGGCTATTGAATACTCAGGTTCATGTATTTTATTTTTTTAAGGACCTTTGTATTATGTGTGTGGTGGAATTGAACTAATATTTAGGTAATTTTAATATAATAAGCATATTTTATATTCAGATAAATTTTTTAAACCTATTATCGCATGCGTAGCGATCTCAAAAGATATAATTTCTTTATGGAAATAAAAATTCGGTCCTTAGCAGAATTTGCTGCCTCCCGGGTGAATACTGCAGGCGCTCAGCTGATTAATATTTTATTATATTATTGTTACGGCACTTCAACGATTTAATCAATAACATACACGATACTGATAGGGCCACCCATTGTACTTTATTTTGTAAGAAATTTAACATTAAGTACCTAATAAAATTTACAATAAAGAGTAAATAAATACCAAAGATAAATACACAAACTTACTTCTAACAAAGCATCACGCCTGTAGCCCCGATAGGTTAGGCAGAGAGACTGGCACACCCATACTTCACCGGTTCAGTTATTAAATCAGAATAGGTAGGGCTATTTTTGGAATTTCCAAAGAGTAGAACTTTTAACAATGCGTATAATGAGCCTTATAATGACTGCCTCGTTGGTCACGTGACATGAGGTCCTGGGTTCGATTCCCGGGTCGGGCAAAGTGTTATGGGTTTTCCTATTAGAAAATTCTCCATAGCAGCCCAGAGTTTAGAATTGTGCCCGGTACATGGCAATAGTCTCACCGCCTATTACATGGGACTTAATAACAACATTGGTAAAATGTGGGTGTACAATTGTGTTCACCTCTGCTTATCCCGTCGGGGAATACAGGCGTGATGCTATACTATGCTATGCTAATACAAGGAACAGCAATTAATATTTTCCTTCTACATCATTACTACGGTATTCTTTCGTAGCACCTCGTAGCGCGTTACGTCAGCAATTTTCGTAGCATTGTATCTGATTGCGTGACTTCGCCAATTTGCTGGTAAATCACGTCTCAGGTAAATCACAGAAGGCGTATTCTTAACTAATAAATAATCGCTAAGTATAGGTACAATAGAATATTCTCGAATCACTGATATATATTGCACGAATTTACTCATAAATTAAGTCAAGTTGAAAGCCTTCGTGTGGCTTGGAAAACTTAAGACGTGAGTTAGCTTCAAATTACACGCAGTATCACGCCTGTATTCTTCGAAGCGGTAGGTAGAAATATACTGTTGTACAGTAGGTCACACGTTCATGGTGACACTATGACCTTAAGCTGGCCTATGGTAGTAGAGCGATCCAATAAGATGCACGATCAGCTTATACTGGTTTTATAATAAAACAACTTTTAACCGGATTAATCGCGTGTATTATTGGTTTTTGTTTTTCCTGACGTTTCGAACACTATGCAGCGTTCGTGGTCGCACGAGGACTAAGGCGTCAGGCGTCTCAACAGTTTATTTAAAATTATTTCAGTCTACCGTACATATAATTATTAAATTCATAAAATTATTTTTGTGTCTCATACATTATTTTTTTTATGTATCAGACACAAAAATCGCGACGGTATTTCCTAAGACTATCCCTGAGAAGAAATACCGAAACAAACTCAGAGGTCACAGTCGTTTTAAATTTAGAGATACAATTTTACAATGTCATCGAAGCTGGTCTAAAAGGTGTTCCGATGCACGCAGTAATTGCTAATCAATGTGAGAACAAAAACCAATAATACTCGCGATTAATCCGGTTAAAAGTTGTTTTATTATAATGTGTAGTGATCGCAAAAACCTAAGATATTACTATACTGGTTTTATTACCACTGACTTGCCCGTACCTGTAGACCCACATTTCACCAATACTCTTATGCTGCCACATATATGGTGATGAGCCTATTGATATCTCCAGGCACAGTTCTAAACCCCGGTCTACCACTGAGAATTCCTAACAGTAAAATCCAACAACACTTTACCCGACCCAGGATTCAATCCAGGGATTCACGTTCAGTAGCTCTGCTTGCGACAATTAGACCAATGAGCCTGTTTTCTAATCACACGAAAGAAAAATATCAATAGATATTTTGTCCTTCAATTCAAATAAAAATTTGATTTCATATAGCCCAGATTATAGGCACTTATATAACAATATTAAATGGAAAAAAGCCGAACCGACACGACTAACTTTGCAGTTAATTCAATGTCGTAAAGAAAATATACTATATATTAAGGTAATTGCATTCTTTACGACATTGTATTAATTGCAAAGTTAGTCGTGTCGGATCGGTCACTTGTATAGGTACTGAATTGATTGCAATGACGTCGCCCTAAGACGTGTTAAAATATGGAAGAAGAATTCGCGGTGGTGAGCAGAGGTCGAGATGGCTTAGTGGTCAGAGCGCCTGGAGTATCTATCCGGGAGGCGCAGGTTCGAATCTTGTTCGCGACCGTATTCTTTTTCCATTTAATATTGTAACTTTAGAGTTCGCTAAGCATGCGTTAATGCTTTTTCAAAGACATATCTTGAACACTTATATAACGTCAAAGCTTGGTGCACGGTTCCAAAAGGTTGATTATATTAATGTGTACGTGAGGTCTTCTTTTCTGCTTATGGTTGATGAACAACCTAGTGTCAGAGTTTAAACCATCCGTAGGTCTCTGACATGGCTTTACACACCATCGAGAACATCTGTCAGGTGTGCTGGTTTCCTCACGATGTTTTCTTTCACCGTTTTAAGCAAGTGATAATTAATTAATTACAGATAAATCTTAGTAACGCAGTTAACGCATGCGGAGCGAACTCTAAAGTTATATATTTTTAACCGACTTCAAAAAGGAGGAGGTTCTCAATTAGGTCGGTAAATATATATATGTAATAAAAGCGCAAACCTTGGATTAGCACTTGCGATCTTTGGACTTGGGTCATACCACTAAGCTTTGGTTCGTCTTTCATTCGTTACTTGTTACGAGTGGACCTTTTATATAATTTTCTTTGATGTTGTAACACTTAAGGTGAAACTACACGACACTATCTGACCTTTTCTGTGACCTTTGATAAAAGCATTTTATGTTAAGTATTTCACATAATGTTTTAGTTACAATGAAAGCCTTTAGTTTTAAGGTGTTTAGTGTAGTTTTACCTTGAGTTTCATACGTTTAATCTATACTAATATAATAAAGCTGAGTTGTGCTTTGTTTGTTTAAACGCGCTAATCTCTGGAACTACTAGACAGATTCTAATACGCTACGAGCTTAAGGAGCAGAGCAAAAAGTAAAAAAGCAGGTAAAATCGCGGGGCACAGCTAGTAGAAAACTTAATGCTTGCTATGCTAACTGTGGCCAACCTACGCAAACCCTATCCGTTTTCGGCCTTCAACGCATCATAGCTTGCCGGGTCATGGTGAATACTACTGTGAACCCGGGACCTCGGTAAAGGTAAGAGTAGCACCGTGTGGTTTTTAGTCGGTAGGAGTTCGGCGCAGCGCACATGATAGAATTTCAACAATAAAAATAAAACCTATAATTAAGATACAAGTATATTTTAAGGTGTATTTTTTATTGTAGAATCTAACATCTGCCTAGCCTTTATTCAATTACATTGAGGTCGGCTTCCAGTAAAACTGGATGTAGCTTAATACCAGTATTATTTATTTATTTATTCATTTCATCTTACAAGCTAACAGATGTACATCCAAGACGCTTACAAGATTAATTTCCTAATATGAAATTGAATTATAGCTTAATATTATTACACATGCTCGTCAAATTTTACAATATATTTTCATAAAATAGCAATAATGTCTTTAAATAATAACAACAATAAATTACAATGATGAATTAAAAATTAAACATGGAGCGCCTACCTATCTGACCTCCACAACCCAGTTACTGGGTAACGCGATGTTTCTTGGTATAACTGGTTATTAGACTTTCAGGTCTCAGACTACCCGTAACCGCTGTCATAGATCTTAATTTGACAACCGGGACCGACGGCTTAACGTGCTCTCCGAGGCACGGAGGGGTCACGGTATGAAGATATGGTTATCCATTCACAGACCGACCGTGACAAGCGCAGCATAACCTCGATCGATCGATCTGTGCGTGTGTCACTTAGCCACGAGCCCCGATTGGAGAATCTAAAGTAACTGTATGAAATTTATGAATAAATAAATAAATAATAATAAATGTATTTGTAATATTTACTCAAATAGTTAGTAAGGACCTGTATCTCATAAAGACTTTGTTATATTAATTAAGGTTTAACACAATAAGGCTTGGGGCAGACCTGTAACCAGCATTAGGGGTAAAGAGAATTATAATTATGGCTCTGTTGTGCACATAAAGGCGGTTGTACACCCGCGGGGTAGGCGACACACGAAATTTTTACTACCGTCCTGATAATATTAACCTTACTGAATTCCCGGAGGGGTAGGCAGAGGTCTACACAGGAATAATAAAATTTTATCAATGCTGTTATTAAGTCCCATGTAGGTGTGGAGTATATTAAACAGACACATTTCAAAACTTCAGGATGTTACTAAGTATTTCCTTATAGAAAAGGCAATAACACTTTGCCTAATATCGGGGCTGAGTTGCCCTTAAAATGGAGTCTCTACACTTGGCCCCTGGGTGGTGCAAAACAGGCAACACAACTCTGGTGGGAGGCTTCGGCCGCGGCTGGTTACCACCCACCGGACGATGGTATGCCGTGAAGCGACCTAGTCGTGTTTCGGCATGCAGTCTGGTGCAACCGTTGCGGGAGACGGGTCTGGGCAGTTGCATCAACTCCCCAACTGTCGTTCTCCCCAAATCTATCCACTCTAGTAAGAGTGAATAGATTTCTTCTGGTTCACATGCTCCATCCTCAGCCACACCGTCGCTTAACATCAGGCGAGTTGGTGGCCAAAAGAAGACCCATTTTTGATATTTAAAAAAAACGGAAATTGAACCCAAGACAGGAGACGCACATGAAATTATGTGTCTATAACCTTTAAGAAAATGTTTCACAGTAACTGCGATAAAAAATCCTCACCCACATTGTTTTTCTAGTTCACAGAGCTGGCTAGTTAAATATTTGTATTAATTATTTTGTATTTAATTAGATTTAAGTATTCTAATATAAGTATTCTAATTAGAGATATGTAGTAAGATTTAAGTATTCTAATTCGAGATAAGTATCCAGGATTGTCAGATATAGTTGAAACTGTCTTAGAAACTGATGGATATATTCAAATGTAATTTAATTTAAAAAGTAGATAATAATCAGTTCGTTCATTAAATTAAGTTTCAATCGAAGACATCCATCGTTTTCTAGTAAAACTTCAACTATATCTGACGACCCTGGATACTTATCTCTTTTGTAGACTGTACCCAAAATGCCAGGATTCTATCGACACACTATACAATTAAATCGGTTCAGGAATTTAGAATTCATGGTGGAATAAAACTCACAAACATACAATTACATTAGGTTCGGCTTTTAGTCAAACCGGATGCAGCTTAATATCAGTATTTTACATGGAGCGACTGCCTATCTGACCTCCACAACCCAGTTACTGGGTAACACGATATCTCGTGGTATGACTGGTTGTCAGAGTTTCAGGTCCCTGACTACCCGTAACGGCTGTCATAGATCTTAATTTGACAAAAATACATGACGTCGCCAAAAGACGTGTTAAAATATGGATGAAGAATTCGCGGTGGTGAGCAGAGGTCGAGATGGCTTAGTGGTCAGAGCGCCTGGAGTATCTATTCGGGAGGCGCAGGTTCGAATCCTGCTCACGACTGTATTCTTTTTCCATGTAATATAATACACACATATATGAAGCCTAAAAACATAACACTCTTTTTTTGGGAAGTCGTGTAAGAATAATACAACTCTTTTTAATATCATATATATCATATCATATAGCATCACGCCTGTATTCCCCGAAGGGGTAGGCAGAGGTGTACACAATTGTGTACACCCACATTTCACCAATGCTGTTATTAAGTCCCATGTAATAGGTGGTGAGACTATTGCCATCAACCGGGCACATTTTCAAACTCCGGGCTGCTACTGAGAATTTCCTAACAGAATAACTCAATAACACTTTGCCCGACCCGGGAATCGAACCCGAGACCTCCTGCTCAGCAGTCGCGCTACGGACCACTAAACCAACGAGGCTCTTTTTAAACCCGTACAAAAGCTTCACAATAACGAGAATTAACCCGTACTCTACCCGATAGAGGTACGCTAGATAGAGCTCGTTAACGCTACATCGTTAGTGAGCTAGTTCTGTTGTTCTACGATATAGAGACCCAGTTCGTGGGCACAACTATAGCTCTACATTTTGTTTTAATTTTTGTTTTTGATTTTTGTATTTTTTATAAAATATAAAAAAGAGTGAATGAATAGATAGTTTGCTGAGCAAATGTATATAGCAAAGAAAGAAAGAAAGAAAGATCAGTTTATTTGTGAGAATATAGTACAGTAAAGACAGTATATTCTACTATTGCTGGTGTACAAATATTTCTTACTAAATTATCTATTATCTAAAATAAGTACACATTTTTTTATTAAATTACAACATATTAAAAGATTTTTCATTTATGAATTCCTTTGTTGAATAATAACATTTATAAATTAATAATGCAAATATTCTGTTTTTAAACAATTTTAAATTTAATTTTGTTATACAGGTTGGCAATCTTAATATATATAAATCTCGTGTCACAATGTTTGTCCTCAATGGACTCCTAAACCACTTAACCGATTATAATAAAATTCGCACACCATGTGCAGTTCGATCCAACTTGAGAGATAGGATAGTTTAAATCTCAAATTATAGTCGCGTGCGAAGCCGGGACGGACCGCTAGTTTATTATAAATTCTGATTGCCATGCAAAAATAATTGCTACTGTGCAGGTTTGTACGTCTCATTGTCTCGTGCAATAGTCTCATTGTCTATTGGTCGCAAGTGAGGCTGCTGGGAGTGAGGTCCTGGGTTCGATTCCCGTGTCAAATAAAGTGGTATTAGGGTTTTTGTTAAGAAATTTTCAATAGCAACTTGTAGTATTGCCTCATATTTGTCAATAGGCTCAGGGTCATAGTAATTAATAACGCTGTCAGTAAAATTGAATCCGATCTAGCCAGTCCCTTGCTGTTCTCACACCAGCGACGCCCTAAGGCGAGGCCCGTACCCCGCAGGGATACCCTTAGCGTGTTGTCGCTGAGTTTATCCGGTGAATACCCTGGCTGGGGGCCTTGATTTTCTTAATGAGACCACAGAAAAGCCCGGTTAAGCACAACGTCCTAGGTAGACCAGCGAAATGGCCTAAACAAATGAAGTCGGTAAAAAAAAACGGTATTATTTAGATGTATAAGCATAAATCTACCTATCCATTCGATGAGTACAAGCGTGATGCTGTGTACGTATGTATCTAATACATTTGTGAATATCTCTGCATGTAATCTGTGTTTTGTGGACCTACATAGCCCACAAAGGTGCGTCGTGCAGTCACACCTGCTATCGATCGCACCTGCGTTGCCATGACAACACCCCTCCCACCCGGGCTCCACCGCCAGCGGGAAGCGGCGGATCACAAGCAGTATTAAACCAAAATTTGTATTAATGTTTCGCAAATTATGTAAATCTATATCGTGTCCTGTAAAGTCAAAATATTTATTTTTATTAGACCATTTGAAGGCCCTTGTGAATTGTCTGAAGTTCTCTTATATATAATATAATATAATAATCTTTTTATTATTAAGCAAGATTCGAACCTGCGCCTCGCGGTCAGAGCGCCTGGAGCATTTATCCGGGAGGCGCAGTTTCGAATCCTGCTCACCACCGTATTATTTTTCCGTCATGATATAATTTATTTTTTGTCATTACTATCCTGAGGTCAAGCATTTTATACATACGGTGAGGAGACCACCCATCCGCAGTCTAACTGTACCAGGGTTGCTTAACCCCAACCGTGTGACGGATTATGAACGTAGCAAAAAATTGTAAATGTTACGTCTCTTGTGTTTTATTCATTTAACAATTTGAAGTGCCCGGTTATCGAATGAAAATCTATTATAATGGTACGGGTGGTACCTGAAAGTCTGACAACTAGTCTTGTTACGAGATATCGGGTTAGTAACTAGTTTGGGTTACATAGCAGTCTTTATGATAGTAGTCATGCAATTACCTGCGCACCGTGCATTTTTTTATTTGATGATGCACCGTGGGTGAGGTGGGGGGCGATACACGTGTAGAGTAGTCGGTGGTTGTTGCAATTTTTCATCGCTTAGAGGCGGGTGGTGCACAGGTAATTGCAAGACTACCCTCAATATTGTGGAAGTAGCTAGATATTGTATTTATTTGCATCCACAGTAGCGGTCACTCTATGTAAAATACATATATTATTAAGCTGCCTTTGGTTACACATTGAAAGGCCAGATTTTTTTTTTTTTTCTAAAGTGCCCGCCACCCGTTTCACCTCTCACTTACCCACGGGGGCAGACAGACACGCATCACATGAGATACATAATTAGGTTCCGCGCGCGCCCGGCCGCCGGACATTTTTTATTGTATTAAAGCACTTCACCTATGGGGAGAGGGTTGCCTGTTGGACCCTAATGAAGTGAGTGTCGTCTTAAAAGCCTTTTTTTACTGAGGCGAACAGCATAGCTAGATTAGATAAACTTTAACTATGATATATTTAGGAGATTTTTATCACGTTCGCTTACATAGCCTACCATTGCTATTCCTCTCGGTAGGGAACTTGTATATTTACAGCTTATTTGAAAATGTAAGTAATGTAATGGCGTTTTTTGGCATATTCCGACTTATGACAAACATGAATAAAATAATAATTAAAAATAATTATAAAGAGTTACACGATTCAACCAGAACAAGATTTAGACAAATTAAGAGTTACAAATACATTTTTCAAATACATTAACGCATGCGTAACGATCTATAAAATTAAAAAAGAATGTGAATAAAAAAATATAAACCTGCGCCGACCGGATTAATACTCCAAGCGCTCTGACCACTAAGCCATCTCTTCACTTCTGCTCACTACTCCGAATTCTTCTTCCACATTTTAACACGTCTTTTGGTGACGTCATCGCTATCTATTCATATATATAATGAATATCTATTCATCTATAGGTGACTGTACTGACACGACTAACTTTACAATTAATACAATGTCGTACCTGACAGATACGTTTATCTTAACAAATACAAATGTATATGGTCTGAATAGATAGCAATGACGTCACCAACCATACCGTACAACAATGTATGGAAAATTGAAAACTATTATCAATAGTCGTTAGTTGGGTAATTACCCCGCCGATCAGGCATTGGTCCGATACCATCTGAACAATCGTTTGACAAATAATTACTAAATACTTCATATATTGAGTAAATTAGAGTACACTTCACTGGCACGACATTCTACAATCAAGGGTTATAGTGTGTCCGCTCAATAGTGGCGGTAAAAACAAATGACATTGTGTGAATTTTATTTTTTATCAGGGTCACCAAAACCCAAATACTCGTAAGTAATCCTGTTTTACGACATAATATCACGGGTAGTTAGGAGAACATTATCACGTATGTCAAGGGTCGCGGGTTCAAGTCACGTTTGAATGAATGAATTCCTTTATTTGCGATAAGTATAAGTACAATTAAGTTTTATTTATATTATACTGATAAATCCTTAACACTTAGTCATAGTGGTGACATGCAAATATTATGTTGTATCTATTTTTTTTTATTATTACTTGACACAATTAATATGATAACATTAATAGTACATTATAAATTTTATAAGTTTACATACATTAATATATTATAAATTTGGCATTAATAATTTTTCTATACAGTATTATTGGATATCAATTAATTAATTATATTATTTTATAGATAGCAAGTCAGTTACTGAATAAAATTGTTTTATACTCAACAAAGCTTTCAAACTCTTAATAAATCTCTGGAAGGGTAGATCTTTAATATCGCTGGGTAGAGCATTAAATACGCGTCCACACATTACGAAGCTAATGACGATTAAATAATGTTGTCTATGGTATTTTTGGCAACACAATTCTATTAGTTTGAGCCTTTTATTTTTAAATATTCCTTAAAATAATTAAATTTTTAGTATAATATACTCCTGACCGTATTTCGGTCACGGCGGCCTATCTTCACGGAGACAAGCCAAGTACGCAGGAGATATTATAGTGCACAAGTGTATACTCAAACACAGGTCCAGTTCCTCTTCCTTCACTCTCATATTCCGATGGGACGGCAATCCGACACGACCGGACAGAGATCAGTCGCAGGACCGACGGATTTACGAGCTCTCCGAAGCACGGTGGTATTACACCACCAACTTGACTGAGAATGTCCTCACAGAAAAACCCAATAATACTTTGCCCGACCTGGGGATCGAACCTAGGACCTCACGCTCAGCAGCCGCGCTTGCGACCACTAGACCAACGAGTCAGTCGAATCAATAAAGTCAAAAGTAAATGTAGTATAGGCATTACGTACGTACATTTTCATTGGTGAATTGAATGTAACATGGCAGAAAATATGTTGAATCCGTTATTTATTTATTAATTGAGAATAAAATGAATAAAACTAACAACATAAAATTAAAGGCTAATACTTCATCATTAGAATGGCCTTAATCGCCGCTCGTGCCACTATTCCAGTGGTTAGACTATACCGATAAGTGTGTCTTTAAGGCTATTATTTTGATTATAATCTGTTTTGTTTATTATTTCAGTGGCCCTTTTGAAATCGAAACTCAATATTTATTGCATTCTACAGTGCAATTTACATGGTAAATTTTACAATGTCCTTATTAAATTGATTTTTCAGTTAGGAAATTCTCAGGCCCCGGTTGATGGCAATAGGCTACAAATTATATTAAACTGAATTAGTAGGTACGGAGAGTCGATTCTGGCATGAATGAGATACTGGGATTGCCTATGGACTTGTTTAGGGTCAGAGCGCATGAGAGATTTGTGCCTACAAACACAACCATGATTCGAAAAATCTTCGTAGCCTGCCAAAATTTATTTAGTTATTATATTAAATGGAAAGAATATGGTCGTGAGCAGGGTTCGAACCTGCGCCTCCCGGATAAGCCACCAAGCCATCTCGACTTCTGCTCACCACCGTGCATTCTCTAAGCATGCGTTAAAGCTTTTCAAAGATTTATTTTTAAAAAAATAGGATAATTATGGCGTACTTTTTTGGAATGCGATCTTTTTTTCGATTTATTGTGGTTTTTACGTGTCAGAAATTCCACTATAATCGAAAGTAGCTATTTTATAACAATAAACAAGTTTAAAATATGATAGAAGTGACGCAAATTATATGAAGGTACGTCTTTATTTCTGGATTGATGACACAAAACTCTGTGAGTTTATTGATTTTTTTCGCGTTTTCCTTTCACACCGTAAGTTAAAACACGAGCCTCGTGGGAAGCGACATCTGGTGGCGGGAGTACGTACCTGTTACAAAAGAGGGAGATCATTTAAAAGGCAAAATAAACTTGCTAAGTAGATGTTGGGGGTATGACTTGTAAACTGTCACTGGATTTAAAAAGCATAGGACAAAGATCATCAATTAAATATATAAGAACGAAAAGGAAATATACAATATTTTGGTTCGGCTTGGTCGCCGCAGTAGTCGCAAGACTGTGTCCGGTTTGTCGCCCATCTCATTCTCGTACGGAACAAATAATAGTACACAGATAAATCTTCGTCAATGTATAGTTTCTTTTTGTGGATAAAGAATACGGTCGTAAGCAGGATTTGAACCTGCACCTCCTGGATAAATACTCCAGGCGCTCTGACTGCTAAGCCATATCGATCTCTGCTCACTATCGCGAATTCGTCTTCCAAATTAATGCTAAACACATAATGTGTGTGGTCCGGGTAGTCTGGCGCATGGATAACATTTGGTGTGACATAGCTAGATAGAAGGAGACGGCGTCGGTGGCGGTTGCCACCAACAACAGCATTCCAAATTAAGGTTGACGTCAGGTAGGCAGCCTGTATTTCAAAAACAATTAGAAAGTGGAAGAGGAATACATGCTGCACCGACCCCAAATAAATTGGGGATAGGGGCAGGGGGATGATGATGTTCCAATATGAAAGAATTGTTCAATTACAAAAACAACAATTACAATTAACTTAGAAATTACATTACTTTGACAAAGGAAGATCAAAGTTTTTTTTTATATATATTTAAATACGTTGCCCCACACCAGGAATTTCTTCCTGTATCGCGGGTGCGTTTACAGACATATAATCAGACCCAGACCCGGAGCAATTATCTATAGATAGTACAAATTTTTGCTCCGTGCAGGACTCGAACCTGCGACACGCAGCGCAGCAGTCGGTCTCTCGACCACTGCGCCTATCGCGCTGTCAATCATAAACAGGGTACCACACATATGATGATGCACTAACACATAAAAGAAAATAAATAAAATTAGACCCCATGGGAAGCGACACCTGGCGGCGAGGAATATTAATGAAATACAACCCCCTGTCACAGGGATGATTGTCATTGTAAACAGAGTGTGTAATATATTTTACCCCGGTTTTGTTCAAATCTACTCCCGACCGAATATGTGGTCATGGCGACTATAACTTCAAAACGCCTGAACCGATTTAGATGTATGGGGTATCGTCAGAATCCTTGCATTTCTCAAGTACCATAGGCTAGTAAGATTAAAAGTATTTTTGTATAATAACTTTCGTGAGATACAGTCATATTCATTATTGTTCAACGATTATTACTTACTTGCATTTTTGGGATTGCCCGACTAGTTTCGAACTCGAACGGAGCCCTTATAAATCAGCTGAGGCCGCGGCTATGTCGCGAGTCAAACTTGATGTCAAGTTTATAGCTCATGAATAAGGGTTCCGTTCGAGTTCGGAACTAGTCGGGCAATCCTGAAGAATGTGTGTGAGTAATAACCGTTAAACAATAATTAACCCAAAAATTTAATAATTTAAAATAAAAACACGCCTTTCATTTGTGAACTAAAAAGTGAAAGTCAAGGGCAGTCGGGGGACCTATAAGAAAAGATTTCACAGTACTGCCCCCGGCTGCGATGAAAATTCTTTACAAACAGGCGTGATTTTAATGATTTTTTTTCTCTTTGTAAGTTAACGTTTTTTAAATAACCCGCAGGCCACCTGTACCTGTTTTAATGTTGCCATTTGTACGTTTAGTAACTGGTAGAATATGCACTGACCTCCATTGCCAGCCGCGATCGATAAGCCAGTGTCCGAGTGTCCGGTCACAAAATACGACTCGCCACGAATAAATTGTACGAACGGGTGAAATGTTGCTTGAAATGTAGGAACTCATTCGAAAAGTAATTTGTAGGGTATTTGCTAGATATTTTTCTTTTTATCTTCAACTGATCCACGAAGGGGTAGACAGAGATCTAATGCTGTGCGTACACATTACACCGGGTCCGATAAGAGATGCATATTGCCAAATTCAACCAATCATAATTTCAAATGCCGGGCCGTTTCCTTCGGCAAGGAACTTCTTAATTGGAAATCCCAACTGCCTCGTTGGTCTAGTGGTCCCAAGCGCGACTGCTGAGCATGAGGTCTCGGGTTCGATTCCCGGGTCGGGAAAAGTGTTATTGAGTTTTCCCGTTAGGAATTTCTCAGTAGCAGCTCGGAGTTTGGAATTGTGCCCGGTAGATGGCAATAGGCTCACCACCTATTACATGGGACTTAATAACAGCATTGGTGAAATGTGGGTGTACAACTGTGTACACCTCTGCCTACCCCTTCGGGGAATACAGGCGTGATGCTATGTTATGTTATGTTAAATCCCAATTATAATGCCCGACCCGGGAATCGAATCCTTCATCTCAACAGCCGTTCTAGCAAGCATAACACTAATGAGGCAGAGGTTTGAAACTAATGTCTAGTGAATCCCAAATTTCTGGTTGAAAAAGTTTTTAAGGATTTTCTGTTGAGAAATTTTTAGCAGCAGCTCAAAGTTGACACAAAATTACATAACACAGTTGTACACCCACATTTCACCAATTCTGTTATGAAGGCCCATGTAATAGGTGGCGAGCCTATTGCCGTGTACCAGGCACAATTCCAAACTCCGGGGTGCTATCGAAAATTTCCTTATATTTAGAAAAACCCAATAACACTTTACTCGACCCGGGCATCGAACTCAGGACCTCAAGCTCAGCAGTCGCGCTTGGGACCACTAGACCAACGAGGCAGTTGACACAATTAATGCGAATTCTTAGTTGAATAGCCTAATTAGATTTTTTATCTGTTGTTATTTTGTTATTTGCCTACCGACCCTTTTTGTGGTTATCCCGAGGCGGGATACAAATAAGGGGTCAAACCAATTTATGGACTGCGTATCTCACTGATAGCGTGACTTATACCCTTAGCTTTCTGTATATCACTCTTGTATTATATTCTGGTAGATATTTTATTGCTCGCCCGAATCCGTACCGTCGCGCGCCGGTCGCATTTACTAATAGGTATTACTATATTATTATATACTATATATATTTACTAATAGGTCTTTGATATTTATGTATAATACAGGCTTACTCTTGAAAATAATTCCGCTCGATTGACATTGGAAATATGTTACTACTTTTTAAAGGCCAAAATGTCTAAAAGATTTATTATAGATTCGGGATAATATGAAGACAACATGCTTTAAAATTGAGGCAACTGTAATGTAGGTAAATTTATATTAAAATTACGCGTTGTTTTAAGGCGTCTATTTAATATTGGAATTGTATTGGAATTGGTATTAGTTTCAAGAGTAACCCCACTGTAGGCTAAAAATATAGCTTAAAATCAAGCTGAAAACTATTAAGATACGAATAAGATCGGCTCGATTGACATTAGAAATATGTCAGTTCGTACTTTCGAATGCAAAAATATTTATTATTATATGATTCTACTAAGCAAACATGCTTTAAATTGAGAAAACTGTGATATATGCAAAATTATTTTAATAAGTATTCATTACGTAATGTTTTTAGGAATTGATATAACGTTGGAATGGACAAATAATATATGCCTATACGAGTACAGATAAATCTTTGGAAAGCATTAGCGCAAGCTTAGCGAAAATTGCGAAGTTCTAAAGTTATAATTTCAAATGGAAAAAGAATACGGTCGTGAGCAGGATTCGAACCTGCGCCTCCCGGAAAGATACTGCCTACCTATCTATCTGGGAAGTGCAGGTTCGAATCCTGCTCACGACCGTATTCTTCTTCGAATCTCATTATTCCTGTATAAATTTTTTGTTAATATTATTTCAAGTGATAATTTTACACTTGAAATAATATTAACAAAAAATTTATACAGGAATAATTAGATTTTATTTATAATATATTGATTTAAAATAACAATTTGAAATATCCAATTAATAATTGACATATTAATATCACGCAACGACTCATAAGAGCCGAACTAAAAGAAAAATAGCGTGTGAAACAGAGTACAGCATAAATTAATTTTTTTTCTTGTATGAAAACGTATGACACGTCAACTAAAAAATGTATGGTTTACAGATCTACTTACAATATCAAAAGCCCTAGAAACAGGTACCCTAATGACATGTCAGTCTAATTTACTGCCCCGTCAGCTTTGCGACGAAGCGATCCGTCTCCCCTGACATCGAGGACGATTTATTGACGCCGCAGAAACGATGCCTGGAGGATTTGTCACCGGGTCTTGTAGACCTCAGAATATTCAGTTTTATTACCAGTCAATGAAGATAAATTGGTTTGACGAAATAGGGATATCTATTGTCATTATTGTGATTATGAAGACGAGATATTACTCATAATTGTTACTAAATTAGAGCCTGATTTATATAAAATATATCATCACGCCTATGTCCCTGGATGGGTTAATAACAGTATAGGAATTTGCCTCGTTGGTCTAGTGGTCGCAAGCGCGGCTGCTGAGCGTGAGGTCCTGGGTTCGATTCCCAGGTTGGGCAGTGTTATTGGGTTTTCTTATTGGGAAATTCTCAGTAGCAGCGCAGAGTCAGGAAGTTGGTAGTGTGACACCCCCGTGCTTCGGAGAGCACGTAAAGCCGTCGGTCCTGCGCCTGGTCTCTCTCCGGTCGTGTCGGATTGCCGTCCCATTGGAATATGAGAGTGAAGGAAGAGGGAGTGCACCTGTGTTTGCGCATACACATGTGTACTATAATATCTCCTGCGTACTTGGCTAATCTCCATTGAGATAGGCCGCCGTGACCGCAATACGGTCGGGAGGAGTATATATTATTATTACTATTAACAGTATTCATTAAACGTGTGTACAACTGTGTTCACCTCTGCCAACCCCCTCAGGAAGTACAGGCGTGATGCTATGTTACGTTCTCAATATTTTCAACCAAAAGATGGTAAAAGCTTTTGTTACTCAAGGCGGTCACGATACTAAACAACTAATCTAAAGGTCCGGTACGTTACAAATGGGGTGACCTTTTACCATACAGACGACAAGGGGAGGTTAATTAATCACCAGTGATATATTGACACGACTAATGGATTTGAATTTTGTAACAAATATGTTATATTCGTGTGGTTTATATCAGTGTCCGCAAAGTGTGTGCCGCGGCACTCGTCATCATTAGTTATTGTGGCTCGGAAAAATAAGGTTATGTCTTAAATTTAAATAGACAGATGGAAGAAAAAAACCTACTTAAACAGCCGCAACGAGCGAGGTGTTTTGGACCAATTTTGCACCGCTAATGCATAATTCACCGTGAGAGAGCCATGCTTCGGCACGAATGGGCCGGCTTGACCGGAGTGATACCACGACCTCACAGAAAACCGGCGTGAAACAACGCTTGCGTTGTGTTTCGCCGAGTGAGTGAGGGTGCCGGAGGCCCAAACCCTTTAAAAGGCCGGCAACGCACTTGCGACTCCTCTGGGGTTGCGGGTGTCCATGGGTGGCGGTAATCGCTTACCATCAGGCGAGCCGTCTGCTCGGTTGCCCCCTATTCCATAAAAAAAAAACAAGCTCATGTTTCGCATTAAATACTTTTTCATATAGTCATACATATTGGTATTTTGATTACAATTATATTTTATAAAAGTTGATATTTCATTATGGGTGACTCCAAAATTTTTTGGTTTCCTAAATGTACCTTGAACACAAAAAGTTTGCGGAACACTGCTTTATATTAATAAAAATATCTAAATCTGCCTAGCCTTTTCCCAATTACATTGGGGTAGGCTTCAGTCAAACCGGATGCAGCTTAATACCAGTATTTTACATGGAGCGACTGCCTATCTGACCTCCACAACCCAGTTACTGGGTAACACGATATCTCGTGGTATGACTGGTTGTCAGACTTTCAGGCCTCTGACTACCCGTAACGGCTATCATAGATCTTAATTTGATAACGGCTTAACGTGCTCTCCGAGGCACGGAGGGTGAGGAGACTCGGTATGAAACGATGTTCACCCATCCACCGACCGACCGCGGCAAGCGCAGCTTAACCTCGATCGATCACTCTGTGCGGTTACTTAGCCACGAGCCCCTCCCTATATTAATAAAAACATTAATAGAAAATTACGATTTGTTAAATATCTGGGAGGGTAGGTTGTACTGCTGCAAAGATTATTAAACACAGGTAAATGAGATATTTATTTTGAGATAATCGTTGAAATCAGGTTAGTAAGTAGGTTCGTGATTAGAATACGTTTATACTCTTAGAACTCAATCCAGATGCTCTAGTAACTGCCTATCATGGGTTAGTGGCATTATCAATATTGCGCTATGGCATTATATTCTGGGGCAACTCGATTGACAAACAGATTGCATTTAAGACCCAAAAGCGTTGTATCCGGGCTATGTTTAATATAAAATCGATGGATAGCTGCAGACCTTTCTTTTTATAATATAAATTGCTAACTTTACCCTCACTTTATATCCTTGTAGCAGTTATGTTTTTTAAATTAAATCCTGGTTTGTTTCCACGACTGTCTAACATGATGACTGTTATTCGAAATACGTCTATTTTTGACAATAGCAAACTGCGCCTGCACACTGCGATAACCGCGCTCAAATGCGAAAAATAATTATTTGCATGGCCCCAATCATCTATAATAAAATACAAAAATACTA
Source organism: Xylocampa areola (assembly GCA_935421205.1). NCBI lineage: Eukaryota > Metazoa > Arthropoda > Insecta > Lepidoptera > Noctuidae > Xylocampa > Xylocampa areola. The sequence continues at coordinate 18,966,749 of OW285212.1, read as the reverse complement.
CAAAGATTTAAACACCAACATGCTGAAAAAAGATGCTAAGTTTAATATCAGAAAAATGATATTATTTATTTATTTAATACTTTATGTACACACATATACAAAATTAAAAAATTGATGTTAGGAATTAAGAGAACAAAGGCCAGCTTATTTCTAAAAGAAATCTCTTCCAGCAGACCTGCGAGAGGAGAAATTGAAATGAAAGTAGTGTAGACACAGTGTGTAGACGAATAAATGAACTACTTAGACATAACAGCCAGGAAAAAAAGGAAGATAAACATACATAAATAAACATAAGAACATATACTTAAACATACATACTATACTATACTGATATATAATACATACATGCATACTAGAATAACTATGTGGAGGAGATGTAATGCTCCTTCACTCGCTTCTTGAATGATGCAATAGTTTCCTCGGCCACACCGTCGCTTACCATCAGGCGAGTTGGTGGCCAAAAGTAGATCTACCTTAGATAAAAAAAAACTTCTTTATATTTAAGCTTTCCTGAAATTAATGGACAGAAGTTACCTTAAACGAAATACATTTAGAGGAAACTAAACCATCTAAACTACCACTATACATCCTCGATACTGCCGATCACGTACACACTTGGTCGTAAACCCTCGCGAGCAGCTGCGTCCCTCAGCGGATATTGCCACTAACTCTTAATATAACCAACTGACCCCTCCCCCCATCCCTGCGTAAGGAACTGCGCAACTGGCAAATATTTAGATTAATTTAACGTATTTAAAGTTAAAAAAAATATGGAATAGAAAATACGGTCGTGAGCAGGATTCGAACCCGCACAATAAATACATAAGTGTACTGCCCAACTAAGCCGTCTCGACCTCTACTCACTACCCCGAATTCTTCTTCCACATTTTAATACGGCTTTGGTGACGTCATCGATATATATTCTTATGTCCCTATAAATGTGGAAAACGACAGATAAATCTTTGAAAAGCATTAACGCATGCTTAACGAACTTACCAGTAATACATTTTGTGGAAAAAGAATACGGTCGCGAGCAGGATTCGATAAATACTCCTTTAAGCCATCTCGACCTCTTTCCTTTAACGTATAAAAGGCATTTACCCACCAATAGAACACTACAACAGACATCATAATTAAATCCACTAGGTTTCAGCAAACACAATATATCGTACATACATTTCTTGTACTTCGGCTATCGCACATACTCGGACATACAGGGAAACACGATAAGCATGGCCTTGAAGAAATAAGAAGAATGGAATTACGGATGTAGATTTGCAAAACAAGCGAGATTTTTCGTAAAACATAAGTTCCTCCTCTTGACTTAACTGATATTGTTAGCTGGCATATTATATTTAGTACTAGTAGAGTGTTGTGGTGGCAGAGTCGTCACAGGCCCACTTCTTTAGTCACAGGTTATCAGTTCAAGCCTCCTATGTATCTATCAATCAATCCGTGTGACTTTTTCAACGTCTTATGTTCTTTTGTGAGGAAACTAAGCTTTGAAAGTCTGAAATCGCCAACCTGCAGTGAGCTAGCGTGGTGGTCAATGCTCGTGCCTTCTATATAAGAAAAGGCCCTTGCCCTAGGATGTTAAATTATAATTTAAACAAACCACACTTCGTTACTGGAATTATAGAAATAGGAGTTCATTATGACAGATATTAAATATAAATTAATTGATAGCTATGAGATAAGTTAGGTTAATTTTAAATCTAACATTGTTTTTTTTATTTTTATTTTCCAAATAAAAAACGGCCTGGACATTTTTACAACATTCAAAACATTTAGTGCCTTCTAAAAATTATATAATGCTACAGATAACATAGAGAGATACGCCTGTATCCCCGAAGGGGTACGCAGAGGGAGTATTGTTATACACCCACATTAAACCGATGCGGTTATTATATAATGCTACAGATAACATAGAGAGATACGCCTGTATCCCCGAAGGGGTACGCAGAGGGAGTATTGTTATACACCCACATTAAACCGATGCGGTTATTATATAATGCTACAGATAACATAGAGAGATACGCCTGTATCCCCGAAGGGGTACGCAGAGGGAGTATTGTTATACACCCACATTAAACCGATGCGGTTATTATATAATGCTACAGATAACATAGAGAGATACGCCTGTATCCCCGAAGGGGTACGCAGAGGGAGTATTGTTATACACCCACATTAAACCGATGCGGTTATTATATAATGCTACAGATAACATAGAGAGATACGCCTGTATCCCCGAAGGGGTACGCAGAGGGAGTATTGTTATACACCCACATTAAACCGATGCGGTTATTATATAATGCTACAGATAACATAGAGAGATACGCCTGTATCCCCGAAGGGGTACGCAGAGGGAGTATTGTTATACACCCACATTAAACCGATGCGGTTATTATATAATGCTACAGATAACATAGAGAGATACGCCTGTATCCCCGAAGGGGTACGCAGAGGGAGTATTGTTATACACCCACATTAAACCGATGCGGTTATTATATAATGCTACAGATAACATAGAGAGATACGCCTGTATCCCCGAAGGGGTACGCAGAGGGAGTATTGTTATACACCCACATTAAACCGATGCGGTTATTATATAATGCTACAGATAACATAGAGAGATACGCCTGTATCCCCGAAGGGGTACGCAGAGGGAGTATTGTTATACACCCACATTAAACCGATGCGGTTATTATATAATGCTACAGATAACATAGAGAGATACGCCTGTATCCCCGAAGGGGTACGCAGAGGGAGTATTGTTATACACCCACATTAAACCGATGCGGTTATTATATAATGCTACAGATAACATAGAGAGATACGCCTGTATCCCCGAAGGGGTACGCAGAGGGAGTATTGTTATACACCCACATTAAACCGATGCGGTTATTATATAATGCTACAGATAACATAGAGAGATACGCCTGTATCCCCGAAGGGGTACGCAGAGGGAGTATTGTTATACACCCACATTAAACCGATGCGGTTATTATATAATGCTACAGATAACATAGAGAGATACGCCTGTATCCCCGAAGGGGTACGCAGAGGGAGTATTGTTATACACCCACATTAAACCGATGCGGTTATTATATAATGCTACAGATAACATAGAGAGATACGCCTGTATCCCCGAAGGGGTACGCAGAGGGAGTATTGTTATACACCCACATTAAACCGATGCGGTTATTATATAATGCTACAGATAACATAGAGAGATACGCCTGTATCCCCGAAGGGGTACGCAGAGGGAGTATTGTTATACACCCACATTAAACCGATGCGGTTATTATATAATGCTACAGATAACATAGAGAGATACGCCTGTATCCCCGAAGGGGTACGCAGAGGGAGTATTGTTATACACCCACATTAAACCGATGCGGTTATTAAGTCCCATGTAGTAAGCTTATTGCCATCTATTTCCGGTTCCAAACTTAATTTCATTTACTTTGCCCGACTCGGGAATCAAACTCAAGGCCTTGCGCCTGCGAACAATGGACCAGCGAGGCAATAAAAAATTTGTGTTTTTATAAACATTGACCACGCATTAATAATCCGACCAAAATATAAATATAAAAAGGGACTAATGTCTGTACAAATAATTATTAAATTATTATGATTTAACTCTTCGAATGGGACAAGTTTAAAATTATACTTCATAAAAATAAAAATCTATTATTCTATAGATCACTACATATTATACTTTGCAGCGTTCGTGGTGAGTCCTCCTGCGACCACGAACGCTGCAAACTGTTCAAAACGTCAGGAAAAACCAATAATACACGCGATTAATCCGGTTATAAGTTGTTTTATTATAAAAATCTATTGTGTATGTTAATTGCCAACCGAAATGGATGAAAACTTAGCAAATATTACGGCCCGTTGTGTTCATACGCTAGATATTCGAGAGCAGGTACAAGCCTATTATCTTGTTTATACGCCACGTGTATCAGAGCTGGTGTAAGGGTTTGTTCTTGTTCCAGCATGGGGCGAGTCTCTGCTGTCCCTGCCGAAGCGCTGGCTCAGCACTCAGGTGTATGGGTCAGACGACGAGGAGTTCCAGGTATGATCACTAGTTTACTATAAAGACTATTAGCTATGATGAAGGGAGGACTCTTTAGGGACAGTCTATCATTAAACATAACATAACATAGCATGACGCCTGTATTTCGCGAAGGGGAACGCAGAGTTGTACACAATTGTACACCCACATTTCAGCAATACTGTTATTAAGTCCCATGTTATCGGTGGTGAGCCATCAACCGGGCACATTTCCAAACTCCGGGCTGCTAATGAGAATGTGCTAACAGAGAAACTCAAATAACACTTTGCCCGACCTGGGAATCGACTCCGAGTCCCCCTGCCCAGCAGTACTTAGTCATTAAACATTTGATAAAAATGTACTTCTATTAATATAATCAATTATCTTTCAGAATGTCCAGCTGCCGAAACTGCCGGTTCCGGAGCTGGAGTCGACTATGGAGAGCTACCTGGAGTTCGCCTCCGTGGTGGTGAGCCAGCAGGCCTTGGAGCACTCGCGTGGCCTGGTGCGTGGGTTCATGGAGGAGCTTGGCCCGCGCCTCCAGGAAATGCTTGTGGATAGGCAGAAGGAGATGGAAAACTGGGTATGTACAATACAATTACTCTCACACTGTTGGAATATACTCATACCAAAAAAAAATATGCGCATTAAACACCCCACCAACTCACTGCGAGTTGGTGATGTCAAACCATTAGTCCAAGTTTATTCAATACTCGACCTGAGAGATATGTTTTGAAATTATTGGTGGCTAATTATTGGCGCCTGAAAAATAATTATTAATTCATGTTGGACGATTTTAATAGGTTATTTCATAAAAATATAATGATAATATGAAGGAAAGCAATATTCTAACTTCAATGGAAAAGTCATACCTAAAACGTGCTTCACTACCTAACAATAACATTGCATTGTGTTCAAAGATAACAAAAACCAAGCTATGGGTACAAGGTACTCTATTTTAAAGCTAAGAAACTACCATAAAACGTAGCTACACTGAAACTATTCCCAGTTTCTATAACTGATAGATACTTTGATACACATTAAAACCTATTAATATCCAATATTTCTCAGACATAGAGAGTGGCAGCAAATAAAACATGAAACACACCAATATGCTTATCGGAGCGATTAACGTTTTCCTCCATAACCCAAAACATCGTTACGTGAACGTTATTGTTCTTAACACTCGGCCTCGTTCAGCCCCTCCAACATGAAGCCTCTACAACTACCTACTTAAAATGAAAATCAAAACTATAATTCTCCTGTGCCTCATAACTCAAGTGCTTCAAAATAATGGATTGGTGCAACTTAAAAACTCTTTAGCAACTAGTGACAGTCCTTTGTTGATGAAGATTCTACAGTCTGTAGATGCCGCGACCAGTGACGAACATTTACTCGAAGTAACGCTAAAACTATTAACAAGTCTTTGTGTTTGCATGCGTGAAACTTTGAAAGCCAAAGAAGATAAGTTCAACATTGACAACAATGATATTGAGCCCAAGGATTCAAGTGCAACCGATGGTAAAGTACTCGACCTTTATAGAAAAATATATAATAACACATGCTTCAATCTAAGACAAGAGTTAACGAATCGTACTCATAAATCTATCATCGACGAAGAGACTGCGTTTTTGAATCATACTAACTGTGGTAAAGAAGGCAATAAAACTTTAAATATATCCGACGCTAGAGAAAAACCGCCGCCTGTGAAGAACTTCATACCATCTAAATTGGAACATGTATTATTTAAAGCACTCATAGAAACAAAAGATTTCCACAAGTACAGAATCAAAAGGTACAATCTATTTGGTAAAGGTAAACCTCAGACAAAGAGTACTTTACAACATAGCATTATAGTCATACTGACTTTACATCCTGATGCACAAGAATTATCTTTAAGAAAATATAATATTGCTGAAGAAGACTTTAATAAAACAGTTCATACGAAATCTCCTATTGACATAGATATAATAGATACCAAGCATGATCAAAAATACGATGAAAACGAAACACTCAAGAATCGGGAATCATTGTCAGATTGTAACTTACAATCTCTTTACAATTTCTTGGCAGAAAGTGAAAGAACGAATCTCACTAAGGTATTTAAATTTCTTCGTAAACGTGATACTATTAAAATATATATAGAAGTGAATATAGGACAAAACCATATAGATTATATTAATACTTGTTGCGATAATAGTACGATAAATCCGCAGTGCAATAAAGACTTCACAAATAATTTCAACACACATGGAAACCTCGATAAGACTAAAAGCAACAGTTCTCATCCAAAACCTTATCGAAATTATAGAAATACTATTACAAAGATTAAAAACTTAGTAAAACTTTATGAGAATAAATTAAATGACACCAGTAAAACGAATACTAACCTCTCTGCCACGCAAGCAAACGAAAATAAAGAAATGAGCGCTTATCAGCCCAATCTAGAGTTTACAACAATACAAAGTGGTTTCAACGTTGATCAAATAAATAACGAAGAAAATTACATTTACAATATGGTGTCAAATTCTAATGACCCCTCACAATTAGGCGAAGTAACTCAAGCTATTATATTGCTCAATAATTTTGTGTCTAGACAACCTATAAAAAAAGATTTACAATCTGATCAAGCTGAAAAAACTGATCTTAATCAGAGCTCTTTTGAAAAGCCATGGGACACTTCTGTCTCAAAAGAAGAATTCTTGCAACGCAAACAAATAACACCGACGTACCCAATGAAGACAAATACTGTAGTGAATATAATGCAGCCATATAAATCGACAAATAAAACAACGAATGATTATAACCAAGAGAAAACACTTAAAATATTTAAGGAAACACTAGGTATCACGTTACCGATGTCACCAATAACAGTAAATCATAAAAAAAACCTACGGCAGCCAACAACATTGAAAATGAATATGGAAAATTTTGTCAACAATACTATGATGATCGATACTGATTCAACAAACATAGGAAGTGAGGTAATTGCCACATTAAATATATATGATTTAACTAAAGCCAAAGAAATACATAGCACAGTGACACCTACAATTGAAAATATCAATAATCCGATAGAGCTCACGCCATTATCAGGAAATATGGGTGGTGAGAACGTAGTGCCTCAAAACGAATACCAGACTAATCAACAAGAACATTTCAATGAATTATTGACAGAGCACGCAAAACATGCAAATACCAAACAAGTAAAAAATTTTGTTACTTTGAAGCCAGTTTTTCCACTTGCATTTAATGACGTACATATTCTAAAATCTTATATTCCAGATAATTCTACGTATGTCCCATTAATTAATATTGAAAATTCACATAAAAGGGATACGGTAAAATTATTTACCACAAAAGACGTTGAAGAAAATTTCAGAAATTCACTTTTAAATGAGATAATATCAACTAGAAATGTAAATGAAATAAGTCAAATTCCTATTGTCAATGAGTTAAAATTTGATGATGTTCGGAAACAAGCAGAAACAAATATGAATATTTACACTATCATTCCACAATCTCCTAAAATTGAACATAAATCGGAATCAGAAAAAAATCACTTATATAATGCAACAATATCGTCGTCGTCATCGTCAGTACTTCCATTCAATTTTATACCACATGCTGAGACCATTGAGGAAGATTTGAAACATATTAATAGCATAATGAAGGTAGAGCCTATTGTTGCTAAACGGATAAATAACTGGACTGAAGAGAGTACTCTGAAAATATCAAAGAAAAAAGAAATAGAAAATAGTATTTCCGAAAAAACCCTTACAGAGGAAATAATTTATAATAATATTGACAATATGCGGCAAATTGCAGCTTATAATGATACGAAACCTGACATATTTGGTAATTTTAGTGTCGAAGTTACCAAAAGTGATATTTATTTTAATTTTAGTGCCGGAACTAACAAGTCCAATATAAGTGTACAACATAATACAAGTGCTCTGATAACCAACTCATCAACAACAGTAAAAACTAAAGAACCTATAGTCATCACAAAAGATACTACTTTATTAGGATATAAAAATAATGGAATAACAACGAGAAAGGATTCACAATTATCTGAAGTAGTTTCATTGGATGAGCTCCATGTAACGTCTGGTACGAATAAAAAAAGACACATACAAGACATAAATACAATTCCTATTATAAATGTCACAGGCATTGGAATAATAACAAAATCAGAGAGTATAACCGTACCTTACGCAATACATAACAACTACCCAGAAGATAAAAAAAATACATCTAATATTGGAAGGAATAGTGACGTATTAGACAAACAAAACAATCAGCTGAAGCAATTGACATCAATAAATAAAAGCACTAAGCCATGCACTAAAATCTTAGGAGAAAATTATTCAACTACGACTTCGTTTACAAACGTATACTCTGGAGAAACGAATACACATCCAATTTCAGAATTTTCGACAGGCGAAAACATTCAAAGCACAGACTATTCCATGCATTTCACGTCGGATTCAGTGGATAGAGAAAGTATTAATACTCCAACTAAAGCTGGTTTTATTGAGAAAGAACATTGGTTGACTAATTATCTCGAAAGACCAGAAACACTAAAATCAGCGAAAATAAATGTAACAAGTCAAAGTCAAAAAATAAAAAGTAACTTCATATTTAAGTCTGGAAGTACAGTTGATGAATACAATAACTTAAAAGCAAGCGTTGAGCTAGAAACTAGGTTTACGAACTCTGCCGTTTTAGCAACTCCTAAAATAGCAGATACTATCTCAATAGGAGATTCAAATACATTTCACAATGATTTTGAAATTACTACCACTAAAGAAACATCTGACTTAGACACGATGTCTGATAATTTGATCAGTGCTATATCATCGAAAAATACATTAAAAATACCAACAAATGCTCCGGAAACATCAGTAAATGAAGTTTTATATATTAGTGCAGACAACGAAAAAGGAATACGAAATAATGGGTCCATGATGACTGATACACCACCAAAAGAGCTTCCAACAATCAAATTGTACTTTACAAATAATAGTAAAAATATTCACAGCAACACAGAACCTATGCCGCCGGAAGTTGTACACGATGTACCAAAAAACCTTTTAAAGTATTCTGTGAGTACAACTTCAGTGCCATATAATTTATCTATAACAAAAATAATGACAGTAAAAAATCCTAAACTGTCATTTATAAACACAACCAAAAAACATATTAATGAGGTAAAGCACAACTTTACGAAAAATGAAACCAAGGCAATCCAAGAAAAAAAAATTGGATCAGTAAATAAAAAACGTACTGATAATTCAATAATGGATTCCACCAAACAAAACCATTCGACAACGGAATTATATAAAAGATTTGAAATAGAAATAACAACTGCATCAAGCATTATTATAGATAATATTCAACAAGGGGAATTATTTCCAATGAATACACCTACGATTGACACAGGGCTAACAATTCAATCAATAACTAATAGTACGATGAAAACTGAGAACACAATCACTACTCCAACAATTTTAAATTATGATCAAGAAAATATTTTAGAAGACGCAACAGAGGATATTTCGAGAAATGGCTTTATATTACCCTTAGCGTATACTGCCACAAAAACTGATAATAATTATATATTTTACAATTCCTCTTTTCCTAATACTCATGAAGGAGAACAGTGGAGCACAGATAACAGTGCAGGAAAAGAATACATTAAAAAAACAACATACACTTTAGATAGACCAAAAACGTCGCATCAAACTACACATGATAATCGAGTTGCAGATTTTAAGGCTGTACCAAAATTAGCCACAACTTATCAGGATAGCACTGAAACAACTCTTGCAAAAGAAATATTACCATATACAAATATACTAAACTATGAAGACAACAAAGATGGTACTCTTCTCTCTGAGCCTGAATACATAATAAATAACACATATTATACCCATATTATGGAATATAATACGCCAATGCCTCCACCAGAAACTTTTTTAAGCATATCAACACATACCCCCTTAGAAACAGGCGTTAACATGACTAATAACGCAAACAAAGAGCAATCTATATTAAACATGGATTCAATACAATATCCAGGAAGCCCTCGTGTTATAACATCTACTGGACAGTATACGGTTATGGAAACTTTACAACCGACTCAGACACGTTTTACTCTTAATGGACCAACCATAACAGCCGAATTTGAAAATGATTTAAACAGATTAAAGTTAAAGGAAACGTCAAAAATAAATAATTTTGAAGACAAATTTGGATTGAGATCTGCACATACTGCGATGAAAATATCTCAAAAACCCCTAGCGCATAACATTTTTAGTAAAAATAATACGAGCAGAAATTCAAGTATCGTAGAAAACCAATTATCATTAGTAACAACGATGTACGAGTCCGTCAAAAAGCAAATTGAAACAGAAAAAAACAATTTTGCACTAGCTAGTGATATCAATAAAACGATAGAGAATCAAGTCACCGACTTCAATGAAAAACCCACTCTCAGTAGTAAATTGTTGGCAGTTAAATTCGACAATTTAGAGAGTTTTTACGTAACTGAAACAACCACACCTTACCTGAAGAAAATTTTAGCAAAAAATATTACTGAAAAAGAAAAATCAAAACGTATTAGGCCGTTTAAGTTAAAAATGAAAACAATAAAGCCCGTTGCATTTGAACTCAACATTCGTGTGGGAGTGGAAGCAAGTAAAAATGGAATCAAGTTTTTAGTATTGGATGAAAAAGAAAAATTAAGCAACAAGAGCGGATTAGCATTACAAAAACCGAAAATAAAGTTAAATGTACCTACAAATATACGTAATAATGCTGTGCAAAAAACATCACCTAATCATTATATTGAAGAACATAATTTAAATTCAGCAAAAGAACTAGAAAATGAGACCAAAATAATGGACATAACATCATTTACTAAAAACTCAGACAACTTTATGACCAATATGAACTTAACTAGGAAGTCAAACGTATTTAACGATAAAAATGTCGATTTAAATAGAATTGCGTCAATCTTGAACAAACTTGGATGGAAACCACCACCAATTATTATTACGGAAACGCCGATGCACACAACTTTGCAACAGACCCAATTGAAAAAAGACAACGTCACAAATCAAAGTAATACAACTATTGCGGAGTCTACGACATCCGGATATAACAACTTAACAAGTTTTAAACACAAAAGTAAGAAACCTGGTGCTCTAACTGAAACTATTGGAATTAATAATCTCAAACAAGTTTATGGAAATCGTCTAAAAACAATAAAAGCAAGTTTGAAAAATAAAAACAATAGAACTGTAAATTTAGCAAACATAATGAAGCAATTATATGAAGAAGTAAAAAATACCTCGTTAAAGAAAAATATTGAACATCACAATAATTCAAAGTTGGATTACATATTATCTGGGTTTAACAATACCTTAGATAAACATAATAATACTGAAAAATTAAAAAATAGGTTAGCTGGAATATTTCGTGCTCAAAACATCAAAACTATTCAAAACCGAAATAAAACAAACAAAACTTTGAAGATAAATAATAAAAAGCTAGCAAATGCAATAAAGAAACTACTCAAGGGAAACAAACTCAACAAACATCAACTACGAAAGTTACATAAAAAATTTAAGAAAAATTTAACACGTTCTCATAAACACCATAAGAACATTGGCTTAAATAAAACACATAACGTTAATATTACCGTGGGAAATGTTACAGCTACCCCACAATTGAATTTTACTCACATGCAAGTTCAATCTCCTACGGTTAAAATTATAGAAATGACCACACTGGATCCGGTTAAAAAAAAAGCTAAACAAAAAATTGTTTTGTTAGAATTTAATTCAACTCAAGCGCTTACAGTGCAAATAGACAAACCGATGATGGTGCAAGAAATGTTAAACATTTCAAATTTAGCAAATGGTACGCGACGGCTCTTTAACAATCATGATAATAAGACCTCCGCGTCACAAGAAATGGATCTAGAAGCCTCGAAGATCGAATTCGAAACTAAATCACAGGATATGTCCGAAGAAACGAACCTCGATTTAAATGAAAATGATTTCACAACTAAAGCAATTACACGATTTTGGGGAATGATACTTGATGAAAAAGATGATTTTGAAAATATGACCAAGAAACGAGACAAAACCATGGAAACCGATACAATTGAAAATACCACTGCATACGTTTATGAACGCGCAGTAAGGAATAATAATATTACGCAGATACCATATGAAATTGCAAAAATAACAATGTTTATACAGAACTCAAACAAAAATGTTACAAATCTACCGTATTTAGCTAACAGTACTAGTTTTATAGTGGCATCAAATGAAGCAAATGAAACATATTTCATTATGCATATCAATAACAATTACCGGAAAAAATATTATGCAAATAATAATAACATTGAGAAAGTAAACAGTGTAGACAAGGATCAGCAGGATATTACTAATGAGTTTAATAAGATACAACATAATAATGTAAGTACAAGAAGTTTTGACTGGATAAAACTGAGCAATGAAAGTATACAATACACTGAATCAGTATTGTTCAATAATTCGGGTGTTATGAATTCCTTTCGAATAAATAGCAAAGATAAATCGAAATTGACTTTTAATGAAAATAATAACGCTAGTGGAACAAAGTTTTCAGACCAAATAACAACCGGATATTCTAAAAACAGCCTCAAGCAAACTGGTGGAAAACGCTTGGAAGAAATACTGGATACAATTAATAATGTTGAACGAAATGTAGATCAGTTTATGGTAACAATGAGTCAAAAAAATATATTAACAGAATACTTGACTAGTGGAACATTAGCTTTAACCAATTCTCAAAAAGGCGAGGAATCACCAGCATTCACAATAACTGAAAGTATTTCACCCGCACAAAAGTTTATTACTTCAGTTTATAAAAATAATACATTAAATATCAACGACATAATAAGTACAACGGAAGTAAACCATGGATTGCAAAATATATTAGGTTCTGTTGATGATATCATAGATGAATTAGATAGTGTTTTAATTCAAGATGGTTATAATACTACTATGCCATCCGTTAGTAATCATTCAAGTGTAATCATTACCAATATCGAAAGAAACGATAATAAAGCTTCTACTGTGACTGGTATTTTCAACACTACAGCTGTGCTAACTAACACTAAGAATTTTTCAAGCAATGAAATGGAAATATCAAGTAAAGAAGCAATTTCAATTCCACGTGCCACAAGACATGCAGATTATGTCGCTAATATAGATTTAACGAAACCAGATTATAAAGAGTATTTTCAGAATAAATACGCCAATGTAAATGAAAACCAAAGATATACAGTTCCGTTGTCAACTGCTAGATCAAATAAGTCTATATTTAAACATGATATTATAAACACATCACTCATAAATGTACCTTTTTTCTATAGCACAGTACCAATAACAAAGACCCCGATAAATGAAAAAAAATTTGACACTTCACACGCCACTAACGGAGTAACTAAGGGTATCTACGGTGCAAATAATTTAAACAAGATTGTTGAAAGTACTACAAAAAGTTTTATAAAACAAACTATAATTAACACAATTGATTTAGATGATACTATGTACAAAATAAGTGAAAATACCAATTATAGGAGAACAAACAAAATGTACAGTATGCTAACTAACAATAAAACGTCACAAACACTGAGCAACATAAGAAGTACCGGCAATGAAAATGCAATAAATTCAGATAACCATTTCGAGACAAAGTGGATAAATTATGACAATATTTATACTACAAATACAAGTGCTACTTCAGACCTAACTAGTTCAAAATTAAACAATATTACGGCAAATAAAAGTGAAGGAAGTTTACTACCAACTCAAACAATGTATCTGTTTTCAAGTACATCAGCACCTGTGGCTCAGAGTTTAAGCTTCACCATGAATACGCTTGTTGAAGATAACACTAGCAGCAATCGTAGTATAGGGGAAGAAAATACTGAAAATAAATATATTTCTAGCATAATGTTTCATACAGATATTACTGATAAACAGAATACTACAAAGCTAGATCATTCGAAAGAAAGATTATTGCCTACTACAATTTTTCAACCAACAGGGACAAATAACAAATCAAATGTAATGAATCGAACTCAAAACGAAACTACAACTGTTTATGAAAATAATACCATAATTAATAATACTACCCAATTACCCAGAGAAACCACTCTCAATAGTACAAATGTATTATCAATATTACAAGCCACCGATTCTCCAGAAACTTTTTTCACGATCATGCATATGCCAAGTGATCAAACAGCCAGCACACTGAATAAAGAAACATATGACGATAAGGTGACAATTCATCAAGCAACGCAAAGCTTTGAAAATACATATCAAAATCTAGCAATAAATGCCAATAAACAAACTTTATACCCTACTACTGAAGCTGACATTAAAAGTACCCTCATTAATAAAAGTGAAGAAATGCAATTATCAACTCAACAAGATACGGGTTCCAACATTACCACATTTATGCCACTTGAAGATGATATTACAACTACTAAAGATATAGACATGAATGCTAATAAACAAGACGCTACAAAAATATCATTGGTTTTTCCAAATTCATATAATAAATTGGAAAATGACAACGACAATGCAATATTTGTAAGAAATGTTACGAATAATGAAGAAGTAACCGATTTTTTTTCTATCGGGACTGCTGAAGTAGGGTCGTTGCAGGATATTATATTTAAAAAAGATGCAAAATTAATTACCGAAAAGGTAAATGATAACACAACAGATCTATGGGTATTCCCACAAGAAGAATTCACAATACGCAAAGACAAAGTTTCGAATAGAAGAAATCAAACTGGTCATGACGAAGTCACAGAAAAAAACATTTATATTAATAACTCCAATAACGATGACCAAACAATGATGTTAATAGCAACTACTACACCTATACCCAGCGGGATTTCTTTTACAAGTGAAAGTAAAGAAATGAATAAATCAAGTCCACAAAACTTTAATCTTTCGATAGAATTATTATCAGTACCTCAGGATTCAAATATTACCCCAAGTATGCTAAATAACGACTATCCTTCTATAGCGGTTATTAACGAAAAGTTCAAGGAAAAAGAAACTGAAAAGAAAACAGACACGTCACCTTTTCTGCTATCACAGAATATACTAACTACAGAGAAAGCTTCAACAACATTAATCAACGATGAAAATAATATAACGATCTTTACAAGTATATTGAATCAAACACTTGTATTACCTGTTGACCAACATCTAAATTCTTTCATGAATACGGCAAATTATGCCGATAATTCTCTCGGTTTGCCAAAAAAGGTAGTAAACAAAGAAATAGTATTCAAAGAGCAAGACTATTTAACGAATACACCACATAAGGTCAATGTTAAAAATCTTACAGTAAACACACCTAACTTTAAAAATCTTACTTTCACTAATCCTCCCACTTCAAGTAAACGTGAAAGAACGGTATTATTTTCTTTAGAAACCTTTGAAACTACAGCAAAAATGCTACCTACAGTTCACAATTTAAACATCACAAAGAAAATATCAGTTGAAGATTATCCTTCCAGTATATCTACTACAAAAGAATACAAGAACAAAATGATTAAACAGCGAGAAAATTCTACCAATACACCAGATGTAGAATTATATTATGAAGACAAAGAAACTGGCACGCTGGAACTAATAACAGTGACAGAAAATATATCAAGTTTAGAAAACGCAATTAAAAATGAAGTTAATATCAAAGATAAAAATATAAAAACCAGCACTGGTAATGTATCATTTGGAATTACCATTGACAAAAGTACAGAACGACTACCGTCAAGCCAACAATTTGTTGATGTTTTAAAAAAAAATGCAGAAATAATTGCTGAAAGGGTAGATAATAACAGAACAAGTTTATTAGTATTTCCGAATTTACAGGAAAAACTTGTAGCTCACAATATAAGTACAGTCATATATAAGTCAGTTGAAGAAATCAACAACGTGATTAACAAAGATAATAATATTATAAAAACCAGTACGGCTAATCTACCACTTGAAGTTGCCATTGACGAAGACACAGAACGAGTACATTTAACCCAAAAAAAAGTTGATGTCTCAAATAAACTTGTACCTCAAAATATAAGCAGAGCCACGCATAAGTCAGTTAAAGAAATCCACAGCTCTATCGATAAAGAAACGTTTCTGGAATACATAAATGAAAAGAAACATGACCCTATCATAACTAAAGAAATGGCTACCAAGTCAGATTACTTAGAGCAACGATCGCTGTTTACAATTTCACAAAACTTAAAAGATAGTGACAATGTTTTAGATACAGAACAGTTATCGGTCACTGAAGCTATAACTTATAATGATAAAGCTGTAATAAAACCCACTACCGTTAAGGGTCCTAGTAAAACTACTTCCGTGTATGAAAATACAAAAATTGCATATTCAAACCAAACATCTTTCACTATCTTAAGCATGTCTATAGTTCCAACTTCCAGCATGCACCCAGAAATACAAGATAATGCTACAGAAGCATTATATAATGAAGGCAAAATAACAGAAAAGAATAATTTATCAACTAATGCTCTAAGTAATGGAACAGATATTAAAAAATATACCAAAAAGGAAAATATTCTAAATTTCACTACTTTCCAACGGTCATCAACTCAACAAATGCTTGATATTTCGAATGCATTGCTGCTCTCAGCCCAAAATTTAAGTATCACTACGCTTATGCCAGTTCAAAGTAGTTCTGCAAACATAAAAACATCAAGAGAAAAACATATCAATAAACAAGAAATGGTTACTAACAATTCAAGTACAGAAGTTCATATTAATAACTTTACAGAAAAAACGAATGCTTTTGAGAAAAAGCCATCACTTTTTGAAAGTTTTCAAACAGTACTAACAAAAAAAGAAGATAATGAGTCGCATGAAGGAAATACATTTAAACATGAAATAACACCTGTCAATAATATTCGAGTTATAAATACTACATCAACAAATCTACATAACGTAAGTGCTTTTGTCATGAACACTGAAGAAACTACATCTCATTCGCAATTTCCTGAAGTTCCAAGTACAACACCTGTAGCTTGTAACTCAACCAGTACTAGTAATACCATAGCAGTCGATGATAGTTTTACTAGCATTCCCGAGAAAGAAGGAATAATGGAAACAACAGAAAACTACAAATATTCGATAAAACAACCATCCCTGCTCTCTACTGAACAATTCACTGCACGTCCAGAAACCACTAATATGAAATTTGGTTATGATGATGATAATACAGAAATTGCAGCAAACACAAAGCTGAGTGTGGTCAAATTAAACAGTTTTTATGGCAATACTACAACTGATCTGAACAGCCTTTCAAATTATGTAACAAACTATAGTTACTGGATACATAACAAAAACAATGATAGCAAAAAAATATCTTCGGTTGAAAACGATTTAAGCTTACAGAATGGACAAAACGTTTCCTTAAATATGTCTTATGTCTCGCCAACAACAATAAACATACTCAAAAATTCTTCAGAAAATACTGCTGATATAAAGAATTTGAGTCTGAAAGAAACAACACCAACTAACACTGAGAACATAAAATTGACCGATAAATCATTTAATCCATACAGCACATATAATACAAAAAATGTCAACAATTCAACACTATCTTATTATGGAACTACCAATTCCAATTTGTCAAGCGAGAATTTTATTGAGAGTTCTACACCACCGCTAACACTCTTCACAGATGAGATAAGAATACCACCGTCAAAAATAGTTTCCGAAATTGTTGATTCAACAATGAAAAGCGTAGTAATGCAGCAAAATAAAAATGAGGTACAGAAATTAAAATTAGACAAAAAAACTGCCATGCTTCCAAGGATTCACATTTTAGATCCAAATATAAGGCAAATCGTTTTAAACAGGAGTATTGAAAACAGAAATCATTTAAAAACTTTGATGCTTGATAAACCGTTTTTAAACAAAATGATCGAAAATGATAAAACCAGTAGTACCATATCACCCGACTTTTCTACACGTAATAATAAAAATAGACAGTTAATAGTTACCAAACCATATCACGTGTTGGTTGAATCACAAATAGATAAGTCTATAAGTCAGGCAAACAAACTGAAGTCACTCTTCAATGTAGATCAATATATGCTAATTAAAAAGCCATATACTACAACCAACAATATTGTGCTGTTTGGAATAAATAAGAATACTACAAATAGAGTAAATACTCATAATATAGGGACTCATACACAAACTAATCAAACAGTACGTGAAAATTTAAATACCATTTATTATAAACACGAGTTACTAGAACCAGTAAATCAAAACAATATATCGAACAAGTTACAAAACCAAATGTCCAAAAATGCCACTGAAATTCAATTTATAATGAATGTTGATGATGGAGTAAAAAATATTTCATATATTCATACACCGAAATTAACTCAAGTTAAAATCACTAAGATGAGAGTGGTTAATGATACAAATGCTAACATGAATTTGAGTGATGCTCAAGAACTTCTTCTGCCTGTAACGCATGATAATAAAAACGCTTTAAAATTGGGTACACACGATAAAGAAGCAGAAGCAAACAGCTATAATGCGAACTCAGAAAATATTTTTGATGTCCAGGGTCGGAAATTTCAAGGCGACAAAGGGGTAAAAATATTCAGTTCACGATTATACAGGCCGCATGTTTCGCACTCTTCTGGAACAGCGGTAACGAAAAATATAAGGTACAATACATATCAGCCAACAACTAAAGAAGATCTTGAATTACTTAGGTACGATAGCCAACCAAACTTCAATACCCTAATTTATAAAAAAGTTGATGAAAAGCCGCATAATGAAAATCCAATGCTTAATAATTCTTGTGTAGTATTAAGAAACCTAAGAGAGAAATTCCACTCCGTAACAGAGTTTCTATCAATTTTAAAAGCAGCTAATTGTACTATAGATGATCAATTGATTTATTCTGAAATGCAAGATTATAGGGATTCACATCTGACGCTAGAAATTAATAGAAATTTACATCCACCCATAGAAATTCATAAAATTCCCCATCCTGTAGAAATTGATAAAATATCCCATCCAATACTTGAAATCAATATTAATTCTCCGCAAATAGAAGCTAATAGAGATTCACCACCAATGATTGAAATTAACGAGAATGGACTCCCGATAGGCATGAACGGGAATTTACCTCATACGCTCGAAAGTAATAGATTTTTACCATCAATGGTTGAAATTAATAAAAATATATTGCCGATGGAAAATAATCAGAATTTGCCACCGAAGTTTCCAATGAACAGTAATGTATTTCCAATGGAAAATAACCAGGATTCGCCACAGATGGTCCAAATGAACAGTAATACATTTGCAATGGAAAATAACCAGAATTTGCCACAGAAGTTTCAAATGAACAGTAATGTATTTCCAATGGAAATTGTAAAGGATTCACCAGCAATGGAAATTCACAGAAGCACGCCTCAGACTGTTGAACTTAAAAGAATTAATGCGCTTCCAGTAGAAACCAACAGGAATTCAGCTACAATGGAAACTGACAAGAATTTACATGCAATGGAAATTAATAGTAATTTGCCTCGGATGGTTGACACTAATAGAAACGTTTTTCCAATCATAATAAATGGGAATTCACCTGGAATAAAAACCCATTTAAATACACCGCAGATGGTTGAAATCAATAGGAATTCACCTTTAATGGCTGAAATTAATAGAATTAATGCACTACCAATAGAAATTAATAGAAATTCTCCTGCGAATGAAATGAACAGGATTTCACTAACGAATAAAAAATTGCTTTCGATGAACAGTGTTACGAATTTAGCTGTAAATCGAAATGCACCTCAGATGGTTCAAATTCATAGAAATTTACCTTCCATGCCTGAATATAATAGTAATGTACTTCCTATGGAAAATAACATGAACTCACCTGCTACAGAAACTAGTAGAAATTCGGCTTTTATGGTTGACATTAATAGAATAAATGTCTTTCCGATAAAGACAAACACAAATTATGCTGCAAAAAAAACTGATGGGAACTTACTGACGACGGACAGTAAAAGGGAAGCAGTTGGAAAAATTTACCAGAATTCGCCTCAGTATGTTGAACTTCATAATAATTTAAATTCCATGTCTGAAGTTAATAAAAATGTGGTTCCGAAGGAAATTAACAAACACTCTGCTATTTTATCAATAAATAATTTCTTGCCTCAGATGAACGAAATTAATGGAAATGACCCTCCGATACAAGTTAATAGGAACTCACCTGTGATGGAAAATGATAATAATTTACTTATTTCAAAAATAAAGAGAAATTCGACCCTAATGGTACAGATAAACAAAAATGCACATCAAACGGTTGAAAATTACAAATCACCACAAACGAGGACAAATAATAAGATATCATCTTATGTTAGTGATATAAACAGAGTTAGACATCCAATGATTGAAACAAATATCGTTTCAGTTCCAAAAATAGGCAATAAAAATAAACACACTCTAAAAGAAATTCATAGAATGAGAGAAAACAGTAAAATCTCTCATCCAATGGTTGAAATCCATAGAAATTCACATTTAAATATCATGAAGAAGAATTTCAAAAGAATGGGTTCACCAAGTGAAACACTTTTAGATCCTTTTGAGACAATGAATTCTTACGCTGTAAAAGTTGCACCACCTAAAGTAGAAAAAAAGCCAATGAAAGTAATGAAATTAGGCAACAAAAGAAAGGAGATAATGACGATGAACACAGAAGACTTCTTCTCACAACATCGATTCATGACACAAAAAAATGTGATGCGAAAATTTACGAAGCCACCGCACCCAGGTTACTACAAGCCCATGCAACCAATTCCAAAGTACACCATTTTACGGCCAAAATTTGATAACATCGACAAAGCAGCCAAAAGGTTTGAACAAAATATGAGACCCAAACTTACACACAATAATAATAAACACGACGATTTAAAAAAACAAATACTGACGCATCATCATCCTTCCAATATTAAATGGCACAATTCAGGGAATTTACTGAACCTCCAAGAAATGGGCGTAATATCAATGAAGCCAAGAGTAAGCAATGTGTTGGATAGACCAATAAGGTATTCAACACCAAGACCTAAATTTCTTATAGACAGAACAGAAGCTATGAGGAATTACTTTACTGTAGATTACGAACAGGTAACGAGACGACCTATATACAATGAAATTGCACGTGCACCAGTAGGTTCGGACTCTTCCGAAGATAACTATAAACCTTCGGCGTTTTATCATAGGAGGCGTAACGATGATGAGGTCACTACTAAAGCTGTGAGGACCCCCCGACGTAGGAGGACTATATTCTTTTTAAGTCCAACATTACCATATAACCAATATATTTAAGATATTTAAGTAATTCAATAAATTGTTTATTAAAATAAAATTGTGTGCGTTATTTTCTGTGATAGTGAATTTCCATAAATAAAAAAGGTAATCGTAAGTAAGATTGTATGTTTATCAATCATATGACATGAAACCATTTAAAAATAAGTTATTCGATATGAAAACCTTCTCCTTTTTGTAAGTCGGTTAAAAATTATGCATCACCATTTGGCAGATGATTATTATTAATCTGTGTATGGAATATGTTCTGTTGTTCAATTTAGCGTGACACCTTTAATTAAGTCCATATAGTATAATTACACAAGCCCAAATTATACTTTCCTGTTGAAGAATTTCCTTATTCGACTCGTACTTCAAGATCAGACTTCAACCAAATTATCGGAGGTTAAATTTAAAACCAAAATCTCTCAAATGTATTAAAAACAGGAGTCATTGCGTAATAAACAAAACATTTGAACCTTGTCCTTTTTGGTTGGTTAAAAATGATTAAATGGTATCAAGTCATTAAGTAACGCAAACCCATCAATTATTTTTACAAAAGTCTACTGAATCAAAGTAATACTCTTGTTACTTAATACTCTTAATTAGTTATTCAATAAGTAGAACGGCCGAAGCCAATCACACTATTAGACAGAAACACAGCAATATGTAAAAGAAATATTATAAAACTAAAGCCTTGCCTTACCTTATTATTTACATTCAAGCACTCATCTCACAATAGTTCAAACACTCCAAGAACTCCAACAGTGTTAACTTCCATACATCCTCCAGTCGAGAACGCGGAACAGGTGTATTTGAGGGCACATAGGCACTGCTAGCAATTTATGCCTTAAGTATTATGGGCTAAATGTCTGAAATATACGATAAATGAATAAAAAAACATTTGAATGCCATGCTCTTGTCTTGTCAGCATTCTCGCCGTCAATAACTTAACATAATAATTTATGACTAACTGACTCGAAAGCCGTTGTCCTATCCAAAATCCCGTGGAAAACAACATTTTACGGGTAACTATTATAATTTTTCTTTTCATAGAACCTCATTGAGACTATTGGGAATAATTTCAAACAAAAAATAGCAGAATCGGTGCAGCCATTCTCATGTGATGCGCTTGTCAACAAAGAGCATTTCAATTTATTTAAATAGATGGATATTCGTACAAAATACTTAAGCGCTGCAGCGCTGGTGGCACAATAAAATGTTGTCTACTATTAACATCAGTGACACTAAAGGTTGAGGTCATTATGCCAATAGGTAACAGACTGGTGGTTAGACGACATGTACCTGAAGGTTCGTCTGCCACTGCCCATCAACTCTAACCCTGGGATGGTGTTCCCTCGCCGACATTTCGCCAAGATGGAAGAAGTGGCTGACCTGGGGGCGCTGTTCATAGACGATCTGCTGGATTATAAGGAGATGCTGGACAGGTAAGGAACGTTAGAACCCTTAAGGAATGCAATAGTAGACAAAGACATGGAGAATCAAAACTAAAGTGTAGCCAAAAACACCATACTCCACCCGACCGTCTCTCGGTCACTGCGGCCTATCCACACGAAGTTTAGCGAAATACGCAGGAGATAGTATAGTGCACAAGTATATTTGCAAAGACAAGTGCACTCCCTCTTTCTTCACTCTCATAGTCAGACGGGACGGCAATCCGACACAACTGGAGAGAGATCAAGCGCAGGACCAATGGTTTTACGTGCTCCCAACCAATTTCTAACTCCAGGCGGCTACTGAAATTATCCTTACAGAAAAACTGAATAACACTTTACTCGACCTGGGAATCGAACCCAGGACCTCACGCTCAGTAACCAACTATTAGACTAACGAGGTAGTCTATGTGACAACATAATCCTTACAGAAAAAACCTTTATTCTAATTAAGATACATCAGTTATCAAATAAAAGGTTCTATCAAAACTTTATTATTGCAGAGGGGAACTACCACTAGAGCGGGCCACTAGCCGCGAAAAGGGGCAGCCGCTTTGCATGGAGCAGTTCTACCGTCTCCTGGGGGTGTGCCGCATCCCGGAGGTTGGCCGAGATCGCCTCGAGCTGCCTCCCACCAAGAAGGGATCTGAGGAGTCCGAGGAACTCATCGTGGTCGCTTGCAGGAACTATGTAAGTATTGGAAACGGTCAAGATCTAGCTTAGGTCTTATTATTGTTATCATTAACAGCCTATAGCATCCCACTGCAGGGCCAATGCCTTCTTTCCGTCCTTCCACTTGTCTTTGTCCACTGCCAATTGTGGCCAATTCTTTAAGTAGGAATCCAATTTAGATCTCATTTTTTTTTTGTCAATTCCCAAGGCAATAATAGCACTATTTCGAAAAGCAAAAACCTGTGCCATACTACACATAACAGTTAAAGTCAAAGTCAAAGTCAAAGTCTTTATTTGCATGTTAAGGTATTACAGGTCTTAATTTAAATATTATGTACAGCTTAACGGCCTTCTTCAGGCGTTGCAAATTTAAGGGCTAGCACTAACTTAATATAAATTACATTTGCTTAACTTAGGACTTAGCATAAATTATAGTATACTAGTTAGTATTTCTTGCGTTTAAAAACATTATTTATAAACCAAGTAGGTATATTGTAATAAGTATGTAGTTCGTTATTATTTGTAATTATTTGGGTAAGTTTAAAACATCTATTTTTTAAATAATTTTTATTTATTTGTTGGGATATAGGTAAGGTATATAATGCATTATGTGGGTTAGTATAAAATGAAAGTAGGTATTCTTAAAATGTAGGATTTAGTAGGTAGGTGCTTGTAAGGTGTGAGGGGTTATGTATGGGCTAGGTTTTAGCATTTAATTTTGGTGTTCTATTTTTCTTTGAAGAATTCTTTTATTGAGTAAAAGCATTTCTGTATCAGGAACTTTTTTAATTTTTTCTCAAATATTATTTCTTTGGTTTCGTTTTGTAGGTCTTTAGGTAATCTATTGAATATTTTGACTGCCATGTAGTAAGGACTTTGGTTAAGCATTTTAATTCTAGCTTCCTAACCACCTACCTACTAAATAAACATCTTGCAATGATTATGTTAACCCATTCATTTTGACTTATTCTACTAGACAAGTCTTGGTTCTTATTTGGTTAACGAAATGCATAATGAATACAGAACAATGAATAATTAATTATTTCAATCTTATTTATTTATTTATTTGGGACAAACAAATACTTACACATTATATCTGCGTAAATAATATAACTAAAGATATAACATAAATGTGAAACTCACACCGTTATCCACAGCATATACAATTTATATAATTTTACTAATGAACAATCTACGCAAGTCAGACTACAAAACTGTTAAAATACCTACATATCGGAATCCTTAAGTTTCTTCAACAAGGCAGAACGAAATCTATTTGCTGACACTGAGAAATGAAAACTCACTAAGTGCATTAATTAGATAGTGAATGAAACACATCATAAATAAGAACATACTATAGGTATTAAATAACTTAAATACACTAAACTAAACCCACTCATTATGTAAAAATAATAAAAAAATAAAACAAGTGCCAAAAAATACTACACTTAAAATCTATTCAATTCGTAAATATAATAAATAAAATAATAAATAATATTGATCTCAACTTGGAAAATATAAAAAGAACAAAATAATATAATAAATAGACACGTCTCCCGCTCTTCTACTAAGCTGTGCTGTGCCCAACAGGGTCCATAATTGATCCCTAGATTTAAGCCTACCGCCTGTTTAATACTTTTGTACATTATGGAATGCAATAAATGAAATGAAATAAATCTAATTCTTATAGGTATTGTTATTTTAGTTTTTATTAATAATTATGCATGTAAAATAATATTGTGGTAATCAATTCTATGTAATATTATGAACCAAAATATTTGTACACCAACTTTATGGTAAATATGTACTAACATTTTCATGTAACACCAATCTGAAAATATATATTCTAGCAAATAAATGAGTCTTTATTCATTTTACTATTCAAAAACTTCAAGCAATTCCTTGGCTGAACATAACTATACGGAATTAATGAAGCCAAGAATTGTTCAGTAAATCCAATCGAGAAACAGGAATAACTCCATTATTATGGAGACAGGGACGTAACTAGGTTAGCACTTAGACGCTCCGCGGTGCACTTTATCACTTAAGCACGGAACTAAGTTAGGAAACTGTCTCTAAGTATGAATAAGTTATTTTATTTTGTATTTGGGATATTAAGAAGGCTTTTGTGTATAGACTATGTGGTATCGTTAATGCTTTTCAAATATTTATCTATATTTGTTAAGGTAATTGCATCTTTACGACATTGTACTAACTGCAAAGTTAGTCGTATCGGTTCGGTCATCTGCATAGGGACTGAATAGATAGCAATGGCGTCACCAAAAGATGTGTTAAAATGTGGAAGAAGAATGCATAGTCGTAAGCAGAGGTCGAGATGGCTTAGTGGTCACAGCGCCTGGAATATTTATCCGGGAGGGGCAGGTTTAAATCCTGCTCACAACAAAATTAGTTAGCTAAGCATGCGTTAATCCTTTTCAAATATTTATCTGTATAAATTGTCATGATAACTTAAACGCTTTTAATAAAATAAATTACACATTTTGGGAACATCCTTCTCAAAAAGTATCACGTATTTCGTTTTGTATCCAATATACTTTACTTAACTTTTATTAAAAAGTCAACGTAGCCTTCTATTCCTCACTTCAACAATTTTCCTCCACAGTTCTACCCCATCCCAGTGAAAGCAGCAGACCGCGGCAGACTGACTCCTGGTGAGATGCAGGCCCAACTGCTGCACGCCATGGTGGATGCTGCCGGGGCTCCCCAGGCACCCAGAGTTGGGCTCCTAACCTCCATGAACAGAGATCAGTGGGGTCGGGCGAGGGAACACCTAATAAGGGGTAAGACAGCCAAAATTTTTTTATAGTCCTGTCTTAGAATTTGATTACTTCTTGTTGCATAACATTGAACAACTTTGCTAGTAAATCGTTCTAAATGGGAGTGTCAAATTGCGGATTTTCAGCCGTCTTCTGATTTACATGAATCCTGCTCACCACCGCGAATTCTTCTTCCATATTTTAACACGTCTTATGGCGACGTCATTGCAATCAATTCAGTCCTTATACAAGTGACCGAACCGACACGACTAACTTTGCAGTTAATACAATGTCGTAAAGAATGCAATTACCTTAATAATTCAAGATAAATCTTTGAAAAGCATTAACGCATGCTTAGCGAACTCTAAAGTTACAATATTAAATGGAAAAAGAATACGGTCGCGAACAGGATTCGAACCTGCGCCTCCCGGATGAATACTCCAGGCGCTCTGACCACTAAGCCATCTCGACCTCTGCTCACCACCGCGAATTCTTCTTCCATATTTTAACACGTCTTATGGCGACGTCATTGCAATCAATTCAGTCCTTATACAAGTGACCGAACCGACACGACTAACTTTGCAGTTAATACAATGTCGTAAAGAATGCAATTACCTTAATAATTCAAGATAAATCTTTGAAAAGCATTAACGCATGCTTAGCGAACTCTAAAGTTACAATATTAAATGGAAAAAGAATACGGTCGCGAACAGGATTCGAACCTGCGCCTCCCGGATGAATACTCCAGGCGCTCTGACCACTAAGCCATCTCGACCTCTGCTCACCACCGCGAATTCTTCTTCCATATTTTAACACGTCTTATGGCGACGTCATTGCAATCAATTCAGTCCTTATACAAGTGACCGAACCGACACGACTAACTTTGCAGTTAATACAATGTCATAAAGAATGCAATTACCTTAATAATTCAAGATAAATCTTTGAAAAGCATTAACGCATGCTTAGCGAACTCTAAAGTTACAATATTAAATGGAAAAAGAATACGGTCGCGAACAGGATTCGAACCTGCGCCTCCCGGATGAATACTCCAGGCGCTCTGACCACTAAGCCATCTCGACCTCTGCTCACCACCGCGAATTCTTCTTCCATATTTTAACACGTCTTATGGCGACGTCATTGCAATCAATTCAGTCCTTATACAAGTGACCGAACCGACACGACTAACTTTGCAGTTAATACAATGTCGTAAAGAATGCAATTACCTTAATAATTCAAGATAAATCTTTGAAAAGCATTAACGCATGCTTAGCGAACTCTAAAGTTACAATATTAAATGGAAAAAGAATACGGTCGCGAACAGGATTCGAACCTGCGCCTCCCGGATGAATACTCCAGGCGCTCTGACCACTAAGCCATCTCGACCTCTGCTCACCACCGCGAATTCTTCTTCCATATTTTAACACGTCTTATGGCGACGTCATTGCAATCAATTCAGTCCTTATACAAGTGACCGAACCGACACGACTAACTTTGCAGTTAATACAATGTCGTAAAGAATGCAATTACCTTAATAATTCAAGATAAATCTTTGAAAAGCATTAACGCATGCTTAGCGAACTCTAAAGTTACAATATTAAATGGAAAAAGAATACGGTCGCGAACAGGATTCGAACCTGCGCCTCCCGGATGAATACTCCAGGCGCTCTGACCACTAAGCCATCTCGACCTCTGCTCACCACCGCGAATTCTTCTTCCATATTTTAACACGTCTTATGGCGACGTCATTGCAATCAATTCAGTCCTTATACAAGTGACCGAACCGACACGACTAACTTTGCAGTTAATACAATGTCGTAAAGAATGCAATTACCTTAATAATTCAAGATAAATCTTTGAAAAGCATTAACGCATGCTTAGCGAACTCTAAAGTTACAATATTAAATGGAAAAAGAATACGGTCGCGAACAGGATTCGAACCTGCGCCTCCCGGATGAATACTCCAGGCGCTCTGACCACTAAGCCATCTCGACCTCTGCTCACCACCGCGAATTCTTCTTCCATATTTTAACACGTCTTATGGCGACGTCATTGCAATCAATTCAGTCCTTATACAAGTGACCGAACCGACACGACTAACTTTGCAGTTAATACAATGTCGTAAAGAATGCAATTACCTTAATAATTCAAGATAAATCTTTGAAAAGCATTAACGCATGCTTAGCGAACTCTAAAGTTACAATATTAAATGGAAAAAGAATACGGTCGCGAACAGGATTCGAACCTGCGCCTCCCGGATGAATACTCCAGGCGCTCTGACCACTAAGCCATCTCGACCTCTGCTCACCACCGCGAATTCTTCTTCCATATTTTAACACGTCTTATGGCGACGTCATTGCAATCAATTCAGTCCTTATACAAGTGACCGAACCGACACGACTAACTTTGCAGTTAATACAATGTCGTAAAGAATGCAATTACCTTAATAATTCAAGATAAATCTTTGAAAAGCATTAACGCATGCTTAGCGAACTCTAAAGTTACAATATTAAATGGAAAAAGAATACGGTCGCGAACAGGATTCGAACCTGCGCCTCCCGGATGAATACTCCAGGCGCTCTGACCACTAAGCCATCTCGACCTCTGCTCACCACCGCGAATTCTTCTTCCATATTTTAACACGTCTTATGGCGACGTCACTTGTATAAGGACTGAATTGATTGCAATGACGTCGCCATAAGACGTGTTAAAATATGGAAGAAGAATTCGCGGTGGTGAGCAGAGGTCGAGATGGCTTAGTGGTCAGAGCGCCTGGAGTATTCATCCGGGAGGCGCAGGTTCGAATCCTGTTCGCGACCGTATTCTTTTTCCATTTAATATTGTAACTTTAGAGTTCGCTAAGCATGCGTTAATGCTTTTCAAAGATTTATCTTGAATTATTAAGGTAATTGCATTCTTTACGACATTGTATTAACTGCAAAGTTAGTCGTGTCGGTTCGGTCACTTGTATAAGGACTGAATTGATTGCAATGACGTCGCCATAAGACGTGTTAAAATATGGAAGAAGAATTCGCGGTGGTGAGCAGAGGTCGAGATGGCTTAGTGGTCAGAGCGCCTGGAGTATTCATCCGGGAGGCGCAGGTTCGAATCCTGTTCGCGACCGTATTCTTTTTCCATTTAATATTGTAACTTTAGAGTTCGCTAAGCATGCGTTAATGCTTTTCAAAGATTTATCTTGAATTATTAAGGTAATTGCATTCTTTACGACATTGTATTAACTGCAAAGTTAGTCGTGTCGGTTCGGTCACTTGTATAAGGACTGAATTGATTGCAATGACGTCGCCATAAGACGTGTTAAAATATGGAAGAAGAATTCGCGGTGGTGAGCAGAGGTCGAGATGGCTTAGTGGTCAGAGCGCCTGGAGTATTCATCCGGGAGGCGCAGGTTCGAATCCTGTTCGCGACCGTATTCTTTTTCCATTTAATATTGTAACTTTAGAGTTCGCTAAGCATGCGTTAATGCTTTTCAAAGATTTATCTTGAATTATTAAGGTAATTGCATTCTTTACGACATTGTATTAACTGCAAAGTTAGTCGTGTCGGTTCGGTCACTTGTATAAGGACTGAATTGATTGCAATGACGTCGCCATAAGACGTGTTAAAATATGGAAGAAGAATTCGCGGTGGTGAGCAGAGGTCGAGATGGCTTAGTGGTCAGAGCGCCTGGAGTATTCATCCGGGAGGCGCAGGTTCGAATCCTGTTCGCGACCGTATTCTTTTTCCATTTAATATTGTAACTTTAGAGTTCGCTAAGCATGCGTTAATGCTTTTCAAAGATTTATCTTGAATTACATGAATCCACCTGAAAACTACTACATATGATTACAGTTGCTTGCTACATTATATCTTATTAGTTGGTGCCCGCGATTTCATCTGTGCGACAAAAGGTAGCCCATATCCTTCTCCAAGGTTCCATCTATTTCTTTACTAAAATTTATAAAAATTATGGATACGATGTCCGTCACTGTGACGGACACTGCACGGTCTAACAGCTCCTGATGATGCCCCGTGGACCCCTCCACGGGACGAAACACGTGTAGAGTAGTTGGTAGTAGTCGGAATTTTAACCACTTGCGTATGTGCATATATTTGCGGTTGGGCGGTGCACAGGTAATGCATGACTACCCTCAATATTGTGGAAGTAGCTAGATATTGTATTTATTTGCATCCATTTTAATGGACTTCCGCAAAGTAACGCATGAATCTATTCAATATTTATCAAAATTGTTTCAGTGGTTTATGCGTGGAAACGTAACAAACAGACAGACAGACAGAGCTTATTTACACAGCGACTTTATTAGTTAAGTATCTTATAAGTAGCAAGAACCTAACGACAGAACACTTATCCGTCACCAGATGAGATGAACCGCATGAACTTAGAGCTGATCTCCCGGTCGCTTTGCATCTTGTGCCTGGACGAGGGGGGCGGAGACCGTGCCGATACCGACGCTGATACCAACGCCATGCTGCGCGCCATGCACGGCGCCGGCACACGTCATCACTCCGCTAACCGATGGTTCGATAAGACTGTTCAAGTAAGCACTAAAAAATTACCTTGCATTGTTTAATTCATGGCTCAGAATTACTGAAGAATCCTGAGATAAATGAAGTCCAATCCATATCGTTAAACCCGTTTATTTCTTTTTACTCGCGTCAGTTTTTCTGGTCTTTCGTGATAGTTTCTGAATCAACTAAAGCCCCTAAACACGAAATCAAGATTTCGATTCAAACTGCACTAAATTGACTAACCAAAATTACTTATTTTTAATCTGGATATTTGCTATAGCAAAGAAGTGGTCATAACCCGTTACAACCTTGATCGGTAAACAATCATGGAGGTTAAGCAACTCTTGACACCGTCAGTTTGTAGATGGGTGACCGGTAAGAGCATTTTATTTGACCATCTCCGTGCTTCGACATCAGTCCCAGTTGTTTCTAGTTAATACCATTCGCTCAAGGCAGCGACAGCAAATCTGACACTAGGACGTCTCCGAAATGCGAAAAGAGAATAACCCATACCGAAGAGGTTCCAAACTCAAACTCTTCTTTTATTTTATTTCACATAGACCAGTTTACAGGTACTTATAAAAAGTCGAAGCTAGATGCGCGGTTCCAAGAAGTTGGTCTTATGGAGAAGAACCGGCAAGAAACTGTTTAGTTAGACACTCTTTTAAAATTGTGTCTTATTTACAATTAACATTGATATAATGTGAGAATAAAGCAGGTTAAAGTTATAAAAAATAAAAAAACAAATTGTAATAATGTAAAAAGCCATTGTAGTGGCCTACATAGTAGCATACGTGCGGCCGGGACGGAGCGCAGCCGCGCACTGAGACAGCTACGGCGGCATGCGATGGCCAAGGTGCACCGGCCTGCGCGCGCGCCGTCCGCGACAACGTCCCTGCGCCGAGTCATCTTAGATACTAAGCAGGAAGCTAACAAGTAGTAATTTATAACGCGCCTGTTTGAATACGCGCAAGCGTTGGCCAATTACGAACGTTACGATACTGCACCGTGATTGGCTGTTCCTCGTTTTCTAAATCGCAAACTAGCCACCACTTGAATATGATATAAATGTATATCCGTAGGAACATTTTTGAATAAATAATGGTTAAGAAATCGTACACCAAGAGTTTTATTACATTGCATCCAAGATCCTTAAACCATATTGCAATTTCAAGCTGCCTGTCTTAAATAATAATGCTAGTCACCTTTCCTCCTAGCTCATCATCTCGTCAGATGGCACAGTAGGCATGTGTTACGAGCACAGCGCAGCAGAGGGGGTGGCAGTGGTCCGTCTGGCGGAGCGGGCGCTGGCCAGGGCTGAGGTGGCAGACCGACCGGCCCCACCACCTGCACTCCTACCTGCCCCACAAGCTATGAAGTGGAACGTTACGACAGACATGCAGAGGACTATTGAGGGAGCTGCTAGGGATCTTGATCGGTGAGTAAATGTAATCAGTCAGGGGCAAACATGATTGATGTAATTGGTCCAGCGGTCAAAAGCGCGACTATATGAGCTCCTGAGTTCGATTCCTGGGTTGAGCGATGTTATTCAGTTTTATTACGTTATTTTATTGTCCGTAGCTGACAAAAATTTGGAATTTTGTCCAGTAGATGGCAATGCAAAATGCTAAAACCGCATCGGTAAAATGTGATGATGTGAGATATCAGATATTAAGAGATTTATTTATAACATGAGCTAATTATGCCTAGGTTTGACTACCATGAGGTGGACAGCTGCTCGTCCTACTCTTTACCAAGTTGTCCATTTAATTATCCTCTTTTTTTATCAGAGCCATCGCAGACCTTGACCACAAGGTGTACACCTACCGCGGGTACGGACGCGAGTTCATGAAATCCTGCCGCACCAGTCCTGACGTCTACATTCAGCTCGCGTTGCAGTATGCCTACTACAAGTAATGTTTTTACTTTAGCCCAACGCTAAATGAATGTTATTTAAATATACATTTTAAAGAGAAGTATGGTTAACGACAAAAGTAGCTGAACATAGAGAAATTTATAAAACGTCTTAGCTATAAAACTTTAAATCTATCTTGAGCAGAAAACATTTAAATCATAATTAAATCAGATCACATTAATTATTAGCATTAAAAGTGACTCTGTGCATTTCTGGTACGTGTTAAATATACTTCTGTCGCCGAATGTACTAGGAGACGATATACTGCAAAGCGCAAGCACCAAGAGAAAGATTTTTTTCGCATTTTCTTTTTCAACTTAACCATCTATGCAAGAAACCCCTAAGAAAGCTTGATATGTAGGTACTTCGAAACACAATAATATTCAAATAGCCCTGAATATTTGGATGAGCATTACAATATAAGATCCTAATTTATTAGGTAATTCCCTCTTAAGGGGTCAATGTATAAGTGACGAGGATTCATTTAAGCCATAATTCAATTTTTTATATTAATTATATATTTTTCTTAATGTGCGCCGTTCAAGGAGCAGTTTTCGTCTTGCTAGTACTATGTTAATTACAAATAATTTGTTATATCTATTTAATTCTTAGCTTAACTGAATGTATTTGACTTATATATGAACCCTTTCAAAGGAAATTACCTAATAAATTACCATAAATAACTACACCCAAATAAATACCCTGTGCTCCGATTATAATTTCGACTTCTACCCAGGATGTACGGTTACCTGGTCACGACATACGAGTCAGCCTCCCTGCGCCGATTCCGCAACGGCCGCGTGGACAACATCAGGTCCGCACATGCCGCTGCACTGTCCTGGGCAGCCGCCATGTGCACCGCAGAGACTCCCCCCCTCAACGATTCGGGAGACGATGGACAAAAAAAGGTGTCCTTCAATTTGTATGGCGTGAGTATATTTTGGTTGGTGGTAAATCTGGGGAACACATGGAGTCGTCAAATGGAATCTGAATGTGTCACTGCAGGGTCTGCAGGGCGTGCCAACTGAAAACCGGCGATGGGTGTCACACGCCCAGCCCACACAGAGTCTAATCATAAATCATAGTCACTCTAGTATCTAAAGGGTCACTCCCTTTAGATACGAGCACACTCGGCATGGTATATTTAGGAGTACAGGACCATGTTTCATTTTTGTTTGTGTTTATGGTTTATTGCGTTACAATTAAGCCCATATGCATGTATTTTTTAAATATAATAATAAAAATAATATATCGTTTATTTCTCTCAAAAAGGTACAATTTTGGTACATAGTATCTAGGTTAAAGACAGATTTAAACCTTTGTGAGAGCTTGAGTCTATACTGAGTTCGGGACCTGTATGACAGATCTCCAGGCTCGCACCCTTAAAATGAAAATATTAAGTTGCACTTTCATACTACAATATACTACAAACAATATTTTTATTCAGTTGTATACGTAGATACATTACCGCGAAAACAATATAACACTTGTAAAAGTATGATTATTGAGTAGGTACTAAAATTATCAAACAAACCTGCAATCAGTTTCGCGCGTTCCGCTGCCATCTTGGAGCGCTTTCACTGACGTCAGAGTACACATCATAAATTATATCTTGTATAGTAT
The DNA here is from genome assembly GCA_935421205.1 of Xylocampa areola. NCBI lineage: Eukaryota > Metazoa > Arthropoda > Insecta > Lepidoptera > Noctuidae > Xylocampa > Xylocampa areola. The sequence goes on along the minus strand of OW285212.1, from coordinate 18,932,289 downwards.
GGAGTATTTAATTAACGATTTATAAATTTTATTGAAGGGATTTTCTTTAAAGAATAACTTCAAATACTCAAAAAGAACCACAAAACATGATAAACACCCAGTAATAACATACTCGAGATATTGTCACTGCGGACAGTGATATTTTAAATTTTGCTCGCTTTTCAACTTTAATACTTCATAGTTATTAATATTATATATATATTTCATAGTTATAAAACACGTTTAATTATATATTACTTTTTGTAATAGATTAAGTGTCATTCTACAGCAATAAAGATTAAGAATAAAAATATTTGACCTAAATTTGAAACACACGCATAATCCCTATTATTGTTTGAGCTGTCCAAGGTCCTCTGTGCTGAATAAATGTTTTTTAATATTATTTTCTTAAAACTATAGAATATTCCATAAAAGGTAATAGGCACCCAAAAATTAAGAAAAATATATTAAAACTTCTTCATACCGCCAGCACACAGAAGACCAGCCATTAACTGAATTCGTAAAGTTACAAATAATTTGTGTCATTACCAGGAACAAAAGAAATTAGAACTATTCGAAGAGGCAGCACGTAAGCAGACTTCCATCATGGAAGCCAACATCCTGGGCAAAGGCATTGACAACCATCTGCTGGGGCTGCGGGAAGCGGCGCGCGAGACCCTGGGGGAACTGCCCCAGGTGTTCTGCGACGCTACCTACAAGCAGATGATCGAGTTCAAACTCAGTACTAGTCAGGTAATTTTTTTTTGATGATTGATTCTGAAATAGTTTCAAAATGTTCATTGAGTCAAATGTATAATTATATATGGTAAATACATATATAGCAGTACGTTTCGTGAGGAACTAGATCAAAGACATATAATTTACGTTTACCAGGTGACCACCACAACTGACGGTACGTTCATGGGGTACGGAGCTGTCTGCCCTGACGGCTATGGCTGCAGCTACAACCCAAAGAAGGACAGCGTCATCTTTTGCATCTCCTCGTTTACCTCCTCCAGCGTCACCAACACGGAGGCCTTCAGGCAATCCCTGGAGGAAGCTTTGGACTCCATGAAACTGATGTTCCAAGCTCGTAAGGTTGACAATTGAAGTTTTGGTAAGGTTCCTCAGGAAGCCTAGGGTTTCCAGACGTAGATTTGGCACCAGCACTGGTTTGATGTTTATGGTAAAAGTCACTATTTATAGATGGTAAAAGAAATGCGTCGCGTTAACATATAGAGATAAAGAATCAATGTTTAAAAAAAGTATTATAAAAAACCCCTCCTTCGCCTTGAAGACATTTTATAAATGATTTATATATTTTTGGGATTAAAAAGATAGGCTGGGATTAAACTGAATAGTTTAATGTGCAGTATGTAATATTAATTATTATTCGATATATCATTCGAATACCTATAGTCAGCGCAAGAATATATAAACATAAAAATATTGCACTGCATTGTCAAAAAAGCACAATTTTTTATGAAAAATTATTAGATCGCTTATGCTTTAGCATAATTTAATCAAGATCTGTTTTTGTACATATTTACAATTATTACTCAAAAACTATATCGGATGTTGATTTATTCTGTTATTAACTACATATTTAACCACATGTAGGTAATTTTATCATTGATCTAAATAAATATATATTGCATTATTTAATATGCACTTACTCGTAATGTAAGTAAACTTGAACATATCACGGAATGACTTGTTAGAAACTGATATTAAGAATTAGGATCTCAAAGATTATAATAAAATATTTATGGAGAGTTGTTCCAATGAACTATCGCATACATATCGGTATCTGTCCTGGATATCATAAGATTTTTAAATAAGTCACATTTAAGTCGTATATTATATTAATTGTATTTGAAAATCGACTTAATTCACTTACTAATAGAATTAATAATACCAAAAAAATAATACTCATATTATTAATATTAATAGTTTTAAATATTGCTATAGTTTATCAAATCGTTGCCGTTCTGAAGTCTTATGCCTTTTAGGTCGTTGGTTCGTAATTCCATAATTTATTTATTGTTAAAATTAATACTCACTTTATTAGAAAATGTGTTGGAAATTATGATGACCTAGTCGAACTATATAAAACATAGATTTTAAGTTAAGAATGCTGCGTATATAATTATGTATCTTTGAGGTATGTTTGTGAAATGATAAAACGCCTAGCACCCTAATTTTAACAAGATTAAGCATACAATGATGTATTTATGCTATATTAACATAATTTTTAGTATATATGAAATTCGCGACACGTGTCACATAATTTCATTTATAGTACTTACCGGCATCAAAGATTTGAAAAATGTCTAACTGGAACTCACAAAGTTACGCGGAGCCGGAAGGCCGCGCGCTGTGTCTGACACGCTTAGAATAAACTATAAATAATGATTCAAGATATGTCTTTGAAAAAGCATTAACGCATGCTTAGCGCATGCTTAGCGCATGCTGGTTGGTCAGAGCGCCTGGAGTATCTATCCGGGAGGCGCAGGTTCGAATCCTGTTCGCGACCGTATTCTTCTTTTTCCATTTTTCCATTTTAATATTTAATATTGTAACTTTATAAATAATTATGTATATATAGCCACTATAAAACACTACAGTTTTCTAAAAGAAAATGATTCGAATAAACGTGTTTTATATATTATTGGTGGAAGCTAAACACAGGGAAAAAAATCTAACCAACTTCTAACAAAACACAAATATATTTGGAATGCATGTACACAAAGCTAGCTAATATCAGCCATATAGGAAAAGTAGAAACAATATAAAATAATTGTGTCTAATTATTGTGCTTAGGGCATTCTAATCGGTATAATAAACTATACCGTGGGTAACATTACATATCAATACTTTAGCCAATGAATTTAAATAGTGATATAAGTTGAAACTTTAGAGCTTTTACAATTTACATTTATACATTTGTTGTTGGTCTATCTCTATTATGTATTTTATCTAGAATAAAAATATTAGGCTGATTGGGCTGAGAACACACTTACATACATATATATATATATATTAATATATTTACAACAAATTGATTATCAGCTACGAGTTACCGTAGCAGCCTGCGTAGTCATAGCGTCGTAGCAAATATGCGATCCACATGTAGCTACGGCGTAGTAATTATTAAAAACTTGCCAAGATCGATTTGTTCATAAAATCATATCAACAAATTATAGTGTGTTCTTAGGTGGAAACTATATATAATTAGATATTTATGACTTGTTATTGCCTTTGACCCGATATTATTATTACCGATCTAATTATTAATATCCATAAATAATTCAATTAGTGTAATGTATGGCAAATTGATCGACTGTATCTTTAACTTAATTATATTAGAGAAATAATAAAGTATTTAGGTTTACTTTGCTTTATAAAGTCAATGATTTGCAATCACCACATTCTGATGACTTAATTAAATATCGTTAAACAAAATGTGTATTCGGTAATTAATATTTAAAGCCAAAGCATATATATATATATATACATATATAAAAATTTATGGCGACACATAATCGGATATTATAAAATGAAAGCAGTTTTAGTTATTTTCATGAATATTTGACTACCTATTTTTAAATATAAAATACCTTTAAAAATATAATTATAAAACAAAACTATATTGGTATATAATATATATTTAATTGCCTGGTTTATTCCCAAAATCGATTTCAAGCCGTAGTATTATAATATTAGCCAAAAGAAGTTAAAATAATTATAAGTACGTAGGTTGTAAGTAAAAAATTTTTTAGGTAATATATAAAGCACCTATTTGCATTTTATAGAAATAAACGTACTTATTGATGTTTTAGTTAGGTACACCATAATGATGTGGTGTATATTAATGCATAATATATGTCTAACTACACACATATCATAATTATTAATAATATATATTCAATTGTTCCCAGCCGGTTTAATTTTAAACTACTTAGCTCAGCTATAGGAGCTCAGCCCATTGTTCTCAAATGAAAAACCAAATGAATGTTTGTTGCTTAATCGGTAAAACGAAATACTCGGCAAACCAACCACATTTTCAATCAAGATAAGATAAATTTATTTGTTAAAAACATATGTTATATAAGGTGGTACAATATTATTTACAGTTTCAATATGTTTTGCCATATCAGGCGTACAAATATAGATTTATTTAAACTTAAAATCTGCATTCGGATACTTAATCTAAACAAATCAACAAATCAAAAAAGTTAGTTTTAACAAAAGTATGAAGAGATACTTAAAAACTGTTGTAACGATTGCGTTACAAAATATATTCGTAACATTATGATAATATTTCTTGAAATAATACCAATTCCAATCCAAAATCCAATATTAAATGGACACCTTAACACAAAGCGGTTTTTTTAAATAAATTTACCTACATTACAGTGGCCTCAATTTTAAAGCATGTTGTCTTCATATTATCCCGAATCCATAATTTTTTTTTTAATCTGTCAAGGCGTTTCGGATGATTTCGATAACAAACACTGTGACACGAGACTTTTATATATTAGATTGGTATCGGGTTGGGAACAATTGATTTATTATAAGGGATTTAAATGTCAATGCTGTGGTGATAACATAATATTTAGATTTGTGTCAATATTAAATGTGTAGCTAATGTTCCTGGTTTTAAATTATGTACTATAACATTAGTTTTACGTGTATTGGTCTTCGCTGCCATATTTCTCGGATTTATTATTTAACTGTAGGTATAATTAATTTGTAACGGATTATTTTATAATTATTGTCCTTTATTTACTTTGACTAACAATTTGAGATAATTCAACGATATTATTGAATGATTTTTTTTTCAAGATTTTATTTATATTCTAGGTATAAGCTTAGTATTAAGTAAAATCGTATACATATCGTCAATGTCAACTATCATGTTCGACATGACCGAGAATATCAAAAACATATCAAAGCTTAGATTTAAGTCTAGTTTTTAATCAATTACATATATCAATTACTAAATTTAAGGACTCGATAGTCAATTTGTCAGTATTTAATCGATTTTGAATAATAATTATTAATGTTTGACATTATTTTTGTCTCCCTGTGGATACATTTTTATGTCCTAATATTCTTTCTATTTGCAGTTTTAAAATTATGAGTGACTCAAAAAAAGTATGTTTAATGTATTGTGAGATAAGAGATTATTTAACGGAATTTGACCCTATATACATATCTTGGGTTCATTATATTACAGGAAATGGAAAAAACTACACTACTTAAGTAGGCTACTCTTAGCAAATTTTAGTTAATAAGTGCGCGCCGCGAAGCACAACTATTAAATGAGTGTAAGATATAATAATATAAAAAAAGTAAATATTTACTCGTTTTAATTAATATTTTAGGTAAATTCATTTGGATTTTCTACGTGTATGTTTATTAGATGATCTCTTTGTTAATTAAGCTTTAAAATTAAATCGTTTATTTACTGTTAAAGAAATCAGTCAACTTATTTTGCTATATACATATATATTTTATGATGATTGTTTCCAATTATCTCACAAATAAAATGTTAGCAAGCACAGGCACTAGTTAAGTAGTTAATTAAATTATTGTTTTATTGTTATATATAATATTATAATAAATTGCAATGTTCGTGTTTGAGTGATGAATGGTAGTCGGCCGTGATCAAATTATTGTTAGTAAAATTAATAGATATTCATCTTTTAACGGGCGTAATGATGACGTTTTCGTCATGAAATAAATTATACAAATTGGTAATTATATATATCTTATAAAATTATTATACCTATATGAAGCGATCAGAACACGCACAATATGTCACTTTTTTATTTTTAATAAGATCAAAGAACACATGTGATCATCACATTGTGATGATGACGCCAGGATACAGAATGAATGATCGTTGAACACGATATCAAAAAAATATAAAATAAAATAAACACACACAGCAATCTGTTAGTTTATGGTTAAAGTTAATCGAATGATTATTCTGGATAAGCTTCGCCAGCCAATTTAATTCCACCATTGTTTAGATAATGTTCTGAAAAACTTGTTGTATTTTACATATTGTCTAAAAATTTACACAAAAAAAGTGTTGTACACTACTTACTATATAACTAATTATTATCACTATTATCAATGTAAGTAGTTCGAGTAAGTAGCGAGTAGATCACACGCCAAGTTTTTTCAGTGTAATTATTATATTGAAATTGATTAATTTATAATTTTAACGTTCATTTATAATTTGTATAATTAGAAACTGCCTCGTTGGTCTAGTGGTCCCAAGAGCGACTGCTGAGCATGAGGTCTTGGGTTCGATTCCCAGGTCGGGCAAAGTGATATTGGGTTTTTCTGTTGAAAAAATGCTCAGTAGCAGCCCGGAGTTTGGAATTGTGCCAGGTAGATGGCAATAGGCTCACCACCTATTACATGGGACTTAATAACAGCATTGGTGAAATGTGGGTGTACAAATGTGTACACCTCTGCCTACCCCTTCGGGGGATACAGGCGTGATGCTATGTTATGTTATGTTGTTATGTATAATTTGAATGATGTATTATGTACTACGTAATGCACAATTTTATAGAGATTTGGAGGTTAAGGTTTGTGTGCCTATTTAAATGTTTGAATGGACATGGCATATCGCATTGTTTATTAATATTGATCTGTTAATCAAAAATGGTGTTAGTAGTGACTGGTGGATGTTTAGAATGTAGGATTCTTGGTGTGTTTGAGAAGAATATAAAGGAAAGGAACGTTCGTGTATTTTTAATTATGGTCACGTGATTTGATGGCAAATGGAACCGTGTTGATACAAAATAATGAGATGCAAGAGATTTCTAGTAATCTTCATTATAATGATTTGAATATTCTGAAAACATGTCGTATTTAGGGGCAGCATAATAATAAAAAATAAATCTTATTTCAGTAACCGACTTCCCAGATATTGGTTCATGTTTATAACCTAACACTAGATAGGTAACCGATTTCATCAAGGACTGTCGTATTACTGATGAGACGCTTAGTCGAACATAAAGAAATACCTAGATATCTATAGGAAAGGTCAACGCGGTTCCGTCACACATGACGTAGTAGTACACTACTGCAAAAAAGCGTGTTGTGTCTGCACAAAATGTTGAATTATATTCGTGTTGGTTCCTAGTTTATTATATACCTAACTACCACCGTTAGTTATACAAGGAGACGGCACGGGGAACTCAAATCGAACGGAGGTTTCGCGAGTAATAATGCTCAGTAAGATTATTAAACACTCAAACCGTAGAGCGTACCTGCTACTTGATCATTGCCGAGAAGAATAAATCATAAAGTTTTTATGGAACCGCGAATTTAATAATTTATCACTTTTTTATTTTATTTTTATATTAAAAATGGATCTACGTTTGGCCACCAACTCGCCTGATGGTAAGCGACGGTGTGGCCGAGGATGGAGCATGTAGATCCAGAAGAAATCTATTCACTCTTAAGTAGAGTGGACCCAAGTATGTTTCCAAGTAGTGCGCTCTACGATTTGAGTACCTACTTACCTATATAAATATACTTACTGAGCATTTGTTACTCGCGAAACCCATTCGATTTGAATACCCCACACCGTGGAATGCCTTTAACTTAAAAGAAAATATTCCAACAAAATAACTATTGATTCAATAAAAAAAAAATTACGGTTATCTTAACATTTTGATTCGCTGATGATGGTTAAGTACGATAATATTAATATCTGTTTATTTATAAGGTATATTAAATATCAATTAAATAATTGACTTATAAAATGCATTAATATCTAAATGTACCCTTGCCATATACCTACTCGTGATGTAAAAACATATCAACATGCTTTTATAGTATTATACGAATTATATTTAGATGTAAATGTTAAATGTATACCTAGATGTCACCAGTACCTGTACGACTTAGGTACTTGGTCACAGTGTATAGGAACATCAGTAACCAAAATAGTTATTATATAAATTTATTTTAAACCAAAAAAATTGAATGAAGGTAGATCATAGTTAGTTAATACATTATAATAAAACAACTTTTAACCGGATTAATCGCATGTATTATTGGTTTTTGTTTTTCCTGACGTTTCGAACACTTTGCAGCGTTCGTGGTCGCAGGACTGTCTGACTCCACACACTGGTCCGACCAAAATTTAACACAATTAATTGTTATGAATATTTATCGTCATAATTCAACCATGAAAGTCAAGCTCTCAATATTTATTTTTTGATGTTCGCGAAGTACCTATGTTAATATTTTTTGATCAATTTGATTCTTAGCTGTGATACTGATGTCTCGTATACTGTGGCAACTCAAACATATCTGTAGTCAGTAAGTGTATCCGTGTCAATTGAATGTTACTCTCAATAAAGTTCATTGGGAAAATATGATTTTTATTAAATACTTAATTACTTAACTTAACCAGCCCATAACTGTCTCACTGCAGGGCAAGGGCCTCTTCTCGTACAGAGAAGGCACGAGCTTGATCACCACGCTAGCTCACTGCGGGTTGGCGATTTCAGACTATCAAGTCCAGGTTTCCTCACGATGTTTTCCTTCACCGTATGTCTGTGATGTCTTAGTAGATTAACTAAGAAAGTACATAATGACATTGAAAAAGTCGTATTGGTGCATGCCAGGTTTGAACCCACAACCTGCGGCTCAGGAGGCGGACCCGTAACCACTCGGCGACCACGACATGTATTAAATACGTCCTACAATTTATGGAATATTTAATCCGATAGTATCGTCAAGAACGTCCTGCTTAAAATAAAATTCAAACAAACAAGTGCATAAACCATACTGGTCAAATTAAAATAGGGCGAACTACAATTATTTTATACGCAGTTCTAAACTAGTTCAGACAACACTATCTGGTGCCTTATATATACGGAGTGGGGAAGACGGTACGACATTTAAAAAAACCACGTATGGGGTGTCACTTTCTCTGACCGTACACAAAAAATCAATAAAATCGGATGCATAGTTACGGCACAGGAAATTATTTTCATTTTCTTAATTTTGAACATGCTGTAAATGTAGTAACATTTTACTAGGCAAAGATCATTAGGTCATAAACCTGTGCGAATTCATTGATAATTACATCTCCTTCACAATATTATTAAAAGACAGAGAAAAGTGACTCACGTTGCCACTTAGACGCCCTTTATTTAGACAAATCAAAACATTAAGTGAAAAATAGTCTTTACGCACTCGAATGTGTAGGTGATTGTTCATGCATGACAGAGAAAGAAATAAGGATTAATTCGGCGAAATTTTAATTGATCTAATTCATGCGGTCACTGGGTTAGAATTTCAGTACGGAAATGCTATCCTTTGAGAGAGCACGTCCTTTTTCTATTTCGCTAGTTAATTGCGCACGAGTCGTACCGCACGCGCAGGATTGTTATCGTGATCTTATTGTTATTGTTAGTGATTATTGTTATTAATAGTGTGGTTTACTTTAGTTTAGATTATCTTAAGTTTTGAAAAAAAAAACCCTTTGTGTTTTAGACGAATTTTATTATTAGAGCCTCTCAGTGGTCCCGTATCTGATTACGTAGATAACTTGCCATTAGACGTGTATCGTCTTCTTTGGTACCAGTTGGATGGTGCGCCTGCCCATTCCGTCGTGCCTGTGAGAGAACGTTCAACGGCAATGTTTGGACAGCAGTGGATTGGTCGCTATGGACCCTGCCGGCACGATCGCCAGACTTGACGCCACTGGTTTTTTTTTTTGTGGGGATCCTTAATAAATTAAGTCTGTTCTCGCGAAGTTCACACGTTAGTGATGAGCTAAAACTCAAAATTACTTGTGCGTTTGAGAATTTAAAACGTACGGCTGTGCAAGGCTATTTGTTAAGGCGAGTCCGAAATAATAATACAAAACGATGCCGCTTGTGCGTCGATGAGAACGGTGGGCATTTTGAAAATTTAAGATTTTAGTTTACTTTGATTGTGCAATGCAAAGTTTTTTTCATTTAGCGATCGTTTAAATTAATTATGAGACACTCAGTGTTTATAGCAATAGTTCTCCAAACGTAAAGTGAGTGCTTTGTTTATCACCGACAAAAGAAACCGACCTAGAGGTCTCAAATTGCACGTTGAGGCGACGTTGCCGTTCATACAACAGGTCAGTCACTCTTCATTGACAGATAATTACAAATGGTGTTATTTTTTGCTCCGATTATTTTAATATTTATTTTGTTTGAAAATTACAAATGTTTAATTTTCGATAAATAATTTTGTTATGTGTTTGATAATGCTTCTATAGGCTAGTAATAGCCGTGTATTCATTTAATGTCGTAGCATCATCCCCACTCAGTATATGGATGTAGATAAGGCTTTTGACTGCATGGATCACGAAATCCTTAAATATAAGCTTAATGCAACTGGTATCAGCGGACCCTAAACTTTCTAGTGTCCTATTTGTATAACCGTAAACAAGTAACCTCTATAACAAAGATCTGCGAAATAAATAGAAAAAAAAAAATGTGCTGTCCGACTAAAAATAATCGAATACGGTGTTCCTCAAGGTAGTGTTCTGGGACCATTATTATTTTTGCTAAACATCAAAGATTTCCGTCAAGCCTCGCCAATGAAATCAGTCATATTTTTAAACAAAATAATTTTGATATGTATATGGGGCATAGGGGCGAACATTTTAATTCTTATAACAGTATAAAAGTCCATTTCAACTTACATACCATCATGCCTCTTTTCTAGGGTTATGCAGAGGGGTAATTTAGTCCACCCACATTACATCGGCGCCGTTATAAAATCCCATTTAATAGGAGGCGGAACTAGGCACAAATTCCGGACTACTACTGAGAAATTACTGACAGAAAACCCAATGATACTGCCTAATCTCCCGTGTATCTAACATAGGTCATCACAATTAGCAGGCGCGCTTTCATTAACTAGATAAACGTTTGAAATGAAACAAAACATCGCAAATATCAATTTATATATTTTATTTTCACTATTCCTTGTATTTCAATAGCATCCTATACTTTCAAAATGCAATACATAGGTTATACCACTCATATAATAAATAACACTTATTTTATGGTCTTAATATTATTGTTATCTAGAATATAATTCTCACTATCCAAACATTAAGCGCATTTCATTGTATCAACACAACATTTAATGCAACAATCAATTGCGTAGGTATTCTGACAGATTTCGATGACATTGGTGGCGATTAAAAACAATTAACTTATTAAATTGAATCTTCAGAAAACTTATAATACTTGTTTTGACAGGAGTAATATGCCTTCGGCTCGACCGGCATTCTCTTGAAAATAAATCCGCTCAGTTTTTGGGAAATATGTTAAAAAATAATTATATAATCTGGATAATATGAAGACAACATGCTTTAAAAATGAGGCAACTGTAATGTAGGTAAATTTATTTTTATATTACGCAACGTTATAAGGCATCTGTTTAATATTGGTATTGGTATTAAGTTCAAGAGTAACCCCACGGATTGTGACACTTGACATATCAGTTTAGTCGAAGCAAATTTGGTAAAAGGCGAGAATCATGTTACGAAGTGCAAGATTGTTTCATGCATTTCAAAAAATTCTTGTATTTCGTTTCTTGCACGTCTTAATAGAACGAAAGTATTTCAGAGGTTTTCAATGACATAATTTCGACGCCCGCTACATTAGCGTCGATATTGGTTTAGCTTAATGTACTAGTATCGCGTCGCCTTTCATTTTATTTACTTTGCGGTCACCCGACGCAACGACACTTGGCTCAAAATATTAGAAAGATGCTACACGACTTACAATGCCTAGACAGATACACACGTTTTTCTTATAAAACCCTTGTTTGCGTCGATATATAAAAATAATTAACTTTCGTAACTTCTTGTTGCTGCCCTGGTCCCAAGTTGTTTAGGGTCGGCGTAATATATGTTTTCTTCCATTCTTCCCTCTCAGCCGTCACTATATCGTTCAATCCCTTTTCATTCTGTCAACAATCACACTTCCTCTCGATCAATCAAGATTCATATCAGTTTCCTAACCCTAGCACTACTTTCAGACTTCCCCTAATATACTAATTTCTTACCTTATCCATTCTTGTCACATCCATCTCAACATTCTCATCTCGGCTACATGCAATCTTCTTTCATCAGTCTTCTTCATGGCCTAGCATACCGACCCATACGTTCGTAAAAATATAAAATGCCACATCTATCTCAAAGTAAGAAATACGTTTAGGAATGCTGCATATATTAGTTATGCTTAGAAATACAACTTTTGTAGGTACTAAATAATGCTGCTCTACATTTTTAGCTTCATCGCATATTCTGTATACTGGCCCATAAATGCCTTGTCTGTTAAATGAGTCTCCTTCGTTCACTTCACTGTGAATATGTTTTTGAATAATTAATTTCTATAAAACTCATGCCTTTTTCCATGGGATCGATAAACAGTTTGCGACATAATCAGTAAAAAAAAAGAATACCACGATTTGCTGCATATTTTTATATATTCGAATCTATACATATATTTTTATTTTGCTTTGTGAATTTATTAATATCTCCGGTATCCACGGCGTGTTTACAGACACATGGACATTGGACCTGGAATAACTATTTGCAGATCAAACAATATTATTTGTTCCGTGTGGAAATCGAACCTACACTCAGCGCAGCAGTGGCGACAACCAGGCCATCTGTTGAGGCTGGTATTGTATATACTATTGATTTCGATATTGTTTTAGGTACAAGATTTATCGACTTTCTGATACATTTCTAAGTAATCATAGATTATTTAATTCGCGTATTTGCGAAGACATTATATTTCATATTAACTATAAATCTACAATTGACGAAGCGCCGTATTTCATTAAAATATTATTTTATATGCACCCTACATACGAAAATAAACATTACAATAAAAATAAATAAATAATCGTTTTATTCTAAATTCAGAGCGCGCTATCTTTAGTTCATTCTGTTGCGCTTTGATATCATTCGAATTGTTGCGCTACCAAAAATTATGTGCATATATTAATTATTATCACTCTTAAAATGCTCTTATCACATACATATAATACATAATATTAAAATACATTCTCTATTTCATTTCATACAGTAAAATATTTCATTATTATTTACAAAAATAATTTGTTCAGGACATTTTTTATGTAATTATGTTATCTTGTATACGAAAGCGGAAACAATGCGATTTTATATTTATTTTTCTAATGGCACATTTGATTGTGAATTTATTTTATTCATAATACAGGCCCAGTCTTATAACAAGTATTTATACATGAATTATTCTTTAATTCACTTGAAACAACTTATCTAACATACTTTTAATCATTTAAAGGTCTCCCAACGCATAATATACACATCTAAAGTTATTATATTAAATTGAAAAATAATACGATCGTGAGCAGGATGCGAACCTGAGCTCCCGGATAAAAGCTCCAGGCGCTCTGACCACTAAGCCATCTCGACTTCTGCTGCTTAGTGGTCAGAGCGCCTGGAGTATTTATCCGGGAGGTCGTGAGCAGGATGCGAACCTGCGCTTCCCGGATAAATACTCCAGGCCACTATTCTTTTTCCATTTAATATAATAACTTTGGAGTTCGCTCGGCATGCGTTAATGCTATATTTATCTTTAATATACACATAATTTCACAAACTAAACATTATCTATAAGAAAGCTACCATTTAGACCAACAAGCTGAAAATTTGTCTTCAGAAACATATCTTTTAGACTAAGAATTAAGAAACATGCTAATAGTAGATTCTTTGTCTAAATCGAATAAAAATACATTGTTATTTCATACAGTAATGACATTAGATATCCAAATACCGCTCTCACAAAAAAAAAAACTTAAATGCCGAATAGTGGACTCAGTACGAATGTGACGTACCGAGTGGTAGTATAGTAGCTCGGGTCCTAGGCCCCAGTAGACTAGCAGTAGTGTACAAATTTCATGCGTAAACCTTAACGACAAGAAATTTTCCGGATTTACTTAATATATTAAGAGTAACACTATAAAGTTATTACATTAAATGGAAAAAACTTTAGAGTTCGCTAAGCATGCGTTAATGCTTTTCAAAGATTTATCTTGAGTAACACTATAATTCAAATATTTTAAATAGACTCTATTCGTAATAATTCCTAACATCCCATCGTTTACGTTCCATTATTTCGAGATGAGGAAAGCAGGCTCGCAGTTACATTCACGTTCGTCGGATTTCACCTGTAACATAATTATTATAGTAAGTAAAATAATTAATAAAAAAAAATTGAAACTTTTTATTTCGTGTAAACAGTAGCTTTAGAACTGATTCATACATCGTCAGATAAAAGGAATTAATCTGATGGAAAAAATGTTTTAGCATGTTTTTATTAATAAGAATTCAAAATTAATTTAAGTATCAGCGACTATTTGAACTTTCCATATTATTTACGAAAGAGCATATTTAAAAAAAAAAAGTACTTTGAACAAATACATGAAGGATCTATAATTATTTTTTCTTTAATTTGATTATGAATTTGGTATTGTAAGATTATTTAATTATTAAGAATATTACTTTTATATTCGTATGCCATACTGGCAAAACATAGCGACCTACATATTTATTTAACATCTTTTACATGTATTAACCCATGTTTAACAAATAAAAATTCTAATTCTAATTCTTTTCTGACACAACATTAACTTTTCTGCAACTGTAATTGTGACTTAATATTCAATATGGTTAATTTAATATCATACGGATGAGCAGAGGAATCTATCAACAAAATTGAAATTAAATCAATTCAGCGTTTCTTCTCAGAGATAGTCAGATAGGAAACGCCGGCGCTATTTAATTTATAAAAATGACCAGCTAAAGTGTCTGCAAAATAGGTATTTACAGACATAAAATTATTTATCATAAATTGCCGAAAAATATGTGTATATTAAACAAAAATCTCACTCACCATAAGAAAATGATGCAACGTTAGCGTCTCAGCCCTGGGCCTGACGTCAGGATCGTGCGTGAGGCAGGACATACAGAACTCCTGGCCTTCATCAGACAACGTGGTGGGGATCTCAGGTCTACCGCCAGACCCCACCAGGAACATTATCTGGTAGTTGCTATCGTATTGGTAGAACGGGCGCTGGAAATGGAAAATCCGGTAAAGATGAAATGGAATTGGAGCAGTGGTAGAGAGATCCTTAAAGGACGAGACAGGAGACGCCTTCTGACTAAATATCGAACAAATATGCTCGCCACTTTTGGTGGGGGGTGAGGTAACACACAAGCACAAAAAAACTTGTACTAAAGCGACAATAGCTCTCGTCATTACATTAACAGTATTAAAATACATAAAAAAAACGAACACAAACAAAAAATTGTGTTACATACGATTAAAATCGTGTACTATCATTGTAATCATATAGGTAAAAGGTACCTTTAAATGATTGGGAATCATATTATGCCAGTGGCGAGAGGAGAACACCCGCTAAAACTACTCCAGTACCCTTCAAGGAGAGATTGATGCTGAACCGCGTGTGATGGATTCGGTACTCGATTTCAGCGCCGAACAAATATCGACAGTTGAAAAGCTATTTGGCTCAAGTGTATTTACTGTGGTTTAAAAAAATAAACCTTAAAATAACAGACTTTAGAGACATTTTCATATTACACAAAAATGCCGCTTAAATCAATTATCCTATTATGTGTATTATATACAAACAAATATTCCAGCTCTGCGTGTGCATGCAAGGATTTACGTATCACCCACGATACAGTCTCTTTTCTTAAACGTTAGTTTGCGATGTGCGCAAAAAGCATTACATATTATTCAATATTAGAGGGCTGAGTTACCCGTGACCATAGGAGTGCACTTTAAAATGGTATCCCTACACGTGGCCCCTGGGTGGTGCTGCACAGGCTACACAACTGTGGTGGGAGGCTCGCGCCGCGGGGGGGCACCGCGGGGGGGCACCGCCACCCGGGGGGCGTGCTAGGGAGCGGCCTAGTCGTGTGTGGGGATGTAGTGCGGTGCAACCGTTGTGGGAGACGGGTCTGAGCAGTACCATCAACTCCCCAACTATCGTTCTCCCCAAATCAATCCACTCTACTTAAGAGTGAATAGACTTATTCTGGATCTATGTGCTCCATCCTCGGTCACACGCTAAATTATATAGTATGGATAAAAACAAATGTCCCATGTTAAAATTTTACATTACTTGTTTCCATTTCTTAGCAGACCAGAGTTGGGAACAGGCTCACGACCCGTTGCGTCGTGGGACTTGATAACAGCAATGGTGAAATGCGGGTGAGAAATCTCAGTACGCCTCTGCCTTATCCTTCGAGGAATGTAGGCGTGATGCTATATTATATTAATAAATTGAGTGAAGTAATATCATGTGTACCTTCCCGGAAGCCATCTCAGTGACGACACAGCCGAGCGACCAGATGTCTGCGGCGCGACCGTGACCTGACGACTTCATGAACACCTCGGGGGCCATGTACGCTGAAACGTATTATAAAAAGCGTTATTTTGCGGGTACTATAAAATACAAGAGTGGACTCTTTATTAATTAAATTGTGTGGCTGCTATCGGAAACAATTTTAGGTAATTAACTCCTCAAACCAAGATGTACAGTCACGATTATAAATATATTACTAGGGAAAGGTCGGCAATTGTGTCTGCTTTTATGATTAAATCATTAATTTATCATCTCAAGATGACAAAAATATGGGTTCATTGGTATAATGCATATATATGAAACGGCAAAAATATTTGTGATAACTTAAGAATACCAAAACTATCTGACAAGATTAGCGACACAAAAATATAGGACGCCACAGCGGCTTCAAAAATTATATTTATCTGTTACTTCTTTACATTTTCGTTTCAACATATTTGATCGTCAAGTGTCTCTTATTATATTGCTTTTAGATTAATAATTATAATACAAGCGTGTTTTTTTAATCACAATATATATGTATTGTATGTTTTTGTTTTTCTTAGAAGTATGTTGAAAAACTTCTTATATGTAACTCGTGAGCATTGGTCATTGCACTCGCGGTGCTATTACAACCTCAAAAATTTTTGATTTTCAGTAATATCCGTTACGCTGTAAGTGGAAAAATTTCAAGTCATATTTATTAGCCATACATACCCTGTGTCCCTACAAAGCCCTGCAGTTCTCCGGGTGCGGTGGTGTTGGCGCGGATCTTGACGGCGCAGCCGAAGTCGCCCAGCTTTAGACAGTGGCCTTCGTTCGTAAGGAATATGTTGCCGCCTGTTGAAAGAACAAGCGAATAATAAGTTCGTTTTTTTTTTAAAACGTTGCCCCTGGCAAGGCATTTCTTCCTGTATCGTGGGTGCGTTTACAGACATATAATCTCACATACACACACACCCAGACCCGGAACAATTATCTGTAAATCATACAAATATTTGCTCCGTGCAGGAATCGAACCTGCGATACGCAAAGCAGCAGCCGGTCTCTCGACCACTACGCCAACCGCGCCGTCTACATATATAAGTTAATTATGATGATTCATCATTTCGTCATCACCTCCGACAGTCAGTAACTGTAGTAGTTAGCGACAAAAATTGATTGACCGGCACCAAAACCACACTACCTGTAGTCATCATCCCCCTGCCCTTGTCCTAATTTATTTAGGGTCGTCACGGCATACCTATATCTGGCATGCTGCTAAAGTTTTGGCTATGTTTTATGACCGGCCGCCTGCCTGACGTAAACCCTCATTGGGAATGTTGTTATTGGTGGTAACCGCCAACGATACGGTCTCCTTCTATCTAGCTATGTAGTACTGGTAATTATTATATTAAGATGAAGTAAAGTTTTGAAACAATTTTCATTCCTCACATTTTGTACTCCAGACGGTTGGGTGGACAGTTTTGAACTCGGAAATTTTATTTGGGTTGCAACCTTTACCGCTGATCATATGGTATGGTTGTCATTGGAAACTAAGATATATTGTTTCCACACGCATCTGACGTCACACTTACTCTTGATATCCCTGTGCGCGATGCTGCGTGCATGCAGTTCCTGCACGGCGCTGAGCAGCTGCTTGGTGTAGCGCCGCACCATGTGCTCGGCTAGTGCTAGTGCTAGTGCTAGTGCACCTGACGTCACACTTACTCTTGATATCCCTGTGCGCGATGCTGCGTGCATGCAGTTCCTGCACGGCGCTGAGCAGCTGCTTGGTGTAGCGCCGCACCATGTGCTCGGCTAGTGCTAGTGCTAGTGCTAGTGCACCTGACGTCACACTTACTCTTGATATCCCTGTGCGCGATGCTGCGTGCATGCAGTTCCTGCACGGCGCTGAGCAGCTGCTTGGTGTAGCGCCGCACCATGTGCTCGGCTAGTGCTAGTGCTAGTGCTAGTGCACCTGACGTCACACTTACTCTTGATATCCCTGTGCGCGATGCTGCGTGCATGCAGTTCCTGCACGGCGCTGAGCAGCTGCTTGGTGTAGCGCCGCACCATGTGCTCGGCTAGTGCTAGTGCTAGTGCTAGTGCACCTGACGTCACACTTACTCTTGATATCCCTGTGCGCGATGCTGCGTGCATGCAGTTCCTGCACGGCGCTGAGCAGCTGCTTGGTGTAGCGCCGCACCATGTGCTCGGCTAGTGCTAGTGCTAGTGCTAGTGCACCTGACGTCACACTTACTCTTGATATCCCTGTGCGCGATGCTGCGTGCATGCAGTTCCTGCACGGCGCTGAGCAGCTGCTTGGTGTAGCGCCGCACCATGTGCTCGGCTAGTGCTCCTGACGTCGCCACCAGTGCTTCCAGGGACCCTTCCACGCACAGCTCCATGAAGATTAACATCTCCTCCTGTTCAAAGGGACAGTAGTACATTATGATAATTATAAGCTAAAGTTGGTTATTGCACTCGAGGCTACATTGCAACCCGAGCCGAAGGCGTGGGTGGTATTGGAACCGAGAGTGTTATGACCAATGCTCACAAGTTTTATACGACGTTTTAAAACACACCTGCTATGAAAAAAATATATATAAATACTGTAATTTAAAAAAGCGCGCTTGTAATTTTCGCATTATTTTTAAATCTTAAAGCATTTTAATTAGACACTTTACGATCAAATGTGTTGAAAATTACAGTATAGACTGCCTGATTGGTCTAAAGGCATGCATGCTTCTAGTTCTTGTGTAAGAGTTGTTCAAGCCACCCGTAGAGCTACGACTTATAAATTGGCAACAGCACCCAGTACCCTCACTTCATTACCAACCAATTTTAAGAATTTAAAAGTAATACACAGTTTTCTCTGATCACTAAGAGAAGCGACTACCACAACTTACCCGGTGCAGTTCACAGCCGTAATATCTCACGAGGTGAGGATGTAGGACTCCCTCTAACACCCGCAGCTCGTTGGCAGCTCTTTGTAGAGCTCTCCTGTCACCCACGCCAACGGATAGCTCCTTCATGGCCAGAAGTTGACCACTTTCCGTGTTCACTACTGTGTACACCTGGATAGAAAAAGTAACGTTTTATATTTCAAACATTAATGTCATCTAAGAGGTTGCTTAACTGGTCTTTCATGTGGTGCCTTAAAATATAAACTTATAAACTAAGCGACCACACGCTAAGGGATACTGGTCTTGACTTAGGGTATGGTGGTGAGCACAGCAAGGGACAAGCCGGATCGGATTAAGTTTGTTTTGGGACGAATTTAAAGTTACCCGCTCAAGTAACGGTTGGTAGCGGCCAATGTATCGTCATTTGCATCAAAATATTCGTCTTAATATTTGAAAGCGAAAACGCAAAGGGTAAACAGCCATCAGCACCTACAGCCAATCATATGCTATATTGACATATCTTTTATGTCAAAAAGGTCCCTGCTAGTGGAATTGTTTTGGCATAATTCCTCAGTTGATCCCAAATAACTTGGGACCAGGGCAAGAAGAAGTAATTTTTTTGTCATCATTATTTGGATGACGTCTCATTTCGCCTGCACCCACTGCTTGTTAAAGGCTTGTTCATTCTTATCTAGGTTTTGCCAGCGATGGCAACAATATCAGCTCCTACATCCTGTTCTATCATATCTCGTGCGAAATACATATCAGAGTATAAACCGTCCGTAGGCTTCTAACAAAGCATAACACATCGATAACATTTCTGAGGTATGCTGGCTTCCTCATGATGTTTTCTTCACCGTTTGTGAGTGCATATTGTTAGTGCACCGTCTTGTTGTCGCGCAGCCGTGCGTCGCGCTCGCTGTCCACTCGCTCTATGTTAGTGTACCTTGCCGAAGGTCCCGGCGCCTATCTTGAGCCCCCGCTGCCACTTGAAGGTGAGCTGCCTGAGCTTGGGCTCGTAGCACGTCTGCGGCGCGCCCAGCACGCGCCCCACCGTCTTGTTGTCGCGCAGCCGTGCGTCGCGCTCGCTGTCCACTCGCTCTGTGGCCGACAGTACCCGGCGTCGGTGGGCTGGGAGAACAGTACATGATACAATGAGAAGAAAGAAAAAAATATTATTGACACAAAAACACAAATAAATATTCAAAAATAAGACAATTATTATCGAAACAAGTGCCAAAGGGCCATCAGAAGGTAGAAATGGAAGATGTTGATGGACAGAAAAAAGCGATTTCATTCGAAAACCGGGTTAGCTGGTGAAAGTAAAGAGCACCGTGCATCTATACGACTCTTAGGAGGAGCTGAAGCTGCCCTCCACGTGCTGACCCGGGGTAACCACCTCGTAGAATAGGTGAATCACCACACTCCCTGATCATATCGCTAAAGGCCGAAAGTGTATTGAAGTTTGCCCTCGACAGCAAAAAACAAAGGTAGTGACTACTCCCTTAAATTTCGTCCAGTTTTTAATAGTCAGGGAGTGGGTATCCTAACTACTTGTCCGGTAGTTGTGGATAACTCACGCTCGGGGAACGCGCCCCCGGCTACCCAGCTACTACTGACTCTTCCCCCTATCTTCCAAGTCAGTAGTATCCTATCACCTTTTTCCTTTCCCAAATTCAACCATTTCTTAACCCAGTCATCTACTCCTTCCATTGTCCCTATTCCTCTCCCCACCGCCAATCTTAGGTCTGCCGTGCCCCTTGGTCACCCACGGTGAAGCTAACGGAACCCGAGGAGGGCCGCTCCTCTGGGCTTTGCCTTCAAGCCTATGTTGGAGCGGCGCCAGCGTAGGTTGCGGGCCTTATGGGGGGTGTCGCAACTGAGGTGGGCTGCGGTGTCGTATGGGCGGCACCGCAGCTGAAGGGTGGGGGCCGCGGCGGGAGAGGAGTGCCGGTATGTCGATGCGCCGCTCTCCCTACCTTCCGCGGCCTTGACGGGGCCGCCACCGTTAGATGGCGGACGCGGTGGGGCCGCAGGGGAGGAGGAGTGCCGGTATTGCGAGGCGCCGCTCTCCCTATCCTCTGCGGCCGTAGTGGCAGGCGGCGGGGCCACAGACCTGACCCGTCGCAGGGGACCTAGGGCGTCCAGACACGGGGTCGTCTGGCGCCCATTGCACATGGTCTCCGAGGTGGTTGCGGCATGCCATGTGTCTGGTGTGCCGAAGCGGGGGGGGTGTAATACCCAACCCCGTGAGGGAGTCCGGCAACGGACGGCTGCGGGCGGGTTCGCGGTTGTGTGCGAGAGCGTTCCCGCGTCCCGCCCTCAAGCAGCTGAGGAGGTATACTGTGGAGTTTTAGTGGGTTCGAGTCCCACATAACCGCTCTGTCTCCCCGTATCGGAGCGGTATGCGAGGGCATTTCTCCACATAAAAAAAAAAAAAAAAAAAAAAAAATAGGTCTGCCGTGCCCAGAGATGCGTAACTAGGGGCGTGCCTAGTATGTAGCGTGCCGATTTGCCCTGGGGTCGGGCGCCCCCAGAATATGGCTAGCCTTGCCTGGTATGCGGGGCTCTGCACGGCTCGACAAATATTTCCCTTGCTTCTCGTGGGAACGATATGATTACTATAAATAATAATAATCGATATGGCGGCGCGCGGTTCGCCACTTTTCACGTCTCGTTTCTCATGGTGGCGAAAAGCGGTCTGTGGAGAGCCGTTTTGCTACGATGAATGTTAGAGGAGGAATGGATAGTAAAATAGATGAGGTATGTCAGATGATGGGTGAAAGAAAGATTGATGTACTATGTGTGGATGAAACAAAGCGGAAAGGATGTGACACCACTAAATATGGTCCATATACAGCCTATTGGGCTGGGGTCAACCAAAACGCCAGAGGTTGTCAAGGCGTTGGTCTTATCCTTTCCGCAAGAAAGACTCCTCTGGGTTCGACTAAAAGTCGGACTTACTCGTATCTTCGTCTTGGGAGTGTATGCTCCTACAGACGCGGGTACGGGTATTTCCCAGAGAGTCCAAGTGGAGAGAAAGCAGTTTTGGGACAATGTAAGGGATGTCTTGCGTACCTGCAAGGACAATGAAAGGTTAGTACTGTTAGGTAATTTTAATGGATGGGTAGGAGTGAAACGTGATGGGTATGAGAAGGTTCTTGGCTCGTTTGGAGACGTTAAAGTGAATGAGAATGGAAGAAGTTTACTAGAAATATGTTTGGAATGTAATCTTTGCGTGACCAACACTATGTTTGTCCACAAAAAGATTCATATGTATACATGGGAAAATGCGGATGTGAGAAGTATGATTGATTTTGTGATTGTGGATGAGAGACTGAGAAAAAATGTTATAGAACCAGAGTGTTCCGAGGAATAGACGTCGATACAGACCACTTCCTGGTAGTTTGCCGAATTAGGGGTCTTTTTAAGAGATGGCGACATCGTGCTTTGGACCATTCTGGATTATTACATAGAATAAAAGTTGAAAATTTGCAAGAAACTAAGTAAAAGATGAGTTTAAAAGAAAATTAAGGGAAAAGTTTGACGGATTAGATGATGTATGCGAGATTGAAGATTTATGGAATGGTTTCAAGGAAGGAGTTATGAACGTCGCTATCGATGTATGTGGAGTGGCTAAACGAAGAAATTGTAAATAAATGAAGAATGTCTGGTGGGATAAGGAAGTACAAAAGGTCGTGTGTGAGAAGAAAAAAGCATGGGTAGATTGGTTAGCTATACGAGCTAACCAGAGAATGCAAAAAGCGAAGGATGACGATGTGGTCAAGGCCAAAAAAGAATATAAGAGAGTGAAATAAATAGTGAAAGATATTGTAAAAAGGAAAAAGGAGGAGAAAAAGGATGATTTTGATAGACGGTTGTCTGAAGATTTCCAGACGAACATATTTTTTTTCTGGAAATCCTTAAAAAGAGCCAGAGGAATATCTACAAACTCTGCGCTCGATAAAATCAGAGACCGAGAGGGAAATATCATGAATGGAGAAGAATGCATTTTGAAAAGATGGAAAGAATATTTTGAAAGTTTGTTTGAAACAGAGGATCAAGTGTATGCGGTGATGATGGAAGAAAGAACAGAAACTGACGATAGGATTGGTATGGATGAAATTGTAAAAGCTTTGGACTGTATGAAATCGGGAAAAGGCTGCAGGGTATGACAGAATATCGGTCGAAATTCTGAAGGCTGGACAGGGCGTGGTAACAAGTATGTTGTACCGCCTTCTCAACTTGTGCTGGAGTAGCGCCAAAAGCCAAAAAGTCACGCAATAGACTTTTTCGTGGATTTGGAAAAGGCCTACGACAGAGTGAGGAGGAATGAACCGTGGGCCACACTGTCCATGTATGGGGTAAATGAAAAATGAAGATTCAAGTGCTTTTGTTAGGATAAACGGGGCCTACACCGAATGGTTTAGCTACGATAAGGGTGTCAGGCAGGGATGTGTACCGTCTCCGTGGTTGTTTAACATATTCATGGACAGTTGTCTTAAGGATTTGAAAGAGAGTGAATGCGTTTTAGAAATAAATAAGTTATTTGTCAAATGTCTCCTCTATGCCGATGATAAACTTATCCTTGCATCGTCGGAGGAAGAGTTACAAAAGATAGTAACACTAATGGATGGTGCTTTTAAGAATAAGGGAATGAAAGTAAATGTAAGTAAGACGAAAGTTATGGTTTTTGAAAGGGACGAAATTATGACAGAGTGCAATATATTGATAGGTGACCAAAGAGTGGAACAAGTGAAAGAGTTTGTATATCTGGGATCTATGTTTACGAGGGATGGGATGCATGTGAAGGACATAGAAAGGAGAGTGACTGCTGGTAACCAGGTGAATGGGGCATTACACAATTTTATGGATAGCCGGAATGTGTCAAAAAAGGCGCTACTGGCCGTTCATGGAGGAGTGTAAGTGCCAACTCTTATGTATGGTAGTGAAAATTGGGTGTGGCAGAAGAAACATGAAAGCAGAATTAATGCAGTAGAGATGAGGACTCTTAGAAGTATGTCTGGCGTAACTTTAAAAGATAAAGTGAGGAACAGTGTGATGAGGGAACGCTGTGGAGTGAAAGAGGATGTAGTGACAAAGATTGAGAAGGGTATGCTAAGATGGTTTGGGCATGTAGAAAAGATGGATGAAAGGCGATTGACTAAACTAGTACATGAGGCGAGAGTGGATGGAAGAGTCGGGGCAGGCCGACCTCGACGAACGTACCGCAATCAAATTTCGGATGTTCTCAATAAAGGAAAGGTCAGGAGCAACCGAAGTCGACGAGCATGTATGAAAAGGTTAATGAACATAGATGAAGCGAAAGAGGTGTGTCAGAATCGTAGCAAATGGAAATCGATAGTCTCTGCCTACCCCAATGGGATACAGGCGTGATATGTATGTATTTAAGGCGTCAGAAAACAGATACATTCAGATATATCTTGCAAACAAGGTTACTTACAATTACACTCATCTTCCGGATAGCTGAGCGGGTCAGCTTCCATCGGCGGTGGAGTGGGCGGTGTCGGTGCTTCGCGACAACTGCTGTTGCTAGGGAATGGACTCTGAAATTATGAAGACAATTTTATATCTAGCATCGCGCCTGGATGGTATAAAGCAAAGGAATATGATCCAGGCAAGCACAGAAGGACTGACTGACTGATAATACGTATAATGGATATAGATAACTAAACCGTAGTGAACATAAAAAAAAAAACGTTTTGGTCAAAAAAATTTAAGCATGCTGAAGGGAGTAACAACGTTAAATTTTGTGATATTTCGTTTGTGATATGTGCCTAGGTACTGTATAAGCCCCTTAAGGCTTTACATTATATGAATAATAATATAATCCTAGAGTAGACCGTGGAAAGTGGAGAGTTCTGCTTTCGGAGGTCAAGACTCACTTGGTGTCACTCAGCCAGCAGAGTTTAAGAGTAAGGGTATGTCAACTTACATGTAACCTAGGCCTAGGTCTAGGCGAGTGTGTGGGCGGGAGCGGCGCGGGCCGGGACCCCACCACGTGAGAGATGCAGCCGTCCATCTGCTGCTTCAACTCCTAGACAATGAACGGACAAATACTGCTGTAGTTATAGTTTTGGTGATAGGAACACTGTTATTCAAAATCATGTATTCGTCGAGTATGAAAAGGCTTATTATAAAAAATTGAAATTATGATATAAGTAAGCTAAGTTGGTTATTACAGACGTGGGTTGATTGCAATGCAAGTGCCAGCCGTCAAGCGAGGGAGGGCGAAAGTAATTCAGCTGAGTTTTTATTGACCAAAAGCTCACGCCTTTCATACAAAGGTTTTCAACAAACGAAGAAAAAAAGTGTTTTTGGAAAACTTAATTTGTTAATAACATAGCCCGTCAATTTGTCTCGTCTTACCTCAAATTCCTCATCACTTAGATGTTTAGTATTTCGCGGATCACAGGCTAACATTAGGAACTCCAGACCTTGACTAGCCCATCTGGAACAAAATTTATTATTATTATTATATACTTTATTGTATAATAATACAGCACAGAAGAAATAATAGTAAAATATGGCCTTATTGCACACGGCAATCTCTTGCAGTCAACCTTAGGATGGAGAAAGTGGACTTGGGTAACTATTTGAGGTAGTATGTGGTGTACATTTATAACAACGATTGGTTGGTTATTGTTTGTGATTGGTGTAATACTGACAGTGACTAGTAAGCACTAAAATGCTGATATTATTAAAATCTTTTCTTTATATTTTTGTGTTTTATGGGAGCGGTACAGTGATCAGGTAGGTAGAACTTACCTGGCAGAGCAGTTTTTTTTTCACATATATGTATAACTTCCACCGTTTTCCCCATGGAGGAAACCAGAAACTATTGAACACCACCTTCTACGATCCTTACATACTCCTTTTGCAACGTCCACGTTCATACATCTGGCCATACACGCGCGCCGCGTTAAGAAAGATTTAACTGCATTTCTGGGAATACACCTGTATTCACCGTAACCCTGGTTAAAGTCTCA
The DNA here is from genome assembly GCA_935421205.1 of Xylocampa areola. NCBI lineage: Eukaryota > Metazoa > Arthropoda > Insecta > Lepidoptera > Noctuidae > Xylocampa > Xylocampa areola. Next base: position 18,905,948 of record OW285212.1, on the reverse strand, counting down.
CCTGGGTCTAAGTCCCCGGCCCCTGTCACAGCGCTCGACCACGAACTGCATCCAGCAGCGCGCGAACTGTATGACGGCGCGTGCCACCCTGGCGGCCCAGCGCCGCTCCTGGCCGCTGGCGCCGCTGGAGCCGCTGGAGCCACGCTCGGCCGCCGGACGCAGCTCTACCTCCTCTTCAGGTTGTTCGCCGGACAGTAACAGCTCGATGCTGTTTTGTGTCTGATGTAAAGACAAACATTTTTTTCGCAATTATTATTTTCTGTCCAGTAGCTTACGTGTGTGATTAATGTAGTGTAGGTTAATTATGAAGGGTCGGTAGCACCAATTTAAATTTAATATTAACCGACATGTAACTATGCTATTTTGACAGAATTTACATAGAAAAGTAGTTAAAATTATAAGGTAAGACCGCTTACGCCTTAGTTTACTCAACGGGCTGCTGAAATGCTTCTAAATCCTTATGAAGATGTATCTCCATAAACATTAAGAACCGATTGGCGCAGTGGTCAGGAGACCGGCTATTACACCCGTGTCACGGATACAGAACAAATAAAATAAATATGATGTACAGATCATTGTTGCGGCTTTGGGTAAGCCATGTGAGATTATGTCTGTAAACGTAGGAATTCAACAATTTTATTAAACATATAAAAAACCAACCATATCCTCGCTCAGTACGCTAAAAATAAATCCAAAACACACTGAAATGTTTATCCGCTAAAATAAATAAATTAAAAAATTAAAAAAACAGGTAGTATCGACATAGTAATAGATTAATTGCGAGTTCACTTAACCATACTACAAACCTGGTTGTCCACAAAGTTGTGTATATTATCAAACAGTCTCTCGTCGAACACACTGTTCTCGTACTCGTCGACGATGCTGTCGGAGCGTGTGAACCGGGACTTGCGACCTGGTGGAGAGTTTACGGAACGGCGCGGTGGGGGCACCGGACGCGGGGCATCGGCTACGAAGCGGTGGAGCTCCTTGTGGATCTATGGAGATATTGGAGGTGATAAATAAATGTATACAACTCTTTGACAGTCTTGGAAAACGCACGGGCTCAGTCCAGTTGGACCGACTGAGCCCGTGCGTTTTTTTATTTGTGCGCAGTTGATTTTTTTTTCTGCGCCGACCGTCTTCTGTGAGTAGGAAGTATGATATGACGATGTTATGATAGATAACCTATAGTGCAACAACAAAGCAGGCCACGAACGAAAAAATTTAAAAGCCACACAAATAGTAACATTTATTTAATTAAATACATTCCGGATAACTTTTTTTATGGGATAGCGGGCAAACGATTAGGCGGATCGCCTGATGGTAAGCGATTACCGCCGCCCATGGACACCCGCAACACCAGAGGAGTCGCAAGTGCGTTGCCGGCCTTTTAAAGGGTTTGTGCGTCCGGTACCCTCACTCACTCGGTGAAACACAACGCAAGCGATGAAGAGCCCAACTTACCTTTGGTATTTATGACTGACAACTTTAATCGAATCGAATTTATTTATTTTGTTTTGTGAAGCTACAGTTTACACAAAATGACCATCGGCTGACAATGACGTCGATTTTAGTTGACGAACTAAACTAAAATGAGATTATTGCTATGTTTTATTAACACTTACTATAGGAGCGAAGTAGGACGGATGTAGAAAATTCAAATCCAAATTCTTAAGCGATGACACGGATTGTCAAAGGTTCAAATCCCGTTCATGTCCAAGTATAATGTTATTTATTTTAGTGGCTTCAAATTGCCCCGACTAAAATTTGACAGAAATTTGAGTATAACGTCTAAGGGCTCCGATGGAGTTCGAAACTAGTCGGGCAAACCCGAAGAATGCATAACGTCTCAAAATTTAAATCTTGTCGTATCGTCATTTTGAGTAACGAATCTAATGGATGGAAACCACATCTATATGACAACAAGTTAATGCAACGACGATGAGAACAAGAATATAACGCATTGAAAAGCAACTGTTAATTTCTTCTCAAACTCTGCAAAAATATAAGCAACACACTTTACACAAAATCCACACACTTATTGTCCCATTTTAATAAAAACGAAAAACATTTCAGAACCTCCGCCCCTTTCAAGATGGCGCCTACTCGGAACTCGTCAATTTCAAGTCATATCTAATCGATACTTAAGACAAGCTTACATATTTATATGGGCTAAAATGTATCAAAGCACACAGAATTGTGGTCTGATAACTCTGCTCATCTCTTTAATTTAGTTAACATTGGAGTCCCAGCAGGATCGATCGACTGTTTTGTACTAAAACCGTTTAAGAAGGACCTATAATGCTGATACTGTACACGAATTAATAAAAACAATCAATACCGACAAATATGTCTTATTGATATTCTTTGTAAATAAACGAATTCGTCCGTATGCTGCGCGCGACCTAAATCAAGCAGTGCCAACCACAAAAACAATAAAATAAGAATAGGTATTCGACGTCCTTTGACAATGTTTACAACTTATTCTTAGAGGTGTAGGGGGTTATTCTGAAAAACTTGATAATGTTTCCAAGTGAACATTTTTATAGATATTATGATACATGATAATAATCATTGTTTTTTCTTTTGCTCTATTAATATGGCGCGGGTAAAGTTCAGCCGCTGGTATTGTTTTAAAATAAATCTGTATTTTGATTGATCCCAGATATTATTATTTCTTACTACCATTTTTGTGTACCTGCATTTAAAAAAATCTATTTAATATAAAAGAGTAACCATGGAGTTTCTTGCCCGTTCTTCTCCATAGGAATTTACATTTTGGAACCTAACAATTAGCTTCTAACGATTCAAAATTGCCTCATAAAAAATAAATTAATTGAGCTTGGGTACTGACCGGAAATATAAAAAATATATATATATACAACGCTGTCTATCTGTCAGGCGACTGTTAAACAAAACCATTTGCCATTTAAGCACATAATATTGACTTTCAATTAACAAAACTGCACCCATATACCACACCACAAAAAACCCGAGCCACTCCCACAAATAACACCCTACCATAGGATTAAACGACTCATGCACGATCATGGTCTCGGGCCTGCGCCGGCGCTCCACCTGTGCGGAGCGCGCCGGCTGCAGCGACGCGGGCCGGCGCCGGCGCAGCGCCGGGTCCTCCGCACAGTGCACGTGCACGAACTTGTATAGCTCTTTGTGCAGCTGTGGACAAGGCGTGCGGTTGTACATGCTGTTAGGGAAGCTAAGTGTTAGCAGTTGGAAGTGTAAATTAACATAATTATACTGTAAATGTATATTGTGTTGTGTGATTTCATTGACAACCATTCAATAACCTCACCTTCTAATAATAAAATCTGAATCTTTCTAGTTTCTCGTGTTCTTATAATTTTGTATTTTTATTATTTGTAAATTATCTTCACAACATATAAAATAATATATTAAACAATACATCTAGCCAATGGCATCACAACTCAGGCCCCCAAGATACAAGCGTGTGCTTAGTTTGGGGACCACAGCTATAACATATAATGTACCTTAAATTGTTACATATTATATTTTCAGTTATTATTATACTGAGTGGGGATGATGCTACGACATTAAATGAATACACGGCTATTACTAGCCTATAGAAGCATTATCAAACACATAGCAAAATTAATTATCGAAAATTAAAAATTTGTAATTTTCAAACAAAATAAATATTAAAATAGTCGGAGCAAAAAATAACACCATTTGTAATTATCTGTCAATGAAAAGTGACTGACCTGTTGTATGAACGGCAACGTCGCCTCAACGTGCAATTTGAGACCTCTAGGTCGGTTTCTTTTGTCGGTGATAAACAAAGCACTCACTTTACGTTTGGGGAACTATTGCTATAAACACTGAGTGTCTCATAATTAATTTAAACGATCGCAAAATGAAAAAAACTTTGCATTGCACAATCAAAGTAAACTAAAATCTAAAATTTTCAAAATGCCCACCGTTCTCATCGACGCACAAGCGGCATCGTCTAGTATTATTATTTCGGATTCGCCTTAACAAATCGCCTTGCACAGCCGTACGTTTTAAATTCTCAAACGCACGAGTAAGTTTGATTTTTAGCTCATCTAACGTGTGAACTTCGCGAGAACAGACTTAACTTATTAAGGATCCCCACAAAAAAAAAACCAGTGGCGTCAAGTCTGGCGATCGTGCCGGCAGGGTCCATAGCGACCAATCCACTGCTGTCCAAACATTGCCGTTGAACGTTCTCTCACAGGCACGACGGAATGGGCAGGCGCACCATCCAACTGGTACCAAAGAAGACGATACACGTCTAATGGCAAGTTATCTACGTAATCAGATACGGGACCACTGAGAGGCTCTAAAAACTTCCCCTGATATGTACGTAATGCTAGCCGAGTTTTGTAGACATTCTCCATAGTTAAGGATCATGTGAGTGTATTCTGCAGCTGAATAACTCACCTGAGGCATAATTAATAATAAAATTAGTCTAAAACACAAAGGGATTATTTTTTTAAAAACTTAAGACAATCTAAACTAAAGTAAACCACACTATTAATAACAATAATCACTAACAATAACAATAAGATCACGATAACAATCCTGCGCGTGCGGTTCGACTCGTGCGCAATTAACTAGCGAAATGGAAAAAGGACGTGCTCTCTCAAAGGATAGCATTTCCGTACTGAAATTCTAACCCAGTGACCGCATGAATTAGATCAATTAAAATTTCGCCGAATTAATCCTTATTTCTTTCTCTGTCATGCATGAACAATCACCTACACATTCGAGTGCGTAAAGACTATTTTTCACTTAATGTTTTGATTTGTCTAAATGAAGGGCGTCTAAGTGGCAACGTGTGTCACTGTCACTGTGTGTTTTCTCTGTCTTTTAATAATATTGTGTGGGAGATGTAATTATCAATGAATTCGCACAGGTTTATGACCTAATATCTTTGCCTAGTAAAATGTTACTACATTTACAGCATGTTCAAAATTAAGAAAATGAAAATATATTCCTGTGCCGTAACTATGCATCCGATTTTATTGATTTTTTTGTATACGGTCAGAGAAAGTGACACCCCATACGTGGTTTTTTTAAATGTCGTACCGTCTTCCCCACTCCGTATTTAGTTGTAAGGTAATATTGTAACATTGAACAATAAAATTTATTCTTAATTCTTATTCTTAATCTAGATCAAAAAGTATTCCACACATTCAAAAAATTGTTTACTTTGATGAATGGAAAAAAAAATACTTAAACAAATGTATTATTACTAAAACGGCATTTTGTTTCAAGCGTTCTGTTTACTTTTTGAATATAAGTTATGTTAATAAGGCCCGTATAATTAACTAATTTTATTGAGAAGCTTCATCCCAAACGGTGCGTACAGAACTTGAAGTTTTCATGTATTTCAACATCTCAAGTAAAATCTGTCACACACAAAATTGGATTTATAGTACGGACTTAAATGGTTCATAACTTTTTTAATTAGTATTGAAGTAGGAAGTAGTGTATGGCTCCAAGTATCTTACAAGCACATGCATTACTGGCGTTACTTACATCGATTGTGCGTTCAACAATAGATATTATATAGTAAAACTACATAATTATAATAAACAAAAAATAATACTATAATATTTAAAAGATAAGCTTACGTTAATTTAATCCAAAAATGCGAAAGTAAAAATTTCGGTTTGTCACGTTTCCACGCCTGAACCACTTAACTAATTTCTGTATAGAGATAGTTTTTGAAGGTTTGTATAATCTAATATATAAAAATCTCGTGTTACAGTGTTTGTTATCGAACTCCTCCGAAACGGCTTGACAAATTTTTATGTCATTTTTTTGTGTATAGTTTGTAGGTCTGAGAATAGGTCGTAGGCTATTTTTTATACCCCTAGGTGATAAGGGTGGCCCTATACAGAAAATTTATATGGCATCACAACGTTTGCGTGGCAGAGCCAGTAATGTATAAATTTTGAAAAAGCTATTAGTGCGGATTTTTATTTCAAATTCCGCAACCCATTTAGCCGGATCCGTTATGTTTGAATTGTCCAATCTGCAACTGACCTTAATAAATTTTCATTTCTTTTAGGAACGGGTCATACTTATAAAAATTTGTACGATATTTAGTCAGAAGGCGTCTCCTGTCAGGTCTTCTAAGGTCACCTATTATACTGACCGTCTGTTTACTGACCGTCTGTTTACTGACCAGATATTGCAACAGCCTATGACTGTCTTATTCGATAAAGTTGGATCGGCGCGGTTGGCGCACTGGTTGAGACATCAATTACGCCGCATGTCGCAGGTTCGATTCCCAAACGGAACAAATATTTGTTTGATCTGGGTGTGTGCGTGAGATATATGTTAGTAAACCCAATACAGGATAAATTCCTAATGTGTGTTGGGGGGGAAAGGGACTCCTGACCTCGAAGCCAAGCTTGTACATCTGCAGCAGCAGTTCCCGCACCCTGGTGGCGACGGTGTCCGTCAGCTCCATGTACAGCTCCTCGCTCGGAGACAGCTTGCTCTTCTCCAGAATAAACAATATGTGCTTTTCTATGAAGTCCCGAATAGCCATGATGCAGTTCTGTAGACAATGTTGTTATGATTAGAATAATTAATTTAAAAACTTTCACGATTTGAACTCATAATTATTATTTTAATTGTGGTACATCAAAACATGGTATCTAATTGCATTGACTGATCGTCGATAATTTAAACCTAACTTCGTCCTTAAACTTGAGGTTGGATTGCAGCCCGAGTCGATGGCACGGGTTTTAATGCGACCGAGAGTGCTATGACCAATGCTCACCCATTTCATAAGTTTTTTGACACATTTGCGAGGAAATTAATTATTTAAATTTCATAAACTTATTCTCTTGCCAGCCGCCTCACGAGTGCTCTGACCACTGCGCCACATGTAGACTACAGTACTTGAAGTAATTAGTACTGGAGTAGTTTTAGCGGGCGTACCCCTCTCGCCACTGGAATATGATTCCTAATCATATAAAGGTACCTTTTACCAGTATGGTTACAATGATAGTACACGATTTTAATCGTGTGTGGCACATTTTTTTTGTTTGTGTTTAGTTTTTTTATGTATTTTAATACTGTTAATGTAATGTAACTGCCTCGTTGGCCTAGTGGTCCCAAGCGCGACTGCTGAGTATGAGGTCTCGGGTTCGATTCCCGGGTCGGGCAAAGTGTTATTGAGTTTTTCTGATAGAAAAATTCTCAGTAGCAGCCCGGAGTTTGGAATTGTGCCCGGTAGATGGCAATAGGCTCACCACCTATTACATGGGACTTAATAACAGCATTGGAGAAATGTGGGTGTACAATTGTGTACACCTCTGCCTACCCCTTCGGGGAATACAGGCGTGATGCTATGTATGCTATGTTAATGTAATGACGAGAGCAATTTTCGCTTTAGTACAAGTTCTTTTGTGCTTGTGTGTTACCTCACCCCCCGCCTCAAGTGGCGTCTCCCGTCTGGTCCCCTAAGCTACAGTATGACGTAACTCACAAAGATCTGTCCCCTCTCGTGCATGTAGGCAGGTGGCGGTGCCCGCGCCAGGCGCGCGGCCAGTGCTCGTGCCCACTGTGCAGCTTGCAGTGACGCGTCCCGCTTGCTGGCATACATGCTCTGTGCTGACCGACACACTGCGTAGATCGCGTGCCTGTGGACCAGATATAAGTAAAGTTACAATTTCGGCACACAAGTATAATTTTTCGGCGATTACTTCGGCGGATACCTGCTGACACCGCGTGACACACTAATTTAAATAGTCGATTCTGTAAATAAGTCTTTACAAAACTCTTTTACGTGTCACTTTCTATACTAGAAGGCGTCAGCATTTCCTGTCTGACTACTACTAAGAAAAAAAAAACGAAACAAACTCAGGGGTCAAGGTCTTTTTTAAAGTTACAATATTAAATGGAAAAAGAATACGGTCGCGAATAGGATTCGAACCTGCGCCTCCCGGATAGATACTCCAGGCGCTCTGACCACTAAGCCATCTCGACCTCTGCTCACCACCGCGAATTCTTCTTCCATATTTTAACACGTCTTATGGCGACGTCATTACAATCAATTCAGTACTTACAAGTGACCGAACCGACACGACTAACTTTACAGTTAATACAATGTCGTAAAGAATGCAATTACCTTAATAATTCAAGATATGTCTTTGAAAAAGCATTAACGCATGCTTAGCGAACTCTAAAGTTACAATATTAAATGGAAAAATTCGCGGTGGTGAGCAGAGGTCGAGATGGCTTAGTGGTCAGAGCGCCTGGAGTATCTATCCGGGAGGCGCAGGTTCGAATCCTGTTCGCGACCGTATTCTTTTTCCATTAAATATTGTAACTTTAGAGTTCGCTAAGCATGCGTTAATGCTTTTTCAAAGACATATCTTGAGTCTTTTTTAAAGTCCAGACCTCACTGTTTAGCTTTATGTGAACGTAATCATGTGAGTCGTCTGGAAAGGCCATTTGAAGAAAGAGCAATTTCAAGTTGACCAATCCTAACTGAGTGCGCAGATGCAGAATACATCCTGAAGCTGAAACCTGAATTTAGGAAACTCAACGACCCGCCTCATGTCGATACCAGATCGGCAGGACATTTATTTTACGTAGACGACGCCGACTCTTCATGTAAAAGTGATTATTCCTTGGTTTAATGTATAGTATTATCATGTTAGTTATAGTCAACCAGGGTAATTGGAAACAGTGGTGATTGGAAACAGTCATGTTTTCACTGTACATGAAAATAATATGACAGGGAAAAATAAAACAGAAGAACATATTGCGCCGACTTCAAACAACTCGAAACCTGGGCAGGAGGAAGATAAGAAAAGAAGATATTTATCCGGGAGGCGCAGGTTCGAATCCTGCTCACGACCGTATTCTTTTTCCATTGAATATAATAACTTTAGAGTTCGCTAAGCAAGCGTTAATTAATGCCTTTCAAAAATTCGACTGTTTACAATTAACCCTGTCTAGAATGGAGAATATGCATCTGAACCGAAAGTAGGTCAAATATTTTGATTTGTAATCCTTATTGACCTAGAATGACATATACATATATCCAATAATTTTGCCGATTGCATCATAAAATTCACTACAGCGCAGTGTACTTGTGTACAAAGTAATATAATAATTAGAATAAAAATATTGAATCAGGATCAACTATTGTTAAAAGTTAATGATAAAATTCTAGACTCTCCGACAGCAGTTGCTAATATATTAGCAAAACAGTTTGATTATAAGTATACCTCAGCTCAAACTAACATAGAGGAAGCTATATTACTTCTTTCACAGAGCTTGATAGGACAGTTAATCAAATGTCTTTAAGCCCCGACAACCCGAATGAAATTTCACAAATCATCAAGTCTATGACTAAAGAGTTCCTGTGGATATGATGAAATTCCTTTTGCTGTTTTTAAAGAGTATTTGCACGTACTAGCTGGGCCACTGTCCAATTTCTTCAATTATTGCATTGAGCAGGGTATCTTTACGGATGAATTAAAAATAGCAAAGATTGTGCCTGTCCATAAAAAAGGCACAAAAACGGACCCACAGAATTATAGACCAATATCTCTTCTGTCCACACTCCCAAATATCTTTGGAAAAATTATGAAGTCTCGCCTTCTTACTCATCTTAATTCGAATAAAATTTTGCATCAAAGTAAAAGGTTTTTATTTCATATAAACCATACAAAGGCACTTATGAAAAGTCAGGATTTAGGTGCACATGTCAAAGACAATGCGGCTATCAGAAGGGAATTGCCAATACGGATGCTATTTATAAATTAGTAAATGATGTGATATGCAAAATAAATTATAAATTTAAGGTAGCAGGAATATTTTTGGACTTGTCTTCCACGTTTGATTTAGTCATCGTTAAATTAAAACATTACGGTGTAAGAGGTAAATCATTACATTTACATTTATATAAAAAACAGAAAAATGTTGAAAATAGTATTACACAACAAAAGGAGTGTAAACAGTCCTTCAAGTCCTCTATGGTTAAAATTTCCACTGGAGTACCTCAAGGATCTATACTAGGCCCCATATTATTCATCATCTTTACTAATGATTTGTTCAGCTATATCAATAAAATAATTCCAGACATTAATCTTGTAGTCTTTGCAGATGACACCAACGCTATAGTAGGGGCAAGAAGCATTAATGAACTCACAGAAAAGGTTAACACTGCATTGGCAGCATCGGAAATAGCCCTAACAAACACAAGTATCGGGTTAGTCAGATATGTAATTTTTTTAGGTACACATTAAGACGAATTGCTAAATTGAATGAAGGAATTAGCATTTATAAACGCGTCTTTATCTTCTGCATGTTATACGCTGACAGCTCTCAGGGATGATATAAATAGAGAACAGTTAAAAATTGTATACTATGCTATTGTAGTAGACTCCGATACAATGTACAATTTTGGGGGCAAAGTTATGTTTATAACTGCCAGAGAGTTATTATCCTTCAATAAATTAGGTGTAACAATGCCTAGTTTATACATACTAGTGTTGTTGATTAATTTAAAAAATATTTACATAAACATGAGTCCGAGGAGGAAAGAAAAGACGGGAAAATACTCGTAGAAATGATGACCAAAATTTAACATTGTAACGCATGGTCTCCAGTATCAACCCGTACAAATATATAATAAACTGCCAGCTGATCTAAAAATATTAGATACTAGATGACCCGGTGTACTTCGTATCACCTCGAACGTCAAATGTTTGACAGGAAAGTAGGTAGAACAGTTCATATGAGCAAATAAAATTGTTGTTTTTACTATCTTCCTCGCATTTTTTCTACATTTTAAGCCTTCCCCGGACTACGACAAACATTTCAAAATTCCAATACCACTTTGCCTGACTTGGGAATCGAACCCAGGACCTCATGCTTACCAGTCGCGTTTGAGAGCACCAGACCAACTAGGAACTTATTAGAAATTTCGGGGTAATAACCTATATTTTCTTTTTAAGATAACATAAAATACTTAAAATGGACCTACCTAGTGGGGTCCACCATGTCTTTTTTACTTTCTAATAACTGATTGAATTCCTCTTGGAACTGCTTCAATAGTCTGTCGAGTTGATTGCATATAATGTTTCTGGAACAAAAAGGAATATTATGTGTTTAAAAAATAACGTATAGATGTAATATGTTAGATGATACGGGAGTAAATAACGCACAATTTGAATTATCTAAAAATAGAAATGTTTAATGTTATTATAAAATTAAAACATTCAAATAATGAGATCAAATATTTACACATGTGGATTATGAATGCTAACCTAAAAATAGAAAAATCGGCAATTAAAGGTTTTTTACTTCCAATATTTTAGTAGGTCGACAATGTATTACTTTACTTAATTAAACTAGCATTTTTATGAAACACTTATTTTCCTTATTACTATTAAACAATGAGAGATAAATCACTTTACGAACAAGCTTAAATTCTCTATGTCGAGTGTGTCGTCTGTCACTCTCACTGTCCGTGTGCCACGTTATACTCGTTAGGCGGCGTACACATACTCGTATATTGGGCCACGTACACAACATACAGTATACAAAGCTTACATAGATACATAAGTATCCATATTATGGTTAACGTAAGTAATTTTGTTAAATGAAAACCAAAATGAATCAGTAATACGGTTAGTTAAAAGTAATAGTGAAGGGTGAATTTTTCAAATGGACGTGGATGGTCAAATCTGAAACTATAAGGTATAGCGAAAAATACTCAAAGGGGTATCGGTCCCTTTTATGATGAAAACTAAATCGACGTAATTGGATTTTCGTAAAATCAATATTCCTAGCCAGAAATCACTAAGGCTGTAGGTACCAAAAGCAAAAAAAAAAAAGGAATTCATGTAGTAAACTTGCTTCACTTTTAGAATATATACTCCCCATAGTAGATTCGGCTTCCCAATAGAATAATACTTACGAGAAGGTGACCGGCGCCAGTACCGCGGCACACTGTATGCGCTTGGCCAGCTGCGCGGTGAAGGCCCACTCCGCCTGCAGCCGCGAGCGGGACATGTGCTCCGTCTCCGACATCGTCGTCAGGTATGATAGATATTGCTGCGACACAAATACAACTTTTATTGAATATATATCCGTTAATGTGTTAGAAAGATTAATCTGTATTTATTAAGGTAATTGCGCCTGTACGACATTGTATTAACTGCAAAGTTAGTCGAGTCGGTTCGGTTACTTGTATAGGGACTGAATAGATAGCAATGACGTCAGTAAAAGACGTATTGAAATGTGGAAGAAGAATTCGGGGTAGTGAGCAAAGGTCGAAATGGCTTAATGGTCAATGCGCCCGGGAGGCGCAGGTTCGAATCCTGCTCACGACCGTATTCGTTTTCCATAAAAAATTATAACTTTAGAGTTCGCCGTGTATGCGTTAATGCAATGAAATAAATAATTTTTTCTTTCTTTTCTTTCATTTGAAAGATTTATCTGTAGCTCTAAAAACTCTAGACTGAATGTTGATAATTTGCTCAAAGTACAGTTGTCGTAATATAACAATATACATGCCTGAAGTTAGTCATTCCAAACGGCCTCGCATGTACAGTTGTTTAGAAAAGTGTTATCATGCTAAAATATTTAAATTAATTATGAAAATCAACACCACCGCGATAAATTTATGACACTACACGAATGTTCTGGGCGCTGGAGCGAGCGATACACATGTACTAACGGAATGTAAAGGAGTGAGTGACATAGCACGCTATAACTGCGCTTTCGCCAGATCGCGCATGCACCGATTTCATCTTAAAATTGACAACTTTTTTTTATCTAAAGTGATCTACGTTTTGCCACTAACTCGCCTGATGTTAAGCGACGGTGTGGCCGAGGATGGAGCACGTAGATCCAGAAGAAATCTATTCAGTCAAGTAGAGTGGATTGATTTGGGGAGAACGATAGTTGGGGAGTTGATGGTACTGCCCGACCCGTCTCCCACAACGGTTGCACCGCACTACATCCCCACACACGACTAGGCCGCTCCCCGGCGCGTCCCCGGGTGGCGGTGCCCCCCCGCGGTGCCCCCCCTCGGCGCGAGCCTCCCACCACAGTTGTGTAGCCTGTGCAGCACCACCCAGGGGCCACGTGTAGGGATTCCATTCTAAGGGCTATACTGCGCAATTGAAGGTATTAGAACTGGAGTAGTTTTAGCGGGTGTACCCCTCTCGATACCGGCATATGATTCCCAATCATATAAAAGTACCTTATACCTGTATGGTTACAATGAGAGTACACGATTTTAATCGTGTGTAACACTACACTGTTTGTGTTTAGTTTTTATATGTATTTTAATACTGTTGATGTAATGACGAGAGCTAGTTTCGCTTTAGTACAAGTTCTTTTGTGCTTGTGTGTTACCTCACCCCCCTCCAAAAGTGGTGAGCAAATTTGTTCGATATTTCGTCAGAAGGCGTAGGCGTACTAGCGTACAACATCAGACATGTTATAATACAACAACAGTAGCATCTGTTCTACGAAACCTTTGAATGATAAACAGTCGTAAAACGGTATCAGGAAATACCGTTTTTTTAGTAGTATTTTGAAGGCATCATTGTTTAGTAGTTTAGAAAACAATAGATACCTTGAGCAGGGTCTCCACGGTAGTATCGAAGGTGTTGGTAAGCAGAAGAAGGTCTGTGGCAGCTCTGCCGGGAGCTCTCCCTCCGAGTGCAGCGCGCACGTGTGTGGAGAAGTCTGCGCGCATTTCTGACGCTATGTCTAGACCTTCACGCAGCTCGTGGATTAACTATGGAGAAATGGATGAATTAGACATTGCATCGCTTCTATCTTTATAATAATAATACTCCCGGCCGTATTTCGGTCACGGCGGCCTTTCTCCATGAAGATTAGCCAAGTACGCAGGAGATATTATAGTGCACAAGTGTATGCGCAAATACAGGTGCACTCCCTGTTCCTTCACTCTCATAGTCCGATGGGACGGCAACACGACACGACTGAAGAGAAATCAGGCGCTGGACCAACGGATTTACGTGCTCTCCGAACCGCGGGGGTGTCACACCACCAATTTTCTGACTCCGGGCTGCTACTGAGAAATTCCTAACAGAAGAATCCAATAACACTTCGCCTGACCTGGGAATCAAACCCAAGATCTCACGCTCAGTAGCCGCGCTTATGACCACCACACTAACGAGGCAGTCATTATATGTTCATAATGCAGCTTATCACGCACGTGTACCTTTTAAATTATATAGATTAAAACCCCACCCGTACAATTTAAATAATAAAATAGGTTTACAAAATATGATTAACTTATTTCCTCGCAAGTGTCTCGAAAAACGTCGTATGAAACGCGTGGACATTGTTCAGTACATTCGCGGCTGGATTGCAGCCCGAGTCGAAGGCGAGGGTTGTCATACAACAGAAAGTGTCACAAACTTAACTCTTTTTAACCGACTTCCAAAAAGGAGGAGGTTATCAATTCGGTTGTTGACTCCAAAAATAATAATAATTGTATATTATTGTCCTAATAAATTGATTTTATTTAGAACCCTCTAGATTTAAAAAAATATTTGTATGTAAATTGAAGTTAGTAAATAATGGTATTATTTTTTTAATTTTTAGTGCATTTTTACATAACAGAAAGATTTTTGGAGTCGGTTCTTTTTTTTGTTATGTATAATAATGTTGTAATTTAATTAATTAATTAATTTGACATTATAGTTTCCATTTCTATTCCAAATTTGCATGGTATAAGTCCGAATATGGCGATCTATAACATTAATTTTATAACACCTTGTATCCCCACCAATATTACGCAAATAAAGAATATTGTATTGAATTGGATTTAATGTACCACGGTGGAACAGATTTTACTTTTTTTGACTTTTTTGACTGTCCTGTTGGTCTAGTGGTTAGTAGCCCTGACTGCTAGGCCGGAGGTCGTGGGTTCGATTCCCACCCAGGACAAATGTTTGTGTGATGAGCACGATCATTTGTTCTGTGTCTGGGTGTAATTTATCTATAATATGTATGCATTTAGAAATATATAAGTATGTTTATCAGTTGTCTAGTACTCATAACACAAGCTCTGCTTAGCTTGAGACTAGACGGCGTTGTGTGATAGTTGTGGAATATTTATTTATTTATTTATTTATTTACTGTGTCCTATTATTTATGAACTTTTGTAACATGTTTTCCTGCGAATAAATGTCTATATCTATATTAAAAATTACCTGTTTAACAGTGAGGCAGGAAGGGTGTTCGGGCCGGGCCTCCAGCCTGAAGGACAGGTAGTCGTGCACGGCCTCCATGCACAAGCTGGACAGCAGCAGGAAGTGCGAGCGGTACGACGGCAGCCGCATGGAGATACACTCCTCGGACCAGCAGCCGTACCTGATGGGACACGGGAATATAAGACAGAATGAACAGACTGCCTCGTGGTACCACGCGCGACTGCTGAGCAGTAGGTCTCGGGTCCGATTACCGGGTCGGGCAAAGTGTTATAGAGTTTTTCTGTTAGAAAATTCTCAGTAGCAGCCCAGAGTTTGGAATTGTGCCCGGTTGATGGCAATAAGCTCACCACCTACATGGGGCTTAATAACAGCATTGGTGAAATGTGGGTGTACAATTGTGTACACCTCTACCTACCCCTTCGGGGAATACAGGCGTGATGCTATGTCATGTTATAAACCAACTGAAAAAAATAATAACATAAAAACACACGGCTGTGTCGTGGGCACGGCCGTGTGTTTTACGTACGTAAATAAGCGTACTTAACAAAATCAAAATCAATATGGCGGCGCACCTTCCCTTTCGCCGCGCGCGATTCGTCACAGTCCTAACTCAACGAAACGAATTCTTTGATCCTTTAGCTTTCGAGTGGTATAATTAGAATTTGGATGTGGATTATAGATCTGTAGCTGCAACACCAAACTGTATCCCCCGATTTTGTTATCATCAGTATTGCGAATTACCTCTCACTATGTAATAAAATATAAAGACGTGTTAATAGCAATTTTATACACGTATACGAACGTTAATTATTTATACATTAAATTGTTTACTGACCTCCTGAGCTCGTAAGTCTTCAGTTCATCCTCATCTTGTTCATCGGTTTCTGTTTCTCCAACGTTCGTGTCTTCGAAGACCTCCTCACCGTCTTCTTCCAATAACATTTCGGATTGAACAGTCTACAAAAAAAGCAAACCAATTTATCAAGACGACACTGACCGCTATAAAAGAACCCACTCCTTCCGGCCGTATTTCAGTCACGGCGGCCTATCTCCGAGGAGATTAGCCAAGTACGCAGGAGATATTATAGTGCACAAGTGTATGCGGAAACACAGGTGCACTCCCTCTTCCTTCACTCACATAGTCCGATGGGACGGCAATCCGACACGACCGGAGAGAGATCAGGCGCAGGGCCGACGGCTTTACGTGCTCGTTGAAGCACGGGGGTGTCACACTATCAACTTCCTAACTCCGGGCTGCTACTGAGAATTTCCTAACAGAAAAACCCAATAACACTTTGCCCGACCTGGGAATCGAACCCAGGACCTCACGCTCAGCAGCCGCACTTGCGACCATTATACATGATATGATGATAATGACGGCTACAAATGACGAATAAATCAAAAGAAAGGAAAATGTGGAAAAATATCAGGTCCCTAGAGAGAGCGAGATATAAAAGTAGTTATAAACCATAGGCACAATAGTTAAGGACCTGCGGTGCTAGCATGGTTCTTTTTGTCGACACGTTTGTCGATATTTGACGTCAAATTTGTTCATGTGTTCATAAAAACTTTTAGCGAGTCAACAAGTTTGTCGAAAAGATCCGTGGGACGCCTGGCAAGTCTATTTTAGCAGAGTCATTTTAGTAAAAATATTAGATGAAATATTTTTTTGTCTTTTTGTATGTGCATTTAATCTTAAACAAAGTAACAAAAAAAGTATTGGTAAAACAAAACAAAAAGATTAATCCTCTTCTTATCGTGTCAATTAATGGCATTCATATATTTTGTCGAAGCAATACTTCCCGCGCGTGCACTATAAATACTGGCCTTGTAGACACGTTCTATATAAAATGTGAACGACATACCTCAGGTTTCTCCAAGGTCAGGTACACTTTATCCAGGAGATGCATCCGCATCTTGTGTATGAACATCATGCAGCGCCGGACGCCCTGAGTCTTCAGTATTTCTCGGTGGTAATCCCTGTGGAATGCCGTGATAATAATTTGTTATGTCTATCATATTTTTTACTTAACTTAAAATATGATGATTTAATATTGTAACTTTAGAGTTCGCTAAGCATGCGTTAATGCTTTTCAAAGATTTATCTTGAATTAAATTATGACCTAATTTGTTTTACTTTTTAAAACCTTTTACTTAAAACCTTACCCTAACCAGAGTTATTCTTGAACATAATTACGCTTGCGTATTTGGCATGATGTAATTTCATACTTTTAAAAATAATAAAAACAAACGTAGATTTTATTGATGCAAAATTGGGATGACTGTGTCGGAGCCCATCCCCAGTCATGTTAATCTCTTTTAACTGTACCTTCCGCTTTTTTTTTTACTATGAAAGTAATCAAAAAAGACGGGGGGGGGGGATTCAACGCCACAAAGTCGAAGTCAAGGTCAAAACATTTATTTCAATTAGACCAATTACAGGCACTTTTGAAAAAAAAACTATCTGCCAGTTTCCTAAGTGTGGATTCCTATGGAGTAGAACGGGCAAGAAACTCCACGGTTACTCTTTTTCATCAAACAATTACAATATTGTTGGTTATAAACAATATGGTTGTCTATTAACGGCCATCGTCACCGAGGCAAACTGAGTTGAGTTAGTGCTGGCTAAAAGAACGATGTTGCCATAAAATGGATGGAGAGAAAAAAAAGAAGTTACGTCATAGTCTGAGGGAGGCATTTGCCGTAACAGCTTATAATAAACTATATACCTGTATAAAGACACCTGACACTTGTCCAACAGCCTCATGTGCGTGAGTTCTGCCAGGCCCCCGATGTTGAACGCGTCGTTAGCCACCGGAGGCCCCTCACTGGACATGTATCCACTCTCGTTGGACGTGTAGGGGTCCCCATTCTTGTCTGAGATGATGATTTCTGGTGTGGACACTGTGCTTGGCGGTTGGAGCTCTGGAAAAAAACATTGTATTATTTGGGTGATGCTTTACATGCTATATAGTCTGGAATACAGTGCTTGCCCAAACAGTTTTAAGTAGTGTCGACTGGCTAACTAAAGGTAGCAAGTTCTAACCACGTCAAAGTCATGCGTGTATTAAAAATGGTAAAGAATAAGTAACTGCCTCGTTGGTTTAGTGGTCCGTAGCGCGACTGCTGAGCAGGAGGTCTCGGGTTCGATTCCCGGGTCGGGCAAAATGTTATTGAGTTTTTCTGTTAGGAAATTCTCAGTAGCAGCCCGGAGTTTGGAAATGTGCCCGGTTGATGGCAATAGGCTCACCACCTATTACATGGGACTTAATAACAGCATTGGTGAAATGTGGGTGTACAATTGTGTACACCTCTGCCTACCCCTTCGGGGAATACAGGCGTGATGCTATGTTATGTTATGTTTATGTTATGTTTATGTTATGTAAAGAATAAGTTCGTGAGGAAACCAACACACCTGAGATGTTTTTGACGGTGTGTAAAGACAATGTCAAAGGATACACGTTGCCTCTTTGGTCTAGTGGTCCCAAGCGCGACTGCTGAGCATGAGGTTCTAGGTTCGCTTCTCAGGTCGGGCAGTTTTATCAGATTTTTCTATTAGGAAATTACCAATAGCTGCCCGAAGTTTGGAATTGTGCTCGGTAGATGGCAATAGGCTCAACACCTATTTATTATTTATTACATGGGGCTTAATAACAGCATTGGTGAAATGTGGGTTTACAACTGTGTACACCTCTGCTTACACCTTCAAGGAATACAAGCGTGATGCTTTTTCAAAGGCTACGGGTGCTTTAAACTCGTTGGTCTAGTGGTCCCAAGCACGACTGCTGAGCATGAAGTCCTGAGTTCGTTTCCTGGGTCGAGCAGTATTATCTGGTTTTTCTATTCGGGAATTATCAATACTAGGCCGGTGTCTGGAATAGTGCCCGTTAGATGGCAAAAGGCTCACCAATTACATGACTTAACGACATTGGTGAAATGTGGGTACACCTCTGCTTAACCCTTCGAGGATTATAGGCGTGATGCTATTCTATTATAAAAAATAAAACAATAATCTTACTGCTTTCCCCAGCACTGTCCACATCATCTTTATCTTTTTCACCTTCCTGACTCTCTTTATCATCTGACTGGGGAACTTCCTTCCCATCTGCGGTAGGGTCCTGGCACTCTTTCCCATCGGAGTGTGTCCCCTCCTCCTTGACGGAGCCTCCGGACTGCCCGCTACAGTCACTACTGTTGGAGTCGGAAGGATTGTTGACGCTGAACCGCACCTGGTGTGGTCGGCAGTCTAAGTGTCTGTGGACAGTAAGATTATTTATAAGAGACAAACAGTTAAAATCGTTTCTGTGGAAATAAAAATGTGATCAGCAGTATTTGAATGTGCACCTCCCGATATATATCTGCCTAGCCTTTTCCCAATTACATTGGGGTCGGCTTCCAGCCAAACCAGATGCAGCTTAATACCAGTATTTTACATGGAGCGACTGCCTATCTGACCTCCAAAACCCAGTTACTAGGTAATACGATATCTCGTGATATGACTAGTTGTCAGACTTTCAGGCCTCTAACTACTCGTAACGGCTGTCATAGATCTTAATTTGACAACCGGGACCGACGGCTTTACGTGCTCTCTGAGGCACGCGGAGGGGTCTAGGTATGAAACGATGGTCACCCATCCACAGACGAACCGCGGCAAACGCAGCTTAACCACGATCCCAAATTATATATCTCAAATTGACAATACATATATCTTGCTTAAATTTTGTTAACTACAATCGGAAAAAAGTTAAAAAAATTAAACTCTTTCAATCAAAAGTAAATTAGTTTTTGTTTTTCCTGACGTTTCGAACACTTTGCAGCGTTCATGGTCGCAGGAGGATAAAAACCAATAATACACGCGATTAATCCGGTTAAAAGTTGTTTCATTATAATGTGTAGTGATCGCGAAAACCTAAGATATAAAACTCTTAAAGTTGCAACTTCGGAAGATACATACCTACTTATATCAGATTCAAAGGAGCTCCGATGATGTGTGCCCCTCCTCAAACTCTTCAGTCGGATGGTGCGTAACATTCTCCGCATGGCCACCATCTTCAAACGCATGTGGAGTGCCGTGTTGTACCATAGACACATTGCCTGTGAACAAGAGAACAGTATTATTAGAACTATTTTAAATATTTTCGGTATTTATCTTGATGTACGATCACCTATCGAACCTAACTAAAATAATTGCTCTAGATATTTTTGAATATTTAATTCAATTTTTTTTCTTTGTGTCTTGTGTGCGTTGACAGACACAATTTTCACAATTGACACACACACCAAAACAGGGAGCATTTATGTGTAAGCCTCATTAATTACACTAAACAGACAGAAGACTTACTTCTTTATGTTGCAGTATGCAAATACATTGCTGTCTTATTGTAATGCTAATCTAAATGGTTACTACTATAACTAATATTGTATAATAACTATGTTACTTTTCACTAATTTATGTTTTTCTATTAGAAAATTCTCAATGGCAGCTCAAAATTTGGAATTGTGCGCAGTAGATGGCAATAGGCTCACCACCTATAACATGGGACTTAATAAAAGCATTTTTCAAATAAGGTTGTACAATTGTGTACACTCTGTCTACCTTCGGGAAATACAGGCGTGATGCTATATAAGTGTAATATTACCTTGACTCTATTATTGAACAGCTGCGTGGCGATTTCGGGGTGTTCGACCGTCATGTTCCTGCTGGACGGGTACAGCGACACGGCGTTGTAGAAGGAATCCAGTAGCGCGCCCACTTCACGCATCGCCCGACCGATCGCGTCCGAACATAACTGACAGTCGAATGATAGGCAACCGTACATCTGTTCCTCTGGAATGGAGAACATAACATAGTCATAAATACGGCGTGTCGAAAAAAGAGGTAAGTAAGGATCATAGACATTATTTTTCTTGTTATCGTGTGGTTGATGAACAACCTAGTGTCAGAGTTTAAATAAACCACCTCTCTGAAATGACTTCACACACCATCGAGAATATCTCTCAGGTGTTCTGGTTTCCTCACGATGTTTTCCTTCACCGTTTTAAGCAAGTGATAATTAATTTATAATACGCACATGACTTCGAAAAGACAGTAGTGCGTGCCTTGGATTTGAACTTGCGACCTTTGACTTGTTAGTCCAATGGTCATACCACTAGGCACTGCTATCTAATCATAGACATTTATGTATGAACACACAATAAAACTTAAACATTAAATTATTAATAAAGAAATTTCTTGCAGAAGACCCGAGATTAGAGAGTTTGATATAATGACGCAGACACACAGTGTGTTAACAGAAATGAAGATAAGTGTAAAACGAAGATATTACAGACAAATATTTCAAACTAAATAACGCATGCGAATTTTAAAGTTATAAATTTTGTGGAAAGAAAGTCACCTGTATAGTGACTGAATAGATAGCGATGACGTCACCAAAAGACGTATTAAAATGTGCAAGAATAATGCCTGGGGTATTTATCCGGGAGGCGCAGGTTCAAATCCTGCTCACGACCGTATTATTTTTCCACAAAAAATTATAACCATGGAGATGTTTATAATGATATTTTTTATAAATGGTTTGTTAATGTGAAACACAAACAGGGCTTGAATCCGCGACCTTTGAGAGTCCATGTCATAGCTCTCCCAACTGAGCTACCGTGTCGTTGATCGTTAGTAATTAATTTTAAGTTTCCTTATATTTTTTTTAGAGGAGTCGCCGGGCGTTTTTATTAAAACGCGACTTTGTCCACGTAAAAGTCGAAAATGGTGTAACATATAAATTATTAACAAATGTTCGACGTGATTCTTTAAATTAGCATATTTTTTTTATTTATGAACCGATTGACATGAAACATACACTAAATGTTAAGTGAAGCTTACCATGATACATTAGTGAAAATCACATCTAAATCGGATAAGCCAGACAGACAGACAAAAATTCTAACAATCTTTGTTTTGGGTGCTATTTGCGTTGATAAAGGTCCCAATAATATTTTTTTCTCATATATCTTCTATGTACAGACAGCGATAAGTTACATATTTATTATATGTATTAATTAATTAATGATACAATCATGCCTGTTTTTCCAATTGAGTATAAATTTTAACTTGCTACAAAGTCAAAGTCAAAGTCAAGTCAAACTCAAAGGTTTTTATTTCAAATAGGCAAAATTACATGCACTTATGAAACGTCAATTGATTTTAGTTGCACGGTTCCAAAAAGTTGGTCTTATGGAGAAGAACCGGCAAGAAACTCCATAGACACTCTTTCAAAATAAAATAATACAATAAAGATGCAAGATCTTTGCATAGTTACAAAGTTTGTAGGTGCAAGAACAATGGAGGTTAATGTGTGAGATGTAATATTATCTAATAAATAATGCTACGAATACAAATAACTAGTTATGTCACATGAGTCACTAATCTCTACATTGAGCTCACATTTACAGCATGTTTTATGGGCTACGAATTTAAATACATACGATTCTGGCACCCTTTTCGCTTCATCTTAATATTCCTAGTATGGGACAGTGCTACATCATTATATTCCTACCTTCATCAGGTCCTTCGTCGTGTCCCTCCACCTGGTCAGCAGATACATCTTTTATGGAGCTCCATTTGGTTGTCGCTCTGCACGGGTTTTTGTTTACAAACCTGAGGATTAAGCACAACATAAAATCATGATATGATCACGCCTGTATTTCCCGACGGGGTAGGTATAGGTGTACACTTTTGTACACCCACATTTCACCAATGCTGTTATTAAGTTCCATAATAGGTGGTGAGCCTATTTCGATCTACCGGGCACAACTCCTAAATCCGGTCTGCTACAGAGAATTTCCCAACGGAGAAAAACCAACTTCACTTTGCCTGACCTGGGAATTGAACCCAAGAACTAATGCTTAGCAGTCGTGTTTGGGACCACTAGACCAAAGAGACCATAGTACTAAAAACTTAAATAAAATCTTTATCACAATAAAATGTTGGAGTATCAGATATGGATACAAATAAATACAATATCTAACTACTTCCACAATATTGAGTTGCTTAATTACCCTCAATATTGTGGATGTAGAGATTGTATTATTTTGCATCCACTGCAATAGACCCCGCAAGGGAATGACAGCATCTATTCAATGAGTATCAGAAATCCGAGATAAATATGAATAAGCTACAAACCTATACTCAAAAATATCCTTAATAATCTTAGGTACGATATTCCTCTGGGCACACAGGTACACGTCCTGCTGGGCCAGCGTCCTGCCGGCCAGCTTGGCCTGCAGCTCCAACCAGATCAGGTCTTTGAGCTCGTTCTGCCAAACCTGCTCCTCACGACTTATCTGAAATTGTACTGTGATTACGATTTTTGAGGCAGTTACTTGACATAGGCATTGATATTGTTGTTGGATATAGGTGTCAATTAAGTATAGTATAGTTACATATTTTTGTGGAAAGAAAAAATACGGTCGTGAGCAGGATTTGAACCTGAGCCTTCCGGATAAATACGAGTATAATACTGCTCACTAAACCAAATTCTTCTTAGTCTTTTATTCGTGTTGTACACTTGACTCTGTCCTCATATTTGCTTCTCTTCTCTCTATCACTCAAAGGTTAGCTGTCAGAAAACTCATATATGGGTTAAGTTCGCCTTTCTACATTCTTCTCATTTTCATGTGTACATGAATATAAAGAATAATAATTCTTCTGCCACATATTAATACGTCTTATGATGACGTCACCGCTATCTATTCAGTCCCTATACACTTCAACCATGTTTGTTGTGCGTGTAAGTTTTTTAACCAATTTTGTCATCATCATTATCTTAATGATATGTATAGCAGTTAACTGCTGGACGAAGTGATAATTTAACTTTAATACGCACATTACTACGAAAACTCAGTAGTCGTAAGTAGAAAAAGTAGTAGACAGCCTTGGGTTCGCAGCTACGGGTACACAGCGATATAAAAATCCATTACTCACAGCCCTCTTACAGCCCTTTTCAATATTCCCCATATTGATGAGCAGGCTAAAGGTCTTGTGGAAGCTGACGCGGCTGGGAGGCAGGTCCTCATCCCCGTCACACCGCCAGCGCTCCTCGCCATCCGCCTGAAGAGTCGGGTCCGGACACATCGCCTCGCGGTTCTTCGGCCGTGACGTCAGCGACATGAACCGGTTGCATGACTCCACCTGCGCATGCAACTGTTTTTATAATTATGGTGAAGTGCTTTGTCACTGATTGAAAGCATTGATGGCTGGTTAAACTTCTCATTTACTGATTAATTCACTGCTGAATATAGGCTTACCTAATTTAAAATTATAGAGAAGGAAATTAACCACCACACCAATCTTAATAATACATCTAAAGAAGTGTTTAGACCCAAGGCCTTCTCGCCGCGCTAATTTTTAGTACACCACAAGCAGTGCGTGCGAGTGAGTACGCAATATGCTTTATGCGACCCGTTAATGAAATGTAGTTAAAATTAGCCCACCAGCCATGCTTATTATTTTTTTGGTTCACCGTTACTAAAGAAAGAAGAAAGAAAGAAGAAGAAAGAAAGAAGAAGAAAGAAAGAAGAAGAAAGAAAGAAGAAGAAAGAAAGAAGAAGAAAGAAAGAAGAAGAAAGAAAGAAGAAGAAAGAAGAAGAAAGAATAATAAAGAAAGACAGAAAATAGTTTTATTTCTTTGCACACCAGGGACAGTTAAAATCATAGATATAGGAACAAAATTAAAACAAATTAGGATTAAACAAACAAACAAGCGTATAAGGTCCTAATTTATTAGGTAATTTCCTTTTAAGGGGTCAATAGTAATAAAGTGATAAAGATTCATTTAAGTCATAATTCAAGTTTTTACATCAATTTTATTTTTTCTTAGTGTTCGCTGTTCAAGGATCAGTATTCATCTTGCTAGTACTATGTTAATTACAAATAATTTGTTATATCCATTTAATTCTTAGCTTAAGTGAATGTATTTGACTTACATATCACCCCTTTCAAAGGAAATTACCTAATAACTTAGGACCTTATATATATGATTTTTTGTACTTATTTTATATGTTTTTAAATTGTATTTAATTATTTAGTTATAAGTTGAATGTTTTAAATCTTTTGCACGCCAGCGTGGTAAAATGTGGCTGACGTCTTACATTTTTTGTCATCATTTGTTGTTACCCATATTTGCAAAATAAAATGATCTTAATCATTATAAAAAAATGTATTTTGTTTTGTATTTTTGACATTGGCAACCGCATTTTGCCATCAAAAGACAATTGGCTAAAACAATTGTATACAAATGTATACTTTGTAATTATAATAAATAAATAATAATAATAATTGCCAATGTCAAATGATAAATGATATTTATTTCTGTAAATACATCTCTTATAGACACTTACTAGACAGACATTTTTTAAGCTAGATGGCGTCGGCATTTCCTATCTGACTAGCTCTGAGAAGAAATGCCGAAACAAACTCAGAGGTCAACGTCTCTTTTAAAGTCCAGACATCATTTTATTCAACATATGAGTGTAATTTTGTAGGGATAGATCTGGGATGGCCTTTTGAAGAAAGAGCCATAGCTGTTTTGAGCTGACCTGTCCTAACCGACGGCACGTATGCATCAGTCATCGTGTAGCTTAACCATAATTTAGGGAGCTTAACGACCCGTCGCAAGACGATACCAGATCGGCAGGACATTTGCGTAGGTCACAGAGAGATCTCAAAAACCGCCACCTGTCAACTTATCCTGCTTTGATTGGTGCCAATAAAAAAGTACTATAAAATACGCTTCAAATGATTTACTTACTAATGTCGGTACAGCAGGCATCGGGTTCGGTGAGGGTAGGGAGTCAGCTCTGACATCATCCTGCTTGCTGTCCCGGGCCCTGGTGCGAAGCATCTTCAAGCTGCTTCGTTTCTTTAGGCGTTCCGGCACTGAAAATCGCAGAAGATTTTAGGGGCCTATTAACAAAGCATAAATATACTGAGATGTATGAAAATTCCAAATGTTTAAACCATATGGTTAATGGTACATCAAACTTGTATTAAAATGTGGAAGAAGAATACGAAAAGTGAGCAAAGGTCAAGACAACTTAGTTGGCAGAGCGCCTGGAGTATTGGTCCGGGAGACGAACGCTCAAATCTTGCTCACAACCGTTTTTTTCCACAACCATTTATAGCTCTAGAGTTCATTACGCATGCGTTAATGAGTGAGAAAATTTGAAAATTTAAAGTTTTGATTAGGCGCCATTTTGGATAGGGCCGGGCGGTGCTAATCAAATCAAATCAAATCAATTTATTTGTCAATGTAGGTGTCATTAATTACAGGTGTTAAAAAGCTTAGGCCATATCTTTACAGGTATCACTACATTCTACCCACAGGGCGTACAAACAATAGGTACGTTACAATAATATTAATCATTACATTAAATTATACAATAAGATGATTTATTATAAAACGGGCCATAGCCCAAAGGCGCAATTTTAAATAGCTTTGAAATCTCATGTTGTCACTGTCGCCTTGCCTACCAAGTACATATTTGAAAATTTGGCTATAAATAGTTAACAACTCAAAGTCGAAACTTGTGTTCATTATCGTACAAAAGACGGCGCCGTTAGTGCACATACAATGGAGAGATAGGACATAGGTCTTACAATCATACACCAAAGTATGAACAACACAAAAAGTTCTTATCTAATCTAAATTCATAACAAGTACATACTTGCAGCGGCTGGGTCATGTGCTGGGTGATCCACTAAATCCTTCTTGTCTCGTAGCAGACGCTGGAAACCTGGAGTGGCATCCAGGTGGTTTCTGAAACAAATATAAGTTATTTAAGACATAATCTCTACGATTGCCGTGTAGCTGTCGGTCAATGCCGGTAATTCCCGGCCACAAATAAGACTACCCCATATCATCCTTTGGGACGAAGGGGGAGTTAAACACATTGCATACCAAAAAGCAAATTGGCTAACCTGTGCGGTGGTGGGTAAATTACCAACAGTCCCAAGGCGGGTTGGCGTCTGGCAGGCGGCCGACTGTAGAACAATCGCCAAAACCCTTGCATAGTAATATTTTCTTAACGACAAGTCAAAACAATTTGACTGAGATAGCAATGTCTAGCTATTTCAGTCAAATAATTGTATACTATTAGAGTTAGACCAAGCGCATACTACAACTTTTTGCCGCAGATATTCAACTTATGAGCTTAAATGGCAATGCCTACATACAACAGAAAAAATTCATGGATATTACAATTTTAAGATTCGTCATCATCCTCCTGGCCTTATCCCAATTTATATGGGGTCGGCCATTGTCATATATATTACTAGCGTGAAATCATTGGGGTCGGCGCAGCATATATTCTTCTTCCACTTTCTAATTGTGTTAGTTTTTTGTTTTTATCAATTATGGATCTACGTTTGGCCATCAACTCGCCTGATGGCAAGCGACGGTGTGGCCGAGGATGGAACACGTAGATCTAGAAGAAATCTATTCACTCTAAGTAGAGTGGTTAGATTTCGGGAGAACGACAGGTGGGGAGTTGATGCAACTGTCCAGACCCGTCTCCCAAAACGGTTGCACCGGACTACATCCCGAACCACGACTAGGTCGCTTCACGGCATGTTTTCGTCCGGTGGGTGGTAACCAGACGCGGCCGAAGCCTCCCATCAGAGTTGTGTTGCCTGTTTTGCAATACCCAGGAGCCACGTGTAAGGATTCCTTTTTAAGGGTGCACTCCTACGGACGCGGGCAACACAGCCCCCAAAATTGCATCCTGCTGAAGTTTTGGCAATGTTTTATGGGGATGCCGTTCTTCGGTAACCGCCACCGATACGGTCTCCTACTATCTAGCTATATGTCACACCAAATGTTAACCATGCGCCAGCATCTGATAAAATGTATCGTGTGATAAAAAGTCGTAAATGTACGCCGGCCTTATTGTTGTCTAGACGAAATCGCTAAATTGCGATAAGATCGCTGACTACTTGAATATATTCACTAAATATTATTTAATCTTCTTGTGTATTTTTAACTTGCAATAAAATGGTTATCTATGTCATGACAAAAATACCATACTATAAAAAGTAGCAAACTGGATTGATATTTATATCTATTTATCTCTCTCTAAGTCACTGCCCAGGAGGCAGTGGTTCTATTCTAAGGTCGGGCAATGTGTTATGAAAATTTTCTGTTGGGAATTTCTCAGTAGCAGCCTTGAGTTAGGAAGTTGGCGGTGTGACACCCCCGTGTTGCGGAGAGCACGTAAAGCCGAAGGTTCTACTCTTGATCTTTCTCCGGTCGCGTTGGAATGCCGTCCCATATATGGGACTATGAGAGTGAAGGAAGAGAAAGTGCACCTGTTTGCGCATACACTTGTGTATTATAATCTCCTGCGCACTTAGCTAATCTTCGTGGAGATAGGCCGTCGGTCTCGGGAGTTACTAGTGACTCGTTTCATCCCTCTGTCCATACCGACTCATGACTAAGAGCTCCGTTCGAGTTCGAAACTAGTCGGGCAATCCCGAAGAATGCAAGTGAGTAAATAACCGTTGAACAATAATTAATATGAATGTGTCTCACGAAAGTTATTATTATACAAAAATATTGTACTTCATAACAAGAAAAATCTATTGTGTCTGGTAAATAGTAACTGCCTCGTTGGTTTAGTGGTCCGTAGCGCGACTGCTGAGCAGGAGGTCTCGGGTTCGATTCCCGGGTCGGGCAAAGTGTTATTGAGTTTTTCTGTTAGGAAATTCTCAGTAGCAGCCCGGAGTTTGGAAATGTGCCCGGTTGATGGCAATAGGCTCACCACCTATTACATGGGACTTAATAACAGCATTGGTGAAAGGTGGGTGTACAATTGTGTACACCTCTGCCTACCCCTTCGGGGAATACAGGCGTGATGCTATGTCTGGTAAATAGTGAGCCAACGTCTAATTCGTAAGTTTTCAATTAGGTACACGACTTGAAAGTGTTGTTTTAATGACATCAATACTAATTTGTTGATGGTTTCAATAAAATACCAATTACCTACCGCTATAAATGTCAATAGCTGACTGCGGTCGTCAAGGACAGCACTTACGACTGCCGAAATAATTATGAAGTTTTGAATGATGACATAATTATGATTGTAACACAACATAAAAAAATATTTTGTAAGATTGTGATTATAGTATCGTGGAATGTGGGATGGGCGAAGTGGTATCAAAAGAGGCTGACGGTAGTGTAATGACTATGGTCTATGCTTTGTGAACAGCTGTTGTACCAATGTCATTGACAAGTGATCAAGGGAGATGGACAAATAGCTTCATCTCTGTCCCGGCACAACTCAAATCAACCGAATGATAATTGCATTAACACATAGTAATATCTTAGGTTTGCGCAATCACTACACATTACAATAAAAAATCGATCGATCGAAGTTCGTGATTTGACATTTTGTCATTCGGTGACGTTATTCCGAAACGGTTTCTGACTATTATCGGTTTCGATGTTTGACAATACTTAGTTCAATCAACATTCAATCATATATCACAAGAGGTTCATTCAATTGCTTGTTTTTTATTTCAAAGCGACGGCCGAACGAAGAAAGTTGGTGGTAGGGTTTTGTTCGGTTTTCGGCGTTATTACGTTTCGGTCCGAACTACCGATGTTCGGATTTCGGAGTAGCACCCCTGAACATATTGTGCGTAATTCGAAGTACTATAACATTTTCGTAATGTCAAATCATAATCGGTTTATTCTGTCCAAAGATGTTTGCATTTCAAGAGTTCAAGATAAACGTATAGCAACAAGTAATGACATCTTTTGAATAAAAATGGTACTAACGAATCTAGTATCGTTACAGGTATTAATAATATATATATAATCAGAAAACATAGTTTCAAAAATAATTGTTTACTTAAAATCTACACAGCTTAGTCCACAGTAGCTGCTTTGAGCTGAGTATCAAAATTTGTAATTATTATGAATTTGTGTTCATACACGACATGGTGTTAATTTACGACATCCACTCGGACGGAGTCGCGGGCACAGCAAGTACGGTACAAAAAAAATCGGGCCATAAAATTTACCTAATCTCTGCCTAACGTGAAAGAAAAAATATGACCAATATGAATCATACCTATCACAGGTGTACCGAAAATATGATAATACCATTCATAACCTTAATCCTAATCTAGCAATCCAATAGCTATCGTGTCATTCATATTATAGGCAAAGATAAATACTTAAATACATAGATATTTACTTTAACATGTTCATACACACATTTATTTGTATACCTATACTAGCTGATGCCCACGGCTTCGCCCGCGTGGATGTCGATTATCGCGACCAAAAGTAATCATTTCATTTTGATCCCGTTCCCGCTTTATAATTGCACATTTTTTAAAAGAGTATGTTAACCTTAAGAGATAGACAAATGCCATCATCTTCTGTAGACCTATTTGAGATACACAATTCCACCATACATCATTTTGTTATATCTCAAAAGGGTTTAGGCAGCGTTTTCGTTGAAAGCTCCCAGACGGCTTATTTTTTCCGACACCTCCAACAAATATTATTATATTTTAGCCAACAAAAAACAAATCTTGACAAATTATATACTTAAACCTTCATCGAGAACCACTCTACCCATTGCAAAAAAATAGCATGAAAATCGGCGCAGCAGTTTTTAAATTTATCACGAACAGACAAACAGACGCGGCGGAGGACTTTGTTTTATACTCGTAATATGTAGTGAAATGACACGCTATCACGCAATAATATAGAACATTTGATAATCGTGGTGAAATTTTGGCACCGGGTAACGCGATACGAGTGTTCATTGATGCTATCTTAGCTGACTTTGGGAAATTAGCTACCTATACGAAGGCAAAGATAAATGAACATTACTTTTTTCCTGTCTCTATCTTGCATTGTAGTTTGACAGTTGTCTGACAGAGACAGGAATAATGCTAAGCCGACGCACGTGCTAATTAACTCTCCATTTGGCACGATTTTGCGCGGTTTCTCGCCAGTTACTGGCTTGAATCTCGCGCAGAGGCTTTACCATATCACACCAGCGGTATCTGGGGAGGTGGGTCGCTCCGGTCTTCGTCCGGAAGATCGACGCAGATGTGCTCCCTTGACTCCTCGTTAACCCCCCATAAGTTCGTCATGTCGGAGTCAACGCAGTCGCTGTGATTTGATCGAGTCAATTAATAACCGCATATGTTCGACACGTCCGAGTCAGCGCAGTCGATGAGATTTGGTGCGTCAAATATATGGAGCTCGTCCATGAATTCTTCGATTTTGGTATTTTTTCGGACTCTCCAATTACCATCCTGTCTTTTTGTTGTACCTAAAACTTTTCCTTTTGTGACCAAAGGTTTGCTATCCTACTTGAGTGTTAGTAGTTAAGCCTCACAGCCGTAGGTACATGAATATAGGTACGAATATATACTATTTACTGCCTTGTTGTCGTTGGTCTTGCGGTCGCAAGAGCGATTGCTGAGCGTGAGGTCCTGGCATCGATTCCCAGGTCGGGCAAAGTGTTATTGGGTTTTTCTGTTAGGAAATTCTCAGTAGCAGCCCGGAGTCAGGTAGTTGGTGGTGTAAGACCCCCGTGCTTCCAGCACGTAAAAGCCGTCGGTCCCATGCTTGATCTCTCTCCGGTCGAGTCGGATTACCGTTTCATCAGAACATGAGAGTGAAGGAAGAGGGAGTGCACCCGTATTTGCGCACACACTTGTGCACTATAATATCTCCAGCGTACTTGGCTAATCTCCGTGGAGATACGCCGCCGCGACCGAAATACGGTCGGGAGTAGTATTATAGGTCTGATTTCTTGAACACCAACAACCTGTGGAGGGCTGCACTACATCGCAGGATGTTTTCGATATGAATTTAGATTTCAAATTTGGATGTGTATGCTCCAACTGAACTAGCTGAAGATGAAACAAAGAATAAATTCTACGAAGCACGTGCCAAGTAATTTTTATTTACATTGGCTACAATTTCAGACTAAACGCATGGCCGAATTTGTCATTAGGAAATCTTTCAGAAGCATTTCTGCTAATCTTTACAACATTAAAGTAGATTAAACATGTCTTATTTTTATTTCTAGCGTCCTAAACTTTTTTTTCTACGTCGTTCAACTTATTATCTACGTTTTGGCTACCAAGTACCTGATAGTAAGCGACTGTGTGGCCAAGGATGGAGCACATAGATCCAGAATAAAACTATTCACTCTAAGTAGAGTGGATAGATTTAGGGAGAAGGATAGTTGCGGAGTTGTCCTCTGACCCATCTCCCACGACTGTTGCACCGGACTACATCCTGAAACACGACAAGGTCGCTCCACGGCTTGGCTTCGTCCGGTGAGTGGTATCCAGCCGCGGCCGAAGCCTCCCATGAGAGTTGTGTTGCATCTCTTTTCATAAGCACCTTTGTACAGTTTATATGGAATAAAAACCTTTGACTTTCGACTTTATTCTACTATCGCATCACTAGACAGTATCAACTAACCCATCTGTCTGTCTGCGTAAGTGTGTTCCCTATGAATTTTCATCGAAATATTTAGGTGATAAAAGTATCTAGAGATATCTGCAACGTATTACGGTTTACAATATTTTTATTCGCGCATTATTTCCTCTAACATAATCGGGGCTCATACCAATCCTATATAATTCGTTATCTATGGACAATGGCCCACTTTTTTTTCTAGATCATAATTCTCTTTGAGCAAATGAATCATATTTTTACCAAAAAGGTTCTTATCGTGTTATCAACCGCTGTTTATTCATGATAAACTGGTTATTAATGTATTTATATTGAAGCTCTAATTTCAATGCATTTTATATTTATATTCATGCATGATACGAATCCTATAAACAAGGTTTTATTACTTATTACCTGGTGCCGGCGACTTCGTCTGCGCAACTAAAGATAGCCTATGTCCTTCCCCACAATACAATCTATCTCCTAGCCAAATTTCATTACGATCCGTGCAGCCGTTTAGTCGTGAAAAGGTAACAAACAAATAGAGTTATTTTCGCATTTATAATATAAGTATGGATTACTACTAGACGGATAGCCTGATGGTAAGCGATTACCGCCTCCCATGGACACCCGCAACCCAAGAGGAGTCACAAGTGTGTTTTAAAAAGGAGTACGCTCTTTTCTTGAAGGTTTGAAGGTCGTATTGTTCCGGAAAAACCGCAGGCGACAGTTCATTCCACAGTTTATGAGATTATGCTTATTTTTACTATTTTACTTTAGCCAAGCTAAAGAAACATTACTCAGCAAGTGTTTTGGGTTAGCATTACATATTTCTTTCACAGTCAAACTACAAGTACATAAAAGCAATATGCTAAAGGGGGCTGAGTTGCCCGCGTCCGTAGGAGTGCACCCTTATAATGCAATCCCTAAACGTGGCCCCCGGGTGGTGCAAAACAGGCAACATTACTCTGGTGGGAGGCTTCAGCCGCGGCTGGTTACCACCCATCGGACGAAGCCCTGCCGTGATGCGAACTAGTCGTGTTTCGAGATGTAATCCCGTGCAACCGTTGTGGGAGACGGGTCTGGGTAGTTGCATCAACTCCACAACTATCGTTCTCTCCCAATCTATCAACTCTACTTAATAGTAAATAGATTTCTTCTGGATTTACGTGCTCCATCTTCGGCCACACCATCGCTTACCATTAGGCGAGTAGGTGGCCAAACGTAGATGCATTTTCGAAAAAAAAAGAGAGCGGGAAGATTGCTCGCCCAAAGTATTCCCTCATTGGGGAGGCTGCTGCCCAACGTGGGTGGCCCGAGTGCAAACTGCCGTCGGCTGTGACAATCATTTTTGCATTTATAGAATTATTCTACATTTTAGTTCGACTAGTTACAATAGCGTGTTTTTTATTTTTTATATATTAAGAAGATAGATAGGTACTTACCTAAACTGTAAAACACAATCTACCAAAATAATTGTATAGACACACAAAGGCTATACAAGTTTGACAACCATGGCTCTATTTGGACGACCTTCGATCGCTACAATGACCGACCTTGGGGGTAATGTCGATGCCAGGAAATAAATAATAAAAAAGTCAACAAAGCTTTATTTCTGAATCAATTCAGGCACGCCTTATTATTTTTTACATTTATCGATCCTGTATTACGAATACGTTTACACTTTTACATCCACAATCCGTAATTTCGTATGCACACATCTAAATTCGGGGATCGAACCTAGCACCTCACATATTTCCATGCGGGAATCGAACCCGTAAGACTCGGCGCAGTAGCCTCTTTCTCGACCACTGCGCGCCTCGCGCCAACTGCCTTCGCGCCATTTATAAATCGGTTTACATTTTTATTTTTAGTTGTGTATTTATTGATAAAGGTGCCTTTATGGGATAATATCAACAATTCAACACAGATATTAGGTTTATTTATCATGCCCAAAGGCACTTCAAATATGATCTGGTCTACTTAGTTAGGTATTTGTAAAGAAAGAAAAAAACGCCGTCCATCCAAAATATACACCGATTTTTTTGGGTAAAAATGACATGATGATGGTATTTGACTCGAAAAGTAGGAGTCGCATTAACGTTGCCGGCCTTTTAAAGGGTTTGGGTCTCCGGTACCCTCACACACTCGGCGGAACACAACGCAAGCATTGTTTCACGCCAGTTTTCTGTCAGGCCGTGGTATCACTCCGTTCGAGCCGGCCCATTCGTGCCGAAGCATGGCTCTCCCAAAACTAATTTATTTACTTATTTGTGTTAAAATGATCTTTATCACACACCACATCGTTATCATGTTTGAGAACAATTAGGAAGTAAGTACCAATTGACAGTCCTGTTACCTACCAAAAAATCGGCTTTTAATTTCACATTATCATTAATTCACACCTCTGTTATATTCCTTGAAGGTTTATTACACCTGAGAGTATGGAAAATATTCCACGAATCCCATATAATAATAATAACGAGTGATATTATTAATCACGTACCACACCACATTTCGGAAACTATCTGATACATATTATAATGAACGTTATATAATTAAATAAATCACGGCCAAGCGAGCCAAATTACATTCCATCGCATGATGGCTGCCGCCGCACGCCGCTCAACGCGACATTGATGTGCGACAGCGACAGCAAAACGCGTAAGAAAGAGACAAAACAATAAAGAACACGTCAGCGCGATCTGCTACAACAGAGAATCCATTTGAGCGAAATGGAATCTTTTTCTCAATATCGTTAGGCTTGGATTTTGCTTGCAATTTTTTGGTAACGAACTGAGGTCAATAACTTAGCGTTATAAATAACTTCAAGCGAAAATGAATCTTATTTTTAACAATGTTAGGTTATGATTTCTGTGAAGGTTTTGATCACGCTTTGGTAATAACTATGCGAGTGTTGGAGAATATTATTACTTACAGTCTACTCGAATCGTCGCCGCGGTTACGTTATAATATCGAGTAATTAATAATATTTCGTGAAAATCTTAGTGCTAAATAGGTAGGTAGCTAGTAGTATTAATAAATACCTAACATAGCGACTATTACTCGATAATCATGTCGTCAATATGGGAGTATTACGTAAAACTCCCACATAAAAATGAAAAACACGCCAGGTGTATCATGTGTAAAAAACAATATTCTTATAAAACAACTACAACTAATTTAAAGAAACATTTAATGTGTAAACATTTGACTGCATACCAAAATTTTTTACGTTCTACAAGAAGTGGAAAAACACCCGAAGAATCGGAGCTTTCAGGCGACGAACAAGTGATAAAAGGACCCAGTTCTCGGCAGACAAAGCCAGGTCATTCAACAGATCTCCAAACCATAACATCGGGCTCGAACAGTGAACATATAACAGAAAATTGGCAGATTTCAGATGTCAAACCGGTGATAGAAGAACCCAATTTCTGGGAGACAGAGCCAGTTCATCCATCAGATCTCCAAACGACAAAATCAGAATCAAATAATAAAAAATCATCTGAAAGTTGGCACCTTTTAGATGTCAAGGAGGTGATAGAAAAACATAGTTCTTGGGACCCAGAGACAGAGCCCTCCGATCTCAATACGATACCATCGGGCATTAGATTAGCGAGAGCACAAAAACGCCATCAAGAAGACGACATTACTGCTTGTATCCCACACAAGTTAAATCAACTTCAAAAGGAGCAGATAGACAATACGTTACTAAAGATGATCACACAAGATTATCAACCATTTTCAGTCGTCGAGGACGAGGCATTTCGAAGTTTTGTTAGAGCATTGAACCCCAATTACGAGTTACCAAACAGAAAATTTATTTCCAGGACGGTGATACCTCGACAGTTTACAGAATGTAAAACACATGTAATGGAGTTAGTCCAAAGGGCAAAAAAAGTCTGTATCACCATTGACTGCTGGACATCAACAAGAATGGACTCATATCTTTCTCTGACAGCTCATTTTATACTGGATTTTAAACTAAAATCGGTCTTACTGCATTGCGAACATTTTAGTGACTCTCACACTACTACCGCTTTAGTAACATATTTTAAAAACATAGCACGAGAGTATAAAATTGAACATAAAATTACACTGGCTGTATCAGGCAACGCTCACAATATCAGGAACGCTATCGAAGAAATCCAGTGGCCATTCTTTGGTTGTTTTCTTCACAAATTCAATTTTATAATAGAAAAGGCGATTGAAGTCATTGATTTTATACTCGAAAAAGTAAAGTTAGTTGTAGTCCACTTCAAAAAAAGCAATAGCGCTACAGAAGCTCTTTTAAAATATCAAACAGATGTCGAAAAGAAAGCACTGCCTCTTAGAGTAATACAGTCTGTCCCCACTCGATGGAATACTATACTTTATATGCTGCAGAGATTCCTAGAACTACGAGGAGCTCTTGAAGCAGTCATACCAAACTTAGGAGTTGAATTGCCAATTATAACGACTGAAATCTGGGAAGCAGTAGAACAGGTTTGCAGGATTTTGCAACCGTTTGAAGAGGCAACCAGAGTTTTGAGTGGCACACAATACCTCACAGCAAGCTTAGCCATTGTAATAGTAGATGGCTTGAAAAATGTCATCAATTTAATGAAAGAGAAGCAGAAAATAGGCATGTCAAAAACATTTCTTGAGAAATTAGAAGATGGTTTAAAAACTTATTTTCCCAAATCGGAAATCGAAGATAATTTGCTTCTAGGAGTGTGTACGTTTATGGACCCACGATTCAAAATCCACGCATTTTTGGACCACACTGTGGTAGACGGCGAACCATCTGAAGAAACATGTCAGCGCACAAGACGCGCTTTTTTGATAAAAAATCACGTTTTAGACCTTGTTAAAATTAAAATACGAAAGAAACAGCAAATAATGCCAAACGCTTGGGCTACTCCAAACATGCCGCATACATCAACTTCGACTATGGAAAAACCGGAGTATATTTCAATATGGGGCAAAATTGACAAGAATATAGCAGCTTCCTTTGACGACGTGTCCACCAAAGCCAAAAACGAACTGGAGATGTTTTTGAACGAAGAAGTTGTACGGAGAGACTCTTGTCCGTTTGCCTGGTGGCAAAATCATGCGTTGGTATATCCGCATTTGGCAGACATTTTTACTGAGCATTGTCACATTGTTGTTACGTCTGTACAATGTGAACGAGTTTTCTCAAAGGCAGGGGATATACTGACTGAGAAAAGAGCACGTCTGAGCAGAAAGCGCACTGCTGAGTTAGTATTTCTGAACAGCAATAGCGACCTTTTTGACTAGGTTTACATTTTTGTATAAAAACTTTCGTGAGACATATTCATATAAATTAATGTTCACCGGTTACTACTCACGTGCATTTCTCGGGATTGCCTGACTAGTTTCGAACTCGAACGGAGCCCTTAGTCATGAGCTGAGCCCGCGGCGATGTCGAGAGTCAAACTAGTTAGTAGAGAGTTAGAGAGCGAGAGTAGTCGGGCAGTCCCGAAAAATACACGTGAGTAGTAACTGGTGAAGATTAATTGATAGTTTTACATTGTAATAAAAATATGTGGATACAAATACTCGTTATAATTATTTTTTTATACTTGCTCCATTGTACTATTAAACTAAAGATTGAAGTTTCTCTGCTAATTATAGAAGTAGTGATGATTACTGCTGATGCGTTGGAAATTTCCATAAATAGATAATTTCAACCAGAACTGATAATCCTAACGTATATGGATATGGTTTGAAGTGATATATTCTATTGTTCTTCACACTGTCTCTTTGGTCTAGTGGTCCCAAGCGCGACTGCCGAGCATGAGGTCCTGAGTTCGGCAATAGGCTCACCCGTTACATGGGACTTGATAGTAATAACAATACTCCTACAGACCGTATTTCTGTAACGACGTTCATCTCCGAGGAGATTAGCCAAGTACGCAGGAGATATTTTAGTGCCCAAGTGTGTGCGCAAACACAGGTGCACTCCCTCTTCCTTCACTCTCATAGTCCGATGGGCAACCCGACACGACCGGAGAGAGATCAGGCGCAGGGCCGACGGCTTCACGTGCTCTCTGAAGCACGGGGATGTCACACCACCAACTTCCTAACTACAGCTACGGCTGCTACAGAGAATTTTCAAACAGAAAAAAACTAATAATACTTTGTCCGACCTGGCAATCGAACCCAGGACCTCACGCTCAGCAGCCGCGCTTGCGATCACTATACCATCGAGGCAGTTGGGACTTAATAACAGCATTGGTGGTGTATACATCTCTGCCTACCCCTTCTGGGAATGTAGACGTGATGCTATGTTATATATGTACCTCTCCAGTCGGGGAACTCCATTCTTTCAGAGCCTAACCTCTCTTATTAAAATTTTTTATTAAATAATAATTATGCATAAATGTTCCCACATAGCAACGGGGATTACCCCTTCAAAAGTCCCGGTAAAAATTTGCGTGGGCAGTTCTTTAATCTAATATATAAAATTGTCGTGTCACAGTTTTCGTTGCCATACTCCTCCAAAACCGCTTGACCGATTTTGATGAAATTTTTTGTGCTTATCCGGTATCTATGAGAATCGGCCAACATCTATTTTTCATCCCCCTAAATGTTAGGGGTAGTCCACCCCTAATTTTTTTATTTATATGGCAAAACAACGTTTGCCGGGTCAGCTAGTAATATATAAAATTAATGAAGTAAAAATAATTTAAAAAATTCGTACATCGTTAGCGTTTCCAAAATCGTGACGCAGACAAAATGCACATCAATTAACTTACAAATCTTGATTACTGAATCAATTCTAATCATCATATGTTTTTCACTCGCTCGCCTTATGCGTTTCTTTGTTGAAAGGCTGGATAGAAAAAGCGGGATTTTGGGCGTCCCGCTCAGGGTGCCGGCGGGACCCGTCCCGAGGGTGCTGAAAAGCGGGACATCTACCAATACTAGTTATTCGTTCTCAGGCCAGTCGGTTTTTAACACAATGACAAACTTGCTTCAAAGATCACTTACACTTTAAGTCAGATAGCCAACACCTCCAACTCTTATTAAATCATCATCATCATCATCATCCCCCTGCCTTTATCCCAATTTATTTGGGGTCGCGCAGCATGTATTCTCATTCCATACATCTTTATTAGCTGTCATATCGTCAGTCACTCCTTTTCTAGTCATATCATCTTTAACCCAATCCATCCATCGCTTCCTCGGTCTTCCTCTACTCTTATTGCTCAAAACTTTCCTTGTCA
Organism: Xylocampa areola; assembly: GCA_935421205.1. Lineage (NCBI taxonomy): Eukaryota > Metazoa > Arthropoda > Insecta > Lepidoptera > Noctuidae > Xylocampa > Xylocampa areola. The sequence continues at coordinate 18,865,994 of OW285212.1, read as the reverse complement.
CATGACCCTCAGCTCTCCGCATCACATGGCCATACCTTGCTAAACGATTTCTACACAACTTCTCAGACACCGGAGGCACTTTCAGACTTCCTGTTATATATATTCATTTCTAATTCTATCCATTCGCGTCACACCACACATCCCTCTTAGCATTCTCATCTCAGCTGCATGTAGTTGTCTTTCACTCATTCCCTTCGTGGGCCAACATTCTGAACCATACAAGACAGCAGGCAGGGTGTACAATCTTCGAACAAGTGAGTAGGAAACTGGACAATTATAAATCGACAAAATATAGTAGGTCATTTAAATATACCATTGTCGTATGGCAATCATTCTTTTGCAATTTGGTAGGGTTATATCAATATTTTTTTTGCCTTCGTAAATCAATAGATGGCGCTTAATGCTAATTTACAACAGATATCTCAAATATGTAAGGAAGTATTTTGTAAAAGTGAACTTGAATTTATTAAATATCGGGAATATGCTGGTTTTTCAGTCCCAGTTACTCATTCATAAAGTGCACATCCGAATTACAAGACATTTATGATGACATATTAAAAGCAAATATATCATTAAATAATTTAAAACAATTTATAAAAGTAATAATATTTGTACATATTAGTTTCGACTTCCTGCATTGCCAAATCCAGAAAGAAAACTTGATAGATTTAAGATTAATTTGTATTTCGATATTTTATTCGCCATTATTGCAAAATTTAAATAAAATATTATGCGGAAAGAAGGACTGTGACGATATTAAGGACAGCAATCAATTAAAGGCAAAAAGGCAAGATAAATCTTTGAAAAGCATTAATTTCATTTGAAAAAAAAAAATGAACGGAACAATATATTAGAATCGGTTGAATGACGTATTTTTAAATCTTTGTTGTTTGAACCCTAAGTAGATACCTATATCTACCATATCAATGCACCCGTTTCTATATAAACATATGTATACGCATATCGGAGTCCTATCGTTTACAGCAATAAAAGAGCGGACTGTATAAATATAGAGTAGTTATAATAAAAAACAAAGATAGATCAAACGGCGCCCGATCGTGCTACGTGACCGTCGCGGAAAATCGTCGAGAGGTTGCGCGTCAAAACGGGGAAAAGAGCCGCAGCCGCCGCGTCGCTTCCCACCCCCGCGCACTCTTCAGGGTCCGCGGTAGTCAGCGCGGCCCGCGTTGTCCCGCGGCGTGGCATGATCCGAGCGTAGACAGTGCAGCATTCGTAAAACTATAGATGGCGTCTGTGTGCCCTGTTTCCTAAATTGAAAGCGAGAGAGGTCTCTATTTCCTATATTATAAAGTACTCTGTGACAGCAGGTCTAATAATTATTTTATAGACTTTCCCCTTAAGTTTCCAACTCTTATTAAATATTAAAAAATAAACGTACCTTCTGCCCCTTTCCTTATCTCTGATCCTGGAGCGAGGTGGCGTGGAACCGAGGAGGTCCGCCTCAGCACCATCCCCACAGTCAGCAAGGAGGAACTTGGAGGACTGGCGCGGGTTTCTGAACACCACATCTTTGCAGTCACTGTAACAAAATTAACTCAACTTTAGAACCTGAAGTGTACAGCCGAAATGTCTGAATTCAGCAAAGCGTTTAATTAAACACATCATTTATAAGGATAGTGGGCTTTTACGGGTTCTTCTTCTGGGCAATCTTTTTATTGGTTTCTTTCGTCTGTAGCATTATACAAAGTCGCAGCCCTTGTCTAAATCGCTATAGATAATTCAATACTCGCTCCACTACTTTCTGGCTCATATTCAAGCTCGTTTCCAGCAGCACAAAGCTTTCCCTCATATAAAAAATTAAAATATATAGGGCACGTGTTAACTGTAGCGATTAAGACAAACAGTTAGGGGGATCTTCGTGGAATTAACAGGCTATTGCGAGGACTTACATAACTGTTCCATATTGATGTTATCTCCTACATCAGTTAAGGTCACATTCTTATGCTAGCCCCTTGCTCAGGTGTTTATCATTTTCGTATCACATGTAGCGTAGCGATACGCAGATGATATGGAATGATAACACTGTTTATGTGCGTTTATTAGTTAATTACTAATTAGAATGTCTTGTCTTTAATATCGTAGGAGTTTATCAAGGATGTCTGTTTGAGACGATATCCATAACAGATCTAAAATGAAAGAGATGCAAGAGATGTTTTTGTAACTTATTTAACGACTCACAGTTCAATATTATTTATTCGAGTTTAACACGTTATCCACTGCTATTAAAATCTTCTTCTCCTACTACCGCCATGTAGCAATGATTTAGTGAAGGCCCAAAGCCCTTTAGAATGAAAGTCTATGGAGAGTTTAGACCATAGAAGAGCTGATATAACGATTGTTTGTTAAAGTAGATCTAATGTCAACTTAGTTTGGGTTTTTGGGTTGCATGTTTACATACTACCCTGCAGTTGACGTGTAATTGATGGTCACATTGCACCGTAGGCTTTATAATATTTTTGTTCTTAGACAAGATTAAACAAAAAATGAAAACCGCCTTCAAAAATCTACTACACTAAAAAGTTTAAAATAATATCAAAATTTGCTTATAATAAAATCATTTTAAAAGAACAATATATAATAATAATCTGTTAATTTTGGAGTCGGTGCCTGTACTGAGAGAGGGTTATTGTTTTCCTCTTGTTAGTCACTTATGTTCGTTGCGCTGTGGTTATGTTACCGGCCTTTGTATCTGGTTGTAAACCCCATATACATCAGGCACCGACTCCAAAATTAACAGATTATTATTATATATTGTTCTTTTAAAATGATTTTATTATAAGCAAATTTTGATATTATTTTAAACTTTTTAGTGTAGTAGATTTTTGAAGGCGGTTTTCATTTTTTGTTTAAAATTAATTTATTTTAGTCTTTTTAGTTTTAAGTGTGTTATATATATATTGTATAGGTCATATATAAGTTTGTATACTTCATAAATAAGTTAATTTAGAAATTTAATAATATGGGTAGGCTTTCGAAAGCCGCTAGGACTTAATTACTGCATCGGTGAAATGTTTGTGTACAACAGTGGACACTTCTGCCTACCCCATCGGGCAATACAGGCATGATGCTATGCATGTATTGTGTGGCATGAACTGTACATGAACATGCGATTACAGCAATTGAGAGTGATTTGCTATAATTCATTGAAGAGTTCCATCGTCTAACTTCGAAGATCTTCATCAGATCTTTACTAAATTTAAATGGGACCACCTCTGGGGACTACTCTTTCAAACAAAGATATCGACGGACATACATAACAAAACATGGTAGCTACTGTAAAACGTTGAGGAGTTCCCTTGACTGTCCTTCGTCTTCATCATCAGACCCCTAATTACAGTCACAACCCATCTAGGTGTAAAGTTCTCATCAATACAAATTAATCAAGCCCAAACACCAGGTAATTGCTGTAAATCTTTAAAGAGTTCCCTCGACTGTCTTTCAGCTCCATCATCAGATCGACTCCACACCTTCATTAAATAGTAGTGCTACTAAATACTTAATGAAAAAATTAACAAATGCACTTGTCGCCCCTATAATTTTCGAAGGTTTCCCTCGATTTCTCGGGGATGCCATCATCAGATCCTGGTTTCCTTATCATGGTACCACCGTTGAGATTTCTTCTTTTCAACAAAAAAAGAATTATCAAAATCTGTTCATAAACGACGAAGTTATCCCCGAACACACATAAAAAAAAAACAAAAAAAAAACGGTCGAATTGAGAAACCTCCTCCTTTTTTGAAGTCGGTTAACAAAATGACCATGAATTCTATATAGTATCGTAATTGTTTTAGTAAATTGTACTATATATTATAAAAAAAATATAGTACAACAAATACTACATTTTCATCGTTAATTCAACTGTAGCGCATTATCTCAATAATTATTTTTAAAATAATATAAGCCTGGAGGCCTTAGAACATTTGGTTGAAGGCTAAAGCGAAGAGGACCCAATAAAAACTACACATATATATCTGCCTAGCCTTTTCCGTTCTTTTTCTTTTAGTTACATTGGGGTCGGCTTCTAGTCAAACCGGATGCAGCATAATACCAGTATTTTACATGGAGCGACTGCCTATCTGACTTTCAGGCCTCTGACTACCCGTAACGATTGTCATAGATCTTAATTTGACAACCGGGACCGACGGCTTAAGGTGCTCTCCGAGGCACAGAGGGGTCTCGGTATGAAATGATGGTCACCCATCCTTAGACCGACCGCGGAAGCGCAGCTTAACCTCGATCTGTGCGGCTGTTACCACGAGCCCCTCTTATAATAAATAATAATAAAATAAATCTGTAGGTACTGTTTTTACCCGAATTTCCCAAAAGTAATAATTATTTTATAATTATTCGAAAAATATAGAAAGAAAGAAAGAAAAACATTTATTCAGCACTAGTACAGTGACAGCGTAAAATAAATAGTGGGTACTTAATTAATACAAACAAAAATTAAATTAACATAAAACATGTAAAAAATAAATAAACTAATTACACCCTAAGTATGCGCTGTCGAGTGTGCCCGTACCGAAAGGGTCACTAACTCAGCATGTGCTGGGCGTGTGACACCCAGCGCTGGTTTTCAGTTAGCACCCCTGCAGTGACACACGGACGGAGGTAACAGCATATTCAGCATAAGTATTAAAAAAAAAAAAACATTTAAATTGAAAATTTTGTGAGGCGCGGGAAAGCACAGCGACGGGAGGGAGCGTACGCACAACCTATCACGCTATATATTTATGTACTATCTTTCTTCCAGAAAAAGGTGGCGACCTTAAATTAAATAGCCAATACGCCTGTTGATCTGGTGTCTATATGTGAGGAGACTCATGCACGGTCTGCCAGTACCTAGGTACATTATATAACCCTGATCATCCTCATAAAGATTTTTGGATAGACAACTACCTAGTACTTTGTAAAATAACGTTCTCAATAATACATGCAGACACACTGTTTGTTATATCAATACTACCCACGTCTATTCTGCCGGGTTATTCCAAGAACACTAAACATATGGGAAACTTTCTATTTCACCTAGCAACTACGTGTGCGCATTGGAAATGCCGCAGCGTAGTACAAGCAAGATAGCGGTTGCAATGTTTAGTTTTTAGATTATAAGATTAAATATGTCGAAGGGCAAGTGATATTTATCGTAGGATATCAACCATTACGCCGTAGAAGCGGCAATAGCATTTAATCATATCGTATTACTGCAGATGCAATTTTACAACCTTCGCATCATTATCATCTCTATGCTTATTTCTGGATGTATTTGTGAATATTTTGAAGCTTTCAAGAAATCGGTAAAACACCAAGTCGTGTAGACCTAGGGTCCGCAAACCTGTAAGGGTCCGCGGTCACGGCCTCAGTCCACTTACAAATATTATACTTTTATTATCAAGAGGTCTGTCATTTTTGATATCCTAGGGGTCCGCCGTTGTAAATGTGTCCAAATGCTGCTCTAGATCTACAAAGATTTTCTACACGCACCTTTCCTAGACGTCACAAGGAAAACCTAACACCTGTTTTCCCACCTTGACGGGACGGCGCCCGCATTGGGCAGATCAGTACCAGTCGATGTTGCGGAAGATTATAGTATTCGCTCTCGGGGCGTCCAACCTAGTGTGCGAAAGAATACTGGGCTGATTTTAGCCATACAGAGTCTTGAACAGATTCAGGCGTTACTTTGCGGAAGTCCATTACAATGGATGCAAATAAATACAATATCTAGCTGCTTCCACAATACTGAGGGCAGACATGCAAATACCTGCCACCGCTTGGTAGCGGACACTGCAAGGTCTAACAGCTCCTGATGATGCCCCGTGGAGGGGGGGCGAAACACGTGTAAAGTAATTGCTGGTAGTCGCAATTTTGGTGGTGCATATATTTGCGGGCGGGCGGGCGGTGTAGAGGTAGCGTTGCCAGGCGTCCGGATAAAGCCGGACACAGTCAGGCTTTTTGGTTGCGTGTCCGGCCAGATTAGACGGTGTGTACAGCATGTCCGGGATTTTTAGGCTTTTTTAACTTTGACCTTTTCACCTTTATTACATTAAGATGAGTATGTTAAATGATAAAAAAACTCTGTTTTAAAATAATAAGGGTGTCCAGCCTTTTTACCCAAATGTCCAGCTAAACGAGTTGGTCTGTCCGACTTTTCGGTTGTAAGACCTGGCAACCCTATGCACAGGTAATGCATGATTACCCTCAATATAAAGAGTCTGACAGATCACTCCGTCTACACCAAGGCGTAGGACATCTATGAAGATTGTATTCGGTATGTTAATAGTAAATTAAACTAACTTACTGGTTACGACATTATTTTCTTATGGCAACATCTGCATTCATAAGTAAAACGACAGAAACAAATAAAGGCATGGCTCGATAACTTTCCAGTTCCCAGAGATAGATTCTTTACGATAAGTATGTAATCAGTAACCCATCAATATGTTTGAACTACGTTAAGTTGTTAACTATGTAAACTAACGGGGCAGTAAACCACTTAATTTATTACATTACACCTTCCAAAACTATTCTGTATTACAGTACATGCGGATAAATGTAAATTATGTAGGTATAGTAACTTCAAGTGCAACTAGGTATATGAATCAATTACTTAAATTAAGTGTTGCCAGCTCGGCCCCTAGGGGTGGGGGGGGGGGTCAAATATCAGCTTTTCTGATTATGTATCGGTCTTTGGCGGCCCTCGGCCTTTGAGCCTTTCTTTGACAGAGAATACATAAAAAAAAAAATTGGTGGACTAAATTCAATTAATCCTACCTAGTATCTAATAGAGAATTACTGCCTCGTTGGTCTAGTGGTCCCAAGCGCGACTGCTGAGCATGAGGTCTCGGGTTCTATTCCCTGGTCGGGCAGTGATATTGAGTTTTTCTGTTGGGAAATTCTCAGTAGCAGCCCGGAGTTTGGAATTGTGCCCGGTTGATGGCATGTACATGGGACTTATATCAGCATTGGTGAAATGTGGGTGTACAACTGCGTACACTTCTGCCTATGCCTTCGGGGAATGGTGGTGCTAAGTAATAGAGAACTAACATGAAATATACTGTAATTGAGAAATAAAATAGGTAAATTCAAGTTTTTGTGTTCTATATCAGCCTTTCCGGCCACAAATTGGCCCTTATCAGCATAGGTTTCGGCTATTTGTATGGTAATCCATCTGCTGGCAGCTCTGATTGTAGGTATTACATTCGAGTGCACCTGTGTTTGCACATACACTTGTGCACTATAATATCTCCTGCGTACTTGGCTAATCTCCGTGAAGATAGGCCGCCATGACCGAAAAACGGTCGGGAGGAGTAGTGGCTTAGTTATATTCCCGTCTCGTATCTTGCACTTGTAGTTTGTCAGTTGTATGACAGTGATATAAACAATGCTAAGTCACAGAACGTGTAAGTTTGATATTTTTGCTAATAGAATTGCGACTTCACCCGTAACAACGTCATAATAGGCTGTACGGTTAACACAGAGATGTGAATAGGGAAAAAACTTATTATAATAATAAAATTGTTTTAAAATGTGGAAGAATTCACGGTAGTAAGCAGAGGTCGAGATGGCTTTGGCTTAGTGGTCAGATTGCCTGGAGTATTTATCCGGGAAGCGCAGGTTTGAATCTGGCTCGCGACCGTATTCTTTTTCCATTTAATATTATAACTTTAGAGTTCGCGAAGCATACGTTAATGCTTTTCAAAGATTTATCTTTAAATGTAAAAATAAGTTGGCAATATAAAAAAAGAAATAAGTTATAATCTGATTATTTTATTTTACTAAATGAAAAAAAGATAAGTTATAATAATTAAAAATTAAGCACGCTTGCCGTGTTGTCTCCCTAAGATCGCAACAATAGAGGTAATTCCAATTACAAATAATTCATCAATACGACCTAGGAAAGGACGACCTCAGGAAAACCAACCACAACTACCACAAGCAACTGATCATCTCAATGTTGAACACAAAGTTTGTTTGTATATCACAGCAAATTAAAATTACTCCCGCATCGGCGGAAGTTTCATAATGAGTGCTATTGACTTCGCTATTGTGGGTCTTCGGACTTCCCTTAAGGCTTCAGAACTTTGTATTAAAAAATCAATGTGTTGTGTTAAAAACAGATTTAGATATGAGGTTTTATACATCTTTATAACAATATTTTAGTAACATGTTTGAAAAAAAATTGAATTCTCAAAGTATTTTGTACAAATCTCGTCATAATCATGTACATTTTATGATATAAATTATAGATCGCAACACTAATTGGGGATTTCACAAGACCCGACCGAATTTATGGTCATGGCGGCCCAGGCGGCCAGTCTCCACGGAGATTAGTCAAGTACGCAGGGGATAGGTATTACATTGGTGCACAAGTACATGCTGATGTAAACACAGGTGCACTCCCTCCTCTTTCACTCTCATAATCCGCTGGGACGACAGCCCGATACGACCGGAGAGAGATCAGGCGAAGGTGCAATGCAAATAAATATATGAATATGAATATGAAAGGTTCACAGGCTGCACCGTGCTCTTTGAAGCAAGGGGGTATCACACAGCCAACTTTCTAACTCCGGGCTGCTACTGAGAATTTTCTAACAGAAAAACCCAATGACACTGTCTGACCCGGGAACCGAAGTCAGGCTCAGCAGAGTGCTTGAGACCAATCCAACGAGGCAGCCTACAATAATAAGATGAGATTATAATCAAACAACTTTTAACCGGATTAATCGCGTGTGTTTCTGGTGTTTTGTTTTTCCTGACGTTTCGAACACTTTGCAGCATTCGTGATCGCAGGAGGACTCACCACGAACGCTGCAGTGTTTGAAACGTCAGGAAAAACAAAAAACCAATAATACACGCGATTAATCCAGATATAAGTAGTTTTATTATAATGTGTAGTGATCGAGACAACCTAAGATATTACTATAAGATGAAATGTAAGCTATACTACATAATACAAGTATATTGCAGTAAAGCTGGCAAGAAGTACAAATACATACCTGTGTATTGTTTATTTATAAAAAAAACAAACAATGACTGCAGCTCTGTTGTCGTGATAATGTCTTCATTTTCTGGGTAAATAGTACATGTGCAGGTTAAAAGTGAATACATTTTATATAAAATTTTGCATGTTTTTGACATTGATTGAAATCAGATTTGGCTGCAATTATTTATCAATTAAAATTATATTAAGTATTTGAATCTAAACATGAATATTTTGAATGACGTAAATACTAAACCACTATAATAGTCGACAATATATCGGGATTATAAAAGAAAATAAACGAAATTGATCCATGAGCGATCGAAGCGAGCTCGGGAGTTTCGTGTATCCCGACACGGACAGGTTAGGTTCGAAGAGGATGACGGGGGCCAGTGAGCGAGCGTAGCGAGCGAACTACTCCTGTCATCCTCTTCGTGTTTAGGTTTTTTCTAACCTTACAGACACATAAATAGAAGCCCCGCTAGGCGGGGCTACGCCGACCCAGCCACGGAAAGTCAAATCAGAATACAGTACTTATCTTTTTTTTACTTGAGTGGTGACTATCCATTTAATATACCTATACAATAAACAAACCTGTCCAACAGTAGATATGTCATTCTGCATTACGTCTAAAGGTAGGTAGCACTTTTGTTAAACGTATCGCAATGGCAATCCATCTGCTGTAAAACAGCGGATTCTACAATCCATCTGCGACATATACACAGCTGAATATGACAAACTTCATAAAGATCATAAAATCAGATAAAAAAATGTCTTTTAAGCTCTCTCCTTTCTTTATGACCGCCACACCAGAACATGGACTTTTTAAATGTTGAATTTAATATTATAATCCCTAGAATTTAATATTTTTCAAGTTATAATATGGGTTGTTAGTAGGATTCGAACCTGTGCCTCCCGGATAGATACTCCGGGAGCTCTGACCACTAAGCCACATCAATCTGCTCACTACCCTGAATTCTTCTTCCACAGCTTTAGAATTTGATTTATCTGTATTGAATATATATATTTTTTATAAGTATAGTTGCATTTGTTTGTTTTTCCATTTATTATCACATTACTGTAAATCACATGAGTATGTTAAAGTATATTTATGATAACAATGATTGGCATGGTCTGATAACATAATCTATACTCTAACAGGCAGTCATATCTCTGAAATACTCTATGCAAAGTGTTTTATAATAGCAATGAGGTATTAAATTACTTGTATTGTCCATATTATAAAACAATTGGGTTCAAGTTTAAAGATCTAATTTAAAATAAACTTTATAATAAAACAAATTTTAACCGGGTCAATCGCGTTTATTATTGGTTTTTGTTTTTTCCAACATTTGAAACACTTTGCAGCATTCGTGTAAGAGGAGAATGCGATTAATCCGGCTAAAATTTGTTTTATTATAATATGTAGTGATCGCGAAAACCTAAGATATCAATTAATGTTCACCGTTTACTACTCACGTGCATTTTTCGGGATTGCCCGACTAGTTTCGAACTCGAACGGAGCCCTTAGTCATGAGCTGAACCCGCGGCGATGTCGCGAGTCAAACGCGTGTAGTTTATTTGCGTGTTGTTAATTGATATGAATATGTCTCACGAAAGTTTTTATACAAAAACCTAAGATATTAAAATAAACTGTTGCCATAGCTCTGAAATTTATTTGAATTTTTCTAATTCACTATTCAATACGAATCAGTACCCAAAGACAAGCAATTTTAAACTCTATAGCTGCGCAATATTTCAAAATAGTCTTTCATTTAAAAAAATTTAGTCTTGTCTTACCTCAGTGGCAAAGAAGAACTAGCAGAAAATCTTTAGGTAATGATTGCTGATTAGGTTTTGTGTAAGGTTCTAACCGGTAGAGTTTTACATACAATACACTGCTAAACTAGCAAGACCTTCAGACATGTTATTCTGCATGCCAGATTTATACAGCAATTGTGCAGCTATAATGCCAATTGTGAATACCTATTAGCGACAAAGACCTGCAGGGATTCTTTTATTGAATGACTATGTTTAATATAAAGTTACAATATTAAAATGGAAAAAGAATACGGTCGCTAACAGGATTCGAACCTGCGCCTCCCGGATAGATACTCCAGGCGCTCTGACCACTAAGCCATCTCGACCTCTAACGCTCTCTCGCCTGGAGTATCTATCCGGGAGGCGCAGGTTCGAATCCTGTTCGCGACCGTATTCTTTTTCCATTTTAATATTGTAACTTTAGAGTTCGCTAAGCATGCGTTAATGCTTTTTCAAAGACATATCTTGAATTATGTTTAATATGTTATATTATTTACAAATTTATAGCAATTTACATACAATTTAACTTTACAAAACATAAAAGGCATATACCTATAAAATAAAATATAATATACTACAAAGTATTCTGCTGCATCACAGTAAAGTGACCAGAGAACTGATAGAATTGCCAGATTAGATGACAGTGCTGATTCTTTGACCAAGATACAAGACAGCCCTCTGGTCATACAAAGGTCCCCCTTCGGCTCAGCCACATACAAATACGTACTTGATAAGAATAAAAATCTATTGTGTCTGCTAATTAGCGAGCCAACAGATAAATTAAGTTAATTATATGGTATTCAAATTCACAAATATAGTATTGTATTGAATTATTCTTATAAACTTATTAAAGATAATGTTAACAATGGGTTGTTTTTAACAGATTGTGGTACTTAGTTTTGCATTTTTAAGTTATTCAACTACTAAACTTATTAAGTAAAAGCAAACAACAAAAATTATTTGAACCAATATTTTACTAGGTACTACTGCAATAATGAAATATAGAAGTAAAGATACAACCTGGAAGGAATATTGATACTATTATTAAAACAATAATGGCCTTATTACTATTTTTCAAGAAAACATTGAAAAAATAATTGACATGAATGGGGCTTGAACCTGCAACCCCTGACATTTCGTGTCATCACTCTACCAACTGAGCTACTTTGTTGTGTTCAAACCTATTGAATTTTCAATTCTTCCTGTATATTTCTTAAGGAGATGCCTGGCGATATTTATCCAGCAAACATTTACAGATCTACTAAAAAAAAATTTGCTTATTATTATTAAAATTATTATGTATAAAAAAATATCATTATATATGAATAATATCCTGATTCTTATTATTTAGATCAGGGATATTCTAATAAGCTCTTGTTCCATCTATTATATTGTATTGTAGTACAATGTAATGCACCATACCAAAAGTTTTAGGATCTAGAGCAGGATCACCAATTAGTTTCATAAAGGGCCTGTTTATAAAAAATAATATGACTATTGCGGTCTGTTTGATAGCAAAGACGATCCTCATAAGATAGATTGGCAGTTCAGACCCAGACCGCGGTCCATCATTCGGACTTCAATTTAAAGTTGTAGATTCAATTAACCCGTTGGCTCGCTCATTAGCAGACACAATAGATTTTTATTGTTATGAACTATGTATTTGTACGTGGGTAAGTCAGAGGGTTAAATGTAAATGAAAAACTATTCATTTCAACAAGGAAAATGTCAAGATTCATAGGCAAGGAAAATAGAAGGAAAACCTATAGAAATATTGAGAAAACCATTCCTTGTTGTTTATCCACTAGAGGGGAAAATTCTCTATTATTATCTTAACAGAGAAGGAATAAATATTACAATAAGTATGTATGTTTATGGTATATTGACAACTGTAGTGTTGTTTATAATACTTTTATCTGTATGCAAAACAGACACAACTAAACTATAGTTTGTTGAGCTTCCCAAATTATGCATACCATCAATTAAGACAGGTCAACTTAAAATTGCTATAGCTTTTACTTTAAAGGGCCTTTCCAGACACCCCACATGATAAATAGATAGAATAATCTTTAATGTACACCAATAGACTAACATTTATGAAAATTAACTTATGTTTATCCTGACATGACCTGATACAATGTCTGTATTTAAAAAAATGTTGACCTCTGAATTTGTTTTGGTGTTTCTTCAAAAGTCAGATAGTAAATGCAGTGCACCTTCTAGATAACACACTGGCATGTAAAGGAGCATTGAAAAGACCTTTTTACAGAATAAACAATTTCATTACACTGTGCATCATATGTCACTAACCAGGGAAAGTGCATACTCAGGGAAGGTACTCATGTTTTACTCAATATTTTTTTTATTTTCCATTTCACTACAGGCTAAAGGCCATGTCCCATCACTGTCTCAAGTTCAAAAAAGTACAAATGACATTGAAACTGTCATTGAAATGTACTAGGTTTTGACCCAAGAGTTTGCAAGCTATGACAAAGATATTATAATGAAAAATTATAGAGAGAAGATAAGCTAAGAGGACCCACTGACAACATTAATTTTGTTACTGCAGAAATGAACCTTGATTTGCCCTTTTAAATTTTAAGTGGTAACAATATATAATTAATATTATAGCATGTGATATAGCACCCACTTGGCCCACTTCTACGTTTGATTATGGTTGCAATTTATGTAGGTAGTGCCTAATTAGAATTCATGTTGGAACTCAGTATGTACCAGCTATTATTTCATTATAATAACAGGCCGAAAATATCCACTTATCTACAATATTTTATACTGAAATGTAAAACAGACTGGGAGGTTCATCAATGATACGTGTCAATTAATCTTTGATATCCTGAGCTCTCAAGTGGGAGCAAGTTAGACGCATATTCACTGATATGATAATTATATTAACACTCACAAATCATCATCCGAGCTCGCCGAGTTATAGTTTATCGGGAAACCCATGCTCTTCTTCCAATCCTTGTCCGTAGAATCTTCCATTTTCGAAAAACAAGGTTTTTTTATCAGAAACACGATAACGTTTCACCAAAACAGTCACTTTATCACTTCACAGAACACTCTTAATCACCCACAGAGTTTGCACAGCACTGTTTAGATACGTAATTTACAGTAAATGACATGTTCAGACATTAATTCCTGAGAAAATAACCGGTATTTTAAATAAAAAATATCTAGACACAGCGTGTCCACGTCTGAGCAAATTACTGACGGATTATGAATGACAATGAATGAATGATAGCGTGAAAGTGAATCGTGATAGTCATTGGTCAATGTCATTGTCATTTTGACGTCTTTCAAAATATTTGTCAAGTGCGTTGTCAAATACAAATTAGAGTTGCTCCTGTCAGAGATCTTCTATTGCGACTTCACTTCTATTGCGATATATATATTATCATAATCCATCGATTATAAATATCTTCTTCTATATTATATCGACAAGAAATATGATAGATACTTAATTATTTGTACACTTACATTTCACCAACTCTAGTATTAGGACCCATGTAATAGGTGGTGAGCCTTTATACAAAGGAGCCAAACTGTAGGTAATGATCTGTTTTGGATATTTCGATATTTCGGAACTTGATTCTGTTCCACCATTCAGTAATAGTTAATACGTGTTCGTGGTTTTAATCTGTTGACTCGCTAGTTACCAGACACAATGGTTAATATTGGTTTGACTCTGAACTGAAATGCTAAGTAGACGTTAAAAAGTAAAATCCCATTCATATACAAATATCTAACTCACAGGTACCATGCCATTTAATTATGATGCTATACATTCTCTTTGAATAAAGCAGTAATAGACGCATGGCCAATGAAATGTAAACAAATTATTTGAACTATTGAAGTATTAGTTCACTTGAAATCAACATACAGAAGGATGGACTTATTTTTTTTATTTATAGGCTGCACTGAAGATCTGCATTCTATTAGGATTGACGGCTTGACGATTATATGAATGTGGACGAAGCAAAATGCATATTATGTAAAGATCGTAGCAGGTGGTGTTCTGTACTTCCTGCCTACCCCCATAGAAGAAAGGCGTTTATTATTATGATGGCTTTTTATATCAGAAAGACATGAATATTATGGTATCCAGCAGTATAGTGGATACTGACATCTACCGCGTGGACTGCATAACCGAATTGTACCTGATAGAATATTCATAATTTTATTTTCTACAATTTGCTCAAAGCATAATTTTAGGCACTTATTGCATTACGTATAACACCTGCGGTGCGAGCATGGTTCTTTTTATCGACAAGTTTTTCGATTTTGAACGTAAAATTTGATATAACGTGTTGATAAACCGATAAAATTCAATACATAAAAACATTTATCGAGTCGACAAGTTTGTCGAAAAGATCCGTGCTTTGACGCCTGGCTTGTTAGTATAAAATTATAGGTACTATAAAACAATGAAATTCTATTGTGTCTGCTGATTAGCAAGTCAACAGCCTAATAGAAAAAAAAAACATCGATGACAGACTCATAAATGAATGTCCCCTCGGTCGCGATAAAAATTCTTCAGTAGGTATCTTAAGTAGATTACCTTGTTTTCCATTTTTTAGTTCACACAATGGCAGGCGGTCACCCATCTATTTTTGATTGACTCAAGATTGCTTAACCTCAGTTATAACGACCACAATATGCCACGGGATATAAGCGCATCATAGACTAACAGATATTATAAAAGAGGGTAGGATGGGGCACAGTGTAACAGTCTCAGTATCTCCATCTCTAGTAATATCTTAGGTTTGCGCGATCACTACACATTATACTAAAACAACTTTTAACCGGATTAATCGCGTGTATTATTGGGTCCTCCTGCGACCACGAACGCTGCAAAGTGGTCGAAATGTCAGAAAAAACAAAAAACCAATAATACACGCGATTAATCCGGTTAAAAGTTGTTTTATTATAATCTCCATCTCTTTCTTTAATTCCACTAACGGTCCAATAAAGTTTTGATAAGCCTATATTTTTACCTATTATATGTTATGGATGATTAGATTTTTTGAGCATAATATAAAGAAGAAAAACTAAATATTGTTTTCATGTCAATTAAAAGCACATTTAAGTTATACATTTTTGTGGATGGAAAAATATGGTTGGGATCCAGATTCAAACCTGCGCCTCCCGGTTAAGGTAAGATATAACGTCGCCAAAAGACGAATTAAAATGTGGAAGAAGAATTCGAAGCAGTGAGCAGATCTCGAGATGGCTTAGTGGTCAGAGCGCCTGGAGTATGTATTCAGGAGGCGCATGTCCGAATCCCACGTCCACGTCTCACGACCGTATTTTCCTTCCCATTGAAATTTATAACTTTCGCCAACCATGCGATAATGCGTTTGAAAGATTCATCTAAAAGAACACAATCATATCCTAATTTTCATACTAAAATATTGTCTTTCTCGTTAAACTGTGCCCCAACTTACCCGACGTACTTAATACTTGACTTTCTGTACTAAAAACAAAGCTCACGCACACACACTTAATGCTCGTTTACACTTAATCAGGCGGAAAATTAAGTGGTATCAATCGACGAATTCAGTTAACGAATCAATGTGTATTTGTGTAATACGTAACCATTGTTCTAATAACTATATGTGAATGTTATGTAATCATAGTTATGTACTCTCTCCATACATTTATGATGCACGTTGATTGCACCACCTGGGGATCTAAAAAGGTCACTTTGGCCAAAACATAAAAGGATCCTAATATGATCCATTTAATAAATTGTAAAATGGTCGCTACATGAACAAATCAAAAGAATTGCGTGCAATTCTAATTCATCTATTTGACAGTTTTCTATGGAGATTCGTAAAATGGTTCACAAAATAGGAATTGCTAATGTGTCAAATAGCAGAATCATATAGAAGTCACTCAATTCAAATAATGATTAATTTTGAGGAGTAATGCTCATAGTGGCCATTTTAAGCCTCTTGGTTTCTGAACAGTTGAAGTGTTAGGAGTTGACCTGCAGTCTTTTGAAGGAACGACTCAGGCAACTGAGAATACTTATCCTTCGATAAATGATCTTAGAGATAGATTTTCTTCTGAGCGCCTTCATGCCTCGGAACGCTCGTTAAGTAAACCGTATGTCGAAGTTATTTTTAATAGCAGTTACAGGTTGGCAAAGTATATCATCTTTGCCATTGGAACATTTGCATCTGGATCACTGAAATGTTCCGAGAAACTGAAAATGTGAATCGGTCCAAAGGATATAAAATACGTTACATTTGTTATATCGTATCACTGGAAAACTAATTTTAAGAGTGTGAGATCTCATTTCATATCTCTTTCCCGTTTATGATTGTTCGCCGCTGCCACTGAATCTGAATCAGTGAGCGAAGCGAGTAGCGAGTGATGTAATGTTTCAGTTCTAAATGATAATATATGCTCAGAAGATTATCAGCGAGCTAATTATTTGGAAAACCTAAATATTTCGGATCAGTGAGTTATATTATCACTAAAGACTTACCTAAACGCGCCTACGGGCGTCATATAGGTACTTAAAACTCCGACACCAAGTTTTTATTCATACAAAGGAAAAAGAAAAGAACTTTTCTAACCATTTTGAATTTTTCCGAACGTGATTATGTTGTCATCATCAGTATTATTGTAGAAAACACAATTATGGGAAAAATAAAATTACTCAGATAATTATATTAAAAATGTATATTCATTTAGAAATAGCTACTTACACAAATTTCTTACAAAATAATATAAAATTTACAAAGATCAAGTTTTTTTTTCCGTGTCCAGCCTCAAACCCTGGTAGGCTTTGAGAGTTAACGGGTCTCAGCGTTCTTACCGGCTAAAGAGTCACTATCCGAAATTTAGGTTTCGGTTTCGGCCAGTTTCAGCCAATAAATCTAGCTTCAGCCTTAATTTCGGTTTCAGTCAAAAAAATGCCCAAAATTTTCGGCCGCGCTCAAGCATTCGTGAATTATCGTGCGTCGTTCGGCGAACTATGCGGCTAACTCGTGTTTGCCCGCCGTGCCGCGCTGTCTCAGTTCGCCGCCGTTGATTGCAAGAGTTGAGGTTGTATTTTGCACATATAAATGATTAGGTAAGTATTTCTTTTGTTTTTACTTCTACTTAGTTTTAGTAAGTTTTGGTTTCGGTTTCGGCCGAAACTTAGAGCAAGGCCGAAAGTTCGGTTTCGGCGGAAAAACCAGTTTCGGTCGGTCACAAAAAGAAAGTCGACTAATTATACCAGACCAATATCACCCACAGGTCTAGCGTTAATGAGCTCTTGGACTGGTAAACTCACACGAGAACGGGATGATATTGCATCAACGTCATCTTAATGACCATAAAATAAAATAAACGACTGCGTTGACTGCGGCACGTACCGTGTACGCTCCGCCTAAGTGGACAGTAATACCTAAATGTGGCACATCAAAAGACTGCCTTACAATTTCATTCTCTAAAGAATAAAGGTATTAATACGGCAATTTATGAATTACTGGAGTTAATTATGAAAAACGTAGACGTCAAAATACCTATATGTGCAATTTATACTGATATGACGCGAGCTTTTGATTGTGTTAATCATGAGACTCTTCTCAGCAAGCTTAATGCTTATGGCATCCGTGGAAATGTTTTAAATCTCATAAAATCTTACCTTAGCAACCGTATACAGTACACGGAAATTAAAAGAATTTGTTTTAAAACCAAGCGTGAAAATAAATACCTATCTGAAGGTAGAATTATCAGATACGGCGTTCCACAGGGCAGTGTACTTGGCCCGCTCTTATTCTTGCTTTATATAAATGACTTACCATGTCACGTTCAGCACCCCATGGTTTTATTTGCTGATGATAGCACCGCAATAATTAAATGTACTGACGTCAATAAATATGAATATGACATTAATCGCTCACTAAAGGACATAGTACATTGGCTTAACAATAACAATTTAATCATTAACTTATCAAAGACTAATATAATGCAATTTTATCAACGTTCATCTGTACAAAACTTAATTATAAAATACAATACACAGGAAATTAATCAAATAAAAGTGGCAAAGTTTTTGGGTGTATTGATTGACAGCCAATTAACCTGGAAACCACAAGCAGAAGAGGTGTGTAAAAAACTAAGTACTTCTGCGTATGTACTTTACAACCTATCTAAGAAAGTTAATTTACCCACAACATTGGTAGCTTACCATGGCTTAGTGGCCTCGATTTTGCGATATGGAATCATATTTTGGGGCAATTCTAGTTTGAGAGAACAAGTGTTTAAGGCACAAAAACGTTGCATAAGGGCAATGTGTAGTTTGAAAATGACCGACAGTTGTGTACCTATGTTTAAGTCCCTAAAAGTATTGACATTTCCTTCATTATATATTTTTGAAATGGCAGTTTTTGTAAAAATGAACAAGCATTATTTTGTAGCAATATCCGAGACTAGAAAAGGACCTATCAGAAGCCAATATAAAAATCTATTGCATGTTGGTAACTATAATACGGCTTTACTGAAGAAAAATATTTTTGGCATGGGTCCTATTATATTTAACAAAATTCCTGACAAAATAAAAAACGACACAATTCAAATGTTTAAAAAGAAACTTACAACACTCTTACTTGAAAAGTGCTATTATTCAATTAATGAATTCTTAAATGATACATTTTAAACTGACATTACTCTGTAATTACTATTTGGACTTCGACATTATTCTGTATTATTAATTATGACATCTACATAAACCATACAATTAAATTTATTTTATAATTCATATTTCTAATGTTTGCATGCCTAAATTTAAGGTAGAATGTATATGGATCAGAATTTTTTGTTAACACCCTACTTTTATGTACCTACATTCTAAGCAAATAAACCTATATTCTATTCTATTCTATTCTATTCTATTCTAAATAAAAAAAAAACACGTTTTACAACCTGCTTTTTACAACAATCATTGACATGAATACAATGTACCTATTATTTATAAAAGTTATTTACAATACTCATACAAAAATACAGTAATCACTTTATTAAGCTTACGGGATATCTTTCGTGATAAATAAGTCACTTTAATGAGCTGCAAATATTATTATAATGTGATCGCTTGTTGATGTAGCTAGCCTAGCAAACACCTGTTCACCCGAACCTTGAAGACTATATATATCGGGAAACAGACGTAAGTCAATCCTTACCTGATCTCAATGAAATGAGAAACCACGAATATCCCGTAAATTATCTATAGCAATGGTTTCTTGTAAATAAGTTAGGGAAACTGATTTTGCCCCCAATTCTGCTATGGCTGACACATCTTTATCCTTAACAGATGTTATAAATAGTAGAAAATGGTTTTAATATCCAAGAGTTGGACTGGTGATTTTCCTTAACTGGGAAATATTGCTGCAATCAGTTTTTAACCGACGATAAATGCCGAATCATATTCCATTGCTCATATATTTGTCATATTCCAGTTGCTCACAAAGTTGTGTAAACATCGACACATGCATTTCAATATTATTTGACGACATATTGTTCTAATCCTTGTTATCTATTACACCCGCAGAATAGCAGTTTTACCCCTGCAGGGGCAATTATCCAGGTTAGGAACCGTGGATCTATAGCTTAAGTCGAAACCGTAAAAGTTTAAAACAGTCTTTACCAATACACACAGATAACAAACAGCTACAGGTAACCACATAAATTTGTTGTAGTTAAATGAAGACTTTCATATAACTCACTACATAAGTTTCCTTGCCCGACATCATCAATATTATTTTCATCCAGTAAAGTACAAAGGCCAAACAGAGCCAGCCTGGTCACTCTTGTACCCTGGAAGCCAAGGCCAGTACGGCTTATTCTGAGTCTTGATGATCTCAGAAGGTATGTTACATTTCTCACAGTTTTTGTAGATTCTCAGAGCCGTCATGGTCACAATTGGTAGGATAATGATTACTCTGATCCACAATGCCTGTAATAAAATAGATATAATGTCAGTAATACGAATAAATATTTTTCAAGGAATCATTGAAAAATAATAGACACGAACGGGGCTTGAATCCGTCGCCCTTGACATTCCGTGTCTTCACGAGAAGACTGTGCTACCGTGTCGTTTTTCGATACTATTAAATTTCAAGCTTCCTTGTATTAGTATTAGGACACCCTAATCACCTAGGGGTATAAATTTGCCAACGACCTATTCTAGGACCTACCAGATATACAAAAAAGAAAATCATTAAAATTGGTCAAGTCGTTTCGGAGGAGTTCGTTAACAAACACTGTGACACGAGATTTTTGTATATTAGAAGATAGAAACAACCGAGTTGACAACCTCCTTTTTGGAAGTCGGTTAAAAGAGAGCTGAAAAGTAAAAAAGACTTTAAATGTATTAGTCTGCTGTTCCCGGGCCAGTAATCGGTAATAGCGTTAATAATAGAGCCTGTGACTACGAGGTTTGTATCTTACTTGCTACCTTCGATACTTTCTTTAATCCGGTCACAATTGTCGAATGTCTGCCTTTTTTTAATTACTGTCTCAGATCTTAAATTGTATCTCTTAAGTTATTATATTAAATGGAAAAAGGACAAAACAGCAACAGGATTCGAACTTGATGACTTAGTGGTCAGAGCGCCTGGAGTATTTATCCAGGAGGTGCAGGTTCGAATCCTATTCGCGACCGTATTCTTTTTCCATTTCATATAATAACTTTAGAGTTCGCTAACATGCGTTAATGTTTTTCAAAGATTTATCTTTAATTTAATCTCTAATTTTAAATGTCGGAATAATGAATCAATGTTACTCACAAAAGACTTAATGTTTCTCATTCTGGTCACCTTCCTGGATCCTTGAAAGATAGTGATAAATTTGTTAAAATCTCTGGGCGATGTGTAAATAATGGTTTGAAGAAAATCTGTAATGAACTGGTGAGATCCAAGAAGATCTCATATTTAAACGGAATACACATGGAGCTGGCCGGTCCGCAGTCCACATGGGGAGGTGGATGAGTAGTTCAGTTTTGTATGTAATCCGTCTCCCAGAGTGTGATGATGATGACGTCATCAGCATTCTTACATACTTGTCAACATTATGTTGCACGAGACTTACAAAACTATACAAGGCAGTGGCGGCTTTATCAGCAGGCTGAGTAGGCTGGAGCCTATGGCAGCAGATTTTAGGGCGAGGAAATTAGGCCCAAAATTATAATTTGTCTTAGCGAAATAAAAATAAAAACATTATTATATACATAAATGCAATGAGGACGATACTGCACTAATCATAAAGGTGTAATTTCATTGACAAAAATGTAATTAATATGACTGTGAACTAGGGTATCGAAATGCAGAGGTTAGTAGGGGCGGTAAAATTTAATAGCTTCCTGGCGACAAATGTAAATCCGCCACTGATACAAGGACCGAACCACTTGCCCACGCACGCCGAAAGACTACGCTATACAGGTGCAAATAAAATACAGCAAGGTTTAATATACTTACGTCCAAAATCAGCTTATGTGTCCAACTCGCTTCAAATACGATGCAATTTTGAACAACATTTCTTAAATACTTGTTTCTTATATAAAGAGTTTCATTGTTTTCAGTCGAACGCAGGTATAATCGAAGGCAATTAGTTACTCTACTTAATCTTGTGTAGTACTTACGGGTTTGTATTTAAGACTCTTTGAAGAATGAGACGTATGGCGAATTCCTATTGATAAAGTCACTATTAATGGTCTATCATCAAATGATAGTAAAGATGATAGTGTTATACAGTTATACAATTTTAGTTTATTGATCTAAAGAATGACTACCACGCCACGTGTCGCGGATTCGATTACGGCAGAGAATTTATTTGCAAATTTTTGATGATTTGATTTTCGGAACTGTCATGGTGGCCAGCTGGTTACGGGCCCGCTTCTTGAGCCACAGGTTGTGGGTTCAAATCTGGCATGTACCAATGTGACTTTTTCAATGTGATATGTACTTTCTAAGTTAATCTAAGGCATCACAGACATGCGATCAAAGAAAACATCGTGAGGAAACCTGGACTTAATAGTCTGAAATCGCCAACCTGCAGTGAGCTAGCGTCGTGATCAATGCTCGTGCCTTCTCTGTATGAGAAGAGGCTCTTGCTCTGCAGTGGGACAGTTATGGGCTGGTTATGTTATGTAATGATTTTCGGGTCTGGGTGTGTCTGAAAAGTAAACCCACCCAAGATACGAGTGGAATTGCGTGTTGTAATTTTTTATGTTTTTGATCCTTTAACGTAATAATTGAAATAGTTTAGGATTTTTATGTAATGATCTTTGATTGCGTATGGTGTTTATGCAAGGTCTGACTGCCTCGTTGGTCTAGTGGTAGCAGGCACGGCTGCTGAGCGTTCGATTCCCAGGATGAGCATTGTTATTTGATTTTTAAATTCACAGTAGCGGCCCAGTCGAATTGTCGTCCCATCGGACTTTGAGAGTGAAGGAAGAGGAAGTGCACCTGTGTTTGCGCCTACACTTGTGCACTATAATATCTCCTGCGTACTTAGCTAATCTAGTGTCCAGATGCAACTTTTTACACTCTGCGTAGAGCCCAGAGTGTGGCCATCCACAGCACGTTTCGTTGCCGAGAACCAGTTTCAAACTTTACTACGACTCTGGATAAGTGTAAGTTTTCAAAGTATCCATAATAATAAAGTAAAAGAATAATATTTTTTGCATATAATCGTAATACCTAATTACTTAGATGATAAAAACAAATGAAATTAAATATGTTTATTTGCAAATGATGATATACTTCCAGATTAGAATAACATTGAATCTCAATTTATTTTATAGGAAGGCAGTTAAGTTATCATTTGAATCTATCTATCTCGGTTTTTGCTAAGCTCAAATCAGACCCGATGCATACATCAGAAAATGTTTCTACCACCCATCATGGACTTGTTATATACTTACTTAAAATTTAATACAGTTAATATCTGCTGCAATAGAGAGGCTCGCGGCTAAGTAACAGCCACACAGACCCATTGATCGAGGTTAACCGTTTCACTGTCGAATGACCCACATGTGGTACACGGCATTGTTTAACTTTTGTGTCTGCTTCGTGGACAGGGAAGGTTAAGCACCGCTTGCCGCGGTCTGTCTGTCGGTGGGTGACTAATATTCCATACCTCGGTATGGAATATTAGTCCTGGTCTCGACCAGGGGCGGATCTATATAAGGGCTTTTTGGGCTGCAACTCAGGGCCCATTAAAGACCATGGACAATATTATTAAATAACTGTGTGGTTTATAGTCGGTATGAGTCTGGCTCAACGTACGTGATGGATTTTACACACATATAAAGGTAGCCCTAGTAGTATTAGCCTAGGGCCTCACAACCTCACGGTCCGCCCCTGACCGAGACCCCTCCGTGCCTCGGAGAGCACGTTAAACCGTCGGTTCTGAAAGATTGACAACCATTCTTACCACAAGACATCGTGTTACCCAGTAACTGGGTTGTGGAGGTCAGATCTAATAGGCAGTCACTCTATGTAAAATACTGGTATTAAGCTGCATCCCGTTTGACTGGAAATCTATCTAACTAATCCATTTTAGTTGGGAAAAGGCAGCTTGATTAGATGTAATAACTCCATCAGCGTTAACTAGTAACTGTAAGTCTAACAATAGAGGAAACACCACTTCACCTTTTGGGGGAATGTGGACAGCTACTACATAAGCGAAATCTAGGGAAATATATTTTAAGCCCGGATGAAATAAAAGAGCTCACATCTAGGAAAATCCTGCAGTTCATCACAGTGGCAGGGTTTAGGGATGACCTCTAATTTAAACGCAAAAGTGGCGATCACAATAGAAGGTCTATGGTCTAAGTGAAACTAAAGCCACAAAAAAAAGGTCTAGCAATAAGCCTAGAATTGTACTTATTCTTGCTAATACTACTTTAATAGGTCACATATAATATGAGAAGTACAATACCATTTATAAAGTTATAAATTGTGGAAAGAAAAATACGGTCGTGAGTAGGATTTGAACCTGCGCCTCCTGGATAAATACTCCAGGCGCTCTGGCAACTAAGCCATCCTGACCTCTGCTCACTACTCCGACTTCGAAATAGTGGCAGAACGGCTAATGGGTCGGACACAAGAGATTTTCAACTTTGACAGAGGATATCGCTGGTTAACATTATGTATTAATGTCTGAACTGATACGTTTTATTTTTGGTTCGTTTTATTTATGTGATCAAGTAAGTCAAATAAATCATAACGTTGCACTCATCAGTAGTGGAATTCCCAGGGGTCAATATTCGGTCCTTTATTGTAAAGGGTTCATAAATACATAAGGGATTTAATTAAAACAGCCAGTTAATTCATAACAAAATATACTTTAATTATTTATTCGTAAAATCGTATAAACATGACCTAAGACTAAGATTTTTATTAATGTACAAATGTAGAAAAAGAGTCAATTATTTACTGCTCACGTTTCTTTATTCTAATCTTTTCCTTAAACTCTCCGCTTTCACCCTTTGTTAACTCTAGCCAGTCCTTCGCCTTGTCCTTCTTAATCTTCTTCTGGTATACTACATAGCCATCCTTCGTCACATACGACACCACAGGTGTAAGTACCTCGTGTCGCTTCTTTTTTGAAGATGATCTCAAACTGTTTCTGGCGCGGTATTCCACATCACTCTCTGAACACGAACCTTCACTGGAGGAAGATTCCATATTGATGCGTTTGCGTTTAAGTTTCCGATTTTTCTTCTTTCGGCTTTTGTCAGCCTTTTTCGAGTAATGGGGCATCACTACCATTGGTAATCGTCCTCCGTGCATTGGTAATGTCATAGGAAAGGGCATTTGGCCTGGGGACATCCCAGGTAGACGAGGCATATGCGGCATCATGGGAGGCTGGTTGGGCATCTGCATGGGTCCACCGTTGGGCATCTGCATCATTGGTCCCCCGTTAGGCATCTGCATCATTTGTGGACCATGGGGCATCTGCATCATCGTCATCGGGGGTCCCTGGTGAGGGTAAGGGTATGGAAACGACGGAGGCATAAACTGAGAAGTGGTTGCTGCTATGAGATGCAGGAGTAACAAATGAGTTACAATATGGAGAACCATCTGAAAATGTTGAAAAAAATATTAAAATGACGTCTATTTTGTATAGTAGAAAGATCAAGAAGAAGAAAGAAACTCTTAAACAGTGATAGCCTAGCGGTATGACCGTTAGAATGTCCGTCATGTGCGTATAATAAACTAATCATTATCACTTGCTTAAAACGGTGAAGGATAACATTGTCAGGAAACCAGCACACCTGAGAGATGTTCTCGATGGTGTGTAAAGCCATGTCACAGACCTACGGGCGGTTTAAACTCTGACACTAGGTAGTTCATCAATCACACGATAAGAATTAGTAGAAAGATTTTAGTACCAGAAAATAGTTGTGCATGTAATCTTACCATTACGCTATGAGACTTGATGCTTGTGGATTTCGACTGGAATTCCAAGAAATAACTTATTACGTACTTTACCTTACAGGAAGCCTACATTATTGTTGAAGAGTAACAAGCTTCAAATATACTGATCAACTGAAAGAGAAATGGGTTTTCTAAGCAATAAATAGTACGGAATAATGTTACCGCACAATGCTTTGCTGAAAAGTTTCAAACAAACTTCCATAAATACAAACAGTGCTTACTACACTCACGCTTGTGGACGCTAACGGAGTAGGCAGAATAATAGTTCGCCAGAAAACTAGTAGACAATTTTTTTTTGTATTTGTTGAAAGAAATATACGGTCGTGAGCAGGATTAGATTCTGCGCCCTCCGGCATAAATGTATATGCTTTACAGTTCGCTATGCATGCAATATTGCTTTTGAAAGATTGATCTGCATTAGTTGACAATAGATGATATGCAATATGAGATACCTATAGGGATAAATAAGGGAATACAAGATTGAGGAGGCTGGTTATGGAGACCAGAAGGAGTAAAACAGTGATAGCATAGATGTTTTGGAACATGCCATTGACCTAGACCTCTGACTTTTATTAATTACTAGCTGTGCCCCGCAAACGTTGTTCTGCCATATAAATTTTCTAGATAGGTGCCATGGATAGGTATAAAAAATAGCCTAGGACATATTCTCAGACCTACCAAATATACACAAAAAAATTCATAAAAATCGGTCGAGCCGTTTCGGAGGAGTTCGATAACAAACACTGTGACACGAGATTTTTATATATTAGAAGATTAGAGAGCGTCCTTAAAATCATTATATTTATATGTGAGGCAATAACTTTGTACCCCTTAAGTTATACTTTTTTGTGGATAGAAAAATACGGTCGTGAGCAGGATTAGAACCTGGAGAAATAGTTTTCTTTCCACAATAAATTTATTACTTTAGAGTTCGTCACGCATGAATTTATGCGTTTGTAAGACATAATTATATTTGTACCGGTTTTTACGAAAATTTCACGGACGGAGGAGTATGAAATTTGGCATTGTTAAAGTTTATATGGAGAAATATATTTTTATATAATACTAGCTGGTGCCCGCGACTTTGTCTGTGTAACAAAAGGTAGCTTATATCCTTGTCCAAGATCTAATCTATCTCCTTGCACAATTTCATTACGATCTGTTCAGCCGTTTAGTCGTGAAAAGGTAACAAACAAAGAAACGAACAGAGTTACTTTCGCATTTATAATATTAGTATGGATGCACTAGAAATACATAATTTTAATAATAATAAAAAAAATACACGATGTATCATACACAATGAATATATCTTTGATAATAGAACCTTAATAATTAAATATTAATCTTTGAAAAGCATTAACGCATGCTTAGCGAACTCTACTCTTTTTCCATTTAATATAATAACTTTAGAGTTCGCTAAGCATGCGTTAATGCTTTTCAAAGATTTATCTTTAATTGTTCAGGTAATTGCATCTTTACGACATTGTATTAACTGCAAAGTTAGTTGTGTCGGTTCGGTCACCTGTATAGGTACTGAATAGATAGCAATGACGTCGCCAAAAAAGACGTTTTAAAATATGGATTATGAATTCGCGGTGGTGAGCCGAGGTCGAGATGGCTTAGTGGTCAGAGCGCCTGGAGTATTTATCCGGGAGGCGCAGGTTCGAATCCTGTTCGCGACCGTATTCTTTTTCCATTTAATATAATACTTACCCTTACTTAACCTTAATAATGTTAAAATTTAAAATCTAAATGAATTATGGTCACAGCCAGTTAGCGACCACTAGTGAAAATTTTGTAAGGAAACCGGTACACATGAGAGATGTTAGAATAGAATATCTTTATTTGCTCTTGATGGTATCAGAGACATTCGGGCAGCTTTAACTCCGATACTACAAATTGTTCATCAATCATAAGATAAGAACAAAAATAAGGGGTGACAAATAAAACATAGGTAAATTGCAGCATTTATGGGACACACTTCTGTGTGGAATAAAATATAGTAGAGGAAAGGAAGATTTTAGAGATGGCTACCCTACTTGCAATCCGTGATCACAAATTTTGCCACCTCCTGTAATCATAGCTTAAACATCCCGAGATCTTCCAATAAAACCTGTTAGGTACAATTATGAAACATCAGTTCTCTCCAAAACGAGAAAAAAACATCAAAGTACTGAAACAGAAAATTGAATAATCATGTTTTCTGTTAACGAGTTGTAAAAATCAATGCCGATACATGCATAAGAGCTATTGTGAAGGCATTACGCAAATATCAGCTTTCTCGTGCTATAGGTTCTTGGTTCTATTGTATTTATACTAAACACCTGGTCAGTACAGGTTTACAAAAGGCTCTACCCACCTTCTAGGAATCCATTGAAGTCCCTGAATTTGACCACGACGGTAACAACCGATGGACGAAAGTAAGTTCTTTTGCGCGTACTAAATATGTTTATCATAATGCAATTAAAAACTTGTCATTTTATATATATATATATTTGTTTTTTAGCCAACAATGAAGAGAATATTCCATCGATGGTTACTCCTTATTAGTTTGTCATCAACATTGGCAAAAGACAATGCTGACTTGCCGCTATGTCCAACCAATCTTCAATATTTCCCACAAGACCTTCCCATGCACTGCAGAATGCCAGGAAATTCAGAATCCAGAAATCAGCTCCCCGAAATGCCTCAGTATCCAACTTTACCCCCGTTGCCTGAATCTTTCTACCAAAGTCCATCTCCAGACAAACAGCCTCCTCCAATCCCGATTCCAATTCCACCGTTTCCAGGAATGCCAGGAGCGATGCCAATGCCAGGGCCAATGGGCCCTCCCATGGGTGGTCCTCCCATGGGCCCTATGGGAGGTCCAATGCCAGGAATGCCTGGAGGAATGCCCATGCCAGTGCCGATCGTGGGAGGGCCTGCGCACAAAATGCCTGTCATAGTAATGCCGTTTTATTCTCCAGACCACTCATTTAAAAAGCCCCAATCTCCTCACCACGATCCTAAGAAGAAACAACCACGTAAAAAGAAAAAGTCGTCTTATGACTCTGACACGGATGCAAGTACAGACACATCTTCTGACGGCAGCACGGCCGAAACTTCGGGAAGTTCTAGCGAACACGGTTATTGGAAAGGGCGCAGAAAAGCACGAAGGAGGATGACTCGGAGATTTAACAAACGCCACAGGATGAGAAAGAAAGAAAGAAAAAATAAGGACAAACATTTATTGACTCCCATCCTCCAATACGTAACAAAAGATGGCTACGTCATTTTTGAAAAGAAAATATCTAAAAATGAAGCAAATGACTGGTTGAAACCGAAAAATGAAGTGAATGAAGCAATGGAAGAGGTAAAACCTGAAGAAAAAGCAATGACATTTATGGAAAAAAGCGTTGAAGAACCTCCGCCTCCTAAACCCCGTGGAAAAGAAGAGACACAAGTAAAGAACGAAGAGAATAGTGTGGAGAGTGAGGAATTTGAACAAACCACGCAAACAGATAAAGCTACCCCGAGGAAACATCGGCCAAGGAAAATGAACGCTTTGATCAACATGCACGACCCTGATACATAATATTAATATTTACTGTAGTTTTTTATATTTTTATATGAATAAATCTTTGTCAAAAATCTTTAGTTATTTGTTGGGTGTTAGTTAAAAAAAATAACATAGCATCACGCCTGTATTCCCCGAAGGGGTAGGCAAGTGTACACAGTTGTACACCCACATTTCACCAATGCTGTTATTAAGTTCTATGTAATCAACCGAGCACAATTCCAGACTCCGGGCTGCTACTGAGAATTTCCTAACAGGAAAACTGATTAACACTCAGCCTGAACCGGGAATCGAACCCGAGACCTCCTGTTCAGCAGTCGCGCATAGGACCAAATTGGACTAGACCAACGAGGCAGTTAAAAAGAAAAGTCTAAAAAGTATAACTGTAGTAGTTAGATTTGAAACAGCTTCGGATTTTATTAAAAGCATTGGATGAGAGTCTAATCCAATGGAGTCATGCATGATTCTTTCTCTAATGATTAGACTTGGACTTCTGATGCAAATGGTTCGATCAGTGCAAATCATAGAGGATTTGCAAAGGGAAGACAAGACGCCTATTTTAAGACCCTCACCTCGTTGATCTAGTCGTCCCAAGCGCGACTGCTGAACATGAGGTCCCGGTTTCGATTCCCAGGTCCGGCAAAGTGTTATTGGGTTTTTCTGTTAGGAAATTTTCAGTAGCAGCCCGGAGTTTCTGTGACCGGTAGATGGCAATAGAGGATAATATATGTCGGTTAGGTTTTTTGTGAAGAAGATGTAAAAAAGAAGCTAATTTGATATAATCATGGTAAAATGTAGATTTGTCACTTTACATAAACTTGCTCTAAAGAAACCATTAAGTCTTGTCAACATGGTGAATTTATTTAAAAAATAAAAAGCACGGCTGCTATTTTTTTAAATCTTACCATCTATCTATCGATATCCCATACGTACATCGAAATCGGTTCAGGCGTTTAGAAGTTATGGTAGAATAAATAAACTCGCAAATACACATACCTACATAGTGAACCCTCAAACACAACACACCTTCTTTTGGGTTAAAAGTTATCTTTTAAAATCAAACAGAATATAGCAATATATCTTTTAACCGGATTAATCACGTGTATTATTGGTTTTTTGTTTTTCCTGACATTTCGAACACTTTGCAGCGTTCGTGGTCGCAGGAGGACTGACACCTGAACCAATAATACACGCGATTAATCCGGTTAAAAGTTGTTTTAGTATAATGTGTAGTGATCGCGCAAACCTAAGATATTACTATGTGAACCAGTACGGACTGGATTTCGCCGATAGAGTGCGCCGAGTGGAGTACCTGATGACAAAGCGTGCCCATCTGTTAACTTCGATAAATTTTTTAAAAAGATAACAACATGATTCCAGCATGTGTGAGAATAACACATCCAAAGGACATACTTGGAAGCACAGGCAAGAGGAAAATTAAAAACCAATAATACACGCGATTAATCCGGTTAAAAGATATATTGCTATATTCTGTTTGATTTTAAAAGATAACTTTTAACCCAAAAGAAGGTGTGTTGTGTTTGAGGGTTCACTATGTAGGTATGTGTATTTGCGAGTTTATTTATTCTACCATAACTTCTAAACGCCTGAACCGATTTCGATGTACGTATGGGATATCGATAGATAGATGGTAAGATTTAAAAAAATAGCAGCCGTGCTTTTTATTTTTTAAATAAATTCACCTTGTTGACAAGACTTAATGGTTTCTTTAGAGCAAGTTTATGTAAAGTGACAAATCTACATTTTACCATGATTATATCAAATTAGCTTCTTTTTTACATCTTCTTCACAAAATACCTAACCGACATATATTATCCTCTATTGCCATCTACCGGTCACAGAAACTCCGGGCTGCTACTGAAAATTTCCTAACAGAAAAACCCAATAACACTTTGCCGGACCTGGGAATCGAAACCGGGACCTCATGTTCAGCAGTCGCGCTTGGGACGACTAGATCAACGAGGTGAGGGTCTTAAAATAGGCGTCTTGTCTTCCCTTTGCAAATCCTCTATGATTTGCACTGATCGAACCATTTGCATCAGAAGTCCAAGTCTAATCATTAGAGAAAGAATCATGCATGACTCCATTGGATTGGACTCTAATCCAATGCTTTTAATAAAATCCGAAGCTGTTTCAAATCTAACTACTACAGTTATACTTTTTAGACTTTTCTTTTTAACTGCCTCGTTGGTCTAGTGGTCCTAAGCGCAACTGCTGAACAGGAGGTCTCCGGTTCGATTCCCGGTTCAGGCTGAGTGTTAATCAGTTTTCCTGTTAGAAATTTCTCAGTAGCAGCCCGGAGTCGGGAATTGTGCTCGGTTGATTACATGGAACTTAATAATAGCATTGGTGAAATGTGGGTGTACAACTGTGTCCACTTGCCTACCCCTTCGGGGAATACAGGCGTGATGCTATGTTATGTTGTTTTTAACTAACACCCAACAAATAACTAAAGATTTTTGACAAAGATTTATTCAAATAAAAATATAAAAAACTGCAGTAAATATTAATATTATGTATCAGGGTCGTGCATGTTGATCAAAGCGTTCATTTTCCTTGGCCGATGTTTCCTCGGGGTAGCTTTATCTGTTTGCGTGGTTTGTTCAAATTCCTCACTCTCCACACTATTCTCTTCGTTCTTTACTTGTGTCTCTTCTTTTCCACGGGGTTTAGGAGGCGGAGGTTCTTCAACGCTTTTTTCCATAAATGTCATTGCTTTTTCTTCAGGTTTTACCTCTTCCATTGCTTCATTCACTTCATTTTTCGGTTTCAACCAGTCGTTTGCTTCATTCTTAGATATTTTCTTTTCAAAAATGACGTAGCCATCTTTTGTTACGTATTGGAGGATGGGAGTCAATAAATGTTTGTCCTTATTTTTTCTTTCTTTCTTTCTCATCCTGTGGCGTTTGTTAAATCTCCGAGTCATCCTCCTTCGTGCTTTTCTGCGCCCTTTCCAATAACCGTGTTCGCTAGAACTTCCCGAAGTTTCGGCACGCGATTAATCCGGTTAAAAGTTGGTTCATTATAAACAGAATATAGTTTTATGACAAAATTAAGGCGTGATTAAGTAACAAACTAATGATCACTATTCAATAACAATGGAATATTATCCAGAACATTATAATCTTTAAAGTTATAATATTAAATCGAAAAAGAATACGGTCGCGAACAGGATTCGAACCTGCGCCTCCCGGATAAATATTCCAGGCGCTCTGACCGCTAAGCCATTTCGACCTCTGCTAACACAGCGAATTCTTCATCCATATTTTAACACGTCTTTTGGCGACGTCATTGCTATCTATTCAGTCCCTATACAGGTGACCGAACCGACGCGATTAACTTTGCAGTTAATACAATGTCGTAAAGATGGCAATTACCGTAACAATTAAAGATAAATCTTTGATAAGCATTAATGCATGCTTAGCGAACTCTAAAGTTATTTTATTAAATGGAAAAAGAATACGGTCGCGAACAGGATTCGAACCTGCGCCTCCCGGATAAATACTCCAGGCGCTCTGACCGGTAAGCCATCTCGACCTCTGCTCACCACCTCGAATTCTTCTTCCATATTTTAACACGTCTTATGGCGACGTCATTGCTCTATGGTCAGAGCGCCCTTTTTTTCCATTTAATATAGTAACTTTAGTATCATCTATATCAAAGCGTAACAGTATGACCGTAGTCCTGACAAGTCAAAGGTCGCAAGTTCAAATCCAAGGCACGTCTCACCGACTTTTCAGTCATGTGCGTTTTATAATTTAATTATGACTTGCATAAGAAGAAGAAGAAATTACCATTAAATAATCTACTAATTTGTCAATTAGCTGCCTCATTGGTCTGTCAAATCATGTGGTCAATTCCTGGGTGAGGCAAAGTACAATTGGATTTTTCTGATTTAATACCTATACGTGCTCCATCCTCGGAAACACTGTCGCTTATCATCAGGCGAGTTGGTAGTCAAAAGGAGATCCATTTTGGACTTAAAAAAAAAACAGCCAACGAAAACTTATCTAGCGGCACGGAGTTAGGAAGTAGGCGGTGTGAAACCCCCGTGCTTCGGAAGGCACGGTGCAGCCTGTGGTCGTGCGCCTGATCACTCTCGGGTCGCTTCGGATTGCTGTTCCATCGGACAATGAGAGTGAAGGGAGAGGAGAGCACACATGTGTTTGCGCATATACTTGTGCTCGCGTAGAGTTCCTCATTAATGAAGGTCATGATTTCTACACGGAATCATTTCTCTCTATCATACAGTCATCAAGACTTGTGTCACCTGTTCCCGTCTCTGGTGACGTGGAATGCCTGGTCGCAGTTGGTGTCCAAAAATTTCTGGATTTAAAAGCGGGTCTCAAGCGCCTTTAAGTTAATACTGCGGGTGTGTGAATGATCTTCTATTAGGTAAATGTACAAGCAAATCGTTGTTTAAAAAGTGGTTCCAAATAATGTATTACAAAACGTTGTAAGTTATGATATAACATATTTTTTCAAAACTGTCAGTCAATACATCTAGTATTGACTGACAGTTTTGACCATTACTAACATAACATATAACATAACATAACATAGCATCACGCCTGTATTCCCCGAAGGGGTAAGCAGAGATGTACACAGTTGTACACCCACATTTCACCAATGCTGTTATTAAGTCCCATGTAATAGGTGGTGAGCCTATTGCCATCTACCGGGATCCGGGGCCATCTACACAATTCCAAACTCCGGGATGCTACTGAGAATTTTCTAACAGAAAAACTCAACAAAACTTTGCCCGACCCGGGAATCGAACCCGAGACCTCATGCTCAGCAGTTGCGATTGGGACCACTAGACCAACGAGGCAGCAGACCATTACTATCTTTTGAAATATAGTTTTTTGCTTTGCAACCAAAAGAATTAACCAAAGTGCGTGTTAGATTCGCGCTCTAAAGATTCCGTATCACCAACACTATTATACAAATTGCACTAACAGCCTACCAATTCTTAAAGATAGAAAGTATGGCAAAAAAATATTTTAAAAGTCATCACGCTTAGGTTCTTACATGCGCTTTTATTTTTTTTCCTTTCGTTAAATCAACATAGCTGCCATAACACAGCTAGTTACGGTTCAGAAGACACAGCCCTGTGACAGGCAGACAGATAGATGAACTAACAATCAGACGACGGCGCCACAAGCTTAAAGACGCACCCTTTCGGTAAAGAACCCTAAATCCAGCACAATATTAAATTATTACAAGGTTATCTACGCCAATCTTGGTTTGATTTCATTCATAGCCCACTTAAGTGTGTCAAGGCATCGAACAACAGCGATATTCAACAAACGATATGGAGAAATTACTCCTTACATTGTTTAAGAGCACATACGATTACACTCACGTGCATTTTATCGAGGGTGCCCGCATATACTTATAAACGTGGATATTATTCATAAATGTTATAATACGAAAATTAATTTTAAACAAAAAATAAAAACCGCCTTCCAAAACCTACTACACTAAAAAGTTTAAAATAATATCAAAATTTGCTTATAATAAAATAATTTTAAAATAACAATATATAATAATAATCTGTTAATTTTGGAGTCGGAGCCTGTACTGGGAGAGGGTTATTGTTTTCCTCTTGTTAGTCACTTATGTTCGTTGTGCTGTGGTTATGTTACCGGCGTTTGTATCTGGTTGTAAACCCCACATACATCAGGCACCGACTCCAAAATTAACAGATTATTATTATATATTGTTATTTTAAAATTATTTTATTATAAGCAAATTTTGATATTATTTTAAACTTTTTAGTGTAGTAGGTTTTGGAAGGCGGTTTTTATTTTTTGTTTAAAATTAATTTATTTTAGTCTTTTTAGTTTTAAGTCTAATATATATATTGTATAGGTCATATATAAGTTTGTATACTTCATAAATAAGTTAATTTAGTAATTTAATAATATGGGTAGGCCTTCGAAAGCCGCTAGGACTTAATAACTGCATCGGTGAAATGTTTGTGTACAACAGTGGACACTTCTGCCTACCCCATCGGGCAATACAGGCATGATGCTATGTATGTATTGAGTGGCATGAACTATACATGAACATGCGATTACAGCAATTGCGAGTGATTTGCTGTGATTTATTGAAGAATTCCATCGTCTAACTTCGAAGATCTTCATCAGATCTTCACTAAATTGAAATGGGACCACCTCTGGGGACTACTCTTTCAAACAATTATATCGACGGACATACATACAAAACAAGGTAGCTACTGTAAAACGTTGAGGAGTTCCCTTGACTGTCCTTCGTCTTCATCATCAGACCCCTAATGACAGTCACAACCTATCTAGGTGTAAAGTTCTCATCAATACAAATTAATCAAGCCCAAACACCAGGTAATTGCTGTAAATCGTTAAAGAGTTCCCTAGATCGTCTTTCGGCTCCATCATCAGATCGACTCCAGACCTTCATTAAATAGTAGTGCTTTAAAATACTTAATGAAAAAATTAACAAATGCACTAGTCGCCCCTACGATTTTCGAAGGTTTCCCTCGATTTCTCGGGGATCCATTATCAGATCCTGGTTTCCTTACCATGGTACCACCGTTGGGATATCTTCTTTCCAACAAAAAAAGAATTATCAAAATCGGTTCATAAACGACGAAGTTATCCCCGAACACACATAAAAAAAAAAAAAAAAAAAAAAAAAAAAATATACTGTCGAATTGAGAAACCTCCTCCTTTTTTGGAAGTCGGTTAAAAACAGGGTATTACAGAGCTTAGCTATTTTTTTTGTATTGCAGACATTGAACTCAATCCATAGCTTTTTATTAAAGCGACTAGTTATGTGATTAATAATATTGATAAAGACATTATAAAAACCGAAATCAAAACACGTGACGAAGTTACTAAACGTTGCAGCAAGGATAATGAATGCAGTTCTACCGTGAAAGAATATAGTAAACAGTGCATCGGTATCAAAAAGCGAATTAATTTTTAATATTTTATGGTTTCTCATTACTTAACGCCATAAACTGGAACTATAAAATCGTTACGCCATAAGTCGGGCCGCGCACACGCATACGTCCGCATCACAATGCACCATTATTATGAAACGTATTTGCTAAAAGTATAAAGCTAGCCAGCTGTCATGAAAGCCACTGAATCGCTACTATTTTGATTCGACGCAGTAATGATTTCAGTAAGTGCTTTAAATGTTTTTATTAAACTGTCTGCCTTTTCAAGTTCATATTTCCTGGTCACTCTATCCCAAAAACGCAGTTTGATAAATATATTTCTAAATTAAATCTTTGTTAGCTTCAAGGTTTGCAGCCACTATCAAGGTCAATGACGTATTATTATTATCAAAGTTCAATATCATGTTACTGATGGACGCATAAAAGCTATATTTATTTAAACCTTAGAGCAGACATACAAAAATTTTACTAAAATAATATCTTTTTTCCAGGATGCGTTACAAAAATGGACGATTGTGATTGTTATATTTATGGGGACCGTGTTCTCTCAAATGCCGATGATTCAGATGCAGATGCCGTACCCCATGAGTGGGTATGGAATGATGGTACCGGCACCGCCACCGCCGCCACCCATGCCTATGGCTATGCCATACCCGGTGGCCGTGCCTATACCCATACCTTACCCAGAGTCAACAACCACCACTACAACCACCTCTACAGCCAGACCAGGCGAAGGCAGCGATGGAGACAATAATATACCCATAGCTATCCCAGTGCCAGTACCTCATTTTGTACAGATTGCAATACCAAGCTTCCAACCTGAAAATTGCCGTCCTAACGGCAATAATGGTAAAAGGAAAACTAACTGCCCACCCTGTCCGCCGTGCTCGTGTAGTCCGTGTACACCCTCATTCTTTTCTTTCTGTTCGCCTTGTCATCAACAGTGCAGATGTAAAAATGGCCAAGAAAACCCTTCTCCTCAAAATCCCCGACCACCCCAACCTCTTCCCGGGCCAGCATTCCCGATGCCCCTACCAATGCCTGGTCCAGCACCTATAGTTATAGTACCATTTCCACCACAATTTGAAACTCGACCACACCAGAATCCGCACTCATCTGCTGATTGTAATTCTAGACATTCTGTCAGCCAATCCTGTTCAGAAGAGTCTGAATCTTGTGAAAGCGGAGGGGACCGACGGAAAAAGAATCGCAAGAGGGGTAAAGGTAAAAAGAGTAAAAAGAAGTCATCAAAGTATGATATATATAGAAGAAATTATGGTTACATTAAGAGGAATCGAGGTGATAACGGACTCGTCAAGCCAGTGCTGACCTACATGTCAAGAAACGGAGAAGTAAAAATGAAGAGACGTTTAAGTAATGATGAAGCAAATGCGTTGCTTGATGAGGGTGATTCACTACAAAATGTGCGGCTAGTGGCGGGAGAAGATTCTAATAACAGGCCGAGAGTGGTAGTCATGTCTAACCCAGCTAATATGGAAAGCGATCATAGGCGGAGACAGATAGTGTTACAGAAAGGCATGTCGCAGCGTGTGCTGGGAGACGGGAGGAAGGAGCTGGTGTTCAGACCACCAGAAAATAGAAAAATAAGCAACCTGTCAGTGTCATTCCAAATATCCAGATAGCTTTTAATATTATTTCTTTTGTAATTTGTTAATTTATTAAAGTTAAAGAAGTATTTCTAGATGACGCTGGTATTGTTTAGTACGTTTGGCGGTCTGGTTATATTTTAAAGACATTAGTTACGCAGGCGCACTGCGGGCGGTACCTAGTTATTTATATTTTGTATGAATGCTGATTAAAAATCTTTAAATGAATGTGTATATTATTTAAATTAAATTCAACTTTTACGTGTATTATTATCATCATTGATATTTTTAGGGTAACTCTTGAAAATAATTCCGCTCGATTGACATTGGAAATATGTCAGTTCGTACTTCTAAATGCCAAATTTTCACTTTTTTTTAAATTATTAAAGATACTAACAACTCAAAATGCTTTAAAATTTAAATAACTATGATGTAGGGTAATTTATATTTATTTATATTTGTAGCCCGGTTAGTGGAGTGTAATATTAGGACAACATCAGAACTTGGCGCATAGATAACATTTGGTATGGCATAGCTAGATAGAAGGAGACTGTATCGGTGGCGGTTACCACCAACAACAGCATTCCCAAAGAGGGTTGACGTCAGGCAGGCGGCCGGTCATAAAACTTAGCCAAAACTTTAGCAGCATGCCAGATATAGGTATGCTGCGTCGACCCCAAATAAATTGGGATAAGGGCAGGGGGATGATGATGATGTAGGATAATTTATTTTAACATAACACATTGTTTTAAGGTGTTCATTTAATACTGGAATTCGTTTGGGATCGGTATTAATTTCAAGAATAACCCCACAGGTGATTCGAAAACGAATTACAAAAAATAATTACAAATCGACTTTCTTATCTCAAACACATTTTGTTTTTGTCCTAGAATAAAATTATATAATAACGTATCTACGTTGCTTTAGAAAGAGAAGAAATAATTTAAAAAGAAAACTACATTAATATTATTCTTAATATAAGTATCTTTACTCACGACAATCGAAGAAGTCCGATTTGACGTTTCTTTATTTAGTGCATTTTTTCAAAATACAGTTAAACTTGAGGTTTACGAATGATACTCGTTGTTATAGTGTATGGGTAACATAGTAATTATTTAGGATTATGAATTAGATTTTTCAATTTCTTACGTAGACGTTCATACAAAGGTAAAATGAGAAAGGTCATATCGGACTTCTTAGATTGTCGCGAGTTTAGACCAATTAAGTAATTTTCAAACGTCATACGATAGTGATATCGCACTAAAAACATTCACACCTCACCGTTTTTGTGTTCCTGCTGGAAAACAGCTTGCTGGACTATAATTAAAGTTTTACTAAACCTTAAAACTTAACTGTTGTTATGTGGTATTAAATAATAAAAAGTCAATATGGTTTTCTAATTAACACTTTTATTGACACGATGTTCTAGATGGTACGAAAGAAACAATTTTAAATCGGATGAAAATGTTCTACCTCCTTCTGTCATGTATTGTCAACAAAAAATAATCAACATAATATAGTAATATTACATTGTATATTAACAATAACAAAAGTTTAAAAAAATGATTTAATTTTACGGTGAAAGCCACCACCATCCCTTGCTTGCAGTTTGTATTAACTTATCTCTCCATCTTCTTTGTGGTCGTCAAACTTTTCTTTTACAGTTTATCGGGTACCAGTTGGTTAATTCGTTAGTCCTATTTTGATCCTTAGCTCGTTGTATACTTACACTTTAACCTCTTCGAGAAGCAAACACAATAATTAAACAATCGTCGGGTATCACGTGTAGGTAAGTCACTGTACATGAACGTGTTAATGTGATCCTATGTAATCATCCAAGGGGTTAAACCCACCTAACCTAGCTGTTAAACATAATTATTTGTAATAGTTTACAAGTAAGCGATTGTACGCAGGTGTATCATGAAGACAAAAAAAGTTGATACAGATAAATCTTTGAAAAGCATTAACGTATGCTTAACGAACCTTAATGTTATATTTTTTTGTGGAAAAAGAATACAGATAAATCTTTCAAACGCATTCACAAAGCGTTTGAAAGATTTATTTTTAAATTCAAAAACTTATAACCCAGTGAACTTTGTGGAGTGAAGGAGAGAGGATGTAGTGACAAAGATTGAAAAGGGTATGCTTAAATGGTTTGGGCATGTAGAAAGGATGGATGAAAGGCGCTTGACTAAACTAGTACATGAGGCGAGAGTGGATTGAAGTCGGGGCAGGCCGACCTCGACGACCGTACCGCAATCAAATTGCGGACTTTCTCAAAAAAGGACAAGTCAGGGGCCACCTAAAGCGGCGAGGATGTATGAAGAGGTTAATGAACATTGATGAAACGAAAGAGGTGTGTCAGAATCGTAGCAAATGGAAATCGATAATCTCTGCCTACTCCGATGGGAAACAGACGTGATTGTATGTACATAATTCTTCTAACTTCTAAACAGAATACGGAGCCAGTAGCATTATACTACCTACCTACTATTGTAAAAATCTATATGATGAAAAAGAGTAACCGTGGAGTTTCTTGCCCGTTCTTCCCCATAGGAATCTACACTTTGGAAAGTGGCAACTAACTTCTGGCAATTCAAAAGTGCTTGCAAATGGTTTATTTGAAATAAATGATTTTGATTTCATTAGATGCATTTTACTCGCTAGCTCCGGTGATAACAGAAAACCATAGCTAAGCGAAGTATTTGTACGGACAATTGAGCGAGTCATGCGAGCGTAGAAGATAAATGAAATCCTTCTTAGCACATCGGGAAAAGAGTATGTGGCACAGGTCTGCTGTACGTCGTCTTTTTGCACGGCACAGCTTAGGTGGAAAGACACCAAGTCCCTAGTTTAACGCAATAGATTATAGTTTGGCAGTTAATTCGCTCTATGCTACACCTTAGTATGACAAAGTCTTCTTCAACTACCTCTTTATATAGTAATAGTACTAACAACATTGTAGTAGTTAGCACAATTAATTTAAACTGACAAATTCGACAACAGAGAAGCAAAGTGGTTGTCTAATACTGTCTCATCAAAATATTAATCGCTTCTCTGGCAAAATACTTGATGTAGAATTATTTGTTGAGAAATATAATGTAGATATTAAATGTCTAACAGAAACGTGGCTGAAGGCGGATAGAATGTTATTTAGTATTAATGGTTTTAAAGTGGCCAGTTCGTTCCAGAGAGTTTCAGCCGAAGGTGGTGGAACTTTAATTATGGTAAAAGATCATCTTAAATGTAAAGAGCGCCTAGATATCCGGGATCTCTCTGTTGAACGAGTGTGTGAGCTCGCGTGTGCGGAAACAGAGGAGTATGTTATTATATGTGTTTATAGGCCACCTTCCTCAAGTACCACGCAGTTTTTAATAATGATGGAGGATGCCCTAAGGAAGATAAAAGCAAATAAAAAAATATTGGTTTGCGGGGATTTTAACATTGATATTTTAACAAATAGCACAGATAAACAGAACTTTTTATCTTTGTTTAAGTCATTTAACTTAAAACATATGTTTTCTCAGCCAACTAGAGTAACTAGTACCTCCGCCACATGTATAGATAATATCATGACAAACTTTAGAATACTTGGAAAAAGTCTTATTAGTGGCATTCGCTCAGATCACATGTGTCAGATTGTTAAATTAAATCACAAAATAGTCGAAGATTCCAGAGTAATACAGTGTAGGACGCTAAGTAAATGTAGTCTAAAAAAATTTGGTTTTAATCTAGAAGCCCACCTACTTGTTTTAAAACCACAATATGACAATCCCAATGATATGTATCGTACACTATTTAATGCTATATTTACAGAGTTTCAAAAAGCTTGCAAAGTGAAATCTGTAACGTTAAAAAATAAACTCATGTTTAGTGCCTGGGCTACCAAAGGTATAAGACGTAGCAGGGACGTCCTGTACGAACTGTATGACAAAAAGTCATACACATCTGATATTAACTTCCACAATTATGTTAGAAAGTACTCGAAAATCTTCAAGAAAGCCTGTTTGCAAGCTAAGTCTGCGTATATTAGTGACCAAATACAAAATGCAAGTAATAAAATAAAAATGACTTGGAAGATTATTAATACCGAAACTGGTAATAGTAGATATAAGGACAGTGCTATTCATTTAAAAATAGAAGACAAACTAGTTACAGATAAAAATGTTGTCGCTAATTTCTTTGACCAGTTTTTTACAAATATACCTTTAGTGACTACTAAATGTCTCGCATCGTCTGCATTAAAGGCAGAGTCTCTCCTAAAGGAAAATACTAGTTCCTGTGTCACAAATTTTAATTTCAGTTTCGTTTCACAATACGATATATTTAAAACATTTCAAACTTTAACTGTTAAAAAAACCGAGGATTTTTGGGGATTGTCTATAAAAGCTATCGAATCAATAATAACTAAGATCGCACCAATGTTAGCATCAATATTTAATACTTGCGTCACAGACGGCGTATTTCCTGATCTTATGAAATCGAGTAAAATCGTACCCATTTTTAAGGCAGGTTGCTCGAGCGATGCATCTAATTATAGGCCTATATCTATATTACCCGCTTTAAGTAAAATTTTTGAAAAAATAATGTTGAATCAAATGTTGGAATATTTCAATGAAAACGGTATACTTCACTCTAAACAGTTCGGATTTATAAAGGGCCGGTCTACAGAGGACGCTGGGTCCACCCTAATCAAAACAGTACTAAGGGCCTGGGAAGATGCGGGGGATGCTATAGGAGTATTTTGTGACCTCTCTAAGGCCTTTGACTGCGTGGATCACCAAACGCTCATTCTAAAATTAAAACACTACGGAATTCGAGGAAGGTCTATTGATCTTGTGTGTTCCTATTTGACAAATCGGGAACAAAGGGTAGCTATTGATAAGGTAACTTCTTCAGGCTCACTTGTTAAAATGGGAGTGCCACAAGGATCGATTTTAGGCCCTTTTTTGTTCCTTGTTTATATTAATGACCTTCCATACGTCATAAAGGACACAATGTCAAACATAGTTCTTTTTGCGGATGACACCTCACTTATATTCAAAGTAAATAGAAAGGACAAGGATCTGGTAGAACCTAATAATACACTTAATAAAATATCTAATTGGTTTTCTGCCAATAACCTTCTATTGAACGCTAAAAAGACGAAATGTATTAGGTTCTCTATACCTAACGTGCCCAATGTAGATTCTAATGTAAAACTTGATGGTAAAGTACTAGATTTGGTTGCCTCAACTGTATTCCTCGGCGTCACAGTGGACTCTAAACTCCAGTGGGGACCTCATATTGAGGCACTTGCAGGAAAACTGAGCTCTGCTGCGTTTGCTGTTAGGAAAATAAGACAGATGACTGATGTATCTACGGCTAGGCTGGTCTATTTTGCATACTTCCATAGTATTATGTCTTACGGCATTCTACTTTGGGGATCAGCTGCTGATATCGAGACCATTTTTATATTACAGAAAAGAGCAGTCCGAGCTATTTATAACCTTAGCTGCCGTGAGTCACTCCGTGAATTATTCAAGAAAATAAATATACTCACCTTACCATCCTTGTACATATTTAGTAACATAATGTATATTCGTAAAAATATGGTCGAATTTAATAAAAAGAGTGATTACCACAACTTAAATACGCGTAATAAGCACAAGCTTATAGTACCTGGCTTTCGGCTTAGAAAGACAAGCAAGTCATTTATGGGTAACAGTGTTAGGTTCTACAATAAGATCCCCTCTAATATAACTGAACTGCCGGATTTCAAGTTTAAGATTGTTATTAAACGCATATTAATGTCCAAAGCGTACTATAGTACTAATCATTATATGGAAGATAGGGATGCCTGGCTCACGATTCCTTCCTGCACACTGCGACCCACTGGCACCTTGCCTACTTGATTATGGCGACATTTTGTTTGCTTTCAGCTTAAATATTTCTATGTTTTTTCCTTTATTTTGACATTTTTGATTTTTGTTATTTTTTTTTTTAATTTATACAATTTATTTTATTGACGTACAATTAATCCAATTGTATTATTATTTTATTTGACTCTTGGGTATGTAAATTTACATATCGATTGTATAACAGCTAGTATCGAACCTACTAGTTTTAAATTTACATTATTATTTCTTTATGAAATTTTCCATAATATATAACTTTGTAAAATGTGAGCATCATGTGGATATTAATGTTAGTTTTAATCTCATATTACATACATACTGCCTATTGTCAGGCATT
Source organism: Xylocampa areola (assembly GCA_935421205.1). Lineage (NCBI taxonomy): Eukaryota > Metazoa > Arthropoda > Insecta > Lepidoptera > Noctuidae > Xylocampa > Xylocampa areola. The sequence continues at coordinate 18,821,347 of OW285212.1, read as the reverse complement.
ACGAGTTTGTCATGCACGCTAACATGTCCTGCTGATGGTGGCGTCGTACATCGGGTCGTCGAGTTCCCTACAAAATGGTTGAGCTAAGCGAGGCTGATGTGCGCGTCATGCTCGTGAACGGGTGCTGTCTGTCGGGACTGGTCGGCTCCTAACTGCCTTGGCAATCATTTTAAAAGGCTATATAAGTTTACTTTCCTTTCTTAGTCTGCTCATTAACCTGCATTATTCTCACATTACCTTATTTATTGTTAAACCAATTTATTTTAAAAAGAGTGTCTATGGAGTTTCTTGCCGGCTCTTCTCCATAAGATCAACGCCTTGGAACCGTGCACCTAGTTTTGACTTTTCATAAGTGCCTGTAATATGGTTTATTTGAAATAAAAATATTTGAATTTGAATTTGAATTTGAACCTCGCTAGATGTGCACTGGCCCATGCAGTGACAAAATAACGTTAACTATGCATGCGATAATGCTTTTCAAATATTTATCTTTATTTGCTATGGTGTACGACATTGGATCCACTGCAAAGTTAGTCGTGTCGGTTCAGTTTTTTGTTAAGGGACTGAATAGATGGCAATTAAGTCACCAAAAGACTTATTAAAACGTGGAAGAAGAATTCGGGGTAGTGAGCGGTGAGCCAGAGCGGTTGGAGTATTTATCCGAGAGGCGTAGGTTCAATCCTGCTCACGACTGTATTTTTCTGTCCACAAAAAATTATAACCAAAAACGTTCATTGAAATCTGTTAGTGGTAGCCTATAGCGAGAATGTAGTAAGGTATTGAGCATACACAGATGTAGACATCATCATAGATTTGAAACCTGATAATCTTTAACACGCTCCTGTCGTAATTCTAGTTACGATTGGTTTATACAAAACATTTACAACAATAGGCATTATTGCTTCTTAAGAATGAACAATTACTATTTATGTAACAACTTTTCTTTCTTTCTTTCAAGTTACAAAGCGAGCAGTCAGTGTAATTTTGAGGGTGCAGCTGTAAATAAATGGTAAGCGGGCTTTGTGAAATTATTTGAATTATAAAAATGATAAAAACATTAAATTAAATGTAACTAGCTTCAAATAAAATAAGAATTCGATGAGCGTCATGTGGTTGGTGGAATAATAGAATGTAATGACATCATTTTATATCCGTTTAATTGACCTTACCTGATAACTGTGGGGTTACTCTTGAAATTAATACCAATACCAATGAAATTCCAATATTAACGCTTAATATTGAAATAAAGTTACCTATATTACAATTGTCTTAATTTTAAAGCATGTTGTCTTTATAATATCCCGAATCTATAATTATTTTTTAAACATTTTCGCATTTAAAAGTACGAACTGAAATATTTCCAATGTCAATCGAGCGGAATTATTTTCAAGAGTAAGCCCACTGATCTCGATTATGATACAATTATTATATCTGAGCTGAATAACTAGTCTATTGAAGTAACCAGCGACATAAATCATGTATTAATAATTTTTCAGAAACATGATAACGTTAATAAAAACCATCGTCCAACTAGCGATCACATCAAGAGCGATCGCGTTAAGTTTCGAAAGTATCATAAAATCCTTACCAACAGACATACCACCAGATTTCAGAACTATGATGCTAGAAATGTATTCTAAACATCCCGAAGACTTTACCATGTCTGATATCGATGATGTTGGTGTAATGGATTACAATAATATGTTGAGACAAAATCATACCGACGCACACACTACTGGAACAACGGCTAAGCAACGAACTATGGCATCATTGAGAAATACAACGGCATCAATAAATAATAAAACTATACAATACAGCACTAAAATACAAAACGGCTTAACAAAGCAAGTTAAACCTGTAACACCAAAAATTAAAATCTTAAGAACAACACATACTAATCCTCCGTTAAACCTTCGTACACCTTTACCCAAAAAAGTGATCACAAGTACAACAACAGTAAAACCATTGGAAGTGAAAACTACGACATTACTGCCACCAATTCAACAGCTGCCACCACCAGGAATGGTAATACCAATGCAAATACCCATATACGCAAGAGTTCCCATCATGGTACCGATGAAGACATTCTTTGAACCAGTGGCCCATGACCACCCGCCGCTTTACAAGATAAAGGAGATGATAGAAGAAGATGATAGGAAATGGTATTATGAGAACAATGGAAAGGAGTGTGAGATTACAGTGGAAGTAGGTACTGATTTAGAGTCACATTCACGTGATAAAACTACAGATACTGATGCTGAAACAGATACTGATAATGGATCACATTATATTGACGTGGGGTCTGATTATTATGATGGTTTTATAAGAATTAAAACTAAAGGAAACGACTAGTATGATAAACATGCGTTAATTAAGAATGGTGAGGCTGAATTTGATTGGATGCGCGAAAGTGATTTTTATTTTTCTTTTTATAATGCTTGGTTTATAGTTTTCATGTTTTGTCATGTTTATTTTGGTTAATAAGGTAAGCCTAAGTTTATATTGTGCCTTTAATATGTGTATTTTTTATTTTTGTACCATTGTATTACACCTTTGCAAAAATGAAGATATTGTACCTATAAATACTATTTGTATTATTAAATCAACGACTATATTATTTATTCGTTTGTAATTAAATTTTTTCCAGCGATACAAATAAAAGCCACAATTTTATGTATTATGTTTAAAATATGTACAGTAGGCTACACATAAGTGGTAACAAAACCAGTGTAAGCTAACCTCTCATATTATTGAAGCTCCCTACTATGATAGACCAGCTCAAGGTCAAAATGTTACCGCAGATGGTAGGTACCTACTGTACCTAAATACCATGTTTTGACAGAACAGCATTAACAGTTTCCCTGCCCCACGAGTCACATAGATACACGTCGATTGTTTATCTAATATGTCTACTTCGAAGACAAAGAATTTCTATTCTATGCTTTAATGTACACAGATTAAGTAACAGACATGGATACAATTAAAATAAAAAATGTACAAAGACGAGCTTAACTCAGAATGAGTGTTCTTCCAGCAAACCTTCTGGGCGAAAGAGAGAATAAGAAGAAGTTAGAGTGGGAAAGTCAGTGTACAATATAATCGTACGTAAAGAAATGATTTATAACATTATTAAAATGTCCTACTATCCTACTAATATTATAAACACGAAAGTTTGTATGTACGGATGTTTGTTACTCTTTCACACGACACCTACTGTACGGATTTGGATGAAATTTGGCGCACAGATAGTTTATAACAAGGATTAACACATAGGATACTTTTTATCTCTGCTGGACCCAATTCTTAAGACAATGCGGGCGAAGTCGCGGGCAGAAGCTAGTTCTTAATAAATTTGTTAAGTACCTATTGATAACATAACATAACGAAACATAGCATCACGCCTGTATTCCCCGAAGGGGCAGGCAGAGGTGTACACAGTTGTACACCCACATTTCACCAATGCTGTTATTAAACCCCATGTAATAAGGGGTGAGCCTATTGCCATCTACCGGGCTGCTACTGAAAATGTCCTAACAGAAAAACTGATTAACTCTTTGCTCGATCCAGGAATCGAACCCAAGACTTCATATTCAGCAGTCGCAGATTGGGACCACTATTACTTAGGCACTATTACTTTTTAAGTGACAAATTCACTAAAATCCCCTCTCATCACGTGTCCGCACCTACCAACATTGTCGACAATTACGAGTGTAATTGTCAATTATTTAAATATTTTCTCGGCAGTGCCAACAAAGGTTAAATTCTTTTATCTGTGTTAATTATTGTAACATGCTTACCAAGATGGTGTGTAGAGGTAATACCTACGTACACCTCAACTCCTCGTAGTGCCGAAATAGTGTCCGAAAGCGCGGCTTCTGAGCGTGAGGTTCGTGTGGTTGAGGTTTCTGTTACAAAATTTTTAGTTTTAGTGTTAATGTATAGTAGACTAAATGTAAATCTTTACGTAAATTCACTCTTAATTCTAATTTATACCCGTGTGAAGCCGGGCCGGGTCGCTAGTGTTATACAAATACTAGCTGTGCCCCGCAAACGTTGTTCTGCCAAATACATTTTCTGGATAGGGCCACTCTTATCACCTAGGGGTATAAAATATCCTACGACCTATTTTCAGACCTACCAAATACTATAATATATTAAAAATTTCCATAATGATCGGTCAAGCCGTTTCGGAGGAATACGTTAACGAACACTGTGACACGAGATTTTTATATATTAGACTAGCTGATGCCTGCAGCTTTGCCCGCGTGGATGTCGGTTATCGCGACCAAAAGTAACCATGAAATTTTGATCCCGTTCCCGCTTTCCAATTACCGCTTTATAATTGCCCATTTTTTAAAGTATTAAAATGGATATATCAATTAATGTTCACCGGTTACTACTCACGTGCATTTTTCAACAACATAAATTGATATGAATATGTCTCACGAAAGTTTTTATACAAAAATGGATATAGTATGTTATCCTTAAGAGATAGACATATGCCATCGAGGACTTTTCTGTAGACCTATATAAGATGCAAAATTCCACGTTATATCATTTAGTTATATCCCAAAAGGTTTAGGCAGCGTTTCCGTTGAAAGCTACCAGACGGCTTATTTTTTTCCGACACCGCCAACAAATATCATTATATTTTAGCCAATGCATGAAAATCGGTGCAGTAGTTTTGAGTTTATCGCGAACAGACAGACAGACAGACGCGGCGGAGGACTTTGTTTAATAATATGTAGTGATATTGTTCTATAAGGGAAATGAACTTCAAAATCCAACTCTATGCGCAATTAATTATAGAACCTATTGCATAATATTGTACCTATCTATTTTACATAAGTACTGGGCTTAAAATATGTGACGAGGCCAACAACATCAATGAATCGATGCCTTGATACATAAACTTTTATATTAACAGTAACTTACCTAGGTGGGTATTCTACTATCATTCAACAACGTAACGGGCCGGATTTCTAGTGACATAATACTAGGTACATTAAGATATAACTGAGATTTTTCATCACACTCGAGGTTGGATTGCAGCCCGAGCCGAAGACAAAGGGTATGATGCAACCGAGAGTGTTATCATCAATGCCCCCGGATTCTATATGAAGTTTTTAAATACAACTATATATATATATCTGCCTAGCCTTTTCCCAATACCGGTCCAGTCAAACCGGATGCAGCTTAATACCAGTATTTGACATGGAGCGACTGCCTATCTGACTTTCAGGCCTCTAACTACCCGTAACGGCTGTCATAGATCTTAATTTGACAACCGAGACCGACGGCTTAACGTGCTCTCCGGGGCACGGAGGGGTCACGGTATGAAATGATGGTCACCCATCCATAGACCAACAGCGGCAAGCGCAGCGTAACCTCGATCGATCTATGCGGCTGTTACTTAGCCACGAGCCCCTCCTTTTTAAACATAACTACATGTTTTGTTTTTATTGTGTACAGCATCCATCGTTTTACGAGACCCTTTTTATGCTGTTTTATAATAAAGGCTCGACTGGCTGTCCACAATGGTGTGCTGATACCTACGCTTATGTATGGAAGTGAATGCTGGGTGTGGCAAAAGAGACATGAAAGTAGAATAAATGCTGTAGAAATGCGTTCCTTGCGAAGTATGTGTGGTGTAACTATGAATGATACATTGAGGAATGTTGTGATACGACAACGTTGCGGTATACAAGAAGACGTAGTGACGAAAATTGAAAAGAGTATGCTTAGATGGTTTGGTCACATTGAGAGAATGAATGAAAGACGGTTAACAAAAGGTATCTACAAGGCAGGTATAAGTGGAAATGCCGGAAGGGGACGCCCTAGAAGGATATACACTGACCTTATTAGTGATATCCTCCAAAAAGGTAAGGTGCGTAGTTCTCGCAACCGCCGCGCATGTATGACCAGATGTATGAACGTGGATGAAGCAAAAGGCATATGTAAGGATCGTAACAGGTGGCGTTCTGTAGTTTCTGCCTACCCCCATGGGAGAAAGGCGTGAGTTTATGTATGTATGTTTGTATGTATAATTATTAATTATTTCAAACTGCCTAGTAGTCACAAGCGCAGATGCCAAGCGTCAGCCCTGAGTTCGCATCCAGGATCGGGTAAAGTCCTATAGGGGTCGCCGTGAATGCTGCTACAAACCCGGGAACTCGGCAAAGGTTAGATTAGGACCGTGTGATTTTGAAATGGTTAGAGTCCGGCACAGAGATCACGACGGACTTAACACATTAAAAAAATCGGGTAAAATGTTAGCAATATGGTCACCACATATTACATGGGATTCTTCATCAGTGAACTAACATTTCTCCGATGGAGTACAAGTCCGATCGTGTGTGGAGTACTGATGTCACGATTTTGGTGGAAAGGCGAAGTACCAGCTAGAAGCTTTAGAGTTAGTAGACCGGCGCACTGAGAGGCTGACTGGTGTTGACTAGTTTGTCTCCAAAAAGTTGCTTAGCCTCGAGCACCGCCATAAAGTAGCAATTATATCTATTTTCTTCCGGATACATTGCGGTTAGTGTGAGTGAAGAACCTTCATAACTTTATTCTGCCCTCTCTCACTTCTCCCTTTTACAACATGACAAATAGAAGAAGGCACACTACCACCCGTTCCTCGTGGAAACTCCAAAAATTCGTAGTAATTAGGATTCACGAATGTAACTCCCTGCCGTCTTCCCTGTCTCCTGAGAAATACAATCTAGGAATATTCAAGGTTAGACTGAATAGATTTCTTCTGGATCTACGTGCTCCATGCTCGGCCATACCGTCGCTTACCATTAGGCGAGTTGGTGGCAAAATGTAGATCCATTTCTAGGGTTCCGTACCGCAAAAGGAAAAAGACGGGACCCTTATCGGATTTAACGGATCACTTTGTTGTCCGCCTGTCTGTCTGTCTGTCAAGACCCTTTATCTCGGGAACGTGTGGAGGTATTGAGGTGAAATTAAAAATATATACTCAGGTCTACAGTCCCTTGAAGCTGTGGAAAAATCAAACTTCTAAGTTAACGTAAAAAAACATATGACCGTTTATGCTGCAAAAACCGTATATTTCGACACTCTCAAGGGAATCAAAATTTATAGGGTACTTTCCGTTGACTAGAACTATGACATTGGGCAACTAATATCATCTTAAGTTATTATATTAAATGAAGAATACGGTCGTGAGCAGGATTCGAACCTGCGCCTCCCGGATAAATACTCTAGGCGCTCCGACCACTAAGCCATCTCGACGCGTCGTCGTATTATTTTTCCATTTAATATAATAACTTTAGTGTTCGCTAAGCATGCGTTAATGCTTTTCAAAGATTTATCTTTAATATCATCTTATATTTACATCTTATAATTTATATTTATTATACTTGTAGTATACAAGTACGGGGAAAAATTTCAAACTATACATTTGTAATGAAGACATAAAAAATATAGTCTTTATAGGTTTTGGAAATTGAATTTCAGGAAAAGCTCAGTCAAAACTGCGAGACTCGATTCCGGAACTATATAAAATATGTACCTATAAATTTTTACGGAGCCCTAGGTGGGCGAGTCCGACTAAACTTGTCCGGTTTTTCTGTCTTACGCTTCCTTCCTGCATAATAGCATAGGTAACATAGCAGTTAGCTATGTTATTTAAGCATTAACCATGAACTTTAGTTACAAAACATGATCACTTATTAGAAAACTAGTAAAGCAAGTAATGCACTACCTATTTTTCATGTCAGTAAAGCATGCGGAATCATACCTAATGACTTTTTAAAATTATGTATCAGTCGCCGTATTAAATTTTTTGTCATGTCGTTAATTATGTGTTTTATTTTTTTGCATACTGGCACTACTGTATTCAATTATATGTTAATATTAATAATACTCCTCCCGACTGTATTCGGTCACGGCGGCCTATTTCCACGGAGATTAGCTAAATACACAGGAGATATTATAGTACACAACTGTACATGCAAACACAGGTGCACTCCCTCTTCCTTCACTCTCATAGTCCGATGGGACGGTAATGCGACACGACCGGAGAGAGATCAGGCGCAGGACCGACGGCTTGTCGTGCCGTCCGAATCACGGGGGTGTCACACCACCAACTTTCTGACTCCGAGCTGCTACTGAGAATTTCTTATCAGAAAAACCCAATAACAATTTGCCCGACCTCGGTATCGAACCCAGGACCTCACGCTCAGCAGCCGGGCTTGCAACCGCTAGATCAACGAGGCAGTTAATTATATAATGGATTATATTATGTGTCGTGGCTAAGTAAGTAACAGCTGCACAGACCTTAGAGGTTAAGCTGCGCTTGCCGCGGTCGGTCTGCGGATGAGTCATTTCATATCGGGAGCATGGAGGGGTGCCTCAGAGAGCACGTTAAATCGCCGGTCCCGGATGCCAAAGGAAGATCTATTACAGCCGATACGTATAATCAGATGCCTGAAAGCCTGACCACCAATCTTACCAAGAGACATCGCGTTACCCAGTCACTGGGTGGTGGAGGTCAGACAGGCAGCCGCTCTATGTAAAATACTGGTAATAAACTGCTGGTTAGACTGGAAACCGACCTGCACTAAGTTGGGAAAAGACTAGGCAGATTGGTTTAATTATAATGAGTTCTGGCATAAAAATAAAATTGTTAATCCAATTATCTCTTGATAGCCATGAGACTCGGTACAAATTAATTATTTCTAGAAAATTGTGTCACAGGTCAGTTGAATAATTATTGTGATAATTACTTTATGAAGTGGTGCACAAGTTGACCCATGGTATACATGATCTAATTAAATCAGTTAAAGAGCTGGTTATACACGTGACTGCATGACGTTGACGCCGCCGGGGTAACTATTGTCTATTTTAGTAAAAATACTGTTTTATGTACCTATAATAACTTTCGTGAGGCATATTCATATTAATTATTGTTCACCGGTTACTACTCGAACACGAAACTAGTCGGGCAAACCCGAAGAATACACGTGAGTAGTAACCGGCGAACAAAAATTAATACTGTTTTATGTTTTCGGCATTTCACAGAATACTATGTGGTTGTTAACGTACTATCTGCCTCGTTGGTCTAGTGGTGACAAGCGTGACTGCTGACTGTGGTCTTAGGTTCGATTCCCAGGTCGCGCAAAGTATTGTTGAGTTTTTGTGTTAGATAATTCTGCGATGGCAGGCTAACCACCTAATTACATAGGTCTTAATAACAGTATTGGTGAAATTTGGGTGTACAACTGTGTACACCTCTGCCTACCCCTTTGTGGGATGCATCCAGAAATGGATGACATGAAAATCCTGCACAGTATAATGAATACACATCACTAGAAGGTACTCCAATTTAGGTAGAAGTGCCATCGAGGAATAATTCACGAGCCGTTGGCATAGATGCTCTTGGGGTGGGCACTTTTCGTGGTATACGTCGCATTATGAACTTAAAAGCGGTGCAATAAGAGCCACTTTTCTTTTTGCTAACCTATACTGTTCCTCTGCTCGGCAGAGGTCTTACCCGTTTTCTTCCATAATTCTCTATCCAATGCTTTATCAGTCCAGTTCTTCGTAAAATGTTTAATAAAAGCTCCTATTAAAGATAAATCTTTGAAAAGTATTAACGCTTAGCGAACTCTAAAGTTGTAATATTAAATGGCAAAAGAATACGGTCGTGAGCAGGATTCGAACCTGCGGCTCCCGGATAAATACTCCAGGCGCTCTGCCCACTAAGCCATCTCAACCTCTTCTCACCACCGCGAATTCTTCATCCATATTTTAACATGTCTTTTGGCGACGTCATTGCTATCTATTCAGTCCCTATACAATTTTCTTGTCTTTTTCTATTTAATATTGTAATTTAAAAAATCCTAAGATTAATGAAAAACACCAAATTGTATTTAAAGCTTTATTCTTAATATTAGTATTTACATTTGATAAAATGATATACCACACCTTTAGATTTTAGAAAAAACAAACAAATTTGACATTAACATTCTTCCTAATTCAATATTTATTTCTTGTAACGATAAATCAAAAACAAGATAAACAGCGATTTATTATCGCAGTAATCAATCAAATAAAGATACGATGACGTCATCTGTGGCTACATCTTAATCAATCAATCGACTTTTTTGTTTTTATTCTCGAAGCCTTTACTGTCTATTTAAAATCATTCGCAAACAGTTAATTAATACAAAATTATCTACATTTGTTTACCCACGAGATTCAATCAAGTTCAGATAAAAAAAACTAGTTTATTGATTGAAGGAACTCTTGAATCAATCATTCAGTAATATGCTTTTATTTTTATTAGTATTTAATTGGATAGGATTTTTGACATCTGTAGGCTTACTCTTAAAATTAAAACCGCTGGATTGAGATTGGAAATATGTCAGTTTATACTTTTAGATCCAAAAATGTCTTCAAAATAATTAAAGAATCGGGATACTAATAAACCGACATGCTTTAAAATTATAATAACTATAATGTGGGTAAATTTATTTTAATATTAAAAATTGTTTTATGGCACTGATTTAATATTGCAATTGTATTGGAATTGGTATTAACTTCAAGAGTAACCTGGAATGGTATTGTATCTTACCCTTTACTTCATATAATACTTTAGCGATATCTATGGTATTTTTTGGTTATTTTCCAACTAAATATTAACTAGAATTGGGACAGAATGGTGCAGGAATGTTGGATCTACTTCTACATTGTCTTATGAGAGGAAGTTCGGAATTCATCAAATTCTTTTCAAGAGTCGAATCGAAGATCATTCCCTTATTACTAGAGGTGTTCCAGTTGACATATACCGACCGGACCGCGTGGGCGAGGAACGCTAGGCCGATGAGGAACAACACTATTATTAAGCACATCTCTACGTAGGGCGCTATTTGGTATACCAGTATAAATTTGTTCATTATGTTTCCTGGTAACTTTGGCTGGTCCTGTAACAAGAGAAAATTTATTATAAGATTTGAATTATGATGCAAGAAATAAAAATTATACGATTTGTATTTTGATACAAGAAGAAAAAAAAAATGCTAACCTCATTTGTGTCAATAAATAATTTAAAGTTATAAATTTTAACATTTAAATCTTGCAAACACATTAATGCTAGCGAACTCTTAAGTTATAATTTACGTTCGTGAATAGGATTCGAACCTGCACCTCCCGGATAAATACTACAGGACCTCGCTGTGCATGCGTTGATGTGTTTGAAACTTTTATCTGCATTTGTTATTAAGGTAATCGCATCTGTACGAGTTGTACGACATTGTATTAACTGCGAATTTAGTCGTGTCGGTTCAGTCATCTGTGTAGGGAGTGAATAGACAGCCATCACCAAAAGACGTATTAAAATGTGGAAGAATTCGGAGCAGGATTTGAATTTGCGCCCCTGGTATGGATATTCCAGGCGCCCTGGCAAATAACCTATGCCAACCTCAGCTCACTGGATGAATACCTCATCTTTCATTGGAAAGATGACGTATTAACTTTACATACAACATAAATCCTGCTCCGAATTCTTTTTCCACCTTACATTATTTGGCCAAAAGAAGATCTTTGACAAAAAAAAATCCTGATGATGGATTATGGGACAAACAGACAGGAAAAGTGAGCTTACGATGCAATCATCGTAAGCTGACTTTGCCTGCCTACTGGATTGCATTTGTCGATCCCTGAACCCGTATCAGAGGTTGTTGGACTGCATATCCTAATCGAATTTGTCCTGTGATTTCAAATGAATTCAACTGCTAAAAAAATATGGTTAACAAAAATCACTTCATCATGTGGAAATTATTGTTCTTTAGAACATAGCTATAAATCGGTATCTACTAAGTAGTTATATAATATGCATAATATTACGATTCAGCGAAAAGTGGTTAAATTATCCATTTTGAGGTCAACCGCAATGAGCTTTACATAACAGAATAATTAAGCAAGACCTAACTCCTAGACCTAGAAATGTACTGTTAGTAAAATCTAGGTAGCTAGGTAAATATCGTAATATAATAAACTCAAATTCAAATTTTTTATTCTGTAAATAAACATAAACTTAGCACCACGCCTATATTCCCCGAAGGGGTAGGCAGAGGTGTACACAGTTGTACACCCACATTTCACCAATACTGTTATTAAGTCCCATGTAATAGGTGGTGAGCTTATTGCCATCAATCGGGCACTGCCAAACTCCGGGCTGCTACTGAGAATTTCCTAACAGAAAAACTCAATAACACTGCCCCACCCGGGAATCGAACCCGAGACCTCCTGCTCAGCAGTCGCGCTACGGGCCACTAAACTAACGATGCAGTTCTTTAAATAGGTCTTTACAAACTCTTTTAAATGTCATTTTTTAATCTAGAAGGCATAATATTTCCTTCCTGACTACCTCGGAGAAGAAAAACTGAAACAAACTCAGAGGTCACTGCCTCTTTTAAAGTCCAGACATCACTGTTTATGGTTATGTGAGCGTAATCATGTAGGGGGTCTGGAAAGGCCTTTTGAAGAAAGAACCGTAGCAATTTTAAGTTGACCAGTCCTAACTGACGGCACACGGTAAAGCTCAAATACTTAGTTACATGAACATTAAAACGCGTTGCGTACGACATGTGAGAAGCATGCCTGGTCATCCAATTTCACTTGTCATACACGAGCTAAACGCATACAAATATTTAAAACTCATTTACTCGGCGCCAGTACGCTGCGTGTGTGTGTGCGTAATCTATACTTCGCTTATGACAAGGCAAGGTTACATCCGTATTATTTTCAGATCCATGCCTAATTACATCTATCTTCTTTAAAAATAAAAATCAATTACCACTTGTATAAAAAATAATTCGTTGAGAACAGATCAAACGATTTGATTGATTTTGGATCGTCTAGAATGGCCTTTTGAGGAGAGAGCCATAGCAATTTTGAGGTGACCTGTCCTGTCTGACGGCACGTATGCATTAGTCATCGTGTAGCTCAACCATAACTAAGGGAGCTCAACGACCCGTCACAAGACGATACTAGATCAGGAGGACATTTGCGTAGGTCACATAAAAGAACTCAAAGCCGCCAGACAGTCTATGAGGTTCATGTATGAATTGATGGCTCACATAATACTCACATTCACATTTCAAATGATCACTGTGTTGTTTCAGAGCATATTCGAGACAAATTTTCAGATAGACGGACAAACATTCCAACAACGCAAATTTATGATTAAGCATTTGGAATTTATTTTAAAATGATGAACAGATATGTCGAATTTATTTATGAGTACCTACTACGAAACCTAATTTCGACTAATATATATATATATATATAAAAAATGTGGATGTTTGTGAAGATAGATCGATGTTTGTTACCTTTTCACGCAATAATTATTGAACGGATTTGAATGAAATTTGGCACACAGATAGTTTATAACCTGGATTAACATATCAGAATCAAAATTAAAAACAAAATTTCTTTATTCAAATTAAGCTAAAAACTAGCGCTTTTTGAACGTATAACAATAAGACAGCCCCCAAAAAAGCCCACCCTTCACCGCTTCCTAGTGTTTTAGCTGGGAAGATGAAGCGGTGCAACAAACTCCCCAGCAACACGTCTGTCTGTATCAAAATTATTTATAAATTCTATACAAATCTAAAATTGAATTTATATAAAATAATTGTATCTAGTGAGATAAAATGTCTTGGGCACACGTTAGCTAGCACGAGCCTATGTACCAACGCATAGAAATATTAAATTAATCAAGAAATGAAGAAACAATGAAAAATTACCGAAAGCCTCCAATCTAAAACTACTTTGTATGAAGGTCGTACCCATTTACACATGCCAAAAGATTCAAACTGCACATTAAGTAGGACCTAGGTGGCTAATTCAATAAATGCATCTTATTAAATTAGGAACTACGATCAGCAAGCGACCAGTCACCGCAAATATATTCTCTTTATCCCGGCTGGACCCAATTCTGAAGTCAACGAAGACTAAGTCGCCAGCAGAAGCTAGTTCATAGGTACATAATTATCACGTGAAGCACAATTGTTGGGTTCAGTCACTGTACCCATACCCGCACTAGTTTCTCTATAATAGAACTCAGGTCAAATTGGTCAAACCATGATGTTTACCTAGTAATTACGTCACAATTATTTTAACAACTTATTGTTGAATTTTCAACGTTTCCTGAGAATTTAGGTAAATGGTTAGTTAGCGAGTTATACCTAATTAATATGGTTAATTTTTTTTTTTATGCAAGTGTATTGTATTTTCATATCATACAATGAGTTAATCTGCACGGAAATAATTTATACATCTTAAACAATTTATGTTATATGTGCACAATGGTTAGCAAATTTAGCGTGAGACCACCTTTAGCAAAAAGTAAATTATCTGTATTTAAAAAAAAAAATACAATTAATTTACTTTTTGATCCTAGTTAGAAATATAAATGAAGATATAAATTTGTGTTCAGCGATGATAATAATTATTTTCCTACATATTCCTGGCTATGTTTTTCGTTTCAATTGTAAAATTTCTTTGAAGATAATTCTGTTAATATCTCTGGTAAAGTCTGTTTTGTTTTTGATGTGAAACCTTCTTTAGGCGCGTTGAGCACTTTTTGGGTGAACAAAAATCATGGAACTCGCGTCATCGTCACCGAACGCTTTCCATGAGCTATATGTATAAGTATTTATTTATTAATTTATTATACGTCATCCTCTTCGTGTTTAGGTTTTTTCTGACCTTACAGACAGAAAAATAGGGCTCCGTCGTCCCAGCCACGGAAAGACAAATCAGAATACAGTATCTTTTTTTTTAACTTGAGTGCTTTCTATCTGTTTAATATGCCTATACAATAAACAAATCTTTCCCACTGTAGATATACCTATACAATAAACAAATCTTTCCCACTGTAGATATGTCATTCTGTATTACGTCTAAAGGTGGGTAGCAGTTTTGTTAAACGTATCGCAATGGCAATCCAGCTGAACGTTGTTTAGCTGTTTTATAAAACAGAACTGTTTGTAAATCAGCTAGCAGTTTTGTAAAACAGAGGATTCTATAATCCATCTGCGACATATATGCGGTATACTTTTTGGGTGAACAAAAAGCGTGAAACTCGCGTCATGGTCACGGCACGCTTCTCATGAGCCATATGTTCACAAGTTACTCAGTTTTCACTTCTATCGGCAATCCCCAAAGACTGCCCCGCATGTTTTTTTTATCTAGAGGTTTCTTTTTCCTGTTTTATTCAAAGTAGAAGCCCTGCGACATGACCGCGGGGTCAGTTCACGACTAAAGGCTCTGTTCAAGATCTAAACTAGTTGGGCAATCCCGAGAAATGCACGTGAGTAGTAACCGGTGAACAATCATTGATATTTAATATGTTTCACATCAATTGAGTACAAGTAGAGAGTATGTATGGAAGAAGAATGCATGCTGCGCCGACCCCAAATAAATTGGGGTAAGGGCAGCGGGATGGTAATGAATATGTTTCACGAAAATTATTTAGTATACAAAAATGTCCATATTATTATCAATTAATGGCTAATAAGAAATTTTAAATCATATTCTAATTTATAATATTATGGTTACTTTTACGAATATAGAATGGAACCAATTAATATAGAATTGAACCAATTAATGTAGAATGAAATCAATTAATGAATAAAATCGGATACTAATTTTTCAGAAAATCGCGCACATAAAAATACATACATTCATACATTCCTACATACGGGTCGATAACATTACCAAATTTTTTGAGGTCGGTTAAAAATGAATTTGGATGATGATGATATAAAAGGATGATGAATAGGTTCCACCTACCGCTTTAACATGGACGATAGGCACGACAGAGTTGGACAGCCTCCTGGTTTCCCTGTTGTAGGTCAAGTCGTCCATCACCAGGCTCAGCTGGAGAGACATCTTCGTGTTGACGGTCACACTTACTTTCTGTAATAACCAGACATTTTTAATAAACAGTTTTTTTTTCGTTTACACACACTAATCTCATAATATCAATATAATATAAAAAATGTGAAAGTAACTCTGTCTGTCTGTCTGTTAAGGTTTGACGCCCAAACCAGTGAAGCAATTTTTAAGAACTTTGGTAAAAAGATAGATTGGACCTTGGAGAAGGACATAGGCTACATTTTGACACGCAGGCGATTTTTTTTTATGGGATAGTGTGCAACCGAGCAGAGTTATAGCCTGATGGTAAGCGATTACCGCCGCCCATGAACACCCGCATCCCCAGAGGAGTCGCGAGTGCGTTCCCGGCGTTGCCTTTTAAAGCGAAATATAACTCAAGCGTTTTTTCACGCCGGTTTTTATTTCACAACATTTTCAGAACCCTTTCAAATGAAACTACCTAATAAATTAGGACCTTATATATTTGCATATACCGATAAATCTATTAAACACATAACACATGCGTAGCAAAATCTTCGACAAAAAACTATAACTTTATATTCGCTAACCTTGTTAAACTTAATTACAGGCAGATTGATTGGCATCCGTATATTAATGATCAAATTTTTTTATTTTTTTAATCAGGTTAAATTTTAGAGGTAACTTTGGCGGAACAGGTATGTAGGTTTAACTAAACAAGTTTTATTGTATAACAAAAAATACATAATTACCCGATCTATAACCAATTCGTTGACATGCACGTTTTTGTCCGGATTCAATCCATCAACGTAGTCCAGTAACTTGGGGTCGGAGTCCAGGAAATGACCTTTGGAAACTACAAATGGAAGACCTGTAAAAGGAAATCTCTGTTATCATTTTTATAATTATTATCATAAAAATTTATAATCTATAATAATATTATAAATGCGAAAGTAACTCTGTTTGTTTGTTGGTTTGTTACCTGTTTACGACTAAACGGCTGAACGGATCGTAACGAAATTTGGCAAGGAGATAGATTGGACCTTGGAGAAGAACATAGGCTACTTTTTGTCACGCAGACGAAGTCGCGGGCACCATCTAGTTATATATGTAATTAAAAGCTTGTTTTACCCTACGGTCTGGTATTAGCCTCCTTTCTTTTCTGCCCACCCTGTAACCTGAGTATAATTTATATTTCAAAATATATAATCTATAAAATAAATTTGGACAAAGTAAGAGACGTTGGGCCTAACCGAAGGTAACCTAAGGTTTACTTAGATCTAGTTGAGCCTTAAATTAACTGATTACTAAACTTAGGTGCATAGGAGCCAATCTAATGTGTAAGCTAATTTTCGGTGGCGATCCAATACCTATTACCAAAGATAAAATAATCATAAAAATAGTTTTTTTTTTATTAAAGTTATTATATTAAATGGAAAAAGAATACGGTCGCGAACAGGATTCGAACCTGCACCTCCCGGATGAATACTCTAGGCGCTCTGACCACTAAGCCATCTCAACGCGTCGTCGTATTCTTTTTCCATTTAATATAATAACTTTAGAGTTCGCTAAGCATGCGTTAATGCTTTTCAAAGATTTATCTTGAAATGTTATTACATTTGTGAAATGTATGAAGTGTTTTGAGTACAATTTTGACAGAGCTCATAGGGCTTCCAAAATGTAGTTGACATACATACATAGCATCTCGACTGTATTCCCCAAAGAGGTAGACAGAGATGAAAACAGTTGTACAGCTACATTTTAACGATATTGTAATTAAGTGCCATGTAATAGGTGGTGAGCCTATTGCCATCTACCGGGACCAACTCTCAGCTCCGGGCTGCTGCTTAAAATCCTCACAGAAAAACCCATTAACACTTTGCCTGACCCGAGAATCGAACCCAGAACCTCAAGCTTAACAGTCGCGTTTGGGAGCACAAGACCAACGAGGTAGTTGTTAAGGAAAGTAACAAAGTATACATACCATAATAACATTTCGATATATCCATCAGTCCATGAGGATACGCCTTCAACGAGATAGGATTGACGTCAGCCATAAAGGTCCTATTACTAAAGGTATACACGAAGCCCTCGCCACCATAGTCCATGGTCCTACTCCCAATGTACTTCAGTTTGAAGGTCTTGCATATACTCAGCCGGTATATGTCGATGGGGACGTCTGGAGTCAGGTTTGGGGGGTAACCGATCCCTTCGTAGGTATCTGGGAAGGTTTGCTCGCTGGAATATGGAGATTAATAAAAGAGAAGTTTAAAAACATGGTCCCTGTAATCCAGATAGGGCACAGATGTACAGTCTACAAAAGAGATAAGTATCCAGGGTCGTCAGATATCTGTAGTTGAAGTTTTCTTAGAAACCGATCGATGTCTTCGATTGAAACGTAATTTAATTAATTAACAGTTTATTATCTACTTTTTAAATTAAATTACTTACTTATCTCTTTTGTAGACTGTACTATTGGAAAGCCATATTTCACAGTAACAGGTATAAAGTTTTATGTAATATGGTCAGTTTATTGCTAACTATCGGGTACAATTACAGAATTCGGGCTGTTACTGATAAAATCTCAATATCTTAACAGCCTCGGCGTCCAATCCGATCAAGCACCATCGCTCAGAGTCGCGCTTGTAACCATCAGATCGATGAGACATCATTTATCAATCAATAATTTAAAGGATGGACTAACAACTCAATTTAACCTTAAACAAAACATCTAGTAGATATAGTAATATCTTAGCTTTTCGTGATCACTACACATTAACAAGAAAGAAAAAGCGTTCGTGGTCGCAGGAGGAGAGGTCCGCTGCAAAGTTTTTGAAACGTCAGGAAAAACAAAAAGTTGTTTTATTATAATATGTAATAGATAATCAAAATGTTTTATTATTTTTGTCAACAAAAAATTTAGGTTTCTAAGTGTTCTGACAACTAAGGTCATGACGACCTCTGCTTGTCCTTTTTGCCCTACTATGTCTGAAGGTGACGACATTAATAGGTAAGTAAGGGTCGCGCTAGTTTACCTGACCTAGGTTCAAACATGGCCGCATAGCCCCCGAAATTCCAGATAATAAGTGTTCTCTAGACTCAAAGAGGACTATTCAGTCTGACTGGTCAAACTTATGATAATGTGGTATTGGTGTGGTAGTGAGATTACGGTAGCGTCCAATATATTAAATACCCTTATTACTCTTAGATACGCTACCCCGCTCACAGTATTAGCAATAAAGGGTTACTCCCCGAGTTTCAGTCACGAACAACGCAATAACTCTTAATTACTACTAATATACGCGGATTACTCTGTTCTTAGAGCAAATTTTCGTTCGTGTATGACGTGTCAATAAAATACACCTACTTACCTGGTTTTGAGGTTATTTTAGATTTTGTTAAATATCTCCGAAACCCGGGTTTTGTTCAAAAAAAGAACTTTTGTAAGAGTTAATATGATAAATGTAGACTATAAAAACAAAGTTTCATAATGATGCAGCACGGTACGGGGTTCCCTACATCCATGATCATTGTCCTTTACAATGTTTCAAAAAAAGGGCACACGCAAAGAGTATTTGCCTCCCCCCACCGATATAAATTGATGAGGGAAAAACGCATTCCCCCCGAAATATATTACTGGCTACGGTATGGGTTCGAATCAATCTAAAAATTTTAACATTATAATGTTTGCTAATATAAACCAAACTTAAAATTGTTAGGCATTCTGCACAAAATATGTTTTCGTAATAATACATACGTTTCATCAACATCCTTGATGCTCCCCATCTGGATGTGCCTGAACTTCTTCACCGACTTGATGCTGAACCGGTCCTGGTCGGTGGCACCCACTACGACCCGATAGTCGGATTCATTGTCATATAACTGAAAATAATAATACCTGTGTAGGGACTGAATATATAGCGATGACGTCATCAAAAGAAGTATTCGAGAGGGCTTAGTGGTCAACGTTCCTAGGGTATTTATCCGGGAGGCGCAGGTCCGAATCCTGCTCACGACTTATATTTATAACCAAAATTTTTTTTAACTTTATAATAAGAACTCTAAGATCCACCCGATTAGGACACAATCGTGGTTGCTGGTCTTAGCACCATGCCTGTAATCCTAAGTAAGGCAGTGACGGAGATACTGGTATACACAGGTTTCACCAACCATGGTGTTATAAAGTCCCATGTTATTGTTGGGTAGTTGTCTTCTTCCTTTTCGTGTGGTTGGTGAACAACCTAGTCTTCAGAGTTTAAAGCACCCGTAGGTCTTTGTCATGGCTTTACATACCATCGAGAACATCATTTAGGTGTGCTAGTTTCCTCACGATGCTTTCCTTCACCGTTTTAAGCAACTGATAATAAGTTTTTGATACGCACATGACTTCGAAAAGACAGTGGTGCGTGCCTTGGATTCGAACTTGCGACCTTTGACTTGTCAGTCCAACGGTCATACCACTAGGCTATCACTGCTCACTATGTTACAGGGTGGTGAGCCTTTTGTCATTTATCATACACAATTCCAAACTCGGCATTACAAATGAAAATTTCCTAACACTTATATATAATACTATAACTAAATACTAATACTATATATAATGGCCTGGGTCTCGAAATGAAATTATGGTCTCCCATCCATAGACCGACCGAACCTCGATCGATTGATCTGTGCGGCTGTTACTTAGACACGAGCCCCTCCTCACAGTATCTTCTAATGCCTTTAAAAGTCTTCAATTCCCTACTAAAATTCTTACCCTATCAAGAAGTCCAATCTTGTCAAAGTACACGAGTCCAGGAGCCAGACTGTTGCAGATGGTGATGACGGGGTTCTCATAACCCCATAGGTAGTTGTGCACGTCTATGTTTATGATAGCCTTGGACTTTAACTGGGTAGCCATTATATTGAAGGCGTATCGCACAAAACTTGGGTAGTTGGAGAGTAGTGATGTTGCACTCTGAAAAAAATGCGTATTATAATAACACTAGCTGTGCCTCGTGGTTTCCACCGTGGACCAACCGCGTCGCTTCGCCCACCCGCTTCATGACTTAGTTTACGCTTTAATATCTGATATTTTTCTTTTTGGACGACTTTTAATTGAATTGTGATGGTAAATAGTTTTTTTTTTATTATAATTCACAAAACTGATGTACATTCTCACAAGCAGTAAATAAGAGATAAAACTTAATACATTTGATTGCCATCTACTAGATGTGAATCTTACATGCATAATTATTATTTTACAAAATAGACACAGAACTTATATTGTAATAAATTTAAAATAAGTTACAATTTGGAAAGTTATATCTATTTTATTATTATATTTTATATAGAAGTATTGAAGTGTTTTATCAATTATGACTCTTAATTTTGACTTTACTGAGGCTACAGAACAACCAAAGACATCTGCCTCATTACGGACGGCATTAGCCGAAGACAGCATACGGGATATGGGTGGATTATATATTTATGTATAGATAACATAGTATCATGCCTGTATGCCTGAAGGGTATCGATATTTGTTAAGTATTTGAAAAGTAAAACAAGGTTGACATTTTTGTAGGTAGGAAAATAGGATTGAGCAAGATCGAAGATTGGATCGGCTCTCCAAGTGCTATACTGAACCTAAGGGGATTCAAACCCCGCTTGAAATAAAATATATTTGCATAACAATAGAAAAAATTCGAAGAGGGCTAGTTACTAATATTATAAATGCGAATGTTTTGTGTATATCTGATTAAGCGGAAACTGCATTGATTTCAATGAAATTTTGCATAGGGATAGCGTTACTCCTTTCTACTTTTTATCATAATTTTTTTATCAAAAAACCGCCACTCGCGGTTTCACTCGCGTTAGTCGTGACTTACGAGTGAAACCGCGGGGCGCAGCTATTTTCCAACTCCCATTGCTATATTTTTTACAGTTACACTGTCGAGCAAAAGTTGTGTCCGCTATCGTTCGTCGACCAAAAGCTCTGTCGTCCTACGGTTTGTCGAGAAAATAATCTGTCACGTTAACATTCATCGAGCTGATGTGTTGTCACACCACTGATGGTCGAAATATCGTATTGTTAGTCACAAGCATGATGCGGAGTCACTTATCTTGGAGGATTCTTATTCTAGCTGCTAGCTAGCTGTGTCCCACGGTTTCACCCACGTATAATTATATTATAATTAGCCTAAGTTACTCGTTTTATAGTTAGCTAACTGCCAGTAAAATCTTATCAGAATCGGTCCAGTCGTTTCGAAGATTAGCCAGAACAAACAGACAGACAACATTTTTAAAAACTGATTTTTAGGTGTAGTTATTGTACAATTAACTGCATGAGCTATGAGCATGAGCCCAATTATTTTGACTACAAACAGACACTTCAATTTTATTGAGTATTGATTGTAAGCATTGAATAGATTCAGGCGTTACTTTTGCGGAAGTCCATTACAATGGATGCAAATAAATACAATATCTTGCTACTTCCACAATATTGAGGGTAACCTGTGCACCGCCCGCCCGCAAATATATGCACAGACGCAAGCGGTGAAAATAGCGACTACCACCAACTACTCTATACGTATTCCCCCCCCCCCCCACGGGGCATCATCAGGAGCTGTTAGACCGTGCAGTGTCCGCCACCGAGTTGCGGGCGGGCGGGCGGTGTACAAGTAATGCATGACTACCCTCAATATTGTGGAAGTAGCTAGATATTGTATTTATTTGCATCCATTGTATTGATTGTATACACGATACATAATACAAACTACCGTAAACTAATAAACTGATTAAATTCTAAAAGTTTTTTTTTTCTTTTCTTGTAGTAGTAAGACTTACAAGGAAGGGTAAATTAAGCAGAGTGAGATTGACATCCCTGGGGTGAGCTAGGGAAGCTTCAGGAACAAACTCCGATCTGATCTTGGGCGTCATAGCCATCTCCTTGCCATCCTCACTCATTTCCATGTCTTCAAACCAGCGATATTCTCTGGAAAATAAACATTCATAAAGAATCCTTCAACAAAAGGAAGCACGCCTGTATTACCCAAAAGGGGGATCCCATGTATAATAATACAATATAAATACTCTGACCATATTCCTCGGAGGGGCTCGTGGCTAACTAACAGCCACACAGATCGATCGATCGAGGTTAAGCTGCGGTTGCTGCGGTCGGTCTGTGGATGGGTGACCATAATTTCATACCGAGACCCCTCCGTGCCTCAGAGAGCACGTCAAGCCGTCGGTCCCGGTTTGTCAAATTAACATCTATGACAACCGTTACGGGTAGTCAGAAGCCTGAAAGTCTGACAACCAGTCATAACACGAGATATCGTGTTACCCAGTAACTGGGTTGTGAAGGTCAGATAGGCAGTCGCTCCATGTAAAATACTGGTATTAAGCTGCATCCGGTATGACTGGAAGCCGACCCCAATGTTATTGGGAAAAGGCTAGGCAGATATACTCAGACCATATTTCGGTCACGGTGGCCTATCTCCATGAAGATTAGCCAAGTACGCAGGAGATATTATAGTGCACAAGTGTATGCACAAACACAGGTGCACTCCCTCTTCCTTCACTCTCATATTCCGATGGGACGGCAACCCGCCACGACCGGAGTGAAGTCAGGCGCAGGACCGACGGCTTTACGTGCTCTCCGAAGTACGTGGGTATCACAACACCAACTACCAGACTCCGGGCTGCTAATTCTATTTTTTTTTTTTCTTTATTCTGTAAGTAGGTCTTTTAAAAACTCTTTTACATGTCATTATAATCTATCACCAACTGGAGTCCCGGGCCGCGACTGAGAATTTTCTTACAGAAAAACCCAATAACACTTTGCCCGACCCGGGACTCGAACCCAGGAGCTCATCATCGGCAGTCACTCATGCAACAACTAGACCAAAGAGACTGTTGATAGTAATAGATAAAATAACAGCTGATCTTTAAGTAGGTAATTAAAAGTCTTAAACAGGGAACTCGTCCACCCCCATTGCATAACTTGCTTCAAAACTTACTGAAACACGAACGGCCCGACTTCCTCCACCTTCAGTTTGGGGTCCTCTCCAGCTAAGAACTGCTCTGCATTGGTGATATTAAACATGTAGATCGACAGGCGCGCCGCCATTATCTCATGCTGCAATAACTCGGACAATATCGTGTCATTGGCCAGACGAAGTTTCTAAAATATTGAGGTTATTAGTAACTTAGGTAACCGGACCTGTCGTATGAAAGTAGATGAACCGAAGGAGGTGTCAGAGTCATAGCACAGTTTATAATAAAGTAACAGTATTAGTGATGAGACCGGCAATTGTACTTTTATTATGTCTGCATCTCTATCTATCCATCTTCATATAAACGGCTGAAATAATGCGGTTCGAAATCTCGGTAATTTTCGGTGCACAACAGTCGCGACTGCGCCACAGTTACGTACGGACGCAGACGGTGCGAGACGCAATTTACGTAAAATATGACATGTTTTTCAATCAATTTTGAAACTAAAATAGAAACCCTAGTGGAAATAACTAACTAATATTAAAACTTACATATATTTTTGTAATATGTTTTATTGAAAATATATAGCATTATCAAATACGTAACCCAATAGACACAGTCATTGCGCAGCCCTTGTGCGTGTCCATCTGCCGACCGACCGTACCTAATTATTTCAAGAAATTTTTTGAGACAAGACACTGTTACTTTATTATAATTATTGTGATGTCGTATGGATGTTCTAAATGTTAAATGATATGTATTTCTGTAAATAAATCTGTTAAAGACACTTTAACAAGTAAATTTTTTTTTAAACTTGATGTCATTGTGGTTTTATATCTGAGTATCTCTGAGAAGAAATGCCGAAACAACCTCAGAAGTGAACCTCTATTTTAAATTCCAGATATAATTTTATTCAACACTAGCTTCTGCCCGCGACTTCGTACGCGGATCCTGTTGCTTATGCCAGCGACAATGGGGTCGTCAAAATCGAAGATCTGAAACGTCTGATGTCGAATACTAAGAGCCCGGGGACGGGAAAACAACGGGATGCGCAATACGATTCGAGACGTTCCAGATCTTTAATTTTTGTAAGTCAACAAAGAGTGCTCATCAGATTGACTAAATTTTGCCAAAACGTCATTCCTATATATGTTATAGTGTAGCTGGGCTCTTTAGATCCGTCCAGTAGTTCCGAAGATTAGCGTGTACAAACAAACAGACACACAGACAAACAGACAGATTTTTTTTTTTGGATTCGTGCTCTATTATTGTTTCTAAACCCCCCTCAATTGTTCTTTTTTATATGTTCAATGTACAGACGCAGTTTTTTTACTGTTTTATTATATGTATAGATATAGATATAAGTGTAACTATGCATGTAAGGATAGGTCTGGGATGGCCTTTTGAGGATAAAAAAAACCATAGCTGTTTTGAGCTGACCTGTCCTAACCGACGGCACGAAGGTATGCATCTGACATCGTGTAGCTCAATCACAATTTAGGGAACTCCGTAACAATAAAGTCCCTAAGCATACCACTGCTATGGCTTCTGGATCCATATAGAAGGTCCCTTAATCGACTTCGGACCAAAGGAACCGGACCGCAAGGAATTATCATGGTCCACTGGTAGGTTCTCTTTATGCTCTATGTTGATAGCGGATGGTACAAAAGTTCCTAGCCACAGTTTGCAGCGAGCCTCGACTGGGCATCCTGACACTGCCTAGGTTAATCTTAAAAACCTGACGGCTTTTTAAGCGTTGTGCTGGTAAGCATATATGAAAGCAAAAAAGTATGCATGAATGTTGAAGTTATGATAATACTCACAGACAATACTCACGTATTTTACAATCAGACTGACGGGGTCTGTGATCAGGATTAATATAGGTAATATTATAAATATGACTCCTGTAGATATTGTGGCCAGGATTTTGTCTGTAACAAACACAAAGTTACTTCATTTTACCCGACAACGGCAAAGCTAAAAGGAAGGGTTATGATTTTGGTAGTCTATGTAGGTATATAAGGTCCTAATTTATTAGGTAATTTTCTTTGAAATGGGTAAATATATAAGAATTAAATGGATATAACTAATTATTTGTAATTAACATAGTACTAGCAAGACGAAAACTGCTCCTAGAACGGCGAACATTAAGAAAAAAATAAACTTGTTGTAAAAATTTTAATAACAGCTTAAATTAATCCTTACCACTTACACATTGACCCATTTAAAGGAAATTATATATATGTACGATCTCAATATAATATTTTTAGAATTAAATAAAAACCGCTTTCTATAAACTATTTTTAATTAATTGCGATTCATTTGCTGTAATTCATTGAATTGATGAATATTTTCGGAGATATAAAATGGAACACGCCATTTGCTACCCCAAAGTTAAAATGGGACCACCTCTGGACAATACCCTCTCAAACACAAAAATATTCACTTAAATTGGCGAAATACTAAAAAACATACATAACATAACATAGCATCACGCCTTTATTCCCCTTAGAGGTAGGCAGATGTGTACACAACTGTACACCCACATTTCACCAATGCTGTTATTAAGTCCCATGTAATGGTTGGTGAGCCTATAGCCATCTACCGGGAAAAATTCCAAACTCCGGGCTGCTAATGAGAATTTTCTAAAAGAAAAACTCAATAAAACTTTGCCCGACCCGGGAATCGAACCCGAGATCTCATGCTCAGCAGTCGCGCTTGGGACCACTAGACCAACGAGGCAGAAAAACATACAGATAAATTACAAACATCCTTTTTGAAGTCGGTTTAAAAGTTACAGGTCAGGAGGAACCTTCATCGACGCGCATTCATGAAGGTAAATAAACAAAGCTAAGCAAAAAAATTGTGTCATCATGACAGGTAGAAACCATACCTCTGCCTACCTCCATGGGAAACAGGCGTGAATGTATGTATGTATATTTGTATTTACGTATGTTCCACCGTAGCATTATATTAAGTACTGTTTTAGTTTAAGTTTACTCTGCACTGAGTCTAAAATAAATAATTTCTTTAATTCTTTCTTCTTCTTCTTTCTAGCACCTAAACTAATAATTCGATTCTGATGAATGAAGTGTCAATCGATAGCCCATTCCTAATTTGGTTGGTAAAGGATCGAGTTTGTAGCTAGATGATTGATAGGAGCAATTTTATTAGAGCATCTTCGTGCTTCAGCGGCTTTTATCTGTAAAGAAGTTGTCCAAGCTACCCGTAAGTCTCTGACCTGATTTAGCGACAACAACAGCCCGGACCGACTGTTTTACTTGCCCTCCAAAGCACAGAGATGCTCAGATAAAAACGCTCGTATCAGTCACCCATTTACGTTCTACGTGCAAATTCAATCTTTTGAGAGGCTTATGGGCTTTTTTAGTCTTCTCAATTGGGTGTAACATGAACATGCCGTCTTGTTTTTTCCTCAAAAGGCCTTTCCAGGTGAGTCCCCGCATTAATTGATCATTGACCCTGGGTACGTGACCATTTGGCGAGAGGTTAATGTACAGAAACAGGGGTATTCATTACTAAAAAAATACAGGAACAGGACAGAGCGGGAAGTGGGAGTTATTAGGGTGGGGAAAATAACACGGATGACCGTAACCTCGAATGACCTTGCCTTAAAATGGCCTTGACCACGGTAACATGGACGTCAAAGTTAAAGGACCTGGACTTCAAGAGGCCTTAACCTCGGATGATCTTGACCTCGAGCTGCCGGACCCTGCGTGTCGATACCATCCACAAAATATAACCTTACGGTAAATACAGTTGTAATCTGGGACCCCCAGTGAAGGTTTGTGTAGAACCGTGTGGTTTTTAGTCGACAGCGCCCATGATGGATTTTCCACACATACAAAAGTAGAGGTCTAGGTTTAAACTTGGCCTAACAGTGAACGTACGT
This sequence comes from Xylocampa areola, assembly GCA_935421205.1. Lineage (NCBI taxonomy): Eukaryota > Metazoa > Arthropoda > Insecta > Lepidoptera > Noctuidae > Xylocampa > Xylocampa areola. The sequence continues at coordinate 18,793,572 of OW285212.1, read as the reverse complement.
ACTTCGGCTTGTGATCCGTCTGTTGATGGCATCAGTTCTCGTCAGCAGCACCATGCTTGATGGTTAGGTTAGTCCACGAAGATGTTTCAGATAACGATTCAGTTCTTCTGGTATGGCTATATTACATTTTCCTGCAAAGAAGAATAAATGTGAGATTGTGTCTGTAAACGCAATAATAAATAATAGGTGCGCCACATATTATGATTATTTATTAAATGGGATCTAATAACGGCATTGGTGGAATAAAATGTGAGTGTACCGAGAAATCTACCTAACCCTTTGGCGAATACAGGCGTGATGCTATACTATGCTATTTTCATCAAGAATATAGGAAACACTCACAACGTAGGTATTTATTGTTTAATTTTGAGCTAGCGGGCTCTAGCCACCATACCAGCTTTTTTAGAGCCCAATGGTTTGGTCCGGGACGATGCGACGGGAGTTGCGCAGCCCATTGGTTTGGGACGCAACATGTTTCAACACCCTTACTCTATCGCATCAAAGCTCGGCTAGATGTGCTGGCGCCGCTGCTGCAGCTGCAGAAACCACAAAGGCGCAAATATAACAACGTTATCGGCTGTTATGACTTTGACCAGCTTGGGGTTAAACGCTCGGGTTATAGAGTAAGTTCATGCAATCTTTGGGGGCTGAGTTGTCCGCGTCCGTATGACTATACCCTTAAAATGGAATCCCTACTCGTGGCCTCAGAGTGCAAAACTGGCAACACAACTCTGGTGGGAGGCTTCGCGCGCGTTACCACTCATCGGACAAAGCCATGCCGTGAAGCAACTTAATCGTGTTTCGGGATGTAGTCCGGTGCAACCGTTGTGGGAGGCGGATATAGGCAGTTGCATCAACTCCCCAACTATCGTTCTCCCAAAATCGATCCACTCTACATAAAGTGAACAGATTTCTTCTGAATCTACGTGCTCTATCCTCGGCCATACCGTCGCTTACCATCAGGCGAGTTGATGGCCAAAGGAGATTAATTACAAAAAAAACTGGTTTGCGTGACCTTGCCTCGGTTATAGAACTAGCATTGGCATATTCAAAGTGGGAATTATTATTATTTATTTTTTTGACAAAAACGTTGCCCCACTCTAGGAATTCGTGGGTGCGTTTACAAATTAAGTGTTTGTCGTGGTCACATGCACACACACACCCGGACCCAGAACAATTATCTGTAAATATTTGCACCGTGCTCCGAATCTGCGATACAGCGCAGCAGCCGGTCTATCGACCGCTGCGTTAACCTCGCCATCAAATATTGCTGCCAGACTTATGGACACTACGAGTACTAAATGACAGCGATGCAAAGAAATACTTCGACTTATTGTTCAACGGTTATTACTCAAACTGACTTTGACTCTTTTGAGTTTGACTCGCGACATCGCCGCGGCCTCAGCTCATGACTAAGGGCTCCGTTCGAGTTCGAAACTAGTCGAGCAATCCCGAAGAATGCGCGTGAGTAATAACCGTTGAACAATAATTAATATGAATGTGTCTCACGAAAGTTATTATTTATTAAAAAATATACCTCGACTACTAAAACACCTTTATTTTAATTTTATAATTATTTTGTACATAAGATAAGCATTTTTTATGGAAAAAGAATACGGTCGCGAGCAGGATTCTAAATTGCGCCTTTGACGGCGCGGTTGGCGCAGTGGTCGAGAGACCGACTGCTGCGTCGCGTGTCGCAGGTTGGATTCCTGCACGGAGCAAATATTTGTATGATCTACAGATAATTGTTCCGGGTCTGGGTGTGTGTGTGTGCATGTGTAATTATGTGTTTGTAAACGCACCCACGATACAGGAAGTAATTCCTAGTGTGGGGCAACGTTTAAAAAAAAAATAGTATTTGTAACTGAAAACAAGCCCAAGATAATAACGATATTCTTGTAATAGACTGATTCATTGGTACAGCGAACGCAACCGCGACTGTTGAGCGTGACATCCTAGGTTCGATTTCCTTGTCGGGTTTTTGTGTTAAGAAATTCTCAGTAGCAACTAGAAGTTTGGCATTGTGGCCGGTAAATGGCAACAGGCTCGCCACCGATTTATGACATGGGACTTAATAACTGTTTCGGAAAAATGTGCCTACACCTGTGTACACCTCTGCTTACTCTTTCGGGGAACATAATGCTCTCTAAGGATTATACATTCTGTAAAACAACATTGGCAAAAAAATCTATAAAATGTTGTACAATTTTTAAAACCATAAACATCCAATTACAAGATTTATTACTCCTTGTAATAGTTATTTATGTAATTAACTTGAGCGGCAAAACGGCGCCCGCGCATTTATGGATAAAGGTTGGCTATTATTATACGTTTTTTTAATCTGTTCTCGTTTTGATATAAAGTAGAGGTGTTAAGTAAATCTTTACATAATAATATCTATTATAAATTGGAAATGTGTATGTTTGTTTGTTACAATCTTAACGCCTTAACTACTGAACCGTTTTTTATGAAAATTTGTAAAGAACACCACCCAAATAACACATATATTCAGATAAAAATATTTTATTACGTTTTTCCAAGAGAGTGAAGAAGAGAACATTAAAGAAAGAAAAAAAAAGAAAGAAAAAGTTTTTATTTCCACGCGCCATCGGACGCACACACTTATATCTATACAATTTTATATATAATTATACACTTTAAAACCTTTTTTATACCTATAACTTAATTTAAAAACAACAAATGACATTTTATTATTAACTATACCCATAATTTTGTAAGTATAATAAACTAAACTAAAAATTAAGAACGATATTTAATCTATGGGTAATTTTGTTTTTGTTTTTTTTTATTTTTGAGGGGTTTGACGGAAGTGGTTATGTGGGGCTCTAACCCACTAAAACCCCCCCGTGAGCAGTCCTCCGCCGAGATGGGGCAAGATAGGGTCGCGCTACCATTCATAGCCCCGGCGATGGGTCATACCCTACAATAACATAACCTAACCTAAGAGTTCACAGATGTCACACAGCAAAAAGTTTAATTTTTTATTTTTGTTGCCATCTTTGACTTAAAAGATTTAAGTTAAAGTTAGTCATATTTCTTTTTGTGGATTCAAGATATGTCTTTGAAAAAGCATTAACGCATGCTTAGCGAACTCTAAAGTTACAATATTAAATGGAAAAAGAATACGGTCGCGAACAGGATTCGAACCTGCGCCTCCCGGATAGATACTCCAGGCGCTCTGACCAACTAAGCCATCTCGACCTCTGCTCACCACCGCGAATTCTTCTTCCATATTTTAACACGTCTTATGGCGACGTCATTGCAATCAATTCAGTACTTACAAGTGCCGTCAGACAGGACAGGTCACCTCGAAGCTGCTATGGCTCTTTCCTCAAAAGGCCATTCCAGACGATCCCTGCATCGTTACACTCACATAGATATGTACATACTATTATGTCTGGACTTTAAAAGAGACGTTGACCTCTGAGTTTGTTTCGGCGTTTCTTCTCAGAAACAGTCAGATAGGAAACGCCGGCGCCATCTAGTTTAAAAAAATGACTTGTAAAAGTGTCTTCAACAGATCTATTTACAGAAATAAAATCATTTATCATTTATCATTTATCAATATGGAAGAAGAATTCGCGGTGGTGAGCACAGGTCTTTTTGTGGATTTTAAAATAATAAATTAAAACAAAATAATGACACATGTAACTGACAGCAGTGAACAATATACGGGCAATCTTGAAGGAATTAATAGAATCCACTCTATCAGCCATCATATTCACAATCAGTGGTGTAGCTAATGCTTAAGGGGCCTTGTATCAGAATTTATATTTGTACCTTTTTATAACATTTTACGACTTTTTGTTAACTCAGTACAGACGTTGGGGCCCTTGTGGCTCGGGGCCCCCCGTGCCATTGATACGGCTGATACGGCGGTAGTTAAGCCCCTTCGTTCAGAAACATGTGTTATTACGCGGGCACAGCAACGGGTGGAAACTAGTATATAGATCTTATTTGTAAATAAAAAAAGTCAGGTCAGTTACACAATTCATAACTTAATAACGGCTGGACCGATTTTAATGATCTCTGAATTTTTCGATTCGTCTCCGCCCCGAATAGCAGAATACCTTTTAAAATATCGGAAAGAATCACGTAACAAAAAAAAAACAGAAAGATATCCAAATACATAGAAAAACGATACTCCGTTCCGGCTGATCTTCGAAACGGCTGAACCGATTCTGATAAGATTTTACTGATAGAATTTTATATAGATCAGGAGTAACTTAGGCTAATTATAATATAATAATACGGTCAAACTGCCGGGCACAGCTAGTAAAAGATAAGGAAGGAATTTAAACACCTTAATTGTTATTCAACTCTATTTTTTTTAAAGCATCCTAATACATATGCAAATGTATTCTTGTTATTAGATCACTTTTTTTATACTCATGATAAGATATATTTATATAGGTACCGGTTTTAGTATTAACAAACCTATAAACAACTAAATGCCTATTAATTTGATACTCTCACCGAATCTGATGAAGGATATATACATACATCACGCCTGTTTCCCATTGCGGTAGGCAGAGACTATCGATGTCCATTTGCTACGATTCTGACACACCTCTTTCGCTTCATCTATGTTCATTTACCTCTTCATACATGCTCGCCGATTTAGGTGGCTCCTGACCTGTCCTTTTTTGAGAATGTCCGCAATTTGATTACGGTACGTTCGTCGACGTCCGCCTGCCCCGACTCTCATGTACTAGTTTAGTCAATCGCCTTTCATCCATCCTTTCTACGTGAATCCTTTCTGATGAAGTAAACTAAACTAAAATTAGATAATTGCTGTCTTTTACTAACAGTTACTAAAACAGCGGGACGGGATAAAACAAGACACGTCAAATTCTAATTTAGTCATGTCAATACAGATAAATCTTTGAAAAGCATTAACGTATGCTTAGCGAACTTTAAATTTATACATTTATGTGGAAAAAGAATACGGTCGCGAGCAGGATTCGAACGTGCGCTTCCCGGATAAATACTCCAGGCGCTCTGACCGCTAAGCCATTTCAACTTCTGCTCACCACCGTGAAATCTTCATCCATATTTTAACACGACTTTTTGGCGACGCCGTTGCTATCTATTCAGCTCCTATACAGATGACCGAACCGACACGACTAACTTTGCAGTTATTACAATGTCGTAAAGATGCAATTACCTTCACAAACACAGATAAATCTTTGAAAAGCATTAACGTATGCTTAGCGAACTCTAAAGTTATTATACATCGCGACCGTATTCTTTCTCCATATGAATTTATAACTTTAATAATTTCCACCTAAAACTTACATACAATTTTGGTTTTACGTCTCTACTTTGAGTGGCCATCTCCAAGAAGTAGTAAGTCTTTAGAACACACTTCATAATACACATATTTAATACTTAATATTTCATTTATGTTCATCAAGTGGCAGATTTTACATAATATTAATTTTGTTAATATCACCTGTTGACCTGTTGACTAGCCAATACCAGACATAATAGATTCATAATATATATGAGATTAGTTTTATATATCTGCCTAGCCTTTTCCCAATTACATTGGGGTCAGCTTCCAGTCACACCAGATGCAGCTTAATACCATTATTTTACATGGAGCGACTGCCTATCTGACCTCCCCAACCCAGTAACTGGGTAACACGATATCTCGTGGTATGACTGGTTGTCAGACTTTCAAGCCTGTGACTACCCGTAACGGTTGTTTTAGATCTTAATTTGACAAACCGGGATCGACGGCTTAACGTGCTCTCCGAGGCACGGAGGGGTCTCGGTATGAAATTATGGTCGCACATCCACATACCGACCGCAGCAACCGCAGCTTAACCTCGATCGATCGATCTGTACGGCTGTTACTTAGCCAAGAGCCCCTCACATAATAGATTCATAATACTTTTATTTAAATTTATACTCTCATTCGCTTATTTTACTTTACTATCTATACTATATCTCTATACTTCAATACTATAATCTATACTATTTATTTATTTTTTAATATTATAAAGCTGAAGAGTTTGATTGTTTGTTTGGTTGAACGCGCTAATTTCAGGAACTACGGGTTTGAATTGAAAAAATATTTTTGTGTTGGATAGTCCATTTATTGAGGAAGGCTATACAACATCACGCTACGACTAATAGGAGCGGAGCATCAATGAAAAATGTTGCAAAAACGGAAAAATATATTCCTTTAGAGAGCTTCCGTTGCGAACGCTGCGTAAACGGTTAAAGTTACGCAAAAAATATGTATGACAGAATTGTACCCCTTTAAAAGTTAAAAAAAAAAGTTCGGGACAGCATATGTCTATCTTTTAAAGTTGACTCACTATAACCTTCTTGAATGGTAATCAAATTGGTTCTTAAATAATGCATTATTTGTGAAGGTGTTTTTTTTATAAACATGATATTAATAATCCTTAATCAAATAAATACGTTATTCACAAGTAGGTATTTAATTTTGAACAAAATTGTCCTTGATATAATTTGAATTCAATGAATACCTTATCGGCTATGTAATTTCAATTGTCAGGCGCCAGCTGAAAATCAGTGCTGTGCACCAGCGGAGCATATACTGAGCTGGACCCCCTGTTACACATGTATTGTTTTTATTGTATGTTGTATAATTTAATACTCCTCCCGACCGTATTTTAGTCACGGCGGCCTATCTCCACGCGGATTAGCCAAGTACGCAGGAGATATTATAGTGCACAAGTGTATGCGCAAACACAGGTGCACTCCCTCTTCCTTCACTCTCATATTCCGATGGGACGGAAATCCGACACGACCAGAGAGGGATCAGGCGCAGGACCGACGGCTTTACGTGCTCTCCGAAGCACGGGGGTGTCACACCACCAACTTCCTGACTCCAGGCTGCTACTGAGAATTTCCTAACAGAAAAATTCAATAACACTTTGCCTGACCTGGGAATCGAACCCAGGACCTCACGCTCAGCAGCCGCGCTTGCGACCACTAGACCAACGAGGCAGTCACTATATCTAAACAAAAAGTAGGTAAAATTTAAATAAATAAAAAATCAGGCTGACACTTAGGCTGATTCACATTCTGCTACAAAGACTTTTGGATATTTAGTAGTTCTCTGAATAAATGCTTTTTCAAGGTTACTTGGGACCTTTTTTTTATGAATATGAATTGCCTTGACAAAATGTATGTCTCCTAGCAATCGTCTTCTTTTCGTCTCGATTGACTCGTATTAAATTTTGTCACACCAGTATTGAGCAACCTGTACAGCTCTATCGCTGGCCTCATTTAGATCCTGGGTGGTGCAGGTGGTTGTGCATAACGGGCAACTAAGGAGGTAACGCATGTCCTGTGATGGTGCACCACACTGGCACTGCAGGGATGGGTGCAGAATACCCCATTTAGCCAAATTAGTTTTACAGCGGCCAACCTGGGTCCGCAGTCGGTTTAGAGATTTCCAGATTGGCCACTGCAGTTCACATCTTAGGGGGGAAATGCTCTGCCGGGGTAATGAAGTGTGGAGGGGTAGGGTGTTTGTGCCTCCATAATGCACACCTCTCGTCTGACGCACTGTCCACCAGTGAGGTCGTACATCTACAACTTTTACGACTCTTTAGACGTGCAGGTGTTAGTTGGTGCACATACAGGGGGGGGGGGGTTGGCTGTCTCACTCCTAAGTCTTGTTAAAGATTTGTTATTGGTATCAATAAAGATTATTATTATATTATACCCAAACTTTCCTACACTTGATTCTCATCCTTCGATTGAATCAACTATTGAAACTGTCGTTGACGACTGCAATAGCGAACAGAAAAAAATGAGTGAGTGGCAAATAAATTATGAGAAATTAAATTAATTTGCTAGGAACACGTATGTCGTAACAAATCATCGGTATAGCATTTTTTTTTTACTAAATATATGATATATTTAAAAGTCCCAATTTTACGTTAACTTATTGTTATTTTTTTTTTATGTGCTGTGATCTGATGTTCGGTGTATATGATATTTAAATTATCATCTTGTATTTTGTACAAATAATTATATTTATTCGTAATTCTACATTGTTCTTTTTTTTTTAGAAATAATCTTTAACCCAGGTTGTAAATATTTAACCCAGGTTGTAAATATTTAACCCAGGTTGTAAATATTTAACCCAGGTTGTAAATATTTAACCCAGGTTGTAAATATTTAACCCAGGTTGTAAATATTTAACCCAGGTTGTAAATATTTAACCCAGGTTGTAAATATTTAACCCAGGTTGTAAATATTTAACCCAGGTTGTAAATATTTTTCTATTACGCATACTGTTTGTTACGTCATGCGTCACCATGACATGTTGTCAACGAAAAATAAAGTTTTGACCAACAACATAACATAACATAACATAACATAGCATCACGCCTGTATTCCCCGAAGGGGTAGGCAGAGGTGTACACAATTGTACACCCACATTTCACCAATGCTGTTATTAAGTCCCATGTAATAGGTGGTGAGCCTATTGCCATCAACCGGGCACATTTCCAAACTCCGGGCTGCTACTGAGAATTTCCTAACAGAAAAACTCAATAACACTTTGCCCGACCCGGGAATCGAACCCGAGACCTCCTGCTCAGCAGTCGCGCTACGGACCACTAAACCAACGAGGCAGTTTTGACCAACAAGTACATACTTATATTGTTACATGCCAACAATTCTCCGAATTGCAGGTAAAAACAATGCAAAGATAACATCACGCCGGCTGTGCCCCAAAAGATTAAGCAGAGGTGTATTCTTGTACACCTAAATTCCACAGATACTGTTATAATGTCCCATGTAATAAGTGGTAAGCCTAATTGCCATTTACCAGACACACTGCCCAATTCTAGCCTGATGTTGAGAGTATCTTAAGAAAATAATAATAATAACAGTTTTCTCGATCTATGAACCGAACCAAGGATCTCACATCTAGCAGCCCCGCTTACATCCACAATCAATAAGAAAATTATTTACATAGTGTTCACGAATTTAAGTTTTAATAATTTGTCTTTGCACATGCATTAAGGATAATACTGTGCTGTGCCCCGCGGTACCACCTGCGTTAATTTGAGGAAAAAAATCTACTAAAATATATTCCATCAGCGCCCACCTGACGCCCGCCTTGCACATCATAAATGCGCGCGTGTTTGTTCTAATTTATCTTTATTTTATTGCGGAGTTATTTTAAAACTATGATATCTCTATATAGGTCAATTTTATTCAAAAATAAATACTTGTGATGAATAACGTATTTATTTGGAAAAGGAATAATATCACGTTTATAAAAACACCTTCGCAAATAATGCATTATTTTAGAACAAATTTGATTGCCATATAAAAGGTTATAGTGAGACAACCTTAAAAGATAGATATATGCTGCCGGGGATTTTTTTTAGAACTTTATAATGGTACCATTCCGTCATACATGATTTTAGGTAATTTTAACCGTTTACGCAAGCAAAATGTCAAAAGAATTATTTTTCCCCGTTTTGCAACATTTTCCATTGACGCTCCATTCCCATTGGTCGTAACGTTTATTGTTATTTTTTTATCAAAAAAGGTTCTACCTTTGGCCACCAACTCGCCTGATGGTAAGCGACGGTGTGGCCGAGGATGGAACACAGAATAAACCTATTCACTCTTTAGTAGAGTGGATAGATTTGGGGACAACGCTAGTTAGGGAGTTGATGCAACTGCCCAGACCCGTCTCCCATAAAAGTTGCACCGGACTAGGTACATCCCGAAACAGGACTAAAATGTAAACATGATGTTATATAGCCTATAGCGGCTACAGCCTTCCTCGATAAATGGACTATCCAACACAAAAATAAATTGTAATTCGAAACAGTAGTTCCTGAAATTAACGCGGTCAACCAAACAAGATCTTCAGCTTTATACATTAATATTAGTATAAATGTAGAAATATTTGAATAATACATTTTTAATTAAAGCAAATGATAACTATAAACTAAATAAACTTTCCAATTTAGTTTTGAGTTGACTATTTATAGACATATGTAGTGAATCTCAAATATTCTCTCAACCTTGTTCTATATACTATTCATACATTCTATAGCCTAAATGCCACTAAATTTTTTTAAAGCACTTATAGTCGCAGGCCTCCCCTTTCTTTTGCCAGACCTCTCTCACCTCACCTCGACCTCTGTCACCTGCAATATCTGGCCACATCTGTCCCGCAAAGTTATCCAGATCGTGCAGATGCTAGCTGATTTACAAAACAGTACTGTTATGAAAAAACAGCTGAACGACGTTTAGCGGTTTTACATAATTACTGAACGCAGAATTGTATGAACGTTTTGCGTTTATCAATGCAGCGGGTCAACGATCAGAGATTATGTAAAATAGTGTGAAATGAAATGTCAAATTGTTGATTTTATTTCGAAATTTTGTCGCATATGGCTCTGTGTGTCTTTTAACAAGAATAACTTAACTTTATTTTACTATTAAGTCAGTAGCAAAAAAATATTGAATGACGTAAATACTAAACCACTATAATAGTCGACAATATATTGGGATTCTGAAAGAATATAAATTAAATCGATTCATGAGCGAGCGAAGCGAGCTCGGGAATTTCGTGTACCCCGACACGGACAGGTTAGGTTGGAAGAGGAGGACGGGGGCCAGTGAGCGAGCGTAGAGATCGAACTACCCCCGTCATCTTCTTCGTGTTTAGGTTTTTTCCGACCTTACAGACACAAAAATAGACAAATCAGAATATTGTATCTTTTTTTAACTAGAGTGGTGGCTATCCATTTCATATACCTATACAATAAACAAATCTGTTCCACTATAGATGTCATTCTGCTCTACGTCTAAACGTGGATAGCAGTTTTGTTCAACGTATCGCAATGGCAATCCAGCTGAACGTTGCTTAGCTGTTTTATAAAACAGTACGGTTTTGTAAATCAACTAGCAGTTTTGTAAAACAGCGGATTCTACTATCCATCTGGGACATATATACATTTAAATCACTGTTGCATTGATAGCCTAGTGGTGTGACTGATAAGTCACAGGTAGCAAGCTCGAATGCCGGCACGCGCCACTGATTTTTCAATGTCTTAAGTTTAATACTCAGTGTGCTACGCTAATCTTGAGTTTGGACTTTTGTTGTTGAGTGAGTAAACAACTTTGAGTACCCCAGGTTAGAACGGGCAGTATGCAGTTTTTTCATTAATGTAATTGGCACACACATAAATAATATATTATTCTCTCTCAGTCTATACTAATATTATAAATGTGAAAGTTTTAATGTTTGAAGATCAATAACGCACAAACGACTGAATGGATTTTGATGAAGTTTAGTATGGCGACTAACTAGTTTTAGGTTTTGAGTTAGTATTTAAGTACATGTATATATATAGTGTAACTGTCTCGTTGGTCTCGTAGTCCCAAGCGCGGCTGCTGATCATGAGGTCCTTGGTTCGACTCCCGTGTCGGACAAAGTGTTATTAGAATTATTTCTTAATAAAAACCCGTAAATTGGAATTGTATCCGGTAGATAGCAATAGCTCACTACGTATTACAAATAACAGCACTGATGAAATAAAATGTGGGTGTTCAACTGTGTGTGTACAACTGTACATCTTTGCCTACCCCTTCGAGGAGTACAGGCGTGATGCTATGATGCTATGTAATAGTACTGGGAATCGAGAATGTATTTAAAAATATTTTTTACCGATTTTATCGTGTCCATATTATTTCTGTAACTAAATTTATTATTTCTAACTAGATGACTTGGTGTACTTCGTATCACCTCTCACGTCAAATGTTTGACAGGAAGGTAGGTAGAACAGTTTATATGGACAAATGAAATTGTTGTTTTTACTATCTCCTATTTTTCTACATTTTCTCACCGTTTAAACCTTCCCTGGACTACGACAAACATTTCAAAACCAAAATCAGCTAAATCGGCCCAGCCGTTCTCGAGTTTTAGCGAGACAAACGAACAGCAATTGATTTTTATATATATAGAAGATTATTATATATTCCTAGATTCTTAACAAAAATAACAACTCAACAAAAACGTTATTTAAGTTGATGCAAATTATATCTGGGTACAGGTTGATATTTTTTACCGAGGACGTTAAGATAACCATCAGATTAAAAATTATAATTACTAATACCTAAGTTCTTCACAGATACCTGTGGATACGATATTTTTTACCGAAACTTTGAAACGAGTTTATGTGAATTTCGTGAACGCGATTAAGAGATTCGTTGAACCACTTTTGATCAAATGAAAGAAAAACACAGCACTCAAAAAACTGAATACCTAAAAACAAATAAAAAATAATGCTTTATGTATTCATTTTGAACATGATTTTGAAGAGTTATAAAACATAGTCTTAGTATCTGCATGATCTTGCGTTCTTGTAAACGTGGGAACTCCGTAAAATTGTCAAATGCGTTGCCATTCTCTTGATATAATAATACAGATAAATCTTTTAAAAGCATTAACGCATGCATAACGAACCGTAATGTTATTAACTTTTGAGGAAAAAAAAAACTTGTCGCGAGCAGGATTCGGACCTGCGCCTCCCGGATAAATACTCCAGGCGCTCTGACCCTAAGCCTTCTCGACCTCTGCTCACCACCGCGAATTCTTCGTCCACATTTTTAATACGTCTTTTGGTGACGTCATTGCTATACAAGGTCCTAATTTATTAGGTAATTTCCTTTTAAGGGGTCAATGTGTAAGTGATAAGGATTTATTTAAGCCATAATTAAATTTTTTACAACAATGTTATTTTTTTCTTAATGTTCGCCGTTCAAGGAGCAGTTTTCGTCTTGCTAGTACTGTGTTAATTACAAATAATTTGTTATATCCATTTAATTCTTAGCTTATGTGAATGTATTTGACTTATATATACCTTTCAAAGGAAATTACCTAATAAATTAGGGCCTTATATATCAGTCCCTATACAGGTGACCGAACATATCATTTTAATGATATAATTTTATTTAAAGGCCAGGTGGTGCCCACAATTTCGTTTACTCATCAAAAGGTTCAGTATACCTCTATAATAAAGAATCATGGAAGCTAAGTAGATAAAAAAGGAATTTTATAGAAATTGGAATAGTTGTGTATAACTGGTCAAAACAGTGGCGTGCATTGCATATAGGCAAATAGGCAGTGCCTACCTCAAAACAGTGGCGTGCGTTGCATATAAGCAAATAGGCAGTGCCTACCTCAAAACAGTGGCGTGCATTGCATATAGGGAAATAGGCAGTGCCTACCTCAAAAAATTACCTAAATACAACATATATCACAGTAAACTAGGTCAAAACTTTGGTCTCTAAAGACCTAACTATCGGCATCCAAACTATATTTAAAACCCCGCAATTAAATATAAAATTCCTAAGAAAATCTGTTGTAAATTGAGTTAACTTTTTGAACTGACGACTGCCTCTTTGGTCTAGCGGTCGCAAGCGCGGCTTAGACTTTTCAGTTCAGCAGTCATACCATTAGGCCGTCACTGCTCTATTACCACTGAGTCTATTATATAGTAAGTAATACGTTAAAAAAACTACCACCTTGGTTTACTGTTCGCAAGCGCGGCTGCTGAGCGTGAGGTCCTGGGTTCGATTCTCGGGTCGGGCAAAGTGTTATTGGATTTTTCTGTGAGGAAATTCTCAGAAGCAACCCGGAGTTAAGAAGTTGGTGGTGTGACACCCCCGTGCTTCGGAGAGCACGTAAAGCCGTAGGTCCTGCGTCTAATCTCTCTCCGGTCGTGTCGGATTGCCGTACCATCAGAATATGAGAGTGAAGGACTAAACTTTAATATCTCCAGCGTACTTGGCAAATCTCCGTGGAGATAGGCCGCCGTGACTGAAATACGGTCGGGAGGAGTATTAAACTTTTAATAGTGCCATATTGATTAACTGTCAATGTTGTCGCGTTGATAAATTTGCCCAATGAAAATTAGGATTAAAAGTACAACTATTTCAAATTGTCTAAAAATCTTTATTGTGGTACCATCAATGACTCGCCAAGATTCTTTCACCTAAATCTACTCAGCCGTTTTTGCGTAATTCTTCTTATCGTATGGTTGACAAACAACCTAGTGTCAGAGTTTAAACCACCCGTAGGTCCCTGACATGGCTTTACACACCATCGAGAACATCTCTCAGGTGTGCTGGTGTCCTCACGATGTTTTTCTTCACCATTAAAAGCAAGTGATAATTAATCTATAATACGCACATGACATCGAAAAAGTAGTGGTGCTGCCTTGGATTCGAACTTGCGAACTTTGACTTGTCAGCCCAACGGTCATAGCACTAGGCTATCACTGCGAAATTGAGAAACTCACATAAAAACATATAACCTTCCGGATTTATAATAATTTAAGTATGATTTTATATTAGTAGAAAAGAAAAAATATATTGTTCTTTTATCTAAAAAAACATTTAACCAGATTAATCGCGTGTATTATTGGTTTTTTTTTCCTGCCGTTTCGAACACTTTGCAGCGTTCGTGGTCGCAGGAATTAATTCTGAATTTTATCAATTATATGTATGGTAGACTGAAATAATTTTAAATAAACTGTTGAGACGCCTGACACCATAATACACGCGATTGATCCGGTTAAACGTTGTTTTATTATAATGTATAGTGATCGCGAAAACCTAAGATATTACTATGTTCTTAAATTTGTAAAAGACAAAGTCTTTATGAGTAACCATGGAGTTTCTAACAACTATTTGAACCATGCACCCAAATTCTGACCTTTAATAATTTCTTCATATAGTTCATAAGAAATAAAAACTTTTATCTTTAATATTATTAAATAAGTAAATAAAAACCAGATCCATAAGTCAGATATACAAAAACATGTCCAAAGATTTATTTTAACGAATTAATTAAATTAAATGTTTTGTATGTACGGACTTTCCTGAGTATCCTTACTTAGCTTATCTGATGAATGAACCTCATCAAAATATGACTGGTGGTTGTTGAGATACTTACTCGCAAACGTTTTTACAAAGTTCATGTTCGTCATCATTAAACTGAGGACCTTCTGTTTTAGAAATCGGTTAATTTCATATTACATAAACATAGCATCACGCCTGTATTCTCCGAAGGGGTAGGCAGAGGTGTACACAATTGTACACCAACATTTCACCAATGCTGTTGTTAAGTCCCATGTAATAGGTGGTGAGCCTATTGCCATCAACCGGGCACATTTCCAAACTCCGGGCTGCTACTGAGAATTACCTAACAGAAAAGCTCAATAATACTTTGCCCGACCCGGGAATCGAACCCGAGACTTCCTGCTCAGCAGTCGCGCTACGGACCACTAAACAAACGAGGCAGTTCAATTTTATATTATTTTCTTTATAATACCAACCTCAGTTTACTTTATTCAACAAATACCGACCTATATAAAAATTTTAACAATATTTTTAACACACTTAGCAAGTGTTTTAAGCAAGTGTAAAGGGGCTCTTGTTGAAAAATTCATAATGCAGTGCGCTAGTAATACAAAAAAGCAGCGATTAAATATATGTACCTAAAGAAAGATGCTACTTTATATTAATTTTTTAAAACGTAATAAAGAGTTTTTAATCTACATACTCAATGCTGGAATAATCATATTTGTGATTGAATACACCGCATTCAATAAAATAAACATTTAATAAACAATTTAGAATTATTTATTTTTGCGTCCTCCACAGTTATATTTTTTTGTGGAAAGATAAATACGGTCGTGAGCAGGATTCAAACCTGCGCCTACTGGATAAATACTACAGGCTCGGACCGCTAAGCCATCTCGACCGTCCGTCGAGATGGCTTTAAGCGATAAGACGGGAGAGTATGAGAATCTCACCTACGTACAAATACGTACTTCATAACAATAAAAACCTATTGTGTCTGCTAATGAGCGAGGCAACAGCTATAACTGCCTCGTTGGTCAAGTGGTCCCAAGCGCGACTGCTGAAAAGGAGGTCTCTGGTCCAATTCCCGGGTCGGGCAAAGCGTTACTGAGTTTTTCTGTTAGGATATTCTCAGTAGCAGCCTGGAGTTTGAAATTGTGCCGGGTAGAAGGCAATAGGCTCACCACCTATTACATGGGACTTAGTAACAGTATTGTGTATACCTCTGCCTACCCCTTTGGGGAATACAGGCGTGATGCTAGGTATGTATGTAATTAATATAACATCCTACATTTTTCAAAGACCTCTATTACATAAAAAATCCGAAATATTTTAACACGTGCATCCAAATGAAGTTAAAGAAGTAAAGTCAAATTTATAGAGATAAATAATCAGGTCTTTTTCCATTTAATATTGTAACTTTAATCAGGTTTTCTTTTAAAAACTTTTTTTTTTTTTTAAATGAATTTCAACTGATAAAAACTTATAAGACGCTCTAGATCTAGACAGACAAGATGGCGGACTATTCAATGGTCCGCGACCCGGTATCCATTTTCTGCGCTATATGATTATAATATTTTTTCTCATGACAAACAAGCTGTGAAATGACATACGACGCAATGAACTACAAAGTGTTTATCAAATTGTTGGTAACCGAGATATATAGCCAATAGGTACGCAGAGCCCGTCCTATCACGTGCTAATGATGATTGTAATTATTTTTATGCAAACAGAAACAAATATAGAACCAATTATTTTAACTACAGACGTACAATAATGTTTTTTTTTTTATACAAAGCAACTTTATATCCTTATTACTCCTCCAGACCGTTTTACGGTCACGGCGGCTTATCTCCACGGAAGTGTATGCGCAAACACAGGTGCACTCCCTCTTCCTTCACTCCCATAGTACAACGAGACGGCAATCCGACACGACCGGAGAGAGATCAGGTGCAGGGTTGACGGCTTTACTTGCCGTCCGAAGCACGGGGGTGTCACACCACCAACTTCCTAACTCCTGGCTGCTACTAAGAATTTCCTAAGAAAAACCCAATAACACTGCCCGACCTGGGAATCGAACCCAGGACCTCACGCTCAGCAGCCACGCTTATGACCACTAGACTACCGAGGCAGTTACCTAAGGCAGGACCTTATTATACTTAAGACTGTTACACTATTATTTTATTTGACTGCCTCGTTGATCCAGTGGTCGCAAGTGCGGATGCTGAGCGTGAGGTGCGTATAACAAAGGTACTAATTTATTAGGTAACTACCCTTACAGAGTTTAATATATAAGTTAAATACATTCATTGCCAAGTCTTAAATGGATATAACAAATTATTTGTAAATACCATAGCTCCAGTATGACAAAAACAGCGCCCCTAACGGCATACAATAGGAAAAATAAATATTTTTTTTATAAAATTTTTTTTGTTAAAAATTTTCATTATTTTTAAATAAGACCTATGTCGTTGGTATAGTGGTCCTAACCGCGACTGTTCAGCATGAGGTCTTGGGTTCGATTCGAAAGTTTATTGGATTCTTATGTTAAGAGATTCTCAGTAACAGCCTGGAGTTTGGAATTGTGCCCGGTAGATGGCAATAGGCTCACCACCGATTACATGTGACTTAATAATAGCATTGGTGTAATGTGGGTGTACAACTGTGTACACCTCTGCCTACCCCTTCGGGGAATACAGGCGTGATGCTATCAATGAAGAAGAATTTCTTAAGGTTAAAATTTTTGTGGGAAGAAAAATACTAGTAGTACCTACTAGTGGTAGTGAGCAGGATTTAAACCTGCGCCTCTCGGATACATACTCCAGGAGCACTGCCAATTAAGCTATCTCGGCCTCTTCACATTTCCTATATTTTCACATTTTTTAACTTTAGAGTTCGCTACGCATGCGATAATTCATTTACAAGATGTATCTGTATAAGTAGTTAATTCAAATTTTACACATTGTCCTAATTTTTTTTACATTTTGATGCCTGTGTTATATTATTTTACATATTGGTTATGTAGTGATTAATAAATTGGCTAAATATAAATTACAATTATACTCACATTATCGAATTATTTTCCGGCTGTTATAATAATATTATAATTTATTATTTATAATTCCGATAGAGTCAATGACTTCAAAGTTTTGGAACACACACAATTAATACACAACACAAACACACATATAAATTTAAAATAAGAAAGCAAAAATGTAATCAACTTTTTTTTATAAAAATTGACTAATTTATAAGTCAGGGGCTTTAATATTTATAATATATATATTTCAGTATATTATTAATTTAGTTTAAATACTCTCGTACATTAGTTTCATAATACTTCGTCACAAAATGTCGTAAACAGACAAGACTGACCGCTTTAATGATACTAAGTCGGCGGCCACTCAGCCACTCACTATATACCAATTCATTAAGTCGTGAATCGTATGAAAATACTTAAAAAATACAGATAAATCTTACAAATATAAAAAGGCATATGTGGTGGACTTTAATTAATAATTCTTTGGGGAAAAAAATACGGTCTTTAGCAGGATTAAATTAATTATCACTTGCTAAAAACTGTGAAGGAAAACATCGTGAGGAAACCAGCACACTTGAGAGATGTTCTCGATGGTATGTAAAGTCATGTCAGAGACCTACGGGTGGCTTAAACTCTGACACTAGGTTGCTCATCAACCACACCATAAGAAGATGAAGCAGGATTTAAACCTGCACTTCCCGGATAAATACTCTAAGTGCTTTGCCAACATAGCTGTCCCGACCTCTGATATATTTAACCGGGAACCGGCCGTATTTTTCTTTTCACAAAAATTTATAACTTTAGTGTACGCCATGCATGCGTTAATGCGATTGAAAGATTTGTCAGTAATTTAAAATATTTATTTAATTTATACAAATAACACAATTGTCTAAACTTGGGAGGGTATACAGGCCCTCCCGGGGTCGCGGTGAAAGCTGCGACGAACCCGGGACCTCGGTAAAGATTACAGTAGGACCATGTGGTTTTTAGTTGAAATAAATGTACGCCAAGAACCCGTCCTCTTTATGGAACCTTTATTTTAAACGGTACGGAACAGAAATTATGGAACCTTCTTTGGAACCGAACCGGAACCCGATCCGAAACTCGAACCGAACCCGAACCGGACCCGGACCAGAACCGGAACCGCACCGAAAAGTGGAACCTTTTTAAGAACCTAAATTGAAGAACCGAAACGAAAAATAGAACCGGTTTTCAATCCATGCCATGAAGGCTTTTCAACACTCAAAAATAAAATGGACACCCCCTTTCTATTTTTGAGTCAAAGGCGCGATAATTTCCCATGTATTTTTAATTTCCTTTTTTATGTCAATTGAAAAACTGATATTTTGTGGGAAGGGAAGTTGAACAGCGCGCGGGATGACCCTACACCCACCACCGCAATAGCTTGCTTAGTAAGAGCGTGTTTCAATTTCACACACGTTCCAATTTTTTTGTTTTCTAGTTTTATACCCTATGCCTACCACCAAACACCTTTTATTTTATGGAACCCCATATCAAATGATTACAAATCTTAAAATTTAAAAGTGAAACACTTTCATTCCTTACTTTAACTTTTAATGTGATGATAGTGAAACAGTGATGTTTTACTTTTATCAATAATTGCTATTTCAAAATAATCGTTTAAATAAATAATTTCACGGAACCCTGGAAACCCTAGGTTCCAAAGAACCAACTTCAGGAATCGCTGCCCTATTCAATGGTATGTTATTTGTCATAGAATTAATTCATTATGTGATCTTAAGAATCTTCATTACCGTTACATATAGTCTATGGTTATTAACTAGCGACTGCCGCGTTGTTTTAGCGGTTGTAAGCGCGACTGCTGAGCATTCGGTCTCAGGTTCGATTAGCAAAGTGTTATTGGGTTTTTCTGTTAGGAAATTCTCAGTAACAGCCTGGAGTTTGGAATTGTACCCGGTAGATGGCAATAACTTCTCCACTATGACATATTACATAGGACATATTATCAGCATTAGTGAAATGTGGGTGTACAATTCTGTGCACCTCTGTCTACCCATTTGGAAAATACAGGCGTGAAGCTATGCTATGCTATTAACTAGCCAATGATTAAATAAAAATAAAATAAAAAACAGCTCTTAACTGTCTCACTGCAGGGCAAGGGCCTCTTCTCATATAGAGAAGGCACGAACTTAATCACCACACTAGCTCACTGCGGGTTGGCGATTTCAGACTACCAAGTCCAGGTTTCTTCACGATGTTTTCGTTCACCGTATGTCAGTGATGTCTTAAGTTTACTAAGAAAGTACATATGACATTGAAAAAGTCACATTGGTGCATGCCAGGTATGAACCCACAACCTGTGGCTCAGGAGGCGGACCCGTAACCACTTGGCCACCACGACATAATATTACAGATAACGAATACTTAGCGAACTCTAAAATTATAATATTAAATAAAAAAATAATACGGTCGTGAGCAGGATTCGAACCTGCGCCTCCCGAATAAATAGTCCAGGCGCTCTGTCCACTAAGCCATCTCGACCTCTACCTAAATATTTGTCGTTTCTTTTACCAAACACTATGTATAAAGAAAGTGATATTTAAAAAATAAATTTAAACACGTCTAACACTGAGAACACCTATATTGAAGCCGGTTAAAAAAAAAAAAAAACTAAACTTAAAAACCACCTTCAAAAATCTACTACACTGAAAAGATCAAAATAATATCAAAATTTGCGTATAATAATTTTTTAAAAAAAAAAATAGTTCTCATCAATAAAAATTAATCCAGCCCAAAAACCAGGTAATTGCTTTAAATCGTATAAGAGTTCCCTCGACTGTCTTTCGGCTCCATCATCAAATCGACTTCATTAAATAGTCGTAGTGCTTTAAAATACTTAATGAAAAAATTAACAAACGCACTAGTCGCCACTACGATTTTCGAAGGTTCCTGTTCCTTATCATCAGATCCTGGTTTCCTTATCATGGTACCACCCTTGAGGTATCACCTTTCCAACAAAAAAATAATCATCAAAATCGGTTCATAAACGGTCGAATTGAGAAACCTCCTTTTTTCGAAGTCGGTTGAAAATAAATTGGTGTTGATTTCGCCTTCTTCATTTTTTATTTTCGCTTAGCTTCAACAACAATCTTTTGATTTCTAATCTTTTCATTAACATAATAATGTAGTTCTGAGAGCTAATTGTGGAATCTAAATGCGAAACTTACTGTTAATGCAATTAACATTGATTGATGATGCACATGGGAGATATTAATGCACTTGGAGAGAATGTGAACTCTCCAAGCAGGGCCCGATCCTTCTTTGTAAACTGCTGAAGGCTGATGATGATACATACAATCACGCCTGTTTCCCATTGAGGTAGGCAGAGACTATCTATTTCCATTTGCTACGATTGACACACCTCTTTCGCTTCATCTATGTTCAATAACCTCTTCATACATGCTCGCCGACTTAGGTTGCTCCTGACCAGTCCTTTATTGAGAACGTCCGCAATTTGATTGCGGTACGTTCGTCGAGGTCGACCTGCCCCGACTCTTCCATCCACTCTCGCCTCATGTACTAGTTTAGTCAATCGCCTTTCATCCATTCTGTCTACATCCCCAAACCATCTTAGCATACCCTTATCGATCTTTGTCACTACATCCTCTTTCACTTGAAGGCAATAACTTTAATTTTGATAGTCTGACAATATACATTGCTTCGATCGTAGTCGAATAGGCGGAATAGGATTTTTATTTTTTAGAACATACAGCGTAATGTATCGCAAATTGAAACCTATTGTCATTGCAAGTCAGTTGTACAAATCTTGTTTCTTGATATAATTACAAATAGTTTGTGGATTCTTATAACACTAGATTTGAGAACATTGATATCTTTAATCCATTAGAACAAAAAAAAATAAGTTTGCAGTATATTATATCGACATAGCTAGATAAAAGGAGACCGTATCGTTTGCAGTTACTACCAACAACAGCATTCCCAAAGAGGGTTGACGTCAGGCAGGCGGCCGGTCATAAAACATAGCCAAAACTTTAGCAGCATGCCAGATATAGGTATGCTGTGCCGACCCCAAATAAATTGGGATAAGGGCCAGGGGATGATGATGATGATGTAGTTGATAATCTCTTATCTATGTAATTTTTTTTCTTCTAGTTAGTGTTGACGTCAAAAATAAAAAAACACATGTTTGTTCTTGATCTCTCTCTTATGTAGCACGCATTAATAACTAGCATTAAGTGGATAATGTTGTTAGTAGTATGAACAGTAATTTACATAACATAGCATCGCCTGTATTCCCCGCAGGGGTAGGCAAAGGTGTACACAGTCGTACACCCACATTTCACCAATGTTGTTATTAAGTCCCATGTAATACGTGGTGCCTATTGCCATCTACCGGTCACAATTCCAAACTCCGGGCTGCTACTGAGTACTTTCTAACAGAATAACACTTTGCACGATCCGGGAATCGAACCCGAGGCCTCATGCTCAGCAGCCGCGCTTGGGACCACTAGACCAACGAGGCAGTTATATAGACATAATAACTAATATACTTAGGTAGTAATTAAAATAATAAAGAAAAGTAAAAATCAACATTTGGTTTATTTAAATAATTAGTTATCTGATACCAGCAGTGATCTTTAAAAATACATGACGTTAATTACTATTTTTCTAGGAAACATTGAAAAATAAGATAAACGAACGGGACTTTAACCCGCGACCCTTGACATTCCGTGTCATCACTAGCACAGAGCTACCGTGTCTTTGTTCGATACTTATAAAGTCTATTATTTTTCAATGTTTCCTTGAAAAGTTGTAATTTATATAGGCATTACATGCCCATAACATGTATAAAAAGAACGCTTACAGGACGGGCGCGACTCATTTTATCCGTTAAGATAAAGCATCCGTAATAGCGAAGGAGAAAATGAGGAGCTCGTGGCTAAGTAACAGCCGCACAGATCGATCGGTCGAGGTTAAGCTGCGCTTGCCGCGGTTGGTCTGTGGATGGGTGACCATCTTTTCATACCGAGACCCCTCCGTGCCTCGGAGAGCACGTTAAGCTGTCGGTCCCGGTTGTTAAATTAAGATCTATGACAGCCGTTACGGGTAGTCAGAAGCCCGAATGTCTGACAACCAGTCATACCACGAGATATCGTGTTACCCAGTAACTGGGTTGTGGAGGTCAGATGGGCAGTCGCTCCATGTAAAATACTGGTATTAAGCTGAATCTGGTTTGACTGGAAGCCGACCCCAATGTAATTGGGAAAAGGCTAGGCAGATATAATAGCGAAGGAGAAATACTTCGTGCCACGAAAAGTACGTGAAGTTATCGAAATAAGCCGTCGCCCGAACTTCAACAGAGACAGTGGTTGGACGTTGCCTTCTGCTTGGAAACCAGCTCTGAAGTCCACGTTATATAAAAGTGAGTTAAGCCTGGAGTGTAACTTAGTCAGCGCAGTATGCACCGGCATAAATAGTAAAGACAATATCTCGGACACGACGAGTGGCGGAAACACACGAGTACTTCCGACACCGAGTACATAATCGGCGCGTGCGAAACGCTACGCGGCGCGATGCAGCTCCAGTTTGACTCGCGACATCGCTGCAGGCTCTGCTCATGACTAAGGGCTCCGTTCGAGTTCGAAACTAGTCGGGCAATCCCGAAAAATGCACGTGAGTAGTAACCGGTGAACATTAATTGATATGTATAAAAAGATATTGTAATACATGACATTTTTTATTTACATTTTTGGCACATGACATTTTAATAATAATAATGACTAAAAGGTCCGAAATCGCCAAGACAAAAAACAAGCGCATGATTAACGCATCTTCTTTATTAATCATCTTCTCTCCTTATCTGTATGAGAAGAGGCCTTTTCCTGAACACAGGCTATTACAATTTTAACCATTCATGAGCGGTTTACTGCTGAACATTTCTCTAACATCAAATTTTTCAGTCTTAAAACCGATTGCTTTTCTTCTAGAAGTAATCCAGTTGTAGTAGAGAAGCCTTGCCGAGTGTGACAGGAGCAGGAGACCCGTCACTGTTAGGACTACTTGCAAGGCCAACATGATGTAAGGTCTGTAGATATGGACCATTCTTATTACTGAGATAGGCTCGTCTTGAAGTCTTTGTTGTACCTGGAAACGGTGGTAAAACTTTAGTTTTTTTTTTTTTTGTGAGCAGTGATTTCAACCTGCGCCTCCCGGATAAATACTCCAGGTGCTCTGATGAATCTTTCTTTAGAGCGACTAGATAGATTGCTGCACAGTTAAAATATTTGTGGTCTACAGATAATTGTTCCGAGTCTGGGTATGTGTTATATCAAGGACTTTTCCGCCTGCCCACTTAAAAAAAATTTCGTGTAATTCCTGCGCTGGCGCCATGTCACGCCCCCTTAAAGTGTTCGCCTATTAGGTAAACGAGAACGTAATTAGTTGCAATCTGCACTGCGCAGCTTAGTGACGCATCACGTGTACTCCCTTTTGTGAATTTTAGGGACGATCTAACTTGACCTAGGCGGGGCTTTTAGTGCAAGCGAAAAAGAACTTAGTGGTGGTCAGGCCGGAGTGTCCGCGATAGTACATGTGAGATTATGTGTCTGTAAATGCACCCACGACACAGAAAGATATTTCTAAAGTGAAAAAAATAAATAAACAGAAAAACACTCACCACTTTTATGTACACAACAGGCACGAACATGTTGGAGTACCGGCTGATCTTGGAATTGAATCCCACATCCCGCACTGCCACGTTCACTTGCACCGAAAACTTCGTCGACATCACAATGCCGGTTATCTGTAGAAGAAAATTAACAATCAGTTTTAATTTCTCGTGATAGTTTAGTATTTATTTGACGTGTATATTTAAGGTCCTAATTTATTAGGTAATTTCCTTATTAATCATAATCAGAATCATATTCTTTATTGCAAATCCACAATGTAAAGATAAGATGGTAGCAATCGTGATGGGCACAGCAAATAGTAAATTAGAAGAGAGGAAGGCGTTGTATATATAGAAATATTTGTTTATGCTCAAGTATTCATATTCCTTTTTAATGTATCTAAGTATGTATAGTATTGTTATTATGTTGGTATTTTTAGTAGGTATTTAGATTTAAGTATATTTTTTGTATTTTAGTACATTATATTATTAGGTTATCCGTTCTAAATTTTGTATAAATTTATTGTGTTATATTTATTTTATTGTATTATTTATATTTGTTGATTGTGGTGAATATTTTATAATTTTTTGTTACAGCTGAATATTTTATTGTTCATTTTTTTTTATTTAAGTTTACTTTTATATTAATATTTATTTATTATTTATTATATTTAAATTATAGGTAAGTATGTATGGGTTTTAGCAGGAAAAGGTGTTTGTTAATATGATTATATTTGTATAAAATTAATATTTTCATGTTATTTGTTTATCCGTAAGATATTCACTAATCGTGTAGTATGCTTTATTTATTAATATTTGCTTTAGGGTGTTCATCTTTTATTTTGTTGGGTAATTTATTATATATTTTGATGCACATTACGTATGGGCTATTTGCGTGTAGTGTCATGTTGGAAGTAGGTAGCATAAGCATGTTTTTGTGTCTCAGTGATCTGTTTGTGTGTCGGTCTCCGCGCTTTGTAAAGAAGGTGGAGTACCTTCTAACGAATTTACATATTTCTAGAATATAAATGCATGGCAACGTAAGTATTTTATGTTTTTGGAAATAGGGTTTACAACTGTCTGTTTGTTCAATGTTTGTAAGTATTCGGATTAGTTTTTTTTGTTGTATGAAGAGTGATGGTGCGTCGGTGCTGTTGCCCCACATGATGGTGCCGTAGCTGAGTCGGGAGTGACCGTAAGAGTAATAAGCACTCAATGCAGTTGGTAGGACTGTGGTTATTTTTGTTTCTTGAAAAGCGTAAGTAAATTTGGAAATCTTGGACTTAATGTTTTGGATGTGTGACTTCCAGTTGATGTGAGTCTATTGTAAGTCTGAGAAGCGTGAAATCGTCGACAACGTCTATTTGTAGAGAAGTTAATTGTTATTGGAGATTTTTGGTAGGGGTAAAAAGTCATAATTTTTGTTTTTTTGTAGTTTATTTGTAAGTTATGTTGATCCATCCATTCTGTAGTTTTATTGAGTATAGTTTGTAGCTGTGTATTTATTTCTGTTTCGTTACGGCATGAAGTAAGAAGGGAGACGTCATCCGCGAATAGTATACAAGGCTCATTCATGATTTTTGGAAGGTCGTTGATATATATAAGGAACTAGCTGACCCGGCAAACGTTGTTTAGCCATATAAATAAAAAAATTTGGGGTGGACTACCCCTAACATTTAGGGGGATGAAAAATTGATGTTGGCCGATTCTCATAGATACCGGATAAGCACAAAAAATTTCATCAAAATCGGTCAAGCCGTTTCGGAGGAGTATGGCAACGAAAACTGTGACACGAGAATTTTATATATTAGATAATAAACATCCAATAACGCTGCCTTGTGGAATTGATGAGTTTAGGATTTGTCTATCTGATCTTATATTAACTACTTCGTTATTTATCTTGGTTATAATATTCAGTTTCTACATATTGTTCTCTGTCTTTAAGGTATGACTGAAACCATTTATGAGTGACTCCGCGAATTCCTATTTTATATAATTTGTCTAATAATATATTAAATTTAACTCTATCATACGCCTTAGTCATATCAAGCAGTACACCTACTGCGTATTTTTTATCGTTTAAGATATTGACTATTTCCTGCATATATTTATAAACTGCCAGTGTTGTTGATCTTTGTTTTCGGAATCCATTTTGTCCCTCATCAAAAATTTTAAATCTCTCGCAGAAGCCCATGCATGGTCGCACATGGCTTTTTCGTAAATTTTTGATGCAGTCGGTAAGAGTGTCCTTTGAAAGGATTAATATATAAGTCAAATACATTGACTTAAGCTAAGAATTAAACGGAAATAATACATTATTTGTAATTAACATAGTACTAGCAAGACGAAAATTGAAAATTTGAATTATGGCTTATATTAATCCATAATACTTACACATTGACCCCTTAAAAGGAAATTACCTAATAAATTAGGACCTTATATATAAGCTATGGTCCTGCCAAGTTAAAGGTCGCAGATAGAAATTGAGGACCGGCACAGTGGTGCCTATCCTTTCGGGGAATACGAGATGCTATGTTTACGAATAGTGATTCGTAATCATCACCAGGACATTGTACTAACTGCAGAGTTAGTCGTGTTGGTTCTGTTTCCTGTAAAGGGACTGAATAGATAGCAATGTCGCCACCAAAAGACGTATTTATGGAGGAACGAGGTGTGGTGTTCCTCCATAGAAAAGGGAGGATCCTCCAACCAGGTGGGTGATATTGCCTGGCGGGTCACGGCCAGACGTTAATTGTCGGGAGGTGGTATATATACAAACTCGTCGTCAAACTTTGATTGCGCGATGCAGAGTGTTGTGCGCGTAGTTTCCATGTAGCGAGATAGATGTCGCTACATATTAAAATGTGGAAGAAGAATGCGCAGTAGTGAGCAGAGGTCGAGATGGCTTAGCAGTCAGCGCTTGGAGTATTCATCCGGGAGGTACAGCTTCGAATCCTGCTCACGACAACTTTATGTTTCCTTGATACTGATGGTATGCTTTTATAAAATTCCATTGTATTATCCATAGTCATTAAGAAAATGTAAGAATGTTTAGTTTTAGTAAATAAACGATTTAATTTTCAAATTTTATATTTTTTTTTGTATGGGTGATGTGATAAAAAGTGTTTAATTTAATATACTTCTTTAACTTACAGGATCAAGAACAAAAGTGCTGCCGTGCTCCCCCTCATCAGGTGTCATTCCCTCAATGCGCTCGTACACCAACGGGCTCGCGTCCAGAAAGTGGGCGTTAGATAGGACCATAGGCAAACCTAGAACATTGTTTGTAAATGTTTAACAGATGATAAAAGAGGTGCATTTGAATGATCAGAATGTCTTTTTCCATTTAATATTGTAACTTTTGATCAGACTGTTGTTAGGTGTTCACTTTTCATAGAAAAACATCACGCCTCATCTCGACGCTTTTCATAAAATAACATGACGCCTGTATTAGCAGTGATAGCCTAGTGGTATGACCGTTGGACTGGTAAGTCGAAGGTCGCAAGTTCGAATCCAAGGCACGCACCACTGTCTTTTCGAAGTCATGTGCGTATTATGAATTAATTATCACTTGCTTAAAACGGTGAAGGAAAACATCGTGAGGAAACCAGCACACCTGAGAGATGTCTATGGTGTGTAAAGCCATGACAGAGGCCTACGGGTGGTTTAAACTCTGACACTAGGATGTACACCAACCACACGTTAACAGAAAGAACGCCTGTGTTCCCCGAAGGGGTAGGCAGAGGTGTATACAGTTAAATACCCACATTTCATGTGACCACATGTGAGCTTATTGCCATCGGGCACAATTTCAAACTCCATGCTGCTACTGAGAATATCCCAACAGAAAAACTCAATAACTCTGCCCGACCCGGGAATCGGACCCTGGACCTCATGCTCAGCAGTCGTGCTTAGGACCACTAGGCCAACGAGGCAGAAGAAAAAGGTTACAATTATTATTCGTAGGATTGTAAGGGATTGAGAATATTTGCTGATGATTAAACATAAATAATGATAATCTTTTCAATTATAGTTCAACGGTTCCTACTCACGTGCATTTTTTGGAATTACCCTAACTCGAACTTGAACGGAGCCTTTGGTATGAGCTAAGCCGCGAGTCAAACTCAGCTTGAGCTCTGTTTGACTCGCTACATTGCCGCGGGCTCTGGGAGAATCCTGTTCGCGACCGTATTCTTTTTCCATTTAATATAATAACTTTAGAGTTCGCTAAGCATGCGTTAATGCTTTTCAAAGATTTATCTTTAATTGTTAAGGTAATTGCATTCTTTACGACATTGTATTAACTGCAAAGTTAGTCGTGTCGGTTCGGTCACGTGTATAGGGACTGAATTGATAGCAATGACGTCGCCAAAAGACGTGTAAAATATGGAAGAAGAATTCGCGGTGGTGAGCAGAGGTCGAGATAGCTTAGTGGTCAGAGCGCTTGGAGTATTTATCCGGGAGGAGCAGGTTCGAATCCTGTTCCCACCGTATTCTTTTTCCATTTAATATAATAATAATTAATATGTATATGTCTCACAAAAGTTATTAAACAAAAATGAAAATATTTTAAAACAAATTGTCCCAACTCACCATACATACAAGGCGATAAATCCGAGACCCCTTCAAAGCAAGTTCCTTTGCTGCACAGGCACTCATTCTCAGGTATCCTACTGTAGCTTCTATTAGTAAACTTGTAAGCCATGCCTTCGACTCCAAAGTCCATGGCCTTTTTGCCCACGTAGTCCAGCTCCATGAAACGGCAAAGCACGTTCCTGTAGATCTTTAAAGGCCTGTCCGGTGGCATCCCTGGTGGGTATGCGAAACCTTCGAAAGCATCTTCGAAATTGTTGCATCGTGAGCTGGGGAATTAAATTCAAGTATATGTTTATTAGGTACACTCCCGACCGAAATTTTGACACGGCGGTCTATCTCCACGAAGATTAGCCAAGTACGCACTAGATATTATAGTGCACAAGTGGATGCGCAAATATAGGTGCAATCCCTCTTCTTTCACTCTCATAGTCCGACAGTCTCATAGATACAACCGGAGAGAGATCAAGCGCCAAAATTCTAACTCTGGGCTGTTACAGGAAAACCCAATTACACTTTGCTGGACCCGGAAATCGAATCCAGGACCTCACGCTCAGCAGCCGCGCTTGCAGCAACTAGACCAATAGGGCAGTAGGTTACCCAAATAATAATAGCCGTGATTCCCAAATACTAGGTGATAGACCAGGTTACACCACGCTTTGCAAGGCTTCTGTTATGAGTAGTGATGTCTGACATCATCACAGGAGCTCCCAAATGTTGCTGCTCTTAAGTTCCGAAAGTTTCATTGCAGTTCTAGTGGCCTCTGTATAAGAGCAGATACAAGCACAGAGGGCGAAGTTTTTGGTGGTAGCGAGCCTTACATAGCCATCCCGATTCCCCGTTCCGGGTGGCATGCGCAGAAGCATTTTCTCCGCCCAAAAAAAGGGTACCCAAATAGATTATTTTTGCCCTTTGGTTTAGACTGTGGTAGATAATCCCATCAGTATGAATCAGTACTTTCTGCCTAATTATGTGTGTAAATGTCAGGTCAAGTTGAATTGTGTGTGTGTATGGCTTGCAGTGGATTGTATTCCTCTAATTGATGGAGATAAAGAGAAGGGACCATTTTTTTATGTCTGTGAGTCGTCTCCGGTCGGATCGGATTGCCATCCCATCGGACTATGAGAGTGAAGGAAGAGGGAGTGCACCTGTGTTTGCACACACACTTGTGCACTATAATATCTCCTGCGTACTTGGCTAATCTCCGTGGAGATAGGCCGCCATGATCGAAATACGGTCGTGAGTAGTATTATTATTCCTTACTGTCGTGATCATTAATATAAAACACTACCTTTGCTCCGGGTACCCCCAAGCTGGAAGACCTCCGATTCCGTTAACAGACTTGACCATGAACTTGTCCGCTTCTCTAATGCTCACTTCGACTCTGAGAGATGTGCTTTCATCGTAGAGCTGAAAACATTTCAGTGGAGTTAAAATTAGGAGTAAATCTGTAATGATTACTAGATAAATATCACCAGGCGTCTCCTTAAGATGTATACAAAGAGGATTGAAAATTCAATAGGTTTGAACACGACAAGGTAGCTCAGTTGGTAGAGTGATGACACGGAACGTCAAAGGTCGCGGGTTCAAGCCCCGTTCTTGTCTATTATTTTTTCAATGTTTCTTTGAAAAATAGAAATTAATATAGGCATTACATGGCCTCAACATGTATTAAAAAATATAATTATATATGATTAAAATTATGAGTTACTAGTTGGATCGGTAGATGTCTTTCCCTGAACCCGATTGTAACGCTACCTATCTTTTACCGTATACACAAAAATTTCATTAAAATAGGTCGGACCATTTTCGAGTTTTTGCGAGAGTGCACGGCAATTGATTTTTATATATAAGTATAGATATTTTAAAGTTATATTTTTTATGTAAAATCAATACGGTCGCGAGCAGGATTTTAACCTGCGCCTCCCGGATAAATACTCCAGGCGCTCTGACCACTAAGCCATCTCGACACGGTAATGATGCAGCAGCCTTCCAGAAACGGAAGCTGGACGTGAACAGCAGGAACTTTGAATGCCATGTAATGTCTATATTAATTATTATTTTCTAAGGATACATTGAAAAGTAATAGACATAAGCAGGACTTGAACTCGCAGCCCTTGACATACCGTGTCGAGCTCGTATCTATTAAATTTCAAGTCCCCTCTTCTCGTCTTAAGGAGACGCCTGGCGATATCTAGTAAGCAATCATTTAAAGATTATTTGAACAAGACATATTTACCACATTATAAGGATGAAAACCGCATTTTTTTATGAAAATGAGCCTGCTAAAAATGCCTTAGCACGGTATTGCCATAAAATGTGTACAAAATGGCAGAGATAATAATTAATCATATTCTAATATATTTTCAGAACAATTGATTTTAGATTTTTATGGAGAGGAACATATGACTTTGGGTAGAGTTTATTATAACAGATAAGTCATAAAAATTAAGAAAAATATGGTCTTGAGCAGGAGTTCTTTCAACAATAATGTATATTTTTATTATCTATAAGTACTCATCTATTAAATAACCTATGTGTTAAGTGGATTACTACATTGTTGCATTAAGTATAACGTATAATAACAATCTTAATTGTTGTTACAGACGTGATGGCCTAGTGGTATAACCGTTGGACTGACAAGTCAAAGGTCGCAAGTTCGAATGCAAGGCGCTTACTTCGAACTGTGCGCACAGCTCGCTTAAGTGTTATTTACAATGATAATTTTACGAATATCGAATTCATAACAACATAGCATCACGCCTGTATTCCCCGAAGTGGTAGTCAGAGATGCACACAATTGAACACCCAAATTTCACCGATGCTGTTATTAAGTCCCATGTAATAGTGCCAAGCTTACTGCCATCAACCGGGCACAATTCCAAACTCCGGGATGCTGAAAATTTCCTAACAGAAAATCCCAATAACACTTTGCCCGACCTGGGAATCGAACCCAAGACATCATGCTCAGCAGTCGCGCTTGGGACCACCAGACCAACGAGGAAATCAATATCAAATTCAAATTATTTATTCTGTAAATAAGTCTTTACAAAACTCTTTTGAATGTCACTTTTTTATCTAGAAGCCGTCGGGATTTCCTGTCTGACTGCCTCTGAGAGCAAATACCGAAACAAACTCAGAGATCAAAGTCTCTTTAAAAGTCCAGCCGGCTTACTCTTGAAAATAATTCCACTCGATTGACATTAGAAATATGTCAGCTCGTGCTTTTAAATGCCAGAATGTCTAAAAAATAATTATAGATTCGGGATAATATGAAGACAAAATGCTTTAAAATTGAGGCAAGTGTAATGTAGGTAAATTTGTTTTAATATTACGTAGCGTTTTATATCTGTTTATTTAATATTGGAATTGGATTGGGGTTGGTATTAATTTCAAGATTCATGAACCCCCCTGCCCTTATCCCAATTTATTTGGGGTCGGCGCAACATACCTATATCTGGCATGCTGCTAAAGTTTTGGCAATGTTTTATGACCGGCCGCCTGCCTGACGTAAACGCTCTTTGGGAATGCTGTTGTTGGCGGTAACCGCCACCGATACGGTCTCCTTCTATCTAGCTATTTCACACCAAATGTTATCCATGCGCCAGGTTCTGATGTTATCCTAATATCACACTCCACTAACTGGGCTAATGTACGTTAATTTCAAGAGTAACCCCACAGATATCGTTGTTTATGGCTATGTGAGCGTTTTGAAGAAAGAGCCATAGCAATATTAAGTTGACCAGTCCTAACTGATGGCAGAGATGCATCAGTCATTGTGTAACTCTAGTGAAAAAAGACTCACCCTATCAAACAGCCCCAATTTATCAAAACTAATCCATCCTGGTAAGAAGGTGTTCCCCAATTGGACGAGTGGTTCCTCGTACCCCCACAGGTAGTCGTGGACGGAGGTCGTGACGGTGGCGTTGCTTCGTAACCTGGTGGCCAGCATGTTGAACCCCAACTGGGCTAGGTAACCATAGTTGGATGCTGCTGATGCCATGCTCTAGAAACGGAGGATTGAAGATAGTGGGGAGATTAATATACATTACATAGCATCACGTCTCGTATCCCTGAAGGGTAGGCAGAGGTCTTCTAGAGTTGTACCCTCACATTCCACAGATGTGAAGTCCCATCTGTTGTGGTGAGCCTATTGCTGTGACCTGACCCAGGAATGGATCCAGGACCTCGTGGAGCTGCGTTTCCGACCACTACACTAACGATGCAGTCAGTCAGAAAATATGAATCATGCTATTAGTTAACATGCTGAGCAGGGGTGTTATTTAATATTAACATTGCGTCGGTGATGGTAAACAATGGTTTGTAATAGATTGTATTTCAAGAATGAACCAACGATGAGGTTTTTAGTCTTGTTAATAAATGCATTTGTGGCCTATAGACCAGTTAGAAACACCCAGATAATGAGTGAAATTAAATGAAATAGCTACAGATGAGAGACCGACGACCCGTAACGTAATTAGATTCGTATCTTTGCTACATACGCGTAGCTTGCGTAGCCGTGTGTAGTCACTACGGATACGCCATAGCAGTTTAATTAATTAGATTCGTATCTTAGCTACATACGCGTAGCTTGCGTAGCCGTGTGTAGTCACTACGGATACGCCATAGCAGTTTAATTAATTAGATTCGTATCTTTGCTACATACGCGTAGCTTGCGTAGCTGTGTGTAGTCACTACGGATACGCCATAGCAGTTTAATTAATTAGATTCGTATCTTTGCTAAATACGCGTAGCTTGCGTAGCCGTGTGTAGTCACTACGGATACGCCATAGCAGTTTAATTAATCTGGTTTCCGTTAGTCGACGATGAAGGATTTATAGTTTTATATACCGACTATTTATTCAAACACTTATATACTATAATTTTCATGATTGTCATGAACTGGATTTGTACCTGCATCCCCGGATGAATACTCCTCGAAGAATACGCGTGCGGCATATAAATCCATACTAATAATATTATAAATGCGAAAGTAACTCTGTTTGTTTGTTTGTAACCTTTTCACGACTAAATGGCTGAACGGATCGTAATGAAATTTGCCAAGGAGATAGACTGGACCTTGGAGAAGGACATAGGCTACATTTTGTCATGCAGACGAAGTCGCAGGCACCAGCTAGTATATCAATATAGGAAGCTTGAAAAAGCCTCTACACCTCATGTAGTCAACTCACCAGCATTGCGAAATTAGCCATGGTGACTATAGTATCTTCTGGTCTGCCAACTGACTCCTCAGGTAGGAAGGTGACTTTGTGGCGAGGAGTGTACCTCATCACACCTGCTTCTTTGTCAATGTCCAGGTCATCATTCGTTCGGTTCTCTCTGGAAATATAAATTAAAAATCATTTTATTTTTGTAAATGGATCTATTGAAGACACTTTTACAAGTCATTTTTATAAACTAGATGGCGCCGGCGTTTCCTATCTGACTATCTCTGAGAAAGAGAAGACTGAGAAGAAACGCCGAAACAAACTCAGAGGTCAACGTCTCTTTTAAAGTCCAGACATAATAGTATGTACATATCTATGTGAGTGTAACGATGCAGGGATCGTCTGGAATGGCCTTTTGAGGAAAGAGCCATAGCAGCTTCGAGGTGACCTGTCCTGTCTGACGGCACGTATGCATCAGTCATCGTGTAGCTCAACCATAACTAAGGGAGCTCAACGACCCGTCACAAGACGATACCAGATCAGGAGGACATTTGCGTAGGTCACATAAAAGAACTCAAAATCGCCAGACAGTCTATGCGGTTCATGTCTGAATTGCTGGCCCACATAGTACATATTTTTTTAAATCTGACCTAGGTCCTAATGTTTTTAATTGTATTGTACATTTGACTGCTTCGTTGGTTTAGTGGTCCAAGTACGACTGCTGAGCATGAGGTCTCAGGTTCGATTCCGTGCCGGGCAAAGTGTTATTTAGTTTTTCTGTTTGGAAATTTTCTGTAGTATTGATATTTGGATTTGTGTCCGGTAGATGGCAATAGGCTCACCACTTAATACATAGGACTTAAGAACAGTATTGGTGAAATATGGGTGTAAAACCGTGTACACCTCTGCCTACTCCTTCGGGGAATACAGGCAAGATGCTATAACATGTGGTAAAAATTACTGCAATCGATTCTGTTACTGATTCTGAACTAAATACTTCCATGTTGAGTTTGTACAAAAAATAATGTATGTACAGTCACGAGCACAAAGATTGCACACATTTGCACTTTTTAAACTCCACATATATAATTATCTGAATAATATAGAAGTATTAATATATGTCTATATATAGAAGGAACGGTTCTTCTATCTGTGTTACATACCTAATTATCTTAGTGATATACGCTAGAAATATTAAAGGTCAGTTTTTAAAGGTTTTACATATTATTTTTATATATAAGTGTGTTTACATATTCTCGTCGTGACTGTACACAAGTAACACTTGCCGAACGCAACATACAACCTCATATTGTATGCTAGTTATTAAATTTACTAAACACCTACATTTTAACGAATATCACATCTGTGAGGTTACTCTTGAAACTAATACCAATTCCAATATTAAATAGACGCCTTAAAACAACGCGTAATTTTTAAATAAATTTACCTACATTACAGTTGCCTCAATTTTAAAGCATGTTGTCGTCATATTATCCCGAATCTATAATTATTTTTTAGACATTTTGGCTTTGAAAGTACGAACTGACATATTTCCAATGTCAATAGAGCGGAATTATTTTCAAGAGTACTGAATTAAGTTGAAATGACTTCAATTAAAGGCGCTTAGGACGTGACGTAACGATTCTGTACCCTCCTTGTTGGTATTAGCATAAAGTAAGAAACAGTGAGAGACTAGTTTTATGACCATAAGTCACAAGTTTGAACCTAAGGCCGGCCCCACGTCTGGAAACTAGTGCTGCTGGAGATGTTCTCGATGGTGTGTAAAGCCATTGCAGGAGCCTTCGGGTAGTCTACACTCTGACACGAGGTTATTTATCAACCACAGGATAAAATGAAGAAGATAGGACGATGGTGACTTTGGTCTGGAACCTTGTATTTTATTTTTTAGAATATTGTCAGGTAATTGAATTGTTACATGATTTCAGAACAATTAAGAATATTCTACCATTAAACCATTTAATACGTACATATTTTCGATAACTATTAATTATTATTGTTTACATAGCTCTCTGATATACTCATAAAATAGTCTTTATTATAAAAAATCTATAATTCAATATTATTTATATTTGATTAATTAATTAATTGATTGATTAATGATAACATGATTGAATAATAACCTATAACTTACACATTCGTTCTTGATTCACAATAATCATCATGAAAGAATATCTTAAGTTTTTTTTCTTTTTTGTGGATGGAATAAATATTTGTCGTGAGCAGGATTTGAACTGCCCCCCGATGAATACTAATCGCATCTGTACGATATTGTATTACCTGTTAAATTTATTCGTGTCGGTTCTTCGTTATAATAGAGCGCCTGAATAAATAGTGATGACGTCGCCATAAGACGTATTAAAATGTGGAAGAAGAATTAGATTTTATTGAAATTTAATTAAGCAATCTGTATATATTTTAATATATTTTTAGCACTTACTGATAAGTAAAGGGGCCGACTTCCTGCATCTTCAGCTTGGCATCCTCACCACTGGCGAACCGGTCAGCGTTGGTGATGTTGAAGAGGTAGGCAGAGATGTGGATGCTGTCCACCTCCTTGCTCAGTGCCTCGTGGATGACAGTGCCGTAGTCTACGCGAGTACACTGCGAACAGTAGAAAATAGTAAGGTTTTTTTGAAGTACTAAAGCGCACACAAAATCGTATGCTTGTAAGGATGGATGATTTTTTGTTATTCTTTTAAACAATAACTGGAGAGGCTCGTGGCTAAGTAACAGCTGCACAGATCGATCGATAGAGGTTAAACTGCGCTTGCCGCGGTCGTTCTGTGGATGGGTAACCATAATTTCATACCGAGACCCTTCCGTGCCTCGGAGAGCACGTTAAGCCGTCGGTCCCGTTCAAGATAAATCTTTGAAAAGCATTAACGCATGCTTAGCGAACTCTAAAGTTATTATATTAAATGGATAAAGAATACGGTCGCAAACAGGATTCGAACCTGCACCTCCCGGATAGATACTCCAGGCGCTCTGACCTGCTCGCCATCGCGAATTCTTCTTCCATATTTTAACACGTCTTATGGCGACGTCATTGCTATCAATTCAGTCCCTATACAAGTGACCGAACCGACACGACTAACTTTGCAGTTAATACAATGTCGTAAAGAATGCAATTACCTTAAAAATTCAAGATAAATCTTTGAATCGTGTCGGTTCGGTGCAATGACGTCGCCATAAGACCTGTTAAAATATGGAAGAAGAATTCGCGGTGGCGAGCAGAGGTCGAGATGGCTTAGTGGTCAGCGCCGTCGGTCCCGGTTGTCAAATTAAGATCTATGACAGCCGTTATGGGTAGTCAGAGGCCTGAAAGTCTGACAAACTGGGTATCTCGAGATACCCAGTTACTGGGTTATGGAGTTCAGATAGGCAGTCGCTCCATGTAAAATACTGGTATTAAGCTGCATGCGGTTTGCCTGGAAACCGACCCCAATGGAATTAGGAAAAGGCTAGGCAGATACATATATATATCTTTTAAACAAAAACTACATATCGGATTTGCATGAAATTTGGCATAGGTATGGATAGCTTATAACCCTAGTTTATAAGCCGGATAAAAAATATCCTATGTGGTAACATGGAATATATTTTATCCGGCTGGATCCGTTCCTAAAGTCGACGCAGACAAAGTCGCGAGCAGAAGCTAGTTGAATATAGCATACAAAAGTAATTGATAAACGAATTAATAAGTTTTTTAACTGCCTAATTCTTAAGTGGGTAAAAGTGCGGCTGCAGAGCTTGAGGACCTGGTTTCAATTCCCGGGTCGGGTAAAGTGTTATTGGATTTTTCTGTTCGGTACCGGCCGCCTGCCTGACGTCAATCCTCATTGGGAATGCTGTTGATCGAGGTAACCGCCACCGATACGGTCTCCTTCTATCTAGCTATGTTACACAAAATATTATCCATGTGCCAAGTTCTGATGTTATCCTACTATCACACTCCACTAACCAGGATATATGAATATGAGTACTCACATATCTGACCATAAATATGATAGGGTCCACCATCACGGTCGCTATCGCTACAGCCAGGCACAAAATTCCCAACACTAAACAAATCAGCAGCTTAGCTGAAAATAAATAAATTATACGATTAAATCATAAATATAATAAATAGTTAATTATAATCTGGCCCTTTTTTTGGTTACGGGGGAAACCTTCAAAAAAGGCGCCCAATCTGTCGGACTGGGAAGTTGGGAATGTGGGATTTTTATCACACTTAAACCACCCCGGTGGTCACCATCAGCACATGAACGTGGGCCACATCCCTGGGAAAACAAAAGTTAGTAGATATCTTCTTCAATGTCCAATCAATCTCTATACCAAAACTCACCGAAATTTATTCAGCAGTTTAGTCTCTACGCGATAGACCTACAAAACGAAACCAAAGAAATAATATTTGAGAAAAAATTAAAAAAGTTCCTGATACAGAAATGCTTTTACTCAATAAATGAATTCTTCGAAGAAAAATAGAACACCAAAACTAAACGCTAAAACCTACCCCATACATAACCCCTCACACCCACAAGCACCTACCTACTAAATCCTACATTTTAAGAATACCTACTTTCATTTTATACTAACCCACATAATACTTTATATACCTTACCTATATCCCAACAAATAAATAAATATTATTTAAAAAATTGATGTTATATACTTATCCAAATAATTACAAATAATAA
This sequence comes from Xylocampa areola, assembly GCA_935421205.1. NCBI lineage: Eukaryota > Metazoa > Arthropoda > Insecta > Lepidoptera > Noctuidae > Xylocampa > Xylocampa areola. Next base: position 18,754,467 of record OW285212.1, on the reverse strand, counting down.
CGAACTACATACTTATTACAATATACCTACTTAGTTTATGAATAATGTTTTTAAACGCAAGAAATACTACCTAGTACTACTATAAGTTATGCTAAGTCCTAAGTTATGCAAATGTAATTTATAATAAGTTAGTGCTAGCCCTTAAATTTGCAACGCCTGAAAAAGGCCGTTAAGCTGTGCATAATATTTAAATTAAGACCTGTAATACCTTAACATGCAAATAAAGACTTTGAGATTGAAACTTCTCATACTTATCAAGTACCGATGACAATACAATAATTTAATAAATTTGTGCCTCGTTCGTCTAGTGGTCACAAGCGCGACTGCTGAGCGGCAGGTCTCGGGTTCGATTCCCGGGTCGGGCAAAGTGTTATTGAGTTTTTCTGTTAGGAAATTCTCAGTAGCAGCCCGGAGTCTGGAATTGTGCCCGGTTGATGGCAATAGGCTCACCACCTATTACATGGGACTTAATAACAGCATTGGTGAAATTTGGGTGGTACAATTGTGTAAACCTCTGCCTACCCTTTCGGGGAATACAGGCGTGATGCTACGTATGTAATAAATTTATCCAATTAGCCTGATCAGGATCTTCAAGATTAACGATTTTTTCCATATCTGAAAACATGGTAGTGTCATGTACCATGTGCCAGCGTATACTGAAGCAAATATGACTTATTCTTTGAGTCAAGCATATGACTACTAGCAGAGGATCACCTGAGGAGTTTCGTATATTACGCTACGAAAAAATTAAGGTATAAAAAACAAAAAATTCACGTTTTAACGATTGATTAATCTAAAAAACGGGTCAAGTGCGAGTCGAACTCGTGCGCCGAGGGTTCCGTACCTACCCATTATACCGTTATAATAAAATTAGTATCATTTTTAGTGTGTGGTGGTTAAGTTTTAAGTGTGTGCTGTAATGGTTGAGTTGCTAACGTGCGGTAGTAAAGAGCGTGGATGACGAAAAAAAAAAGTTTCCTTTTGCCTATGAAAAAAAAAAAGTTTCTGAGAAAATCGGTCGTGACACACGGACAAACGGACAAGAGATATATAGATAGATAGAGTATACTTTATTGCACACCAAGAGGAAAGGCAGAGATATACATATAGACAGAAGAATAGTACAATTGGCGGTCTTATCGCTAAAAAGCAATTTCTTACAGACAACCAATGGATGGACAAGAACTGTATTAGAAAAGATAACGGGTAGGTACAGTTTAATAAATAAATAAATATAATTAATTTAATTATACATACACTGTATACATATTGTTTTGTATAAATAATTATTAATTATACACACACTTCCATATACATATATATATATATATATACTATTATAAATTTTAACATATATATTTTTTTGCATATAAATTTTGATACAATATATATTTTATAATAAAACAACTTTTAACCGGATTAATCGCGTGTATTATTGGTTTTGTTTTTCCTGACGTTTCGAACACTTTGCAGCGTTCGTGGTCGCAGGAGGACTGCTTAATCCGGTTAAAAGTTGTTTTATTATAATGTGTAGTGATCGCGCATACCTAAGATATTACTACAATATATATAGTTACAATAACGATTCCAATCTTAATGAATATAAAAATCACAATTTAAAAATTCAGGTAATGTTCTTTAATAGAGATAAAACGCCACCCTGAGGTACTCCAGCAGTCGTATTACTCCATGAATAAATTGAAATATTCAAAATCAACCAATTAATTGCCGTTGGAGATATGTTAAGAGAACTTAAACTAAAGAGAGTGATCTTAAATTCATAGACCTGATAACCTGTTTTCACATATGATGCACTTAAAAGCCGATTCTGCGCTACTATTAAATTATCATCGTTATAAACCAAACAAAATTAGTTTAAAATACTAAAAACACGCTTCTCTAGCTAGCTGAACTACGAAAAAGTTTAAAATAAATAATAGATTAATAAAACTAAAAAAAAAAACGTTTTTGTAACTAGCCAAACTAAAAAGAAGAAAATAGTTTTCTATGAGTTAAAAGAAAAAATTGAGTGGTTAAGAAAATTATAATTTTAGCGTAACAAAGCGCGGGCCGCCTTACAAATAAATGACTCACTTTTAGTTGCGGGCGGTCGCTCGTCACTTCCTCTAGTGATGTACCCCATTCCGTTTGAGTCTCAACCAATTGCAATAGAAGCTCAAAACATATCTACTGATTCTGAAACAAAACACAAAATACTGTTGTGGGAATAAAATACAGTCTTGACCAGGATTTGAACCTGCGCCTCCCGGATAACTACCCCAGGCGCTCTGCCAACTGAGTTATCACGACCACTGCTTATAATTACCAGCCCATAACTGTCCCACTGCAGGGCAAGGGCCTCTTCTCATACAGAGAAGGCACGAGCTTGATCACAACGCTAGCACACTGCGGGTTGGCGATTTCAGACTACCAAGTCCAGGTTTCCTCACGATGTGACCTTCACCGTAGGTCGGTGATGTCTTCGATTAACTAAGAAAGTACATTTATGACATTGAAAAAGTCACATTGGTTCATGCCAGGTTTGAACCCACAACCTGCAGCTCAGGAGGCGGACCCGTAACCACTCGACCACCACGACACGACCACAGCATACTGCAGTAAATTCTGTTTTCACATTTTTCAATACATCTTATGATGACGTAATCCACCATAAAAGACCAAATGACAAAGTCTGATCAAAATCGCAATAGATTATTAGAACATTAAAAGGCACTTTTGCTATATTCCAAAATAGGATATGGAGGGCAAGAAACCCCACCCCTGCTTGACCCAAACTGGGCACAACTCCAGCGTGTGCAGCACCGTGTCCACGACGCCGGCCGCACTGATGGCGCCTAGGTGTCGGCTTTCGGCCTTCCAGGAAGCACCCATGGTGCGAGAGCATTTTCAAAATCAAAATTTCTTTATTCAAAAGTTATAATTTTTTGTGAAAAAATAATACGGTCGTGAGCAGGAATCGAACCTGCGCCACCCGGATAAATACTCCAGGTGCTCTGACCGCTGCTCAATAATGCCCGGCCACCGTGAGCCGTAGCCTGCGGGTGACGAACTTGGGTACTTGGTTGCCCGACCAGTGACAGGCCTGAGACGGCAGCGCGCCGCGATCTGGCACGCGCAACTCCGTGGAGTGTTTGGCAGGCCAACAGTGGCCGAGCTATACAGGTGACGGGGTACATACCACGTGTATATTATTATGCCGTCCCAAAGTTGGGCAAAGGGCTTCCTTTATACCTTCATCTATTCAGATTCTGTTTTTCTTCTGTTGATGAACAACCTAGTGTCAGAGTTTAAACCACCCGTAGGTCTCTGACATGGCTTTACACACCATTGAGGACATTTCTCAGGTGTGCTGTTTCTTAGGTGTTTCTCACGAAATCCTTTACGATGCTAAGCAAGTAAATATTAATTTATAATACGCACGTGACTTTCGAAAGTGGTGCGTGCCTTGGATTCGAACTTGCGACCTTTTAGTGCAACGTTTATGATTACTAAGCTATCGTTCAATAAGATTTTGTTAATTTTGACAATTTCCCCGGAAATTCTTCATCCTCTGATAGTACACTTAACAGGTAATCTATATTTTAATATTTATATCAGAACACTACGTACAATTCAGCAATAATTATCTTATCACAAACTACTTAATGAAACTAGCCGATCTAGGCCATGCCTATATTTATTTATTTAAACGTAAGTTTATTTCCGGCAATTAACACATATTATTACAATAATTATGTATATTTAACTAATTCGATACTTATCATAAAATTTTAAAAAAACAAACCTTTTGCAGTATGCAATTTCAAAAACAATTAGAAAGTGGAAGAAGAATACATGCTGCGCAGACTCCAAAAACAATGGGATAAGGGCAAGGGGATGATGATTCGATAGTATTATTTTTGTTCATAGCTTCAATCGCTTAAAGTAGAATATTAGGGACACTATTCTGTTATTGGAAACACTAAGACGGATCAGAAAAAGAAATGATGTCTCCTCGTAAGCCCATAAAATTCGGTCACTGCACTTCGACTATTACTCGTAGTACTAAATCTAAATTATGTGAAAAATAATCACATAAACTCCCAAAAATACCGATCCTTGACTTCCTAACGGAAGTAAATCTCTGCATTTCCTATATTATGTTACTCTCATACGTTATTTTATATAAAGTTTGTTTATTATTTTTAAATGTACATACCTCCAAAACACTCAAAACTTCGCACAACAAAATTGAAAAACTGCAGCGACTATTAACTAACACCACGCAAGCTTGTCACGTACAATCGCTACGACAACTGATCGCAGACACTGGTTGCACAGCTTTATAATAGGTTGTCTTATCTACAAACATTTTTTTATCGTTGCTATCGCTTCCTACTCCATATTAGAGAGTTTAAACCACCCGTAGGACTCCGACATTGCCGAAAAGAAACTAAGTTGTGCTGGTTTCCTAGCGATGTTTTTCTTCACAATATTAAGCAAGTGATACTAGCCTTGTTTATAATAACCTTAGGGCTGCACAAGATATATCGTCCTCCTTGTCGTGGGATGTCGATGGGTTTACTATCTATTGTGTGCCGGAATGTAACTTGCAGTGCGAAATTTGGTTTTAAATGTCCTGTTGTGGGGCGTATAGTGCAACTGACCGCTGGCGTTGTAGATATAGGAAGGCTTCGGATGGATCTATTTATTAAGGTGCTCGGCATCGAGGTCTGCGAACAGATGCTCTTCAAAAGCAGTCTTCAGCTGCACAATAGTCGGCACGATCACGATCTAGCTAATCCCGTATTGTTGTTCAAGCTATCATGCGCCCCTAAAGTGACCACAGCCAGACCATACCATTTCGTTTTTATATTCAAATCCCTGTCGTTTGAATCAATTTCCTTTTGACTTCAAAAAGTTTCGGTTTTGAGTTCGAACTCGCGAATTTTGTTTTGATAGTCTCGATAGATAATGATAGCCTAGTTGTATGACCCAGGTCATCGTGACCGTTAGGTCATACGAAATTTTTTATCTATCACTGCCAATTAAAAATGAGTTACTCCCAAACTTTCATAAAAATCAATTACCGCATGGAGTCTTGCCACGACATATCGTGTTACCCAGTAACTGGGTTATGGAGGTGAGGTATATACATGATCTTAAGCTGCATCCGTTTAGACTGGAAGCCGACCCCAATGTAACTGGGAAAAAGTTAAACAGATTGAATAGGATGCAGTTGCAAATAATATATTGGACATTAGATAATTGTTAGTTTTTATTTTACCCGGATATGAGACCCCTAAAGTCGGGACATCCCACACAGGTTGTCCGTGGCTTCGTTCTTATTCAGAGCTATCTAAAACCAGCGCTGCCATTTCGTCGAGCAGTCTACTTGTGACCACGATCAGTGTAAACTGGTTTTTATTTAATTAAATTAGAACTACGTTTGGCCACCAACTCGCCTGATGGTAAGCGACGTTGTGGCCGAGGATAGAGCACGTAGCGTAGGTCCAGAAGAAATGTATTCATTCTAAGTAGGTAGTGTGGATAGATTTGGGCGAACGATAGTTGGGGAGTTGATGCAACTGCACAGCCGCTTCTGCCACAACGGTTGCACCAGACTACATCCCGAAACACGACTATGTCGCTTCACAGCATGGCTTCGTCCGGTGGGTGGTAACCAGCCGCGGCCGAAGCCTCCCACGAGAGTTGTGTTGCCTGTTTTGCACCACAAAGGGGCCGTGTAGGGATTCCATTTTAAGGGTGCACTCCAAAGGGCGCGGGCAAATCAGCCCCCAAAGTGAACGTGAAGCAATTCTTTAATAATAAATATTCTTCTTTTTAAGGCTTTATTGCGCGTTAATTCCTGTTAGTATATAGTAATATCTTCGAGATATTTTAAAAGTTAGTGGGGCGGTTTACGTTACGGGGCCTTTTTTGGTCTCGTACAGATTGATAATATTTTAGTCTAGTTTTCGTTTTTCATATCAAATAACTTGTTATGAGTCCACAATAAATACGAATTCAAGATGTCCGGCAACAATAATTATGACACGCAAACTCAGCCTACTGCCTACACACTTTCAATATTGTACTTTCATAAGCACTTTCCTGATTCAAAGTGAACTTTAGATTATCTATGATACCGACCCGACTTCGCACAGGTGGATATTTTTTTTTTCTAGTAATTAATATAGCTTATGTTACGAAGGGATAGTATACCTAGCATTGTAATGGTGAAAGAATTTTTGAATGCAGGCTAGTAGTTTTTGAGTTTATTCGTTACAAACATACAAAAATACAAATCTTTCCTCTATATAATATTAGTGTAGAAGTGTAGATGTAGATAATAATATCAGCCTTGAGTTTTTCTGGTAGAAAATTCTCGGTAAAGGCCCGGAGTTTGGAACTGTGCCCGCTTGATGGCAATAGGCTCACTATGCCCGTATGCTCCGAAGAGGTGTCCACAGTTGTACACTCATATTTCACCAATGCTATTTTTAAGTCCTATGTGTTGGGCCTATTTCAATCTACCGGGCTCAATTCCAAACTGCGGGGTATTACTGAGATACTAATAATTAATTAATAGATGATTTTTTTGTAAATTATACTCTATGGTGTGAAATAAAAATTATTCTATTCTATTATATTCTACTGAGAATTTCCCTAAACTCAATAACACTTTGCTTGGCCCTGGAATAGAAACTGGGACCTCGTGACCAACGAGGCAGTCGACGATATATTAAGTGACGTCGAATTTTACAAACATGTCAATTAAAAATTTTGGTTTGAAGTCTTCAACTTTAGTGGCTACCTAAAATTGTGCTCACTAAAATATGTTCATTTATTTTGTGTTTCGTAGAACAACGCCATTGTCTATACAAAAACAAAATAATAAACCATCAACTTAAACTAACAAAATAAACCAGAAAAAAACATGTACTTAACAAAATATTTTTATGAATTACTAGCTGATGACCGCGGCTTCGCCCGCGTAGATGTCGGTTACCGCGACCAAAAGTAATCATGAAATTTTGATCACGTTCCCGCTTTCCAATTACCGCTTCTTAATTGCCCATTTTTTTTAAAGTATTAAAATGGATATAGTGTGTTATCCTTCAGAGATAGACATATGCTATCGGACTTTTCTGTAGACCTAGATAAGATACACAATTCTACCATACATCATTTTGTTATATCTCAAAGGGTAGGCAGCGTTTTCGTTGAAAGCTCCCAGACGGCTTATTTGTTTCCGACATCTCCAACAAATACCATCACATTTTAGCCAATGTATACAAAAACTTGTCAAATTATATACTAAAACGTTCCTCGAGAACCACTCCAATGGATACATTGGTGAAAACAACATGAAAATCGTTGCAGTAGTTTTTGAGTTTATCGCGAACAGACAGACAGACGTGGCGGAGGACTTTGTTTTATAATATGTAGTGATGTTGCAAGAAAATTTAATAAAAGACTGTTAAAATTCATAATACTTATATTTAAGTAATGTGTAATTAAAAACTACGGTTAATTAATTATTATTATCATTATGTGCCTGAAGGTAAGAAAAACGCAGCAACAGCGCCACCTGGAAAAAACAAAAAACAAAAACAAGTTACAATATTAAATGGAAAAAGATTTGTTTGTATTTGAGATTGTTATTGCTTTTCAAAGATTTATCTTGAAAAACAAGTTTCTTTCTTTTATTTCAATTCTCTCAACTGACTGCCTCACTGGCCTAGTGGTCGTAAACTCAGCTGCTATAAGTGAGGTTCTGGGTTTCAAGTCGGGAAATGTAGATGGGTTTTGTGGTAGAAAAATCTCATAAGGACACAATCCATTGTTGAATGAATACTTTATCAACCACCTGGTTATCGTTAAAAATGTCTTTGATAATAACGTAATAAATCTAGACAAATGATGTACAAGATTAAAAAGGCAAAAACGTATTAATGCCTATACCTTGCAGTGGGTGATTTCAGGCTACAATCGGTATCGATATCGATACGTAAATATAAATATTTGTATCGTGCGGAGATCGAACGCGCAGCAGCTCAGCCCTTGTTTAAAACGATAAATGTAGTACAATATGACCTCAGTTTGCAAAAAAATGCTGGCTCATAAGCAATTTTTGTTGTATTGCGGGAAAAACAGAATCTCTTAGCACATACATGGATCCAGAACAATTGTCTGTAGCTAACTCGCAACACGCGGTGCAGTAACAGATCTCGCGACTCTTGTAAATATCGGGTCAAGGCCGTAACCAGGAATTTTGTGTGCGTGTGTGTTGGGGGGGGGGGGGGTGACAACTTTCTTTTCGTATTTATGTTTGAATTTTATCATGTTCTTGCCGCAGAAGATGCGCCAGGGGCCAGAAGGCACTCAAATAAGTTCTCCGCCCAACTTAGCCTGGGGGCGACGGTCTTGAGCAGTCCTTTGTCTGACCAGCAATTTCGGAACCCCCGGCCATGTATCAGCAATTTTAGCACTATTCGTCATTCAAAGCTAAACTTACTGAGCACAACTCCAGCACCAGAATAAAGCGCCACGGAGCAGTGATCCGTCATAGCGCCGCTCACCAGGTTGGTGCCCGCGAACGCGCTCAGACGAGCTACCATCATGCCGATGCAGGCCACCATGCCCCTGGAAAACGAAATATTTGACGGATTTTTCAATATGCCTATTAGGATCATCATCGTTCTTGTCTATTCTTGTCTATTATTTTTTGAATGGTTCCTTGAATAATTGTAATTAATATTGGCATTACATGGCCTCAACATGTATAAATAAATATCATTATATATGATTGTTTGCAGCTTTTAACAACTGACTACAATGTGACCACATTAATCTAATTAAGAGTGTTAAAGTCACGTGTCCTTGTCTGGTGACGTCACCGGCACCGGTTTCGGTTACAGCGGCATCTTCACGAATATTAGCCAAGTATGCAGGAAATATTATAGGGCACAAGTGTATTCGCAAACACAGGTGAAATCCCTCTTCCTTCACTCTCATACGATGGCAATCCGACTGGAGAGAGATGAGACGCAGGACCGAAGGTTTTACGTGCTCTCCGAAGCACGGGAGTGCACCGCCACACCGCAAACGTTCCTAACTCCGTACTGCTACTGAGAATTTTCTAATAGGAAAAATCAATAACACTTTTTGCAGCCCGGGAATCGAGCTCAGGCACTGGACCCAAAAAGGCAGTTTGAGGAATAAATGAAGTATGCGAGTAGTGTGATGTGAGTAGATACATAACATAGTTTACTCTGCGTTAGAAAAGATCTAAATCAGCAACACGAGGCTCGATTGTACTTCCTGGCATTTCTGTTGACCTGTTTTAGACCTCAGGCTATAGTTGTTGCCCGGTCCGCTCGAGGGCAAGTCGGCCGTGGCAACACTTGTAACCGTAAGCTCTTGAGTGACTTTAGTAGAGTGCCTGGAGTTATTCATCAGGGACGCGCAGGTTCAAATCCTGGTTTTGTTACCAACAAAAGATGGAAAAAAAAGAGTAACAATTTTTATACAAGTGCTCGCCCAGTGATCAGAATTAAACCGTAATTCATATATACACTAATATTATATGTATGTAACGAATAAATTAAAAACTACTAGACCGATTTCAAAAATTTTGAACAATATTGCACTTGACATCATTTGATTTCGATGAATACCTTAGGAGATATCATAGTTTTAAAATAACTCCGCAACAAATTAAGGATCAAGTACCACGCGCGCATTTATAGCATAACATAGCATCACGCCTGTATTCCCCGAAGGGGTAGGCAGAGGTGTACACGTCTTACACCCACATTTCACCAATGCTATTATTAAGTCCCATGTAATAGGTGGTGAGCCTATTGCCATCTACCGGGCACAATTCCAAACTCCGGGCTGCTATTGAGAATTTTTGTAACAGAAAAACTCAATAACACTGCCCGACGCGGGAATCAAACCCGAGACCTCATGCTCAGCAGTCGAGCTTGTGACTACTTGACCAACGAGGCAGGCAAAATATTAAAATCAAAAACACAAAAGAGGTCAAAGTCATCCCATCAATATTATACCAATAATCAGCACTACAGTTGTTGGAACCCTGATGCTTGTTAATCAACGGTCACTGACTGTCCTCAATGAATCCTCAAACACAATTACCTGTAAGACGTAGGATACAGATCCACGAAGTACGAGGATATGACTCCGAACACCATGGCAGTGGTGAGGAACACGAAGAACAGCACCAGTCCCGATATGGCCTCGCCGGTGTGGTTGATGCCAACCCCTGCTACTGCCGCTACCAGCAGGATCACGATTGTCAGCGGCTGTGGGAAGATTACAGCACATAAATCATCAGATAGACCAAAAGGGTGGGGAGTTGTTTGTGCCGTTTATCCTTCACAGCTAATGCAGTAGGAAGCAGTGAAGGGTGGGCTCATTAGGGGGCTATCTTTAAATGTTTTATGTTAATATCTATTCGTAACCTATGTTGAATAAATTACTTTGAATTTAGGTTTTTATAGAAACTGAATGGCTTTATGGCTAGGCGAATTATGCCTATGGAATCGTGTATTACATGTTGTTGCTTTCTACAAAATTTGGTTGCAATCGGATCAGTAATGTAGTCCCGACCGAATTTTCGGTGACGGCGGCCTATCTCCACGGAGATTAGCCAAGTACGCAGGAGATATTATAGTGCACATGTGTATGCGCAAACATAGGTGCACTCCCTCTTCTGTCACTCTCGTAGTCCGATGGGATGGCAATCCGACACGACCGGAGAGAGATGAAGGTTGAAATCGGTTCAATATTTATGGTGTAATAAACAGAATTGCGGGTTTATAATATTTTCTGAAATATAGGACATCTGTTCCCCGCATCATGGATGAAGTCACTCACACTGGAGTCCAGTTTTGAGCATATGAAGTGCAGACTTCATGGTCTTGGACTTTATGGTCTTAATTTCCTCCTGGACATTTTTAAAAGCGACTTTGTTACAGATATAATAAGGTTTACCTTTCTTTTGCCAGCACACTGCGAGATGAGAGCGTTCAGCACAAAGAATGACAGGCCGTGGGCACAGCCAGTCCAGATAGTGTTGTCTTCTATGGTGTTCTTGCATTCAGAGACGTCCTGGAAATAAAATCAGCATGTAATTACAAGGTTTTATTTTTAGTTTCACTTGTCCCGTTGTCTGTTTGTAAACAAATCTTGCAAATTAAATTTGACACACTTCCCGGTTTCCGATTGAGCTGAAATTTTGCACACATATCTATATCACGTGACAATGCAATATTATGATGACATGGAGCTGATCCGATGATGGAGCTGAAGGTGGCCATAGGAACTCTGTAATGAAACGCCGCAACCCCATCGAGTTTGGACTCGTTCGATTCGTCTTGACGAGTACTATGTCTTTAGATGGCATCTAGGGTCTGATGATGCAGCTGGAAAGTGGCCGTTATAAAACTTTTATTATTTTTATTTAATATTATTTTGTATTATTAGTCTAGATCGACAGGTGTACTTCAATAGAATGTCGTAAGGTCGACTCCTGCTCGTGGTCCAATTTTCCTCATAATCTCACATGCAAACATAGTATAACGCCTACATGTGCTCTCCAAAGGGGTAGGCAGAGGTGCACACAGTTTTACATTCATATTTCACCAATGTTGTTATTAAATCCCATGTAATTAGTGCAGCCTTACCTGCTCAATTTCAACAGCAGTGGTATTGGAGAGATGGAACAGGTCACAGAAGGAGGCCCCAGCAGCACTGGTGGCCAACGATGTGAAGAAGATGTTGAAGATCGTCGGCAGGATTATTGCGAAGCTGTTGTTGCTGTTTATAAAGACGAAAAGATTATTAATATTGAGAATATAAGATATTTCATTAGAAGCAGTAGCAAGGAATTTGTAGAATAGTACTCATTCTCATTTCAATTGATTTTTTATACATGTTAAGGCCATTTAATGCGTAGGTATATTAATAATTATTTTCTGATGAAATATTGAAAAATAATAGACATTAGCAGCACTCGAACCCGCGATCCTTGACTTACCATACCATAACATAACATAGCATCACGCCTGTATTCCCCGAAGGGGTAGGCAGAGGTGGACACAATTGTACACCCACATTTCACCAATGCTGTTATTAAGTCCCATGTAATAGGTGGTGAGCCTATTGCCATCAACCGGGCACATTTCCAAACTCCGGGCTGCAACTAAGAATTTCCTAACAGAAAAACTAAATAACACTTTGCCCGACCCGGGAATCGAACCCGAGACCTCCTGCTCAGCAGTCGCGCTACGGACCATTAAACCAACGAAGCAGCCTTGACGTACCGTGTCATGGTTTTCCCAACTGAGCTATCGTGTCATGCTATACATTTGGATTTGTTTTCTCTTTGAATTGGAAACCTCAAATAGAGGCAGTTAGTAGAAAAATTAGTAGTGCAGCCTACGCTTTGAAGAAGCTTGCTGCGGTTCTCAACACAGATGCGCTGACTACTGCCTACTATGGATTAGCCGAATAAATTTTATAGCATCCATTAAATTTCATGTTCCCGTTTCGTCTTAAGGAGACGCCTGGCGATTTCTATTCAGCAATCATTTAAGATTACTAAACTCAGCGTTACCACTTTGCAGTTGTAAGGATTGGGATATTGTTCGGCGCCTTACAACTGCAAGGTTCGAGTCTTGCTCGTGTCTATTATTTTTCAATGCTTTTCTTAGTAAATAATAATTAGTCTTTATACTGATTACAATAAGACTTATTTAAGTAAGATAATTATAACCAGCCCATTACAGGGCAAGGGCCTCTTCTCATACAGACAAGGCACGAGCTTAATCACCACGCTAGCTTAATGCGGGTTGGCGATTCCAGACTATTAAGTCCAGGTTTCCTCGAGACGTTTTCCCTTACCGTATGTCTGTGATGTCTTAGATTAACTAAGAAAGTAGGTACATCTTACATAACATAGCATCACGTCTATATTCCCCGAAGGGGTAGGCAGAGGTGCACACAGTTGTACACCCAAATTTCACCAATGCTGTTATTAAGTCCCATGTAATATGTGGTGAGCCATCTACCGGACACGGTTCCAAACTCCAGGCTGCTATTAAGAATATCCAAAACCCAATACCATTTTGCTTGACCCGGGAATTGAACCCAGGACTTCATGCTCAACAGACACGCTTGGGACCACTAGACCAAGGCAGCATTAAATTTTATATTTTCATATTTATTAAAGAGGAATAAAACTCACGCGATATAAGTGACAAATGTTAGGTAGTACAACAACGCAGTCTTCCAGAGCAGAGGCGGTTTGAACAGGGGGGCTATCTGAGTCCAGAGGGAGTGGAGGGAGAACACTCCCACTTCCTCCTTGTTGCCGTCTTCGAGGTAGATTTGTTTTATCTGGAAAATTTAGTGCAGGATACTTCATCATCATGATCAAATTTAGCCTATAGCATTTTGTAATATCTTAGGTTTTCGCGATCATTACACATTATAACAAAACAACTTTTAACCGGATTAATCGCGTGTATTATTGGTTTTTGTTTTTCCTGACCTTTTGCAGCGTTCGTGCTGGACTACTGGTACAAAAAAAAAAGGAAAAACAATAACCAATGATACACGCGATTAATCCGGTAAAAAGTTGTTTTATTATAATCTATAGCATTTTCTTTGTAGAAAGAAAAATACGGTCGTAAGCGGGATTTGAACCTGCGCCTCCCGGATAAATACTCCCCTAGCATAAACATTGTGGAATGCAATAAACGATTGAGTATTGTGTGTATTAATAGCGGAATTGCTAACATGAAACAAGTTGCTATAATTGTTTTCAAACTCCATTCTATTACACTCACAGGAAACATATCCCCATCATGTCCATTGACCACATACATCCTCTTCAGAACAGCTACTGCCTCTTCGTTCCTCCCCACATTGGCCAGGAATTTGGGGCTCTCGCTGAACCACCACAGCAGAACCGCGCTGACGCCGAGTGGGAGAGCCATAATGAGGGTTAGGAGACGCCACGGACGGTACATGATGCCAAGGAGATAGACCGTGAAGTCTAATTTCATTATGAGGTAGGCAGTTACTGGAGAAGTCAAAATTATGTTAATCCAATAGAAGAACGGGAGAGTTGGATTCAGACATTGCTTTAAAAATAACATTGCATAGCATCACGCCTTTATGAGCGAAGGGGATAGACAGAAGTGTACATGGTTGTACACCAACCATTCACCAATGCTCGTTATTATTAGTTTTCATAGGACTTCCCTTAAAAAATCCAAATTACGCGCTGCTCCTGAGAATTTCCTGCCATAAAAACCCAATAACACTTTGCTTAACCCGGGAATCGAACCCAGGATGTGATTAAGCTGTTGCCTCAGTCATTAGCAGACACAATAGATTTTTATTGTTACAACGTACAGATCTGTACGTTACTGAGCCAAAAGGTTAAACGCTCAGCAGGCAGGTTGGTGACTATTGGACCAATGTGGCAGTTTGCTAAGATGACCACAATCAGGTGAGAATAAAAGCAGTCACCACACCCATAAAAGGAAAGATTAAAAAAATCTAAAAGTAAATATGGAGAAGAAACTAAAAAATACTCACAGTAATACAGCGTTGGCGTGATCATGAGCGCGCTGGTGATGAGCAGCATGTACTTCGCGCGGACCCTGGCGCCACAGCACTCTCCTAGAAGCGCGTAGGTCGCGGACTCTGCTGCGCTGGACCTGGAATGAAGGCGGGCTCAGCTCATGACTAAGGGCTCCGTTCGAGTTCGAAACTAATCGGGCAATCCCGAAGAATGAACGTGACCGTTAAAAAATAATTAATACACTTGTGCAGTATAATATTTCCTGCGTAGTTGGCTCATCTAATCTCCTCGGCGATAGACCACCGTGACCGAAATCGGTCCGGAATATATTATTATCATGCTGAATGATATATACATAAATGATAAATATTAATTTTTATTTCTATAAATACATCTGTTAAAGACAACTTTAGACAAATTATATATTTTCATCCGTGAGAAGAAATGCCGAAAAAAACTCGGAGATCAAAGTGCCTTTTAAAGCCCAGGCATTCTACTCAATATATAAGTGTATGCAGGGTTAATTTTAGGATTGCCTTTTGAGAATAGAGCCACAGCTGTTTTGAGGTGACCTGTCTTATTTGACGGCACGAATGCATCAGTCATCGTGTAACTAACTGGAGAGTCAACTGTTTTCTTAGGAATAACTATTGATGCTAAATTACAATGGGGCCCCCATATACATAAATTGTCTGGTAGACTTATTTCAGCTGCCTAAACTGTAAGAAAAATTAGACACCTAATCAATGTAAATATAGCTAGAATCGTTTTTTTTCACAGTATTATGTCTAGGGGATTCTTCTCTGGTGAAACTCTGCGGATATTAATACTATCTTTGTTTTTACAGCTCAACCACAATTTAGGGAGCTCAACTACCCGTCGCAAAATGTTAGCAGATTGGCAAGACATTTGCGTAGGTTTGAGAGAATTCTAAAACTTTGCCAGTTAGTCCTTAGATTTTTTCTGTTGTAATAAGTTATTTTCTGGTGTCTGGATTAAAAAAAAACCTTAACAGGTATTTGTCTTTTTTTTACATTATATAGCATCATGCCTGTATTCCCCGAAGTGGTAGGCAGAGGTGTACACAGTTGTACACCCATATTTCACAATGCTATTTATTAAGTCCCATGTGATATGTGGTAAACCTATGGCCATCTACCAGGCACAATTCCAAACTCCGGCTGCTACTAAGAACTTTATAACTGAAAATCTCAATAACACTTTACTCGACCCGGGAAGCGAAACCGAGACCAACGAGGCAGGCTTAGTATATTTTTAGATAATCCTATATCCTAGTTTCGGATCGAAACTAGTCTCTTTTACCAACTTCTTCCACCAAACCATTCCCAAAAATTCAATGCCAAAAGCTCGAATCATAAAAGCCCCATCAAAAGAAAAACAAGTCATCGATCATACTCACAATGCTGAACTGATAAACCTGAGAGCTGCCAACACCTGCCACGTGGGAGACAGGCTGCTGATGGCCGAGCTGATGAAGCTGCCACACATCGCCCACATGAGCACCAGCCGTCTACCCCTGGTGTCGGACAGGTAGCCCCACGGGTATGACATTACTATAATACCTGGAATAATTGTGAGATTGGTGTATTGATTAATTAAGGCTAGATTTTATCAACGTCAAATAAGATTATCAGTTGAACAAACTAGAATTTTTGACAGTTTTTCTCTATATTATCGATCTATTTTTGACAGTTTTTCTCTATTTTACTGATTTATTTTTGACAGTTTTCTCTATATTACTGATTTATTTTTGACAGCTTTTCTCTATATTACCGATTTATTTTTGACAGCTTTTCTCTATATTACCGATCTATTTTTGACAGAGTTTCTCTATATTACTGATTTATTTTTGACAGTTTTTCTCTATATTACTGATTTATTTTTGACAGCTTTTCTCTATATTACCGATCTATTTTTGACAGTTTTTCTCTATATTACTGATTTATTTTTGACAGTTTTTCCCTATATTATCGATGTATTTTTGACAATTTTTCTTAAGAGTTCGCTAAGCATGCGTTAATGCTTTTCAAAGATTCGTCTATATATTACCGGTCAAAAAATACATTTTTACTTTGGAGGTACTTATCTGATGTTAAAGTTATCATTTTTTGTGCAATAAGATTATCTGATGTTACTTACAGTAAACCAGTGCAGTAAAGACTTAACTTAAAATAGTGCTACAATCCACTAGATTATTTTTTAGTTACCGATTTCTACTTTAACTAAAACATATCAAAATACTAAATTATATGCTGACAATTTTAAAGTCATTTATTAAATCCCATGTGATAGGTGGTGAGCCTATGGCCATCTACCGGACACAGATCCAGAATCCGGGCAGCTACTGAGAATTTCTACTTGAAAAACCCAATAAAACTATGACGAAAGTACATATGACATTGATACATTCCAGGTCTGAACCCACAACCTGTGGCTCAGGAGGCGGGCCCGTAACCACTCAGCCACCACTAAACTCCATAATATATAATATCTATAATCTCTTATATTTTTATCTCTTACCAGCAAAAGACATGGAGGACAGTATTCCAATCTGGCTCAGTGTCAGGTCCAGGTCACAGGTGGAGGCCGTCACGATGATGCCCAGGCCGAAGATATCGATGCCCATCGCAATGATAAGCATGAAGCAGGTCAGGAGCAGCCCGTAGTTGTACCGGCCATGACCTGGAGTGGGGAACCGGTTAGTTGGTGTAGTACATGTAGGGTACATAACATGTTTACAACGAAAGGGGTAGGCAGTGAAGTACCCGCTCTTTTGAGTTCGTCATACTAAATTCATACTCGAAAATATTTACGAAGTGCATGAGCACTAGTTGAACTGCATGAGGTTTAGGGTTTTCACCGTGGGAGAGCCATGCTTCGGCACGAATTGGCCGGCTCGACCAGAATGATACCTCCACGGCCTCACAGAAAACCGGCGTGAAACAACGAGTGGGGGGAGAGAGTAGGGTACCGGAGGCTCAAACCCTTAAAAAGGCCGGCAACGCACTTGCGAGTCCTCTGGGGTTGCGGGTGTCCACGGACGGCGGTAATCACTTATCATCAGGCGTTCCGTCTGTCTGCTCGTTTGCCCCCTATCCCATAAAAATATATAATAAGTAGGTAGGTGCATGAGACTTATAATATATAGTTTCCGTTATTCAATTTTCTTTTTGTTGAGAGCAAGTATGGCGTATATTTAAAAATGCAAGGCCGAGGTTTTTTAATTGTAAGGAGACGCGATTTTACTTTAATTTTATGAAGTTGTCTACAAAAACCAGACAGACAGAAAGCCTAACATCAGAGGGGCACACTTATTTAATTCGTACTCTACCTACCTAAGTATTTGTTTAACAAAAAATTTATCTAAAAACAATGCCCTACATATTCCGTACATTCGCTCAAATATTTTACGTAATTTAAAGACTGTCTTTTAGCCTTGGATATCAAAAATTTTTTTTTTCTTCTGAATATATTAAAAGTATATTAGATAGGTATAAAAAAAAATCTTATGATTAATCAAAATTTGAGGTCACGGCTCAAAGATTGTATGAAAACCACGTGATACCCTCAATTCATCTCAATATATATTGCTTTGAAATCCATAGACGCTGATAACCTAAATCTATCTATTATAGAGATAACTTGAATTAATATTATGTAGGTAAATAGGCGTTTAATATACATAGTTGAGACAAGTTTAATTTGGCACGTGACGAAAATGGAACTAAGATTAATTGCATTGAATTTGACAGATTATTGACAGTTCTCTTTGCAAGTAGCGCCTCTTGGAAGTATCAAATTAAATTGGTTACGCTATAGATTTTTTTTTTTCATGCGAAGTTTAAAATTTTTGCGTAGATGCAGAGACGAATAGACTAAAGAGAAGACTAAGAAGAAGATGTGACGTAATTATATTGGCTAGTGTTTAGTTTTGACTTTCATTTAACTTTTTTTTCTTGCGCACCCACTTGCTGTGTAAATCTGAATTGCTTTAGAGACAGTGAAACCGTTTGACTCGCGACATCGCCGCGGCCTCAGCTCATGACTAAGGGCTCCGTTCGAGTTCGAAACTAGTCGGGCAATCCCGAAGAATGCAAGTGAGTAATAACCGTTGAACAATAATTAATATGAATTTATCTCACGAAAGTTATGATACAATTATTATTCTTCTTATCGTGCGGTTGATGAACAACCTAGTGTCAGAGTTTAAACCACCCGTGGGTTGTTACTACAATTATTAGACAGTTATTTATACAATTCTCCCTTTTCTATATATAGGTTGGGCTAAGTTAATAAATAAATTCGGTCACCCGTATAGGGACTGAATTGATAGCAATAACGTCGCCATAAGACGTGTTAAAAATATGGAAGAAGTATTCGCGGTGGTGAGTAGAGGTCGAGATGGCTTAGTGGTCAGAGCGCCTGAAGTATTCATCCGGGAGACGCAGGTTCGAATCCTGTTCGCGACCGTATTCTTTTTCCATTTAATATAATAACTTTAGAGTTTGCTAAGCATTTGTTAATGCTTTTCAAAGATTTATCTTGAATTAATAAATAAACATTCACCAAAGTCGTATTCTGTGCACAGGCGGGACTGGCTCTTACACAGGTCACACTAATTTAGTAGCCAGAGCCACATTGTGATATTTAATGGGTGGTAAATAAAGTTTACTAGTTTAGTAGTTCGGCCACCAACTCGCCCCATGGTAAGCGACGGTGTGGGTGAGGATGGAGCACGTAGATCCAGGAGAAATCTATTCACTCTAAGTAGGGTAGATAGATTTGGGGAGAACGACGGTTGGGGAGTTGATGCAACTGCGCAGACCCGTCTCCCACAACGGTTGCATCGGACTACATCCCGAAACACGACTAGGTCGCATCACGGCATGGCTTCGTCCGGTGGGTGGTAACCAGCCGCGGCCGAAGTCTCCCACGAGAGTTGTGTTGCCTGTTTTGCACCAACCAGGGGCCACGTGTAGGGATTCCATTTTAAGGGTGCACTCCTACGGACGCGGGAAATTCAGCCTTCAAATGTTGAGTTTTTGTTAAGATTTTGGTTAACACTAGAACAGAAATTATGTTCATGCATTGAGCACGTCTTTTTCTTTCATACATCTTTAGCAGCTGCCATCTTAATATTCAGTGCTATTCAGCCACGTCTCATCTTTAACGGTAGTGCGGAAATATTTTGTTTATTTCATCCACTAGCACTTACTTCTAACACACTGGACTGGCGAGTCAACGGTCGCAGATTCGATCCTAAGGCTAACTACTGACATTTCGTAGTTATGATTATATTTTGAGAGAATTATCGGAAAATATCGTGAGGAAACTAGCATATCTGAGAGATGAGATCCCGATGGTGTGGCAATATTAGGGGCCTAAATGGTGATTACGTTGTCACCAACCATACTTTATAAGAAGAAGGAGGGTTTTATAGTAATATTAGAACTTTTATCTGCCTCGTTGGTCTAGTGGTCCCAAGCGCGACAGCAGTCGATCTCGGGTTCGATTCCCGGGTCGGGCAAAGTGATATTGAGTTTTTTTTTGGAAATTCTCAATAGCAGCCCGGAATTTGGAATTGTGCCTGATAGAGGGCAATAGGCTCACCACCTATTACCTACGCACCACATGAGACTTGGTAACAGCATTGGTGAAATGTGGGAGTGCAACGGTGTATGTACACCTCCGCCTATCCCTTCGGGGAATATTTAGGCGTGATGCTATATTATGTTTGTTTATGATAGGACCTTGGAAATTGAAAACACTTTTTATTTACGCAAAAAGTAACACAATATGGTAATGACTAATTACTAACCAGCACAATCCAGTGTGACTAATAGTTATATAGCTAAAACTATTAACGTGACTAATTGCGACATTGTTGTGAAGACGTTACTGTACTGATAAATATATGATGTTGTTGACTCTAAATATCTGGGTTTGTTAAGAAAAAAGACGCGGAAATGACATTGAAAAGCCGACTGTAATTAAAGTTTAAAAATTTTGTGGTAAGTAAAATACGGTCGCGAGCAGGATTTGGACCTGCGCATCCCGGATAAATACTCCAGGCGTACTAACAACTGAGATATCAACTCTGCTCACTATACCGAAATGTTTTTCCAAATAATACGTCTCGTGATGACGTCATCGCTATCTATTGAGTCCTTATACAATGTCTGCACAGAGCGTGGTGGATTTATCCGGGAGTGGCAGGTTCAAATCCTGCTAGCGAATGTATTTTTTTCCAACAAGTATTCATAACTTTGGACTTCGGTACCTTCGCATGCGTATAAAACATTAATCTGGGGGTCTAAAAAGGCTACTTAAATCATAATGGGATCCTAATATGATTCATTTACCAAATCGTAAAATGGTCACTTCATGGACAAATCATAACATCATTTGCGTGCAATTCATAAACAGTAATTCTACTATTTGACAGTTTTCTATGGAGATTCGTAAAATATATCACAAAATAGGAATTGCTAATGCGTCAAAAAGCAGAATGATAAGAAAGTCACTCAATTCTAATAATGATTAATTTTTAGGAGAAATGCTCAACGTGGCCATTTAAGACTCCCTGCTGTTTTGAAAACGTGGTGATTGCATTTTGTTAGTCAATATAGTATGTCCATCCAGTTCTATAGATTCAGTAGGTTACTAGAAATCTTACCAAAAGCTTTAGGAATGAGGTTCAATTTACATTTCAGCGGAAGAAAGGAAAGGGAATTGCCGAGAGCACGAATTCCTTGAGAATCATCGCTGATTCACTTCCTGATATAAAACATGCGTTCCTTGCTTTGAACTCACTCATATTCATGACTCGATCGTTGACTTAGCGGTTACAAGTACTGAAAGTGAGGTTTTGGGTACGTTTCCCGTGTCAGGCACTATTATTGGGGGTTTCTTTTAAGAAATAATAGCATTGGTAACATGTAGGAACAAAACTATGTCTTTCGGTAATTATAAGCGTAAAGCTATGTTAGTCAAACATGTTCTAGTGATATTTTGGAAGAATTCTCTTGAGTTACAATATTAAATGGAAAAAGAATACGGTCGCGAACAGGATTCGAACCTGCGCCTCCCGGATAGATACTCCAGGCGCTCTGACCAACTAAGCCATCTCGACCTCTGCTCACCACCGCGAATTCTTCTTCCATATTTTAACACGTCTTATGGCGACGTCATTGCAATCAATTCAGTACTTACAAGTGACCGAACCGACACGACTAACTTTGCAGTTAATACAATGTCGTAAAGAATGCAATTACCTTAATAATTCAAAATATGTCTTTGAAAAAGCATTAACGCATGCTTAGCGAACTCCAAAGGTACAATATTAAATGGAAAAAGAATACGGTCGCGAACAGGATTCGAACCTGCGCCTCCCGGATAGATACTCCAGGCGCTCTGACCAACTAAGCCATCTCGACCTCTGCTCACCACCGCGAATTCTTCTTCCATATTATTACATAACTTAATATTGTACACATAACTTACATAATTACATAACTTACATAATTTAATATTGTAACTTTAGAGTTCGCTAAGCATGCGTTAATGCTTTTTCAAAGACATATCTTGAATTCTCTTGAGTATTGTCGGCGAAGTCTAATCTGTACGTTACGCAATGGAGATAAGGTTAGAAATGCAAAATTAACATCTCCGCTTCACTTACATTGCCTTGCAATATAAATTGATCATTAGATGACACAAAAATTTAAGTTTTCGGTAAATTTTTGATTTCGATATTTACAATAATGTCATCAGGTTTTAAAGGAAAACAGTAGGTATAGCGAATCTCTTATTTTACATAAACAAAACATATAAATGAGAATATAAACCTTGACACATTATTAACGGTTTGTAACATTGTATGTTACATAGTACGTAAGTATTTGCATTACAAAGTAATTTGGATAGAAAGAAAATTATAATTCAGTGTGAAGACATAAGAGGCACTTTTTGAAGACAATGTTATGATAAACATCAGTAATTAAGGTATTTAAATTCTTTATTTATTGACGTAGAGCTGGCGTATGGTGTAAGAGCAGGAGTGCACTCCGTTACATAACTATAACCAGCACTGCACAGCTGCAAGGTAAATGCTTCCCATAGAGATCAGTGGGGTACTCTTGAAACTAATACCAATTCCAATCCAATTTCAATTTTAAATAGACACGTTAATAATTTAATTTACGCGTAATTTTAATCTATAATATTTTTTTAGAAATTTTGGCATTTAAAAGTACGAACTGTCATATTTCCAATGTCAATCGAGCGGAATTATTCTCAAGAGTAAGCCCACACATCTTACTTTTAAATGCCAAAATGTCTTAAAAATTATTATAGATTCGTGATAATATGAAGACAACATGCCTTAAAATTGAGGCAACTGTAATGTAGGTAAATTTATTTTAAAATTACGCGTTGTTTTAAGGCGTCTATTTAATATTGGAATTGCATTGGAATTGGTATTAGTTTCAGGAGTAACCCCACTGACATATTTCCAATGTCAATCCAGTGGAATTATTTTCAAAAGTAAGCCTACAGGGTCGAGCAATTTGACAGGCTCTCTGTGGGCGATGATGGTATCATAAAGCTAACTAGCTGCAGTCTACTTGAATACAATACAAGACAAATACTCTTTATTGTATATAAAGACCGCGCCTGCTGAGCATGAGGTCGTCGGTACGATTCCCGGGTCGGGCAGTGTTATTCAGTTTTTCTGTTAGGAAAGCCGCTGTAGCAGCCCGGAGCTTGGAGTTGTGCCCGATAGATGGCAATAGGCTCAACACCTTTTACATGGGAATTAATAACAGCATGTGAAATGTGGGTGTACAACTTTGTACACCCCTGCATACCCCTTCGGGGAATATAGGCGTGATGCTATGTTATGTTATGCATAAAAAAAAACTGAGTAGAAACATTAGAAACGATATTATTTAAAAATAAAACCGTACAATGAGCCGTTATTGCTATTGGCGATGTCTTCCAAGTCATCTTGAAAACATCGTGGGGAAACTAGCAGCACACCTAAAGAGATGCTTTTGATGGTGTATAAAGCCGTGTCTCTGAAGCCTACGGTGAGTTTAAACTCTGACACTAGGTTGTTCATCAACCACGTTAAGAAAGTAAATGTTATGTTACTTAAATGCGTAAATAGGAAAGTGCGTGTCTACCTATTTTATCTGCTTTTCTGTTATCTATATAAGTGGAAGCTGATATTCATCTACTTGATGAAATCCCTTGATCTATATTTATTATCAACTCACAATTTTATCTAAATATGTCTGAGACGCTACATACTTAACGTACCTACGTAAACTCAATGGCTAGACGTCGGATTGGTGATAAGAGGTCATGAGTTTGAATAGGTGGTTTGAATAGGTTTTGGTGGTGAAACTAAATCTTATCATTTAAAAAAAAAAGTGGAACTCGACATGCGTTTGGTTTTTAACGAATCTAATAATAGACTTAAGGACTTTCTTTTTACACGATTGCCAGAAAAAAGTAGTGTTTTGTTTTTAGGGTTTTGTGAGTTTCTTTTTTCTACTATAACTTCTAAATGCCTGAACCAATTTAGATGTATGGGGTATTGTTAGAATCCTTACATTTTACCGGGTAACGTAGGCTAGCAAATTAAAAAAAAAACACATGGGAGGCGTGCTTTTTGGTTTTTTAATTAATTTCATTGTCATACTGCGATAGGTTGCATGATTATTGTTGCCAAAGGATTTATTCCTTACACATAAAGTTTTTTTTTTTAAACATTGCCCCACACTAAGGATTACTTCCTGTATCGGAGTAATTATCCGTAGATCGTACAAATATTTGCTCCTTGCAGGAATCGAACCTGCGACACGCAGCGCAGCAGTCGGTCTCTCGACCACTGCGCCAACCGCGCTGTCAAATGCGAAGGTAACTCTGTTTGTTTGTAACCTTTTCACGATTAAACGTCTGAACGGATCGTAATGAAGTTTGGCAAGGAGATAGATAGGATCTTGGAAAAGGACATAGGCTACCTTTTGTCACGCAGACGAAATCGCGGGCATAGCTAGTATAAAATAAAATGAAGGCGTTTATTATTAACTTTTATGTTTACCCTCGAATGTGGAAGATTGTACGCAATAACAATAATATTTCTATTGTGTCTGGTATGGCGAATTAACAGGTTAAACTCGTTTAAATCGTCAATTCGCATGCATTAGTTTTATTTATCATTTATGATCACATCTCGCGAATAATATTTTGTAATATCTAAGAGCCCGCGACTTCGTCCGCGTTGAATAATTACTTCGTATTTCACCTACGTATTTTTACAAGATCCAATCTATCTCTATAGCAAAATTCATCAACATTGGTTCAGCGATTTCTGCGTAAAAACGTTACAAACAAACAGACACATAGAGTTAGATTCGCATGTACCTATAATATCAAGTAGTTGTGATTCAACAAAGGTGAATAACTTTAAATGTACATTATATAATTTAAGTAATTATTAACAATTAAAACTATTATAATAAAAAAAATAAAAAAAAACTACATTAAAACTATTAGAGAGCATCAAAAATTTCACCCGTCAACTAGGATTGTACCCAAAAGGTTGGCAACATTGCCACGTTGGATCGCAATAGTAATTCATTGTACGAAACGGAGACCAGACTTAAAATAATAAGTGTAAGTGTAATTACAATTAGGTTTTAGATAAGCATCAATCATAATAAAATAAGTCAAGTGTGTATCTTTTACAAAGAGGTGAACTAGCGGACAAAGGCAAGCCCGTACATGAATATAAAAAGGGTTTAGTTTTTGTCTTTACGTCTAACCTTTACGTCTAACCTCACCATGTGCATTTAATAATTATCAAATCAAATGAAATCAAATAGTTTATATATTTTGACATATGGGTTTTGTAGACAGTTCTTAAGTATAGGTACAGAGTATCAAATTAATATATCAATCAATAACCAAAAAATAAATTATATAAATTATAAAGAAATGTCAACTTAATATTAAATGTTAATCCATCATTAAACTATCACGGTTAATTATAAAGAGATATCATGGATCAGAGTACAATATTCCATCACTTAAATATTCATTGATCGAGTAATATTTTTTTTAATTAATTCCATTTTTATTTTATTTTTGAACACATTAATAATTGAAATCTCGAGTATTGTTTTAGGCAAATCATTATAGATACGCGGGGCCATGCAAAATATACTTTTGTTTAACATTGCTGTTTTATTTCCACAATAGGCTATGTTGTAGTTATGTCTTCTTCTATTTAAGTTTTCGTATAGGTACATATTTTTCTTAACAAATAATACAACTTCTAGTATATACATGTACGGCAGTGGGAAAATATTCAAGTCTATGAAATATACTGAGGCTATGTTGTAGTTATGTCTTCTTCTATTTAAGTTTTCGTATAGGTACATATTTTTCTTAAAAAATAATACAACTTCTAGTATATACATGTACGGCAATGGGAAAATATTCAAGTCTATGAAATATACTGAGGCTATGTTGTAGTTATGTCTTCTTCTATTTAAGTTTTCGTATAGGTACATATTTTTCTTAACAAATAATACAACTTCTAGTATATACATGTACGGCAATGGGAAAATATTCAAGTCTATGATGTTGCAGACTGGTAGCTGTATGTCTACAGCTACCAGTCTGCTTTATAATACATATAGCCCGGAGGCATCTCTTTTGCGCCCTAAATGCGGCTTCTTTGTTTGTAGAGTTGCCCCAGAACTTAATGCTATACTTTATGAGTGGAGCTACATATCTATGGTAAGCTGTTAGTACAAAGACTTTGTTCACCGTTTTTCTGAGCATATACAGCGCATGCGTACGTGTTGATCCTTTTACACAACGATTCTATATTTTGTTTCCAGTTTAAATGCTCATCTACATTCAAGCCTAAAAATGTTGTAATACCATCTTCTACTATTTTATCATTCGAATAATTAATGTCCATATCTGTTAATTTATTAACTTTATTTCTAAATGTCATAAGATTCGTTTTACTAATGTTAATGTTAATATTATTTAATGTCAGCCATTTAATAATATTATGTAATGTCAAATTAATCTTATGTTCTAATTGAGATTTATCGTGTCCAGCGAATATAATTGTACTGTCTAAGCAAATAATACGTCGTCGAGTCGTTCTTCGTCATTTTAGGTAGGTCATTTATATATATCATTATTTACGGTTATTACTCACGTAAATTTTTCGACTTGTTTCGAACTCGTACGAGGCCCTTAAAGATGAGCTGAGCCCGCGGCGCGTCGCGAATCTAACTCATCCTCGAAAAATAAACTCGAGTAAGAATTGCACAATAAATAATGTTAATATATCTCGCGATAGTTATTAAACAAAAACAGTTTTTTATATTATAAATTATATAGCATCACGCCTATATTGTGTGAAGGTGAAGGCAGAAGCGTACACAGTAGTACAGCCAAATTTTCGTCAATGCTGTATAAATCGTATGTAATTAATAGGTGGTGAGCCTATTGACATCAACGAGGCAAAATTCCAAACTCCCGTAACTGAAAAACCCAATAATACTATACTCGACCCCGTATTCGAACCTAAGACAGGTCAGCAACAGCGCTAGCGAATAGCGACTACTAGACTAAAGAGGCAGTTCAGTGATTTCCATGGCAAATAAAAATCCCTTTGCAGCACACAGACTTACCAGTAATTTCCAAGGCTTCATCGTAACTATACTCGAGTTTATTTTGATGTTCAGAACTCATTTCTATTTCATCCAAAGTTCTTTTGATGTCATAACTGTTTTTTGGAGAAGGCATTTTTATAAACGAGTTAACTTATAAAGTGATTGAGAAGTGAAATCTGTTTTTTTAATCTGTTTTAATAATTATTCGTTTTAATTTTGGTTAACAAACCGACAGTAATTTTATATTCATGTTCACATTTAGTATCACCAACAAAAACATTGTTTTAGATTTTAATGTTCAGTATGTCCGATAATTCCATATTTTGCCAATTTATTGCAATAATAGTCACTAGAACACTATTCAACAACCTTTAAATTAACAATAGTACGTTTAAAATTATCAGTAAATTGAGGTAAACAAGTGTTTCTTGTACAAAAACACACGGACGACTGATCACAGCACATTATTAGTTAGAAGGTCAAGCTTATCGTAGTATTGCGATACTGTCAATACATACATAAATTCACGACTTTTTTTGATGGAGGTAGGCAGAGCATGCCTTGAGAGTGCCTTGCTGCTCTTCAGTGCCAGCCATCTGCGGCCGGCCTGTATTGGTAACGGGGTCATTCGTTACTTTTGACGGACCATAACCTGTCGGGTTTGCGGTAAATATAATTACGATCTCGGGATCCCGGTAAAGATTATAGAAACGATAGATTTTAAGTCGGTAGGGTACCGCCCTACCGACTTAAAACCGATCGTCCGACAGCCACCATGACGGATTTTCCAAACGAGAAAAAATGGGGGTAGGCAGATACTATTGCGCGCCACCTGTTATGATCCTGACATATTACTTTTGCTTTGTCCTCGTTTTTACAACTGGTCATACATGCGTCGATTGTTTATTTATTTATTTTCGCTTCCATAATGTAATAATAATATAAAAAGTGTGCATCTATTATTTTCGCTTCCATAATGTAATAATAATATAAAAACTGTCAATCTATTATGGACCCAGATAAAGGGCACTATAAAAGAAACTTATATCTAGATTAATTATTTTTACTGAATTATATAGTATAGTATTATTTTTAATTATTGTACATTGTTTTATTGTTTATGTCCATTTTCTATGTACTTATTTACAAAATTGCATTGGTATTTATTTGAATGTCTATTTTCCATATTAAAATATATAATATTTATTTTACTGTATTATCATGTTATTTATCAGTGTTAATTATAATAATGATGTCTATTATATTGTTATTATATCATAATAATTTGCAGAGTGGCATTGATAATGAATTGTGTTTATTATATGTATGTATGGATGCATGTTATTTAGTCAACAAATTTAATTGAATAGATTCAGGCGTTACTTTGCGGAAGTCCATTAGAATGGATGGCGGACACTGCACGGTCTAACAGCTCCTGATGATGCCCCGTGGAGGGGGCGAAACACGTGTAGAGTAGTTGGTGGTAGTCGGAATTTTCACCGCTTGCGTATGTGCATATATTTGCGAGCGGGCGGGCGGTGCACAGGTAATGCATGACTACCCTCAATTTTCTGGAAGTAGCTAGATATTGTATTTATTTGCATCCAACAAATTTAAGTTAGGTATTCGTTTAGGTTCATTTTTGGGTTAGTTATTTTTGTTGTTCTTTCTGTAGTTCTTTGTTATTGTATTTGTATCTGGCCTCTTTGGAGGACATCACCAATAAGTTCGGTGTATATCCGTTTAAGGCGTTCCTCCTATTTCAACTTACACCTGCCTTGTTAATCGACTTTCTTTCAAGTGACCAAACCATATACTAACAGGAATTATCGCGCAATAAATACCTTTGAATCGCTTGACGTTTCGACCAGGTTGCACTGATCGTGGTTACAAGCAGACTGATGCAGCGAGTTTACTCCGTCATGGGTGCGGTAGATTTTTCTTCATCTACCTCCATGTTTTCACTATTATTATAAACACATTATTGCGCGTTAATTCCTGCTAGTTATACAGATAATAATATCATGCAACGCGATAGTATAAAAGTTAGTAAAAAAAAATATGATCACTAAATCGTATCCCTCATTTAAAAAACTTGCCCATTTTGCCTTAGCTTAATACAACTGTCCGCCACACGCTCCTTTGTCTCCACTTTCCTGCCCGCTTTTATTTAAATAAAAAACGATACAATTTTGTTTTGTTTATTCTTAAAAACATATAAATAAAATACGACTATACATTTTAATTACTATTTTCGAATATCAGGTGGTAATAGACACGAAAATGCCGCGGCAACTGAAACAAACAAAAATAATCTTAGACAGTGACAACATTTGGATGTCCTGGAATCTGGAGTGTAATTTCTCACAAGAGCTTATAAAATATAAAGTAGTAAAATAGCCTGACGAATTAAGAGGTATATTTAAAAGAAAAACATTCATGAAACTACACGAAAATTAGTGGACTAATTTTGAAAATAATACACGTCCAAGGCGGCCCTGACACTGTATTCCATCGTCAGTGTGTTCATGTAATCATGTGGTCAGAATGTCCTACTTTCTAAACCTAAACCGGTTACTATACTATCACGCAAAAGACAAGTAGTCACGCTGTGTCGCAAAAGACAAGTTGTCCGCGTGGTCAGTGTCCCAAGTGGTCACTGTCATAAGTGGTTAGTGTCAAAAGTAATCAGTGTCCCAAGTAGTCAAAGTCTCAAGTGGTCAGTGTCGCAAGTGGTCAGTGTCGCAAGTGTTCAGTGTCCCAAGTGGTCAGTGTCCCAAGTGGTCAGTGTCCCAAGTGGTCAGTGTCGCAAGTGGTCAGTGTCTCAAATGGTCAGTGTCCCAAGTGGTTATCTCAAGTGTTCAGTGTCCCAAGTGGTCAGTTTCGCAAGTGGTCAGTGTCCCAAGTGGTCAGTGTCGCAAGTGGTCAGTGTCGCAAGTGGTCAGTGTCGCAAGTGGTCAGTGTACCAAGTGGTTATCTCAAGTGTTCAGTGTCCCAAGTGGTCAGTTTCGCAAGTGGTCGGTGTCCCAAGTGGTCAGTGTCGCAAGTGTTTAGTGTCCCAAGTGGTCAGTGTCCCAAGTGGTCAGTGTCCCTAGTGGTCAGTGTCCAAGTGGTCAGTGTCGCAAGTGGTCAGTGTCGCAAGTGGTCAGTGTCTCAAGTGGTCAGTTTCCCAAGTGGTTATCTCAAGTGTTCAGTGTCTCAAGTGGTCAGTGTCCCAAGTGGTCAAAGTCCCAAGTGGTCTCTGTCATAAGTGGTTAGTGTCTAAAGTAATAAGTGTCCCAAGTGGTCAATGTCGCAAGTGGTCAGTGTCCCAAGTGGTCAGTGTCCCAAGTGGTCAGTGTCCCAAGTGGTCAGTGTCCCAAGTGGTCAGTGTCCCAAGTGGTCAGTGTCCCAAGTGGTCAGTGTCCCAAGTGGTCAGTGTCCCAAGTGGTCAGTGTCCCAAGTGGTCAGTGTCCCAAGTGGTCAGTGTCCCAAGTGGTCAAAGTCCCAAGTGGTCAAAGTCCCAAGTGGTCAGTGTCCCAAGTTGTTATTATCTCAAGTGATAGTGTCCCAAGTGATAGTGTCCCAAGGGTCAGTGTTCCAAGTGGTTAGTGGGCCAAGTGGTCAGTGTCCCTAGTGTCAGTGTCCCAAACGGTAAGTGTCATCTCAGACACAATAGAAATATTTTTATTTTTATTTTATTTATTTAATAAGAAATGTTGTCCCACACTAGGAAATTACCTGTATCGTGGTTGCGTTTACAGTCATATAATCTCACATGCACACACACCCAGACCCAGAACAATTATCTATAGATCTTATAAATATTTGTTCCGTGCAGGAATCGAACCTGCGACACGCGACGCAGCAGCCGGTCTCTCGAGCACTGCACCAACCACGCCGTCAATTACTATAACGTACAATTTAGTACATTCGAAAGTAAACAGAAATTAGTTAAGTTAGAAGATATTATATGATTTTGTATACTCACGTAACATGAGTCCACCACAGATGTAGAACATTTCCGAACAGTGGGTCATGATGAAGGCACCCAGCACGTTGACGCCTCCGAGAGCACTTGCCCGGGCCACCATCACACCTATACATGCTGCCATGCCTCTGTTAAAACATAACAACTTTATAGGCACCATTTTTAATCAAACATTTTGTAAATTTACGAGCAATATGTTGCTTATGGTAAAATCTAAGCTATGATAGTTATCGAAGTAGTAAATACAGTGATTAAATAAAAAGCGAATGGACTACTGGTGGTTGCAAATTCGGTTACTGAGCGTGATGCTCTGGGTTCAATTCCCAGGCTGGGTAAAGTGTATTGGGTTTTCCGTAAGCAAATTTTCAGTAACAGCCCGGAGCGTAAAATTTTACCTCGTGAATAGAAATAGTATCACCACCTATTACATGGGACATCATAAAAGCATCGGTGATGATATGGGTTTATAATACAAGAGTCCTCCTCTGCCTTATGATTTAAATGTGAGATGTTTATAAAATATGTTTTTTTCTGTATTGTAATATGCAATTTAAATATACTTTGTGCGTGCCGTACTGAAACAGCGTCGATTTGTGTCCACAGTGAACTCGAGAGTTTTTTTTATTGTTCTGTGCCTTGGAACAATGAGATAATGTTTTATGTAATGTTCGGAGACATCGACACGCCGGCTTACGCTGAAAATCAGCGCCGTGGAGTCGAGCCTTTCTGCGTGGGCCACGGCATTATGGTGAGCGGCAGCCGTTTCGCGCGGTCGTGACGCATATTTCCATCTAGGATATTATTTTTAGAATTTATACCAACTTGTTTTAGTTATTAGACTTTTATTAAATTTTATGTACGTGCGTCACTTTCGCATGGATAAACAGTTTTTCTTTCTTTCTTTTTCCCTTTCCTTACCCTTTTGGAATACAGGCGTGATGCTGTTATGTCAAAAAACATAATTGTAATCACTCACCGATATGAAGTCGGATACAAATCAACGAAGTAGGTATAAATGATTCCTATGCATAATTCGTTTGTCAGTAACCCGAAGAACATGATGAAGCTGGTCAGATTATCCTTGATGAGGGCAGCTCCCACTGAGGTGACGGCGGAGAACGTCATGATGATGATCATGAGAGCCTTCTTCCTGTGGGCCAGTTTGGTGATGACCAGCATGATGAGCACGAAGGTGAAGCCTTGGGCCAAGCTCGACCATACCAGATTAATTTCCATGCCAGAACTGCATTCGATCTGGAACAATGAAGTGATTATTAATACTTTTCCCGACCGTATTTCGGTCAAGGCGGTCTATCTCCACGGAGATTAGCCAAGTACGCCGGAGATATTATAGTGCACAAGTGTATGCGCAAACACAGGTGCACTCCCTCTTCCTTCACTCTCATAGTCCGATTGGACGGCAATCCGACACGACCGGAGATAGATCACGGACGGATTGCCGTCCCATCGGACTGCGAGTGTAAAGGTAGAAGAAGTGTATCTACATTTGCGCATACACAGTCATGTGCATTAAAATATCTCTGGAGTACAAACTTTAACTAATATGGGCAATTGAAAATCCCTGTGCTTTTAGGTATACTTATCTACAACAAGTTGGAAGTTTAAAATCACGCACGGAAAATGTGAATTTTTTGTTGCAATTTCAGGCCTTAATGAACGCGGGAGGCGGTATGCGCAAGCACACATGACGTGTGACTGCGAAAAAATTTCAGTGACGCTACAGATTTCAGCGAGTAGGTACCTAGGGCTTCAGTGAGGTCTCAAAGGATACAGCTTCACTACCTATGAATAAAATTGATAATTTTCGCTAGGTTATATTTTGGTGTCTCGTGACTAAGTAACAGCCGCACAGATCGATCGATCGAGGTTAAGCTGCGCTTGCCGCGGTTGGTCTGTGGATGGGTGACCATCATTTCATACCGATACACCTCCGTGCCTCGGAGAACACGTTAAGCCGTAGGTCCCGGTTTTCAAATCAAGATCTATGACAGCCGTTACGGGTAGTTAGAGGCCTGAAAGTTTGACAACTAGTCATACCACGAGATATCGTGTTACCCAGTAACTGGGTTGTGGAGGTCAGATAGGCAGTCGCTCCATGTAAAATACTGGTATTAGAAGTCGATCCCAATGTGATTGGGGAAAGGCTAGGCAGATGAGATGCACAACACCAGTGATATATCTATACTCTTCTATCGATTCCAAAAGGACCAAAAACCTACCGGTTCTGATGTAACGCTACTATTGCTGAGGATCATATTGCACAATCCCTTCTCATCGTCAGCTGTCATGGAGTTGAGGCCGGCGGAGAACTTCTCCGCCAAGTAAGGGAACCAGATGAAGAAACTGTTATTTCTGTAACAAAACGAAATGAGTCGATTATCCATGTGGCGCAGGTTCAAATGCTCACGATCGTATTTTTCAAGCCACAAAAATTTATAAGTTTATAGTACGCGCTTGAAAAATTTATACCATAAAATCCATTTTGACATGACAGCGCGGTTGGCGCAGTGATCGAGAGACCGACTGCTGCGCTGCGTGTCGCAGGTTCGATTCCTGCACGGAGCAAATATTTGTACGATCTACGGATAATTGCTCCGGGTCTAGGTGTTAGTGTGCTTGTGAGATTATATGTCTGTAAACGCACCCACGACACAGGAAGAAATTCCTATTGTGGGGCAATGTTTTATATTAAAAAAAAAATTGTACACTTTATTTTGTACAGAAAGGTACAAGGTAAATCATTGAAAAGCATTAATATTCCATTTAATATAATAACTTCAGATAGGTACAGAAAACACTTTACAAAAACAAGTAGAATACCTTTACCGCCGGGTAAGGAAGTAGTTTGAGCTTTGTAATACACAGGGCAGCACACGGTGTACGGATGCAAACATACAGGAAACAAAATATATAAACATATAAAATACTAGCTGTGCCCGCGACTCCGTCCGCGTGGATCTCGTAAATAACAAATGTTCGACGTGATTCTTTAAATTGGCATAACTTTTTTATTTATGAACCGATTGACATGAACCAAACACTAAATTCAAGATATGTCTTTGAAAAAGCATTAACGCATGCTTAGCGAACTCTAAAGTTACAATATTAAATGGAAAAAGAATACGGTCGCGAACTAAATATACTGTATATGTTATTAGGAAAAGGAAATTAATATCAATTAATGTTCACCGGTTACTACTCACGTGCATTTTTCAGGATTGCCCGACTAGTTTCGAACTCGAACGGAGCCCTTAGTCATGACGAGCCATGAGTCAGTTTGACTCGCGACATCGCAGCGGTCTCAGCTTTAGACTACCTTAATTCTAATATAATTATACGCGAGTGAAACCGCGGGGCACAATACCACGCGTTTGACACATACACACACACATATATCTTTGACAATAGAACCTTAATAACGGTCAAACTTAAATGAATCATGGTCGAATTTCGGCCAGTCGGCGACCATAAGTATGGAGAACTTTACTCACGTGCTAAATATAATAGCGGTGAAAAAATACAACATGATGCTCTTCCAGAGTAGAGGCGGTTTGAACAGCGGCACGATCTGTTCCCAGAGAGACTGCAGTAGTGAGGCATCTGTGCGACGTTCATTACCTTCCTCGTTCAGTATTATTCTCTTAACCTGAAAATAAGATTTGAATTATAAGATACATTTCATAATAGGCAAATCTCCTTTTATAATGTAGGTACACGTCTATTATATCCTAAAAACACATTATATCAGCAATAAACTAAGTTTCAATGCAAATTATTGCATTTTAATCTATCTAATCTGATTTAACCGCGAAAACGCTGCTGGGTGTCATGGCGCCGTTTTGACGTCACGCCTCAGCATATTTGACATAAGTTGGAGCCATAATGTACGGCGATGATTGACATTGGACTGAGGCGTGACGTCATTCGCTGTGATTGACGTTTCAGTTAACATGGCCGATTGCAGGATTTTATACTTTTATTTCATTGAAATTCTTATTCATTTTAATGTTTTTAATAAAACTAGGTAATTTTTTAGAATCCTTCGTGCCTATATTTACCTCTAAAACCATTTATTCTTTTGTTCTTTAATACTGTCATCATGCCTATTCTACTGCATCGTTACGTAATGGCGGCAAACGGGGTGTTCTGCGTGAGCAACGAACGCGACGCGATACGACGCGACACGACACGATGCGAAATTCGCTAGACGCGAAAAATGTCCTACGTGATTTTAGTAATTACTTCTCGAATCATGGCATTTTGCTTGAAAGTTCATATTAAAGTTCTGTTAAAAAATATAGTAAAAAAACACAGAGAAAACAAATATAGATAATATTTTAACAAAGAAACACCATTTATATCCAAAATTAAGAAACGATTCTTAAACATTCATACAATATTGTGGCGTGTTACCGTCTACTTTCAAATAGGTACATTATTGCTGCTATTTAGTCTGAATTTAAATTAAACTTTTTTTTTTCTATTACTATTGAAGAAAGGTTCGTGGTGTCGCGTCTGCGCGCTCACAAAGTACGTGTACGTCGCATCTCGCCGCAGACTGCCATGTACTATATTGCGTATAGGCCGCAAGCAGGGTATGACGTTGTTTTGTCGCGTGGCGTCGTATATTCGTCGCTAACGCAGGACACCCCGTAAGGGACTGTCGAATGTTTTCGACTTATCTGTGAGTTTGATACGAGGAAAATCCATCATATTAGTCAAAGGAAAAATAAGCAGCGATAGCCTAGTGGTATGACCGTTGGACTGACAAGTCAAAGGTCGCAATTTCGAATCCAAGGCGTCCACCACCGTCTTTTCCAAGTCTTTTCGAAGTCATGTGCGTATTATAAATTAAGTATCACTATAACCAACTATAACATCGTGAGGAAACCAGCACACCTGAGAGATGTTCTCGATGGTGTGTAAAGCCATGTCAGGGACCTACGGGTGGTTTAAACTCTGACACTAGGTTGTTCATCAACCACACGATATATATTTTTATTTTTGTAAATTTTTTAACTTGACTGTCAGAGACGTGTAGCTGGGGAGTTTGTTACGCCGCTTCTTCTCTCCAGTGAAGCATGAGGAAGCGGTGAAGGGTGGGCGATTTTAGGGACTGGTTTTTTGTAATGTTCAACTTATGTTCAAAAAGTACCATTTCAAATTTCAGGTCTAATTTGATTAAAGATATTTTGATTTTGATTTTTGATTATAATAAAAAGAAAAAACCATATATAATTATATTTTTTAATACATGTTGAGGCCATGTAATGCCTATATTAATTACTATTTTTCAAAGAAACATTGAAAAAATTATGGACAAGAACGGGGTTTGAACCCGCGACCTTTGACGGCTTTGGCTTTGTTCGGCGATTTACAACTGTAAAGTGGGAACGCTGAGTTTAGTAGATCTGTAAATGATTGCTAGATAAATATCCCCAGGCGTCTCCTTAAGACGAATACAAAGAAGGTTGAAAATTTCAATGGGGAATAACGAGACAAGGTAGCTCAGTTGCTAGAGTGATGACCCGGAACGTCAAAGGTCGCGGGTTCAAACCCCGTTCTTGTCCATTATTTTTTCAATGTTTCTTTGAAAAATTGTAATTAATAAGAAAAAAGACGAAATGTAGGCTGAAATTATTCTGCATCTTTTTCTCTTGTATAGAAATAGACTTTCGATAACTAAATAGGTAGCTATTAGTTTGTTTAAATGGTGAATATTGTGTGTACCTATAATAGGCATGCATATCAGACCTTGAGTTAATATGTAATGCTATTAGTGTACCATTAATAAATAGATAACTAATTGCCAAAGCAGTTAAGGACAACAGATACATTTTTCAAACTTATTAATGCATGCATAGAGTAATCTACATAAATTCATAGCATCACGCCTATATTCCCCGAATGGGTAGGCAGAAGTGTACATGGTAGTACACCCACATTTCTCCAATTCTAACAGCATTTTTAAGTCCCATGTGGTGAGCTAATTGCTATCTACCGGGCACAATTCAAAACACCGCGCTGCTATCGAGAATTTCCATATAGAAAAATCCAATAAACCTTTGCCCGACCCGGGAATGGAACCCGGGACCTCATGCTCAGCAGTCGCACTTGGTACCACTAGACCAACGAGGCAGTCTGTCGCGAAGTCTATATATACAAAAAAAATTTGGAAAGAAAAATACTGTTATGGTGAGCTGGATTCGAACCTGCTGGAGTATTTATGCGGGAGGTGCAAGTTCGAATCCTGCTCACGAACGTATTCTCATTTCTACAAAAAAAAAAAAAATTGCAGTTAAGAACTGACCAGTCCCGACACGACCCGTTCACGAGCATGACGCTTTTTTCAAGATGGGTAACCATAGTCGGTTAGAGCCTACATAACTTATTTGAAGAAATCTTCCTGAAATTTATTTTAGTACATTATTAGAATATTTAATATAAACATAGTTTATTAATAAAGATAAATATTTGAAAAGCATTAACGCATGCTTAGCAAACTCTAAAGTTATAATATTAAATGGAAATGAATACGGTCGCGAGCAAGTTTCGAACCTGTTTGGGTCTAGATGGCTTAGTTGTCAGAGCGCCTGGAGTATTTATTCCGGAGGTGCAGGTTCGAATCACGTTGCGACCGTATTTTTTTTCCATTTAATATTATAACTTCATAGTATATTTTTTTTTTTACGTTTTGTAAATCTTAATGATAAGTTTGAAAGTGCGTGGCAAACAATTAACTATTAACTATAGTGTAGAGATGTGGAGGTGAACGGTTAGTATTCACAGTTCAGTTTACTTTATGTTTGGTATGGTATTGTATCGGTACCGGTATATGTATTGGTATTGGAATCTGAATTATCGTTATCGGTATCAGTATCGGTATCGGTGTCGATACCGGTATCGGAACCGGTATCGGTATTTTTATTGGTATCAGTGTAGGCATTGATACCGGTACCAGTATCAGTAAAGATGTTTCTACCGGTGTCGCTACTGGTATATGTGCTGGTACCGGTATTTGTATCGATAACAGCCGAGTGACCGTTTAAAAGATGTAGTTTAAAGACCAAAAATAAATAAAATTAACTCACTAGGTACTTTTCACCTTTCGCATTGTTCCTCTTCCAGATCTTCCTCAGGCAGTCCAGGGCTTCCTCATCCCGCTGAACATTGACCAAGAACTTGGGGCTCTCGTAAAAGAAGTGCGTACTAAAGGCTCCGATGCCCAGAGGGAGAGCCAAAGTCACAGCTAGCAGACGCCATGGAAGGAATGTCATTGTGCCCATGTCGTAGGAGAAGTCCAGGTTTAGGATGAGGTAGGCTATGACTGTAAAGTAAAAGAAAAAAAAAATAGCATCTCTCTCCTTTTCAATTCGACCTACGTACAGAAATATGATATCTACATAAAGTTATAATTTTAAATGGAAAAAGAATAGGGTCGTGAGCAGGATTCGAACCTACGCCTCCCGGATAAATACTCCAGGCGCTCCGAGCACTAAAATTATAACTTTAGATTTCGAAAAATTTTCAAAAAATTATCCGTATTTATTAAGGTAGTTGCTTCTTTACGACATTGTATTTACTGCAAAGTTAGTCGTGTCGGTTCGGTCAACTTTATAGGGAATGAGTAGATAGCAAGTCACCAAAAGATGTTTTGAAATGTGGAAGAAGAATTCACGGTAGTAAGCAGAGGTCGAGATGGCTTAGTGGTCAGAGCGCCTGGAGTATTTATCCGGGAGGCGCAGGTTCGTATCCGGCTCACGAGCGTATTCCTTTTCCATTTAAAAATATAACTTTAGAGTTCGCTAAGCATGCGTTAATGCTTTTCAAAGATTTATCTTGAATTATTAAGATAATTGCATTCTTTACGGCATTGTATTAACTGCAAAGTTGGTCGTGTCGGTTCGGTCACCAGTATAGGGACTGAATTGATTGCAATGACGTCGCCATAAGACGTGTTAAAATATGGAAGAAGAATTCGCGGTGGTGAGCAGAGGTCGAGATGGCAGATGGCTTAGTGGTCAGAGCGCCTGGAGTATTCATCCGGGAGGTGCAGGTTCGAATCCTGTTCGCGACCGTATTCTTTTTCCATTTAATATTATAACTTTAGAGTTCGCTAAGCATGCGTTAATGCTTTTCAAAGATTTATCTTGAATTATAACTTTAGAGTTTGCTAAGCATGCGTTAATGCTTTTAAAAGATTTATCTGTATTGATACAGACATCTATTTAAAATGACAACAAACTGACAATTGGGTTTTTCTGTTAGGAAATTCTCAATAGTAGACCGGAGCTGTAAATTATTCCCAGTAAATGGAAATGGAATCCTCACTCCCAGAATTGGTGAAATATGGAAGTGGTACTGGTGTCTCTAACTCTGCCTAGCCGCTCGAGGAATACAGGTGTGATGCTATGTTATGTAACTGAAGAAGGAGAAGCTCCACTTCTTCTAAGATATACTCTTACCAACATACACCGCTAAACTGAAGTCCAGAACGCTCGTCATGATGAGCATGTAGGAGTCCCTCGAACTAATTGAAGTAGACTCTCCCAAGAGTGTGTAGGATGCTGACTGCGCGCAACTGCAACTGTTGAACACAATATATTTGATGGAGATTGAAATTTTTGTCTGGCTACATTCAGCGGTGTGGTCAAGCGCCGAGTAGAGAGAGAAAACCAGTATCCATAGATTATTAACCAACCTGCTCTCTTCTCCTACAAGCCACCATGGATGACGGATCTCTACAACCTGACTTAGTTTGTCCACTGCTACCTACACTGTACATTGTTTGTATTGACTGCGTCGTTGGTCTAGTGGTCGCAAGCGCGAGGTCCTGGGTTCGATTCCCAGGTCGGGCAAAAGAGTTATTGAGTTTTTCTGTTAGGAAATTCTCAGTAGGCGGAGTCAGGAAGTTGGTGGTGTGACACCCCCGTGCCTCGGAGAGCACGTACAGTCGGTCCCGATCTTTCTCCGATCGTGTCGGATTGCCGTCCCATCGGTATATGAGAGTGAAGGAAGAGGAAGTGCACCTGTGTTTACGCATACACTTGTGCACTATAATATCTCCTGCGTACTTGGCTAATCTCCGTTTGAGATAGGCCGCCGTGGCCGAAATACGGTCGGGAGGAGAATATTTTATTTAATTAATGTAAAATATCTGACTACTAATCACTAACCCAAAGTAAACTTGCTTACAGTGTCGGAGGGCCTCCTTTTCTATGATTGCAATAATCCTGACAGGTGGAACTAAAAAGTTTTGTAATAAAATACCCAAATGCCTATACTGTTCTAAAACCCATCGGACATATTATTTATAAAATATACTAGACACATGTCATCACCAACTACTCTCTACCACTCGGTGGTGGAGAGTAGTTGGTGG
Source organism: Xylocampa areola (assembly GCA_935421205.1). NCBI lineage: Eukaryota > Metazoa > Arthropoda > Insecta > Lepidoptera > Noctuidae > Xylocampa > Xylocampa areola. The sequence goes on along the minus strand of OW285212.1, from coordinate 18,713,743 downwards.
ACACTGCACGGTCTAACAGCTCCTGATGATGCCCCGTGGGGGGGGGGGGGCGAAACACATGTAGAGTAGTTGGTGGTAGTCGGATTTCACCGCTTGCGTATGTGAATACATTTGCGGGCGGGCGGGCGGTGCACAGGTACCCTTAATATTGTGGAAGTAGCTAGATATTGTATTTATTTGCAACCAAGGTGAAACGCAAAAGTTGATGAACTCACAGAACATTTAGAAGCTGGAGTACTTGTTCAGAGACCGTTCGAGGTTATACTTTTCTATCCATAAACATTTCATACAAGGCTGCGACAAGCTCTTTTGTTTTTCAGATGGGTCATTTACCTTAGGAGAAGTACGTGACACCAACTAACATAACAAGAGCAGCTGTTACAGAAAACAGCTGCACATATAAAGTATGTCGTCACATAGATTCAAATATCAGGCTGTTAGTTTGTAATACGTAAGTAATTGTCATTGCCAAAAACCTAATATAGAGTTATGATCTAAAATGGAAAAAAGAAGACGGTCGTGAGCAGGATTCGAACCTGCGCCTCCCGGATAAATACTCTTTCATTTAAGATTACTAAAATATATTAATTACTACTAAATATATTGATTACTGATTATATAGGATTGAGATATCGTTCGACGCCTGACCACTGCAAAGTGGTAACGTTGAGTTTAGTAATCTTAAATGATTGTTAAAAAAAAGGGAACATGAAATTTAATGGATGCTAGCATGACACTTTAGTTCAGTTGGGAGAGCCATGACATGGTACGTCATGGGTCACAGGTTCGAGTTCTACTGACGTCTATTATTTTTCAATGTTTTCCTTAAAATAATAGACGTCAGCAGAACTCGAACTTGTGACCCTTGACGTTGACGTTTCATGGCTCTCCCAACTGAACTAACGTGTCATGCTAATAATTAATATAGGCATTACATAGCCTTAACATTTACAAAAATCTTTAAAAAATGACTTCATTAATTTCATATAATTCTTTACAATCTTTTAAGAAGTAATGTAAGTCATTATTACATGTACCTACCACAACTTTTGTACGCCGTTGTAGCAAAACATAGCAGACTAAATGTATTACCAAATAAGAACTTATAATGTAAATACATATATAAAATAACCTATGTTTTACAAAAATAAATGATAATGATCTTCACAATATCTCCGAAAAGGACAAAACGGCTTTTCACTATGCAAGTATGCCTCAACCTTACCAACTATACTGAAAAGGTTATGTTCCATTGCATAATGTGGTCGTTAGCCGATTGTTGGGGTAAAGCAACGTTTGTCGCGGTCAGTCTGTAGTTAAGTGGCTGGTAGGAACATTTTAAACGGCGTATATCTGCACTTCATGCACGTAAAACCGTCAGTTCCACCTGTTGTAAATTAATAGCAATTCTTCAGCCAAGTCAGAAGCCTACGAGCTTGAACAGCTCCGACACTAGGTTAGCTCCCTTTTTTCATGTGGAAACCCTCATGGATATCCTACGCCTGACAGTGGGGAGGTATACCGGTCTCCAACCGATTAAAACCACGCAAGAAAAGAAACATTATTAATTCCAGAATATCATACCAGTGCTTTAATACATCTCGGAGAAAGAAAAATAATTTCGCCTTCAGTGCACGGCAGCATAATGTGACTATATTGATGGTTGAAAGGCTAATTGATCTAAGTGACTTTTTTGTGTAATATGAAAATGTCTCTAAAAGCTGTTATTTTAAGGTTTATTTTTTAAAGAACAGAAATTAGACTTTAACCAAATAGCCTTTCAACCGTCGATATGCTCGCGTCTGATTATCTCAACCAGTATCGTTAGATTATATAATTTACACGAATGAAGAAGAATCTATATATAAGTGTTATATACTTACAGACTAGTACTAATAAATTTGAGCACGGCCATCACCACCCAGTTGGGGGAGAAGGCACCGATGGTGGACACCACGAAGCTTGCCCACATCGCGATGAGGAGGCTCTTCCGCCGACCCTGGGTATCCGATATATAACCCCAGGGGTACGCCATTACTATTGGACCTGGAATGAGATGGGACAAGTTTAAAGATGAACCAGCAGATTAATTTTCGCGGAAAGACTAAACAATTTCTCAACTCTGTCAACCTTCACCGCGTGAATATTCCATATTTACAAAAATAAATTATTTTTTGACAATTCGGTGTGCGTATTGGCTTCAGGGATTGAAAACCGGTTCCATTTTTTGGTTCGGTTCTTCATTTAGGTGCTTATAAAGGTTTCACTTTCCGGTACGGTTTCGGTTCTAACGTACAACGTAAAGTTTCTTATGATTCCAATTTGGAATCCGGTTCTAATTACGGATACCAAAAATACCGGTATTTTAGGAACCTTTTCAATGTCTGATTGGCTTAATATTAGGTAGAGTACATTACGTTATATGCTTTACAATATTTTTGTACTTAATAGTCAACCGACGCAATGATCTACAAAGTAACTGTTATTTCGATGGTTACCGAAATAGTAAATATGCCTGCAGATGGCCTTGACTTTCAAACAAGTTCTGTGTTTTAATTAAATACATATTTAGTGTATTAACATCTACTTAATAGATGTTATTGGACTGACATTTACACGTGATCTGTTGGCTCGCTAATTACCAGACACAGTAGATTTTTATTGTTATGAAATAAAATTTTATACTACTCGCATTCGAAGAGTAGTCCCGGCGCTCTGCCAAGCTATCTCTACCTCTGCTCACTACTCTAATAAAGATTTATCTAGCAAGTGTTGTTGTGTTTGTGCAATTATAAAACATTTATTTATTTCAAATTTAGCTAAGCGTTAACAAGATGAAGTAAATTAAACATCATGAAGTAAATTAAACAAGATAAAAATAATTATCAAATAATTAAATCAAATGGAGATATAAATTTAAACTTCTCCGACCTAGGTGTCGTTTGGATATATATGAAAAGAATGTATATGTGGAGGCGATAGATGTGTATAATAAATTACCAGACAAATTCAAAGAACTCCAGTTTATTAAATTTAAGAAAAAACTTACAGCGTGGCTTGCAGAAAAATGTTTCTAAACTTTAAAGGATTTTATGACGTATAAAGAAAATGATGTCATTAATTAATGTTGACATTTATTTACCTCATTGACATTGCAACACAATAATAGAGTATTCACATTTTTTCTTTTTCTCATTACTATGTTTTCTCATGGCATACATTTTGACATTAATTAAATAATTTAATTACGAATCAATATAGTTAAATGATCAATAAATTGTATAAATAAATATCTTCTCTAACATTGACATATTTACGCACCATTGTTATGGTAGAATGTGATAAGACTATAATTACTATAACACCATTATGTAACCACATTTCTTGTAAATAAAGGATTATTTATTTATTAAAAAGCACGCCTCCCGTTTTTAGAATTGTTACTAGCCTATGTTGCCCGGGACAATGTAAGGATACTAAGGATACCCCATTCATCCAAATCGGTTCAGGCGTTTAGAAGTCACAGTGGAATAAAAAAAATCACATACATACTTACATACATGAAGCACGCCTGCCATATGTCTTTTTTTTATTCACAGCCTTTTGTGTACAATAGCCACAATATTTTTTTTAAATCTTATTAACTTAAGTTATCCGGGACAATGTAAGGATTCTAACAATACCCCATACATCTAAATCGGTTCAGGCGTTTAGAAGCCACACAGTTATTTAAGTAAGTATGTATATAATATGTTTGTGAGTTAAATGAACCCTAAAAAGAAAGAAAGAAAGAAAGAAAGAAAAAACATTTATTCAGCACTAGACACAGTGACAGCGTAAAATAAAATGTGGGTACATAATTAATACAAACAAAAATTAAATTAAATTAAAACATGTAAAAAATAAATAAACCAATTACACCCTAATTAAGCGCTGTCGAGTGTGCCCGTACCGAAAGGGTCACTAACTCAGCATGTGCTAGGCGTGTGACACCCAGCGCTGGTTTTCAGTTAGCACCCCTGCGGTGACACACGGACGGAGGTAACAGCATATTCAGCATAAGTATTTTACCAAAAAATAAAAAAAACAACTAAATTTAAAATTTAGTGAGGCGCGGGAAAGCACAGCAACGGGAGCGAGCGTACGCACCACCTATCACGCGCCGCCACCGAAAACATAAAAACATATCGCGATCACTACACATTATAATAAAACAACTTTTAACCGGCTTACTCGCGTGTATTATTCCTATTTATATATAATTATTATATTAGTCCTCCTGCGACCGCGAACGCTGCAAAGTGTTCGAAACGTCAGGGAAAACAAAACCCAGTAATACACGCGATTAATCCGGTTAAAAGTTGATTATTATAACACCCCTTTTTTGGTAGTCGTGTAAATGTCAATAATTTATTGGCCATCCGAAAGAACCCAGCTTCATCCACTGGTGCACCTTAAACAAGGCTATACTCACCAACAAAAGGCATGGACAGTAGAATACTGGTCTGGGTAATATTCAGCCCGAAGTCACAGGTGCAGCCGGTGACGACCACAGAGAAACCAAACATGTCAATTGCCATGGCGAGGGTGCAGACGCTCAAGGCAGCCAGGAGACCAATGCTGTAGCTGCCATCACCTGGAAAAAGAAGACTTGAGATGCAGTTTTTGCCGTACCCTTGGCGAAAGTTTGATGATAAGGGATACACGCCTATCATAATAGGTATGTTATGTTTATGGTTCATCATCTCCCTGCCCGTATCTGCCCTTATCCCAATTTTATTAGGGTCGGTGGAGCATATCTTTTTAAAAACTTTTATTTAACTTGCAATGTATGTATGTATGTTTCTTCTGGTGGAATCTTGCTACTCAATTTTGAAGCAAATATCTGCAACCGATTGAGCTGAAATTTTGTATACACGTTTAGTTTAGATGACAACACACGATAAGCTGTGTCACGTCATTCTTAATCCATTAAAAATAACTATTCCGCCTTTAGAATAGTTATTTTTAATGCATTTCTCGATATGGGTATCAAATGAAAGGGCTTGTTGAGAGTAACTAGAAAAATAATGTGACGTCATTCTAAATCCAATATGGCGGAACATCCAAGATGGCGGATAGTTATTTTTTATGCACTTCTGCAATATGGGTATCAAATGAAGAATAATTAGAAAATACCTAAGGAGTAAAAAATAAATTAAAAGCAATAAAAACTTTTTAAAAATAAGCTTTTATTTAAATGCTCTAAAAAGAAGAAAATAAAATTTTAAAATATTAGTTTTTTTTTATTTTGTTTTTTTTTTTTGAAAACGTTGCCCCACACTAGGAATTTCTTCCTGTGTCGTGGGTGCGTTTACAGACAACACACAAGCACACTAACACTCAGACTCAGAATCGAACCTGCGACACGCAGCGCAGCAGTCGGTCTCTCGACCACTGCGCCAACCGCGCTGTCAAAATTAAAAGAAAATTTAATTTTCTTCTTTTTAGAGCATTTAAAAAAAAAGGTTTTTTTGCTTTTAATTCTCTGCCAGCCGTCATCTTGGTAGTCAATTCTTTTCTAGCTCATCTTTCACACAATCCATCCATCGCTTCCTATGTCTTTTTCTACTCATGTAGGCCATCCACATTCACACTCAAAACTTTCCTCGTCACATGATCTTCATTCCTCCCTATCATGTCTAAGATGTCTTACATGAACTAAGAAAGCAGGTAGCATTTATATGTACATGCCAGATTTGAGGCCACAACCTGTGGCTTAAGAGGTAGCCAAACGACGGTCAAGGCATTAGCATAGCATCAGGCCTGTAATCCTCGTGAGGGTAGGCGGAGGTGTACAAACCAGTAGTTGTACCCCACATTTCACAAATGCTGTTATTACGTCCCACGTAATAGGTAGTGCAACAGAGTAGAGATCGTCACAAATGGAGAGAGCTTGTCAAAGGTTTTGGTCGGGCACATCACAACACTCAGCAGTGAAGTGTGCAGACTGCGAAGAAGGAATAGGTGGTGAGCCTATTGCCATCAACTGGGTACAATTCTAAATACCAGCCTGTTTTTATTACTATATACCAACAGGAATTAACGCGCAATAAATACCTTTGAATAGCTTGCCGTTTCGACCAGATTGTACTGGGCTGCTACGGAGAATTTCCTACCACAAAAACCCAATAACACTTTTCCCAAGCCAAGTATCGAACCTCATCTCTAAACCAACCTCGTGCTCGGCAGTCGCCCTTGCGACCACTAGACCAATTAGGCTGTTTTTTTTAATGCATAAGCTAAGAACATTGAAATTAATACGAAGGTGAAAAAAAAGTAGATGATATAGTCACTAGGCTGACAGGGAAGAATGGAAGACATAACATAGCATCACGTCTGTATTCCCCGAAGCGGTAGGCAGAAGTGTACACAGTCGTACACCTACATTTCAACAATGCTGTTATTAAGTCCCATGTATAGTAAGCCTATTGCCATTTACCGGGCACAACAACAAACTCCGGGCTGAACAGAAAAACTGAATAACATTTTGCCCGCCTCGGAAATCGAACCCGAGACAGAACGGAAGAGAAAAACATGCACTGACCCCAAACATCTCGGGACCCGGGCAGGAACAACAACAATATATATGTAAGTACGGACGTAGTACATAACCCTATAATATCCGCTTCAAATTTTTTTATATCGTGATTCATGATTTGGTAACATCATTCAGAATGTCTGTTTGTTACAATTCTAGAGCAACTATTTCATTCAATGTTTTTAAAACAAAAGATCACTGTCATTAGCAGTCAGGAGGTTAGTGTTTACAATAATACGGATTGGTAGACTGAAGTATGTGTTTATTACAAGACAGAAGGATGAATTAAGGGCGAGGACAAGGTCAAGAAAGACCCATTCCATAATAAAAATTTGGATGCCAATTGCATTGTAACCACACTTATCATTTAGAGAGGTGGTGATACGCCATGGTGGGGATGTGATGGCCTATTCTGGTACGATCAACAAATCACAATTAAATTAATAAATCTCCGAGTCACGCCTGTTAATGATAGTCAATTTAAATGTGAAGAGTGACCGTCTACGGGCTGATTTAGCTGCTGTTTTATTTGGTTGGGAGTAATCAGCCAAACCTCGTAGTATGACGACTGCTATCTGATGTGGTACCGACAGATTGACTTGCCCTTCGAAGCCTTAAGACGTCTCTATTCTATTCTATTTAGTCTATATTGTCCCACTGCAGGGCAAAGGCTTCTCTTTTTTTCAGACGTTTTGATGAAAAAATATATTTTCTTTCACCTTTATTTCAGGCCACCAGGCCGATAGATTAAAATAATATACAAATGCTTCCAAGCTGTCCCAATCCACTTACCAACTGCTACTAGCTTAACCTCAAGGGTCATTTATTAAGCATAGATTGCACAGGACCTGTACAAATAGATTGCACAGGGTCAGCGCTCATAGATTGCACAGGATCAGCGCATATAGATTGCACAGGGTCTGCGCACATAGATTGCACAGGGTCGGCGCACATAGATTGCACAGGGTCAGCGCACATAGATTGCACAGGGTCAGCGCACATAGATTGCACAGGGTCTGCGCACATGGATTGCACAGAACCTGCGCACATAGATGCACAGGGCCTACGCATATAGATTGCACAGAACCTATGCATATAGATTGCAGGAGCTGTGCAATCTATGTTCTGGTAATCACCTGCTTACCTGCTAAATTGATGGCCTCCCCATAAGTATATACTCTTTCTTCAGACACATTGCTTGTGATTGTATAAATATGATTGTTTATTTTATCTCCTCGCTCGCCTTGTTTAGCTGGTTGTGACGTCATTTTGCACTGTTAAGACTGCAATAAAGAAAGTAAAATATTAAGCGTGAATATACCTATAGCAGTGAGGTCTCGTTAAGAGAGTCCCTCTTGTATCTAAATGTATTGGGCACCCTTTGGCTATGTTAACCTAAAATAACCAAAACGGTAATAGCTAAAGGCATAATATTTAGGATCATCATATCTTGCTCTAACTACCCGATTACCCAACGAGGGTTATTTTTTTGAACACCAAATAACCCGACTGCACTGAAAATAGAGAAACAATATCAAAATAGACAAACGAATATCTTTTTCCAAAAACTACTACATCTTATAATTTTTGTAAATAAAAGGATAAATTCATTTCTCTATTATCATTTTGATTCTCCCTTTTCAGTGCAGTCGGGTTTTTATCCTATTCATAGCCCCTATTTCATAGGTAGGCTCGACAGGAAGTAGCAAAGGACAATTTATATATAACATAATATAGCATGACACCTGTATTCCCCGAGGGGGTAGGCTGATGTGTACATGCTGATTTTACACACACATTTCACCAACTATAACAAAAAAAATTATATATACCTATATTATTTATTTCATGAGCTCACTTACAGCAACAAAAACACATAAAGGGGGGGTTGGTACGTCTCCCCCTTTTTTTAACATAACAAGGATTTCTATTTTTGAGAATTCTAGCAATTTTTATATTCCAACTTTAGGCTGACTAGAGCCATACATACTCATTACTGTTATATTCTACGAAGGTGCTGTTATTAAATCCTACATAAATAAATTTTATAACAGCTAAACCCGACATTACCCGACTAAGGATTGAACCCAGGACCTAAATCCCAGCAGCTGTGCTTGCGTCAACTACACGGCAATTAAAAGCATTTATACTTAAATACTACCTATGTGACGAAAATAAAATGTCACTATAAAAATATAATTAAAAACTTACTTGTATAATTATAATAATTCATAAGAAACACATGTTTTTAATAATACCTATTACAAAGTCACTGACTAATAGAAACCACAATAAAACTTTTAAACAAATAATACGTAAGTAATTTCAAAAGTCTATTACGTGTGAATAATATAAATAAAAATAATAATTAATAATAACGCACTCGAGTTTCTAATAGTAATAGAGAATTCCATAAACGACGCACGCGCACTAGTTTGAGACAACGACTGCCGATACTAATTTATATATTATTATTAGGTGAGCCGCTCGGTTTCGCACGAGACCTGATCTTTGAAGAGATATTCGACTACTATACATCCCGACTCTAAAAAAATTACTTTTAAAATTCATAAATAATACATATTTCTTCAAATACTTTGTCGAATAATGAAAAATGTTATGAAGTTATGGAGAACATTGTGATCGACGCGGCGTGGGGCTTCAATTATAAATCTTATGGAGAGATGTAAAGAGTTCATGTAAAGAAGATACGAGTTGAATAATTTTAGTGCGAGTATGTATCTAATGCAGTGTTTAGAGAGGAATGTTGTGCTTCTTTTTTCTGTTACATTTCAGGATATTTTGAATAACGTTTATGAAATCGGCAAAAGAAAATCTTTCTCAACAAAGTTCTTACCGTACTTAGGCAGAGCGATAGGTAGTGTTATATCTAGTCTCTCAAATTTACGAAGACGCGCCCCACTTTTTGTCTCAATTATTATAGAAACTTCAGCACATGAAGATGTACTCCATTAATTTCTGGCTGACCTTCGAGCTTATCTAAAGCAACCCGCGGCTTGCCCTCGTAAAAAATATAGGTCGCGTGTTTGTGACAAATTGTTAAGTGTAGAGTGACTTAGACAAAGAGTGGGGTGCGCCTTAATGAACTGAACTTTAGGTATGTAGCGGCCGCCGGATCCAGTCCAGCCCGAGACGGCCACGCATGTACATAGGGAGGTGTTTGAGCAGGTTAACTGTGGCCAGCCTGCACAAATAACGGAGTGTTCGTTAAAATATATTCAACGGACCATAACACGGGTTGCGGTGATTGATGCAACGATCCCGAGACCTCGGTAAAGGTTGGAGTAGGACCGTGTGGTTTTTAGTCAGTAGGTCCAGCACAGGGTCCATGATGGATTTTCCACACAAAAAAAAAATTGTATGTAGTGGCTTAGACAATAAGTAAGGTGTCTTCGTGGATTGAACTATCTGTACCAACTTAGACAAAAGTAAGGTGAATTGAACTATCTATTGTGACTTAGACAAGGAGTGGGACACGTCCTTTTGGATTAAAATATGTTTAGCGACTTTGACAAAGAGTGGGCGCGTCTTCGTGAATTGAAATATTTGTAGCGACTTAGACAAAGATTGGGGCGCGTTTTCGTGAATTGAAATATTTGTAGCTACTTAGACAAAGATTGGGGTGCGTTTTCGTGAATTGAAATATTTATAGCGACTTAGACAAAGATTGGGGCGCGTTTTCGTGCATTGAACATACTATATCTGTAGAAATATTCTATAGACGATTCTGTTTCCTTTTTAATCCTCTTATCATTCGCAGATGACGGAGAAAGATAATACTGTATCGTAGGTCATGAGTCAATGACGATCATAATATTGTATTGTGAACTTGAAATTGGTCCTAGCAGTACGTGTATTTATTTAAAAATGTTTTAGATAATAGTGGTATCACAAATTATTTATATTTTTGTACATAAACCACGTTCATTCAATATTTGAATGATTTATAAAGTAATTAAAGATAAATCTTTGAAAGGCATGCAACGCATGCTTAGCGAACTCTAAAGTTATTATAATAAATGTAAAAAGAATACGGTCACCTGTATAGGGGCTGAATAGATAGCAATGACGTCGCCAAAAGACGTGTTAAAATATGGATAAAGAATTCGCGGTGTTGAGCAGAGGTCGAGATGGCTTAGTGGTCAGAGCGCCTGGAGTATTTATCCGGGAGGCGCGTATTCTTTTTACATTTATTATAATAACTTTATTTATAAAGAAACTGGTGCTTGCATCTTTAAATGCCACTACATTTTTGAAGTTAATTAAAAAACAATTTAAATTAGTAATGAGTACAGTCAGCTATCTAATTATTATACCAGTATTATTACCTCGTCCCTATTAATCAATGATAAACCTGTAATTACTTTTCAAAAGAAAGCCAACTGAGAAAACATCATATGTATGTACTCTACTTAATTGTGTATGACTCTTCGATACCGTATGTTTGTTTATATATTTATATATATATTTTATTACCAGCTACTGCTCGTAACTTCGTCGACTTCAGAATTAGGTCTAGTCGGCATAAAAAGTATTCCATATGTTAATCCGGGTTATAAACTATCTGTGTTCCAAATTTCATCCAAATCCGTTCAGTAATTATTGCGTGAAAGAGTAACAAACTTTCGCATTTCTAATACTAGTAGGATTTTTTGGGTAACTAACATAACATAGTATCACGCCTGTATTTCCTGAAGGGTTAGACTGAGGAGTACACGTGGCTGTTATATCTAATATAAGTCCCATGTAATAGATGGGGAGCCTAATGCCATCTATCGGGCACAACTCCCAACCTCCGGGCTACTACTGAGAATTTTCTCAACAGAAAAACCCAAGAATACTGCCCGACCTGGATTCGAACCCAAGACCTTGTGTTCCACGGAGATTCAGGCTGATAAAATTTTTATTTTTCCTATAGTAATGCTTATAGTGCTTCCCTCCCAGTGGAGGAAGAGGCTGCGTTTCACCGATGCTGTGAAGCCCTGTGGAGCTCGGCTCAGACTAGTCACTCTCCCACCCACGGAGGACTTATTAGTTACAATATCTACTCCGAATCAAAGGAGACTTAGAGAGGGTTGCAAGAGGCATATATAAAATCAATAGTCCTTATAGAATACCTAGCGGTAGGTATTCGGTCAGTCTTTACTTGCATGCTACCCCTCAGTAGCACCCGGAATACGCAGGAGACTTCCATGATCCCTAACAGTCCTTTCGAACTGGTTAACCCTGGGCGTGACGTCTGGCGGCCTTGAGCGGCTACCGTACGACCGTTGTTGTCTAGCAACGGAACGGCTTTCCAGCGGCTCAGCGTCTGCATCATGCTCTCGTGGAGACATGGTCCCTAGCAATCCTTGGACTGGAGTAATATTGATTGGTACGTGGTAGTTGCGATTGCCCCGAACCTTGGAAGAATACCTTACGTACTACAAGTAATACTACAAGACAACACGCTTGTGTCTGTCAGTATCGTTGGTGGAAAATATACGTAAATAAACAATTATAATACTCCTCCCGACCGTATTTCGGTCACGGCGGCCTATATCCATGGTGATTAGCCAAGTACGCAGGGGATATTATAGTGCACAAGTGTATGCGCAAACACAGGTGCACTCCCTCTTCCTTCACTCTCTTATTCCGATGGGACGGCAATCCGACACGACCGGAGAGAGATTAGGCGCAGGACCGACGGCTTTACGTGCTCTCCGAAACACGGGGATATCACACCACCAATTTCCTGACTCCGGGCTGCTACTGAGAATTTCTTAATAGAAAAACCCAATAACACTTTGCTCGAACACAATTACAATATCAACCTGGGATAGATATAATATAGAACCCACCCTTCCATAAGTTCAGGTACTCACACTTGCACACTCGCAACTTATATTACACTTAAACTAAACAATAATTACTTCTCACTAATTAGAGCCTCTTTCCTCTTACGACAAATCACAAACCCTAGACTAGCGTCGCTCTAGAGTCAACGTGTTATCCCTATTACGGTCTAAAACCGACTGCCTGAAATATTGTCACTCTACTATAGCCCTGGGGCTGACGTGTTATCCCTACTGTGGTCCAAGACAAACTGTCCCTACCTTCGGATCCTCAATCTCCCACTTTACGTCATTACCACCATCTTCCCATGCTTTTGCATGATATATTTATTACCCTTCTTGTATACTTTCTCAATTGTTTCGTTTGGGTCGCCTTCTCAATTGATTTGGGTCGTCTTAATTACTAAACAGATGTGGCACTTCTTTTGTGCGTGTCTCATAATGGTTGCATATTTCACAAAATTCTTAGAGTTTGTAAAAATATTGCATCTCAACTAATGGCTAACAATTGTTCCTAGTCCGTTTCCCATGAATTAAATATTTAATGTATTCTTAAGTGACCCGATATCGTGTGACAGTATTGAAAATGTAATATTATTAAAGATGAATCTTTGAAAAGCATTAACGCATGCTAAGCGAACTCTAAAGTTATAATATTAAATGGAAAAAGAATATGGTCGCGAGCAAGATTCGAACCTGTGTTGTGCGAATGCGTTAATCCTTTTCAAAGATGTGTATCTTTAATTGTTAAGGTAATTGCATCTTTACGACATTGTATTAACTGCAAAGTTAGTCGTGTCGGTTCGTTCATCTGTATAGGGACTGAATAGATAGCAATGACGTCGCCAAAAGACGTGTTAAAATGTGGAAGAAGAATTAGCGGTAGTGAGCATAGGTCGAGATGGCTTAGTGGTCAGAGCGCCTGGAATATTTATTTTCCGTATTCTTTTGCCATTTAATATTTATGTAATATTATTTATTTTTAAATAGGAATACGTAGAGACCGTCACAACCTCGTGCTCACCAGTCACGCTGATGACCACTAGAACTAAGTGGCAGTTTTGTGTAACTTAAAAGTCTCATAACCATACGGATAAATATTTCAAACGCATTAACGCATGCATAGCGAATACGAAAGCTATAAAGTATGGAACATTTCCACTTTACACGATCGCACTAGTGCGGTCATCTAAAAAAAGCAGTGCAGCATGTTTACATAATTGTTTTGTCTAAAAACTCATATCCGCTGAGATTTAAAAATAAACGTTTTTTATTATATCTCGGACAATGAATAAAGCATAAAAATTGGGTTAAAATGGCTGCAATTTAGTCGTATAGATACGTACACATTGTTTGAACTCTTTCATCCATCCATTCTTCCATGCTAATATTATAAATGCAAAAGTAACTTTGTTTGCTTGTTACCTTTTCACGACTAAACGGCTGAACGAATCATGATGAAATTTGGCAAGGAGAAAGATTATATATTGAGTCCTTTAGTCACGCAGAAGAAGTCGCGGGCAGTATTAATATATCGGTACGTCCATCCATAAAGCGTCTGTTTCGTAATAAAGTGTGTTGTTACTAAGCAGCATGTTGCTCAGCGAGGCTCAGGGGGGACCATCTTACAATTTCGCCAGAAATGTGCCGTAACAAGCGGTGCACAGGAGGGTTTTGGAGCTGGTCTATTAAGAAGCCCCGGAACTCCCCATCAAGTGTTGATAGTGACCACTGGGGTGGTTTAAGTGAGGTAAAAATCCACACAATCCGGTTTTATTCTCAAAGACCGGGCGCCTATAGAAGCCCCCCCCCCCCCCCCCGATAACAAAAAGAAGGTAGCATGTTGCAAGTAAATGTCGTAATTTTAGTGGATATGTTTTCAAAAGAAAAAGGTCTTTGTGTGACTAATACAGAAGAGAAAATATAAAATGAACTTTTGTTAGTCTCTTTCAACAAAACCGTTATTATATAAATCTATAAATGTCTAAAGAATTTATTTATCGACAACACTCACACAGGAGGCATTTGCCATCAAGCGTTTAAGGTACTATTCCGAGGTGCACTGCAATCTACAAGTGCAGAGACTGCCTTGATGCTGCGGCACGTAGCGCAGCGTGCAGTTGGCACGATTCCAAGACTGACAGTACCTGACGCAAAAGCAACATTCAGCGGCTACATTGACAATGAATTTTTGTGGACTGCGTCGTAAATATAATAAAAGCGGTACCTCGTCAATTTCTAAGACAGTGTTTTCGGAGAATCTGAATAAAACACGTCCACGTCGTTCTGTGGTTGATGCACGCACTAATAGTCCATAGTCAGCGGCGCCATGCACAGAACACTATACCCGGGCACCGTGCGTCTGCACGTGCAGCCAAAGAGTATTATTATAATCCTAATAGATGGAGCCGCTGCCGATGCACGTGCCGCTGCCGTAGCGTTCGGAACTAATTTCATAGAAATACATGCAGACCAGTAGGTTCGCTGCAGTTGATGTTGGCAGTGTAGCTCGGAATACATACACAGTTTACAGAGTTCCCATATTGATGATTCTCTTTTTATTGGATAGAGGATACTTTCAAGTCAGTACAAATTTCACCCCTAAAGTCTACCCCTCAGGGTGGATAATAGGTAAAATAAGGAATTATTGATTGTTCACATGTCAACTGATTCTTTTGAAACTTTGCATACATTATGTTTTTAATGACACTACAACATAATGGAAACCTGATGATGGAGTTAATCTGATGATGGAGACGAAAGATAGTTAGGGAACTCCGCGACGGTTTACAGCAACTACTTCGTGTTTGGGCTGATTTCATTAACTTGATGAGAACTTTAGACCTAGCAATGTTTTGTAGACTATAGCAACAAAAAATTAAATAAAAATAAAAACATTATAATAAAACAACTTTTAACCGGATAAATCGCGTGTATTATTGGTTTTTTGTTTTTCCTGACGTTTCGAACACTGCAGCGTTCGTGGTCGCAGGAGAAAAAAAAACAATAATACACGCGATTAATCCGGTTAAAAGTTGTTTTATTATAATGTGTAGTGATCGCGCAAACCTAAGATATTACTATAAAAATAAAAACATTTTCAAAATAAAATTTATCCGGCTATAAAGAAAAGTGAAAAGTGAAAAATAACTAAGTGTAACTAATTTTGAGTTGCTCCAATCAAAACAATCAATCGTAGATCATTGAATTAGAGTTATAATCAAATGCAACATGGAATATTATTTTAAACTTTTCTTATTCCATTTTCAGCGGAAAATTGAGTTTGAAAAAGTTTTTATATTCATGAAATTACTGACTTTTAAGAACTGTGGAATAATATAATTAGTAATGCGTCGACACCCTTCCTCGCTCGCATCTTCCCAGCTCGGCTAGCTGTACTGGCGCCGCTGCTGCTGCTGCAGAGACTCTCAAACGGCGCAAATATAGCAATCTTGTCGGCTGCTACGACTTTGAGCCGTTTGGGGTCGAAACGCTCGGGTCATGGGGTCCCAGTGCACGCCAGCTTTTCAAAGAAATTTCTGGCAGATTGGTCGACGCTTCGCGTGACCAGATGGCTGGCCTGTTTCTTGGTCAGAGAATTAGCATTTCCATTCAACGTGGCAATGCTGCCAGTCTTCTGGGCATATTACCGGACGACAGCGATGCGGAGGAATACTTCGACGCCAAAACCACGCTTTGTTTTATGTTATACGCTACTTTTATTATCATTTTCTTGTACATAGTTAAGTAGTCTATACGTAACTAATTATAAATATACTAAAATAAGTATTAAAATTTAAAATGATAAATGTTATTGCAATTAAAAAAAAAATGTCGCCGGGTTTTTCTAATTACTTAAATAGGCTACCGTGACCGAAATACGGTCTGGGGGAGTATGTGTATCGGAGAAATGTGGGTGTGCAACAGGTATGTAACAGTACCCCTTTACCTATACCTTCGGGGACACTGCAACTATTTTCCAAACCTTAAAATTAAGATTGATTAGATAAAAATATATATTCAATCTTAATATTTTAATTTCGATGGAATTACGTTCATTCCATCGTTTGCCATCCATCACTTTCCGTCAGGCGAGACATGTTTATGTGAAACTAAGCACCCATAAGTACACTCTGTCAACTCTCGAGGATACATTATATACTTACCTATACCCCATTTTTTATTTTAAATTTTATATACTTAACATAACATAACATAGCATCACGCCTGTATTCCCCGAAGGGGTAGGCAGAGGTGTACACAATTGTACACCCACATTTCACCAATGCTGTTATTAAGTCCCATGTAATAGGTGGTGAGCCTATTGCCATCAACCGGGCACATTTCCAAACTCCGGGCTGCTACTGAGAATTTCCTAACAGAAAAACTCATAACACTTTGCCCGACCCGGGAATCGAACCCGAGACCTCCTGCTCAGCAGTCGCGCTACGGACCACTAAACCAACGAGGCAGTATATACTTATATACTTACCCAAATAATTACAAATAATAACGAACTACATACTTATTACAATATACCTACTTAGTTTATGAATAATGTTTTTAAACGCAAGAAATACTACCTAGTACTACTATAAGTTATGCTAAAGTTATGCAAATGTAATTTATAATAAGTTAGTGCTTGCCCTCAAATTTGCAACGCCTGAAAAAGGCCGTTAAGCTGTACATAATATTTAAATGTGTGTGATAAATAAATAAATAAATTAAGACCTGTAATACCTTAACATGCAAATAAAGACTTTGAGTTTTGAGGAAAAACAATGTTTCGTAGCTTATCATTACAAAGATCATGATATCTAACAATTTGCGGTTCATCCCTCTCACCCCAAATTATGTTACAGCGTGGAGCATTTTGAGTTGTCAACTTTTGCCTCACTATGTTAAGGTCACATTCGATTGTGGAATGGTAAATAATCGGATATAAATTAATGACTATGGATGGAATTTGACAAATTAATACCACTGCCTCGTTGGTCTAGTGGTACCAAGCGCGACTGTTGAGCATGAGGTCCCGGGTTCGATTACCGGGTCGAGTAGTGTTATTGAGTTTTTCTACTTTACTAGTAACTTTGTTAGTAGCAGCCTGGAGTTTGGGAATGTGTTCGGTCGGTGGCATTAGGTACATCACATGGGACTTAATAACTGCATTGGTAATCTCTCTTTATAATACGCACATGATTTCGAAATGTCAGTGGTGCGTGCCTCGTGTTCGAATATGTGGCCTTTGTCTTTCCAATCTAGGCTGTCACTACTATAATACCTCACATAATATAGCATCACACCTGTATTCTCTCAAGGCAGGCAGATGTGCCCACTAATCAAATATAGTGAACTGTAATTGCCAGAAATAGTGACAAAGGGATGACGTCGCTGTTAAAATAACATATTTAAAATTATCTTTAGAGAAACAATGCATATTATAAATTTAATATTATCAGAGTGACAATAACATTGTTCACGTTTGAACGAATATGTCTTTGCTCTTATAACATTGACTTAGTATTTTCTAGTATTTCGTGAGACATATTCAGAATATTATCAATTATTGTTCATCGGTTACTAATCACGTGCATTTTTCGGGATTGCCCGACTATTTTCGAAGGGTTTTTCGAGTTCAAAACAAGTCGGGCAATCTTGAAAAATGACCTACCTCTTCGGAGAATACAGGCGTGATTCTAAGATGCATTTTTTTGTTTACAATAAATTTTCCAGTTTGGAACAAGCAATATGCGTGGGACAATGATTCGCCGATCAAGAAGAATAAGACCATACCAATATGCCTGATGGGTAACCAAACTTTTTGGGGGCTGAGGTGCCCGCATCCGTAGGAGTGCACCCTTAAAATGGATCACACGTAGCCCATGTGTGGTGCAAAACAGGCAACACAACTGTGGGAGGCTTCGGCTGCGGCTGGTTACCACCCACCGGACGAAGCCATGCCGTGAAGTGACATAGTCGTGTTTCGGGATGTAGTCCGGTGCAACCGTTGTAGGAAACGGGTCTGGGCAGTTGCATCAACTCCCCAACTCTCCCAAATCTATCCACTCTACTTAAGAGTGAATAGATTTATTCTTGATATACGTGCTCCATCCTCGGCCACAGAGTCGCTTACCATCAGGCGAGTTGGTGGCCAAACGTAGATCCATTTGTGATAAAAAAACAAAAAACTGAAGGGTTGATTTTAATTACTTTTATCCTGTTTTAATTCAAAACCTTTACTAGAAGACTTAGCTATATATATATCTTCCGAATTCAATTTGCACTGAAGCATATAATAAGATAGCACTGAAGTTAATTTTTGTACCTACAAATCTCTTATTCCATTGATGTCATGGCTCCAACGCCATGATTTTTATATTTGTAGGTACACCTATGTCTATTATTTAATTTATTTAGATACATACTTCATTTATCGCGACCATGTGCTACTTTGATTTCACTTATGTAGCAATATTTTTTATTATGAGACAATACATCCAAAAAACTAATAGCTACTTTATAGCAATAAACTAGAAGTTTGGAGTTTCTAGTTTGTTAAATGAGACGGTAGCTGCTTCACTGCAGAGCAGTAGCCTCTTCTCATATAGAGAAGGCACATAGCTTATTGCATTATTGTGGCACTGTTGAGTAGACTGATAGTGTCTTCCTCTTAGAGGCTGATAATTTTATAAAATAAATAAATAAATAAAATTCTCGTTTAGCGGGGGAGTTCGATGGCGAAGAACCATATAAGTGAACATTTCCCGCGCGCTATCGAAATGTTTAGTTGTGTAATTGTGTGTACTGTGTACCTAACTTATTTCTTTGATATAATAAACTCTAAGCCCCATATGTTGTTAGTTTCACGCAATAAATGTTATAACTGTTGAAATTGGAGTGTGTTCACATATATGCTTGTTCGCCATCGAATTCCGGGGCTAAGCTTGGTATTTCTTGAAATACTGCATGGAATATAAATATTAAATCATCGACACATATCATATAAAACATAATTTACCCATCATATTATTGTCCGACTGCAGGGCAAGGACCTCTTCTCATACAGAGAAGGCCCGAACAATGATCAACATTATAGCTCACTGCGGGTTGCAATTTCAAACTATTAATTCCAGGTTTCCTCACGATGTTTTCGTTCACCGTATGTCTGTGATGTCTTAGACTAACTAAGATATATTGAAAAGGTCACATTGGTACATGCCAGATTTGAATCCACAGCCTGTGGCTCAAGAGGCGGGCCCGTTACCACTCAGCCACCTAGACACAGTTTCGATGAAAAAACGGATGGCCGGCATGCGCAAAGGACCAATAACTAAATTGTTTTTAACAAAATCGGAAAAGTCGATCTTCGATCCAAAACCAGTTGAACCTGTACCGTGTGTACCGGTCAGCGGCCTGTTTATTACGTTAACATAAATATCTATCTAAAAGTGGGAGATGATAATTATTTGTTTAACTACTGAATGGTTAATAGATTAATAGAATCAGCGAGTATTTACCAAAAACAAAAAAAAAACTCGAAATATGTCGCCATTTTAAAGGAGGTTATTCTTATATATAATCAATAACATTGGGGTCGGCTTCCAGTCAAACCAGATGCAGCTTAATACCAGTATTTTACATGAAGCGACTGCCTATCTGACCTCTACAACCCAGTTACTGGGTAACATGATATCTCATGGTATGACTGTTGTCAGACTTTCAGGCCTCTGACTACCCGTAACAGCTGTCATAGATCTAAATTTGAAAACCGGGACTGACGGCGTAACTTGCTTTCCGAGGCACGGATATTCTTACTTTAGTATAGTAAAGAAATTCCTGAGACGCATTCATAATAATTGTCTACTGTTATCAGTTACATCCATTTTTGGTAATTTTGTTTAATATATGTGATACGTAGAGTAGAGGCGAACGCCTTTTTTTTTTTTTTTTTATGTGGAGAAATGCCCTCGCATACCGCTCTGACACGGGGAGACAGAGCGGTTATGTGGGACTCGAACCCACTAAAACTCCACAGTATACCTCCTCAGCTGCTTGAGGGCGGGACGCGGGAACGCTCTCGCACACAACCGCCTGGGAGCTTAACTTTGCAACCTACAATTGTTTTGGTTCAATCTCAAAGGCATCTCTGAGGAAACAGTTGCTAATTTTGTATAGAAAATGGTTTTATATCAGGTCGACCAATTACATTACATACATACAGTACAATAGTAATGCATTTAATACAGTTGATTTCGATATTTTGCTTGGCATATTATGTTCTCTTAACATATCTCCACCAGTTATTGATTGGTTTCATAGTTATCTGCTTGGTCGTCGACATCGTATATGCATCGAGAACACTTCGTCTTCTTGGTGTAATATTTCAGTTGGTGTACCACAGGGTGGCGTTCTATCCCCGTTACTTTTCGCAATTTTTATAAATTCTATCATCTCAAATGAACTCATATCTTCCTACCACCTTTATGCAGATGATTTTCAAATTTACTGTCGAGCTCCTCTTGGTAACCTGACTCAAGGGATCGAAATAATTAACGAGGACCTCAACCGAATAAGCAACTGGAGTAAAAAATTTGGCCTCAAAGTTAACCCTACAAAGACTCAAATTATTGTGGTAGGCAGCTCTAGGATGGTTTCTAGGATCGATTGGCCCCTACTTCCCCAAGTTTCTTTTGGTGGAATATCAATTCCTATCAGTAGAAAGGTCAAGAACTTGGGAATACTCATCGATAGAGACCTTTCCTGGACTGCACTTCTTTTTCCAATCCTCGATTATACTGACGCCAGCTATCTTGATCTCACCGAAGACCAACTCAATAGGCTTGAGCGACTTCAAAATTTCTGTATAAGATTTATATTTGGCTTACGCAAAAATGATCATGTATCACAATTTCGTGTAAAGCTCAATTGGCTACCTATTCGCCTTCGCCGGAATGCTCATATTTTATCCCTTCTATACAATATACTGTTTAATATAAGTACCCCATATTACCTCAAAAAACGCTTCGAGTTCTTAAGTGACACCCACACGCGATTGCTAAGGCCATCAGAAAATCTTAAGTTAAAAATGCCATCGCATTCCACAGTATTTCTCGATAAATATTTTACAGTACAAGCTGCCCGTCTGTGGAATGCATTGCCTGTAACAATAAGACGAGCTCAGACACCGGCAGTCTTTAAGAGGCTGGTGAAGGAGCACTACTTGTCTCTTTAATTGTCCTGGTCCTGTTCTGCTGTTATGCTACATATATGTACTATATATATATATATATATATGTATATTTATATATATATTATTATATTTATTATGTTAATAAATGTGTATTTTATTTTGATATTTTAATATTGTACATAAAGACTACCCATGCAATCTGGATTTCCTCGTCTCCATCCTAAGGTGGCCTGGAGGAAATCGCGTTTCGTGATAAGGCCACCCATTGTAATTTATTGTGTAAGAAATTTAATATTGAAAATGTACAATAAAGAGTAAATAAATAAATAAATATACAATCTATCACGCCTGTTTCCCATCGAGGTAGGCAGACACTATCGATTTCCATTTGCTACGCATCTGACACACCTCTTTCGCTTTATCTATGTTCATTAACCTTTTCATGCATTCTCGTCGATTTAGGTGGCACCTGACCTGTCCTTTTTTGAGAACGTTCGCAATTTGATTGCGCTACGTTCTTCGTGATCGGCCTGCCCCAACTCTTCCATCCATTCTCGCCTCATATACTAGTTTAGTCAATCGAGGATGGGAGGATGAAATTACATTACGACACAATAATATAAAGTAGACAAGAGCTTTTGCAAAGTTTGTAATTTGTGGGAGAAGTGGAGATTAAACTAAGCCTTGGCCTGTATTTTAAAACTCCAGGGCTCCACCTTTACCTGATTAACTGTTGTAAACCCTTTAGAATGCCTTCTAGTAGTGTTAAGTGGTGGCTTATTCTTTCCAAGAATCCTCACGATCCTCTTTACGATGTAGTTAATTCGTGTCTTACAAATACCATACCGCCAATAACAGCCACGACTTGATATCAACGCCATCTATTGACTGTACGTAGTACTTTTTTGACTCAGTTTTTATATCTCCCTCGAATACCAAGCTATTTTTCTTCTATGGTCCAGGTCGCGTTTAGGTAACGTACCTTTCGTTGCAAACAGACACATTTTCGGATTTTTAATATAAGGAGAAAAGAAGTAAGGATTAGCTTCTTAAACCTAATGCCTAAGATAAAGTATCCTTCTGCTCTGAAACGTACAACTTTGGACTTTATAACAATAAAAATCTATTGTGTCTGGTTATCAGCGAGCCAACGGCAACAGTGGAGGTTTTGTCTTGCGATACATAAACTAACAGGCGGACGAAGGACTTAGAGGAAGAAAATTACTTATTTTGTTCAAAATTGTGAAAGATGGCACACCTTTTCACAACAAAACAATGTAGCTCGGCGTGATTTCAGGAAAGGATTTCACAGATTCTAGGTACATTTTAGAACCCACAATGAAAAAATAAGGTATTGGAGGAGCAGGACAGGGATATAAAAATAATATTAATTTTTTGTTGTGGATATAATTATTGAATAGATATAAAAATATAACACTATATCTATCGGCCTCACGTCGGCCGCTCGGGGCGCGTGCTCTTCGGCAGAATTATACACAGCAGGCCGCTCGCTGGAACAAATGCATTTACTTAGTAAATAAAAAAGAGAATAAAATAATGTTTATCATCGAACTGACAGAAATAGGAAATTAAAAGGCAAGTGGAAGGAAAATAAAAATATGATTGACAAATTGGGAAACAACCTTAGGACCAAAAAATATCAAAGGACCAAAATGCTCCTAATACTATACTCACTTATAAGCAATGTTCCAAACATGTAAATAGGCACTATACAGTACTCGTCGACGAGCGCTCCGAAAATGACGTTGCCCACGATAGCGCCTATCCTGCCACACATCACTGTCACCGCCATTGCTGTGGCACTGTAACGATAGAGAAAAGGTATTGTGATTGTAAGGAATTCCTTGCCAGCGACTGGTTTTTGTTTTCGTACTACTTATAATATATAAAGTCCTCAACATAAGAGTTAATAGGAATCTTCTGGGAACGCTCATTCCATCGTAGACCTGATTCATCGCTTTATATCAGGCGAGAACGAAGTCAAAAACCGACACATATATCTATTAGAAAAAGAAAAAAAATAGGAAACTTTTAACTGATCAATATTAAAAGTTAGTACATATCGACGATTGAAAGGCTATTTGGGCTCAAGCGACATTTTTGTGAAATATGAAAATGTCTCTAAAGGCTGTTGTTTGAAGGCTATTTTTTTTTAAAGAACAGAAGTGTCTATTGAAACAAATTGCCTTTCAACCGTCGATGTGAGATGCCTGTATTGCGCTTTTATTAGCAAGCGTCGATCCGCAATATGAACAGCTGTAGAAGATTGCTTGTTTCATAAAACATGGCGCTTTTTGAGCAAAAATATGTATATTAATACAACGCGTTTAAAAGTACCCAATGAAAGTTATACAGTAACATATTGCTAGTATTAAGAATAAATGATCCAACAACGTGCCAAAGTTGATAAAATAGATGCACTGCGATCAACAATATTGCACGAGTAACCGATGACCAGTTCCACAATTCATTTCCTGAACTTTGGACGTTGTACAGTTGCATAGGCATGATAGTAATTAGCAGTCTATTAATGGACTGATGGGGTCATTAGACGAATACTCGACATTCCATTCCACTCTGCCGTTTGTGTATGTGTGACATAACTCAATACACGAGGCGATATCGTGCGTCAATTAATGAGAATTGAGTTTTGGCACGTCTGTCACGCGATTCCTAGACGACTACTAGTCCGACACGTATAATAAGTGGGTATGGACAAAACCCCACCCTCTTTTCTTTATAAGTGTCTCACATGTATTATGAAGCCGCCTGTACTCGTACATTTGTAGTATTGCAGTTATTCCGGGCAGAATGTCAATCTTCAGGAAGCTGCTGATATTGTTCTAACAGCAAAACCCAATAACATCTCGCTCTAACCAGACGTAAATTCAGGATTTCCCGCTCAGTGGCCGTGCTCGCATCGATGAGACCAATGAAGCAGTTTCTAACTGCTTTTAATACCATACTACGATCACAAACACTCTTTAATTAAGCCCTCTTAGGAACTCTATTATTAAGGTATATCTTGATATTCGTGGAATCAAGCCACCACTAATAATATTTTCAGAAATCAATAATAAACGTTTTTTTTCCAAACTACCACAGATAATGTATGTGCTTATGCTTATAAATGCAACGTCTTCTCCGACTTTTCTTCTTTTTTCTTCGACTTATACAATACAATAATGCTTTTAGAGCAATTCTAGGCCTGCCTTGACGGTGCAGTGCATCTAGCATGTTCCCTGAGAACAGAGTGACCGATTTTTATGGCTTTATGAGGAGATTCAAAGCGTCCTTTCTGATCCATCTTAGTGTTTGTGGTAATAGAATATTCCACTCTGTGTATGAACACAGCTGAGACATCTAAGCTATGATTAAAAAGAATAATTTAGTACCCACACACACACATTTAGTGCACATTTAATAATTGTCATAATATGGGATAAGCACCTGAAATAAATAAAATAAAAATAATAAAAATGAACTCACGCGACTTTAGTAGGAAATATCTCGCAGATGACACAGAACAGCACAGCTTCTGTGCAGCTGACTATGGCTTCAAACACACATGATAGGATCAGGTTTTCCAGCGAGGAGCGTACCAGGTTCAGACCTAGCGCCGCCAGCCCGGAGCTGATTAACATCATTACTGGAAGGAAAATATTCAGGAAAATTAAATACTTTTCTCTCGTGTCTCTACAGGAATTTTTCATCAGGTATTTGGTTTAGTTTAAGCAGCTGATATCGCGTGCTAATATATTACACAATAATATTCATCTGAATATCTTCTTATGTGGTTGATGAACAACCTAGTCTCAGAGTTTTAAACTACCCGTAGGGCCGGACATGGCTTTATACACCATCGAGAACATCTCTCAGGTGTGCTGGTTTCCTCACGATGTTTTCCTTTACCGTTCTAAGCAACTGATAATTATTTATCTAACTTTGAAAAGTCATAGGTGCGTGCCTTGCTTTCGAACTTGCGACCTTTGACTTGTCAGTCCAACGGTTATACCACTAGGCTATCACTGCTACATCTGAATATGCATACTATCCTTATATCAATTTTAAGGCATTAGTGTCATGAATTCTATTAAAATTCAAATGGTCATCAATCACGTATTTACCTCTATAAATGAATGCAGAATTATTATACAAACTATAAAATTGCGATCACAAACTTGTCAGGGTCCATTGTTAGACTTGCAGTGAATGGGGTGATTAATTGTTTATGGATTAATTAAATATTTATCTGCAACTGGTAAATAAAATACATACTTAGAGATTAGTCTTAATGCGATATTATATAGCCGTCATTTCATGTGCAGTAGTTATAAGTTAAATTAATTAATATGTTTTAGTATATTTATAGTAAAATGTTTAATTGTGTGTATTTTATGTTATGGGCCAAAGTTGCCTGAAATGAAGGTTATATTATTATTATTATTATTAGAGACGTATTTCAAGATATTATTGAAATTAAAATGATCACCCAAACGTCGAGATGTTTTATGATTTTATTCTGAAAGAGCATGGGTTATGTTAGCTTACATACCCAACATAAGCTTCTTTCCTACAATATTGATGGTGAGCCCCACCCACAGCGCGGTGGGCACGCAGCTCAGCGCCACCACCAGCGTGTGGATGTATACCTTGTCATCCAAAGTTTGTAGCTTGCCCTGGAAAAAGGACAGGAGTTCAGAAAAATCGTTATATTCCAGTTTAGATTCCTGTGTGAGTTTATGGTTAGGAATATGTTAAGATTATAATATTACATGGAAAAACAATACGGCCGCGAGCAGGATTCGAGCCTGCGCCTTCTGGATAAATACTCCAGGCGCTCTGACCACTAAGCCATCTCGACCTCTGCTCACCGCCGCGAATTCTTCATCCATATTTTAACACGTCTTATGGCGACGTCATTGCTACTATTCAGTCCCTATACAGGTGACCGAACCGACACGACTAACTTTGTATTTAATACAATGTCGTAAATATGCAATTACCTTAACAATTAAACATAAATCTTTGAAAAGCATTAACGCATGCTTAACGAACTCTAAAGTTATTATATTAAATGGAAAAAGAATACGGTCGCGAGCTTAGAGGCAGGGCTTAGCAGAGGTTTATCCGGAACGCGCAGGTTCGAATCCTGCTCGCAACCGTATTCTTTTAATATTATAACTTTAGAGTTCGCTAAGCATGCGTTAATGCTTTTCAGAGATTTATGTTTAATATGTTAAGATCTTTAAAATACAATCTTTTGATCTTAGTTTTGTCTTTTAGGAGTTATTTATTATTGAGCTTAAATCACTTTGTAATCTCTAATGGAAATATGTGTTATCTTCCAATCAGTAAGACTCCTCCCGACCTGATTATGACATCTTAATCAGGCAACATGTTAAGGATTTGACATTTATCACTGAAATAAGCTACAGTTGTTAAAAAAAGGTAACCAAACCATAAAGTTACAATATTAAATGGAAAAAGTATGTAACTTTAGAGTACGTTAAGCATGCGTTAATGCTTTCCAAAGATTTATCTTGAATAACAAAACTATCTTCAACATATTCATCATACTCACAGCCAACTCAGCAGTATCGTTGGCAAGTGCAAACGATACCTCGCAGACACCAGCAGACACGTCCGGATACAGTGACGAGAACTGACTGAACCGCTCGAACAGGTCAGGAAACCACATCATGAGGGTGTAGTAACTGAAGAAAGGAAATTGTATTATGATTTAGGTTATAGAGGTACATTGAGGAGTTCAAGTCTCCAATACAATGATAACACATAAGCTTAGAGATGGGAACATACATACAACATAGCATCACACCTGTATTCCTCACAGGGGTAAGCGGAGATGTACATAGTAGTACGACCACATTTCACCACTGCTGTTATTAAATCCCATGTAATAGGTGGTGAGCCTATTGCCATCTACCGAGCACAATTCCAAATACCGAGCAGCTACTGAGAATTTTCTTACCGAAAACCCCAATAACACCTTGCCTGATCCGGGAATTTAACCCATGACCTCACGCTCGGCAGTCGCCTCTGTGACCACTAGACCAATCAGACAGTTACCTGAACATAAGTCCAAAATCGACAAAACAGCATAGCACTAGCAAGCCGATATAAGGTGGCATGACTAGCATCTTCTTTCTGACCCAGAAGGCGTCCCAACGCTGGCGCCAGGTCAGGGGTGCTTTGGTTTCGTTTCCATTCGTGTCAGCTGACACCACCTCCTCTTCTTCGCCTTCATAGGCACTTATCATTGATTCTACCTGGAAAATATACTTCTGTTACAATCTTACTCAGAAATAGTCTTTCAACAACTGAGTTAGGGTCGAGTTTAACCAAGTCTTAACACTTCATTCGCTTCGCAGTCCACGAAGCAGACACAGTAGATACATATGACTCCAAATTGAGTCATTGGACTTTCAAAGTGATGTCGTTGTTTATTGAATATGTTTTTTTTTGGTCTTTCTTTTGAGGCTATTAATGCATGCCTAGTAGACTACGATGAATATTTTTGGAAGATTCTATGGATCTTTATAATAACAATAACAATATGTATTTATAATAATAAAATAATTACAATATGATATAGTGCAAACACCCCTGATGCACTACAGAAACGAGGCACCCCAACGTCATCCTGAAGATATTATTACACTGGATATGCATAGGTTTTCCAGCTTTTGGTGTGACTCACTTAGTGCCTTTACATCATATTAACAGAGAACTGAGTGAGTTGAGCTTTCACACAAGACACTTAACCCTCGCCCTTTCGTTTTTGACATTCTAATATGCAAACTAAGTTATGATTATTAGAATATCAGACCAGTGGGCTTACTCTTGAAAATAATGCCGCTGGATTGACATTAGAAATATGTCAGTTCGTACTTTTAAATGCCAAATGTCTAAAAATAATTAAAGATTCGGGATAATATGAAGACAACATTAAAATTGAGGCAACTGTAATGTAGTTAAATTTATCTATTTAACATTGGAATTGGTCTCAAGAGTAACCCCACTGGGGGGCTTGGATCTTATTGTTCATATTAATTTATTTTTACAACTAATGGATGTCCCAGAAAACTCAGAAACTTACCGGAAAATCTTTCTCACTAAGTTTGGTATTCACAACGAATATCCTCTGCAGGACCTGCAGAGCCTGTTCGGCCCTGTTCGCATACAGCAGGTATCTTGGACTCTCGGGGAACGGAACCAGGAGTAAGACCACCAACAGGCTGGGGATCCCGCAGGCTGCGACGAAGACTCGCCAGGAGGTGTACTGGAAGTCAGCTCCTACCGCCGTCAAGTTGAACCGAGGGTCCGGGATGATGAGGAATGCGATGCCTGAAAGATGAGGATAGTGTTGTGTTAGTTTTGATTTGGTAGTGTATTACCTCATCAGTTTAATCGTCAAAAGTACGGCTGCTGCGTGTGAGGTTCTGGGTTCGATTCTTGGCATGTCGTGGTTCTTTTTTTAAATGCTGATTATTGTTAATTCTGTGATGACGCCTTTTCTAAAAAGCATTCAGATTCAATTCAAGATAAATCTTTGAAAAGCATTAACGCATGCTTAGCGAACTCTAAAGTTATAATATTAAATGGAAAAAGAATACGGTCGCGAACAGGATTCGAACCTGCGCCTCCCGGATAAATACTCCAGACGCTCTGACCACTAAGCCATCTCGACCTTAGATGGCTTAGTGGATCGAATCCTGTTCGCGACCGTATTCTTTTTCCATTTAATATTATTCAGATTCAAATTCAAATATTTTTATTTCATATAAACCATATTACAGGCACATAAGAAAAGTCAAAACTAGGTGCACGGTTCCAAGGCGTTGATCTTATGGAGAAGAGCTGGCAAGGAACTCCATGGAAAAGCCGGCAAGAAACTACATTGGCATCTCTTCCATAATATATATATATATATACATATATATGCTTAGATATATACAATTGTCCCTTGAAAGGCTCTTTGGAAGTCCATTGGAAGGGATTGCCATTCATATCTTAATGTCCACTACCCCAAAACGCTGAATTTAATTATAAGTCTTGTTGGAATCGACAAATTTCTAGAAAACTCTTATAATTTCTGATTCTCTGATTGCTCCAGTCATAGTAATAAGTATCTCTGTTTATATTGACACAATCTCGCGTCTCCGAGCACCCAACTATCTTCGTATATTCATTTGGCAGCCAACGCCACATCTCTTTCGTGCCAACGCCAATATTCCTGGTGACCTTACGTACGGCGGCGCTGACATTCAAATTCTTGCTCTATATTATGTGAGATCATCGATATTGTCTATTATTGGTTCGTTACCAAAGATTTTGTAATGTACTTCCCTTTTTGTTGTAATCATTATGATTTACTAGCTTCTGCTCGCGACTTCGTCTGCGTGGACTCAGAATTGGGTCCAGCAGGGATAAAAAGTACCCTATGTGTTAATACAGGTTAATCAATCAATCAATCAATCAAATTATTAATTTGCTCAAATATGGTACAATTGGTGTTACAATAGTAATATTTCCGCATATTCTGCCATTTTCAATTGCGTGCAAATACATACACATCATTATTAATTATTATTACTATTATTTAATTATTATTATAAAATTATCATTGAAATAATTATAAACTATCTATGTGCCAACAGGCCCGTCTTTATCCGCGGGTGCAAGGGGTGCGGGGCACCCGTGCACAGGGTCCTAGGGGGGCGCATCCGACCGCTATATATCTTGATCCTACCTACATTGTTTCTAACTATATCTACTACATTGCCGTACCTGATGCAGTTTTAAAAGTAAAAGTCAAATAATCAACTTCTTTCTTACCTGGCAGCAGAATAGTCCCAAAAGTCCAGAACACTTCTAGCCTGCACAGCATGACATCCCGATGCCGGAACGACAGAAAGTCTCCGAAGTAAGGGAAGATGAGACCCGTGGCCCCAATGATGCCGAACCCAGAGAAAAACCTGCAAGAGTAAACGGTCTACAACGAATAGTTACGTCAAGATTGGTACAAATAAAATAAAAAGTGATTATCCAATTATATGAATTTTGGCATGAGCAAGTCATTTCACTCATGCCAAAATTCACGGCCTTTTTTGGACTGATAAGCAGTCGGAAGAAAATGGACGGCTCATATTGAAATATGACAAGAAACAACTTTGATCTAGTGACTGCTAATTTCCTGAAAACATATAATTAAATTAAAGAAAAATTTACTTCAGACTTGGGCAAAAGGACCATTAAAAATTACTTCGACGTATTACAAATTCAAAACTAAAAAAATAAACTTCAAGTATTTTCTAGATGGATACCTGCAAGCCAGGAAGGCTGGGAATGACTGTACCACACTGGAGAGGAAGGCTGCGAAGGCGTCCAATAGTAGTGCTCCGATGATGGCCTTTTTACGCCCTCTGGCGTCTGCCAGGTTGCCCCAGAAATAGGAGCCTACGCACATACCTGTAAATTGAACAAAACACATCGTTAAACGCCCTTAAAAGTACCATGGTTTTAGCCCAACTGACCCTTAGTGTACATCCAAATGTTGCTTAGTATGATGAGTAAAAACAATAAATAATAAAAATCTCCTTACTTTTTTAACTGCAGTTTCAGATTAGCTTGACCATAATTAAAACCTAGACACAAATTTTTGAAACCCTTAGCAAATTAGAAACCCACTTTTTTACCCTAACTAAAACAGAAATCCAGATTGTAACCCTTATTAAACCAAAAACCTCCTTTTACCCTTGCGAAGAAAGAAACCTTTTTGAGAACTGTTTTCACAAGTCGTTATTTATGATCTGTTATAATACCACCTAGTATTGTGTGATGAAGCCACCCATTCATCATCATCATCCTGCTGCTCTTATACCAATTTATTTGGGGTCGGCGCAGCACGTATTCTTCTTCCATACATCTCTATCAGCCTTCATATTGACAGTCACTCCTTTTCTAGCCATATCATCCTTAACACAATCCATCGCTTCCTCAGTCTTCATGTACTCTTATAGCCATCTACATTCATACTCAAAACTTTCCTCGTCACATGACCCACTGATAAAGCCACCCATAATGGGTGGCCTTAGGGAATCAATGCCAACTCGTTTGTTATTTCGTTACTTTTAGCTTATTTGGTTGGTATATAAAGAGGTTGAGGAAAAAGTAGAGATAGGCATTCGCCTATCTCTACTTTTTGCACAACCTCTTTTTCTTTGAAAGCACTGTGATGAAAAGTTCTGGAACGAGATTTGGAAACAAAAGCACAAACTATACCAGCAAACATTCCAAGACCAACACTTGTATGCTTCATCATCAGAACTATCGACTAAGTTACACCAACTTCTTCTAAATTCGCGACACTTACCAATAAGGGGTGTGGCAGTGAGACTTCCTTTATCACTGGAGGTTAAGTTGAAGTCATACTCGGCAGCTGGTAGCACAAAGCTGAGGGTCGTGGTACTCAGTGCACACACCGCGTACACCGCCCCACAGGACATGAGGAGCAGCCATTGGAAGCAGCCGTAACCTAGAATGAGAAAGTAAAGAAATGGTTGTAGAATATATTGAGTGTGGAGACTGAAAGAATTGATAAAAGAGAAGCGAAGATAAACCGGTCAGCTTGTCTTCGACCAGGAGAATCTAAAGGTTTAATTATTAATGAAATGTATATTTTTATTTGATTTAAATACAAATTTTGTAACTTGACAGACAGAGACGTGTAGCTGGGGAGTTTCTTGCGCCGCTTCTTTTCTCCAGTGAAGAACTAGGACGCGGTGAAGGGTTTGGGGACTGTTTTATTGTAATGTGAGACGTTCAAAAAGTACTATTTCAAATGGTCTAATTTGAATAAAGATATTTTGATTTTTAATAATAGTATATTTTATTTCTCTCAAACAGGTGCAATGGTTGGTTACATTAATATATGTTATAACTTATGATCTAACCCTTGTGAGAGCAGAGTCTGAGCGGAGTCTGAGTCAGAGTGGAGTCTGTACTAGGTTCAAGGCTTGTAATGGATCACTATGCTCCCACCCTCCTAAACATAATTATTCTTCTATGAGGAATGAGAGAAGCGATAAAAGGAAACGGAGATTATAAATCAAAGTCTATCTTTTAACGGAAGAATATTAACATATCATAAAATAGCAGCACGCCTGTTTTCCCCGAAGGAGTGGGCAGAGGAGTATACAATTGTACATCCACATTACACCAATGCTGTTATTAAGTCCCATGTAATAGGTGGTGAGCCTATTATCATCTACCAGGCACAAATCTTAAGAGAATATTTATAGGAGAATATTGTAGATATTTAAATGTTGCCTCTAAATATACACTTTTGTAGAAAGAAAAATACGGTCGTGAGCAGGATCCGAACCTGCGCTTCCATAGATGTATTATTGTAGAAGAAGAATCCGGAATAGGAAGCAAAGTTGGCAGAGCACCTGAAGTATTCATCCGAGTAGCGCAGGATGAAACCCCGTTTCTACAATTTTTTGTTTCCACCATTTTTTTGTATCTTTCAAAATGTTTTAATTACGATGCTAAAGACGCATTTCCTAACTTTCGTTTAAATAGAGTTTTAACTATTGCACTATACTAACTACTTGTGGTCGCCCACTGACCGAAATTCGACCATAATTCATTTTAAATTAAAATTTGAACTTTAGGTTTATTGTAAAAGATGTATGTGTCAAACGCATGGTAGTGAGTGTAATATTTTTTTCTAATTAATTAAGTGCATATTATGTATTTAAAGATATTAGCTTCACCTCCGCGTAATTTTTGTAAAAAGGGGTAATTTTTTTTTTCACGTATTCTTTTAATGATAATGTATATTTCACGGACAGATAACTTTTTAAGAATATTTTTTTATCGTTATTGGATCTACGTTTGGTCACCAACTCGCCTAATGGTAGGCGATGGTGTGGCCGAGGATGGAGCACGTTGATCCAGAACAAATCTATTCACTCTGAGTAGAGGGGATAGATTTGGGGAGAACGATAGTTGGGGACTACCCAGACCCGTCTCCCACAACGGACTACATCTCGAAACACGACTAGGTCGCTTCACGGCATGTCTTGGTCCGGTGGGTAGTAACAAACTGTAGCTGAAGCCTCCCACCAGGTCAAAACTGACGAGAAAGGTGGCAAGTCCGAATCCAAGGCACACACCATTGACTATTTGGGTCATGTTTTTTTTGGTCAAGTCATTTTTAGAAATTAATTATCACTTGCGTAAAACATAGCATCACGCCTGTATTCCCCGAAGGGGTAGGCAGAGGTGTACACAACTGTACACCCACATTTCACCAATGCTGTTATTAAGTCCCATGTAATAGGTGGTGAGCCTATTGCCATCTACCGGGCACAATTCCAAACTCCGGGCTGCTACTGAGAAATTTTTAATAGAAAAACTCAATAACACTTTGCCCGACCCGGGAATCGAACCCTAGACCCCATGCTCAGCAGTCGCGTTTGGGACCACTAGACCAACGAGGCACTTGCGTAAAGGTGAAGGAAAATATTGTGAGGAGGAACCTACGGGTGGTTTAAACTCTGACAATAGGTTGTTCATGCACCACATGAAGAAGAAGCTTCCCACCAGAGCTGTGTTACCCGTTTTGCACGAATTCAGCCCCCAAAGATTTCTAATCTATATTTGATATCAGTCGATTTTGGAATGAACTGCACAGCAAACCAGTACAGCCATGAGTTGAAATAACAAAACTCCTATTTACCGAGACGAGATCCCATTTAAAACTGATCAGAATTGCATCAATGTATTATTTATAGCATCTAGAAAAAGTCACATATCAAGGACAGAGACCCATATATATCTATTATGGTCTTTTTTAAAATCGATTCCAGACATTACACTGAATTGAATCGATATTGAGAACAACTTAAATTAATAGCCTTCAATAGACACAAATGAATTACGTATGCGATAACATGTACATTGTATTAATGTTGCTGTAAAGTATGTAGGTACTAGCTCATCTGTCCTGGCATCACACAATGACCTTTGTAAATTTTGATTACTGTATTTTGCCGGTCTCATCAGAGAAAGTCTCAACAAAATTAATTCGGTACTTAGGTATCTTCGGAGAATATCGTAAACAGATTAAGTTAAAATGTAAAAAAAATAACATGCAAGGCAGTCTTTGGGGACTGCCGATAGATGTGAGAATTAAGTAACTTGTGAATTGTATTGTCGAGCGTGCGGAGACGATGACGTGAGTTCAATGATCTTTGTTCACCCAAAAAGTTCTCAACGCGGCTAAAGAAGATTTCACTGCAAAAATTGTGGAGTGTATGTTTTTAACCTCACTGACCCAGAAGGAGGGTTACGTATGACGTGTATGTATGAATGTATGTATGTCTATTTGTTTGACACTACTGCCTAAACGGCTTGATGGATTTTAATATACAAAGTGTCATTAGATATGTCTCAGTTACAGAAGCATATATATTTGTATCTATCTTAGGCTATAACCATATTTCAATATGGCGTCTACAAATAAAAAAGGGTTTTTTTTTTTAATATTGCTAAAAAATATAAGCTAGTAAATAGCTGATTTCGAATATATTATATTATACATTAATTACTTATGCTTATACTTACTTATACTATGCTACTATTTTTATTGAAACTACAAAAAAGTATGCTTAACTTACGTCGCAACTAAAAAGTATAAAATAAAATAAATTATTAATAAACAAAAAACGTGACTGGATAAGGATATTCGTTTCTCTATTTTCATCTTGCTTCCCTCTTTTCACTGCAGTCGGGTTTTTTGTTTATGAATAATTCATTTTATTATATATATATATATAATTATGTATATATAATTTATGTTGCTTCGTCGTTCTGGTTCTCCCAAGACCGACTGCTGAGCATGAGTTCTCGGGTTCGATTCCCGGGTTGGGCATAGTGTTATTGAGTTTTACTGATGAAATTTTCAGTAGCAGCTCGGAGTTTGGAATCATGCCCGATTGATGGCAATAGGCTCACCACCTATTTATTACATGGGACTTATTAACAGCATTGGTGAAATGTGGGTGTACAATTCTGTACACCTCTGCCTACCCCTTCGGGGAATACAGGCGTGATGCTATGTTATGTTATGGAGATGTTTAATTTTGGGCCACCACTTTATACCGACATCACAAGAGAGAAAAATGGAAATAATCATTAAAATACAAATCACATTTGATGTAAAGTTGGTTGCCAAAACTCCCAAGTTCATAATCTGTCACTATTAAAAAGTTATCAAAATCTCTAGTAGAGCCACATCCCTAGCCAAACTCCGATTTGTACTACGTCATAGTTTACGAGACCTATCCAAAGTTCAAAGTATAGAGCTCTACGTGCTCTTGACTACACCTCATTTATAACAAATAACTCTACCTATAACTGACTCTACAAACTTTACATCTTTTTTAAAAAGGCCCTTTTATTATAATTACGTTTTCCAACAACCTTTGACCGGATTAATCGCGTGTATTATAACAAAAACCAATAATACACGCGATTAATCCGGTTAAAAGTTGTTTTATTATAATGTGTAGGTAGTGATCGCGAAAATAAAGTAACATAACATAACATAGCATCACGCCTGTATTCCCCTAAAGGGGTAGGCAGAGGTGTACACAATTGTACACCCACATTTCACCAATGCTGTTATTAAGTACCATGTAATAGGTGGTGTGCCTATTGCTACTTACCGAGTACAATTCCAAAGTCCGGGCTGCTACTGAGAATTTCCTAACAGAAAAACCCAATAACACTTTGCCCGACCTGGGAATTGAACCCAAGACAGCTCAGCAGTCGCGCTTGGGAGCACTAGACCAACGAGGCAGTTATAAAGTGCCCAGAAATTATCAAAATGATTCACTGTAAACTAAAATTACGCAAACCGCAGCGCTAGTACGTTAAGCCCTCTAAGTACCGGCTAAGCTTACGCACAAATTAGATTTGTGGCTGACGAAACTGAATCCAATTAATAGCGCAGGCGAGGGGGCGCTGTAACCCCTGAGCTATGAGAGAGAACTGTGATATACTATTATTGTATATCTGATCCATGATAGATTTCCTTTGGAACGTATAAAAAAAATAAACGCATTGATTTCGGTGTTCTTTTTATTTTCAATTTTGAAGTTTGTTAACCAGTGTTTGGTTTTAATTTGATTTACATAACATCACGCCTGTATTCCCCGAAGGGGTAGGCAGAGGTATACACAGTGGTACACCCACATTTCACCAATGCTGTTATTAGGTCACATGTAATAGGTGGTGAGCTTATTGCCATCTACCGGGCACAATTCCAAACTCTGGGCTGTTACTGCTAATTACCTAACAGTAAAAAATAATGTTATCTAAATTGATAACGTTAATTTACCATGTTTCCATAACGGATCCTCATGAAATTTGGCAAGGAGATAGATTGTATCTTGGAAGGACATGCGATTCTTTTAGTCGCGCAGACGAAGTCACGGGCACCAGCTAGTAATGATATTTAAGTGTACATATATAATACGTAAATCACCATCACACTGAAACAATAACAACATAACTATCAAACGTAAACTCTACGATACGAAACTAATCTATTTCAACAAGGTCACAGTATCAAAAATATCCCCCAATGACAACTAACTCGCTCGGAAAACTGTTTACATTTTTACTTTGGACAATTTTATCTGTGGCTATAAATAGAAAAGTCAATTTTACGGTTACTCTATTTGTAAATTGAATTGTTGATAGACACGTAAACAAATAGTTAGTTAAGTAAGTAGCTATTATTTGTGAATGGCAACAATTAATAACATAACATAACATCACGCCTGTAATCCCGGAAGGGGTAGGCAGAGGTATACACGATTGTACACCCACATTTCACCAATGCTGTTATTAAGTCTCATGTAATAGGTGGTGAGCCTATTGCCATCAACCGAACACAATTCCGAACTCCGGGCTGCTGCTGAGAATTTTCTAACAGAAAATCTCAAT
Organism: Xylocampa areola; assembly: GCA_935421205.1. Classification (NCBI taxonomy): domain Eukaryota; kingdom Metazoa; phylum Arthropoda; class Insecta; order Lepidoptera; family Noctuidae; genus Xylocampa; species Xylocampa areola. The sequence continues at coordinate 18,676,053 of OW285212.1, read as the reverse complement.
AACACTTTGCCCGACCCGGGAATCGAACCCGAGACCTCCTGCTCAGCAGTCGCGTTTGGGACCACTAGACCAACGAGGCAGTTACAATTAATTAAAAATCAACAATTAATTAATATCTATCTTCTAATATATAAAATTCTCGTGTCACAGTTTTCGTTGCTATACTCCTCCGAAACGGCTTGACCGATTTTGATGAAATTTTTTGTGCTTATCCGGTATCTATGAGAATCGGCCAACATCTATTTTTCATCCCCCTAAATGTTAGGGGTAGTCCACCCCTAAATTTTTTATTTATATGGCAAAACAACGTTTGCCTGGTCAGCTAGTATTTGATATTAATTAATTGAAATAGAAATATTACATAACTAACTTCTGCCCGCGACTTCACCTGCGTGGACTTCAGAATTAGGTCCAGCCGGGATAAAAAGTACCCTATATGTTAATCCAGGTTATAGACTATCTGTGTGCCAAATTTCATCCGAATCCGTACAGTAGATTTTGCGTGAAAGAGTAACAAACATCCATACATACAAACTTTTGCGTTTATAATATTAGTAGGATTATGTCCTTTATAACATAACATAAACACACCAGCTCGCCTGTATACCCCGAGTGGCTAGGCAGAGATGTACACAGTTGTGCACCAACATTTCACTAACGCTGTTATTTAGTACCATGTAATAGGTGGTGAGCCTATCGCCGTCTTCCGAGCACAATTACAAACTCCGGGTTGTCACTAAAAATGTCGTTACGGATCAAACCCAATATCACTTTGAACTCCGACCCGGGAATCGAACTCAGAGCCTCACGCTCGGCACACGTCCTTTCGACTACTAGACAAATGAGGCATTAAAAATGTCCCAGAAACCATTAATTATGTATTTAAGTATCTATTCGCCTACACACTGTCCACATCGCTTGTACTTCGATCTCTCTTCTCGCAGGTCTGCTGGAAGAGATTTCTGTTAGTTATAAGCTGGCCTTTGTACTCCCCATTTCTATTATATATTTTTATGTCTAAATGTGAGTACATAAAAATAAATAAATAAATAAAATATGTGTCCCTTTTATTTTAGGAGTGGAAGATCGTACTAGAAGTATCACGGACGTTGTAGGGAATCCTACTAGTTCAAAGCCGCACAATCCTTCCCTAACCTTTACCGGGGTTCTGGGATTACATTTTCATTCACCGCAACAAATTATAGGATATATAGGATCCTCGTGTGGGGTCCAGAGAGCATTGTGACGGTGTTAAATGCTTTTGAAATAATACGAAAACTTATTAATTATTAATTGTCAAAGAAACATTGAAAATAATAGACACGAACGGGGCTTGAACCCGTCAACATTGACATGCCGTGTCATCACTCTACCCACTGAGCTACCGTGTCGTTGTTCCAGCCCATTAAATTTCAAGCTTCCTTGTATTCGTCTTACGTCTGGCGATATTTATTTAGCAATCATTTACAGATTTACTAAGTACAAAGAACATTGAAAAGGTCATATTGGTACATGCTAAATTTGAACCCTCAACCTGTGGTTCAAGAGGTCCCGTTACCGGCCACGACGACAAAGTACCTACACTCACACATCTACACAAAAAAATATTTGAAAAATTATTCTTTTATTTACTTAGTTAATAAATATTCCAGATAAATCTTTGAAAAGCATTAACGCATGCTTAGCGAACTCTAAAGTTACAATATTAAATGGAAAAAGAATACGGTCGCGAACAGGATTCGAACCTGCGCCTCCCGGATAAATACTGCAGGCGTTCTGACCACTAAGCCATCTCGACCTCTGCTCACCACCGCGAATTCTTCTTCCATATTTTAACACGTCTTATGGCGACGTCATTGCAACTAATTCAGTACCTATACAGGTGACCGAATCGACACGACCAACTTTCCAGCTAATACAATGTCGTAAAGAATGCAATTACCTTAATAAGTCAAGATAAATCTTTGAAAAGCATTAACGCATGCTTAGCGAACTCTAAAGTTACAATATTAAATGGAAAAAGATATAAAGATAATAAATATTGTTCTCAACACCATCGCAAAATTTTACCTACGAGACATTTAGATCAAACAATTCAGGAATGTGATGCTATACATAATAGCTGTCATTCTGATCTCAAGGAAATATGAATTAAATACTTTTTAGTCACGTCATTGTGTCTATTTGTGTCAAGTCTCGTGTCACAAGGACTGCACTTCGGACTTCGCCCTTCCCCGCTATTTAGTGAGTAAACATCAGTCCTAAAAATAATTTCATTAATGTTTTGTAGTGTTGATGTATTTATTAGAATTAGTATTTGGAGTTTAAAGGTATCGCATACTTTGTTTTATTTAATTTTATTTTCGATTAAGCTCGTGCCTTCTCTGTATGAAAGAGGCCCTTGCCCTGCAGTGGGACAGTTTTTAGGGGTTAGGTTTTTTTTATTATGATATTTTCAATTTTTTTCTACTTTTATTGTATTCCTCGAAGGGGTAGGCAGAGGTGTACACAGTTATACACCCACATTTCACCAATGCTGTTATTAAGTCCCACAATTCCAAACTCCGGGCTGCTACTGAGAATGTCCTAACAAAAAATCACAATAACACTTTGCTCGATCTGCGAATCGAACCCAAGACCTCATGCTCACCAGTCGCGCTTGGGTCTACTAGACCAACGAGGCAACCAACGAATTGAGCCATATAGCCACTTCGTACTACATTGCACCGTATATTTTTAATATTTTCACTCAACATAGACATACTGTAACATCCCACGCAATGTACTACAAAGTGACTCCATCAATTCCATAATAATCGAGATAGCGAATAGGTACGCTAATGCAAAGCATGAGTTGCCTTGAAGTTATAATTTTTTGTGGAAAAAGAATACGATCGCGAGCAGTATTCGGACCTCCGCCTCCCGGATACATACTCCAGGCGCTCTGACCACTAAGCCATGTCGAGATGGCTTAGTGGTCAGAGCGCCTGGAGTCCAGTTCCACAAAAAATTTGAACTTTAAAGTTCGCTAAGCATGCGTTAATGCTTTTCAATAAGATTGATTTGTATGAGTTGCCTTTCGACCTTTAAAAGGGACAGGCGATATGTATTCTTAGCTGAAGCCACCGAACGCATAAAATTGAATAACACCCACTGAGAGGATAACTTGGCACAGGTATCTAATTGATAACTCAAGTAGAAGTCAGGTGGCCTCTCACCTTTCTTCAAGTGACGTCACGAGTTCACTGGCATCGTTCAATGCCAAATGGTAAACTGCATGCAGACGGTCGTGATTACGAAATGGGTGGTGTGTTTAACCTGGTATGTTCCAATGTGACTGTTTAAAAATCCATATAATTACTTATCACCTAGGGGTACAAAAATAACCTACAACTTATTCTCAGACCTACCATATATAAACAAAAAAAAACATAAAATTCTCTCAAGCCGTTTCGGAGGAGTTCGATAACAAACACTGTGTCACGAGATTTTTATTTAGGAGATACTTTCTTAGTTAATCTGAAATCAGAGGCATATAATTATATAGTGTCAATTATTATCATCACCGGTTACTACTCACGCGCATTTTTCGGGAATTGTCCGACTAGTTGCCCGAGGAGGAACAAGATGTTTACCATCACTATACATATTCAAGATATGTCTTTGAAAAAGCATTAACGCATGCTTAGCGAACTCTAAAGTTACAATATTAAATCGAAAAAAAATACGGTCGTGAACAGGATTCGACCCTGCGCCTCCCGGATAGATACTCCAGGCGCTCTGACCACTAAGCCATCTCGACCCGTGTAGATACACGGGTCGAGATGGCTTAGTTCCGGGAGGCGCAGGTTCGAATCCTGTTTCAGGACTTCATGGTTTGTAATATTGGCGATTTCAATGCGTATTTCCGCAGTGAGCTAACGTCGTAATCAATGCTCGTGCCTTGTCTATATGAGAAGAGACTCTTTCCCTGCAGTGGAACAGGAATAGGCTGTTCGTTTGATCTGAATTAGTACCCTAACGCAGTAGATTCAAAGTTAGTAACGATGCTTCATACCTGAGTAATGGCTTGATGATATTCCCGAAATCTGCCTCGTAAATCTAGTAGTCATGGCTGCTAAGCGTGAGGCCCTGGGTTCCATTCCCGGGTCGAGCAAAGTGTTATTGAGTTTTTCTGTTAGGAAGTTCTCAGTAGCAGTCCAGAGTTTGAAATTGGGCCCGGTTGATAGCGCTCCCCACCTAATCATGATATTTGTCTTAATAATTGCATCGATAAAATTGAAATACAACAAAACTACCGTGCCTAACTGCCGTGTTATGTTTATGTTTAGGCTGCCTGTCCACTGCAGAGAACGAGGCGGCGGAACGGTGAGCGAGGTAAAAATCCACCAATAGAATTGCATAAAATCTCCGCTCCGCTTCAGTGCACAAGGAGTTGCGAACTAGTTTAAAAATTCATACAAAACCGGGAAGCGGAGCGAGGACGCGGAACGAGGAAGAGGAGCGGGGAAGCGGAGGGGAGTAACGAGCGCGGGGGTGTCAACTAAACCATTCGCCCGCCGCCAGCAGCTCAAATGACTCGTCACGTGCTCGCGGCCTAGCTCCGCGCATGGAAAAACAAAGCCCGTAACTCTGCTCCGCATTACTTTCTTGCTCTGCCCCGCTACCTAGCTCCGCGTCTATGGACAGACACAGTCCGCACTTCCACTCCGCATTACTCCCACACTCCGCTCCGCTGCCTCGTCTAGCTCCGGTGGACAGGCAGCCTTATGGAATGACATTCTTGAAGAATGAGACAGGAGATTTGTATGACGGTGTTTTTATCATAACATGCGCGGGATTGTAGTAACTTTAAGATCGGGACACTTTTTTTTTCTTGTTTTTTGTATAACGTGCCCCATGTTAGGAATTAGGAAAATGTATCTTGGGTGCGTTTACAGACATATAATCTCACATGCACACACACCCAGACCCGGAACAATTATCTGTAGATCATACAAATATTTGCTCCGTGCAGGAATCGAACCTGCGACACGCGACGCAGTAGCCGGTCTCTCGACGACTGCGCCAACCGCGCCGTCAATCAATGTTATCAATAAAAATATCGCACTCGTGGGTAATTTTCCACACTCAAGCGCGACTGCTGAGCATGAGGTCTCGGGTTCAATTCCCAGGTCGGGCAGTGTTATTTAGTTTTTTCTGTTATGAAATAAGCAGTAGCACCCCGGAGTTTCGAATTGTTTCGGCTAAATGGCAATAGCCTCACCACCTATTACATAGGACAGCATTGGTGAAATGTGGGCGTACAATTGTGTACCGCTATGTCTACCCCTTCGGGAAATACAGGCGTGATGCTATATTTCGATATCTACCTACTTAATGAATTTTTCACCTAGGTCTATCTAGGTTAAATAAAGTTGAAATGTTTAATTTCTTTTGAAAATTATATAAGAAAAATTCAACTGCCTTAGATATGTTAAGCTATTTTTGAAATTGAGTGATGGAAGTAAAACTTAAAAAGTATACATTTTAATGTATACTTTTAAATATACTTTAATTCAAATTAATACTACAAAATTTTCTGTTTGTAAAAGGTCTATGGTCTTATGTTAATTTTACCTATTATTGAGAAAAAAATATTAACAAATGGAGAGATAGACAAATAGCAAATTAATCCTATACAAGACGAAGTTAAATCAAAAATTAATAAGCGCGCCTGCTATTTTTTTAACTTACTTAATGTTACCTGGCACAATGTAAGAATTCTAACGATACCCCGTACATCAAAATCGGTTCAGGCATTTAAAAGTTATGGTGGAATAAAAAACACACAAACTTACATACTTACAAATATACATATCTGAACCCAAAAAACATAACCCTCTTGTTTTGGGCAGTCGTGTAAAAAGGGCTTCTATTTTTCTTTTAAAGTACAAAACCGTAAAAACCGATTTACTAAACGCGTTACTCGGCAGAATATCGGAAAATACTATTATTTATAGTCGTACTATTTAAAATATAATAATTATTAAGTACCAAGTTTATGCACACAATACATAATTTCTGAAGACATTGTTCAAACAAAGGACTAAAAAGTCGTATGGTTGCGGTCACGTACCGTGGTCGTTACGTGGGCTGTAAAACTCAAGTGGATCTTAACAAATATGTTACTTATAAAGACGTAAAATGTTTAACATCTCCTCTTACAAAAGAATTAAGTAATTTTGTAAGTAATTGCATCGCTATATTCATAAAAAAATTGTAAATCTTGTTTGTTTCTATGGCTTCAACAAAGTATTTTTTTATTTGATACCGAGCAGTTGGATCACCTGATGTTAAGCGAGTACCGCCGCCAATAGACACCCGCAACCCCAGAGGAGTCGCAAGTGCGTTGCCGGCCTTTTAAAGGGTTTGGGCCTCCGGCACCCTCACTCACTCGGCGAAACACAACGCTAGCGTTGTTTCACGCCGGTTTTCTGTGAGGCCGTGGTATCAATCCGGTCGAGCCGGCCCATTGGTGACGACGCATGGCTCTCCTATGGTAGCAAATTTCTTCTCACTACTCTCAGTTGCAGTCCAGAGTTTCTAACTATGCCTGCATAGCATCATAGCATCACGCCTGCATACCCCGAAGGGCACCATCTATTACATGAGACTTAATAACATTGGTGAAATGTGACTGTACGACTATCTCTGTCTACACCTTCGGGGAATACAGGCGTGATGCTGTGTTGTGTTTAGACTGGAAGCCGACTAAACCGACTCAACAGATAGTCTAGACAAATGACGTTCATCAAAAATGAGTTCGTATGACACATAAACAAAGACTATTAAAATCTACTAGACGAGACTAAACATTCATAAATTGAATTTATTCTTTCATTCTGCAATTGTTGGTAAATCTTGGAGTGCACGAAAATAGACTACCTCATTGCCTGTACGTCGTTGTGCACAGCTTCTAAATGTCCTGGGTTCGATTCCTGCAGTGCGAACATGGTTCTTTTTACACGACTGTCCAAAAACGGAGTGTTATGTTTTTAGGTTTCATTTATGTATAAGTGTGCATGTATGTTCATTTATTTGTGTGTTTGTGAGTTTTCTTTATTCTACCATAACTTCGAAATGCCTGAACCGATTTAGATGAATGGGGTATTATTAGAATCATTGCATTTTCCCAGTTAACACAGGACATTAAGATTAAAAAAAAATTATATAGCGGCTATGGTACTCAAAAAGGCATGAAATAAAAAATATAACACACATAGAAGGCTTTTTTTATAAATTTTATCTTGTTATCGACACATAAATCGATTTTAAATGCTATATTTGACATAAATTGTTGGTAAAAGTATAAAATTCAATACATATAAACTTTTATCAACTCAACAAGGTTTTCGCCAAAGATGCACTACTAAATGTGAGGTCTTAGGTTCGATTTCTAGTTCGTGCTTGGTGGTATTGGGTTGTTTTGTTAGAATATTACCAGTAGCGACTCGGAGTTTCCGGAGATGGCCTGATAACGGCATGATACGGGACTTAATAACGGCATTGGTGAAATGTGGGTGTACAATAGCACCCCTCTACCTACCTCTTTTAGGGGAAGCTAGATATTACGTTATGTTATGCACAGAAATAGTCGAGAATATAACTATGACCACAGACTAGGTCATGATAAAAACACTTGTTTGGCAACCTGACAAACGTTATGATGGACATCGTCACCAAAACTATATAATATTAAAATAGATAATGAATTGATTACATCAAGAATTCTCGAGTGATGTGCCATTTTTTTGTGACAAAAATATGTGTTATACGTCTGAATTTTTGTCATTGATTTTTTTTTATAATGACGGTAGGAAGAATATAATTTATTGAGTCGGGGCTATTGTCCTACATATGTCTTTAAAATGGTGTTCGTAATTTATTTTTGGTTGTTCATTATAGTATCAATATTATAAATCTTTTCTCGCATGACTGTACTTAAATCATGCAAAAAAAAAAACATTAATAATTTTAGGCTAAATAAAAATAAATCTTCGTAGTTTCTATATTCATTTAAGAAATATTGATCGTTTTGTAAAATGCAGGTTCAAGGATTTTGAGAACCTTACTTTAGGGGACAGTTGGGTAAAAGCTAACCCCTTTATTCATAACCCTGTTTAAAATCTTAATAGGCTATTGAAATGTATTTAAAGTCTATCGTCATCTCTTCTGAATGACTGACTGACAGGAAGGAATTTAATATTTAAAACGTTTTACGAACATCGATTTTTCTGAATACGACACTAATGTCTTGACTAATAATTTGTTTATATCTATTTTTAGTATATGTATCCTTACTGCTCTGTGTGGAAATAAATGTTTTCTATCTTTCTTTCTTTAATGTTAAACTTGGTACTTGGGTTACAAAATGGCAGTCGTCATGTTCAATCTGGAAAATGACCAAATATAGGGGATGACTGATGATGAATTGGCAACATTGTCTGCACGTGTCGCTCATAAACGACAAAATGGTGACCATCAGTCTAAATGTTCCCTAACAAATCGGCCAGTCTTGTTTACTGGGCAATTTGCTAAGGAGCATAGCTTTGATTCGTTCCATGACGGGGTTGTAACTTTGTATTTTTCAGAGTGACCAATGACAATAGGCATGATGACAGTATTAAAAAACTAAATAATAAATGGTTTTAGAGGTAAATAGGTATAGGTACAAAGAATACTAAAAAAATACCATGTTTTATTAAAAACATTAAGATTAACAAGATTTTCAATAAAATAAATGTATAAAATGCTGCAATCGGCCATGTTAACTGAAACGTCGATCACAGTGAATGACGTCACGCCTCAGTCAAATGTCAATCATCGCCATACATTAAGGCTTCAACTTATGTCAAATATGCTGAGGCATACGTCAAAACGGCGCCATGATACCCAGCAGTGTTTTCGCGGTTAAATCAAATTAGCCAGATTAAAATGCAATAATCTGGGTTGAAACTTGGTTTATTGCTGAAATAATGTGTTTTTCGGATATAGTAGACATGTACCTACATTATAAAAGGAGATTTCAAAATCTGTCATCATGCCTATTATTGGGGAAAATGGGACTGCCATCTAAAACATCTGAAGAATCTCCCCGGTTTTTAAGATACAGGTACTGGTGTCTACCGAGTTCTAATGATCGATATTTTGAGGATTTGCCTGATGGTTCATACGTGTGAGTTCTAACTGTAAATAATAACAGTAATAAATAGACATGCTTAATAAAATTTTCTTAGTAGCAATCCGGAATTTGGAAATGTTGCCTGGTTTATGGCAATAGGCTCACCACCTATTACATGAGTCTTAATAATAGTATTGGTGACACCTGTCTCTCTCTATCTCTCTCCTCCTGTGTACTCCTCTGCCTACCCCTTCAGGGACTACAGGCGTGATGCTATGCTATGTCTTACGAAAAAATTGGTGGGGGTACTTCAGCCGGCATTGGGTTAATATGAGTTGAAGAAGGGGGCTGCGAGAGCCTTTTAGAAGTTATTATCTCAGATGTGTTTTAAAATGCCTAAATAAGTAACATTACTTTATCTACCCTATTTTAACCAGTATCTACCTAAATAATAGTGTATTATGATTCAATTAAGGTAATTGGGTCATTACACCTCTGCCTGCCTCAATAGTCTAGTGGTCGCAACGGTGACTGCCGAGCATGAAGTCCTGGGTCGATTACCGGGTTGGGCAAAGAGTTTTTGAGATTTTCTGTTAGAAAATTCTCAATAGCAGTCCGGAGCTTGGAATTGTGCCCGGTTGATGGCAATAGGCTCACCACGTTTTACATGGGACTTAACAATAGCATCGGTGAAATGTGGGTTTACACCTGTCTACACCTTTTGGTAAATATAGGCGTGATTATATGTTATGTATTTTGGGCAAAACACTTGCGAATAAGTAATAACTCAAGCCAAAGGCGAGGGTGCAATGCAGCCGCGAATGTTATAAAATTATCGCGAGGAAACCACCTGAGGGATATTCTAGATGGCGAGTAAAGCTATATTAGATCAAGCATCCGATAAGAATAAGTACATAAACAAATAAATGAGTCCACACGGTGGATCATTGTCATTTGTATATAGCGATCATAAAGTCGAGTTTTATGACTTTGTTGATTTTTACGACTCCGTTTACTGTTCTATGGAGAGTTCCGTTATTTACTTCTTGAATTAATGGGTCCGAGTTTATTACTAGCAAAAACATGAGTATTAAGTACTGTCTGAGAATCTGTTTAGTTCCTGTGGCCTTACTCTTGAAAATAATTCCGCTTGATTGACATTGTAAATATGTCAGTTCGTACTTTTAAATGCCAAAATGTCTAAAAAATAATTATAGATTCGGGATAATATAAAGACAACTTGCTTTAAAATTGAGGCAACTGTAATGTAGGTAAATTTATTTTAAAATTACGCATTGTTTTAAGCCGTCTATTTAATATTGGAATTGGAATCGGAATATTAGTTTCTAGTAACGCCACTGGTCTAGAATTATGAATTTATAGGTCCGCGGATCCGAGTGTCTATCAAATTTGGCGTACCGTACATTTTTCGGGATTGTCCGATTAGTTATGAACCCGAAAGAGTCCTCTATTGACTCGCTAATTATCAAATACAATAATAGTAATATTATTATTATCAAGTATAATTTTGTACCTTCGCGTACGTTAAAGTAACTTTAACAAGCAACTACTCATTTCCGCCATTTTGTTTTACCAACCTTTTTTTGGGGATAAGTTGGATTTTTACCTCACTAAAATCACCCCGGTGGTCACCATCAGTACGTGGAGGAGAGTCCTCTAAGAAGGCCAGCTTCGGAACCCCCTTGTGCAACGCCTGTTTGGGCACATCTCTGGATAAGTATAGTTGATTGTCCAATAAAAAATCAGAATCAGAAAAAATCAGACTGTATTACGGACACAGCGACCTATCTCTGAGGAGATGAGCTAAGTACGCAGGAGATATTATAGTGCACAAGTGTATGCGCAAACACCTCTTCCTTCACTCTCATAGTCAGATGGGACGTCAATCCGGCACGACCGGAGAGAAATCTGGCGCAGGACCAACGGCTTTCCATGCTCGCTGCAGCACGGGGGTGTCACGCCACCAACTTCCTAACTCCGGGCTGCTACTGAAAATTTCCTAACTGAAAAACCTAATAACACTTTTTCCGACCTGGGAACACTAGACCAAAGTAAATCTTCATCTTCTTTCAATTTAATATCTGAATCTAATTTTAGCAAGTAATCAAGAAAGTCCATTACGTTTGATAATTTATTTTCCGTTCCCCTTGATTCGCGGACGCGCGTAAAAATTCTTCGCGAACGTAATAAACTCGCAATTACCAGTAAAGTCGGTTACATATATTTCGCGTAAATCTACGGTAATAAAAGAAAATTATCTAAACTTTAGTATAATATATTTGGCAGGGGAACTCATTGTTTTTCGTCTATAATTTTGACTAGAGCAGGGGTAGTCGACCTTTTTAATTTTAAATCTTCTTAAAATCAATTGCTGTATGTATAGAAGATGTTATACCTTCTTTAAAATAAATTGCCGTATGTATAGAAAGATTAACACTTGAGAACGGCTCGAGCGATTTGGTTTTACACGTTTGCCCAAAAAAAGGAGAGTTATGTTTTAGGGTTTATGTAAGTATGTTTGTGAGTTTCTTTATTCCATCATAACTTCTAAACGCCTGAACCGATTTCGATGTATGGGAATTAGAATCCTTGCATTTTCACGAGTACCTCACATATGCTAGTAAGATTAATAACATTATGTTGTAGTACCTACGCAAAAAATATGAAATAAAAAATATATGTACAATTCACACATGTCAGGCGTGCTTTTTATTTTGTAATAGGTTTCATATTTTTTGTTGTTTTCGTATTTATTAGGAAAAGGTTTGTATGAAAAAAATAATTCAAAAGTCTATTATAGTCGCCGAATATTTTTGTGGTACCTACCTATTTTTTTATAAATTTCACCAGTGCTTAGCCGGGACAGGTCCCTAATTATTAATAAAATTCACCTATCAATGACTAATTATTTATGCGTATAATTATTATGTATTTCACAATAGTGTAGCCAAATGCCACACCTGCAAGACTCGATTGTCCTTTACCTTACCTGCCCTCTATTACTATGTCTATTTTAATTTAAGTACACAAAAAGTATCTAACATATTTCTTTATTTTCTCCCGTACGTATAAACATAAAATGTTTTCGTGTCCCCCTCTTGAAACCATACCAAATGTTAGCCACCCCTGGCCTAGCGATTCGACTTCTGTTTACCAGCATGTACGTAAATTTCAAAGAAAACTAAAACAATTTGTTTTATTTTCAAAGCTATTCGGGTCGTATCCAGACACACACATGGTTATAATAATTATGTAAATTACTATTTTAATTGTTACAGTCAGAGAGGCAGACAATTAAACTTAGCAGTAGATAATAATATGCAGTTGTAATAGCTTCATCTTATTTCACTCTTTTCATAATATTTAGTCAATTCTAAACAAATGCAAGACGTCTATCATTCACTCTGTCTGGCAGATGTCTGGAAATATTTAAATAGTAAAATAACATGCATATCGATGACTGCTCCAATTAGTCAACGTCACTTCAAGGCAGCGTCAATAAAAATTTGTTTAAGGAAATCAATGTTTATTTATCTTTTTCTATACAATGACATATTCAAACTATGTCTTTGTGAAATGATTTTGTAGCCTATTTTCAGTAAATGATACAAAAACGCTTTTGTGTGGGAAATATTAACGCCATTTAATTTACATTCATTACATAAAACATTTCTTTTAAACGCTTAAAATTCCTCCTTTTCAAAAATAGTTCATCCTGTTTTTTTCCTAAATCTGAGGAGAAACAGGTGTTAAAACAACACTCGTATAATTATAGTCTACGTACATTTTTCTCTTCTAACTATTTATAGAGTAATAATAAATAAATACATTATCATATTCATCACACGCACGTGTATGGTTGTAAACCTATCATCTGCAGACTATGTCCGTGTGCCCGGGCACTAACAGCTGACAGGTGTAGCCAATGAACCAAAATATTTACGAAGTAAGAAAATAAGATTAATTATTTCTAAATATTTTTGTTTTCAATTTACATACGTGGTTTACAAAAATCATTTTTTTTAGATAGTTATTATTAAAAGCGTTATATCCGTCGGTATGCAAATAGTCTATAAGTACTATATGTATATAGGTATTTATTATTGTCTTTATGAAGTTTGTTGCGCTTTTTAACGTTGTTCGCTTTCTGATGATTGCTTTGGATTTTATCCTTCTACGGTACTTATTTCATAATAATGTGAGAAGTGATAGTTTGGTTGTATCTGAAATTGATTATTTGTAAATTAATCACTGATGAACGTATTTGGATGACATTTTGTTTATAGGTATAAGTAGATTATGCATTGAAATATTCCAGTTTTTATTTTTAGTTCCTATAGGAATAGGAAAATTATATTTAGATATTATTATTATTTATTTAATTACATTTACAACTATCATTATCAAAATTATTCTAATACATTAGAGTACAGATAAATCTTTGAAAAGCATTAATGCATGCTTAACGAACTCTAAAGTTATAATTTTTTTTTATGGAAAACGAATACGGTCGTGAGCAGGATTCGAACCTGCGCCTCCCGGATAAATACTCCAGACGCTCTGATCACTAAGCCATTTCGACCACAATCGATTCTACTTTATTAAGTTTTTTAAGAAGATTACTAGTGACCTGATGAATTAGGAGCAAATATATCTTTTATTTTTAACCTCCAATAAATATCTACTACATAGGAAATTATACCTACAAACATAACACCCCTCTAATCGAACAAAGTCGGGTAATTATACTACTATAGCCCAGTCATTGTCGTAAATGGAGCCATCTTCTATAAATTGAGTGGTCGACACTCCACATAAAAACATTCCATTCGTATGGAATCGTTTGAACTATTTAAATAGTACAAAGCATCACGCCTGTATCACCGAAAGGTTAAGCAGAAGAGTACTGTTCTCCTCTTATCGTGTGGTTGATGAACAACCTAGTGTCAGTGCTTAAACCACCCGTAGGCCTCTGACATGGTTTTCCACACCATCGAGAACATCTCTCAAGTGTGCTGTTTTCTTACACAGGGTTAAACAAGTGATAATTTTGAATACGAAACTATGAAAAGTCAGTGGTGCGTGTCTTGGATTCGAACCCGCGATCTTTGATTTGCCTGTCTTATTATGAGACTGTCACTGCTTACTATTGTACACTCATATTTCACCCATACACTTATTAAGTCCCATGTAATAGGTGGTGAGCCTATTGCCATCTACCGGGCATAATTCTAAACTCCGGGCTGCTACCTACTCAAAAAAACACTTGCCACTTGATCGATTAATCAGATCAACTATATATATGATGTTAAGAAATTATATATGGCACTGAAAAATAAATATTGGTATGCTATATATTACGCATAATAAAAAATTGGATTTATAAATGTTGTATTACATAAGAACCTAGGTTTATCTAGTTAAAATTTGCATACCCAATACAGTGAGACATGCTGTACGATCTTACAATTTAATTTTAACACCCTTGTAACCATATTTCAATAAAATAAATTATTTATGCCAGGTATGACGCCACCTATGGCTCCAATGACCCGTAACCACTCGGACACTAGAACAAAAAGTAAAGTTACAATTCTTCCATTTGTCTTTACAATGTATCACCGACCTACTAATATGTAGTGTTCGATTACGTCCTGAAATTGTTGATACTAAAGTCTCGTGTTATGAAAACAAGGTTGTCCAACACGGCTGTCTGGGTGTTGTGGAACATTACTGAATGAATTGTGACTTGTATTGGTTTCAATGTGTGGTGAATTTCATTATGTTAGTAGTGGTATTCGCTGATAGAAATTAAGCCTTCAATAAGCGCTGAATAAAGAGTAATAGGGAGTAATTGGCACGCGATATACTTAGTTACAAAAGATTATTACTTAGTTCTCAAATACATTTTCAGAGGCCTGAAAGTCTGACAACCAATTATACCACAAAATATCGTGTTACTCAGTCAACAAAATATTCATCATAAATCTTAATTAATCTCTGTAGACAATTCAACGAATTTTCTAAACGATGTGGTCTTGATATCGCACACCCAATTTCGAGGTACAAAAAAGACTTGAACACAATAATTTGTAATGTTGAATAGATGGGTAATGTGCTCGGGTCTATTCTATTCTGTGTGTATCTGTGTTATTGTTACCAAATTTTTATTGTTTTTTTCCTGTATTTAGTTACTAAGGTTCCTTATATAATTAACTTTTTTTTTTGTTTTGTTCACCTAATAAGAAGTGCATGCTGTGATTTCCTATAACTGAAGGAGCCTATAATTGAAGGAGCACACCTCCTACAATATGTTCTATACGTATGTCAAGTTATTTGTGTATCCTTTGATGGAAATCAATAGTTAAATAAATAAATACATAGCATCACGCCTGTATTCCCCGAAGGGGTAAGCAGAGGTGTACACAATTGTACACCCACATTTCACCAATGCTGTTATTAAGTCCCATGTAATACGTGGTGAGCCTATTGCCATCTACCGGGCACAATTCCAAACTCCGAGCTGCTACTGAGAAATTTCTAACGGAAAAACTCAATAACACTTTGCCCGACCTGGGAATCGAATCCGAGGCCTCATGCTCAGCAGTCGCGCTTTGGAACACTAGACCAACGAGGCAGTTACATACAGATACATATATAATTATATTTTTTTATACATGAAGTGGCCATGTAATGCCTATTTTAAATAATATAGGCATTACATGCATTTAGTAGATCTGTAAATGATTGATAAAAAAATATCGCCAGGCGTCTCCTTAAGACGTATGCAAGGAAGCTTGAAAATTCAATAGATTCGAACTTCTTCTTATCGTGTGGTTGATGAACAACCTAGTATTAGAGTTTAAACCACCCGTAGGTCTCTGAAATGGCTTTACACACCATCGAGAACATCTCTCTGGTGTGCTGGTTTCCTCACGATGTTTTCCTTCACCGTTTTAAGCAAGTGATAATTAATTTATAATACGCACGTGACTCCGAAAAGACAGTGGTGCGTGCCTTGGATTCGAAGTTGCGACCTTTAACTTGTCAGTCCAACGGTCATACCACTAGGCTATCACTGCTATTTATATATATAGGTTCGAACAACGACAAGGTAGCTCAGTTGGCAGAGCGATGACACGGAATGTCAAGGGTCGCGGATTCAAGCCCCGTTCCTATCTATTAATTTTTCAATGTTTCCTTGAAAAAATGTAATTAATTATGTCACTTTTCATTGATCAACCGTATTTAACAGGTGGTTGATGAACAGAGTGACCTTTGATCCGTGGCCATTATAATAATGTTTATTATCACGCGATATTCAATCTAGAGTACTATGAATTATGAGCAAGGGTGTGTCCGAATGCCCTTCTATATAGTTAATGGTTTACATTAAAAATATTGCTATATTTATCACTTCAGGGGTATTCAAAAGGTCGAAGCGATAATTAGTATATCTTGGTCCGTAGACCTCTCCTTAAAAGAGACTAGGCCTGTAAGCCGGTTTCAGAGAAATTCTCTTTTAAAAATCAACTGAAATGAGCGTTTCTAAATGCATTTCTGTAAAAAAATTGACTTTACATGGGACCTAAACGGTTTTTTTTTAGCTCACAGTTCTTCTGACATGCGCAGACATAACTCACCTAATCCCAGCTAAGTTTCGCAGCTTTCCGAGCAACATCTGTAATTATGGTTTTTGCGGGTAGTGTTGAGTTCCTTGCGGTTCGAAATTCGAACCCCTATGATACTGCGCTCCATAGTTCACTAGCAAACCTCAAGCTTAGACCTCTGTTAAAGAGTCAATGGCCAATTCTGAGCACGGTGAATTTTTTATCCAAAATGGATCTACGTTTGGCCACCAACTCGCCTGATGTTAAGCGACGGTGTGGCCGAGAATGGAACACGTAGATCCAGAAATCTATTCACTCTAAGTAGAGTGGATAGATTTGGGGAGAACGACAGATGGCAGTTGATACAACTGCCCAGACCCGTCTCCCACAACGGTTGCACCGGACTACATCCCGAAACACGACTAGGTCGTTTCACGGCATAGCTTCGTCCGGTGGGTGGTAACCAGCCGCGGCCGAAGCCTCCCACTAGAGTTGTGTTGCCGTTTTGCACCACCCAGGGGCCACGTGTAGAGATTCCATTATAAGGGTGCCTTCCTACGGACGCGGACAACTCAGCCCCTAAAAGTATAGGTTGAAAGCAAATATTTCACCGTTTAAGACACATTGTGAGATTTCCTTTTTAACCGACATCAAAAAGGAGGAGGTTCTCTATTCGGTTGGTGTATTTTTTATGTTCACCGTTGTTTTATGGTACCGACTTCAAATCTGATAGTACGAATGTTAGTATTTTTACACAAGCGCCCGAAAAAGGAATGTTATGTATTTAGGGTTCATGTATGTATGTATGTATGTAAATATGTTTGTGATTTTCTTTATTCCACCATAACTTCTAAACGCCTGAACTGATTTCGATGTATGGGGTATCGTTATAAATCTTACATTTTCCCGGGTAACATAAGCCAGTGAATATCAAAAAACGGCAGGGAGGTTTTTAATTTTTAAATTAATTTCGTCTTGTATTAATATTATATAGATAGGTTTGGGCAAGAAGTCTTTTGGATTAAATCTATAATATCTAAGTTATTTATTGATTTTTAGTTTTTATTATGTTATATTCATGTATGGTGGAGTTTTTAAACGTAGTTTTTTTTTAAATATAATTTACCAGAACAGAGACAAAAACTACCTGCTGCCTACAAAACATTTTAGTGAATATTTTTATTCGCAAAAGTTCCTAACTAACCTACATTCATAAATTATGAATGTAATAAAACAAATGAGGGCAACTTTTACTGGTAAAATTACTAACACGGGTTTGTTAGTCAGACATGTTCATTCATATTCCTTAGGATAATTAAATATAACATGACATAGCATCACAAGGGTAGGCAGAGGTGTACACAATTGTACACCCACATCTCAACAATGTTGTTATTAAGTCCCGATGGTGAGCCGATTGCACATCAACCGGGCACAATTCCATACTCCGGGCTGCTACTGAGAAGGCAGTAATTAAACATGATAATAAAAATATTAAACATCATCTGCAACGTCCTCGTAGGTCCGTCCTCTAGTAGTCCCAAGCGCGACTGCTGAGCAGGTCTCGGGTTCGATTCCCGGGTCGAGCAAAGTGTTATTAAGTTCTTCTGTTAGGAAATTCTCAGTAGCAGCCAGACTTTACAATTGTGCCCGGTGATGGCAATAGGCTCACCACCACATGGGACTTAATAACAACATTGGTGAGATGTGGGTGTACAATAGGCATGATGACAGATTTTGAAATCTAATTTTATAATTTAGGTACACGTCTACTATATCCGAGAAATACATTATTTCAGCAATAAACTAAGTTTTAACGCAAATTATTGCATTTTAATCTAATTGGATTTAACCGCGAAAACGCTGCTGGGTGTCATGGCGCCGTTTTGACGTCATGCCTCAGCATATTTGACATAAGTTAAAGCCATAATGTACGGCGATGATTGACATTTGACTGAGGCGTGACGTCATTCGCTGTGATTGATGTTTCAGTCAACATAGCCGATTGCAGTATTATAAACTTTTATTTTATTGAAAATCTTATTAATCTTAATATTTTTAATAAAACTAGGTAATTTTTATGAATCTTTTGTTTCTATTTTACCACTAAAACCATTTATTCTTTGGTTCTTTAATACTGTTATCATGCCTATTGTGTACACCTCTGCCTACCCCTTCGGGGAATACAGGCGTGATGCTATGTTATGTTATTTTTATATGTCATTTAAAAATAATAGTTATGAACGGGACTTGAAATTTATGTCTGAGCTAAACTTAATAAATGTAATCAAGCGGCACCATAGCTCAGTTAGAAGAGCGATAATGCAACGGTATAACGGTTCGCAGGTTCGACTCCCGTACGTATCAAGTAATTTTCAATGTTCCTTGAACATACACGTAAAAATATATATAGGCATTACATGGAATCATTATGTATGATCATCACCATCATTCCTAGAAGGGGTAGGCAGGGGTAGACCGTTCTCTACACAGGTCGGTCCAGAATATTCTACCATGAAATGGTGTACAAATTTTTATAAATTATAATTGTTCACATAGCTCTCAGGATAGTCATAAATAATCGTTAATAAAAATAATCTACAATTCAAACATTATTTATATTTTATTATTTTATTCCATAGTATATTTTCAAAGTTAGGACATGCTTTAATTCATATAGTTTTAATTAAAACCTATAAGAAATAAATGTAATTGATATTTAAATTTTGGTATGGGTAATTTAGTAAGTAATTTTATTTTTCAACTCGTTTGGTAGCTTATTGTATATGTGTATATCCATGCAGTAGGAGTTTTTGCTGTATAAATTCTTTGTCGCGGTTCATACTCTGCCTCTTTGGTTTTCTGGTCTCAAGAAAAACCAAAGAAGATGAGATGAGATGCGTGAGTGGGTTTTAGGCATTATTGGGTTTTCGGGTGCTTGGACTTAGTAGACGATGTTTTTTTTTAGTATATTGTGAATAGCAGTAGAAGTTGGGAATGGTGCCCAATTGACGGCAATAGGTCTCATTTCATGGAACTTTATATGCCGTATGTAGTGGATGTATTACGGTACATTTTTGCGTAACCCTTCAGGGAGTACAGGCGTGATGCTACTTTCAAATTCAAATCGTCTTAGATTAGATTCTTAGTTTCAACCAGTCAGCAACTGCCTTCGAAGACTAATAAAGCATTTCAACGTGTCTCGTTATTCATTAATTAAAAACATCAAAGACACGTCTTTAACTTAAACAAAAATAACTAAACTCAACATAAAACAAAATGCAACTATAATAAAACATTCAACTTACGTCATAACAATTACGAACGAAAAACCAAAGAGTATTTCAACAAACTTCTTCAAAAGAAACAATAAAATATAGTTTTTCACTTTGATCGCAGTGACAGCGTTTGTTTTGGCGGGAAAACTTATTTTCGGTGACGTTTCACGGCCATCTTGGATTGCGAACAGTCAGGCTTACTAGCAAAGAAAATTGTGAATTGCAAGAAAACGGTATTCGGTTAAAAATTTTTTGTTACCTGCAGGTTGATTGAAAAGCATTTTAATGGGTAACACGACATTTCGGGGACTGGTTGTAAAATTTTCCTCTAACTTAAAGCAGTTACCAAATTCGAAACCACTTTCTTTCAAGAATGGAAATCCATTGTCTTTATTTTGCGAATTGCAACTTGGGGTAGTATGTATATATTATTTTCTAGTACATACTCTCCAACTCGGGAGAATACTCCCGACCTCGGGAAAATACTCCCGACCTCGGGAAAATACTCCCGACCGCGGGAGAATACTTCGGATCTTGAGAGTATATTCCCGACCGAATTTTTGGTGTTCGGGGTGCTACATTCTTTGCCTAACACATCATAGAAATTCGATAAATATTAATTTTAATAACAATAATATTATACCCCCGGCCGCATTTCCGGTAACGTTGGTCTATCTCCACGGAGATTAGCCAAGTACGTGTGCGTTATAGTGCACAAGTGTATGCGCTAACACAGTTGCACTCACTCTTCCTTCACTCTCATAGTCTGATGCGACGGAAATCCGATCATAGAGAAAAAATCTGGCGTAGATGCGATGGCTTCACGTGCTCTCCAAAACGCACCGCCAACTTCCTAACTCCGGGCAGCTACTGAAATTTTCTTTATAGATAAATCGCAGTTAACGCAATAATATACGTATATGTAGGTATTAATCTCTAAGATTCTCAGTTTCTTGTTTTATTTTAAACGTCTGAGCGTTCCCTCGCCCCCGTGCCCCAATTTGAAACTCCCTATTTCATCCATAGTAACACCATAAGGCCGATCCCCTACCCATCTATATTTATCAAGCCTGTAAACCTCGAGCCACTAATAGCGAGGCCTTGCCCCATAACCTTGGTGACGTCACAGGCCCACCCTAGTTAGCTAAAAGCTGCAGATTACTGTAATGTAATGATGCTTGTTATGACCACCTTCGGCTAATGACGGAGGTTGGGACCTTGGGTGGAAAATGGACTGGTGATGGAGTTTTATATCCACCTGTGACATCTTAGTGTATTGTCCGAAGGGGTAGGCAGCGGTGTACATCCACAATTCAACAGTTCCGTTGTTTTATTAAAATTTCATGTGTCGTGGTGGCACAAGGTAACCGGCCATCCTCATGAGTCACAATGTTGTGGGTTCAAATCTGGTATGTACCAATGTGACTTTTTTAATATCATGTGTTTTTTATTACTTATTCTAAGACATCACTAACATACATACATAGCATCACGCTTGTATTCCCAGAAGGCGTAGACAGTAAACAATTATACACCTAACTTCACCAATGCTTTTATAAATTCTAAAATGGTGAGCCTATTGCCATCTACAGGGAACAATTCCAAACTCTGCGCTGCTACTGAGAATTTACCAACAGAAAAACTCAATAACACTTTTGCCCGACCCGGGAATCGAACCTAAGACCTCATGCTCAGTAGTCGCGCTTAGGACCTCTAGACCAACGAGACAGACATACGCTGAAAGAAAACATTCTGAGGAAACCTAATGAACTGAAATCCCCAACCCGCAGTGAGCTAGCGTGGTGATCAATGCCCTCGCTCTTTGTTTGAGAAGAGGCCCCTGCCCTGCAGTAGGACAGTTATGTACTGGTCATGTTATTCTATTATTATTAAGTTACAAACACGGACCTTAAAAAAATACGGACGGAGCGTTGCGTACGACATGTGTATCCAATTGCGCTTGTCATACACGAGCTAAACGCTTACAAATACTTAAAACTCATCCACTCGGCGCCAGTACGCCGCGTGTGTGTGTGCGCAATCTATACTTCGGTTATGACAAGGCAAGGTTACATCCGTATTTTTTTCAGATCCATGGTAACATAAAATGTATAGGTGGTAAACTGGTGAGAATGTAGCTATGCGGTCATGATACTATTAATATTAAGTGCTTATTGTGTAGCGCACAGTCATATTGTTATTTTGATTAAGTTTACAATAGTCCCCATGAGGACAATCAAATAGATTTTGTTTCAAATGTGAAATTATCATTTCATGGGTCTGGGTCTTTCTGGGCCTCGTAGTATCTGCTACGCTTGGCTACGCTTTTGATGGCTACGATCTGCTACGTAACTATTTTTCACCGCCGTTTTAAGCAATTGATAATTAATTTATAATACGCATGTGACTTCAAAATGTTGTGCTGCCAAACTCCAAACTGCTACTGAGAAATTACTAACAGAAAAACTCAATAAACACTTTATCCGACCCGAGAATCGAACCTGAGAGCTCATGCTTAGCATTCACGCCTGAGCCCACTAGACCAACGAACCAGTCATAAGCACTTATGAATCGGTAAAATGTAACGACATACATACACAAGTCCATTTAGTAAACACTTACACAAATTATTTCACACACACGCAATTGCCACCAGGGGGCGCTGACGTAGTGAAAGTAATGATTACTGCGTCGCGACGTATGGGATTTTCCACCCATCGTGTTTGGGAAACCCTCGCGTGACAACTGGTTACTATACTAGCAACTATACCAAGATAGACATGGCTACAATTGATTGTCAAGAAATTAAGATCATTAACTTTTTGGAATTTTCCTTTAGAATAAAATGTCATTATAAAAGAAGCTTGTATATTCGACCATACAATTGCTTTACCACCCTAATGCTGAATTTCGTTTGCACATCTTAATATGACAAGGTCTATTTTCGCTTGCAAGATCCAAGTGTCAGTCGAATACTGTCAACTTTATTGACATTTTAATTTCTTGGAAGTTTTTGTCAAATATGGTAAAGCAGCCTGACTCTGCAAACGCTACATTTTGGATAAAAGCTTGACCGTTTCGTCATAGTCGCATAAATTGTTTGTTACTGGCTAATAAAAATAGTACTCCTCCCGACCGTATTTCGATCACGGCGGCCGATCTCCACGGATATAAGCCAAGTGCGCAAGACATATTATAACACAGGTGCACTCCCTCTTCCATCACTCTCATATTCCGATGGGACAGCAATACGACACGACCGGAGACAAATCAGGTGCGGAACCGACGGCTTTACATTCTCTCCGAAGCACGGGGGTGTCCCACTACCAACTTCCTGACTCCAGACTGCTACTGAGAATTTCCTGACATAAAAACCCAATAACACTTTTCCCGACCTTGGAATCGAACCCAGGACCTCACGCTCAGCAGCCGCGGTTGCGACCACCAGACCAACGAGGCAGTCAACGCATGCGTCTTACGGACTACTACGCATAGTTAGATGCGATAATGCGTTTGAAAGATTTATCCATGTCGTTAACCGGAGACAATAACAATATGGCCGCACAGAACGGAACGATTAAAAAAGATTTACAATGAAAATAACAAAGATTTATAAACAATTGCTGAATGATTGGCAGATGCCACGTGTGCTGCTTAGCCTCAACTGTTCAAACATAGATTTATGTTCTATTAAATGGTTCCGAAAATGTGTGTTTGTATTTCTCAAGGAACTGTCTCGTTGGTCTGGTGGTCCAAGCGCGACTGTTGAGCATGAAGTCACGGGTTCGATTCCCAGATCGTGTTATTGAGTTTTTCTGTAAGGAAATTCTCAACAGCAGCCGGAGTTTCCCGGTACATGGCATTAGGCTCACCACCTATTACATGTGGTGAGCCTATTGCCATCAACCGGGTACAATTTGAGGCTGCTACTGAGAATTTCTTAACAGAAAAATTTAATAACACTTTGCCCGACCCGATAATTGAACCCGGGACATCTTGCTCAACAGTCACGCTTGTACCACTAGAGCAACACATTCACAAATTATTGGATAATAATAAAAATCTAGAAGCAAAGTTTAACCGATAAAACAGTATTGTTAATTGTACTCCGATTATACCGACACATTGTACCCCGCAAACGTTGTTCTGCCATATA
Organism: Xylocampa areola; assembly: GCA_935421205.1. Lineage (NCBI taxonomy): Eukaryota > Metazoa > Arthropoda > Insecta > Lepidoptera > Noctuidae > Xylocampa > Xylocampa areola. The sequence goes on along the minus strand of OW285212.1, from coordinate 18,651,825 downwards.
AATTTTCTGAATAGGGCCACCCTTATCACCTAGGGGTATAAAAAATAGCCTGCGACCAATTCTCAGACCTACCAAATATACACGAAAAAAAACATAAAAATCAGTCAAGCGGTTTCGGAGGAGTTCGATAACAAACACTATGTCACGAGATTTTTATTTAAGAGATATTTTTCCAAAATTCATTTACAGTGTTTACCTCTTCGTCTGCTCACCCACAAACCGTGACACTGTTGTGTTGGTAACGCAAGAAACAAGGCTAATTACACGATGTTAGAGCGACGGAATTAGACACAGACAGACAAACATAACGCCTGGCAAAAAACATCGAATAGTGTGAAATGTAGAAAAAATACTGAATGTCTGGAAATTATTTTGGTGGAAATATTGGCGCAGTGGTTGAGAGCAGCGCTTCTGCTGGTTCGAATCTTGTACCGAGCAATTATTTGTATTGCAAGATAAATCTTTGAAAAGCATTAACGCATGCTTAGCGAACTCTAAAGTTACAATATTTAATGGAAAAAGAATACGGTCGCGAATAGGATTCGAACCTGCGCCTCCCGGATAAATACTCCAGGCGCTCTGACCACTAAGCCATCTCGAGCTCTGCTCACCACCGCGAATTCTTCTTCCATATTTTAACATGTTTCCATATGTATAGGTACTGAATTGATTGCAATGACGTCGCCATAAGACGTGTTAAAATTGGCATCTTGTTACAGACGATAAAATATCCTGTGTTATAAACACAGGAAGACTTTACTATTACCGGATACAATTTTTAAACAGTTTTGAGGGGTGCGATTTCAAATTCTGCTCGCTATGCTTTGTTCTCTTATGGGAATTGAATGTACATAGCATCACGCCTGTATTCCCCAAAAGGATGAACGCAGTTGTACACCCACATTTCACCGATGCTGTTATGCTAAGTCCCATGTAATAGGTAGTGAGCCTATTGCCATCAACCAGGCACAATTCCAAGCTCCGGGCTGCTACTGAGAATTTTCTAATAGAAAACTCAATAACACTTTTCCCGATACATGAATCAAACCCACGACCTCCTGCTCAGCAGTCGCGCTTAGGACCACTAGACCAACGAGGCAGTTAAAAATAAATGTTTTTTTTTTAAATTTTAGCTCACCTAGACTGCCGTGTAGTGGTCGCAAGCGCGGCTACTGAACATGAGATTTTGGGTTCGATTTTCGGGTCGAGAAAAGTATTATTGGGTTATCCTGATTAGGAAGTTTCTGTAGCCACTCGGAGTAACTGCATCGGCGAAATGTGTATGTAAAACAGTACTTCTCTGCCTATCCTTTCGAGAATACAGAATGCTGTGTTTATACTTGTAGAATTTCCACATAAATACACATGAAACCAATAATTAAACGTGAAGTGATGAAAGATTTCAAAAGTGAACTGCGCACTCCACGTTAAGTTTGTTACGCACTGCACTCTAAATATAGATCGGACAACACTGCAGGTGCATACCGGTGCCAATAACACGGTGTTGCCCACGTCAGCGGCACTGGAGACAAAGTTGAAAGTACCTGAATTGTTAGGTACCAAACAATTAAAGAGTATTTAGAATAAAAGAATCGCTGACATACAAACATACATACATAAGGGTCGAATACAGTACCTCCTTTATTTGAAGTCGGTTAGAAAATATCAATTAATTGTAATCACTTCATTCATGTCGAAATAGTATTAAAAATATTGTGTTCCGTAAACGGGTTGATTGATGTCTCTAACAATATCATACGGAACTAACTATTAACTACTCAATCATCTATATAATTATAAAAATTAATCCCTATTTCCCTTGGTCTCGCCACAACTTGAGAACGACTGCACCAAATGGGATAAGATTGTTTTTAATCGTACGTAAAAGTTTTTAACGGGGCGGGTGAAACCACGAGGCACAGCTTGTAAACAATAAATATTACTTTACTTTACTTGTATACTAGGATTTTCTGCCGTCAGCAGAAATTAAATCAAATGTGAAAGATATATTCAATGTGAAGGGTATAATGACGTTGTTGGAAGTCATCATTACAGAAATGATCTCAATTTCTTCATAATATAAAATGTAGATCAAATAACAGGTACTTATGAAAAGTAAAAGCTAGATGCACGGTCCTAGGAGTTGATCTTATGGAGAAGAACCGGCAAGAAACTCCATAAACACTCTTTTAAAATAAATTGTTGTAACAATAAATAATATTAGAGTCATGTAAATTATTATGGGAGAGAATAAGAATGAACGGTAAAAGCTGACCAGTCCCGACAGACAAATAGACCCTGTTTAAAAAATAAGTAGTTATGCTACTTGTACCATATATACTACCATAAATGGAGAGGGGTCTGGGCAGCTGCACCAACTCCCCAACTATCGTTCTCCCCAAATCTATCTAATTTACTTAGAATGAATAGATTTCTTCTGGATCTACGTGCTCCACGGCCACACCGTAGCTTACCATCAGGCGACTTGGTGGCCAAATGTAAATCCATATTGTTAAAAAAAATGGCATATGTATGAAAGCTTTTGGATTTCTTAATATACCTAGGTATAATGATACCTAGATGAGAGATGAGTTTAGTAGATCTGAAAATGATTGCTAGATAAATATCGCCAGGCGTCTCCTTAAGACGAAAACAAAGAAGGTTGAAAATTTCAATGGGTAATAACGAGACAAGGTAGCCCAGTTGGTAGAGTGATGACCCGGAACGTCAAAGGTCGCGGGTTCAAACCCCGTTCTTGTCCATTATTTTTTCAATGTTTCTTTGAAAAATAGTAAAAATAGTATTAAAAAATATAATTATATATGATTTATAATGATACAATCTGTATTTTGACAAATTTATTTATGTGAATTAAAGAATTATGAATTAAAGCGCCTACTGGGCTCAATCAGAAGGTTCATAGGTTCTATTACTAGCCGTTGCTTATTTTCCAAAAAAATATTTTGCATATTTCGTTTTGCATGAGTTAAAGTGTAATCCAATCCGTATTAGCGGTAGGAATGATTTGTCATTTGCAAGTACCTTAAAAGCACAAGATCATAAAAATAATGAAAGCAAGAAATTTTTTTACGGTTAAAGAAAATAGGTCGTGAGCAGGATTTGGATCTGCGGCTTCCGGTGAAATACTCCGGGTGGTCGTTAATATTTAACTACAAGCAAAAAACAGAGTATAAAAAAAAATACCCAGTATAGAAAAATCCTAAATCATTTCTTAATTTCTTACAAGGTTCCCTTTGTACACGCGCAGGAGTGGATTCCGGCGCAATAATGTCGTGTGCGTAGGCGCAGGTGAACGAACCCAAAGCTCCCGATATAACGCAAAGTATGAACTGTGTTGAAAGTGTTATTGCTTATTGAAAATAATTTATATTTCTCGACACTATAGAATTTTTCTAAGATTTTTTTTATTCCAATAATAATCTAATAGATGTGATGAAAATAATTTTCAGCCAACTGAAAAATATATTGTTTTGTTTTATTTTAAAACTAGCTTTGCCAGCGACTCCGTCCGCGTGGATGTCGTAAATTAACACCATGTCGTTTATGAACACAAATTTAAAGAATCAATTTGAACTAATGTTCAACGTGATTCTTTAAATTGGCATAACTTTTTTGTTTATAAACCGATTGACATGAAACAAACACTAAATGTTAAGTTAAGCTTACCACAATATATTAGTGAAAACCACATCTTAATCGGAAAAGCTGTTTCTGAGATTAGCGTGCACAGACAAACAGACAAAAATTCTCACAATCATTGTTTTGGGTGCTATTTGCGTTAATAAAGGTCCCAATCATATTTTTTCTCATATATCTTCCATGTATAGACAGCGATCCGTTAAATTTTTATTATATGTATTGATTAATGACTGTATTTTCTCTAATATTCGACTTTGTGTCGTGGTGGCTGAGTAATTATAGGATATATTAGATTATATAGATTGAGCAGTGCTAGCCTAGTGGTAGGCGATGGCTGACAAGTCAAAGGTCGCAAGTTCGAATCTAAGGCACTCACCACTGTCTTTTCGAAGCGATGTGCGTATTATACACTAATTATCACTTGCTTAAAACGGTGAAGGAAAACTTCGTGAGGAAACCAACAAACCTAAGAGATGTTCTCGATGGTGTGTAAAGCCATTTTAGAGACCTACAGGGGGTTTAAACTCTGACACCAGGTTGTTCATCAACCACACGATAAGAAGAAGAAGTGATTATAGGTCCACGAGAGCCACAAGTTATAAGTTCAAATCTGACATGAACCAATGTGACTTTTACAATGTCATATGTACTTTCTTAGTTAATCTAAGACATCACAGACATACGGTGAAGGAAAACATCGTGAGGAAACCTGGACTTGGTAGTCTAAAATCTCCAAGCAGTGAGCTAGCGTGGTCATCAATGCTCGTGAGTTCTCTGTATAAGAAGAGGCCCTTGCCCTGCAGGGAGACAGGTTATAGACTGTTTATTAAGTTATTTTATTGTTTTTATTTAAAAACAAAGGTTGAATTTCTTCCTGTATCGTGGGTGCGTTTACAGACCTATAATCTCACAAGCACACACTCCCAGACCCGGAACAATTGTCTGTAGATCGTACAAATATTTGCTCCGTGCAGGAATCGAACCTGCGACACGCGGCGCAGCAGTCGGTCTCTCGACCAGTGCGCCAACCGCGCTGTCAAATTATACGAAATGTGTTGTGTATGAAACCATAACGTGAAATGAGGTTCATGCTACCTAAATTATAAACACAATTATGAAACTCACTTTGAAATCGCATTGGAAACGCATCACCGGTTTATTGTTTATGGCATTTTAATTTGTATTGATTCGTAGAGTGAGTTGCGCAGGAGTCTCAGAGCGACAAGTGCCAATTCATCAAATATCAATTGATTGTAAACGTTTGGTTCAAAGTCGCAGGAATATGATATGATGCAATTTATGTAATATGTACATAGATATATACATACAATCACGCCTGTTTCCCATTAGGGTAGGCAGAGATTATAGATTTCCATGTGCTACGATTCTGACACCTCTTTCGCTTCATCTATTATAATTAACCTCTTCATACATGCTCGCCGATTTATGGCTCCTATTGACCTAGCCTTTTTTTGTAAGCTTGAGGTGTAAAATTATTATATTAAATGGAAAAAGAATACGGTCGTGAGCAGGATTCGAACTTACACCTCCCGGATAAATACTCCAGGGAGTCGCAATCTAGGAGGCACAGGATCGAATCCTGCTCACGACCGTATTCTTTTTCCATTTAATATAATAGCTTTAGATTTCACTAAGCATGCGTTAATGCTTTTCAAAGTTTTATCTTTAATAAGCCTGAGGTGATCTATGTTATGCATATTCTGTAAATAATATTAATTAATAAAAATTTTGTACAATAGTCAGCCCTTTAGTCTAGTGGCCGCAAGAGCGCTTGCCAAGGTCCTGGGTTCAATTCCCAGGTCGCAGTGTTATTGGGTTTTTCAGCCCAGATTTTGAATTGTAATTAGCAATATGAGACTTAATAACGCGTCAGAGAAATGTGTGTGTATAAAGAGTACACAGCCTAACCCCTCAGGGAATACAGGGGAGACGATAATAGTATGTATAAAAAAGTAATATTTCTGTAATCCATCATTGGTAATGACTTCAACACAACCACAAAAGCAATATCTTCTATGTATAGCCCAGACATAAACATAATCCGCTTCGAGACATCGTAAGTAGATTTTATATAGAAGCCGTTGTTTATAAATAGCTCGGTAGTAGCCTCGCCTTGCGTCGCCTTGCCCAGGATTGCTCCAATTGCTCACATTGCCTAGTAGTGGATTGGTAGATTCTATCAAAGTCAAGGCATCAATGGGGCGATCGTGGAGTTGCTTCATGTATGTGAGACCTACGCTGTTGCACATGGACTTGGTAATAAGGCCAAAAAATTTGAGTCTATGGTCTTTAGGAACGCTGGTAAGTGACGAGATAGTACAGCCGGACTTGCCATAAACGCTACGCCAATACGTAGAGTCAGTAAGTTTAAATACCTTGGACTTTCTTTCCGACGACCTCAGTGACCATGGTGACATTGAGGGGGAGCGTAGGGCTCTGGTGGTCCGCAGTGGTCACGGGCTGCCGTGCACAGTGAAGCTCGGGGGAGACCCCTTTACAGTCTCCCCAGGGATGTGCCTTAATAGGCGTTGAATAGGGGGGGTTCTGGAGCTGGTCTCTTAAGGGGACCCAGAACCCCCTTCATGTGCAGATGGTGACCACCGGGGTGGTTTCAGTGAGGTAAAAATTTCACACTCCCCGGTCTTATCCCCAAAAGCCCCCCAAAAACAAAAAAGGGCGCTGGTGATCAGGGGTAATATGTTGGCACGAAGATTTACTCGGTGTACAGATCAAATTAAGATTACGCTTTTTAAAGTTTATTATCAGAGTTTTTACACTGGTAATCTTTGGGTCAACTACTCCCAAAGGTCGCTGGATGTCCTACGCGTCCAATACAATAATGTTTTTAGGATGCTGTTACGGCTGCATCGTTTTTGCAGTGTCTCAGAAATGTTTCCGGTAATCCATACCAATGGGTTTCATCCTTACATCCGCAAAAAACAACCTTGCTCCTAAACAGAATAAGAGGCAGTCACAATAGCATCCTGAAGACACGTGGCAATACCTCTTCCGTCATGATAAGGAAATTTGTGAGAAGAATTATACCCAAGTTGCCAGTTGTCTTGTGTCCAGTTGTTGGGTGGTCTTCTCATCAATTTGTCTTTAGTTTAAGTTACTAATAATAGTATTTTAAGCAAACATGCTAACAATTTATAGATTTGAGTTGTACGAAATAAAATTATCTTATTATTTTATTTTATTGAAACTTTTTTACAGCACTAATGTCGTAATCGTGACAAACGTGAATGTCTTTGCAAAATGTAATTTTATGTATTTTTTCCTCGCAAGAATGTTGAAAAACGTCGTGTAAGATACGCGCCCTAGTGGTCAATACAAGTCTCGGTCATTGCTACCCTCGCCTAAACGCTCAGATAGCAATTCAATCTCAACAGTCATGACCTACTTAGGACACTTGTATCATAATGTACCATTATCGATCGTAGCAATAAAAAGTAGTATTTATTTTTATACTAGAGATAAAGATCCCCTACTGTGTAGAGTATGAAACCCCTTATCCAGTGCTAATGGATTCCATCGATTACTCATCTACGCACAGTTGAAGATGTAGTAGGGGTGTCTCGACCGGATATGCAATCTCCGAACCTTATTAACCCTCTCCACATGTTATTTGACGTCAATAGTTTTAATGTTTAGTGGAATTTTAACTGATGTTTTTTTATTACTAAGTGTTCCTGGCAATCCTGGCTTTTATTACATTTATATTTCCGGAGTAGATACACATATATAAAGCAGACATATCGAATTTTCAAAAATATATATATATGTATAGATATACATATAGCCCGATTAGTGGAGTGTGATAGTAGGATAACATCAGAACCTGGCGCATGGATAACATTTGGTGTGACATAGCTAGATAGAAAAAAAAAGACCGTATCGGTGGCGGTTACCACCAACAAGAGTATTCCCAAAGAGGGTTGACGTCAGGCAGGCGGCCGGTCATAAAACATAGTCAAAACTTTAGCAGCATGCCAGATATAGGTATGCTGCGTCGGCCCCAAATAAATTGGGATAAGGGCCGGGGGATGATGATAGTTGGTTTACTCTTGAAAATAAAACCGCTCGATTGACATTGGAAATATGTCATTTCATACTTTTAAATGCATAAATGTCCTACAAATAATTAAAGAATCGGGATACTAATAAGCCGACATGCTTTAAAATTATGATAACTATGATGTAGGTACATTTATTTTAACATTAAGAATTGTTTTATGGCACTGATTTAATATTGGAATTGGATTGGAATTGGTATTAACTTCAAAAGTAACCCCCAAGGGCAGGAGGTTCGTGAAATTAAGAACAGATAAAAAAAAACACGGAATTTCTTACTATCTACTTTAATATACTAGTTTAAGAAATTTTCCACCTCTGCTTAGGATGAAAACATTTATAGACTAGCTCTAAACATTTTTGTTTATCCGGGAGGCGCAGGCTCGCATCCTGCTCACGACCGTAGGTATTTGCTTTCTACAAAAATGTATAACTTACATAACATATCATAGCATCACGGCTGTATTCCCCGAAGGGGTAGACAGTTGTACACCCACATTTCACCAATGCTATCATTAACCCCCATGTAATAGGTGATGAGCCTATTGCCATCAACCGGGCACAATTCCAAACTCCGGGCTGCTACTGAGAATTTCCTAACAAAAAAACTCAATAACACTTTGCCCGACCCGGGAATCGAACCTGAGACCTCCTGCTCAGCAGTCGCGCTTGGGAACACTAGACCAACGAGGCAGTTGGCTCATTACTAATCTAATATATAAAATAAGAACAGATATGTAATGCGGAGAAATGAGGATAATGTGGCGAGGTAAGTATTGAGTAGGAATGTGATGATACGAGTAGAGGCGAGCAAACGATGGATGGATTGTGTGAGTGATGATATTCACACAATCCACTAATATATATAGTTATGTACCCCCTTTTACCTGTTCAACAAATTTTCCACGCTTGATTCTGAAGAATACTACCCATTAAACATTGGCAGTATATTTTAGTAACCATAGCTAATATAAATTAATACACTAGTATTGGCACTCGAGTTGTTTTCTGCAAAGAATAGACCACTACCTTTTGCCCGGGGATGACGTAATAGGCGACAAACTGTGGTCTAAAGGTTGTCTGCTTATACCCAAAGTACTGGAGACGATTTTATCTCGTATTGAATATATTCAGGCGTTACTTTGCGGAAGTCCATTACAATGGATGCAAATAAATACACCGAGTGTGTCTCGGTGTGTCTCGGTGGCGGACACCGCACGGTCTAACACTTTCTGATGATGCTCCGTGGGAGGGCAAAACACGTGTAGAGTAGTTGGTGGTAGTCCCAATTTTCACCACTTACGTATGTGCAAAGATATTTGTAATATTAGATACTTTGTTTCGAAGATTACACTGTTCTCGCATTCTTCTTTCTAAACTGTTTATACAAATACTGTAAAAAATATGAAGTTTAAAAGAGTAACCGTGGAGTTTCTTGCCGGTTCTTCTCCATAGGAATCAACTATTTTCGAACCGTGCAACTAAATTCTGACGTTTCATAAGTGCATTTTAGATTTTGACTTTGACATAGGATATTGTATTTATTTGCAACCAATTTTATCTCGGTCTACCCTAGTCCATGCTCAAACAGATGTTCCGAAACAAAACAAAGTATTAGAGAGCATTTTTAACCAAAGAATTTTAACCGGATTAATCGCGTGTATTATTGGATTTTGTTTTTTCTGGCGTTTCGAACACATCCTGCGATCACGAACGTTGCAAGATGTGTAGAGATCGCGAAAACCTAAGTTTTTTTTTTGTTTTTAATGTAAAGACAATGTGACCAATAATATTGTAACGGTTTGCTGAAAAAAGGTAAACCTAACCTTTAGGAAGTTGCTAGAGATCGCTGGAGTTTCTTGCCCGTTCTTCTCCATAGGAACCTACACTTTGGAACGTGGCAACTAGTTTTGACAATTCAAAAGTGCCTGTAAACGGTGCAATTGAAATAAATGCTTTGACTTTGGGTTTACTATTAGAGAGTACCTACTCGGAAAAACTGAGGCAGCCCAACTAGGAAAGTACTGTTAATTGTAGCTAAACTTATAGCATTCCTGTTAGATAAGTGTTTATATTAACTGAATTGGTGTCGGGTGATAGTAGATAATTTTTATATTTAGTAATTTACCTTTTTGTACCTACTATTTACTGATGACATTAAATATTTTGCATTTAAGAGAGAATGGATTTTTAATCATTTGACATAATATCATTTACAATCATATAAATAATAATTGTTTGCAATCTATTGACATCATATTTAACCTGTTATTGATAATTTTTAATGATTTTTTTTATTTTTATTTATGATTATTCTTTTTAGCTGTAATTAATTAATTAATGTACTACATAATTCAAACACAATGCAAATTGTTATATGAATGAATCAATAATAATACAATTGTTCCTAACGGTGTACTAAACTAGCTCTGCGTAGCCTTTTCCCAATTACATAGGGATCAGCTTCCAGTCAAACCGGTTTCAGTTTAATACCAGTATTTTACATGCGACAGCCTATCGGACCTCCACAACCCAGTTACTGGGTAACACGATATCTCGTGGTATGACTGACTTTCATGCTCTGACTACCCGTAACGGCTGTCATAGATCTTAATTTGACAACGGGACTGACGGTTAACGTACTCTCCAAGGCACGGAGGGGTCTCGGTATGAAATCATGGTCACCCATCCGCAGACCGACCGCGGCATACGCAGCTTAACTTCGATCGATCTGTGCAGCTGTTATTCAGCCACAAGTCCCTATTATCTTTTATATTAGTGACTGCATCCAAGGTTACGTTGTTTTTATATCCCGCCCAAAATTGTATCTACAGAAATTGTAAAAGATATACAGTTTAAAAGAGTAACCATGGAGTTTCTTGCCGGTTCTTCTCCATAGGAAGCGACTTTTTGGAACCGTGCACGTAAATTCTGACTTTTCATAAGTGCCTTTGTATGGTTTATATGAAATAAAATGCTTTGACTTTGACTTTGACTTGACTTTGACTTTGACTATGTCTTGTTCCCTGTACTGGTACAACGATTTTTCTTACAAGCAGCGCGCGAGCACCCTTGGCGTTGTAAGTGTGCTTAAGATGCGGTCACCACTAAGGTATCATGTTTGTTTGTGCACCTAAATTCTGTGCTTTTGTATGGTTTATCAATCATCAGCATCAAACATAAATATCAATACATATAATATACATATAATAAAAATGTAACGGGTCGCTGTCTTTACATGAGAGATATATGTGAAAAAATATTATTGGGATCTTTATTAACGCAAATGTTTGTTTATCTGTTTGTCTGTGGGTTTGTGCACGCTTATCTCAGAAACGGCTTATCCGATTAAGATGTGGTTTTCACTAATATATTGTGGCAAGCTTCACTTAAAATTTAATGTTTGTTTCATGTCAATCAGTTCATAAATAAAAAAAAAATGCCAATTTAAAGAATCACGCCGAACATTTGATATTTACGACATCCACACGGACAGAGTCGCAGGTACAGCCAGTATGAAATAAAAACCTTTGACTTTGACTTTTGTCACCTGCGTACGTCGGTCGCGCCTTGCCATGGCCGTCCGTGACTTACTTTTGGGTCAAAACTGAAAATGAGCGCAGCATTATTTCGACGTAGCTTTATGCTGCTATTTTGGTCTCGTGCAGGTGGGTTTTAGATGGGTCGTGCCTTAATAGGCATTGCAGGAGGGAGGGTTCTGAAGCTGGTCTCTTATGAGGACCCGCAGCTCCCCTTCAAGTGCAGTTGGTGAGACTGGGGTGGTTTTTGTGAGTTAAATATCCCACACTCCTCGGTTTTTATGTATGTTATTTAAGTATGTCTTTTTATTTTTTTATTTTTTTTTAGTTTTTTTTTGTATTTTAGTATAATCTATTACGAGACTGAAATAAATAATTTATTTCTTTGTTTAGTGATATAAAAATCATATATTTCGTAATCGTATGTGTATTAAAAATCAATTGTATCACTTGAAAACATCGTGAGGAACAACCTAGGTTCAAACTTTAAGCCGCCTTACCCTCTGAAATGGCTTCACAGACCATCGAGAGCATCTCTCAGGTGTGCTGGTTTCCTCACAATCTTTTCCTTTTTGTTATACGTACGTACAGTCGCACATAACTTGTTTTTCTTAGATTTGAACTTGTGACCCTTAACTTGGCAGTCCAACGGTCGTCATAGTCGTAGTTGGGGGGGAAGGGTTCTAACCCCCCCGGAAATCCCATACAAAAAGTAATATGATTCTTAGTATAATGTTTTTGCCTAAGGCCGTGGCCGTTTGACTGGCTGACTATCACTGCTGACATAATTAGCGTCACATATTAATCTATTTAATCATTATAATTGTTATTGTTTTGTTACTCACCGGCGTGATGCAAAGCTGTCTCGAAGGGCGCCCTCTGCATTCGCTCCTTGGTCTCTGCCAACAAGGTATAAATACATTAGACGCGGTGCCAACATCTGATCAACACATAACGATGCTCGACTAGACCATAGTAAACAAGGAAAACTAACGCTTTAAATTAACTATTATAGCATCTTGCTTGTATTCCCCGAAGGAGTAGCCAGGATAATAATAAATAAAAAATAATATTTATTTTCTTCCACAAATTATAAGACGGTTTAGATGTTGTCATAAAATTTAGCATGAATAATTTGTGGGAGACTGGTGTCTAAACTAAGCCTAAGCTTATATCTTAGGACACCAGGACCTCCTCATAATGAAAAGATAACAACATGGGTTACATTTATACTATTTATGTGGGTATATATTTTGACAGTGTATATCTTAATTGATTTTGTTGGATGGTTCATAATTGTGGTTACAATATGTCCCATGTGAATTAATGCTGGCCTTAAGCTTTTGATATAAGATTCGAGTCCAGGATGATGTTCAATAGTCGTGCTTGGGATCACTAGACCAACGAAGCAGATTTAAATTAATATTGATGTTGACCCATTTTGTCTGTGAGGAAAAATCATCATGGAAGCCGAACTCCTATCAAAATGAAAATTTCTTTATTCACATACTTAGTAGTTATTCACAAAATATTTGAATCAGCGCTTTTTGAAGGTTAAACATTAAGAAAGACCCCATAAAAGCCCACCCTTCACCGCTTCCCAGCAACATGTCAACTTAAAACCACACGGTCCTTCTCTAACCTGCGGTGCGAGTGGTTCTTTTTGTCGACATGTTTTTCGATTTTAAACGTCCAATTTGACATAAAATGTTGATAAAACGATAAAATTCAATTCGTAAACTTTTATCAAGTCGACAAGTTTGTCGAAAAGATTCGTGCTCGGATGCCTGAATGGGATTCGGAGATCGTAACTACATTCACCACTTCATTTAATATTTGGCTTGAAGATGTACCACACGGCTCTTGGAGTTTCATACCTATGTAAAAGCATTTATTTACATTTTTATACAACTAACTGGTATTTTTCAAAGAAACATTGAAAAATAATAGACAAGAACGGGGCTTGAACCCGCGACCTTTGACGTTCCGTGTCATCACTCTACCAACTGAGCTACCTTGTCGTGTTCAAACCTATTGAATTTTCAATCCTCTTTGTATACGTCTTAAGGCGACGCCTGGTGATATTTATCTAGATTAGGTGATATTAATCATTACAGATTTACTAAATTATAAAAGGCATTACATGGCCTCAACATGTATTAAAAAATAAAAATAAAATATAATTATATATGATTAACTTGTAGAAAATTTATAAAAATGGTCATATACAGATAAATCTTTCAAACGGATTAACGCATAGCGAACTATAAAATTAAAAAAATTGTGTAAAAAAAAATACGGTCGTGAGCAGGATTCGGACCTGTGCTTTCCTGATAAATACTCCAGGCGGTCTAACCAACTAAGTCGTCTCGACTTTTGCTCATTACCGCGAACTCATATGGTATGGTCATGGTTACAAAGTAATACTCTTTGACATTCTAATCAACCTTGGAAATTTAGCAAATTAATATTAAAACTTACTTGATTAAAATCACTACATACATTATCAATAAAAAGCAGGAAAACTAAATCATTAATTAAAAATTAATCTAAATGAACTACAGTATAGTACGTACAGTCACCAGCACAAACATGTAAACACTTTTAAAAACTCGCCGACTATATCTGTAGCGTGTATTACTAATATAATTAAGTATGCAACACAGATGGAAGAAAAATGTTTTCTTCTTTAAGACATACATATTTTTTTTTATTATTTTTTTTTTACTTTAGTAACAACGGTCTTATGACCAATTACAGTAATTAATACTTCTATATTATTCAAATAACTATTTATATAGAGTATCAAAAGTGTAAAAGTAGGTATAGATCATTAGTTCCCAAAGTTGTCCAGCTGGACCCCCAGGGATCCACGGGGGACTCGACGGGGGTCTACGTTGGCGTGACAAAAAAATGGGGGTTCACAATTCGTAAGCATGAAAATTTATCTGCTTTCGATAGCGAAGAACTTAAATGTTGGCCTATCAATGTAGGCAGATAATATTTTAAGAAGCTCAGCGACTGTTACTAGTAAAAACTTGCATATTCCATATTCGGTAAAACGTGTCAAAACTCCACTCCGAATGTGGAGTTTTCTAAATGAAATAAGTGAGAATCGATAACTTCCTTGTGCTGTGAGTAGATGTCAAAAAAGTAAATTGGATGGGATCACTTTTTTGATTGGCCAACTTAACTTTTTTGACATCCACTCACAGCACAATCAATTAATTAATTAACCAATCAACTTTCACATTTATTTTTTCGAAATCTATTAATCCGTGATTGAAACTCAGCCGCAACGCAAATTTCCATAGTTAGATTGTTTTGTCGAGTTTTGGGAATATGGTAGAAATATAGCTGCAGGGGGTCCAGCGGAAGCAGCAAAATTTTGAAAGTGGTCTATGAGAAAAAAACTGGGAACCTCTGGTATAGATGTTTGTGCACGTGACTGTACCAAGCTAAAACCATCATATTTCACTATGTTTACCAACAGTTCAACAGATGTTAAAAATGAAAACGACTGTTTACAAAACAAAATAGTTGGTGTGACTTCTTTCGCAGCCTAACTACTTGTATATAAAAATTAGACCATTGCTTGTCTTTTACTAATCAATAAAAATAAATAAAATTGAAGTATCTGTTTATAATGTCAAAATAATAGCTTTTTTTATGCTCGTATAGGTATTTCCACGATACCTATGCCGAAACAAAAAATAAAAAAAAAACTGCCTGACTGGACAGATTCTCATAAGATTTTACTGGCAGTAGCTGACTATATAAGGAGTAACATCGGCTAATTAAAATATAATTATACGTGGGTGTAACCGCGGGGCACAGCTAGTTTACAATAAGAATTAAAGCAATACAGATAAGACACATCATTCATTTTTCCATGCATTTTTTGTTTGACGTCTCCACTAAAAAAGAAATAAAAACCTTTGTGCTTAGTTTTCTGTTTCTTGTATAATGTGTAAATTGTAAAATAAAATAAAAGTCTAATTTTAAAGACCACGTAAAGTTGTGCCCGCAAAACATGTTCGGATATTTTATATTGACGTGTCTAAATTCGAATTTGACGTCTCTTTATTTATCCCGTCTCACTATTGTCGCAACTATTAGTAAAACAAAAAAAATACTGCACTGAAACGAATCTCTTTCCTAAAATAATAACATGCAGTCGGAGGCATCTAGGATGTAACGATCGGAAATTAAATATACAATTGAGACGAATCTAATGATACATCGTACGTCAAAATCCATCAAGCCGTTTAGACGGGCGTACCAAAGAAATAGACATGCATAAATACACTAAAAAAAAACACATAACCCTCCTTCTCGAGCAGTCGGATGAAGATAGCAGTACTCAAATTTTTGTATAGTTTCCCTATGTTAGGATTGACATAATTATTTATATTAGTCTTCGTCCTATTTATCGTATGTAAACTTGGATCTCGTCTACCAAACCAGACTATCGCCCAAACTTCGAAATAACTCGATTCTTCTTTAAAATTGAAAAGTTCAAGAAACCTTGTAAACGTTATTTATTTATAAAAACTGTTAATTTCAGTGAAATTCTTTATGATATAAATTGTTTTTGCGTTGAACCGGGACAAATATACTATACATATAGAATGTTTTAGTTAATCGTTGGTAGAATTTGATTGCAGTAACAGTAGACACATTTTTTTTTTTTTATGGGTTTTGTCACTTAGTCAAGCAAGTATCTATGTGATGACTCTCTGATTCTGTTATCAATCAATCAAAAAAACTCAACTAATCGCACTTCACTGCTAGACATCGATTCTGTAAGTTTTCTTAGAAATATAATACTCCCTGGTCTTCACCAGACCTTCGTCTTTATAGAGCAACTAACTTCAGAATTTGGAAATTAATGCACGTATCTATTTTCTATAGCCCTTTCGGGTAGTGGAGATGACGAGGGTCGTCAACACTCCAACAGGGGTTGAACAAGCTAAGTTTGTCGTAGACTCTCTACTGAAGAAGAGCCGTGTTCAGATAACTAAAGAATTTCGTCAACAGCATGGTTACATAACCAGCCCATAAAAACATAACATAGCATCACGCCTGTATTCCCCAAAGGGGTAGGCAGAGGTGTGCATAGTCGTACACCCACAGTTCACCAACGTACACTTACGATCGTCTCCTTCCTTTACTCTACAATTACAAAAGATATTTTATTTAGAAATATCTTTTGTAATTCGTTTATTTCTCAAATGTACATTTAAATTATATTTTTAACTATATATCATAAGAAACAATAATACAACAATTTGTAATTGTGGTTTGAACTATAAAAAACATTTAAAAATATAGAAAATATTAGGCGACCGGCATCGGGAACAGGGTCCAAGCTACCGGTGGTTAGGGCTCCAGAGAGAGGAACCTCCTCACAATGCGTGCTGTATCGAGGAGTACTGCATTCTATATCAGCCCTTGATCCAGCCGCCTAGCGAGAGTCTTTTAAGGTGTCGATCAAAGCTCTTCGCTATTAGTCCATTAGCCGAAACGACTATCGGTACAATTATTGCAAAGTCCACGCCCCACATGTCGACAACCTCGTGCGCCTAATCAAGAGTCTGGTTATTATTAATTATATATTGTGCAACAAAAGTTATATTAAGATATTTAGTAACATGTTTACATGTTAATTCGTTGTTTACAACAAAGTTTTTGTCTGACACCTGATAACTATCGATTAAAAGTCAATAGCCTTGCGAAGAAAGTATTTTATCAAAAGATGACGTGACAATTCACGAGAATCTCAAAGTCTTTTCTCGCCTGCCGCATTATTATAATGTTCGCAAGCGGTGCTGTTCGATCCCGGGGTCAGGTAAAGCGTTATAAAGTTTTGCTGTTATGAAATTCTCAGTACTGAGTTTGGAATCGTGCCCGGGAGATGGCAATAGGCTCACCATCTATTACATGGGACTTAATAACAGCATTGGTGGCCTACTCCTTCGGAGAATACAGGCGTGATGCTAAGTTATGTTATGTTAAGATCGTCTTTCAACGTTTGTTAGAAGGAGAAAAAGGGAGTCATAGAAACAGTAATTAATAATAAAAAAAAGTTGAGATGGTAAAGTTTACGTAGAAGCCTTGAGAGCAGAGAACGAGAGGTTCTTCTAAGCCACACTTAACGCAAGCATATCATCACGACTGTATTCTCCGAAGGACTGATTAACGATATTGCTAAAATGTGGGAGTACACCTCTTCTTGGGGAATACTAATCTGACAATCTATCTGACCTCCATAACCTTCATATACTAGTCCACGATGGGTGTTCTCTCGTGGTTATCTTCTTTCGTGTGAAGGGCAACACTTGTTCATGCCATCAGTAGAGACCAACAGGGGGCTTGAAGCTGTCACAGCACGGTTCGATCTGGTATTAAGACTGGTAGTCAGCCATTCAGGCATCTGTCTACTCGTATCGACTGTCATAGAAGATCTAAGCCAGATTTTGTAAGACCTGAAGTTTAAGTTTAAAAAGTCTAACAACCGTGAACGACGGTTTAATTTCCTTTCCAAGGCATGGAAGGGTCTGGCTATGAAATAATTCCCATACATCTTCAAAACACCCGCAGCAATTGCAGCTCAACTTTAGCCAAGAGCCCCGCAATGTCCCAAATCTCACAATGCTCTTATATTATTTCTAGAAAAATCTTTCATGGAACTATCTAGAATTTTCTATCAGGTGCGACCTTTAGCCTAAAAATATATAATTTGTCACCGTAAGTACAGAAGAGCGGTAAGTTCTATTTTAACCACAATCTCTGTCAATGACAAACTGTCTCGTTCATAGTACGCGAGGTGTCGAGGTCAATGAACTTTTTACAGAAAAAATTTAAAACATTTCCTAATTTCAGGTTCGTGACATAACGTAGCACCACGTCTGTATCACCGAAGGTATAGGCAGAGGTTTACACGGTTGTACTAAATTGCTGAGCCTATTGCCATATACCGGGTTCAATTCCTAACAGAAAACCCTATCCCACCAAAAATATTTCATGTAAAGTTGGTTCCCAAGACTCCCAAGTTCATAATGCTTTCACTGTTAAAAAGTTATGAGATCTCTACTAGAGCCAAACTCATAGCTGAGCCCGGATTTGTATTACGCGTCATAGTCTACGGGGCCTACCCAAAGTCCAAAGTATAGAGCTCTACGTGCTCTCGACTGTACCTCTTTTATACATACATACATACGTACAATCACGCCTGTTTCCATAGGGGTAGGCAGAGACTATTGATTTCTATTTGCTACGATTCTAACACACTTCTTTCTTTATACGTGCTCTCCGATTTAGGTTGCTCCTGACCTGTCCATTTTTTAAGAACGTCAGCAATTTGATTGCGGCAAGTTCGTCGAGGACGGCCTGCCCCGACTCTTCCATCCACTATCTCCTCATGTACTAGTTTAGTAAATCGCCTTTCATCCATCCTTTCTACGTGCCCAAACCATCTTAGCATACCCCTAACACTTTTATAACAATGAATAACAAATAACTCTACCTACAAGCCGTCACTCTAAAAACTCTACATCTCAATTAAAAATTATAGCTTGGCCGTTTAATGTTCGTGGAACTATTACGTGACATAACATTTAAGTCTATATTGTGGCCCGGTTAGTGGAGTGTAACATCAGAACCTGGCGCATCGATAACATTTGGTGTAACATAGCTAGATAGAAGGAGACCATATCGGTGGCGGTTACCACCAACAACAGCATTTCCAATGAGGGTTGACGTCAGGCAGGCGGCCGGTCATAAAATATAGCCAAAACTTGAGCAGCATTCCAGTACAAGTAGAGAGTATGTATGGAAGAAGAATACATGCTGCGCCGACCCCAATTAAATTGGGATAAGGGCAGGTGTAAGATGATGAACAAGTCCATAAGAAACATTTTGTGCGACAATAACGAAGAGGCCAGTTTATAAATTTCGATGTGTTCAGCTGTTTTTACTGACCGTACTTGGTTTTGAGTTTAGTCTCTTAGTTTTGAGTTTGAGTCTAGTGCACAAGAACTGAGTTCGAAGACTTGACTGCCACCACAAAGAACCATATATTAACCTTTGTAATTCATTTATCTTCTTATCGTGTGGTTGATGAACAACCTAGTTTCAGAGTTTTAACCACCCGTAGGTCTCTGACATGGTTTTACACACCATCGAGAATATCTCTGAGCTTTCCTCGTGCTGGTTTTCTCATGATGTTTTCCTTCACCGTTTTAAGCAAGTGATCATTCATATAAAATACGCACATCATACGATCTTCGAAAAGACAGTGGTGCGTGCCTTGGAACTTGTGAACTTGCGACCTTTGACCTTTCAGTTCAACGGTCATACCACTAGGCTATCACTGCTTCGTAATTTCATTTATATAAAATCTTGACCGTTTGTAAGAATAAACGTAGTAAAGATAAAAATGCAATAAAACACAAGTAAGGAAATAATTAGAAAATAAATACTTTACGATTTTATGCATTTTTTTTATTGTTTTAAGTGCTATTGTTATTAATACAGTAAAAACCTTCATTGAACAACCAAGTTAGAGGTAAAAGGAAAAATGGGTTCTAATCCACAAAATAACAGCAGTGATAGTCTAGTGTCTAGGTTCCCAACGGGGGCGGTATCGCCCCCTAGTGGGCGCTGGAGTATTTTGTGGGGCGGTAGCGCGTCCAAAGGTCCCAAATGGGAGGCATAAATTGTGATGATTAATAGATAATAGACAGACATAAAATTGGTATAATTAACTATTATGTAAAGGGGGCGTTAGAATTTATATTTCCTGTAAAGGTTGCGGTAGTCTATAAAAGGTTGGGAACCAATGGCTCTAGTGGTATGATCGTTGGACTATCAAGTCAAAGGTCGCAGGTTAGAATCGAAGGCACGCATCACTTTCGAAGTCATGTGTGTATTATAAATTAATTATCACTCGCTTAAAATGGTGAAGGAAAACATCGTGAGGAAACCAGCACACTTGAGATGTTCTCGATGGTGTGTAAAGCCATGTCAGAGACCTACGGGTGGTTTAAACTCTCTAAATGGGGACTGCAAAACCAAGAATTATTGCTACATGATCAGCAATAATTCTAATTACATAACACACAGCATCACGCCTGTATTTCCCGAAATGGTAGGCAGAGGTATACACAGTTTTACAACCATATTTCACTAACGTTGTTATTAAGTCTCATGTAATAGGTGGTGAGATTGTTGACTTCTACCGGACATCTACTGAGCATTTCTTAACAGAATAACTTAACCACACTTTGCTCTACTCTACTCTCTTTGCTAACATATAAAAACTTTTTATCCTACTGGATTCAATTCTGAAGACCATGCAGACGAAGTCGCGAGAAGAAGCTAGAATACAAATATTCTTAACATAACACCACGCTGGTAATATTATCGTCGTCAGTCGTTAGTGAAATGTGGTAATGTAACCCTTACTTAAATGCAACTTTATTTAACAGCCGTCAAACGGTCAATGCCTTAAAATGAATAATGATGGGAGACACCTAATATCGTCATCAGGCCTCAGTGAAATGTAGTGTAACCCTTACTCAAATGCAACTTAATTTAACAGTCGTTTCACGGTCACGGCCTTAAAATGAATTGGGATGAGAGACATCTAATATCGCTATCACTTGTCAATGAAACATGTTATGAAAAAAAAACATGCGGGGCAGTCTTTGGGGACTGCCGATAGAAGTAAAACGAAGTAACAACTAAGTAATTTGTGGAAAGCGTTCGGTGACGACGACGCAAGTTCCATGATTTTTGTTCACCCAAAAAGTGCTCAACACGCCTTAAGAAGTATTAAATCACTTCAAAAGTTGTGTGAAAATGATGTAACCCTTACTCAAATGCAAGTTACATTTGAGTAAGGGTTACATCACACCATTTCACAGTCACTGCCTTAAAATAAATAGCAATGAATTACACCCAATATCGTTATCAGTCGTCACTGAAATCTGGTGTAACCTTTACTCAGATGCAACTCAATTCTACAACCGTATAACGGTCAATGCCTTTTAGAATAAGACGAATCTACTGATAAAGTCAACGTTGTTCAACTTTTGCGATTACAAAAAAGTTTCTGAAACCCTGAACCCCAACTAGGATTCCGTGTGTTGTGAGGCCCAGTCTCTTTCATCACATCTGTTCTGTTTAATACAGGGTTAGTAAATTATTAATTTATTACTAATTTTATTACTAATTTTATGGTATGTAGTGTATTTTACATTTATAAAACTTATATCTGATTAAGAAAATTACGTACCGAACTCTCCCTGACGATTACCGAAGAATGACGTCATATTGAATTTAATCTTTGTTTATTACAAAGGTATAATGTTATCAACATTATCGTTAATCTCATAACAAGCTTCAACTTACGGTACTAATTTATCCTGCAGAATTAATATAACGCAAAGCTCTAGCTAGGCTCCCGCATTTATATATTAAAAACAAAGAAGTTAAATTAAGAATGACGGTTAGTTAAGTGCGGCATCCGTTTAATCTTAAATTAAGAACTGCACATACACACATCAACACCAATCAAACGTTAATTGTAATCTATCTACACCACTTGCAGCCACAACCGAAAAAATCCGTTCGAATCCAGATAAATCCAGATCTGGCCGGTTCAAAGTGGATAGAATTGGATTCTAGGACGCGCAAATTGTCTCTGTATTGATTGATTGATATGTTTATTGGTATAATATCTGAGAATGATTTAATGGTGTCAGAATGAATTGATATTCCTCGTCTGTGCCGATGGAAATACGTTTTCAGTCAATATTACAGTTCAAAGCAATTTTAGTGTAAACTGGCGTACAATTTAAGGATCAATTTGAATGAAGATTATTAAGATAATAACTTACGTTCAGTGACTAATTGTATACAACATATTTAATATAATTACAGAACACACAAAACAAACAGACTTATCAAATTTCTTTGCACTGTTACAATAACTATTAGCATCACAATGGATGCAAATACAATATCTAGCTACTTCCACAATATTGAGGGTAGTAATGAAAATCAGGAGCTGTTAGCAGTTAGACCGTGCAGTGTCCGCCCACCGCACGGTTTAACAGCTCCTGATGATGCCCCGTGGGGGGGGAGGAAACACGTGTAGAGTGGTTGGCGGTAGTATTACCTCAATATTGTGGAAGTAGCATATTGTATTTATTTGCATCCATTGTGATGCTAATAGTTATTGTAGCAGTGCAAAGAAATTTGATAAGTCTAGTCATCGGTCCTATCTGAAAATCAGCGCTGCTACATCTCGATGGAGCAGCTTAAGCTGAGATAGGGGCCCTTTTCGGTCTCGCACAGGTTCTTTATATTTTTTAATGTTTAGTTTTTTATGATTTGTTTCGTTGTCTAGTATTACCTGCTTATGAGACTGAAATAAATATTTTTTCTTTCTTCTTTCTTTCTAATGGACTTCCACAAAGTAACGCCTGAATCTATTAATACTATTAGCATCAGTATGTTGGGTGGCGTTAGGCTCAGTCGCACCAACTTAACATATTCAATTCAAATCCATGCAATTCTTTAAAGTTTATGGCTTCATCGTTATTGATTATCGATGATTTTGCCAATGTCGAGGTTGAAAAAGACACTGTGACGGTTCTTAAAACTGAGACTACTATTAAAAGATATTGACCGGTATTTGTAGATATAAGCCGTAACTAATGTATTACTGTCATTTTGACAGAATTTACATACCTAGAAAACCTGTCAAAATAATAAAGTAACTCGTCGATTATGGTTAAAGTTGTGTTGGTACAACCGAGGCTAAGTGTTATGCAATGAGATTTCCCGTTTTGTAGGACGTATCGTGATTAATTAAGAATTTGAGATATTCATAATGATATGTACAGCAATGGAATAGATTTTTCATGTAAACGACAGAGCTAATTTAAGGCTTTTCATATTTGTAAAATATGTTGACCCAGGAACTGAATCTGACACACATCATGGAAAAACCAATTAAATTTCACGTAAAATGAATGAATACTATTTTGAGAAATGGTATCTAAAAGTATAAACATAAGCATTTAATTTTATTATTAAATGACTGTAAATATGGTAAATAAATAATAATAATATTATTATTCTAATACAGTTAAGTCTCTCAAATGCATGCGAAGCGAACTCTAAACTTATTATTATATGTGAAAAGTAAAATATTTCCTTTAGACATATTTAAGATTGACTTTGCTTAATAGCTGTATTTACATAATCTAAAACTTAAGTATTAAAATTAAACCGAATGATTTACAAACTACTATATCTAATTCAAGAATAAGACGTGTTAAAATATAGAAGAAGAATTCGCGGTGGTGAGCAGAGGTCGAGATGGCTTAGTTGGTCAGAGCGCCTGGAGTATCTATCCGGGAGGCGCAGGTTCGAATCCTGTTCGCGACCGTATTCTTTTTCCATTTAATATTGTAACTTTAATATTGTAACTTTACTATATCTACATGAATAACTTAAAAACGATTCTAAAATACTTACATATGTACATAATAAATAAAAATATTTACAAAAATAAAACCTAAATTATATTAACTACACTACCACTAAAAGAAAGAGAGAGAAAAAATAAAAATGAAGAATAACTCATGCGTCGAAGTATTCCTCCGCATCGCTGTCCTCCGGGAATGTGCCCAGGAGACTGGCAGCATTGCCACGTTGGATGATTCATTGACCTAGAAACAAGCATGCCTTCTGGTCACGCGAAGAGTCGACTAGTCTCCGAGAAATCTCTTTAAACATGAGTTTCGCACTCGGACCCCATGACCCGAGCGTTTCGACCCCAAACGGCTCAAAATCGTAGCAACTGAGCAAGTTGCTATATTTGCGCCATTTGTGGGTCTCCGCTGTCGTAGCAGCGGAGTCAGCACAGCCCGCTGAGCTAGGAAGGTGGGATGGTAATTACCTATTATACTTTACATGCTTCAGTAAAACATAACCTAAGTTAATGTCGTCATAATTATACAATAGCAGTTCTGAGAAGATACCATAGTAACGCATGTAAGAAAGACCCTATTAGTAAAACTTTCCACTTCTATTAACCAGAAGCTATTATGCGGAAAAAAAACAGTGATACAATTTTGTAACAACTCATAATTATTATGAACAATTGATGATGTATACAACACTAGTTATGCTCCGCAGTTTTACATAACATACATAGCATCACGCCTGTATTCCTCGAAGAGGTAGGCAGAGGTGTACACAGTCATACACCCACATTTCACCAAAGCTGTTATTAAGTCCCATGTAATAGGCCATAAAATCAAATCAAAATTTCTTTATTCAAATTAGGCTAAAAATTTGCGCTTTTTGAACCTCAAACATTAAGACAGCCCCCAAAAAAGCCTACCCTTCCTAGTGTTTTAGCTGGAAAGAAGAAGCGGCGCAACAAACTCCCCAGCAACACGTCTGTGTGTATCATAAATTGCCACCTACCCGGCACAATTCCAAACTCAGGGCTGCTACTGAGAATTTTATAACAAAAAACTCAATATCACTTTGCCCGACCGGGAATCGAACCCGAGACCTCATGCTTAGCAGTCGCGCATGGGACCACTAGACCAACGGTGCATTCCGCAATTTTTCCGGATTAAAAAATATCTTAACTAAATTAGTTGTGGATAAACCAAATTTCATCTAAATCCTTATTTAATAGTTCTTGCCTAATTGATCAACAAACTCAGAAAGATCAGAAATTTCATATTTTTTTTATTTGTATGAAGTGTTTACTAGTTTTACTTTAGGTTACTCCCCACTGGTCTAGCAGATGCAAGTATGGCTACCGAATGTGAGGTTCTGGGTTTATTGTATTACGGACGTTCGCAAAAACGGACGATGAACAAGTTAATGAAC
The DNA here is from genome assembly GCA_935421205.1 of Xylocampa areola. Lineage (NCBI taxonomy): Eukaryota > Metazoa > Arthropoda > Insecta > Lepidoptera > Noctuidae > Xylocampa > Xylocampa areola. The sequence continues at coordinate 18,626,605 of OW285212.1, read as the reverse complement.
GTAAATGAAGGACGTGTAACAGAATCTTAGCAAGTAGAAATAGATAGTCTCTGCCTACCTCAATAGGAAATAGGCGTGATTTTATATACTTATACTTACTGCCTCGTACGTATAGTGGTCCTAAGCGCCACTGCCAAGCGTGAGGTCTCGGGATCGATTCCGGTTCGGAAAAAGATTTATTCGAGTTTTGCTGTTAGTAAAGTTCTCAGTAGCAGCCCAGAGTGTGGAATTGTGTCCGGTTGAAGGCAATAAGCTCACCATCTATTACATGGGACTTAATAACATCATTGGTGAAATGTGGGTGTACAACTGTGTACATCTCTGTCTACCCCTTCGGGGAATTAAAGCATGATGCTATGTTATTAATGCTATACTTAAATGTAACAGGTATGCGACAATTTGTATAAAGCAAGACTATTCGACTCTCGACTTCCGTTGTGCTCATATTCGATAGATTCGATTCTCAGTACAGGGTAAGCAGAGCTTAAGTTTCAGACACCGGAATCGAATTCCATTACCTACGTCACGTCTAGTTCACTGCAGTACACACTGTCAGTGATAGTTTGTCGGCGTCGGTAACTAGCAATTGTTAATACAGCTCACCTGACTTCGAGAAAAATTATAGGAAGATTAAACATTAGTTTAACAAAAACTTATCGATATCGTGTATTTATAATTACACCAATTGACGGGGTATTTGTTAGAAAACATTTTATTTTAAGAAATATCACTACATAGTATAAAACAAAGTCGCTTCCCTCTGTCTGTCCCTATGTATGCTTAGATCTTTAAAACTACGCAACGCATTTTGATGCGTTTTTTTTAATAGATAGAGTGATTCAAGAGGAAGGTTTTAGTATATAATTTGTCAAGTTTTTGTATACATTGGCTAAAATATAATGATATTTGTAAATAAGCCGTCTGGGAGCTTTTAACGAAAGCGATGCCTAAACCCTTTGAGATAATATAACAAAATTATGTATGGTGGAATTGTGTATCTTGTATAAGTGTACTGAAAAGTCCGCGATAGCATATGTCTATCTCTTAAGGATAACATACTACATCCATTTTAATACTTTAAAAAAGCGGGATGACCGATATATATATTATAAAAATAAATTGCCAATTAGAGTACCCACGTACTCCCGCAAAACATCGAAAATTACTCGACCGATTTTGATGCAACGTTTTGTGTGATTTTAAGTGGGTCTTCGAATGCTTTAGATTTATAGTTCGACCCGGTGGGTGCCGCTCATGAAGCAATTATAAATTAGTCCATGGTGCCGCTGCAATCAGGATCAGAACAGCACAACATCTGCCGGGCCCGCTTATTTTAAATAAACGTAAAACGACGACATTTATCATTTTGTGAAATAATTTCTCCAACAATAATGTGGGTCTACTTACACACCTCTGCCGTACCTTTCAGGGAATACAAGCGTGGTGTTATACACGTACATTAGTAAAGTTAAACCCTGGAACCTCAGGCAGCTGATACGAGCCTATTGTTAGTCGGTCGAGTGGCTGCGCGCACGTTATTACACTGATAAGTAGGTATCGCGTGGATGTAGATACTGTGGCAATCACCTTGAATAGGCTTTTCAGACCTTCATTTAGATGTAAAAGGTAAATTAAGTAGCTTTTCTTCCAAATTAGTAGTTTTAAAGTTATAGATCGACAGAGGGGTTCTGTCTGTGGATGGGTGACCGTAATTTTATACCGAGACTCCTCCGTGCTTCGGAGAGCAGGTTAAGCCGTCGGTCCCAGTTTTCAAAGTAATTAAATTTATTATTTAATTACAACGGTTTTTAAGCCAATTACAGTAATTAATCATTCAAATAGGTATATGAGATAAAAATATAATGAGATACAAAATATACATAATTATTTTCACAAAATTGTAAACAAGCTGAGAATAGTCCATTCCAGCTATCCACAAATACATCAGAGTCGGGTGCAGCCCTGCGAAGAGCGTTGATTGCGCTGCGCATGCGACACAGTGGGAAATCAGCGCGCGAAACCGTGCGCGATGTCGCCGTCACGAACAATATAAGATTTATAACAGCCGTTACGGGTAATCAGAGGTCTGAATATCTGACAACCAGTCATACCACGAGATATCGTGTTACCCAGTAACTGGGTTGTGTAGGTCAGACAGGCAGTAGTTCCATGTAAAATACTGGTATTAAGCTGCATCCGGTTTGACTGGAAGACGACACCAATAGACCAATAGATGTTATAGCTTATCTATTATTAGCAAAAAGTATTAAAAAACATACGACGCAATGCGATGCGATTACTATAACAAATACAGAAAAAAATTTAAATTTCAATTAAAATTTTTATTGAAAGAAAAAACAGTCGTGAACAGGATTTGAACCTGCACCACCCGAATAAGTACTCCAGGCGCACTTTCAATTAAGCCATCTCGACCTCTACCCACTACTCCGAATTCGTCTTCCACGTTTTAATACGCCTTTTGATGACATTATGTCAGCCGGTGATTCAACTCTTTGTTTGTAACATTTAGACAGGGGTTATGTAAACAATTGTTTTTGTTTACAACTTTAGTGTCGATGATTCGGTCACTTTCAGATAGGGTGGCGGTGTAATGACTTATAAATTTTTAGGTATTATGTATTTTATTATGGTTATGAGGTCATGTGTGATTTTAGTTCATTCTTTATTGTACAGAATTATAATATGATAGTACTCCTCCAGACCGTATTTCGGTCACGGCGGCCTATCTCTGAGGAGATTAACCAAGTATGCAAGAGATATTATAGTGCACAAGTGGACTTATTGCACTCCCTCTTCCTTCACTCTCATAGTCCGATGGGACGGCAATCCGACACGATATAATATGATAATATACATACATACTAGCTGTACCCCGCAAACGTTGTGCAGCCTTATAAATTTTCTGTATAAGGCCACCGTTATCACCTAGGGGTTTAAAAAATTGCCTACGACCTATTCTCAGACCTACCAAATATACACAAAAAAAACATAAAAATCGGTCAAGCCGTTTCGGAGGAGTTCGATAACAAACACTGAGACACGAGATTTTTATAAATTAGAAGATTAGAAGATGTAACCAGTATAACACAGTAATAACTGTCGCACATGGTGAGGCAATCAGCACACCTAAGAGATGTTCTCGAAGGTGTGTAAAGCTATGTCATTGGCCTATACGATAAGAAGTAGACTGTCCCACTGCAGGGCAAGGGTCTATCCTCAAGAAAAGGCACGAGCATTGATCACCACGCTAGCTCACTGCGGGTTGGCTATTTCAGACCATTAAGTCCAGGTTTCCGTACGTATGTCTGCGATGTCTTAGCGTTGAAGAAGTCACATTGGTATGGAACCTATACCTAATCTATACCATAAAAAGCAGTCCCATAAACGCTCGGCCACCATAACATGTCAATATATATATATAATTTAATTACAAACGCGAATTCATAGCAAATTGTTTAATCTTAAAAAAATAATGTTATATAGCACTTTTGGGACATTTTTGGTAACTTTAACAGTAACCAAAATGTTACTGTGTCATTTTGACAGATTTTACATAGAAAAGAAAGAAAGAAAGATATATTTATTCCCACACAGTGCAATATTGGTATAGAAAAACAGAATAAACAGTGAAACTTAGTCTAAACTATAACTAAAACACAAGATAACAATATACTATGTAAGTACATAGAGATTATTTTTGAACCTCTCAAGCACTTTTGAATTATCAGAAACTAATTGCCACATTCCAAAAGTGTGGATTTCTATGGAGAAGAACGAACAAGAAACTATATTATCATTGCAAGTATCGATTAGTGGATTAGTCACAGTCGCAAGACATTGAACTACACAACATACCTACCCTCTGACGTCATATAATTACGCCCTTTATCATCACTACCAATACATATCTATCTATTTTTATCTTTTCCTTCCGAGTACTTACAAAAGAGATAAATAGATAAAGGTATTGTGTACCTATGTATTGTATGAAAAAGTGCATAAGCACAACATTACAATCTACAACATTACAAGTTCACTGCGCAGTTTACAACGAGATTTATATTTAAAAAATAATGTAAACTCACCAATACGAATTCAGGCACCGGTATAGGAACTGTATTGAAGGCGATGACGTCGCCAATGTGGAGGAATAATTCGGAGTAGTAAATAGAGGTCGAGACGGCTTGGTTGGAGAGCACCTGGAGAGCATTTATACGGGAGGAGCAGGTTCAAATCCTGTCACGACCTTATTAATTTTTCCACAAAAATGTATACCTTAACGCATGCATTTGAGGTATTTATCTGTGACTGTTTCTGTTATTCAAGATACATTCCATCCGTTCGTACGGACGACACGTAAATTAAAAGGGGAGTTTTAAAAAGCACGTTTGCTATCCATCAACAAATAAATCACCTACAAAATTAGTGTACAGCTAGGACGTATTTCGACACTATTAGTGCCCGTCCATAGTGAACGAGCGGAGACTAGGGCGGAGGCGGGCGCGGCAGAGGTAGCGACTATCGGCCACAGTGCATCTCGAGTTGTTGTAACATGTTATCCTTTTAATTATTGTTATTGTCCTCGTCAGTGTAATAAAACGCACGTAATATTTGATCACGGCAAATCTTACGTCCATTTCAACTATCATGAAAAGTATTGGAGATATCCAGGTCACAAATATGCGCGAAACATGTTCGGATTCGAGGCCAAATTCTTACGTTCAAACTGAAAACCTCCTTATCCCAGTGTCGTCAGCCACAGACCCCCCATCGATGTCTGAGTTGCCTACACACAAAATTTATAATATTGATATTAAAGTCGGCAATTTTTTTTTTTATAAATTAATTTGCTGCTATTATTTCGAAACCTAACACCAGTAGCACGTACATAGCTCAATAACTAGGCATGCAATGATGCGTCAGTAGAAGTCTCTAATCAGTATAGCCGCAATGAGCGGAAAGGACCGCTTGACAGTACCATACGATCACCGCCCGTTACTAGGCTTAGGACAGCCTATAGCAGTCCACTGCTGGACGTAGACTTCTCTAAGTGCAGCTCGGTCCTCGGGTTTTCCCATCCAGCCCCTACCAGTCATCCTGCGCAGATCGTCACTCCACCTAGCCTGAGGGCATCTTACACCAAGATTGCCAATTTGATATACATTTATATATAATCTAACGCTTTTTCCTGGGGGTAGGCAGAAACTACACAGCGCCACTTGCTACGATCCTTACCATCGCTTCTATCTTTTTTCTTCGTCCACGTTCTTCAATAAACTTTTAATAGATTATGGTTCAATATATTTTGATTTCTTACTTTTTTGAGTGTACATCCATATTCATTTATAATAAAAGTTATTGTTACTGGTGCTACTGTTTCAACGAGAAGGTACAGTTTGCAGTAAATATTAAGTATGTTGTAGAAGTAGCTACATGACGCATCGAGATTCTTCTGCGTCTCGGAGAGCACGATAAGAAGTCGGTCGGTTTCCGTTCATACATATCTATGACAATAGTCATACGCAATAAGGTCCGAACATAAGACAGTAAAATCTCAATCAATCAATCATTTATTGCATTCCATAATGTACATAAATGGTCTTAGAAATATAAATATACAGAAGCATTATGGACCCTGTCTGGCACAGCAAAATTTAGGAGAGAGGAAGAGGGCTAAGCAGTAATCAATTTATATCTATTAGTACACATAAGTCTAAAATCTTATTTTATATTTGTAGGTAATAAGTAAATATATATACTGTACATCGTTCTCTGTATCCGTATCTCGTGTCCTCTCTGTTACTTCATGGAACCGCGTCAGTGACAGCATGAGATTTAGGGGGTAACTACATACATAAAATTAAGTTACGTATGAATATTTGGTCGATATAGCAGTAATAGCCTAGTGGTATCACCGTTGGACTGACAAGTCAAAGGTTGCAAGTTCGATTTCAAGGCCACACCACTGTCTTTTCGAAGTCATGTGTATATTATAAATTAATTATCACTTCCTTAAAACGGTGAAGGAAAACATCGTGAGGAAACCAGCACACCTGAGAGATGTTCTCGATGGTGTGTAAAGCTATGTCAGAGACCTACGGGTGGTTTAAACTCTGACACTAGGTTGTTCATCAACCACACGATAAGAAGATTTGGTCGGTAGTTAGGCTGTTCTACGGGTTCCGATCTTAAGACAGGAGAGGCTAGCTTAATAAAGGGGCTAGTGGCTAAGTAATAGACTTATAGATCAACCAATTATGGTTATCATTACTTCTGGTCAGTGGATTACGAAGAACACGTTAAACTGTTTAATGAAGATCTATGACAGTTGTTCCATGCAGTCAAATGCCTGAAAATCTGTCAGTCTTACCAAGAGATAGTGTGTCAGCTAGTAATTGAGTTGTGGAGCTCAGATAGGCAGTTGCTCCATGTAAAATATTTCTATTAACCTGCATCTAGATTCTGGAATGACTGGAATTCTAACCAACGAAATGGTTAAGGATTTTATTACAGACTAGTTTCTGCCCGCGACTTTGCCTGCGTGGACTTCAGAATTGGGTCCACCAAGGTAAAATGTATCCTATATGTTAATCCAGGTTATGAATTATCTTTGTGCCGAATTTCATCCAAATCCGTTCAGTAGTTTTTGCGTGAAAGAGTAACAAACATCCATCCATCCATCCTCACAAACTTTGGCATTTATAATATTAATACAATTAATTGAGTGTGCGGGCCAGCCACATGCTGGCCCGCACAAATGATGGCCGACAGGGGTTGTCCATACTTCCAACAGATTATAGCTAACCTATTTAGGTTAGTTTGCAGTGAATGCAGAACCTAAGACCCCGGTTAGTGTTATACATATACCGAATATATTAATTTGCATCTGGTAAGACTACAAGTGACCCAAAAAGCTTAGGAACAACCCGAAAATCTCAAAAATTTACAATGGTAACAATTCTACCGCTGACCACATGATTGATTCTATTTCAATCCCAATTCACAGAACAGCATGACAACAATACATTAACGACAACTGTTCAATAAAGAAAGCGTTATTTATTTTGTCCGAGCGGCCGCCATGACAGTTTTGTATCTATTTTTATAATAACAAGGTCTGTTCACACGTGTTTATTTAGACGTACGATGTTTGTACCCCCTTTTTTGAGTATGGAATTCCATCATGGTCGCTTAGCCGTAATCCTGCGGACTAAATACCACACGGTCCTAATACTATTGGGGCTGAGTTGCCCGCGTCCGTAGGAGTGGACTTTTAAAATGGAATATCTACACGTGGCCCCTGGGCGGTGCAGAGTAGGCAACACAACTCTTTCGCGGTTGTGTGCGAGGCTACGTGCTGAAGCGTAGTGCGTGGTCAACTCGGGCATAGGGCTGATCGGGCAGTGACCCACCAATACGCACCCCAGGTACTTTAGGTAGTGGTAAATTTGTTTTTGACTACTTGTTTAAGTACTTAATCATGACGACTGATCGAATTGCTAATTTTGATAGAGAACCATAAAAGGTACCTAAAGACGCAAGTTCGATTCCTGCGTCACTATAAATATTTGTATGATGTCTAAATGTTTGTGTATATTGGCACACACGGCAGAGGTAAACCTTTCCGCGAAACATATATTTATTTATTTATTGAGTCGAAGTGTGACGTTAAACTGAAACTATAAACATAAGCAGATACTGTTTCGCTCAAATTATGTGTTTCGGAAGTAACTCGTCTTTATTAACCGACTTCAAAAAGGAAGAGGTTCTCAATTCGGTCGATATATATATATATATATATATATATATATATAAGGTCCTAATTTATTAGGTAATTTCCTTTAAAGGGGTCAATGTGTAAGTGATAAGGATTCATTTCAAATTTGTACAACAATTTTATTTTTTCTTAATGTTCGCCGTTCAAGGAGCAGTTTTCGTCTTGCTAGTACTATGTTAATTACAAATAATTTGTTATATCCATTTAATTCTTAGCTTATGTGAATGTATTTACCGAATAAATTAGGACCTTATATCTATATTTAATTTTTTTCATTTACCTCTGATCGTGACCTTCCTCAATCATTATAGACTGACACAATTAATATTCAGGAAGGGATAATGATAACCGCTTCGTTGGTCTAGTGGTTCAAAGCGCGACTACTGAGCGTAAGATGCTGGGTTCGATTCCCGGGTCGTGCAAAGTATTATCGGGTTTTTCCGTTAGGAAATTCTCAGTAGCAGTCCAGAGTTTTGCATTCTGCCCGGTTAATGGTAATAGGCTCACTACTACATGAAATTTAATAACTGCATTGGTGAAATTTGGGTGTGACCTGTGCCTCTGCCCACTCTTTCTGGTAAGTGGTTATATGCTATGTTATGTTATTAAATTGATAAGCCGTCAAGAAATACCATAACTTATTTCAACGCTACACATTTTAATTTTCCTATAACAAATCGATTAATAAATTCAATGTTACAGATTGATGTGATAGTAGGATAACATCAGAACCTGGCGCATGGATAACATTTGGTGTGACATAGCTAGATAGAAGGAGACCGTATCGGTGGCGGTTACCACGAACAACAGCATTCCCAATGAGGGTTGACGTCAGGCAGGCGGCCGGTCATAAAACGTTGCCAAAACTTTAGCAGCATTCCAGTACACAGTACATACTTATGTACGGAAGAAGAATACATGCTGCGCCGACCCCAAATAAATTGGGATAAGGGAAATAAAAAAAAAGAGAATTTCATCATCACCATCATCCCCCTGATGATGGTGATGATGAAATTCTCTCAATGTTAGTAGTAATTCGTCAATGCAAGGTTAAAGACATTTCTGATATAAAAACGGAACGAGCATCGACTCCTGCGCACTGCGTGCTGGTCGTTTACAGACCATTTCATGTTTTCTACAATGTTGTATTTCAAAGGTGTAAGACAAAATATAAATGTCCCTTTTAACGCAAATAAACATTAACATTATAATAAAATAAATTTTAACCGGATTAATCGCGTGTATTATTGGTTTTTTGTTTTTCCTGACGTTCCGAACACTTTGCAGCGTTCGTGGTCGCAGGAGGACTCCTGCGAATAATACACGCGATTAATCCGGTTAAAAGTTGTTTTATTATAATGTGTAGTGATCGCGCAAACCTAAGATATTAAAACATTAACATTTTAATTTTTTTTTTTTTTTTTTAATTTGCAACGCAGTGTACATATCAATGCAGCTGGGATAGCTAGCCGGTAAAGGTTCGTAAACGACCGTGTGGTTTATAGTCAATAAGCTTCCAAAGTAGATTTTCACTCAAAAAACCTCAGTATCGGTTTCTAGGGTATAAATAAATTAGAGGGAACAGTGACAAATACACCTCAATTTTTTATAACCTTAAAAATATAAGAGAAACGAAAAAGAAACCTGCCACAAAAAAAAAGTTAAAAAAAAAAAACAAAATTTCATCCGCAACATTTAAATACTAAATTCACCATAGTTTTTTTTGTCATTGTCGATTTTGAACGTCAAATTTGACATAAGTTGTTGATAAAACGATATAATTTAATACTTTTAAACTTAAATATTCAATAAGTTTGTCGACAACGATCTCACAACAAATAAGTTGATAAAAAGTTCCAAGTGCCTCTCAAAATTTTCTATACTGGCTAATAGCCAGTGCATGATGGTAAAATTCACTGATAACACGAACAATAGTTATTACTAGTACTCAACAAAAATGTTATTCTAATAAAGAGTAGTTAATAGAAATCTACATATTTTCGCAGGAACACAAAAGGTTTACAAAAGTTGTTAAACAATAAAACACTGTACAATCTATTTCGCCTTTGTAAAGGCATGCAAACTTTTAGTTTTGTTTAAACAATAAATAACTGTTATGGCTTAAGCTGGCGATTAAACCGAATAATCAATATTTTGTGTACTATGTCCATTTTAGTCTAAATCTAAAAATTAAAAAACGAATACCTACTGAACAACTGTTCAAATATTAATGGATGCAAATAAATACAATATCTACCTGTGCACCGCAAATATATGCACATACGCAAGCGGTGAAAATTGGGACTACCACCAACTACTCTACACGTGTGATATTGTATTTATTTGCATCCATTGTAATGGACTTCCGCAAAGTAACGCCTGAATCTATTCAATGTACAAATATTCATAAAGGTTTCATTTATTTACCTATTTGTCTCGTCTGAACACAGCTTTACTTCCTTATCTATGTCAGAACGCTCAAGACACGCAGATCGATCATCAAAGTAATTTATATTAATTAATAAAAACTAAATATAAATTATAAAAATACGAGTAAGTCCTCCATTGTTCTCATTTATGTAACAAACGGGACTTTTAATCATTACTTATCAATTACAAGATGTTAAAATAAAAATATGACTTCCTGCCGACTGATTTTTATAAGAATGGACGGTTTGTAGTTTAAACTGTCTGACCTAGCCTTTGTAATAGCGAGAAAGAAGTGAAGACGGGCTGGCTATGTATGCTGAAGACTAGACAACAGATGGAGAAAACATAATCGTAAAGTGAGGATATAAATCTGGCCGTAGAAGTGTGGGCAGGCCTCGCGTAAGTTGGACTAATGATTAAGTCAAGGTAGCAGGGAAAATAACTGGATGTATGTATTTCTGAAGGGTGCACCCCTTAGAATGGAATCCCTACACGTGGCCCCGGGGTGGTGCAAGACAGGCAACACAACTCTAGTGGGAGGCTTCTGCCGCGGCTGGTTACCACCCACCGGACGAAGCCATGCCGTGTAGAAACCTAGTCGTGTTTCGGGATGTAGTCCGCTGCAACCGTTGTGGGAGACGGTTCTGGGCAACTCCCCAACTGTGGTTCTCCCCGTTATTTACTCTACTTAGAGTGAATAGATTTATTCTGGATCTACGTGCTCCATCCTCGGCCACACCGTCGCTTAACATCAGTCGAGATGGTGGCCAAACGTAGATCCATTTTTCATATCAATAAAAAAAAAAATACACGTACAGAACATATATTATATCATACCAACATATATTATCATGTTTATAAGAACTATTAGTCTCCGCTTCTAGCATTAATGTGCCAAAGGTTGAGAAAATTTGGATCTCTGCCCACACCACGAGGAAAAAAACAGATCGTCGCGATAAACAAACAACAATAATAAAACAAAGAAGTAGAACTTATATAAAAATAATAGTATGATATGTTCAAATTGATAATAGTGTGCCATTAATAACTGTCAATTTATTATTTATTATTATGTTAATTAGTGATTCTGTTACATAACCTTCTTCTTATCGTGTGGTTGATGAACAACCTAGTGTCAGAGTTTAAACCACCCGTAGGTCTCTGACATGGCTTTACACACCATCGAGAACATCTCTCAGGTGTGCTGGTTTCCTTCACCGTTTAAAGTGTTAATTTCTAAAACGCACATGATTAAGAAACGTCAGTTGTGCGTGGTTTGGGTTCGAACTGATGACCTTAGACTTGTCAGTTCAGCAGACATAGGCAATAGGCTGTCACTGCTCTATTACTAAAAAAAATTACCTCCTACTGATCGCACGTGCGGCTGCTGAGCGTGAGGTCCTAAGCTCGATTCTCAGGTCAGGCAAAACTTTATGGGGTTTTTCTGTTAGGAAATTCTCAGTAGCAGTTCAAAGTAAGGAAGTTGGTGCTGGTCACGTCGGATTTCCGTCCCTTCGGACTATGAGAGTGAAGGAAGAGGACGTGCACCTGTGTTTGCGCATACACTTGTGCACTATAATATCTCCTGCGTACTTGGCTAATCACCGTGGAGATAGGCCGCCGTGACCGAAAGAAGACCCAAAGATATATGTTTACGACATGTCTAATTACTAGGTAAATATGTTCATTATAAGTCTTCAAACTTTTCTTCAATTATAATATAAATAAACTCCCATTCCCTCTCCAAAATTTTGTCAGTCAGTTTCTCTCAAAACAAATAATAAAAGACGAGAAATATCTATAAATAAATGTCCACCTATCTTTGGAACGTAAAGGAACTACCTACTAGAAGTTTCCATAGACATTCGGGAAGTAAAAATACTTAAAATTTTACCAAAATCAGGATAGTAATTTTGGTGATCATCAACTTACATACTAACTAACACGGACAAGAATATCATTATTGATTTTATGAAGTACTGTTCCTATAATCCTATTTATTGAAATGCCTTTTGAGTAAAACAATGAGTAGTTAACTACCCTTAATATTGACGTTTACAGCCATAAAGATAAAAGCTATTACACTAAAAGATTGGTAAGGGACACTCCCTCGGACTTCTTAATCAATTTACTAATCTATGACGTCACTCGAAGAATTTCTGCTGCCATTTTCAAGGCGTCTGACTTTGGCATGATTAATTATTTAATAATTACAGTATCTATAATCGTGAACTCTAAGTAATTATTGGAAATAAAATTCTGTATAAAGATTTGGCATCATAAAAAATTCAGTAGAAAAAACTAAATGTCCAAAGATTATTATTAAATACGCTGGCTATAATTCTATACCGGAAAAATAATCATAAATAACCTAAATTGTCTTAATTTAAGATTTTATAATTCAATAAAAAATTTGAGTATATTTGAAATTTTTTTTGTTTCGAAATATTGTTTTCAATATTTCAGTGGAAATACATCGCTTTGAAACAGATGCAATTAATTGTTAAAAAAAATATATATTTGAATTTTTTAAGACCATAATTATTAAACAAAAATTTCAAATAAATTTACTCACCTCCGTTCTCCTCCATTTTAAAAATTAACCACTTACACTAAAAAAAGTTCCTAAAACTAATATCACACAAAAAGAAATCGTTTATCGACAAATCACCGACGAAAAAACACCACAGTATTTTTGTTTATAGTCCACCACTTCTTGTAAAAAAATTAATCACCAGTAATTGAATTTATCCCATTTGTTTATTATAAGTTTTATTTTTATTTCAGTTTTTAGTATTCGATTTTTAATTTGACTCGAGTGCGGTAAGTTGGCGGCATTGGTTAGCGTTCGTGTGTACTCAATGGCGTTCAGGGCGGTACTGAACGGAATGGGGACTGAATACACGGCTGTTTTGCCGAAAGACAGTGTGATAGATTCAAGTTCAGCGGCTGCGGATGTAGAACCACTGTATGTTGATATGTATTGATGCGCTTTTGATGTCATTTGCGCAGACATGTCATAATTTTGTAAATGTAGGTTATACTAGTTATTTAATTTAAATACTTACTTTTAAGTATTTATTTTAAAGGGGCTCGTGGCTAGGTAACAGCCGCACAGATCGATCGATCGAGGTTAAGCTGCGCTTACCGCGGTCGGTCTCTAGATGGGTGACCATCATTTCTTGAGACCCCTCCGTGCCTCGGAGAGCACGTTAAGCCGTCGGTCCCGGTTGTCAAATTAAGATCTATGACAGCCGTTACGGGTAGTCCACGTCCAGCATATGCTGAGTTGGCGGCCCTTTCGGCACTGGCATATTTGACAGTTTTTATTATATTTCTATGTTAATTTTAAAATCTGAAATGTTCTGTTATAGTTTTTTTTTTTTACCATGCCTTTTTCCGATAATTTTTGTTTTTGCTGACACTGTGTCAAGTGTGGAATAAATACTTTCTTTCTTTTCATTCTTTTTTCTTTCTTTCTAGTCAGAGGCCTGAAAGTCAAAAAAAAAATATAACGAGATACAAATTATACATAATTATTTAAAAAACATGTAAACAAGCTATCCACAAATACATCAGAGTCGGGTGCAGCCCTGCGAAGAGCGTTGATTGCGCTGCGCATGCGACACAGTGGGAAATCAACGCGCGAAACCGTGCGCGATGTCGCCGTCACGAACAATATAAGATTTATAACAGCCGTTACGGGTAATCAGAGGTCTGAATATCTGACAACCAGTCATACCACGAGATATCGTGTTACCCAGTAACTGGATTGTGGAGGTCAGATAGGCAGTCGCTCCATGTAAAATACTGGTACTAAGCTGCATACGGTTTGACTGAAAGCCGACCCCAAAGTAATTGGGAAAAGGCTAGGCAGATATTTTAAATACTTAATTTTCACTTAACTATTCAAAACTATGTTTACATTTTTTCAATTATTATTTTTTAAAACGCTCTTCATCCTCTCCTCGATATAAATCTAACTTTGCTGTGCCCGACAGGGTCCATCATTGTTTCTATTTTTCAACATACCATCTGTTATATGTACACATTATGGAATGCAATAAAGTATTGAGTATACAATCAATGAAGATTTTACAGGACTACCCAAAAAAAGACAACATGTTTTAGGCCTCATGTTCACTTAATTTATTTGTAAAGAATTTGGTGTAACATAATAAGGTGTTCTGGGTACATTAAGTTCCTTAAAAACTTGCCATTAGTGGCGTACAAATGTTGTTATAACAAATTTCAATTTCAGGTTCATGTATGTATTGTATGTAAGGGAGTTTCTTTTAAGTGTTGTATGTCTTTATGCCAACATAACTTCTAAATGTCCGCATCGATTTTGATCTATGATATATCGTTAAAATTTGTATAAATAAAATATAATATAGTAATAAATAGTAAGATTAAAAAAAAAATATAAGTGAGTTTTTTTTTTAATTTCGTCATATTTATTATTTTGGTCTACCTACTTGTAAACTCTAATGGATCTAGTTATATTATTTTTGCATCCGTGAGCGGTTTCCGGCTCGTTGGTCTACTGGCTCCAAGCGCGACTGTTGAGCATGCTCTTGGGTTCAATTCCCAGGTCGGGCAAAGTGTTATTGGTTTTTTCTGTAAGGAAATTCTCAGTACCTAGTAGCCCAGACTTTTTAATTGTGTGTAGATGGCAATAGGCTCACCACCTGTTACACGGGGCTTAATAACAGCACTGGTGACATGTGGGTGAACAAATGTGTACACCTCTGCCTAATCCTTTGGGGAACACATGCTTGATGCTATGTATGTATGTGAATGGGGTTTGAACATAGTACCCCTTAACGTATCTATCCAGTGGGTGCGGAAATTAAACTTTGGAATTCGTTTCGCATGCATTAATGCGTTTTAAAATACATATATCAGTATGAAATAGATGTCTCTTCTCTTGATTTAAGCAATTCACATCACATAATATCCATCCCAATAGTAAGCAGTGAGTAGATTAGTAGACTACCGGAAATTAATAAAATAAATTGAATTAAATTAAATTTCCTCGTTGTCTTAAAATTATCGTTTTAAAATCAACGACACAACGAAGACCAGTACACGAAAGTTAAAAAAAAATTTCAAATCAAAATTTCTTTATTCAAATTAGGCTAAAAATTTGCAAAACATTAAGACAGCCTTTTTGTTTTTCCTGACGTTTCGAACACTTTGCAGCGGTCGTGGTCGCAGGAGGACGCTGCAAAGTGTTCGAAACGTCAGGAAAAACAAAAAACCAATAATACACGCGATTAATCCGGTTAAAAGTTGTTTTATTATAATGTGTAGTGATCGCGCAAAACTAAGATATTACTATTAAGACAGCCCCCAAAAAGCCCACCCTTCACGAGAGAAAAGGTTTATCATTTGCTTTATCAACACTTTTATTTCTATCACATTAAATAAAATATGTCACTGATTGTTTCCCAAAATAAACAAATAACTAGGTGGTGAATCTATTGCTTTAAACATTGTCTTTTTTTTTTCTTTTATCAAAACGCATCTACGTTTGGCCACCAACTCTGCAACTCCACAAGTGTGACCGAAGATGGAGCACGTAGATCTAGAAGAAATCTATTAGCTTTAAGTAGAGTAGATAGATTTGGGAAGAAGGATAGGTGGGGAGTCGATGCAACTGCCCAGACCCGTCTCCTACAACGGTTGCACCGGACTACATCCCGAAACACGACTAGGTCGCTTCATGCATTCTTCATTTTCGGCATGGCTTCGTCCAGTGGGTGGCAACCAGCCGCGGCCAAAGCGGTTTTGACAGCGCGGTTGACGCAGTGGTCGAGAGACCGACTGCTGCGCTGCGTGTCGCGGTTTCGATTCCTGCACGAAGCAAATATTTATACAATCTATAGATAATTGCTCCGGGTCTGGGTGTGTTTGTGCTTGTGAGATTAACGTAAACTGTAAACTGTAACTTAGTCTGTAAACGCACCCACGATACTGGAAGAAATTCCTAGTGTGGGGCAAGGTTTTTAAAAATAAAAGCCATTTGTGTTGCCTGTTTTTCACCACCCAGGGGCCACGTGTAGGGATTCCATTTTAAGGGTGCTTTCCTACCGACGCATCTAGGAAAATCTTCTCAATTACAATTACTGAGCATATAATTTATTTTGAACTAAAGATGGGTACCTACGCACGAGGTTTGAACACTTATCGAACCGTGGCAGTGATCTAATCAGCTATGTTTTCGCACCCACCACAACTATCCAAATCCCGAGAATTACCTATAAAAATATCCAATAATATTATTTCAGCGGCAGACAACAGGATTGATCCCTAAATAGGTACATAATGTACACACAGAGTTCAGCAGTAAGTAGGCTTTTATGCCTTCTGTGGTAACAGTATCACCTAATATTTGAAGAGGAGGGTTCCCAAAAGGTCAGTTAACAAGTGGTTAAGGCACTTAGAACAATACTTCCACCTGTTGCAATCTCAAAGAAACTTTCCTAATACCCGCGTAAATACTGGCACGTTGCCAATCCATCCTTTACTATGGAAATAAAATGTTACCCTGGATGACTTTCACAACTTGTTGCTTGATATCTAACTATTATAATAAAACAACTTTTAACCGGATTAATCGCGTGTATTATTGGTTTTTGTTTTTCCTGACGTTTCGAACACTTTGCAGCGTTCGTGGTCGCAGGAGAACTACTTTTGCTGCAGTGTTCGGAACGTCAGCAAAAACAAAAACCAATAATACACGCGATTAATCCGGTTAAAAGTTGTTTTATTATAATGTGTAGTGATCGCGAACCTAAGATATCTAACTACTTAGTGTTTTTTTATATAAAAGCCTTTCTCCATACCGGGATTTTTTTCCCGTAGATAGGTGCGTTTACACACACTCATTATCTCACATACACACACAATTATCTGTAGATCACACAAATATTAGTTGCATGCTGAAATCAATCCCGCGACACGCGGTGCAGTAGCCGATCTCTCGACCACTACGCCAATCGCGCCGTCAAATTTATAAACTTCTTCTATTTCTACAAAAAATTAAAATGCGATATATTTAATTTTATTTATGATCTCCTATGGTATCTTGGCATGATCACCATGCAAAATGCATGCTGATGAAACTTGGTATAATTATTCAGATTAAAAAAAAACCGTACAAGTGCGAGTCGGACTCGCCCACCGAGTTTTCCGTACAAATTTGATTACATACTTTAAATAAACCTACGCTGTAAATAGTATTAATCTAGATTTTGCCCGGATTGGTGACTGGAGTAAGAGGTTTGGGCTTATAATTAATCCCGCGAAGACGCAAGTTGCTATAGTGGGTAGCTCCAGAATGATCTCTAGAATCGATTGGTCAAAACTTTCCTTTGATGGCATCTTGATTCCTTACAGCAGCAAAGTCAAGAATTTAGGAATTTATATCGATCGAGACTTCTCTTGGACTACCCAGCTGAAAGTGGTTAGTCGGAAGTTGTTTGCTTCAGCAGCTTCTTTAAGACGGCTTCGGAACTTTCTTCCGGTTGCCACCAAAACTGCGCTTGCACAATCTCTTCTTCTGTCGATCCTCGATTATGCTGATGCCAGCTATCTTGATCTCACCCAAGACCAACTTGAAAAACTTGAGCGACTTCAAAATTTTTGTATAAGATTCATATTTGGTTTGCGCAAGTATGATCACATTTCACAATTTCGTCTAAAGCTCAAATGGCTACCAATTCGACTTCGCAGGAATACTCATATTCTATCCCTTCTTTACAGTATATTGTTTATCCCTAGTACCTCCGCTTATCTTAAAAATCGTTTCATGTTCCTTAGCGACACACACACGCGATTCCTTCGGTCATCTGAAAATCTTAAATTAAAAATGCCTGTACATTCCACATCATTTTTTGACAAGTCTTTTACTATTCAAGCTGTTAGATTGTGGAATGCACTCCCAGTAACTATAAGACGTGCTCAATCATTAGCTATCTTCAAAAGACTGGTGAAAGACCATTATTTGTCTCTATAATGATTCTTTGGTAGTTTTTATTTATGTTATTTGTTTGCTTTCACTAATTTTATTATTTGGGTATTATATATTTATGAAGTATATATATATATATATATATATATTGTCAATATTTATAAATATATATATTATCTGTATTTTGTATTTATAGTATGTATAGTATAATTATAATATAGGTACGCCAAAACTGCCCAATATAGCTCCTCTATTTATTTTCCATCCTAAGGTTGCCTGTAAGAGATCGCGGAATGCGATAAGGCCGCCCATTTTGCATTTTTCAAATGTATTATTGTTTCCTTGTTGTATATTTCTAGTGGTGTACAATAAAGAATATAAATAAATAAATAAATAAATAAAGACTATATTTTTTATGATTTAATTTTTTTCCTGTACTTGTAGTTATAAGACGATATTACTTGCCAAATTTCATAGTTCCAGATCAACGGAAAGTACCCTACACATTTTGATTCCCTTGAGAGTGTCGATATACCTATATGTTATTTGCGGCATAAACGGCCGTATCTTTTTTTACGTTAACTTATAAGTTTGATTTTTTGACAGCTGCAAGGGACTGTAGACTTGAGTATATACTTTTAATTCCAACTCGATACCTGTACGCGTTCCCGAGATAAAAGGTCTTGACGGACAGACAAACAGACGGAGGGACAACAGAGTGATCCTATAAGGGTTCCGTTTTATTCCTTTTAAGGTACGGAGCCCTAAAAATCAATAATAGTCTAGTGGTCACAATTGTGGGGTTTGATTCTGGTGCCTGATAAAGTGTTATTAGATTATTCTAAAAAGAAATCCTCAGCCTGAAGTTTGGTATTGGATTAATAAAATAATACTACATCTCTGTCTAACTCTTCAAGGATATAAGCGTGATGCAATGTTTCTATTCACCATGAAAATCACAACTATATTACACGTCATAAAGTTAGTTTCCTATACCTACTGGGTATATATAGCTTCAAAGCCAAGGACATGCCATCGACTGGGCTGGCGGGGCTAGGGTGCGGGGAGAGGGGCGAGAGTCAACAGTCATAGCTATGTCATCTGACCTCCCCACCCCATGGGGCTGCTACATACAGCATTTAAGGATAATTTAATGTACTTTGTATTAACTGTTTCATTGGTCTACTGGTCGCAAGCACGGCTGGTGAGCGTGAGGTCCTGGCTTTGAATACAAGGTCGGAAAAACGTGTTATTTAAACATATTAATTGCACTTACTCATAAATAAGAATAAATAGTTGCAATAATAACTTAATTATTTTAATTAATAAAAAAAATCGGGATTGATTCGCCGCGGGCTCAGCTCATGACTAAGGGCTCCGTTCGAGTTCGAAACTAGTCGGACAATTCCCGAAAAATGCACGTGAGTAGTAACCGATGATCATTAATTGATATGCAATAATATTTGATTTCTTTTTTTAAATAAATAAATAATAATAATGAATAAAGTTATAAATTTTTGTGGAAAAAGAATATCGGTCGCGAGCAAGATTCGAACCTGCGCCAATCGGATAACTCCCGGGTAAAAAATTTCAATTTCTAATTTCTAAATAGCAGTGCGGAGTTTGGGATTGTGACCGGTTGATTGCAATAGGCTCACCACCTATTACTTGGACCGTAATAACAGCATTGGAGATATGAAGATGAAAAATACTACTACTCCTCCAGACCGTATATCGGCCACGGCGGCCTATCTCACACGGAAATTAGCCATCTACGCAATAGATATTATAGTGCACAAGTGTATGCGCAAACACAGGTGCACTCCCTCTTCCTTCACTCTCATATTCCGATGGGACGGCAATCCTACACGACCGGAGAGAGATTAGGCGCAGGACCGACGGCTTTACGTGCTCTCCGAGGCATGGGGGTGTCACACTACCAACTTCCTGACTCCGGGCTGAAGAATACAGAGAATTTCCTAAAGAAAAACCCAATAACACTTTGCTCGACCTGGGAATCGAACCCAGGACGTCACACTAAGCAGCCGCGCTTCCGACCACTAGACCATCGAGGCAGTCAATGAAGATGAACAAATGTATCCACCTCTGTCTACCGCCTCATACAGGCGTGATGCAATGTTATACCAAAACAATCCTACGTTAAATACTACTATTGAAGAATTTAATGCCTATAATATTTGCCAGCCCTGGCCCCACCACCCCCGCACCACCGAGCCTATGTTTGCGAAGCTCGTTTAGGTGACACCAATAGTTTCCACCTCTCTTTACGACCACAACTAAGGGCCTTCCCAGAATAACCCTTAACTAGCTAGGTTAAGGTCTGTTAGGGAATAAGGCCAATTGGATTGCGTTTTATTCGTGTTAGAACGATTTAGAATGGTCTGCAGAAAAGCCTGAGACGAGAAAGCAAGTCCGATTAGTTTAATAAACTTTTCTAATACTTTGATTAAATCATAACATAGCATCACGCCTGTATTCCCCGAAGGGGTAGGCATAGGTGTAGACAGTTGTACACCCACATTTCACCAACGCTGTTATTAAGTCCCATGTAATAAGTGGTGAGCCTATTGCCATCAACCGGGACAATTCCAAACTCCGGGTTGCTACTGAGAATTTCCTAACGTAAAATCTCAATAACACTTTGCTCGACCTGGGAATCAATACCGAGACCTCCTGGTCAGCAGTCGCGCTTGGGACCACTAGACCAACGAGGCAGTTATGATTATATCAGTAATGAAATAAAGAAATATACTTATATTTATTCCCATGGTAATATATTTATATTACCATGGGAATGTTTATATGTTTTATCTCCATTACTTTTCGCAATTTTTATAAATTCAATATCCCATAAACAATTTTCGTCCTACCACCTTTATGCAAATGATCTCCAAATATATTCACAGGTTCCACTAGGACAGCTATCGGAAGCTATAGGCAATCTTAACGAAGATCTTGATCGAATATCTGAGTGGAGCAAATGTTATGGGCTAAGAGTCAATCCCTTAAAGACCCAAGTCATTGTTATTGGCAGCTCTCGCATGATTTCGAAAATTGACTGGTTCCATCTTCCCCAAGTTATCTTTGAAGGTATCCAAATACCTGTAAGTAATACAGTAAAGAACCTGGGTATATTTATGGATAGCACCTTGTCGTGGGGACCACAACTACAAGAAACCAGTCGTCGAATGTTTGCGTCAGCAGGATCATTGAGACGGCTCCGTAATTTTCTCCCAACTGCCACTAAAATAGCGCTCGCACAATCTCTTCTTCTTCCTGTTCTTGACTATGCCGATGCCAGCTATCTAGATCTCACTCATGACCAATTTGAAAAGCTTGAGAGACTTCAGAATTTTTGTATAAGATTCATATTTGGTCTACGCAAATATGATCATGTGTCCGAATTTCGCAAAAAACTCAAGTGGCTTCCAATTCGCCTTCGTCGGAATACTCATATTCTTTCTTTACTTTACACTATTCTATTTCACTCTTCTACTCCTTCTTATCTTAAAGAACGTTTTGGGTTCGTCTGTGATACACACTCGCGATCCCTTAGGTCCTCAGAAAACTTAAAATTGAAAATGCCTCTACATTCCACTAATTTCTACGACAACTCCTTCACTGTCCAATCCATTCGACTTTGGAATGCACTTCCGGTGTCTATAAGACGTGCACAGTCGTTGACGAGCTTCAAGAAAATGGTGAAAGATCATTACTTGACTTTTAAATAGTTACTTTTATTCATTAAATTTATATATATATTTATTTATTTATGTATAGAATATAATATAATTTATTTATGTTTTGCTCATAAAACACGGTATATATGTGTGTATCTATAATATTTATTTATATAATATGTACCAAGTGTATGTAATGTGTAACTAACTATATGTAGTTTATTAAACTGTACACCAGCAGCTACCCGTTATCTTTTCTTATACAATTCTTGTCCATCCAATGGTTGTCTGTAAGAAATTGCTTTTTAGCGATAAGACCGCCAATTGTACTTTTCTTATGTTTATGTGTCTTTCTGTGTTTCCTCTTGGTGTGCAATAAAGTATACTCTATCTATCTCTATCTATCTATATTTCGCGATCACTATACATTATAAGAAAAACAACTTTAAACCGGATTAATTGCGTGTATTATTGGTTGTACCTGGATAACGGATTCAGTTCATTTTTTTTTTGGTAAAACGACGTTTACTAAAAATGAAACCTAGCTAGATCGATTTATCGTCCCCGAAACCACCTGCATACTAAATTTCATGAAAATCGTTGCAGCCGTTTCCGAGTTTCAGATTATATATTTATACAAGAATTGCTCGCTTAAAGGTATTAGATAGATAATTGTTTTTTTCGACATTTCTAACACTTTGCAGCTTTCGTGGTCGCAGGATGACTAAGGTGTCAAGGAATTTATAAAGAAAAGATACACTAATTTATTATTATTTAATAAATGTGTATTTATTTGCCGAGTCCGCGGCTATGTCGAGTCGGACTGACTCGCGACATAGCCGCGGACTCAGCTCATGACTAAGGGCTCCGTTCGAGTTCGAAACTAGTCGGGCAAACCCGAAGAATGTACGTGAGTAGTAACCGGTGAACAATAACTAATATGAATATGCCTCACGAAAGTTATTATACAAATAAATGTGTATTTGGTAAGGTTTATATAATCTGACTGCCTCGTTAGTCAAGTGGTCTCAAGCTCGACTGCCGAGCATTAGGTCTTGGGGTCGATTACCAGTTCGGGCAGTTTTGTTGTGTTTTTCTTTTAGAAAATCTCAGTATCAGCCCGGAATTTGTAATTGTAGCAATTGATGAAATATGGGTGTACAACGGTGTACACCTCTGCCTACCCTTTCGAGGAATACAGGCGTAATGCTATGTTATATTGTATTATATAATATGTCTGCCTAGAAAGGTAACACATACATCTAATACACACGTTCCTTTCAAACTCACAGTCAAATTATTTATTTCAATTAAAGCATTTACGGGCACTTTTGAATTTTCAAAACCTAATTGCCACGTTCCAAAGTGTAGATTCTTATGGAGAAGAACGGGCAAGAAACTCCACGGTTACTCTTTTTATAAAATAGGTTTTTACAATGGCAAGTATTGGTTACTGCCACTCAACTTGGTTATTGGAAAACTACCACTTAAAGTACCGACAGGACATACTGAATCAATAAATAATTCCTCCACACTCAACATGGTAATCTCTATATTTGTTCTGCTCACAAAAACATGAAGAATGAATGCTCATACTCTGTTTGTACATTTACTTTGCACATAATTTACTGGTAGATAACATATGTATGTATTATCACGATTTTGGATTCACGATGAATTTTGATAAACAAATATACTCGTATAGATAAATCATCGCAAAGCATTAACGCATGCATAGCGAAATCTGATACACATATATTAAAAATGTAACGGATCACTGTCTGTAAATGGAAGATATATGAGAAAATATAGTATTGGAACCTTTATCAACGCAAATAGAATAGAATTTTTGTCTGTTTACCTGTTTGTCTGTGCGTTTGTGCACAAACGCTAATGTCAGAAACGGCTTATCCGATTTAGATGTAGTTTTCACTAATATATTGTGGTAAGCTTCACTTAACATTTAGTGTTGGTTTCATGTCAATCGGTTCATAAATAAAAAAGTTATGCCAATTTAAAGAATCACGTCGAACATTTGTTAATTAAGAAAATACTTAACACTTTAACTTTTTGTTTCATACTACTTGGTAATTGCGTAGCCGTTGATAATGTTGAAAATATAAACTAAGCGCTACATAGCCCCTTTGAGTGATAGCGTGATGATACATATTTACATTATAAGGACTGATCCGTAAGTATAATTGTACTTAAAGTCCCATCTAAATTGGTCGATTCTTCAACAATATTTTATATACAGATAAATCTTTTCAGTTCAGTTCAGTTCATTTATTTGTAAAGTTTTTGATGTAACATAATAAGGTGTTCTGGGTACATTAAGTTCCTTAAAAACTTGCTTATTAATGGCATACAAATGTTGTTATAACAATTTTTTCCGTTTTCTTTAGATAATAATAACGAATTAAATATAAATTAAATGGAATACAATAAAATGTCAAATCAATTCTCAAAATAACTTGCAACTACAGTAAAATAATGTCATAATTTTACAATTGAATGAATATCACACATTAAACCACCACATAGATTTCAAAACATGTCAACATAGCAATAAATATTCATTTATAGAATAAAAACAGTGTTCCAGGAGCCATATTCGTAGTTTATTTTTGAAATTATGTAGCGACAGCGCTTTCAAAGAGTTGGGTAATTTATTACATACTTTTATGGCCATATGGAACGCGTTTCTTTTAACTAATTGTAATTTACATTTTTCAACCACTAGTCTATTCTCAATTACACTTCTTAATCTTCTTTAAAATGTATTAACGCATGCTTAGCGAACCTTAAAATCCTAAATTTTTATGGAAAAAGAATATGGTCGCGAGCAGGATTCGAATTTGCGCCTTCCGGATAAATGTCGTGATGGCTTAGTGGTCAGAGCGCCTGGATTACATAACTTTATATTTTGTATATTAAAATTCACTAAGAATATATACTGCTCTGTGCCTATGAGCGATAGCGTAATGAAATACGTCTAAGGTTTTGCCCGTTGTTGACATATGACATTATTTTCACATTGTTTAAAGTACATAAATGACATTGAAAAAGTCATATTGGAACATACAAAATTTGAACCCACAACCTGTGACTCAAGTGGCGTCCCCGTAACCACTCGGCCACTAAGGCATACTAAATCATCATCATCATCTCTGCCCTTATCCCAATTTATTTGGGATCGGCGCAGTATACCTACATTTGGAATACTGCTAATGTTGTATGACCGGCCGCCTGTCTGACGTCAACCCTCATTGGGGATGGTGTTGTGGGTGGTAACCGCCACCGATACTTCTAAAAGCTTATCTTCATCAATTAACAGTATGTATCGATATTTTAAAACCGAATGGAAATTCAGTTGCACTGCAGTGTATGTTACTAAATTACAACCTGAAACTTGCTCTTAAACAACCGACTCGAATGGCTAGTGGGACATGCATAGATAATTTTGCGCATAACTTTAAAAAATCTGTGAAAACAGATGTCTTGGAATTTGCATTGTCGGACCATACAGCTCAGCTGCTTCAATGTCCAGTACCCACTGTATGTAGAATAAAATACTGGCATATAACTAGAAGGGATTACTGCAACGAAAATATAACGAAATTTAAAAACTGTATAAACAGTCTCAAATTTTCAGAGATATATCTAACTGAAGATGCTAATTTGGCTTATAATGAGTTTATCGGCACGTTCAAATTGTTCTATGATCTATGCTTCCCGTTCAAGGAAATCAAAATTGGCACATTTAATAAGCCCAAATGGCTATCAA
Source organism: Xylocampa areola (assembly GCA_935421205.1). Taxonomy (NCBI): domain Eukaryota; kingdom Metazoa; phylum Arthropoda; class Insecta; order Lepidoptera; family Noctuidae; genus Xylocampa; species Xylocampa areola. Next base: position 18,600,911 of record OW285212.1, on the reverse strand, counting down.
AAGGTGTTAAATTGTGCAGCAAGAAAAAAACAAAACTCTTATGGCAATTTAGATTGAATCCTAACCATGAAAATAAAAAGAAATTTGCTACTTATTCTAAATTGTACAGTAAGATTATTAATCTAACACAGAAAGCACAGAATAATTACAAAATACAACAATCAAAGAATAAATCAAAGACTACTTGGCAAATAATTAATCGGACAAATACCAATATCCCTAAACAGCAAATTGAAAAACTAAGAATTGGTAATCGAACTATTCACAAACCTTTGGATATCGCTAATGCTTTTAATGACTTTTTTGTCGATAAAATTCATCCAAAATTGGATGCTGAATATAAACCAAAAACATCCATTATATCAGGAAGTGCTAAGTCAATGTTTATGGCTCCCAGTTCACCACACGACATACATAAAATAATAATGTCATTAAAAAACACTGGTAGTGTAGGTTTTGATGGGATTGCCACTAAAATAATAAAGTCAGTATCAGTCGGGATATGCAGTCCGCCGTGTAGTTCCCGGTCACGAATAGGACTACCCCATTTCCTCCCTTGGGTGTCGTAGAAGGCGACTAAGGGAGTTTAACCCATTGCATACCAATAAGCAACATGGGTAACCCGTGCGGTGGCGGGTAAACCACCAATAATAGCATTCCCAAGGAGGGTTGGTGTCAGGCGGGCGGCCGACTGTAGAAATTTTGCCAAAACCTTTGCAGTATGTACAGTACAAATGATCATATGCGCGATAGGGCTAGGGCGTACCCCACAGGCGACGCGCAGAGGCAGCACCCGGCTTCTGTGGGAAATGGACAAGGGTTGTTGCACCAATTCCGGCGGGTGCAACGTAAGAGGCTAGCTCGGGAAGTGAGATTGAGGTATGCTAGTTGGAATGTTGGAACGATGACTGGAAGATCTAGAGAGTTAGCGGGTGTAATAAAAAGAAGAAGAATAAATGTGGCGTGTTTGCAGGAAACCAAGTGGAAAGGCAGGAAAGCTAGGGAGATTGGTGAGGGATACAAGTTTTACTACTGTGGAAGTGATGGAAAAAGGAATGGCGTGGGCATAGTATTAGATAGTAATTTGAAAGGAAGTGTGATGGATGTTAAAAGGATGAATGATAGATTGATAGCCGTAAAAGTAATGCTAGAAAATGTGATGTTGAATGTTATAAGTGTGTATGCACCGCAAGTAGGATGTGATGATAGGGTGAAAGAGAAGTTTTGGGAGGACTTTGACTTATTAATGATGTCTATTCCAGTGCATGAGGAATTGCACATAGGCGGTGATTTTAATGGACACGTTGGACGAATGAGAGGAGGTTATGAAAGAGTACATGGGGGATGGGGATTTGGCAATCGCAACAACGATGGAGAAACCTTACTACAATCCGCTACCGCTTTCGATCTAGTAGTAGCTAACACCTGGTTCCAAAAGACAAATGAACACTTGATTACATATAAAAGTGGTCATCATGCTACCCAAATAGACTACTTCCTCGTCAGACGCAATCATCTAAAGCACATCAAAGACTGCAAAGTTTTACCAGGGGAAGACTTAGTCCCACAACACAGACTCCTGGTTATGGAAGTAGTAGTAAAAATAAAGCTAAATAAAGCCAAAGAGCGACCTCCCCCTAAAATAAGATGGTATATGTTAGAGAAAGATGATTGTGCGAGTAAATTCAGAGAGAAAGTGGTGGATAAAATGATAAGAATGGGAGACATGAATAACGGAAGCGTGAATGAATGTTGGAGTGAGATGGCAGAGTGTATTAGGAGTGCAGGAAAGGATATTTTGGGAGAGTCAAAAGGGAAAGGTACGATCGATAAGGATACGTGGTGGTGGTCGACAGAGGTACAAAATGTGTTGAAGGAAAAGAAGATGAAATTCAAGGAATGGCAAAATGTGGAGATGGGGAATGAAAGTTTAAAAGCAGTAAAGAAAACGGATTATGATGTATGGAAGAAAAAAGCCAGGAAAGCTGTTGCTGTAGCGAAAGCTAAAGCACAGGAAAAGCTATATAACACACTGGATAGTCCAGCCGGCCAAAAATATTTATACCGGCTCACCAAGGCTAGAGAGAAAAAGGCGAGGGATGTATGCTTAATAAAGTGTGTAAAGGATGAAAATGGAAAGGTAGTTTCAGATGACGAGAGAATTAAAGATAGATGGAAAAAATATTTCGAAAGACTGATGAATGAAGAAAATGATTGGAATGGTGTGCTTGAGAATAAACCAGTGAATGAAGGATTAGTGAGAAAGGTTAGTGAGGATGAAGTGAAAATAGCAATAAATGGAATGAAGAATGGTAAAGCGATAGGACCAGACGGGATACCAGTTGAAGTGTGGAAGTTATTACATCTAGACGGATGGAAGTGGTTAGCTTTGTTCTTCAATAAGTTGATGCTGGAAGAAGCCATACCTGATGAATGGTGCAACAGTTCACTGGTGCCCATCTTTAAAAATAAAGGTGATGTGCTGGAGTGCAACAACTATAGAGGGATAAAGTTAATGTCACATAGTATGAAAGTGTGGGAGAAAGTTATTGAACGACGACTGAGAGAGGAGAGTGAAATTTCACAAAACCAGTTTGGTTTCATGCCTGGTCGGGGAACAGCGGATGCCGTATTTGCAATGCGCCAGCTGTGTGAGAAATATAGAGGCGCACACAAGAACTTGCATATGGTTTTCGTGGACCTCGAAAAGGCATATGACCGGGTACCACGTGATGTTTTATGGTGGGCCCTTAAGGAGAAAGGTGTGCCTGGGAAGTATGTGCAGTTGATCCGATCGATGTACAGTCGATGCAGTACCCAAGTCCGTTCTACTGCGGGCACCACGGCCAGCTTTAATGTGACGGTAGGCTTACACCAGGGATCGGCTCTTAGTCCATACCTCTTCTTGGTGATAATGGATGCTATTACATCGGACATTCAAGAAGAGGCTCCCTGGTGTATGTTGTTCGCCGATGACATTGTCCTGGTTGCCGAGAGTGGCCTTGAGGTCCAGAGCAGATTGGAGGCATGGTGGCAAAGGTTGGAGAGTGTTGGCTTAAAAATTAGCAGAAGCAAGACGCATTATATGTTCTGTGATTTCGGCGGTCTCTCCAGTCACGTGCCTATAACTCTAGACGGAGTGCCTTTACCAGTCTGTTCCGACTTCCGGTACCTTGGGTCACTCATCCAAGGTGATGGTGAAATAGACCGAGATATTACGAACCGGATCAACTCAGGGTGGATGAAATGGCGACAGGTAACAGGAACAACGTGTGACCCACGGATGCCACTCAAGTTAAAGGGCAAAATCTACAAATCCGTTATAAGACCTGTCGTCCTGTATGGATCGGAATGCTGGGCCATGAAGAAGACGGATGAAAGAAGACTACATGTAGCGGAGATGAGAATGTTGAGATGGATGTGTGGAGTGACAAGAATGGATAAGGTAAGAAATGAGTATATTAGAGGAAGTTTGAAAATAGCGCCAGTGACAGAAAAGTTAAGAGGAAACCGTTTATCTTGGTACGGACACGTGATGAGGAGGGATGAGACACATGTGACTAAGAGAGTAATGAATATGAATGTTGATGGATGGAGGGGTAGAGGTAGACCAAAGAAAAGATGGATGGATTGTGTGATCGATGACATGAATGAAAAGGGGGTGAACGATATAGGGACGGCTAACAGGGAAGAATGGAAGAGACAAACATATTGCGCCGACCCCAAATAGCTTGGGACCAGGGCAGGAAGAAGAAGAAGTCGGGATATGCAGTCATCTGAGTCACATAATCAACCTCAGTATATGTACGGGTGTATATCCAGAAGCATTAAAAATATCCATAATTAAACCTCTATTTAAGAAAGTAGATAAGGAATTGATGGAATATTATAGACCCATCTCACTCATACCAGTCATCTCAAAGGTATTCGAAAAGTACATTTACAAACAGTTAGCTAATTTCATTGAAAAGAATAACATATTATGTGAAGAACAAAAAGGATTTAGGCAGCATAGAACCATCGATATGGCAATTTATGACTTTTTGTTTCCGATTATTAGAAATATGGATAAACGAGTCGCCATATGTGCCATATTTTGCGATATGACGCAGGCTTTCGATTATGTTCATCATAATACATTGTTAAATAAGTTAGAAGCCTACGGCATAAGAGGTAACGTACTCGAACTAATGAAATCGTATTTAGAGGGCAGAACACAGATAACCGAAATTAGTCGCATCAATGTAGTTAATAAACATGAAGAGATATCACGGTCACGAGAACGCAAAATTACATTCGGTGTTCCACAGGGAAGCGTTGTGGGCCCGTTTGGATTTATATTATATGTTAATGATATGCCCACGTCCATTGAACATCCCTTAACTATGTTTGCTGATGATAGTACCATTACGATCCCGTGTAAAAACGTAAATATATATGAAACGGACATAAATGATTCTCTTGACAATTTAATTAAATATCTAGATAAGAGTAATTTGAATATAAATTTAAGTAAGACTATGATAATGCACTTTAGACAACGTATGCCTCGTGTACCTAACCTTAACATACACTACAAAAATAATGACATTGATGAAGTAACTGATACCAAATTTTTGGGATTACAAATAGACTGCAGTTTAAACTGGAAAGCACATATTGACGGGTTGTGTAAAAAATTGAGTTCGTCTGCATTTGCTTTACATAGACTATCCTCCATAGTGGATACAAAAACACTTCTTGCAGCGTACTACGGTATTGCTGAATCGTACTTACGCTACGGTGTCATTTTCTGGGCGAACTCCACCGACAAAGAGACAGCATTTAAGGCTCAAAAAAGATGTCTCCGGTCAATGTTTAAACTAAAAACCACCGACAGTTGCAAGCCATATTTCAAGCAGTACAACATATTAACCCTGCCTTGTATCTATATTCTTGAAGTGGCTATGTTTGTGAAGAACAATCCAAATCATTTTGAGCGTTTGGCCGACGTATGCCCAAGAAGCAGACGTGACAATTCAAAATTAAAAAATGTACCTTGTCAAACCACTATGATGCGCAGAAGTATTTATTGCATGGCCCCCGTTGTTTATAATAAATTGCCAAGTGCATGGAAAGACTTGAAAACGTTGCAATTCAAAAGTACAGTTCGTAGGTTGTTAATAGACAAAGCATATTACAGTGTAACTGAGTTTTTAACGGACAATTTTTATCAAAATACCTCGAAGTTTTAACTAATTAATTATTGTTTTGCGTACGGAATATTTATGGTGTATTGTCTATGACCTGGAATTTTGATGCTTGTTTGTTTATTTGTCTTCGGACCACGATTCTGTATTTCTTGTATATATAACCTACTGTTACTGACAATTTTAATGTATAATGTAATAATTAAGTTGATATTTTTAATGAATGTTTTAATTTTAATAATTTTATTTAATGAGAATGACATAACTATTTGAATGTTCCAACAAGACTTTAAATTTTAACAATTTTAGTATGATGAAAATGTTTGCATGCCGAATGGTGAAATATGGCAGAACTCTGATGAAAACCTACTACTACCTACTTATGTATAACCCATATTTGCAAATAAATGCTATTCTAAATGCTATTCTATTCTATTCTATTCTATTCTATTCTATTCTACCTATATGTTAAAATAAATACTGAAAAACAGTTAGTGGAACTGTGCATAAACTATTTTTCGATTTGAATTTTGAACTTTTGCAATACTAAATAATAAACTTTAAAAAAATCTTACAAATCTTCATGAAGAACATAAAATAACAAAATCTGCTATAATACCTACTTAACTAACGTACCTATTGCACCTAAGTACGTTAGACATTTCTGATTTCACACTTAATTCTCGATCACTTCATTTAGGTCAGAGAGTCCCGTGAAAGTACTAACAACCTATTGTGTGTGATAGCCATAACAGTATGGTATTATTGTATGTACATACGTCACTTCTAGAGATGTATGGCGATATGTTTTGTTCTAATGAATTGGACAATCACGATAAGCCCTTTAAGGTGATGTGAATTGAATCATAATACTGTCTTTTATTTAAATCCGGTTTCCACAAATAGATAAAATATGTCTGTAGGTACTTAACTCATCGAATGGGAGAATTACATAATTATACTTCATAACAATAAAAATCTATTGTGTCTGATAACGGAAATATGTTACATTATCGATAGACCTATCGATAGTATCGATAGTCATCATCCCCCTGCCTTTAGCATTCATATCATCAGCATATATTCTTCTTCCACATTCTAATTGGTTTTGAAATTGCAGGCTGCTAAAGTTTTGGCAATGTTTTATGACCGGCCGCCTGACGTTAACCCTCATTGGGAATGCTGTTATTTGTGGTAACCGCCACCGATACGGTCTCCTTCTATCTAGCTATGTCACACCAAATGTTATCCATGCGCCAGGTTCTGATCTTATCCTACTATCACACTCCACTAACCGGGCCAATATTGACGCCAACAGTGACCATATACTGTATTATGTAAAAATTAACTACCGATAGTGTCAATATACTATAATGTATATATGTCGCAGATGGATTGTAGAATCCGCTGTTTTACAAAATCTCTAGCTGCTTTACAAAACAGTACTGTTTTATAAAACAGCTGAACAACGTTCAGCTGGATTGCCATTGCGATACGTTTAACAAAACTGCTACCCACCTTTAGACGTAATGCAGAATGACATATCTACAGTGGGACAGGTTTGTTTATTGTATAGGTATATTAAATGGATAGTCACCATTCAAGTAAAAAAGCGATACTGTATTCTGATTTGACTTTCCGTGGCTGGGTCGACGTAGCCCTGCTTCGCGGGGCTCCTATTTTTGTGTCCGTAAGGTTAGAAAAAACCTAAACACGAAGAGGATGACCTGTCCGTGTCGAGATACACGAAGCTCCCGAGTTCGCTTCGCTCGCTCATGGATCAATTTCGTTTATTTTCTTTCATAATCCCGATATATTGTCGACTATTATAGTGGTTTAGTATTTACGTCATTAAAAATTTTCATAATTTTTTTGCTATTGACAAGTAAAATAAAGTTAGGTTATTATTGTTAAGACATACAGAGCCATATGCGACAAAAATCTGACAGTTCCTGTCACACTGTTTTACATAATCTCTGATCGTTGACCCGCTGCATTGATAAACGCAAAACGTTCATTCAATTCTGCGTGTTATAGTTCAGTAATTATGTAAAACTGCTAAACGTCGTTCAGCAGTTTTTCATAACAGTACTGTTTTGTAAATCGGCTAGCAGTTTTGTAAAACAGCTTATTCTACAATCCATCTGCGACATATACATTACACCATCTAGTATGGTACATTACAGGGATCTTATTTTAGAATTCAGACCTTCCTATGTAACTTTATGTACCAACCTGTAATAATAATAAATGATCATAAAAAAAAATCGAAATAAAGAGGCAAATGCCTTTGAAGAGTTTGTTGGCTCCCGTACACCTGACTTCTTCAAGAAGGGCATTGAAAATATACTTTGATTGAAATAAATAAAAGATATTTATAAAAAAAATATACTAAACGGCAATTTCATATGTAAAGACCTGGTATATATCACATCGGAATACGACCCAATGTGACCATCAATTCGATGTCAACTGAAACAATACGCCCGCTGTTTTCCAAACGTATAACGAAACAATAATTTTTATTTCACCCTGTAGTAGTAGGTAGCGTCAGCATGTGAGTGTCGCGTGGAACAAACAATCAACCTTGTTCGGCTTCACTGTCACAATCTATACTTAGTTATTTGTTGGATGGTCAGCAAAATCACTTGGTCAACCACAATTAAATATTTTGTCAACCATTAAGTTAACCGATTAGTATGGCATGTATTTGTTTTTTTTTTTTTATAAAAAGCGCGTGATTAGGGTTCTAGGTTTATAGGGAAGGGGCTATAGACTTTACATAACATTTTTTTAATATTGTAATGGCACAGACAAAAAGTATACAGATAATTTAGTTTCCAACAAACGTATCGAATTTGTATTCCCCGAAGGAATAGGCAGAGGTGTACAGCCATATTACACCAATGCTGTTGTTAATAATTCGCATGGCAGATGTAGTAAGTGGTGAAGCTATCGCCATCTACCGGGCACAATATCAAACTTCGGACTGCTACTGAGAATTTTATAAAAACTCAATAAACATTGCCCAACCTGGCAATCGAACCCATGATCTCATGATGAGCAGTTGCCGAATAATTTCCCACAGTCAAACCGATAATACGATTTTGTGGAACATCATTTTGTTTAAAGTTTATTCTGTGTATTCTAAATAGATAATAATATGATAAAATTACCACGACACATAAAAACTGCAGTTAACAAAAAGAGCTGATGACCTTCAAACGCCTGAACAGATCTCCATAAATTGTGCTAAGAACCGTCTAAATCAAGCCAGCCTTAAAACAAAAAAAATCGTATCATAATCGGTTCATTCGTTTTGGAGCTACGATGCCACAGACAGACACACAGATACCCCTCTTTTTGCGTCGGTGCTTAATAAAATATTTTATAAAATGAATGAGGACCATAAATACAAAAGCTATTTTTGGTGACGCTACCTATACCAATGGACTTTGATATCGAGTCCAAAGGTTACATGGACGTGTTTATTGGCAGGCAAAGTCCATGGAAATGTGAAACCCCTACTGGTGGTATTACTATTTGATAACATTAATCTATCTTAATTATTGTTCAACGGTTATTACTCACGTGTATTCTTCGGGATTGCCCAACTAGTTTCTCTGTTTCAATTTTATTTTTTGATGAGGTTAAGAACCGACTTAGTGTCTGAGCTTTTCAAGCTATCTTACCTGTATTCTACAAAAGGGTAGGCAGATGTGTACATAGTTATTGTACACCTATATTTAACCGATATCGATATTAAGTTCCATCTATGTAAATGGTTGTTTTGTGTTACCATCATCATCATCCCTCTGCCCTTATCCCAATTTATTTGGGGTCGGCGCAGCATATATCTGACATGCTGCTAAAGTTTTGGCTATGTTGTCTGACCGGCCGCCTGCCTGACGTCAACCCTCATCGGGAATGCTGTTGTTGGTGGTAACCGCTATCGATACGATATCCTTTATTATAACTTTGTCACACCATTATGTTTATTACCATCAATCGGATATAAATGCAGGCTCCACGCTGTTACTGAAAATTTCCTAATAGAAAAATCCAATAACATCCCAACCCGGGAATAGAACCAAGGACAGCTGTGAGCGTGTCACACCATTACAACCACTACACTAGACCAATAAGATAATTATTGGAATCGAAGCCGAGACATTGCGAGCATTTAACATGAGTCACGCTGGTATTAATACCCCAGAGTTCCAAAACACTCGCCTCTCCTAACTACACATATTTTGCAAAAACGACAAAAACATCAAATTCAGATCAATCTTTCAAACGCATAAACGATGTGTAGCGAACTCTATAAATTGTACAAAGATGTCATATATGCAAGACATATTTAAATATGGAAGAAGAATTTGGTAACTACATATAGTGAGCACAGGTCGAGATTGCTCAGTTGGCAGAATGCTTGGAGTATTTATGCGGGAGGCGCAGGTTCAAATCTAAACCGTATTATTCTTGTTTAATAATTTTCGTGAGGCATATTCATATTAATTATAATTATTGTGCACCGGTTACTACTCACGTGCTTTTTCGAACTCCAATTCTCTATTCGAGTTAGAAACTAGTCGGGCAATCTCGATGAACAATAATTAATACGTATTATACTATCCACAAAAAATATTTTTTTATGACATAGCAAGATAGAAGGACACCGTATTAGTGGCGTTTACCACCAACAACAGCATTCCCAATTAGGGTTGACGTCAGGCACGCGGCCGGTTATACAACATAGCCAAAACTTAAGCAGTATTCCAATACAAGTAGAGAGTATGTATGAAAGAAGAATACATGTTGTGCCGACCCCAAATAAATACGGATAAGGGCAGGGGATGATGATACTATCCACAAAAAATATAATTTCAAAAGGAATCATTCAATCACCTCTTCTCGTTCACAAAACATACTGATAAGCGTGTCGAGCGAGCTATCATTACTTATAACCACAAGTTGCGCAGGCGCATCTCACAGACTATAGTTACGCTACAGATAACGGACAATGACCGCTTGTGTAACATCTCACAATGTCAGTGTTACCTTGTAGGAACTTTTTTCTTTTTTTTTCTTTTCGTGTGGTTGATGAACAACCTAGTGTCAAAGTAGTGGCACTGAGTAAGGTAGGATAGCTTCGAGACTATTTTCTAGGTGTTCTGGTTTCCTCAAGAAGTCTTCATGGTTTGAAATCAATAATAATTAAATAACTTTGTATTTGCAACCAAATATCTCCTGCCTCCTCGACTGGACAATAAAAGACAGCGCCGTACTTACCAAGTTAATACAGCTTTAAATTTAAAAATTCACAACAGCAAGTAAGTAAGTAAACATTTAATGATCCAGAGTAACAAAAACCTAATGTTACCATAAAATTAGAGAAGAGTTTATGACAGAACATCAGTAAAAATTAAAATATACTAAAATAATACAAAGCTTGTATCTTGGGGGCCAAACATGACATATGTTTTTTTAATATAAATTAGTGTTAGCGTAAAAATACTTTGGATACAAAGGTCAAGGTCAAGGAAAAGCATGTGATCATTCATAATACGTATATGATTTCGGATAATAATAATAATAATAATAATAACCCCCTCTGGGACAGTTCGGCAGACGTTACCTCTTCTCATGAGACTAACGTCAAACCGGAGGGAACATTATACTAGCTTTTTAAGACCAATGATACTTAAACAAAAAATATGTGTCATAAGTCTACGAGAAGCATACAAAACGCAGGGCAGCTTGTGGCGAGCTGTTGGTGAGTGGCGACACTGCGTTCCTGAATACCCCAGAGAGTCGGTCAGGGCCTCGTCTCCAGCTTGCCCTCATTGGGTAGCTAGAGTGGAATTCAAGAGTGCCCGCAGGGCTCTCAACTCTGTCTTGCCTTAATTGGCCGGCCAGAGAGGGGTCGCCAGAGCTATATGCTCGGGGGTGGAAGTGTTATGTAAGTAATGGCGTAACAACGGGGAAACCCGCTCTGGGTCTATCAGACCCACGATGGTGAAACCGGGGCCGCTCCTCTCGACACCCCTAGCCGCTCACACCCATGTTTGCCCCTTCTGCCTGTATCAAGGCGGCGTTTCAGGGGCCCATGTAGTGAGTTGGCAAGTCACCGTCTACCAACACATTTTAATGTTTAAGCATTGAAAGGCAGACGCCGTTTTTAATTCCGGCAACCGAATTTTAAATCTATTCCATATAGCACGACACAGCAATAGACCATTTTTTTTTTATGTAATTTTTCCAATCTCAATAGTTCTGCATCTGTCGGGAACTCTCCATGGCTGCATTCCTATAGTGTAATCATGGAGAGTCTCCGGTTGGTGTCCCAACTCAATTTAGATTAAAACTCTCACAGGGGCCTCTGTGTGTTTGACCTGTGTCTCCAGACAAGCCCTCCAAAGGACCGGGGTTTCTTTCCAATGGAGGAAATGCCGAGAATCTATAGAGATACAAAAAATAATAATAATATTCCACAACTATCACACAACGCCGTCTAGTCTCAAGCTAAGCAGAGCTTGTGTTATGAGTACTAGACAACTGATAAACATACTTATATATTTCTAAATGCATACATATTATAGATAAATTACACCCAGACACAGAACAAATGATCGTGCTCATCACACAAACATTTGTCCTGGGTGGGAATCGAACCCACGACCTCCGGCATAGCAGTCAGGGCTACTAACCACTAGACCAACAGGACAGTCGAGTGATACAACAGGATAGTCAGTGATGTGTGGAACCTGCATTGGCAACCTTTGATTTTCTAGTGATTTCTGGCATTTCTTCGTCATAATTAAAGCCAAATTCATTCTGTAAATAAATTGCTTACACGTAAATAAGACAAAATATAAAGTTATTATATTAAATGGAAAAAGAATACGGTCGCGAACAGGATTCGAACCTGCGCCTCCCGGTAGAATACTCCAGGCGCTCTGACCACTAAGCCGTCTCGACCTCTGCTCACCACCGCGAATTCTTCTCCATATTTTAACACGTCTTATGTCTTACACGTCACTTGTATTTTTTTTTTTTTGTTTTTTTTTTTTTTTTTTTTTTTTTATTTCTCCCACATAATACAAGCATTTTACAAGTTTACAATGTTTATATATAGAAGGGAGACAGGAGTAGCCCATACTAAGTCAAAAACTTGTGTCATGGGTCTCCTGGCCTCCTTTACCCGGATAAGATAAAGCCTTAACAGTTTAGTGTTGCGTGTTTGGGAGTGAGCAAGATGAGTGGATTATGTATTTTTGGGTGAGTAAGGGGGTGTGTGTGTGTGATTGTAAGTGTGTGATAGTGGGTAATTCTGTATGAATTTGAGTGAGTGTGTAATTGTTAGTGTGTGATTGTGGGTAATTGTGTCTGAATTTGAGTAAATGTATAATGTTGTCAGTGTGTCTGAAAGTGAGTGTGCGTGAGTGTTAAATATCTCTATGTCTGATGAGTAGTTTTTCTGTATCCTCATACTTAAGTGTCAGAAGCCATTTCATGACACTATTTCTACATTCTTGTGTCTTATTTGGGTAAATTGCAAGTAATTTATTAGTAAGGTTATATAAACGTGGACCCTGGAAAAAGAAGAATTTATCGCTAAAAGCTGTTCTGGCTGGTTCTGTTGGACATATTTGAAAATTACGACGCCGAGCCAACATTGGGATATCCGGGTCAAAACCTAGCAGCTTGTGTTGCCTGAGAACGATAGCAAGAATATACAGTTGCCTTACCGATAGTACCTCTGCAAGTTCATATAGTTCCAAAGTAGGGAATAATCTCGGTTTAAATAAACTTATCTTGAGTATAAGTCTTTGAGCCCTCTCTAATTCCATTAGATGGCTTTTTGCTGCTCCACCCCAGGAAGAAATACAGTACGCAAGGACAGATTGACAAAGAGCCAGATAGACAGTTTTCATAACTTTAGAGTCCGTTACATGTCTAAGCTGTTTAAATAAATATGTCAATTTACGTACTCTCTTAGCAACATTACTTATGTGTTCTGTAAAGCTAAGATATTCATCAATAGTTACTCCGAGATATTTTATGGATTTAGTTTTCTGAATACGTGGACAGTTACAATTTGAATCAGATACAATTGAGTTACAGGAATGTGCTATAATGTCGTGTTGTGGAAAAATAAGATTTCGTAATGAGAAGGTTATAAAGTGTGTTTTACTTGGATTTAATGTAGGTGAATTATTTGCTAACCAAAGACATACCCTGTTGAAGCCTTCTTGGGCATATTTAAATACATTTGACCACGAGTCCCCATAAAAGGGGAGAGTTGTATCATCTGCGTAAGAAATGATTTTGCAGTTTTGAAGATTGAATTGACATAGTTCGTTGATATAGCATAAAAATAGAGAAGGGCCCAATATACTTCCCTGTGGAACTCCAAAATTGATAGAACACTCTCCGCTCAAATAATCACCTATCCTTGCCTGCTGTGTACGACCCGATAAGTAGCTGGTAAATAAAAGAAGTTGTTTATCCCTGATACCGAGGCTCTTAAGCTTCGCCAGCAGCTTGGAGTGAGACACCGTGTCAAAAGCTTTAGCAAGGTCTAAGAATATTGTTAGACATTTACATTTGTTATCAAGCTTCGTCGCGATAAATTCTGTAAATGTGTGTACGGCATCGTTTGTTGATCTACCTTGCCTAAAACCGTATTGGGCATCAGATAGTAAATTTTTGGAATCTAAAAATTTCACGAGCCTCTTATTAATTATCTTCTCTAAGACCTTCGATAGCGAGGGTAGTAAAGATATCGGACGATAATTATTGACACGGTCTCTCTCCCCACCCTTATGAATGGGTACCACTATCGATTTCTTGAGTGCATCAGGAAATACCCCTAGATTGAAGCAGCTGTTGAAGAGCTCTGTCAGGGGGGGTGCAATAAAATCTTGGATTAATTTTAACAGTTTGCTAGAGATGCCATCAATTCCAGTACTGTTAGTCGACTTTAAGTTGCCAATGATACTCCTCACCTCATCGCAATCTGTTTCCAATAAAACAAAAGACGCCGCAGAGGTACCATCATTACTCCTATCTGATATGAGGGACGTGGAGAGTATCTTACTAGCCAAATCAGCACCAACGCTAGCAAAGAATTCGTTGACCACATTAACAGAATCTTCCGGCGCTCCCTCAATAGATAACAGTTCATGACTTATCTGTTTAGTTTTATGTGAATTGGTTATATTTTTAATACTATTCCAGAGCATCTTGGTATTGGTTTTAGCTTTTTCTAATTCGTGTTTTTCGTAATTTCTTTTACACTTTTTAAGTAAAGAGTTACAAAAATTTCTGTATCTTTTTTAGGTTGTGACAAGTATAGTATTTTCAGGATCATTTTTCAGTCTTTGATGCATCTGATCCCTGTTTCTTATGCATCTTAATAAACCCGCCGTAATCCAGGCTTTCAATGTGGCTTTATTTCGCGGTATTTTTATTTTTATTGTATTACGAATGACTAAATTTTTAAGAAAATTAACAAAAGTAGTAGTTGCTAAGTTTGGATCTTGGTTACATAGAAGCTTACTAAAGTCAGTATTTTTACACTCCGAAACGATATTCTCAAAATTTATTTTGTCGTGATACCTATCATTTGAGAAGTTAATTATTTTATTCTTCAGGCAAAACAAAGTTGATGCGTGATCTGTTACGGCCGTGTTAAGTACAAAAGACAATGATGGGAGATTTGTCTTCAATATGACGTGGTCAATACAACTTTTATCTCTGGTTGTTAAGTCATATGCTGGGATGAAGCCATGAAACGATAGTAATTCTAGATAACGTGATGTATTAGAGTTGGCATCCAAAATATTGATATTAATATCCCCAATTACAAAAATATTTCTAAAAGAGGATAATTCGATTAAAACTCTATTCATTGAATTTAAAAAGATATCAACATTATTGAGACAGTGTGGCCTATAGATAGAGATAATCGCAGTATCAACACCTTTCTTGATAACTAAACAGTTAGCATCGTGGAATGTGGGCTCTTCTACCTTGTGATTTACAGATTTATTAATGAACAGTACTACTCCGTCATTTTGATTATAACTATCCGAGCTGCTGTAAGTATAGTAACCATTTAAAGTGGGCAAGTTAGAAACGCGAGACAGCCAGCACTCCGTTAGTATTATAATGTCACATTCTATCTGTAATTGTTGCAACAGGATGCATAAATTGTCATAATTTTTATTTATACTCCTAATATTTTGATGTAGAATTTTGAGATAAGATTGTGGATTAATAATTATGCGTTTACATTGTTCGGGATCACAAGCAAATGATTCACCTGCAGTGTAGCTATCCAGTTGATTAAGTAATTTGTTAATGTCCGAGAATTTTATTTATTGATAAAATAGGGTATACGTAAAACTGAGACAAAAAAATTAAATAGTATTGGATTAATTTCAATTTAAAGTTATAGACAATGGAAAAGTTAATTACATTTGCATTAAGCAAAATTTGGGTAAGTAGAGAATTTAGTATAGGTTGTGTGGTTGAGGTGTAAGTGGAAGTGTGAGAGTGTGTGTGTGTTGTGTGTGTGCGTGTGGTATAACTTATACTAATTAACATGCATTGATAATTGTGAACGATTACTCTAACAGAGATACTGACGATTTCTACCCAAAATTTATAAATACATATAAAAGCATATTTAAAGAAATCAACAATGTATAGTCAAAACTGACTTTTTAGATTGAGTAAGTCTTGTTCATTTTTAAGTTTAATCGGTTTATCTCCTTCATTTTTCCGTAAATATATTGTTCCTGGCGTCGACCAGCAAAACTTGAATCCGTATGTAGAGGCGAAATCCCTTGCAAGGAAATGAAGTCTCTTCATTTTCGGTGTATAAGGACTGAATTGATAGCAATCACGTCGCCATAAGACGTGTTAAAATATGGAAGAAGAATTCGCGGTGGTGAGCAGAGGTCGAGATGGCTTAGTGGTCAGAGCGCCTGGAGTATTTATTCATACGGGAGGCGCAGGTTCGAATCTTGTTTGCGGCCGTATTCTTTTTCCATTGAATATAATAACTTTAGAGTTCGCTAAGCATGCGTTAATGCTTTTCAAAGATTTATCTTGAAAGACAAAATATATCTGTTTTTGAACGTGGCAGTCGAGGCCACATACGAGTTTATTTGTTGTGATACGGAAATCGAGTGAACGGCATTAAAAGAGAAACCGGTCATGTGTGAGTCGTACGCGTGCGCCGAAGGTTCCGTACCTACCCATTATACCGTCTGTCTGTGTGTCACCACCGATCTTCTCAGGAACGGGTAGACCTAGCAAGTTTAAATTTATACCAGATACCGAAGTCTATAGTCCCTATTAGGTGTATAAAAATCAAGGTCCTGTGTCAACACGATAACAAGATATGGGCCTTGTAAGTACCAAAATTTACCTTAATTTGCAACTTTTTTTTATTTTTTCAGCTGACTTCTGTAATTTTTCCTTTATTTGTGCTATAAGACCTTGCTTTTTGCCAAATTTCGTGATTCTAAGTCAACGCAAAATACCATATAGGTTTTCGACCTAAAAGCTATAGGGAGGGTACTTCCGGTTGACCTAGAATTGTCAATTCGGTGGTGATACACGGACAGACAAACAGACAGACATACGGACAAGAAAGTGATCTTATAAAGGTTCCCTTTTTACCATTTGAGGTACGGAACCCTAAAAACTAACGTGACACAAAATAAAAAAAAATTAAGATCGTGTGGTTTTTAGTCGGTAAGAATCCAACACGACGTGGATGGATTTTCCACACTAGAAAAATAAAACAAAAAGGTTCACTGTAACCTGTTGCATAACATATTCATCATGCCTGTATTCCCCGAAGGGGTAGGCAGAGGTGTACACAGCATGTTGATGAAATGTGGGTGGTATACACCCACATTTCACCACCAATGCTGTTATTAAGTCCCATGTAATAAATAGATGGTGAACCTATTGCCATCAACCGGACACAATTCCAAAGGGGCTGCTACTGAAAATTTCTAACCGAAAATCTCAATAACACTTTGCCCGACCCGGGAATTGAACCTGAGACCTCTTGCTCAGCAGTTGCGCTTAGTATCACTAGACCAACGAATTGAATTGCAAATAAATCCCGTGTAATATTTGGGGAGCCTATTGCCATCTCCTGAGCATAATTCTGGACTTTCTTAGAAATACCCAGTGGCGCCAATTCTAATGTAGCAAACTAAACTAAATTTAGAGCAGTGCTGTCTTGTACTAACCGTTTATATAAGAGCAGGACGGGATGACGTCAAATTCAAATTTTATCATGTCAACCTAAATTGTCCATGCAATTTGCTTTTGACGTCTTTAATTTTAGTGGCTACCAAAACCTGTGCCTCCTAAAAATGTTCGGAGATTTTAATTTGACGTGTCTAAATTTAAATTTGACATCTCTTGATTCGTCCCATCTTGCTCATATAGTAACTATTGGTAAAAGACAGGAATGTTTTAAATTTGGTTTAGTTTGCTACATTAGAACTGACGCCAGTATCTCTTCTCGATGATCGATCCTTCACGATCGGTAGCATTCACTGTATCAATGGGGCAGTCACATTGTCAGGCATATTAAATATTGACTATAATTCTATTTGAAATGGTACTTTTTGAACGTCATACATTACAATAAGACAGTCCCCAAAAACGCCCACCCTTCACCGCTTCCTAGTGCTTCACTGGAGAGAAGAAGCGGCGTAACAAACTCCCCAGCTACACGCTTCTGTCCGTCAAGACACAAATTTTACAAAATTCTAAATATACTTGTCACAAATGATGTGGTTTCATTTCTGTCGTCAATTCTAAGGCTGCAGTCAGATGTAACAAACAACTATTCAAAAATCAAATCAAAATTTCTTTATTCAAATTAGGCTAAAAATTAGCGCTTTTTGAACGTCAAACATTAAGACAGCCCCCAATAAAGCCCACCCTTCACCGCTTCCTAGTGTTTTAGCTGGAAAGAAGAAGCGGCGCAACAAACTTCCCAGCAACACGTCTGTCTGTATCAAAATTATTCATAGATTCTATACAAATATTAACTATAGTCTTGAGGAAAACTAAAAAAAAAACTATTATCAAAAGTAGTACTTTATTTATATATATTAACTGGACACTGCTGCTTAAATATAATTACAATATCTTCTTCAAATATATAAAATTCTCGTGTCTCAGTTTTCGTTGCCATACTCCTCCGAAACGGCTTGACCGATTTTGATGAAATTTTTTGTGCTTATCCGGTATCTATGAGAATCGGCCAACATCTATTTTTCATCCCCCTAAATGTTAGGGGTAGTCCACCCCTAAATTTTATTTTTTATTTTTTAGACAAAATTTTTAATTTCTATTTTTTTATGATACAACATGCAAAAATACATACAATCCTCAATTTTCACCCTTCTAAGATCAACCCTTATTTTTTAATAGCCATTTTAGTAATTTAATCATTTTTCCTCTCCGGTCGAAAACTGATCGATCAATCGTCATAATTATTTATATGGCAAAACAGCGTTTGCCGGGTCAGCTAGTCTAATATATAAAATTCTGGTGTCACAGTTTTCGTTGCCATACTCCTCCGAAACGGCTTGACCGATTTTGATGAAATTTTTTGTGCTTATCCGTTATCTATGAGAATCGGCCAACATCTATTTTTCATCCCCCTAAATGTTAGGGGTAGTCCACCCCAATTTTTTTTATTTATATGGCAAAACAACGTTTGCCGGGTCAGCTAGTAATTATATACAAACCAGCAGACGTTGTGAAGAGGCTGAGGAAACACCACTTCACCTTTTGGGGGAGTGTGGACCGCTAATACATAAGCGTTACGCTCATCTAGGGAAATATATTTAAAGCCCGAATGAAAAAAAAAGAGCTCACCCCTAGGAAAATCCTTCAGTTCATCACAGCGGCAGGGTTTAGGGATGAACTCTAATTTAAATGCCAAAGTGGCGATCACAATAAACCTTTCAGGTCTCAGTACTATAGCCACAAAAAAAAAAACATTAAAACTGAAACTATACAATATTTATGTAGGTGACTATACCGCTGATACAACATTGTGCTATAATTGTGAGTGAGTTTATTGAGTCAATTGAGTGTGAATGGGTGTGTAGAAATGTGTGAAGGCGTATGAAGGGTTGTGTATGATATGTGTACGGACGGAATGTATAAAATAAACTCAAATTTATACATATCTGGCCACAGCTTAATGCCGTTATTTGGTTATGATAAGTCTCGTTTATTATTGGTTGCTTCCACTTTCATTTTGTTTACATTTTCCGACACTGTGACGTCATGTTTTGTGCGTCGTGTTTTTCAGTCACCTTTTTAAAAGGCATACGTCGCACGGTCGTACGTCTTATTCCGAGCCCGAGGAATGCCGAGGTAACGTGCGTTTAGTGATGAATCTATTATTTTCCTTTACTCTTCTGATAATGAGAAGCATCGATATTGCTCTTAGTTTGTTGTAGATTTTGAATATTTTTGTTTAGGCATTTAATCGTAGAAAATAATGTCAGAGATAAAATATCCGAATGTCAAACTTCTTGTTAGGAAATTGGTAGGCGCCGATGCCTTAATTACAAGATAATTATTTATGTTAGCATAGGCATTAACTGCAACACTAAATTAAGCCTCAATCTAAAAAAATACCTTTCTAGTTCAACTTAAAATGCGGGGCAAACAAATATTTTCTTTCATTTTCCAATTTTCCGTATTAGTTTGGAGTTTGGAATTGTGTACGATTGATGGCATTAGGCTCACCACCAGGGTATCTATTATGGGGCTTACTAACGGCCTCGGTAAAATTTGGCCATACAATACACTTCTGTCTGAGCCTTCGGAGACTACAGTCGTGATGATATGCTTGCGTTAAGTGAGGCTTAGAAGAACCTCTCGTTACCTGCTCTCAAGGCTTCTACGTAAACTTTTCCATCTCAACTTGTTTTTATTATTAATTACTGTTTCTGTGACTCCCTTTTTCTCCTTCTAACAAACGTTGAATGACGATCTTAACATAACATAACTTAGCATCACGCCTGTATTCTCCGAAGGAGTAGG
The DNA here is from genome assembly GCA_935421205.1 of Xylocampa areola. NCBI lineage: Eukaryota > Metazoa > Arthropoda > Insecta > Lepidoptera > Noctuidae > Xylocampa > Xylocampa areola. The sequence goes on along the minus strand of OW285212.1, from coordinate 18,580,611 downwards.
CCACCAATGCTGTTATTAAGTCCCATGTAATAGATGGTGAGCCTATTGCCATCAAACGGGCACAACTCCAAACTCCGGGCTGCTACTGAGAATTTCCGAACAGAAAAACATAATAACACTTTGCCCGACCCGGGAATCGAAACCGAGACCTCCTACTCAGCAGTCGTGCCTGGGACCACTAGACCAACGAGGCAGAGGAGAGGAGAGAGCAAGACGATCTTAGAACTGCAATAACAATAAGAGACATTAAGAAACACAACAGGCTAACAAACAAGTTTGCAAACCGTTGCTAGGCGAATATCACCGAACCGATGACACCTCAAGGGCTACCACGACAATCAAACTATTAATATAGAGGCAAAGTCAAAGATAATATCTAGTTTTATCATCAAATATACATAATAACTAAGATGTTAGCACAACGAGATACGCTACTATTGTGTGGAGAATACACCCAGTAAATCCTTCGCAAACACAGTGGTACTTATAACACACTATCATTAGATTATTACCTCATTCCTCCAAGAATGGTCTTTTGGGACAGGCATTACAACTACCGACAATTCTACTTAGATATACGGTATAAAAAAATTGTTATCATTTAAAATATTAACATGGTTTCGGCAAAGAGTGAGGTTGAGGCGACGACGGCGGCCAAGGAAGAAATTCCTCATGATCATCTCTTCAAAGTCACTGGATTGTCCTCGACGAATCTGGAGAAGTTAGCGCAAGGTATGTTGTTTTATTTTGGGAGTTTCTGTTGTCACTTCGTCGAACTGAGTATTTAAGCTACCTAAGTTTGTGGTAATTTCGCCGAAGATAATGTTTTTTTTTTGCACGGCTCCTTAAAATTTGCGGTATATGTTTACGAGTTTCTTTATTCCACGATAGCTTTTATATCATATATATTGATATTTTTTTATACATGTTAAGGCCACGTAAAGACTAAATTAATATAAAAATTTCAAGGAAACATTTAAAATAATAGACACAGTGGGGCTTAAATCTGTAAATGATTGCTAAATAAATATCGCCAGGCTCCTCCTTAAGAGGAATACGAAGGGACTTGGAATTAATTTACACGAACACGACACGGTAGCTCAGTTAGTAGAGTGATGACACGGAATGTCAAGGGTCGCGGGTTCAACGACATGGGCTAGGTAACATTTAAAAAACAGTAGGTAATATATAGGTATATATAGGTGGCTATGATACACAAAAAGAAGTAAAAAAAATATAATTCACACATGGCTACTTTAAATTAATTTCATCTTGTTTACTCCAATATTCTTTTTTATGCATGTTTAAAATAAGCAATGTATCAAATAAATGGTAACTCAATTACAATGTTTTTTATTGGACTACTGACGGTATTATCACATGTTAAGTGGTAATCTGCCACCTATTGTTATCTCTTGAAAAGCTGTAAAATGTAAATAGCCATAATCACCCGGAAGTACTTCTAATAAACTAAGAAGCTTTACACAGTATTTCTATTATTTTTTATTCAGATATATGTGTCGAAATACTGGTAAATACTGGTGTCAATCTGCATCCAGTTTGACTGGAAGCCGACCCCAATGTATTTGGAAAAAGGCTGGGCAGATTGATTTCTCGAGATTTGACAAATTTGAGAAACTAATTGTAATTAATAAAGCAACTTTTAACCGGATAAATCGCGTGTATTATTGGTTTTTGTTCGTCCTGACATTTCGAACACTTTGCAGCGTTCGTGGCAAAACCAGATACACGCGATTAATCCGATTAAAAGTTGTCTTATTATAATGATCGCGAAAACCTAAGATATTACTACATGTAATTCATTTATACGGTTGGTCTTTTCAACCCTTCGTAGACTTTAACTTCATAAACCTTTAGTCGGCCAATATTTTTGGCGGTTGCTTAATTGGTATGAAAACATAGGAGTACACAAACACATACTTTCTTAATATGAGGGGCATAAAGTCAAAAATCAACACAACCATCCCGAGTATAAAGGACGTCTTTTATAAAGAACGCACAATCATTAATCACCACGCTAGTTCACTGCGGGTTGACGATTTCTGACTATTAGGTCCAGGTTTCCGCGTCATATTTTCCTTCACCGTATGTCTGTGATGTCTTAGATCACATAAGAAAGAACATATTATGACGTTGGTACAAACTACAACCTGTAGCTCAAAAGCGGGCTCATAACTACTCCGCCATCAGGACATAGGATAGGACAGACCTACAATAATTAACTCGTTATTTGTAAATAAGTTCAAAGCCATATCCTTCAACAATTGGAAACTAATTATAAACGCTTTCTGTACCTGAAACGGTCTTAAAATACACATCATAATATATTAAAATTAAATGGCGGTAATAAAACTAAAGTGAGTGACATTAATCGGTTAAAGACGAAGAGTCCAGGGGTACTGGCAGTGGTCCAAGTATTCGGGTTATAACCAGACTTGCATGAGACGTTTTTGTTGTGATCACCACACTATATTGGCATATTTCTGCAGGCGAAATTTTGTGGTTTTGGGACAAGATTTACGTTTTGGTGTTAGAGATTTTTTCTGATAATTAGGTCGGGATTGATTTGTTTATTTTGTTAGTGAGAAGTAAATGTATTTTTTGATAAGTTAACAATTTGGATTTCGATTCTTTTATATTTAGATATTGGATAGTAAGAAATATTATTTTGGTCCTTTATCCCTGTATCAATTGAATTAATATGCTTAGATAAATTTGATTAGATTAGATAGATTAGATTAGTGTGCATTACATACATATGTATACAGTTGAGAAAGAGAGAAGAGTGTTAAAAATTGATGATCATAGCCAATTTACGTGAACATTTATTCTTTGTAATTAATGACTCTTGTAAATAAATTCAATTCTGTTGAAGACAAATAAATTATCACTCTTTCTAAAAGAACACTTAACGGATCTTTCCATTCTTTCTGTTCTGACTGTCCTGTTGGTCTAGTGGTTAGTAGCCCTGACTGCTATGCCGGAGGTCGTGGGTTCGATTCCCACCCAGGACAAATGTTTGTGTGATGAGCACGATCATTTGTTCTGTGTCTGGGTGTAATTTATCTATAATATGTATAAATTTAGAAATATATAAGTATGTTTATCAGTTGTCTAGTACTCATAACAAAAGTTCTGCTTAGCTTGAGACTAGACGGCGTTGTGTGATAGTTGTGGAATATTATTATTATTATTATTCTTGCAGATCCTGAACCATCAGATTTCGAAGATGCAATAGCAGCGACAGGCTACGGCAAGTTCAACATAGGCCTGATGCTATGCACCCTACCAGCGTTCTGGAGCGCCGTCTCTGTCACTAGCTCCATCAGCTACATCTTCACTAGGGCTCAGTGCGATATGGGACTGAGCCTCCTGGACATGGGGACTATCACTGCCATGACTTATGGAGGTAAGCTATTCAGCTATATTGTGTCTCGCCATTTGATTAAGATGGCTACCCGACCTGATAACTTGCGCCTTTGTTTGGAAAATGGTTGTGTGACACCCCCGTGCTTCGGAGAGCTCGTAAGGCCGCCGGTCCTGCGCCTGATCTCTCTCTGGAATATGAGAGTGACGGAAGGGGAAGTGCGCCTATGTTTGCGCATACACTTGTGCACTATAATATCTCCTGCGTACTTGGTTAATCTCCGTGTGAGGTAGGCCGCCGTGGCCGAAATACGGTCGGGAGGAGTCTTAATGACCAGTCTCAATGCGCTGGTATCAAAAATTATGGACAGAATTAGATTCTCTCTCTGTATTTATGAATAATATAATTTATTTAAGAAGTACACACTTTGTTCATATATGTTGTATTAATCGCACATATAATTATACAATAGTAACTATTTATATATATATGCACATATGCACACATAAATTTACTTACCCTATATTAAAAAGAATATATATAATACTAGCTGACACGTGCCCACCTCGTAAGAAATGTTTTCTTTCGACCGTTTTCTCTCCGACTTACTTTGCAAATCCACGGATTTCGGATTAATATATAGCCTATGTCATTCACAAATAACGCGGCTTTCTATGGGTAAAATTATTTTCAAAATCGGTTCAGTAGATCCAGAGATTACCTCCTACAACCTCACAAACTCACAAACTTTACCTCTTTAGTAGTATATATATATATATGCACGCACGTATTTAGACAAACTCGCCACGGACGCCGTGCCCGTGTCGTGACTTCATCACTTTTGGGACCTATTAGAAAATCAGCTTTATGTTGAAATAGGGGCCTATTTTAGTCTCCTGCAGGTGTATTTTTTAATTCTTGTATTTTAAGTCTTTAATTTCCTTTTTTTTTTAATCGAATGAAATAAATACTTTTTTCTTTCTTTCCTTACGCTAGTCATGTGCGCTAGTATTTCCAACCATTTTACCTAGTCATATGTGAGTACCGTGAGAAAATGAGACCTCACATTAGCCGTAGGTTAAGGTTCAACGTTCTTGGACCCTGACAGCGTTCTGGAGTGCCGCCTCCGTCACCAGCTCCATCAGTTACTATCAATTCAACTATAGTCACGCCTATATGCACTGACATATAACTGCCTCGTTGGTTTATTGGTCCCAAGCGCGACTGCTGGACATGAGATTCGGTTCCCGGGTCGGGCAAAGTCTTATTGCGTTTTTCTGTTAAGAAATTCTCAGTAGCAGCCCGGAGTTTGGAATTGTGCCCGGTAGATGGCAATAGCCTCACCACGTATTTACATGGGACTTAATAATAGCATTGGTACAATGTGAGTGTACAACTGTGTACACCTCTGCCTACCCCCGCGGGGAATATAAGCGTGATGCTATGTTGTTATTTTATATGCACGGGTATCGTTGTTTCTGGAATTTATTTCATATTTTATGTGTTTCCAACTACTTAGATAGTATTTTGTAACCTAAACCTGTCTTCGAAAGTCGCGACCTAGCTCAATAGTAAACTTAGCTTTGATAATTTATAATCAAAGTCTTTTGGTTAATTAACTTTTTGTCTGTTTACCAAATGATAAATTACACGAAATTTCTTCAGAAAACATTTTGTTTTCCTCAAACAAAGAACTGTAACTATAACGTAAATCTTTTAGCATACAAGATGGCGTGACTTGTATTAAATTAATATACACAGTAGATCTACTTCACACTGTGCACGAAATCGAGCAGTCATTATTGGAAAATAAAATTAAAATAACGTGAAAGAACAATAGGATCACGCCTATATTCCCCTAAGGGATAGGCAGAGTGGTACACGGTTGTACAATCACGTGACTATACATTTGAACTTTTTAAACTCCATATAAATAATTATCTGAATAATATACTCGTACTAATGTATGTTAAGTAGAAGGAATGGTTCTTCTATCTGTGTTACATACCTAATTATCTTAATTATACACGCTAGAGATATAGTCGATGTGTTTTAAAAGTTTGTGTTTACATGTTGATGCCTGTGACTGTACGCCCACATTTCATCAATGCTGTTTTTAAGTCCCATGCACGTGTGATAAGCCTATTGCCATGATCCGGGTACAATTAAAAAAAAAACAATTTTATTTTCGTAAAAATCTAAATTTGCCCATATCTTGTTATCATGTTGACCTTGATTTTTATATACATAAATTTCAACTTGCTAGGTCCACCCGTTCCTGACAAAATCGGTGGTGACACACGGACAGACAGACGGACAAGAAAGTGATCTTATAAAGAGTTCTTTTTTTACCTTTTGAAGTACGGAACCCTAAAAACAACCTATGAAGCGATAGACAGACTGTGAATGGCTAGAAAGGGAGTGACTTCTCATATTACGCCTGATTGGGATTGTATCGAAGAAAAAGACATGCTGCATCAACCACAAATAAATTAGGATAAGGGCGGTAGGATGCTGATGACGTATTATCGCAGCCTTTTCCGCATCCTAAATCCTGCGCCTGGTTAGGCCTGGTCACGCCCCCTTAAAGTGTGCGCCTATTAGAAAAGCGAGAACGTAATTAGTTGCAACCTTCACTGCGCAGCTTAGTGACGCATCACGTGTACTCCCTTTTGTGAATTTTAAGGTCAAATTAGAGACCTTGGCGGGGCTACAGAGCACTTCTATTCTTTTTGTGCAAGCGATGTAAGAACAATGTAATCTTGGATGCAGTCACTAATATAAAAGATAATTAGATAAGCCTTATTAAATGAATTGCGCATTTGACAAGTTTACGGCGTTCTCACATTTACAAAATGTCTATTTAAGTAACAGTTTTTTATAGCAGAATTTTAGTGTACCTTCTGTACATAATTTGCTTTACAACGTTCAGTAAACATTGTCTATGTTTATTGTTTTTTAAACAACCGCTGTGTGATGTGGCGTGGCTAATGTCATAACAGTTCATTGTTTTTGGACAGTTTTTGGTTGCGCGGGCGCATGATAAAAACAGTTTATCGTATACTTCCGCGAGGGAAACAAAGTTCGCTTACTTTTTTGAGTGGAGTGTACATTATTGGTACCAAATTTATTTTGGATCTTTACAGCATGTCTCTTTCTTCCATATATCTCTATCGGTCGTCACCTTTCTCATTCCTTTTCTAGCCATACCTCGTTAGCGGTCCCAAGCGCGAATGGCTAGCCTATACCAGAAATGTTGTGGTTTATTTTGAACTAACTGTGCCCTGCGGTTTCACCCGCGTATAATAGCTATAACTAGCTGACACCGCAACCGTTATTCTGCCATATACATTTTCTGGATAGGGCCACCCTTATCACCTAGGGAAATAAAAAATAAGCTACGACTTATTCTCAGGCCTACCAAATATACACAAAAACATTCATAAAAATTGGATAAGCCGTTTCGGAGGAGTTCGATAACAAACTGTGACATGAGATTTTTATATATTACATTATCCTATATACTAATTTACTCCTTATTATAGTCAGCTACCTGCCAGGAAAAACTTATTAGAATCGGTCCAGCCGGTTCGAAGATTAGCCGGAACAAACAGACAGTCAGACAGACGAACAAAATTTTTTAGGACGATCTTTTACTTTTCAGTCCCCCTGCGACCACGAACGCTGCAAAGTGTTCGAAACGTCAGGAAAAACAAAAAAAAACAATAATACACGCGATTAATCCGGTTAAAAGATGTTTTATTATAATGTGTAGTGATCGCGCAAACCTAAGATATTACTAAATATTATATATTATTATCACTTTAATTTTATTTATTTATATTGATGATTATGTATTGATAATATCCAACTAGAGCTGCAAATCATTTAACCTGTCCAAGGTTTTAGATAGGAATACTTGAAAAAGGTGATGATAAAGGTTATGAATTTTAACCAATGCGTGTGAGATTTTCTGAATACGCACCCATAATAATACAAAAATCTTAGAATGAACGGGGCAATATTTTTACCTTATTTTTTTCTATTGCTGAATGTTTCTTAAATACATTTTGACTGTAGCTCGCATTAGATGCTCCCGGGAGCAGGTAGTGCTCGCATTAGATGCTCCCGGGAGCAGGTAGTGGAGCATAGTTGGCAGGATAGCAGGAGTATATGCTTCGGAGTTCCGCAGTCGCAGCTAGTGCTTGATATTTCAATAAATCCCCATTTAGCGAGACTGTCTTTGCAGTGATCAACTTGTATCCGTATGTGATTCTAAATTGGCCTCTGCAGCCTGTCCCCGGAAGGTTTCATAGAACCTAGTGATGGACGAAGTTTCTCTCGCCACAATTGACTTAATATATTTTACTATACCACAGCGACAATCTAAGAAGTCCGATTTGACGTTCATTTGTACTTCTCAATATAAAGATAAACTTGTGGTTTACGAATGATACTCGTTGTTATAGTGTATGGGTAACATAGTAATTATTTAGGATTATGAATTTGATTTTTCAATTTCTTACGTCTGTAGACGTTCATACAAAGGTAAAATGGGAAACTTCAAAGCCGACTTCTTAGATTGTCGCGAGTTTAGCGACTTCATCTGCGCGACAAAACGTAACCTATGTCCTTCTCCAAGGTACAATCTTTCTATATACCAAATTTTATCAAAATAATTTCAGTGGTTTAAGCGTAAAAACATAACAAGCAGGCAGACAGCGTTACTTTTATAATATTAGTAGCTTCTGCTTACGACTTCTGCATGAACTTCAGAATTTGGTCCAGTCGAGTTAAATCCTATGTTAATCCACGTTATAAATCTGTGTGCCAAATTTTATCCAAATCCGTTCAGTGGTTATTGCGTGAAAGAGTCACAAACATACATCCATTCTCACAAACTCGTATTTCTAATAAGTACATATTAGTATGAAGTATAGGTCTTTATAATTATAGTGCACTGTTTGTTCTAATCCTAACTAATATTATAATACGAAAGTAAGTTTGTTTGTTACCCTTTCACGCCTAAATCACTGAACTGCTCATCCTGAAATTTTATATATACCTTGTCAGGTGTACAGAAACGGACATAGGGTACCTTTCATCCCGAAAAAAGTAGTGTTCCCGAGGAAAACAACAATAACGTTCTTATGATAATAGATGGCGCCACGTGTCTTTCCAATCATGATTGAATTGTAAATTCCCTTCCGCTCAGCCACGTACAACATTATATTTCATAACAATAAAAATCTATTGTGTCTGCTAATTAGCGAGCCAACGGCTTAAATACCTAATAGGTACATTTTGTGAGAGTAGAGTGTCGATAGACCGGATTTTCCTCCTTAATAACGCGAGCGAAGCTGTGGGCAAAAGCTAGTCTATAAATATCAACAATAATTCTATTTTATGTACCTTTTCAAACAATATCTCAATAACAGGACATCTGCAAGCAGTTATTCCAGTAAATATGTGCTCACATCATCTGATTGTATCAGATACTATCTTAAACAAGCAAGTCATGCTCAAGCCTGGAACCTCACAGTTTCCACTCAAATATTTGGACAGTGACGACAACGGTTATGTAAAATTACTTAGTGATTAATTTATGTGTGTATTTGTTACTATATTTAGTGATACGATTGTTGGTAGATAACAGAAAACGTGTACCGATTTGTAAAATGGAAGTATAGCTTCCATAATTTTATTTACACTTTTGTAAAGAGTTTCTAGTGCCTTTATCAATCAGACTTGCGTAGTTGATCATACTTCAGGTACTTAGATCTGCTCAAATTAGACTGATTAAACAATTAATAACAGTTTCAAGATACTATTGGGGTTGCCATGTTTTTGTAGTGCATCCGGTATGTTTGCCGACGCTCATACTGATGACTTCTACGACATGATCAGGAAGAAAATGGTATCACTGCAAAGAAGAACGCGAGGAAGCACCAATGGTATCCTGAAAGTGTTAATAGAAAAACATGACTCCCCTATCTCACACAATTTTATTACGGTGTTAGTAAGGCAGCCATAATAATACTATTTACTAGTTGAGTCATTTTGTGCGTTCATTAATTAATTAGTAGCTGTAAGTTAATATGTTTGCAAAAATATGGATCCTGTTATCCGATATTAAGGTTTATTTAATTTAAACCTTCAATTTCATTTGCTCTAAAGTTTTGGCTATAGTCAAAACCTTCCTCGCACTAACCCCCATAAATATAAATTTTGAATACAAAGGATCCAAATTAGAAATAGTTAATAAATTCACCCTTTTAGGCTTAGATATAGATACACACATAGACTGGAAACCACACATACAGAAATTAAAAACTAAGTTATCTAAATTTGCATATGCCCTCAGAGAAATAAAGAAAACAACAGACCTGAAAACAGCAATAGTAACCTACTATGCGTATGCGTTCGCTTGGCTTGGATATGGAATTATATTATGGGGTAACAGTACAGACGCGCCTTCGCTATTTACAATACAGAAGAAACTAATAAGAATATTGATTAACATCGAAGACACCGACTCATGTAAACCACACTTCAAAGAACTAAACATCTTAACACTACCCTGCCTCTATATATTTGAAATTTGCAAATTTGTAAGGAAATACCCACAATTCTACAGCAAAAGAGAAGACATTCAAACAAAAATCAAACTTAGACATGGAAATAGACTCAATTTACCAACTTCACGATTGAAAATGCACTCCTCTAGTGCGTATGTTACATCCATTAAAATCTACAATAAATTACCTGAATACATAAAAAACACAGAAACAAATAATATATTTACCAATAAATTAAAACGATTTCTCTTAGATAAAAGTTACTACACAATTGACGAATACCTCAAAGATAAATTCCAACCAGGGTAACAGGGATAACTAGAATAAACAAGCAGTACTTAAATAAATGCGATTAATCCGGTTAAAAGTTGTTTTATTATAATGTGTAGTGATCGCGCAAACCTAAGATAGAATATAACTATTAATAATAAATAAATATTAATAAATAAAATGAAAATAAATCTACACAATAATAATACCTACTTAAATATCAAAATATCAGATTTTCTTCCTTTATTTCAATATATTATGTTTTAAAAAGCGCTCCTCATCCTCTCCTCTAAAAACTAACTTGCTGTGCCCGACAGGGTCCATAATTGTTTCTCTTTAATTTTTACCCACCAGCCTTTGTATACATTATGGGATGCAATAAAGTTATTGAGTATTGAGTATTGAGTACCAAATTGCAAAACCAAATTCAATTTCAAACAGATTTCATCGGTAGGGTTCTGGGAAACGTAAGAGTTAATACTTTTTTAACCATGTTTCGGAGATCCGGTTGCTCTTTTGTTTTCCCAAAAGTCAATCTTTGTCAATATGAGAACAAAATAACATTAATTATTGAATTCAAACGGGACTTAGTCGCGCTAATAGCATAATGTTTATTTACCTCGACATTTCGATCAAGTTGCATTGATCGTGGTCACAAGTAGCAATCTACTTTAGCGCGATTAAGTCCCGTTTGAATTCAATAATGTGTTCAAATCGCAAAAATTTAAAAACTACAAAATAACATTGATTAATCAATTATATACAAAACACACACTTTTGTCAAACACCAATTACTCCTACTTGTTTACCAAATATTGGGCTGTGACGTATTTTCCCCGAGTGACTCATTACTTCTTGCACAAGATAATATCCAGATGATAGCGACTATTTAGTTTTCGAAAACAATGCAGAAATAAATAACACATTTGTTAATGTATTACGCGTTTCCCCCTACAATTTTGGCAGAGAGCCAATAGGAGTTAATTAAGGTGTCTGTTCAAGAGAAATGGGACAAATAAACTCTGTCACTCTAGCAAAGACCACTTTCATATGTCGTACATGATCGAAAAGAATTAAAAAAAATTAGCATGGATAACTCCACCATTGAAACCAGGTCCACTACCATTCAGGTAGGAGGCTGCTAATAGAATATCCCAATAACACTTTGCCAAACCCAGAAATCTAATCCTTATAGCCTTGGATCACTCGTTCAGTAATCAGCTCAACGTCCATTTGATGAATCAATTAATGGATGCAGTTTTGAATATAGCACCCTACGATATTGAACCGAAGAACAATTTAGATTAACATATGCACTAAGAAGAAGTCTGCGGGATCCTCTTCAGTCTTCTTCTTCTTATCATGTGATTGATGAACAACTTAGTGTCAGAGCTTAAACCACCCGTAGGTCTCTGAATGGTTTTGCACACCATCGAGAACATCTCTCAGGTGTGCTGGTTTCCTCATGATGTTTTCCTTCACCGTTTTAAGCAAGTGATAATTAATTTATAAAACGCACATGACTTGATTTGATGAGAAAGATAGCCTTGGATTCGAACTTCCGACCTTTAACTTGTCAGTCCAACGGTCATACCAGTAGGCTACCACTGCTTCCGATTCAGTACTAACATTGGATTAAGACTAGAATAATGGATCATTATTCCTAAAATGCAATTTCAGGCATGATATCCTCAGCCATGCTGTGGGGTTTCCTATCAGACACTTTGGGCAGAAGGCAGATCATGGTGTGGGGGTTCTTCTGCTCTGGCCTAGTAGAGATGACAGCAGCCATGAGCCAAAACTTCGCCATGCTGCTGGTGATGAGGTTCGCCAGCGGATTTCTGTAAGTAATAAAATAGTATTGAATTGGTACAGGAACAGGGCAAATGGTTGAAGAGAAGGTTATGACCAGCATTGGGATATTGACAGCTGCAGATGATGATGATGATGATGATTCGAATAGAAGGAAATTTTATTTTATTGTCACGCGGTTAAAACTGGCTTCGTAACCAACTTAAGTTATTGAATAATCCAACTCTACTTTAAATGAATATATCTATTTTTATCTGATCAAAATCAGAATACATTATAGTTAGCCAAATTATTAGTACATCATTAGAGATTCAAAGTATCAAAAGCAATATATTAGATATACTGATTTTAGCAAAATCAACGGGACCTGCCCCATCAACTATTGACAAACCTAGATGTGTATCCACATAAACTAATGGTACTTAAAATGGTGGCATTGAATTTTATGACTCTTAGTTAATAAATTATTAAGTACCAAATAAATCTATTATGAAAGCAGCTAATATTAATGTGCCAAATGTGTGCTCTAATAACAATTGCACGTTCAAGTAAAAAAGGCCGAATGATTTACTATCAAAATTAGCACAATAATACACGTACATCTTCTAGTAACCACCAACCACAATGGACCGATCAGTCACTCTACTTTTAATTTACACAAAGAAGTCAAAAATTCGCGACAAAAATTTACTGTTAATGCAAAAGTGCCTAAGTCACGTATGTATTTTAAACAATTAGGTTTTGTTATAACACTTCATGTCTAAAGTTACAATATTAAATGTAAAAAGAGAGTTTGCTAAGCATGCGTTAATGCTTTTCAAAGATTTATCTTGGACTCCATGTCTAATTCTTCTTATCGTAGCGTTGAAGACTGCCTCGTGTCAGAGTTCTTACATACAATTCCGAACATCTCTCGGTTATGCTGGGCGCTTAACGATGTTTCTCATCACCATGATTACAGAAAGTCTGTGGTTGGGGTTTCAACTTGCGACCTCTGTCGCCCTTGTCAGCCCAAGAATCATACCTCTAGGCTATCACTGTTTTTTTCCATATCTTATTTCCACTTCTTCCTTTTCAGTTTTAATGGCCCTTTTGCTGTTCTCATCTCATACATAGCGGAACTCCATCGAACGGAGCTGAGGGCTCGCGTCATTCTCCTCACGAGCCTCTTCTACACCATCGCGAACATCACCCTCCCTCTACTGGCCTGGGCTATCCTCACTCAGGACTGGGACTTTCATTTATTTGGAGATAGCATAGGTGAGTAACACGAAGAACCTACTTATATCGATATTCCTGGTGACACATCAAAATTAGTATTACAAAAATAATTACTTACTAGTTTTAAAAATCTTGCTGCTTTGTGGATGAACGTACGACTGTTAAGCATTAAGCGCAGCACTCTTCTGACTAATCCTTTGGAGAATACGGGCCTAAAGTTTTGCCATGTCATCTTAACCTTAATCTTCGTATGTTTATTACATGTTTGGGGGATAACCTTCAGTCCAACTCGGGCTGAGTCCAAAACAGCCAAAACTGGCTGGGAATCTCCAAATAAATATCAGGGGCTCTCGCAATTAATATTTCTTAATTATTTCAGTCATCCATTCATGGAACCTGTTCCTGTTCGCCACGGCGCTGATGCCGCTTCTAACTGGCATGTCCTTCCTCTGCCTGCCGGAGAGCCCCAAGTTCCTCATGTCACGAGGACGGAACGAGGAAGCCATGGCTGTCTTCAGGGCTATCTACAAACTGAACACTGGGAAACCGGCTGATGAGTACCCGGTAAGTGATGACATCAATAGGCTGCCAGCTGCTGGTTTATTTCTAGTGGCAAGCAAAAAACAAAAAAACAAAGAGTATTGTATTTCTATACGACTATTAATTCTTGTTTAACGGTTATTACTCACATGCATTCTTCAGGATTTCCTGACTAGTTTCGAACTCTAAAGTTAAATAATAGAATATATGGATTTCAGGTAAAAGTCCTTTTTGAAGAAAAAAACGAGCAGCAAGGTAAAGGACTTGCAGCACTGAGAGGGGGTTTCGCTCAACTAGTGCCGCTGTTCAAACCGCCCCACGTGAAGTGGCTGCTTCTAATGTGCACTATCCATAGTGGCTGCATGTTTGGGTAAGTCATCTAAAGTTTATTTTGGCTCCCTTTTTTTTTAGATCAAATAGTGGATGGATTGTGTGAAAGATGATATGGCTAGGAAGGAAGTGACTAGCGAGATAACGGCTGACAGAGATGATGATGATGAGCTTGTGTTTCAACGCCACCTCACCTGATCGTGGCTTAAGGTTTGAAGACCACCAGATTATACCTGTAGAGAAACAAAGACGGTGAGGAGTTTCATTTCTTAGCGGTGCGCATCATAAAATGATTAACAGAACTCTTCGGAACAGTGGAATGTCTACCATACACGGGTGGCGGGTGTGCCGTGCGTCTGGTTGTCCGATGTTGGACCGGGCTTGGAGGAATTAGGCTGTCTAATTCCAACTCACACTCGTCCAAAATTCAAACGATAACCGATATATTTTAAACTAGTGACGATACTGATCAAGTTACAAATCTCCAAAATGTATAAAATTTATTCCTGAGGTAAAAGTAGGATTCATTTCCAACATATCTCCAAACAGCAATTGATGTAGTTTCAATCACTAACTAGTTAGTTGGTAGTTTTGTAGCAGTTATAAGCAGAAAATCCAGATTATAACCATACAGTCACATATACTAAAATGTAGGTCAACGTTTATGGTCTTGCATGGTTTCAAGTGGTATAGACGCAGCAATTACTGGGATCAGCTGGAAAGTCTTAATTAATCTAACAGCACTGAAGTGGCTAAATTCAGATTCCAGATCCACAGTTCTTGTCATAGAAGCTCTGTCACTATTTGTATCAAGATTTGCTTGTCACGCATTCTTAGCATGCTTAGCGAACTCTTTTTCCATTTAATTTAAAACACATTAATATAATTCAAGATATGTCTTTGAAAAAGCATTAACGCATGCTTAGCGTACTCTAAAGTTACAATATTAAATGGAAAAAGAATACGGTCGCGAACAGGATTCGAACCTTCGCCTCCCGGATAGATACTCCAGGCGCTCTGACCAACTAAGCCATCTCGACCTCTGCTCACCACCGCGAATTCTTCTTCCATATTTTTTAACACGTCTTATGGCGACGTCATTGCAATCAATTCAGTACTTACGAGTGACCGAACCGACACGACTAACTTTGCAGTTAATACAATGTCGTAAAGAATGCAATTACATTAATAATTCAAGATATGTCTTTGAAAAAGCATTAACGCATGCTTAGCGAACTCTAAAGTTACAATATTAAATGGAAAAAGAATACGGTCGCGAACAGGATTCGAACCTGCGCCTCCCGGACAAACAGGTTTCGGTCACTTGTAAGTACTGAATTGATTGTAATGACGTCGCCATAAGATGTGTTAAAAAATATGGAAGAAGAATTCGCGGTGGTGAGCAGAGGTCGAGATGGCTTAGTTGGTCAGAGCGCCTGGAGTATCTATCCGGGAGGCGCAGGTTCGAATCCTGTTCGCGACCGTATTCTTTTTCCATTTAATATTGTAACATTAATATAATTTTAAAAAAAGCAGAAATTTCGTACAGATTACGAAAATGTTATATATGATTCTTTATTTATTATTGATATTGAGAAATCGTTGTTTTTTTTTTATCTGATAGGGGGCAACCGAGCAGACGGATCGCCTGATGGTAAGCGATTACCGCTGCCCATGGACAACCGCTTTTCAATTTTTGTTTACATTAAAATTGAAAAGGAGCGAAGCCACCGTAATGATACAAAATTATTTAAAAATATTTGTCATATAGCAAAAGCTCGCTATATAAGTGCAAAAATTAAAAATAGTAATAATAAAATTAAAATGACATGGGATATTATAAATAACGAGACTGGAAGAGTTAGGAATCGTAATAGTGAGTTTTGTCTTAATATTAGTAATGAAGAAATTAAATCAGATCTGGAAGTTGCTACAGCATTTGAAAAATTCTTTACGGACATTCCAATCTCAACCACTAAAACCCTGAAGTCATGTCCCATTGTTGCTGAGTCTTTATTAAAAGAAAATGTAAATATATGTGTTAATGCATTTAAATTCAGTTATATAAGTGGCGAAGATATTGTAAAAATGTTTAATACCCTAAATGTTAAAAAGACCGCCGATCTTTGGGGTCATTCCGTTGAATTTACAAAATCAATTATAAACATAGTAGCGCCTGAATTGGCCATAATATATAATAACTGTATTGATTGTGGTGTGTTTCCTGATTTAATGAAAAGTAGTAAAATCACACCTTTGTTCAAATCGGGCAGCATGAATGACCCCAGTAACTTCAGACCTATTTCTGTGCTACCCACCTTCAGTAAAATCTTTGAAAAATTAAT
Organism: Xylocampa areola; assembly: GCA_935421205.1. NCBI lineage: Eukaryota > Metazoa > Arthropoda > Insecta > Lepidoptera > Noctuidae > Xylocampa > Xylocampa areola. Next base: position 18,564,127 of record OW285212.1, on the reverse strand, counting down.
CCTTGATGAGCTGCAAAGTCATTTTAATAAAAACAATCTGTTACACCATAAGCAATTTGGTTTTACAAGGGGTCGCTCAACAACCGATGCCGGTGTTGAGCTTTTAGATAATATTTATAACGCCTGGGAAGATTCACATGATGCTTTAGGCATTTTTTGTGACTTGTCTAAGCGTTTGATTGCGTATTTCATGAAATATTAATCAGGAAATTACAACATTATGGAATAAAGGATACTGCTCTGGATCTTCTTATATCTTATTTGAGTAATAGGATTCAGAGAGTAGACGTCAATGGAAAGCGATCCAAAGGGTCGGTGGTTACTATGGGAGTTCCGCAAGGTTCAATTTTGGGCCCATTTCTATTTCTCGTTTACATAAATGACTTACCTTTCATTGTAAAAAGCGATCAAGATATAGTGTTATTTGCTGATGATACATCACTTTTATTTAAACTTAAACGGTAACAACCAGTTACTGACGATGTAAATAACACTCTTTCTAGAATAGTGCACTGGTTCAATGTTAATAATTTACTTTTAAACGAGAAGAAGACAAAATGTATTAGATTTTTATTACCTAATGTCAAGCAAATGAAAACCAGTGTATTGATAAATGATGAACATTTGGATCTTGTAGACACCACAATGTTTTTGGGTATTACTTTAGACTCGAAGCTTCAATGAGGCCCACATATTAATAAATTATCGAACAGACTCAGTTCTGCAGCATACGCGGTCTATAAGATACGACAATTAACTGATATAGAAACAGCCAGATTAGTATACTTTAGTTATTTTCATAGTGTAATGTCATACGGCATTTTGTTGTGGGGAAATGCTGCTGACATTCAAACTATATTTGAATTGCAGAAGAGGGCTATTCGAGCAATTTATAACCTTACTTTTAGGCACTCACTGAGGGATAAATTCAAAGCAATTGGGATAATGACGGTCGCATCTCAATATGTTTATGAGAATTTGATGTACGTAAAGAAACATATTAATCTATACTGTAAAAACAGCGACATTCATAGTCTCAATACGAGGAACAAAAACAAACTCGTGCTACCGTCGACTAGGCTCCAAAAAATCAGTAATTCGTTTAGATGTCAAAGTGTACGCTTCTACAACAAAATCCCAGGCAATATTCAAGAATTAAGCCTCAATAAATTCAAGTCATATGTTAAGCAGACTCTTTGCAAAAAGGGTTACTATAAAGTCAAAGACTACATAGAAGATAAAAATGCTTGGGATTGTGCCGCTCGCTCTAATGTTTAGACACTACAGTTGACATTTTAATGTTTAACTTATTTATTTTTATGACATTTTTAATGAATCTATTATATTATGATTATTTTTCTATGATTCTTTTTGACATTAATTCTTGCCATTTTTTTATATTGTTATGGATATTAAGCACTATTTGCATTGTGAATGTGAGTACGATGTGGGCCAGAAATTCATACATGAACCTCATAGCCTGTCTGGCGGTTTTGAGTCGTTTTTATGTGACCTACGCAAATGTCCTCCTGATCTGGTATCGTCTTGTGACGGGTTGTTGAGCTCCCTTAGTTATGGTTGAGCTACACGATGACTGATGCATACGTGCCGTCAGACAGGACAGGTCACCTCAAAGCTGCTTTGGCTCTTTCCTCAAAAGGCCATTCCAGACGATCCCTGCATGATTACACTCACATAGATATGTACTATTATGTCTGGACTTTAAAAGAGACATTGACCTCTGAGTTTGTTTCGGCGTTTCTTCTCAGAGATAGTCAGATAGGAAACGCCGGCGTCATCTAGTTTATAAAAATGACCTGTAAAAGTGTCTTCAACAGATCTAATTACAGAAATAAAATCATTTATCATTTATCAATGGCCACTTGTCTTTTAGAAGATAATAGCCGGTTTGGAGCCAGGACAGGCCAGAGGTTAAATAATCTTTGCATTCCCGTTTCCAGTGCCAACACCCTCCGTCTCTGGTACCCTCAACTGGCAGCCATGATCGACAACGACGCCAAAGGTCTCTGCTCAGCCATCGCACCGACCAGCCAGCCAGCTATCGATGACGTCTGTGTGCCCATCCAGACTGATATGCTGACGTACCTTCAAAGTGCTGCAGTTGGTGCAGGGTCGGTCCTTACCTTTGGTATTGGAGGAGCGTTGGTGAATAGGTGAGACTGCTGTGGCTTTTTATGTGCTCATATATAACATTACGCCTCTATTTGCTGAAGTGTCACGCAGAGATGTCGGTATACTGTTATACATTTCACTGATACCGAATTTCGGGCTGCTACTGATAATTATCTAACTGGAAAAATCAAAAATACAAAGCCCGAATCAAAAATAGAATGTAATACCTTACGCTCAAAAGCCACGTTTAGGTCCACTAGACCCATTATTAGGGAGTGTATAACATGAATGTCGTGCCTTTAATTGTTGTATGATAATTAGGTATCATAAAAACATTTGTTCCTCTGGTTTTAATACTCAGTTTAAATAATATCTAGATGTCAAATGTAAAAAATCCAGCTTATCATGTTGATATTGAACAACTCATTTTGTTGGGTCTTTTCTCACTTCTAAGATGTCATATTAGAAGTAGTGCCTGGATGACCGAGCCTTGCTCGGCTTTTTTTGTGGTAAAATGACGTTTTCTAAAAATGGAACCTAGCTAGATCGATTTATCGCCCCCGAAACCCCCTGCTTACTAAATTTCATGAAAATCGTTTGAGCCGTTTCCGAGATTCAGATAATATTATATACAAGTTTTTTTTTAACTGTTGTGTGTACATAAATCTATCTATATATATATATATATAAATCAATTGCTGTTCGTTTGTCTCGCTAAAACTCGAGAACGGCTGGGCCGATTTAGCTGATTTTGGTTTTGAAATGTTTGTCGTAGTCCAGGGAAAGTTTAAACGGCGAGAAAATGTAGAAAAATTGCGAGGAAGGTAGTAAAAACAACAATTTTATTTGCTCATCTGAACTGTTCTACCTACTTTCCTGTCAAACATTTGACGTTCGAGGTGATACGAAGTACACCGGGTCATCTAGTCATAAATAAATAAATTAGAATAACTCGTTTAAACGTATAAGATTTGATAAATGAGTTATAGAAGTATAATTAAGCAGATCTGGCACACAGGAAATATAATAATAATAATATATAATAATAATATTCCACAACTACCACACAACGCCGTCTAGTCTCAAGCTAAGCAGAGCTTGTGTTATGAGTACTAGACAACTGATAAACATACTTATATATTTCTAAATGCATACATATTATAGATAAAATTACACCCAGACACAGAACAAATGATTGTGCTCATCACACAAACATTTGTCCTGGGTGGGAATCGAACCCACGACCTCCGGCATAGCAGTCAGGGCTACTAACCACTAGACCAACGAGGCAGTCAATGATGAAAACAGGTATATAATACTAAAAAATTACTAAAAATTACTAAAAATTACTAAAAAATTACACGGAGGTTAATACTAACCCTCAAATTCTGAACCTTTTATTCCAAATACAATTGCACGATTTTATAATAGTTGCTTGGAACGCAGTAGTTGTAGAAAAACTGGCAAGGAACACCACAACTTCGCAGACCCAGAGTGGAACATAGCGAAGAACAAATAATTAAGGAACCATGTACATTTCAGATGTGGCAAGAAGCTGGTATCAGGGTTTTGTAGTGTGTCTAGTGCGATGATCATCATCCTGCTGCCATTCCTGGGCACCAGCGCATACGCCGTCGTCGCCATGGTCACCACCGCGTTGGCCTTTACCGCTCTCTGCGGGGCTTCATTATCCAGTATTACTGTAGACCTGTTCCCAACGTCACTCAGGTAAGAATAACATAATATATAGCATCGGGCCTGTGTTCTCCGAAGGGGTAGGCAGAGATGTACACAGTTGTAATCAAGACGAAACATTTGAACGACCTCTGAGGTATTATTTTGGTCTGATTTAGAAGTCTAATTGATTACTAGGGCAATAAGTAAGTCAATTAAAGATAAGTCTTTGAAAAGCATTAACGCATGCTTAGTGAACTCTAAAGTTATTATATTAAGTGGATGAAAGACAACGACGTCGCCAAAAGCCGTGTTAAAATGTGGAAAAGGAATTCACGGTAGTGAGCAGAGGTCGAAATGGCTTAGTGTTCAGAGCGCCTGGAGTATTTATACGGGAGGCGCAGGTTCTAATCCTCTCGCGACCGTATTGTTTCCATTGACCGTATTGCCATTTAATATTATAAGTAAGTGAATTGTGAAAATCGATAGATGGTAGAGAAACTCTGGCCATGGAATGGGAATAAAATAATTTGAGAATATACACACTATATCTCATGGATTTATTTGAGGAATGGGGCGCTCATATTGGGACCTCCATTGCTCGGTTCGGTAAACATTCGTTGGAAGAAATTCCTGGCACAACTAATATGTTATGGGTATAAGCATTCCCATCTGAGTATCTCCGTACTCCGAAAACCGGCTTGACTGTTGTCCTATCGTATATTTTATAGTTCTAGCGTTAAGCTAAGCCAGAAGCCTATGGGCTACGGCCTACAGCTTGATCCACTCTGAAAGTTGCGATCCACACAAAGGAAGAAATTTGAAGAAATACAGCAGAGCAGTTCTCAACTTCAATTAAAATCTACAGTAAACAGAAAACAGGAAGTCTGTTAACTGAAGCCTTTTTAATATTACAAAAATGTCTTCCATATTCTTTAATTAAAGATTCGTTTTCAAATTCTACAATACTCATAATAATTGTTATTTTCTAGATATTTTCACAATATTCAGGATAGTCATGCAATTGCGTGTGTACCGCCCGGCCGAGCTGCAATTTTTCATCTCTTGCATATGTACAGAGATCATATAATACTAATAGGTGTGTGCATACATTTGGGGAAGGCGAGTGATGCACAGATAAAAGCAACACAGATAAAACCCTCAATATTGTGGAAGTATCCAGATATTGTACCTATTTATTTGAATCCATTGTAATGGATTTCCACAAAGTAACGCCTGAATCTTTTCAATACTTCACTATCATTTTTTTAAATAAATATCTAAACTATTTCAGGGTAATGGCGATGGCTACATTCCTCATGAGCGGTCGCTTGGGCACCATCACTGGTACCGTGATCTTCCCCGCCCTCATAGACTACGGCTGCTTACCACCATTCATTACTATAGGATCCGTTCTGGCAGGTAACTGTCTATACATTACATCCAACGAGGCAAGCGCTGCCAGCGCTTACGTTTCTTGCTCTAGTAAAAAATTTACGCTTTATTTGTACATTATTATTGCTTAACTATCTAGTTTTATCCAGTTTTGTTTTGTTGAAACACCAAAACATTAGTAGTTACAATATTAGTAGGTTTGAATTATATATCGATTGTGTTGTAGTAATGAATCGTCAGAGAAAGAGATATGTATGCAGTCAACTAGCGACATCTATAGTTACCGAAGACGTTGCAAGTTGGAATGTGTATAAATTAGGTCTTTCTTTGTTATGCCAAATACAAAGTCAAATAAGTTGCTTTTCTAGGATCTCATGAATAAAAATATAAATAAATGTGTTTTCCATTGATAAAACCTAGCAAATGAGCATACTAGCGTCCTCTATCTGAACATGCTTGTATTATCCAGTCGAATACCATAGAGTAGATCCACCAGTAGGATCAAATAGTATTTATGAGTTTTACTAGATGGCGCTGTTTTAAATTTTTATTAATTTTTGTTTCAGTGTGCGGTCTGGCCTGTTTTCTAGTACCAAATACTACTCTCAAGAAATTAGAGTAATTTATTATATTATAATAAGAAGAATGTATGAGAAAAATACTTTTTGTTGTTGTAAATATTATTTTACATTAGGAAATGTTTATATTTGTTGTGATAGAATAGTTAAGTACTCATCGGATCGATGACTTTCGTCATCTTTATTGTCACTGTATGACAAGTATTACTGTATTCAATGTAATTAGTTTGTGTATTATAAAATGATAAGTATGGTAATAATCTATGTAAATAAATTGTTATTTCAAGGATCAAGTGAAACGGCGGAAGTTTTAAAAATATTTCTCTTTTATTTATAATTTATCTTATCCTAATCTCATCCATCTTCTCAGTCAAACTCACAACAATTTACCGGCGAATCAGGGAGAACAATTACTATCTACATTATTAATTTTATATTATTTTAGCTTTTGACATATTTTTAACTGTTTTGCACTTTTTACAATACGATGATAATTTTGGTCACAAAAATTTTATCCAAAAATCGTGTATATAAAACATTAACCAAGCTATTTAAAATAAAAAAAATGAGTAATTGCTAGAGTTAGCGATAAAAACATTCAAATTTTGAATAAACAAAATTGAAAAAAATATCCTCTAATTATTTTTTTATGCATAAATACTTAAAAATATGTCAAAAAATATTTCGTTTAAGGTGCTACATCAGTCTAATGCAATGACTAAACAGCTTTTACCCAAAACATTAATAAATAACTCAAGATTATGCTTTTGTGACTGCATAAAATACATTTCACTGTGAACAAGCTGCCATTGGCATTATGTACATGAATTTTCGAAAATATTTTAAATTTTCAAGTGAAATACGGCCTTCTGGGACAACATTATATTAAAGATTTGCTACTCGATTATTATTATATTCTTAGTTTCTTTTATACCTCATGACTGGCAAAACTGTTGAAATCGCTACTACAATATAACATTAGAAAAATAATAAACCACGTTATTGTCTCTCGCCATGATCAAACGATCAAACCAATTTTGCGTAATTAATTATGAACTCTACAAAAATTGTTTTCTATCTCAAACCTTATTTTCAGAATAACGTATTTTACAGCCACATTTCACTTGAGAATTTAACAATACTAACTGACATTGTCCGAACTGGCTCGACGCACCCGCGACAACCATCGACAAAGCACAGTTGCTACGTAGACTAGAATTTACTTCTTATTGTCCAATCACTTTGTCTAAGCGATTATACCCTTAAATTCGAGGATTTTCACCTGCTGACCACTGGAGCGTAACGGAGGAAGTTATTTTATACTTAACTTAATTTTAAAAATGGATTCATGGAAAAATTTTGGAAACCTAGTCGAAATTTATATTCGATTAAAGCAAAGGAACTTTTAGAGACACGTTACATTTTTTTTTCTGAGTAACCCTATTTCCGCCGCAGTGGACAACAGGTTCACAATAAAAATCATATATGTATATAAATGTATAGATTTCTTATAGGCCAGTGAAATTGACTGTTACTTACACACGACTCAGGATTATCCCCGTTAATTATATATTATTTCATTATAACGCAAGGCACATTTTTATCTGTCATTATAACTATTTAAATCAATAAGATTGCACTTTTACAAAAGTATTATTTTCGGCAGATCTTTTCTTTTAACTTATAAATTGTTTAAAACTCTAAGCGATGTTGCTCCCATAACTCACAAAAACTGAGATAAAATAGGATTGTTTTAGGAGAATTTTAGTAGTCGCTTTTGTAGCCAACCGGTATTTTTTTCTTGTAATTTTAGTTCTCTGTCTATCACAATTTATTATGTGAAGTAAGAATCAAAGACAGGCAATTTCTTTATGGTCTTGATAAGCAAAACTATTAAAAATCCCCTAAAAATGTCCGCAGATTTATTTATTTTAATTTGATTTCAATAAAAAATGCTTTCCACACAGCCTTCTTCACTTTAAAACGTATTCTCGAATACAAAACATTGCGTCAAATTATATTTTTTTCAATCATGAATATTTTGTAAAAAAATTGTTGAAATTATATACTAATGCTTAAATATTTTACTTGCTAAGGTAAGGCATATTCCATAATTATAAATAATTAATTACAAATATTTATAGTACATATATGTAACATTATATATACAGTCTCGCATGTCTTAAAGCCGAGTTTTTATACAATATGTACAATTTTAGAAAACTTGTATAGATTGACTATACACCACATCTTAAGGCCTCAAATTCCATGGTCTGATAGATATGAAAAAAGCGAGATTAGGTAAGTAAAGGTAGGTACTCGACAACTAAATTGGCTAGCTCCAATCTAAGAGAGTAGCTGAAATGGCACTTTGACAACGGAGTAATGATTCGATGATTCAAATGAAAATGATGCTGGTACGAATGTAAAGAATGATTAAATGACAATATAATGGACATAAATCTTACAATCTTCCCACTTTTTTCACATGTACCAAAAACATTTTGAATTAATAGACAAACTCCGGTCATTTCACGAAACAAGGCCCCTTTTTCAATATTACGCACATTAACCACCAGCATATTTACATTATTATGGTAATTATCAAAAATGACTGTTTAAAAAAGTACGCATTTTGCCGTCTTGATACTTTTATACTCAATATAGTATAAAAGTAGCAAGTCAAGTATCAAGTCGACTAGTCTATATAAGTCTCTAAGAAGATAATAACGGCATAATGGGTAATAATTTAAGTAACAAATCCATAATGATAACAAAAAAAATATGTACCATTATTCTCAACAAGATGTCGAAAAATCACCCACTTGTGGGTTCTATAGACGTGCAAGGCACTGTACGCACTCAATGCCATGAAAAATTGTTCACACATAATTTATTTCTATGTATTTAATGTTAACTTCATAAGTCTGTATGGTCATGCTCTCTGTTTTAAAGGGAACGAGCAAATCCCCTATTGCTTTTGTTATTAAAATTTTAAGGTGAAAAGTTTTTCATGGCTCTGACTGTACAAATAATTGTAATAATGTTCAATAAACAAAACTTCACCAAGTTCATTAAAAAATGTTCACTTCACTTATGGTCCATTTCCACTGTTTTTTTAGTTCAAAATATTTTTGTGTGACTATCTGTTTTGGGAGAAAAGGAAAATTAAAATTTACGTTGTCGATTGGTTCTTTCATTAGGCTGTTATTATGAAACCAATTTGATTAGACAGAAATGGTTTTTGATACATTATCCTAAGCATTTTGAACATTTGACACCAACAGTAAAATACTGATAATACCCGGGCAATTTGCATAACACGTAAATTTTACAATCATTCCAAAATCAAATAGCCACACAAAGACCACATCACTCTATTTGCGTCAGCTTGGGGGGGCCAGCAGGACCTCCAGCCAGCAGGGACACGCTGTCACGTCCCGCCTCGAATACTTAGGACCCCAGCCCTTCGCAAAGGAGATCCTCACAGACCTGGGATCTACAGGCCCAATGTGGGGAAGCGAGACAGCTGGTGGTGGGCAAGAGGGGTCGAAGATGCAGAGGCAGTGGCCTGGGGCTACCCTCCAGACGAGAAGAGCCTTAGCAGCTGCAGCGTCTAATGCTGGAGAGCTGACGAAGACTGGCTCCTGGCTGCGGTTGTAAAGCCAAACCCCATCTGATTCTAAGGATAGGGTGACGCCTAGACCGATTTTTGCTCGTGTTTTTCGCACCTGGAATAGAAGAAAAAGCAAATATTATTATATTATTAATTAATAAATTGGGGAAAGTTTTGATTGATTCCACTCTCCGCTTATGTTTGGAAGTGGGCAAATTTCTATCAGAACAGGATTCGAACTGTCAACACTTCATTTGTCAAATATCCTTAAGCTGTAAGTCCCTGAAGTAAGTCCATTGTTTTTGACAAGTTATGGCCTGTCTAAGTTAAATGTCTTATTTCGGATTAGATTAGATATGTAAAAAGAAAGGTGAACATTGTTTGTGTACTAAGTACTATCCCAGTGTATTATTCTCGGTAACACAATCATCATTTATGTAATACTAGCTGGTGCCCGCGACTGCGCGAGTTAAGGTAGCCTAATTATGTCCTTCCCCAAGATACAATCTATCTCCTTGCCAAATATCAGTACGATCCGTTCAGTCGTTTAGTCGTGAAAAGGTTACAAACAAACTAACAAACAGTTACTTTCGCATTTATAATATTATCATGGATCTATACTAATATTATAAAGCTGAATTATAATATATATATATAATATATTTCCATTTAATATAATAACTTTAAACTCTACAGGTTTTGAATAGATAGCAATGACGTCGCCAAAAGACGTGTTAAAATATGGATGAAGAATTCGCGGTGGTGAGCAGAGGTCGAGATGGCTTAGTGGTCAGAGCGCCTGGAGTATTTATCCGGGAGGCCCAGGTTCGAATCCTGCTCACGACCGTATTCTTTTTCTATTTAATATAAATAACTTTAGAGTTCGGTAAGCATGCGTTAATGCTTTTCAAAGATTTATCTTGAGGTGAAGAGTTTGTTTATTTGTTTGGTTGAACGCACTAATCTCAGAAACTACTAGTAGGTAAGTAAGATTTCGATTAAAAAAAAAATCTTACTCAAAACTTACAATAATTGCAGTTAAAATATACATAATTATATTTTCAGATTACATAGCAGTAAGTGTGCATCGTGAATGTGCTCAAACAACGTCTAACACATTTTTTTTTCAATATGCACCTTAATAGCCATTTTTAAATAAAAGTCAACGTCACCCGATTTCTCAACTTATAACCCTGCCTACACCAGTTTCTAAAATCGTTAAGAATCACTTATAATAACGCGATAAGTCCAACAAAGTCAGTATTCGCATACCAAGGGTTATCAGAGGTTATCGCATCGCCTTCCTACTCTGAATCAATGTAACTATCTGCTGCCATTATAATCTGCAAGACTTTAGAGCTTTTAAACTTTAACAATAAAACTACTAATTAAACCTCTAATGGAAATTAAGAGATGGAGATTCACACCCATAAAGAACTGATGGCCAAAATACTAAATCCTTAATATTGAGAGTTGTATAAGAGACAAACATTATTTTAATTCGTAGTGTTTAACATCAATCTTCCTAAGGTGTTGATGACCAAAATCTGCTATTTGTGAGAATCTTTCGCCGCTGAATATACCCGGGCTTCTAGCGTACTAGCAGAAACAATCCAGGATCGTTTATATAATAAACATAACTTTTAAAATATAACCAGGCTTTCATAATTGTCCAACTCTTGACCAAAACCTCTTCTCCAATAAGTTTGTTAAAGCTTTGTTCCTCACCTGTTCTACTTGCGGAGCATCCCCCCTCTGGTCTAACGCATCCAAGCACAGTCCATGTCTCCCTGAGCCACAAGCTCCTCCACCCCCTCCGAACACATCCACCGCTCTCATCCGGACACCGAACTGCCGGCCCACTCGTTGGGTCAGCTCCCAGTACGCGAGGCGACACCATTCTGACTCCCAGCTCTGGCGCTCTGAAAGAAGAAGAGATTGTTAATTGGAGAAAATTTGTATAGAAGATGGTGGAAGTGATTTCATGATCAATAAATGGTTATGAAACAGCCTCTAAATTTATGGAAAATACGTATCAAAAGGAAGTTTGTACCATATAACTTTAAGCCAGATACATTGAACCAAACATTTCCAAAATGAAGAAACTATCTAGCTTCCAAATTACTTCACTAAAGCTTCAACAGATTTCAGAAAATTCCAGATTGTTCTATTCGTTTTAGGTACCACGACTCCAAAACTTGGCTCCGACCAACCATTCGATGCCAGCTGACTAACGCCGATATATCTGGACAGTTAACCAGTAATATGATACCAGTGATGATGGAAACCTATTGTCTTAAAACTGTAGACAGATGCCAAAAGCTGAAGAGATTACCGTTTGGTTGGAAGTGATGATTTTGCATCCGATTCGGTGATGTCATGGCAGTATGGGGAAGATTTTTCTTTATTTAGATACTTTTAAAGAAGTATTCTAAGTCAAAAGTGGTTCTTGAAGATTAAGCAAAGTCAGAAGAGCATGTAAACGAACTAGTTAAAAAGAAGATACGCCAAGAAGAAACTAAACTAAATAGCAAAGTAGTAATAGTACACATTTTTCTCATAGTTGTGGTTGGGCAGTAAATTAAAATGTGGATAGCAGTTTCGTAATCTAAGGACAAATATAATACCTCATAATGCAAACCAATCGATTAGTCTACCTGTATTGCCCTTGATAAATATTTACTTAAATAAAACTAAGCTGTAACAAATCAATATTTTTCGGACATAAACTTGCTGAATAACTATAGACAAAGCTTCATACACCTTCCTATTATTAAGTTCAATATCAAAAGTTATAGCCCCACAAAGATCTGATCCCAACTACTTCAAAAATCTTACAACAAAATCGCAATTTCGTAATCAAACCAATTTCCCCATGATATCCAAGACAATACCATCAGCGTTCGATCCCATGGCAAGTGTGGTGGCGCCGTGGTATGGGGAGGCGCCGGCGTGGCGGGCACGATCGATCGTCAAGGTTACCGCCATCAGACATGGGATTGGGACACCACTTAGCTAACTGGTGGTGTTATAACGTGGGTGTTTGTAAATACAGAAGTACGGAGGATTTAAATTTGGATTTTGATTCGTAAATGGGGTTAGAATACCACCATGCATAAAGCTTTTGGGATAGTAGATTGAGAATTTAGCTTTTGATTCTAGGGTACAAAATAGACCTAATTATTGACAACATTTTTACTATCTATCCTTTTCTGAACATGAAACTCTCAAAGACAGCAAAAAATGTTGACCTTTACAATGATGAATGGATCTAGGTGTTCATATAGTCTGTTTCAATCATGGTTAAATTCTAGAAGTTAGAGGTCTAGACTCATTTTAGGTTCAGGTAAGATTTATTAGGGAAGTAAGATATTTACCTTCACCGTCAGTAGCCAGGGAGCCGGAGACAAGCCGCTCATGATCCGTCCTCCTCGCATCCTCTGTACTCTCGCCATGCTCTGAGGACAAAGAAAAATGATATCATTACGATGCCACTGAAACAAAATCGTCTGGAAGAATGGAAAGGGAGGGAAATAGGAGGATTCTGTAAAAGTGGGAGAACTGTGTATCTTTGTCCTAATAATGGGAACAATTAAAAGCTATTAAAGTTTTGCTTGCGATGTCGACTTTTGAGTGATGTATCTGCTGCTAAAAAGAAACTGCGTCGTTGTGTCTTTAGAGAGAGGTTTGGTTACAAAAATATTTTCTAAGGCGTTTTTCTCGAACATATTATAGTTTAACACTGAGTTGGTGCAACCATATGTTGCCTGCTGATATATGCGGCAAGAATATTAGCTCAATAGATTTTAAGGTTGTCTTTCAAGACTGGTTATATTATAACTTTATGTCTGTCGGATAGAATTGTATTGAAAATAGGCGTTACTCAACCCTCATACTGCCATAATTATAGAGAGACAGCGTACTAACTTCGCAATTTTTCATAGTCTCGGAAAATAGATCGATAGATCATTAAAATCTTATTTCCCACAAGCAAACATGTTTGGACAAGCTCTTAAAATGTATAAAAAAATAATGGCGATCTTTCCGACAGGTTTAAAAGTGACATCACAGCTTACGCACACATACATAGTCACACCTGTGTATTATAATTTATTACATACATGTAGATATCGTGATTTGAGTGTGAGTGACAATTCAATTTGGTATTTGGAGTCCTTTGTGGGATATTAAAACGTTTTGCTGTTTATATCATATTTGGGACAATTAAAACTCTCGTCTTTTGGGCATGGGTTTATTGAAAACGTAAGCCTTATTAAACCTTTGATGCGGAAAAGTTATCTTTCCCTTTATTGACCAGGGATTTAGTACGCTTACCAAAAATTTTTTGGGCATTATCAGATAATTTGGTCCAGGTCCCTCACTAGCCCTTTCACCGCAAATCAGTGCTGTACATAATGATTACGTCACATCTAGAAAATGCCAGGTTGAAACCGCAACTAGACATAGTTAGGAATCAGGTCTGTAAAGGCGCAAATCTTAGCCACGACCACAACATAAAGAATAATATCAATTAATTTAATATTCTCACCGCATTCTTAGACAACCCTGCACTTATTGCTGGTTGATCATAAATTGTGCATTTATTTAAAACGTTAAGCCGTACATATTTAAATTTAATAGGTTGCTATAGAGTGGGTATGGCGCCTACTGTTTATCTCGTGTCTCGTTCCGAATTATAAATAGTCATACAATTATAGATTTTATTTAAGTCTGCTAGGAAAATGTTTACTGGCTCGGAAATTACAAACCTGTTTTTTTACCAGAAGGCTGTTTAAAAGCAGGCATGAACAAATGGAGACTTTACTTATCTACACTCAAATTTATATAGTTATAATACAGCTGAAGAGTTGGTTTGTTTGAATGCGCTGATCTCTAGAACTACCAGTCCGATTTGAATAAAACTTTTTACATTTGATAACGCAATTCTGGTGTTTTCTTTATGAGGAGAGGCCTTTGTCTTTTTCACAGTAAGACTGTTACAAGATTATTGAGAAAGAATCTTTATGCTATTATTTGAAACGAGGTGAGCAGGTTTCAAGGGTATATGCTGGCGCCATCTTGTTATTACGGATATAAATTAAATGGCGTCTGTATTAGTGACATTGTTTGCTTCCGTAAGGTGGGAGGGGGGGCGGGGTCCTGAGTAAGGAAGGTAGGCAGCAATTACTAAATGAATTGTTTAATCTGACTACATTTATAAGAGTTATGTAGTAGTACTTGGCAGAGATGGATGGATGGAGGATGAATGTGTGGCCTGGCACAATGTAGATAAAAAAAATCGAAACAAAAAAAAAAACTTGAGAGGTGTCAAGGGACACCCGAATGGAGTTTCTTGCCCGTTCTTCTCCATAGGAATCTACACTTTGGAACGTGGCAACTAGCTTCTGACAATTCAAAAGTGCCTGTAAAGGGTCTAATTGAAATAAATGATTTGACTTTGACTTTAACGAAGTTAAAGAGAAAAAAAAAAAAAATAACAATAATAAAAAATAAAAATAAATATCTGGCTTGCTTTCTATAAGAGAGAGAGAGAGACAGACAGAGAAACATGCGCACGCCGCACGGCTTACAATAGCTTACTATAGCAAAAAGTGTCGTTACAACTTTTCGTCTTAATTTTTTCCGTCTAGCCCCCTTTCGCAACGCGCGATAAGGAACTTGGTTCCAATAAAGAATACCATAAAATCAAACCCATAAACGCATGCGTAACGTAAAAAGTAATAATTGCCTGTGGAAATTAAAATACGGTCGTGAGCAGAATTTGAACCTGCGCTTCCCAGACAGTTAGTATAAACTCTTGCGGTAAATTAAAATTACCAGTAATCACTTTTAAATGTATAAATACAAAAGGAATATTTACATAAACTTTTTTTTTATCAATGACAATTTATTTCGCACAGTAATCACTTTTAAATGTATAAATAAATACAAAATGAATATTTACATAAACTTTTTTTTATCAATGACAATAATTTATTTCGCAAACAATTTTCTATTAAAAAAATTTTTAACGTTAAATTCTGTTTTTTACAATACTGCATTTTTTTACATTATCTTAATGTATGTATAAAAGGTACAAAAGGTTGCTCTACAAAGGTATAAAACTATAAATATCAAAATCAACTCTACGACCTGGGGTGGCATAGTCGCTGTGCGACAAAACCCTAAAACTTTAGTTTTCTTTAGAATAAAAAAAAAACTCTCGACTGAGTTCGCAATTCTATTATAGGTAATGTATTTCTAGGTACATTCTTAGGCTTAGGCTAGACTGCCTCGTTGATCTAGTGGTCGCAAGCGCGGCTATTGAGCGTGAGGTCCTGTGTTCGATTCCCAGCCGTTTAGTCGTGAAAAGGTTACAAACGAACAAACAGAGTGACTTACGCATTAATAATATTAAGTATGGATGGATGGGCTTGCCTTTGACCGCCTCCTCACCTGAAGTTAAGCGAAGATGCGGTCGACGATGGAACACGCTTACACAGAAGAAACATGTTTCCTTCAAAAGGCGCCCGGTCTTTGGGGATAAGACCTTGGAGTGTGGAATTTTTACCTCACTTAAACCACCTAGTTGGGCACCATCAGCACGCAGAGGGGAGCTCTGGCTCCTCTAAGGAGACCAGCTCCACCCCCTTGTACCAGATTCTACCTATCGGGAAACAGACGGCCAGGAATTCCATTGGTGCCCACAGTTTCATGCTGCTCAAGTGCAGAACTATGAAACGATAACTTCAATTTGGTCAAATATAAATAAAGGTATAAAACCTATATGTATATTGTATATAACTATATATATATATATATATTATAATGTGTATAGAACAGTTGCCGTAGTGCGTAAGATAGCATATATTAACATTATTCCGATCAAATCAAGGTCGCATACAAGCACTGTATCATTATACTTGTTTATGTATACCATTCACTAAATATATTAATGCAGAAGGCAGGTTTTATTTAATAACGAAACGGTGAAGGAAAATATTGTGAGGAAACCAGCACACCTGAGCGACGCTCTCGCTGGTACGTAAAGCTATGTTAGAGGCCTACGGGTGGTTTAAACTCTGACACGAGGATCATAAGAAATCATAATAATAATATAAAATTATACTGCCTCGTTGGTCTACTGGTCCCAAGCGTGGCTGCTGAGCAGGAGGTCTCGGGTTCGATTCCCGGGTCGGGCAAAGTGTTAAACAAACAGTTTGACTCGCGACATCGCCGCGGGCTCAGCTCATGAATAAGAGCTCCGTTCGAGTTCGAAACTACTCGGGCAATCCCGAAGTATGCGCGTGAGTAATAACCGTTAAACTATAATTAATATGAATGTGTCTAACGAAAGTTATTATAAAAAAAAAAAAAGTGTTATTGAGTTTTTCTGTTAGAAAATTCTCAGTAGCAGCCCGGAGTTTGAAATTTTGCCCGGTTGACGGCAATAGGGTCACCACTTATTACAAAGGACTTAATAACAGCATTGGTGAAATATGGGTTTACAATTGTGTGTACACATCTGCCTACCCCTTCGGGGAATACAGACGTGATGCTATGTTATGTTATGTAAAATAATACTCAAAAAGAAAAAATTTAGGATAAACAGAGCTCTAAAAACCTCTATCAAAACGTTACTACGCTTATTCCGAAGTTGGAAATATATTATAGTTTCAGAGAAAATCAGCCGTGACAGACGTAGTAACATGCAGAATTAGAGGCAACGTTTTAGCGATACGAGACCCTAAAGAATAAAATATAGCTGATTTAATGTTATATATGATATGTTTATATGACCTGTTTATTATAAATCATAACTTCTTAATAGCGTTCGATTTGTTATTTAATAAACTTATTTCAACTATGGATGCAAATAAATACAATATCTAGCTACTTCCACAATTTTGAGGGTAGTCATGCATATCTGTGCCAGCCCGCCCACAAATATATGCACATACGCAAGCGGTGAAAATTGCGACTAAGTACCACCAACTACTCTATACGTTTGTCGCCCCCCCACGGGGCATCCTCAGGAGCTGTTAGACCTTGCAGTGTCTGCCACCGACCTCGACCTCGGTATATTTGAAGGCGGGCGAGCGGTGCACAGGTAATGCATGACTACCCTCAATATTGTGGTATAAGTAGATATTGTATTTATTTGCATCCATTGTAATGGACTTCCGCAAAGTAACGCCTAAATCTATTAATTATTTCAACTAGTTTGTTTTCTCATAATATCTGAAATATATATTTTATTCTGTGGCACAAATAGCAAATGTTTTGAATCAAATTTTAGATTGTAAAGAGTGAGCTTACTGCCTCTTTTTATTCTGTGGTCGGGCCACACTCGTCGAGAAAGATATCCTATTAAACGAAATTTAATACTTTGCCGTATATCTGAAGAGATGTGTGTCACTGTCTGTATGTTTGTTAGATAGCGTCACAGATATCGATAGAAAAAAAAGTAGTCCCTTATAACTAAATTTGGAGGTTGGGCTGAGTTCAGAGTCGATAGTAGACGCATCTTTTATAACTGAAAGAAACCCAAATTATTTATCTCTCACAATCAGTCAAGTACATAAAAAAGCTTAAAGTCAACGACAATTCATTTATTCCTATTAGATAACTTAAAGGTACTTTTAAAAGTCATTAATTGCGACATATTCAATAAACCGCGAGCAACGTATGTTATATACTAGTCCTTCCATTACATATGAACCCATCTCAGTCTTTATATTAATCCAAATTTTATTTTATTTAAATTTTTGGTTACTATGTTAAAACTTTGTACTTGAAGAAACTTTCCATCATAATTTTCCGGCCCTTATCCCTATCTACAGGGTGGATAACCATACGGCAAGTAAGATTTTTCTATAGAAGACAATGTTTGTCTATCTAATGACCCGTATTTCTTAAGCATACTTATTTAGGTTCATTGGGAGAGTAAAATTATTCGACTGTTTTACTTTCCAGACTGCATGTTCTGAGCATCACTTTACTGATAATATCAAAAACAAATCATTAATTGAATTAAAACATTCATAATGGCAGTTTTGAGTATTTGTATGGTCTACGCAAATGTCCTGCCGATCTCGTTTCGCCTTGCGACACGTCGTTAAGCTCCCTAAATTATGATTTGAGCCACACAATGACTGATGCATGTGTGCCGTCAGTTAGGACTGGTCAACTTGAAAATACTACATGGATCTTACTTCAAAAGACCTTTCCAGACGCCCTACATGATTACGCTCTCATAGCCATTAACAGTAATTTCTGGACTTCAAAAGAGACAGTGACCTCTGAGTTTGTTTCAGTTTTTTCTTCTCCGAGTAAAAAAGTGTATCAGATTTAAAAATTGACATGTAAAAAAAAGACCTATTTACAGAATAATTTAATTTAAATCATTACTCCATGAAATCCACTCTCCATAAACATAACATCACCCTTGTAAAATGTGACTCAATCTTCATGTCCTATTATGATTCCTAGTTAGCGACTACCATTGATAGTTAGTATAATAGGTGACACCGCGACACATAATATGTTTGTCTATTCAACCAGCCACGTGTATGGAAGTTTACAATAAATCGCGCGTTCCAAGTTAATAACAATATTTTACATTATTATTGTATGGTATTATAATACTCGTGTGAGTTGCTATGAGGTATAGCAGTGGTCGGCAACCCGCGGCTCGCGAGCCGCATGCAGCTCTTTGACTGCTCGGCTGCGGCTCTTCCACGAAATGTTTAGTGCAGGCACGGAATATTACTTATTATCTAGTCTTGTAAGAGACGGGTAAACGTTGTTGAAATGCAAAAAAAAATGCACTTTGGTTAAATTACAATTGTGTATTGTCTATATTTGAATTTTTTGGTTGACAATGTTGCCGACCACTGAGCTATAGGGAAGATAGAGTTGCTGGTGTGAGGACTTTTGATAGTGTAAAATCGTAGACAAAAGTGTAATGCTTAACATTTATAAACAAAAGCATAGAATATCGAACAATACTTTACGCCAAGAGATAATTAATGATAAAATAATTAATATAACTCTGTCTCGTTGGTCTATAGTATTCATAAACCCAGTTTTAAGCGATAGGTCCTGTGTACAACAATATTTATTTTATATGTAAACTGGCTTTAAGAACACCTCGAACCTAAGTTTCTACCACGAACGCTGCAAAGTGTTCGAAACGTCAGGAAAAACAAAAACCAATTATACACACAATTAATCCGGTTAAAAGTTGTTTTACTATAATGTGTAGTGTTCGCGAAAACCTAAGATATTACTATGGCTGTAAGGAATTAATAATACGAATGTTATAATTGCCCACCTTTATAACTCCACAATACACAACACTCGGTATGTTGAACCCTTATTATCTAGATAGAAACAAAAACTAACTTCTAAACATTGTAAGTAATCTGTTCTTAAGAAAAAGACGAAAGAATTCGTCAAGTATGCGGCTTGATAGGCGAGCGTACCGCCGAATAGTTGGAAGCTCAATGACACCGCTCGGAGCTACTTTACTGCTTACGACCTGCTCACGACAGCAGCCGTCGCCTTTTTTTTTATTACTGAATCTTCTTCTAATCATGTTGAATAACATCTTATTATATCTGCCTAGCCTTTTCCCAATTACACTGGGGTCGGCTTCCAGTCAAACCAGATGCAATAAGTTGCATCCTCTATTGTTGCATTCTCCATGTATAGAGATTATAAGATAAGTATTTACATGGAGCGACTGTGTATCTGACCTCCACAACCCAGTTACTAAGTAACACGATATCTCGTATGACTGGTTGTCAGACTCAGGGCTCGGACTACCCGTAACGGCTGACATAGATCTTAATTTGACAACCGGGACTGACGGCTTCACGTGCTCTCCGAGGCACGGAGGGGTCCCGGTATGAAATGATGGTCACCCATCTACAGAGTGATTGCGGCAAGCACAGCTTAACCCCGACCGATCAATCTGTGCTGCTGTTACTTAGCCACGAGCCCAAGAACAAGATATTGGTAGAGTAAATTACTGAATGGAACAGCACAGCACAGTCTTTACATAGACGCTGGTAAAGAATCTCATATTTCAGCTTGCAAACAAAGTCTTGGTATGGATACGTGATGAGGAGGCATGAAACTCATGTGAATAAGAGAGTAAAAAATATTCATGTAAATAAATGGTGGGGAAGAGAGAAACCAAAGAAAAGATGGATAGATTGTGTGAAGGATGATATTATTGAAAAGGTAGTAAAAGATAACGTGACAACTGATAGAGGAGAACGGAAAAGAAAAATATAATGTACCAACCCCAAGTAACTTGGGACCAGAACAGGAAAAACAAGAAGAAGCAATGCACATTATAAAGATCCAGGAAAACACTTAGTACCACATGAGGTAACATCAACTAAGTGAGGAGGGTAACCTGAAGTTCGTCTGGAAGAGATGTTAAAAGGATGATGGCAGGATTAAATCATGCATGTCTGCGCATACTCTCATAAGTACAGACTATAGAAGACTGACAAACCAGCAATGTTTCTATGAAGAGCTAATCCTCCCTTATCGTGTGGTTGATGAACAACCTAGTGTCAGAGTTTAAACCACCCATAGGCCTGACATGGCTTCACACCACCACTTTCACTGAACCGGGAGAACAGTGTAATTTGGTATTTTTGTTAGGAAAGTCACAGAAACAGTCCAGAGATTAGAATTGAGCCGGGTCGATGGCAATAGGTTCACCATCTGGCACTTATTAATAGCATCTCTAAAATTGGGGTTACATCAGTGGACCTCTACCTATATCCTTTAAGGAATACAGGTCTTATTAATGTTATGTTTTATCCATTCAGTCTTATCCCGTCGCGTCCCCGCATCGTGCCGTGTAAGCTGCGCATGCACATGACACACAAACGCCATCGTTTATACGGCTTGTTTACAAGCCGACGCTGCGTTGTTCCCGGGCTATTCGGATGAAACGCATGCGTGATATGATGCAGTGATGCTGGGCAGAATCTGTGGCTGTACTGTTTATTGTGGTTTATTGAAGAGTAATTTGTTTGAAATAATGTTGAATGGTATAATTTTGAAAACCATTGGAGCCCTGCAATTTTGAAGTCCTACGTAAGTATGCCATCAATCGGGCACAATTCGAAACTCCCTTCTACCACTGCAAATTTCCTGATAGAAAAACCCAAATAACACCCGATCCGGGAATCGCAAGGCAGTCTTTTATACAGCTTGAAGTTGCCACAATTAAGTGTAACTTAATAGCGGTGCTTGCTCCTATTAACACTCTGATTCCCATTGATATCCATGGACAGACAATAAAAAGCATTATTGAACACTTATCGACCACCACATTAGAAGTAGATAGCCGTACTCTGCCGTTACCCTCATGGGTTAACCGTTAAAATACCCAAAATCACTAAAAAAATCCCACTCTTTAAGATAACATTGAATACAGATAGAGCCCCTCCACAAACTGTTATGGACTTTATTTGAAGAAGTTAAAGTTTAATATAGCATGATAAGGAATTCGAAGGTGGAAGAAATATGATCCCTTAAATCAGACATCGATTTACAACTAGCTTTTACATTTCGTTCAGTTTGGTTCCGTACTTTTCTTATTATTCCAAATTACTTCAAAGGTCATTTGTAAAGAAATTACTTTTTCTTCCTCTCTCTATGATGTTGTCAAGTTTTTTTTTCTGTATCCACCACTGTTTTACATGTTTCATTCCCAGATGCATTATGGATTATGGTTCATAACGGGGACGCCTTCAACCAGAATTGATCATACTATATCTTGAAGGGAAGAAATAGTCGCTTTATTTTATAAAATTTTAGGGCCAGATGTAATATTTGTCAAAAGATTTTCCTTAAGATTAATCTATCAGTTACAATCCAGGTTTAATCCTCTATTTGATAAAAATATATGATAATAAATACTGTTTGTGTCATACTTGAGAAATGTTCCACCAAAAAATCTTCAGTACATATAAGATTAGTTTTATACAAGCATCAAGCACCATTCCCTTCTCTTCAAAAACCTTCAAAGAAAACGGCCATAACTTGGGGTTCATAGACGACTCAAAACTACATTGAAAGTGAGTCTCTCCGCAGACAATGGCCCACCTTACATCCTGTGGTGCATGCCCTGTCAATTGTACCCAGGAAGACCTTAAGATCACTTCTGAGGGGGCAGTGCGTGTTGCAGAATACTGGGCCAACAAAAATTCAGTCTTCTAGTCATGTACTCGTTAAGAAAGCATTCCTAGAATGGATTCTCTACTTCTGGTGATATCAGCTGTTCTAGCATAGTTAATGACTCTGGAGGTTTATCGAAAGGCGTTTGCGTCTATTACGAGCTGATTATAACTATCACACTATTTTTATACACAAAGACGTCAAAGACACTTAAGCTTAAATACTGAAGAAGTGAAGACTGACAGTGTCATGGCGTCATAGAAATTTTGGAAAGAAAAAGTGGTCTATGGAAGCCAACACTTCATTGAAGAATCAGCACGCCAATAGCGAAGAGATATAGACTCTTTATTAAGATGATGAAGAATCGAGTAATTATTATGAGTCGGTTGTTAATAAAAAAACAACTCCAGAAGATAGAATTCTTTTCTAACGCAAATAATCAAGTGAATGTTGAAAATGCTGTTCCTCAGAATGTTTATACAGACTGAATTATTATTATCACATTCAGAATAAGAGATAAATCTTTAGAACTGAACATAAAACTCTCAAATGTTTGTGCATGGAACATATTAAAGATATGAAAAATTACATAACACGATAAGATCAGGTCAATATAATTTAGATTCAGAATCCAAAACAATTCAGATTTTCGGTCGCAAGTGTGTTTTTCGGTACTGCAAAGAAAGTACTCTTAAAATTGTGACTTCTTTTACTTCCGCTGTCCCAAAACGGTACCAGCTTAAAAATACGCCCACAAACCACATATAAGAAAAAGACAAATACTAGCAGTATATTTGTGTCACCGAGCGGCGCCGGCGCCTCGATAAACGCAACGATACCGACACGATAACGTTAATGGACACACTCTTTATCACTGCACACACACACCGACATAATCACCATTAAACCTACCGAAAATAGCTTGTTGTCAATCCAAAAACGTACTTCGGACTCGAAATACAAGGTCCAAAATTTAAGCTCCCAATTTTGGACACGTAAAAATTTCTGCGCATATACAATACTGACTTTAAATCCAAGAAGTAAGTTTCAAAATCGTGTAATGTTGACATCGGATGATTTTAAAGTATGAATGGATTCGGGGAAGTGCGGTAATGGGTTCGACCGGAATGTCAATGTCAGTCCTATCTGGAAAAAGGATGGGTAGAGGTCCCATTCAGAAACAGGATATCAAGGTCCGAACCGTAAGTGCTCTGATATAGCTAATGTATGCCAGAGCTGTAGCCACATTTGTCTTTAAATGTGACAACAAAAGCCGACTCCCACCATTTTCCTCAGTACGGTGGGCTCCTATTCTTAAAAGACCTATTCGACATCAATCTGTATTTCATACAAGTGGCCGTAGATTATGATTATGTATCTCGTGCTTATGAATGATTTTTAAGAATATGTTACTCCCCAAAATAAGCCATTAAGTCTATCGCAACGAATATTTCTCCAAACTATCGTACTTTTAGAAGTCTCACAGTTTCTGTAATACTAATGAGTAACGACCCACACGATTAAAGCAAATTTCTCCTTTTCATTGTACGTGTAGTCTACGAATCTCTAAAGGTATTCGTAGGTGGACCCTCAAAGTACTTGGTAATCCATCAATGGATTAAGTACGGCAGCCATTAAATGCGTCTAGCATTATAAGGTGAAAGATCATCGCGTAGGTAGTAACTGGTTGGTGTTTACGTGCCCCCAGCAATACAAATAACGATACCGCTTCCAAAGAAATAAAAGACACCATGATATTCGCTCCCCAAAAAATAAATCACAGTAACAAACCTGGCACCAATAACCAAACAATTCTTTACCCTAAAAACGCAACTCCACTACACATAAAGATGGATTATGTCGCGACAGAGGCAAAGCAATGAAAAACCAAGGGGTTAGTCGGGAATCATGGGAAATCCTATGATGAACGCTCTGAGGGAATCCCGGCGATAAAGAGTGAATTTCGCACCCCTATGCCTGCATGCAATGATTGGGTAGGGATTTCCGGGATGACAGTGTTCAAAGGCCTACAATTAGCGATATGAAAAATGTGTCAGGTGTATGTGTATTTTATGTGAGAATTTCCAATTCTAGGCTTGAATAAACTATTAAGATTGCAAATACCTAGATTATTTCACTATCACAATTATGCGAGTAAAACTTCGGTCAAGTTAATTTGTTGTATACGTTCGAAACACAAGAACTTTCAGGATTCTAAAGCGTCCACTACTTCAAAGATTAGTTTATCAAATTATTATATCAAATCATCGTTATAAATCGCTAATCGAATAAAGTTTACTAGATTCAGATAAGCTAAATCAACGAATCTAAAAGCTAAACTGTCATCATCTAAAAAACTTTAAATTCGATAACTAATCGATGAGTTGAAGCACGCGCCTTCCACATTATTCATTTCCAAATCCCTATTACCAGAATAATACGGAAACATCATCACTGGGGTCTTTATTATAAACAAATAGCGCAGCACCGCGTGGTGCCTTCAAAGGGACGTGGAAAAAACTCCAAGTCCGTTCGCTGAGCGGCGCGAGCATTAATAATGTAGTTTAAAGATGGCGCTGGAATGCGCGCAGGCTGAGACGGTGGGGATGCGCGGGAGTCGATAGTGATGTACACTTGGAATTGTGATGAGAATTTATTGCTCATTTTTTTAGTTTGACTACAGATTTATGAAACTTAACTTAGTAAATAAGGATCAAACAAGAAGTGATTCTGTAATAACATCATAAAGTTATTAATTTCAACACAAGTTTCTAAAACAATGCATCGCCGAAAACAGTGAGCATTATCTAAAGAACGCATGCGCACGACCGCGCGTCTATTAATTATAGTATTTAATTAGCCATGATAAGTGTGTTTGCGAACTTCGCGGTTATCGCTACCATTATCTGTTTGTATGACAGAAATTACGTAAACATGTGATTTTTGTATGGCTAAGATTGTAGCTAATTGGTCGCAGTGAATGGATTGGTGATTTTTTCTCTGATATTCGGCTTTGAATGAAGTTTTGTTGAATTATGTGGTCGGTTGATAGTGCTCTCAGTGTTTGAAATACTAATTGGATTTTAATAATTGTTCGGTTCTCCAAAGATTGTTAGTTTAATTGACACTTGTTTTTTAATAATTTACTTAATTTTACACTTTTGCACAGGAATATCTTTTAGAGCTTTTCCAAACATACGTAAAGTATCTATATAGCCATGTTTTACTCCTTACTACATGGACAATATTTATAAAATATTTTCTTCATTAAAATATGTTTTTGTAAACAGACGTAGGTATGTCTCCCAAAATTAAAACATATCGATACAGTAAAAAAAACAGCTCACGCCCAACACTATCCATCCCTAATTTCCAGGAAGCTGCGCGGGCGCCGGTGCGGTCGAATTCCACGATCTACCGACTTTTGTCAGTGACCATCTATGATCTATGATTTTATAATGCCCGCAACGTATTTCTATTAGGAAATAGGATTATATATCGACGTGAATCGTGATTGAGTTGAATCGGAATTATTATGTCATCAAAGTAAACTTGGTAAGAGAGAGAGAGTTTCATAAAACAGTTTATTCCAATAATATGAAGTACTACTACTACTACTGAGATGTAGTAGGAAGTAATACCCTTAGATTGGAGAAATAGAGATAATGTAAATTTGTCATAATAATAGAGATTCAATATAATCACCGACCGAATTAAATAGTTAGGGACCTAGAATGCCTTGAGTAACACCTATGAGACTTGTAAATAAAAAATCGTGTAAAAGTAAATAAACGTTGGATGTCCTTCAAATTAAAGATTGTTGTTCTAATTTTGTAAAATTCTTACCTTTAGGTTTGAGGTCTTCCATGGCGTAACGACTGTAAGGTGGTGGAGGGGTTTCTGAAAAGATAGAGAAAAAACTGTTACTAATGATAAATGCTCTATTACTATATCCACTAGTGAAATGAAGGAATTCGACGTGAAATTAAAAACAATAATGATACAAAACAGGTAGTGAAAACAAAAGGGGCAAATGTTGCTCTAGATTCCTCAGCGAATTGTATTCTTCCATAAGACTATGCAAAACAGTTTGCATAATAAAGTAATGCAATTAAAATAAGTCATATATTAAGTCTACTATTGCTTAGAACTCAATTAAAACAGACCCGAATAACCATTAAAGTTATGTGATTAAGCCACATATCACGTTCCCAAGTTGATTCAACGGAAAAATTAAAAGAGGAATGCAAAAAATCGCTCAATACTTTTTTCAATCGCCACTAATCACCCGCGTTACCCGTCTCAACCAAAAAATAAAAGAAATCCAACTTAAAACAAACAACACGTAACCGGATCAGGTAAAAACGATCCCAGACCGCCCGCAATTATGTCCAACCATGGAGTCAAACCTTGATCACCGGCTAAATAATGACTAACCTATATTTTGACCTCATAACGACAGTTTTATGTGCTCTTTTGGATCAAAAGCCGCTGTCATTTGTTACAAATATATATAATTTTCTACAATCAAAATAGTTTTGGCTCAATTTTACGATGTCGCATCAAAATTTTGTAAGGGGACCGCCACTACTTAGAATAATTTATTTCAATAAGTAGGCTCCGAGAAATCACCAGGAAAAGAATACAAACGCCAAAGTAACGTTAAATAATGTCGTTTGAATCCGGAGCGCGATCTATTCCATTTACGAGCGAACAGGCACGCGCTATTGGTCATTTAGAATTTCGAACGCCATTAGTATTTTCGAATTCCGAATGTGAATTGTGCAATTGTCATTTGCAATTCGGCGCCAGGCAGCGGTGGACGTGTCAACATTGTTTTTCAACTGAATCGATGCCGTTGGACATTTTGAATACAAATTATACGGCCATTATTACCACTGAATTCAATACGATTTTATTTTATGATGACTATAGTGTGCGCGCCGTTCCCAGAAGTATTTAATGGCGTTTGCACAAGAAATTTCAAAACAATCGTCAGTGCATGCACCTGCATATCGAATGGATGATAAAACTTGGAATTTTTGGAAGATGCTACATAAATCATGTGAGAGTTTTATTAGCTTTTTATTACGTGGTACAAGCGTTAAGTGCGCTTAAATTCATTTTATTATATCAAAACGGTACAATTTTGTTGACAGCTACATAGATTCGAAACGTTCGTTGACAGTAACTCAAATAAGATTAAAGACTCATAGGTTTCAGTGTTATGAATATGACTGTATGAGTCACATGTTTTCGACGCACTCCCGACACATTGCAGCTGAAAAAAGAGTAAACGATGCAAGAGTAAATGACCCTAAACGCCTAGCGTAGCATCTAGCAGATATAAATAATATCGTTGTTGAACTTTATGTCCATGCGAGTGCGCTCGAGAACAACCTTGCCTCTAACGAACAGCCAAAACAAACTCTAATCTATCGCGATAAAACTGATATTTAAATCACCGAAGCCAGCGATATCTCACCTTTTTGCAACAACAAACTATCACATATAAATATATAGAGAGTGGCGTGACTGAAATTACTTTTAAAACTGTTACGTCATAAACACCATAAATTATTAATGGAAAAAAGACTCTGTCGTGGCCGATATAGAGTGCAGTTTCCTCACAGCTTTAATTAGAAATCATTAGTTCATTTGCTTCGAAGCTTAAACTTGCAACGAGTACAAATTGATTTGTATCGAATGTCGAGGGGCGAGGGTTTAGATTTCAGTGTGAGGTGGTGGTATATCGTGTTTCAATTATTGAAGGGATCCGTCATTGAAGAATGGATTCTGTACGAATTTAGATAGGGTTTAATTTTGATGTGGGTATGATGGAATGCCGTCTGATGAGGTAGATAAGTATTACGGTAGGCGCGTATGGAGGCCCATGTGTAATTAATCTAAACATTCAATCTATAGCAATAAATACCGTAGGTTGTCAGTTTGTCCTTCGATTACTATGTAACTGGCGAACCGGTCAGCCTGGCCGGCTCCCTCGGCGTATATTGCTCTATTGATAGTATATTCTGCAAGTAGTATGGCGGCGATAATAAACATCAAAAAATTTATTCAATTGCTTTGATCAGTGCAGGACAGTTAGCCTATTAAATGGTACAGTTATTGATAAGCCTGTTTTCTTAGTTTATTGCAACAGTTAACAACTTTATGTTGGTCGGACAGCAATGTGAAGTGATGTTTATTTCTACACTTAGTCTAGTCATAAAATCAATCTTGGTATTCTTAAATTGGTGCAACAGCACTTGGTCCTGTTGCTCTAATAAAATTACCTTCAACAAAATTTTTAAGCATTACTAAAGCAATTGAAAATAAATAATTTATTGACGGAGACAATTCTAATACCTGAAATATGTCTGATTTGATATTTATCAAAGCTTCCATAAAAGCAAAAACTGTGCAACCAAATAAATCAGAAACGGGTATAGAAATAGAGTGGAACGATTTATAAGTGTTGTACAATCGAGTAGCGTAGATGGGCTGCCAACGCGGCGCCGGCGCAGCGCTCTACCAAATTGTAAATATGCACTGATTCATAGTTATGTTTAGAAAATTATTGACTTTGTTATATTGTGGTATTCAAGATATTTGTACATTTGTTTTAGGAGACCGGGTTTCTGGTGATTTGACTTTGTCTATTAGTATATTGCTTAAGATATTATTACATTTCGGAGAGCCGTTTTCAATATTTATTTATTCGTAATCTGTATTTTGTTTTTAGTCATTCTAATCTTCCATATTCACAGAATGTTTTATTATATGAAACAATGTGAAATCTTTATAATCACTTAACTCCATTAATACACATTTATATGCTAAACAATCATTTCCGGCATTTAACACATCTTATAATAGTTATCTCTGTCGTGAGAAGTCTCAATGAAGTTCATCGTAATCACTTACATATTTATAAAGTAACTAGCTTTTCCGAGATATACTGTTGATTGCGGAGGAAATTGAAGGAAACCTAAAAAATCTTAAGCGCAAATATCGTACGTAGCTCGCAAGCTAATGGTTTTCTAAATGTTGACTATGATATCAGTCTAGATACCATCAGAATTCTGTATACGAAAATAAATAAATTTCAGTTAAGCAATAAAACTAAGATCTGTGCTTAGCTTTTCAATGAAATAAACTCTTTAAACAAATAAAAAGCAGTACACATTGCCAATGCAAAGATGATAGAAAGGTGTGTGACAATGTCCCCTGAGCAGAGAGCAGAGAGTACGCCCATATTGTTGACTGAATATTTTCTACATCACATTGCGTATCAAATGACGTCGGTCGCCGTACTGACGTGCCGTTTGGCTCACCACCGCATGTCATTGCTAAAATAATTACATCTATTTGTTTTTCTCTTTCAATCTTCTATAATTTTGTTTAATACTTCGAACATCTACCATCTGATTTGTTTTGTGTTCCGATTTTATCGCTATAACCCGAATTATGTCAGCGATAAGTGCCTCCAATTGAGATCCAATACGCATTCAATTCTGGCTCAATTCCTATCACTCTTCATATATAGTTTCATGTTAAAGCATCTATCATAGAAAAATAAACATTGTTTACATTGATAAACAGACTGGAACTACAAATCTCAGTCTATTACTTGAGAAATCTAAATTGAAAACAATAAACAATCAATAAATCCACTTTAATACACCATAAATCTGCCAGAAAACTGTGGAAGCGCGTCACGGCGCACCATCACGTAGTCGACTCAAGGACGAAGCCACGCGCGTGAACATTCCCGGGACACATCGTGGTGAACTACACTCTATTAAGAGTTCTCATCAGTTTTTAATTATCAGATACAAAATTTCAGATAATTTTAACGCTAAAATAATCAGTGATGTATGTACTAATATTTTTAAAACACACAATAACTAATAAGACGCTAATAGTTGCCAAAACATCCAGGTTATGATTACTGACAAAAATTTACAAAAGCCATTTGAGAGCGTTACCAACACAGTCAGTCAACAGTTTTTTTTTTTTATGAATCTCGAATTTGATTGTACAATGGCCTAACTCTTATTTATGTTCCAGAGCCAGTGGGTAAAAATGCAGGGTCCTAACCTAGCAACAAAAGTCTAAAATTCAAAAAAAAGTCGGTTATACGCACGGAACGTGGCGCGCGCGCGTGTGAATCGACGAAAATAGCCCGCCCGAATTATAACAAGTCGGATGGCGCCTTCGACGGCGCCGGGCGGCCGCACGTCGCCAGCTCCCACGCGAACGCTAGGATAAACCCTAGATACCATTGGTTGTTTACCAAGGTTTTTCTAGTTTTTGTAATAGGAACTCCTGGGAGATCATATTTTTTATCTTCTTCGCTTTTTTCACGTTTTTAGCTTCGAATTAGTACAGTCGCTTGCTCATACGGCTTAGTGACAGTTCTTGATCGCTTAATTTTGTTATTGTTATGGACATTAATATTATAATAAAACCACTTTTAACCGGATTAATCGCGTGTATTATTGGTTTTTTGTTTTTCCTGACGGTTCGAACACTTTGCAGCGTTCGTGGTCGCAGGAGGACTCCTGCGACCACGAACAAAAAAAAAACCAATAATACACGCCATTAATCCGGTTAAAAGTTGTTTTATTATAATGTGTAGTGATCGCGCAAACCTAAGATATTGACATTAATATTGTTTCTTTATAATAGATGATTAATAATGTTCTCATTAATATGCGGAAGTTTTAAAACAGATATTTAAAAAAAAAAATATAAAGCAGTGATACTGATTTGAAAATCAAATTGCTGTATTCAAAAACAATATTAAACGAAATCCTTATCAAGTCGAATATGACACTTGACAATAACCAAACAAGTAGTAGTATAATATCAAACCTAGATGGCGTAGCAGTCGATTGACGTAAGATGTCATCATGAACCTTGGTTGTCGGCACTGGGCAGGACCGGAAGGCAATGACGTAAAACAATACGAGGTGAATTTATATGATGCAAATAGTCGGGTGTTGATTGATCGGTAAAATTAAATGCAGGCATAGCCAATTGTAGAATAAGCACGTGCAAAGTTTAATAATTTAGGAAAACAGAATAAACTTACGGACGTTCCCATAGCTATAAATGTGATACCACTGATTTCAATGATAAACTTGAATTTCATGTTGGGACTTAAATTATTGGTTGGGACAACAATCGAGGCATAATTTGAATGTAGAAAATGCTAAATTTAATAATGATGTTAGTGTGCATGATAAATCTTTGAAAAGCATTAACGCATGCTTAGCGAACTCTAAAGTTACAATATTAAATGGAAAGAGAATACAGTCGCGAACAGGATTCGAACCTGCGTCTCCCGGATAAATACTCCAGGCGCTCTGACCACTAAGCCATCTCGACCTCTTAGTGCTGCGCCTGGAGTATTTATCCGGGAGGCGCAGGTTCGAATACTATTCGCGACCGTATTCTCTTTTTTTATATTGTTACCTTAGATGTTAGTGTTGTTGTTCCTTAATAAGAATTGTTTATTAAATGACAAGGTTAAGCTAATCAATAGTGATTAATATAAAAATCACCTTAACCGACACAGAAGAATATTTACACACCAAAAATATTATCACTTATGATCCAATTAACGATAAATTGACATCGCTTGTCAACCAAAACAAACACGGCAAATGTGACACTTTAAAAAGAATAAAATATTTGATAGGAAACTTGGAAAGTTCGAAGGGCCCTGATTGGTCCAAAAACAAATTATACCCAATTATAACGATCCCAAGTATAGCCATCATCTTAGTTAGTTTACATATTAAAGCACCGGCACTTCTGATGATATAATTAACGCTCATTAGTGAAACATAAAACGTAAAGTTAAGCAGGCATTCATTGAAATGGTAACGTGAGAGAACTTCCAAGGTTTGTGCTGTTTCATAATCAGCAGCTTCATGGGATGGTAATGTTGCTACCAAGACTTAAGCCAGACTTTATTCATCTTTGATTGTCATATTTACCTTCTAATTTTAATCCGAAATCTTTCGGAAGATTAAACAGGTGTTTGGACAAAAAATATGGATACTTTATATATTTAAGAATAATTTGTTTTCAATATTTTATACTCAATTGGTAACGGTTCATCTAATCCCCAAAAGGCCTCTCCTAAGCAATAACCTGCCGTGCCGACGAAATACTTGTAACATTACGAAAAAATTTATTAGTGTGACTCAAGTGGCTATCACCACCTGTTTTAAAATTCATTCTAGTGTTTGGTCAACTAGAAACTGATTCATGTATAAAATCTAGTCTTTGAAGGACCGATAAGTTTGTAAGTAACGGCATTTGAAAATTACCGTGACTTTAATTTCCAAATGGCAAAATTTCTTCCGAAATTAGACCAGCCAGTTTACAATTTATTCAGAGTATCAATTTGCCAAAATGATTATGACATACCGACTTCAAAGGAGCCAAATTATCAGAGTCATTAAACGTTGGTACTGAGTTAAATCTTAAGTAGGTGAAAAGGGGAATAAAAATCAACAGTGCAACTTGTGAATTGGTCAGAAGACCGCCTAACAGGCAGTGAAATGTGCGATCGGCAACACTTCGGCTCGCTCCGGTACGTGTAGGTAATAAAAGACGACAATTTTTCCAGTTTTGCAAGAGCCGCCGTCGGGAGCGACCGGTTCTGTCACAGGTGCCGCCAGTCAATGGGCTATTTTGTGACACAGTCTGCGACCACGTACTTAAATTGATAATATCAAATCGGAAAGTAAACTCGGCTGAGATTAATTGCGTTTGCCGATCGATTATCAGAGAAACGTTGATGATGAACGCCGCTCACTTCGCTTCTAAAAGCTTGACTTGATATTATTGTACTATCGAATAAACAACAATCGATAAAGAGCCAAAAAAACATTAGCTGTAAACGACTTCTTTTAATGCAAGCCTATTCTCGGGCTGGGATAATAAGAGAACCATTCACAAATTCAACAAAGCAACCCAAAAACATGACCAGACTACAATAAAACAAGAAAAAAACCGATCACGAAAATCGAGTTGAGCTTACGCAGTGCGGCGGGCGTACCTGCGGCGGCGCAGGCGCGCCCGCCTCCCCGTCCCCCACACCGCCCCGCCTGCGCGGCGCGACACGGCGCCGGCGCCAGTCAGCCGACAAGCAATTATGGCTAAATAAATATCGGCCATGCCGCCGCCTCCGACGCGTCGCTAACATCAACAGATGGATTCTCATACTGCTATCTAGACGACATCATTAAATTTTGGACCCCACTTGTAATGGCCCGGTGAAATGGCGTGTGGGCACCAAATTACTTGTAAATGGTAGTTAGAATTCTTCGTTAATGTTTGTCCGTCGTGGATGTGGGTTTAATTGCCGGATGTGGGTGACTGATTTCCGTAATAGGCATAAGAGAATAGACCGGTGGGGAGCCTCGGTGTATTTGCTGAAGCACTGCAACTAGTCTGAGCAATCTTTGATCCTGTGAGTCGGCGGCGTCGCGTCGACGCCTGCGCTCGATAAGATAAGAGCCCCTCGCCCCCACCAAGCGTTCGAAAACTGCCGGCTCACATGAAAACATTCACAAATAGAGGCCCGCGCCGCTTGATTGCTAGTGATTGACGACCACTCGTCCCAAACTTGCTACAAGATCTGCGTGAATAGTTAAATGAATGTCTTCAATCTAGACATGGATTTTCTGCAAGTCCTGTTCGTAAAAAAACACAACACGGCCAACAAATGAAAAATGTGATGAATCAAGTGAAGTCAAGCGGAGCAGGTGTATGACAGTAAACATATCGATGATTAAATTTACGATGAGCCATATTACGATCCGCAAGATCGTAAAACTGAAATCATTACCCGTATTACTGGAGTTTATAAAAGACGTTCACTGTAGAATTACATTGAGAATGTTATAAAATGTTTACGTGCACCAAAAGTGTTAATTAACAGTAGAATCGTATTAGAAACAAACCAAAACACAAACGGGAGCTGTTGACTGTGATGTCGGTTGGCAATGTGCACACAAATCAAATATATGGCGAATAATGGCGACTATATTTAGTAAGTGCGCTGTGGGAACAAGACGGGAAAGTTGACAAAAACACTGGCGTCGCGAACTCGTCGCGACAGTAGACGGAAAAAAGGTTCACCTGCATTCATGCTGTTTGTAGGAACGACCTAATGGAGCCAGGTGGCGTAACGATGCTACCACTGATGATTATCACTTCATTAGTTCAACACAAGACGGGGAAACAAACCAAGCCAAAATTAGGAATTTAACCAAACGATTTCCAAACAAACACAATTTTGCGGATGTTAGCGAAGTTGGTAACAATAGCAATAATGTTTTTGTTTGGCTTACAAATAATAAATACTTTGTTTCCAGGAGTTTGAAAATTTGAGCTCAATTTTAGATGCTCAAGATTTTTGAATTACTTAGGTACGTTCTGTTATAGAAACCAAGGATAAACTAAAGTACCTGTGATGCTAGCCTTGTGGAAGGAATAATTTAGAAAATTACGCAACCTATAATGCTTGTGCGAAACAGATTTGACCAATTTGATGTCCATTTAAGGCGATTCTACAGCGAAAGTGAACGGCAAAAGGACTAGACGTTTGGATATCGTGTTAGTCATGTTTTTGATGTAACCTCAGGTACATTTCTTAGTCATCATTCAAAATTATAATGATGCCTGTAATAACTAATATGATTTTTAGAGGCAAGCTTTGGGTCAAGCAATTAATATATTCACGATCCCAGAAATTTGATAATTTACAAAGTTTAGTTACGAAGTATTTTTGGACTTTTTAAGTTGTAGTAACACAAATAAGAGTTCATTCTTCTTCTTACTTTTGGCTTATTAATATGTTTATGGAATTTATGGAGACATTACTTACAGGAACAGATAGAGTGTCTAAAGAATGATAATTATAACTAGCTTTAATTTGATTTGATTTGAAAGAAAGCTTAAAGGGCTAATTAGATGACTTCAGAAATCGTAGGAAATTTTTACTGTAGTAAACATCTACGTACACCTTCGTACCAACATAGGGACATGCAAGTTACCAGCCAGACCTTTCCTCATAAGGAAGCATAAATATTCATATTTTTACTTGGCTTTCTTCTTAATTAATATGCTAACAGGCATTGTCAGTACACCCACGAGTAGTGAGAAGTATAAAGTGGGCGTCGATCTTAAGTAGGCGACGCGACTTGCGCGTGAGTCGATGTCATGGTCACTCATTAGTTTGGAAACATGAGTGAATCTCTGTTACTTCACTTGCCCGTTATGGTGTATTTTTATTTGGATATTTTTGGTAATTTTGGTGTCTTGAATATGAAACATGAAGATGTGTTAATTTTGTATATTCTTGTTTGGAATTTAGTGTTGAGATCTTGAGACGTTATAGCGGGGAGCGTATAGTCGGTTTTGAAGAGAGTTTTACATTAAAATATTAAATGGATACTATCGAAGTTAGGAGAGAGATACAATAAAAAAAAACACGTATATCAGATTACAGGCACTTATGAAACGTCTAAGCACAGGTCCAAAAAAGTTGATCTTATGGAGAAGAACCAGCGAGAAACTTCAATAAATTTACAATTAATAAAGCAAGTGATTACAATGCTTTTTTATTCTCACATTTAGATCTGAATAACATCTTGTAGAGAACAAGAGAAAAATTATGATCAAATCAATATTCGAAAAGAAGAAAAATCACAAATAATTATAAAAGATAAGAGAAGCGCCAAAAACAAGTTTTAGTCACATCTAAATTAAGACGCGATTAGGTAAAAGGAAATTTACATAAATTATAACTTAAGTGACATCACAGAAGTGATTGTCAATCTCGATGTAGAAACGGGCCGAAAACATATATCACGCCCAAGTATCTGCGATGATATCATGTAAGGGTCATTTGTACGACCTCAGGAAGCGCCGGGCGGCGGAATGTAGCTATTTACCTAACAAAGGCTGACGGCGGTAGCGCCATTGCCTGACGAATTAAAAAGTTAACGGGCTGCGCGCGCCGAGCGTCGCGGCACGCCGGCGCCGGCGACT
Organism: Xylocampa areola; assembly: GCA_935421205.1. Taxonomy (NCBI): domain Eukaryota; kingdom Metazoa; phylum Arthropoda; class Insecta; order Lepidoptera; family Noctuidae; genus Xylocampa; species Xylocampa areola. The sequence continues at coordinate 18,527,446 of OW285212.1, read as the reverse complement.
CGACCTTGTCTAGTTATCGCGAACGGGTGACCCTCGCCACGGCAGATTAGGCGAGCCGCTTTTTACACACCCTGACTACGCAACTGACGCCAGAAGGAATCTTAATCACTGAAAACAATGATTGTTGAAGCACTTTTACTTTTCCAATTGTAAAGAGTGCAAGGACCTTTGGTCAATTAATTCAGAGATGTCAAAAGAAACACTAAATTAAAAGAGTTACCGGTAAGTGTAACAGAGGACGCCTGCTAAACGCTAGAATGTCGAAGGAAAGTGTTGACCTTTGAAATTTCATGCAACAAATCCAAGAAACTACCGCTGATGTCAAAGCTATAAATAGATCGCCGAAGTCTAATGTTTACACTAACAATCTAATGTAGGGATGGTGTTATATATCATACTTATGACAAACGTTGATGGTGTATGTGACCGGAGTAGCCTGACGTCACTGGCAACGTAACTATAGATACAGAAACAAACAGTAGCGATAATACACTGATAACAAATCGCACTGATAAATAGGTGCAACCTGAGTGAACGAAACTACGTACGTGAGTAGCACATGAATATTAAGAAAACTGGAGCTCCAGGAACTAACATTCACATCCAATAATGTTGTAGCATCTTCCAGAACACTTATAGAATAACTAAAGACAAATCAACTAGAATCAAGGCAAGACAATCTAGGTTATGTTAGGTTAGAAGAGGTTAAGTCGAATTAGAAACGTTTTGATGGGCGAAATCTTCCAAAAACTCTTCCCAGGCTATGTTCATGGTCCAAATCACTATCGTCGATAAGCATTCATTCGTTTGCTCATCCATTCACATAAATTGTACGAGGGAACACGTTCAAAACACGGCATAGGAACACTAGAGCCCAAGATTCGTACGACATCGATGTTTACTTCATGCACTTGTTGCGCGGGTCAACGTCCTGATCACGTCACACATACCAGGCTTGCAGAGACGGCTCCAGTGATACGGGTTGCAGCACTGCTGGTCAGCGCAGAGGGGCAGACGTCGGAGTTCACTGGAGTCTCTTAGGTCGGGGAACCTGAAGGCACGGGTGACTGCGAGCCGGAGTTGTGAGGCGGCGTGACCGGCCGGCACGCACTCCCCACCGGCGGCGCCCGCGTCCAACGCCCTCGCGAGCCGCCGCAGCTGGTCGTCCGGCAAGGAAGGCGCGCCGGCCGCCGCCAGCCGCCGCCGCAGCGCGCGTCTCCGGAACATCACATGCCGACGACGGGGTCACAAGTCGCGCGGCCGTTCGCGCCACGCGACACACTCACGCTGGCGGCACATCATCGCTCGCCGCGTGCGGGCACTCGACTGACGGACACAACGTTTCGCCGGCTAGTGCAGTGACGCGGCCTGGTGCGCTACATCTGAATACAATTTACCCCAGCTCTAATACCCAGTTTGTTTATTTTTTTATTAAAAATTACTAGATTATAATTAGGTTTATTTTATCCAGGTACTCATAATTGTAACTCATTAGATAATAAATCCTATCACAATTCACTGCTGGATATGCTCGCCTCTCATGTGATACCATACCCATCAGAACTCCGCATCCAAACGTCCCTAGTTAAATTCTTCTATACCATTTCTTATTTTTCGCCATATCTTTACTACTTACATTTTACATGTACTTATCTTAACTTGTATTAATCGGTTATTATCTAATCTTACACAAAAAGATACCTATAATTTTATAAAAATCTTTTAATTGTATCCATTCTGGCTTAAATATTATAACACAACAATAATATCATCAACATATACTACACATTCAAAAATAGTTTGAATCGCTCCGTGACGTTCGCTAATAAATAAATCAATGAAGACGCTTGAAGCACACATCAAAATTAAAAATTGATACCAATATAAAATAAACTACTAATCTCACTCAAAAATTTCCCTATATTCCTCCAAACGAACTAAATTCTCCCACAAACAGGGTAGTTGGTTGCCAACGTCTGACTTCCGCGGGTGTGCGGGGTGCGAGGGCAGGGGCACGCGGCTGGCGCCACCGGCGGCGTCAGGTGCGCGCGCCTGTGTGCGTGCGGCGCCACCGTACACAGACAAGCGCCTAACCGACCGTATAGACGCGATATGTAATGTAATGTTACTAGAGAACGGGAATGACCCTCTGTGAGGCAGCGAAGAGAACACTCACGCCTGATCGCATATGATTCAATCATGTTGATTAATTAAAAACTGCATACAGACATTAAAGAACAAACAATTTAAATTAGGACTTGAGAAATACGTTTGATAAAGTTGATCAGAGTTGTAACTTATAAGTCAAGGCGTACATTTTTGGCTATTCCACGGCTAGTTTTGCTACATAGTTTTAAAAATACAAAAGTCAAAATGTCTTTGTCAGATGGCACATGGCACTTTTCGTATTCCAGTGTATTCTCAGGTATGCCTCAGGGATCACATTTGGGTCCATAACTGTTTAACTGAAGTACTGTGATTACAATAACTTAACACAATCTACCCTCACAAATCAGTAATTCGGTTTTTATTGTACACACTAATAATAAGACGAATTTAAGGAAGATGCTCTAATCAATCACTTTTTGAAATACTTTGCCATCTACAACATCTACTTAATCTTTGTCCGCTCATGGTTCGGAATGCGCAGGGCTAAAAGACACATCAACAAAATAAACGTACAAGATAACTAGTAGCATGCCGCGGCGCCGCTCACCTTCACGCCAGGGCAACTGCGAGATAGGCAGAGGCAGTTTGTGTGTGTCTGGCGCCTAACATCTGCCATGTAAAGTCCACCTGCATAGCTGGCCAGACTACATATGATCGACTTTTAGGTACAAGAAATGAGGCTGTTATGGGCTGCATACCTATAATAGAGAGTTACCAATATCCGAATGATCCAAACTAGCGGTGCGAGCATTGTTCATTTGTCGACACGTTTGTCGACGTTAAACGTCAAATTTGACATAACGTGTGGATATAACGATAAAATTCAACACATAAAAACTTTTATCGAGTCGACAAGGACGCCAGTAGAGAAATTGACAATTATTTATTATTCAGTAAATATAATTTTGGATGGAAATTTGTTTTAAAACATTTTTGTTAGGTTGTTTGAAGCCCGAGCAGGATCGTGAGAGGGCCGATCCCGCTCGGAGAAGAAGGCATCAGGGAGGCAACCACCTCGGCGCCTAACCGCCGAAACCCCATCTGCATGACTTGTCAGGTGGGCCTTGGGGTTGGGGTAGCAAGGAGAGGAACTCTGTGCGCCCATCAAGTTACCCCAGAGAAGACGGAGGCACAGTGGTCACGTGCTGCCGTGCATAGCGAGGCTCAGGGGAGACCCCTTTGCAGTCTCTCCAGGGTCGTGCCTGCATAGTGGGGGTTCTGGAGCTGGTCTCGTAAGAGGACCCCCTTCATGCACAGATAGTGACCACCGGGGTGGTTTGAGTGAGGTAAAAATCCCACACTCCCCGGTCTTATCCCCAAAGGACGGGAGCCATTTGAAAAAAAAAAGTTTTTTGAAGCCAAGACTATATTTTTGCTTGATTTTGTTTATATGCAGTTAATTCATAATTACCGTAAAAATATTATCGCCGGTAAAATCTTATTTAAAACCATTTATTAGGTTGTCAGCAATGATTCATATCTACCGATTAAAATAATAATAATAAATGTCTATCTGCATCACAACAGACGGTAGATCCACATGGATGATAGAGCTGCCGTTGTCAACTAACCTGGAGCCTGAGACTGGCAAAATGCTCAAATGGCCCAAAGCGCGACTGCTGAGCATGAGGTCTTTGGAAAGTGTTATTAGGCCTTTCTGTTAAGAAATTCTCAATAGCAGCGCGGAGTATCATCCGAGCACAATTCCAGATTGTGCCCGGATGATAGCAATAGGCTCACCACCTATTACATTGGACTTAATTACAGCATTGGTGAAATGTCTCCAACCGGTAATTACATTACAAATATGCTCTACAAGACTCGAAGGAGTTTCATTATGCTTTAACATATTTTCCTGGTTAATACATACATGCATACAGGTACATATACAAGAATATCGGTAATCACGTAATAAAACTCAAATGGAGTCGGCGGGCACCTAGGCACCTGGCACACACTAGGTGATGAAAGGTGATGCAAGGAGTTGACAGAATGGCGGTGGCGGCAAAATGTGGGTTTACAACTGTACACTTCTACCTACCCCTTGGTGGGATATATATCATGTTATTAGTTAAACTACTAAACCACAAAGACGCCAGATTTATAGTTGTAGTTTTAAATGGAAAAAGAATACGGTCGTGAGCGGGTTTCGAACCTGCACCTCCCGGATAAATACTTGAGGCGCCACTAAGCCGTCTCGACCTCTGCTCACTACCGTGAATTCTTCTTCCACATGGCACACGTCTTTTGGTGCCGTCATTGCTATCAATTGCGCCTGGAGTATTTATCCGGGAGGCACAGGTTCGAATCCTGCTTCGTACAGACCGTATTTTTTTTTTTCATTTAAAATTATAAGTTTAGAGTTCCTTAAGCATGCGTTAATACTTTTCAAAGATTTATCTGTACCTAATTTATTTCTGAGTAGCTCAAGTGTCGAGTTACACGTAGGTACATGTTAGGTTTAGTATTCAGCTAAAACTGCTCACCTTCAAAGAGTAAGAGCGTGATATTTCTTTCTTTCTATATTGTCACGTTGAAGCTAACTAGAGTACTATCGAGATTGCAGACAACAATTTGAGTTGTATGTTTGGAATGTCGGAAGTATGTCGTCGCTAGTTATGTCTGTAGTTTCTGATAGATGGCGCTGTTTGTCTACTATTCGCCCTTTCATCGCGTAGGACGATTATAAAATTTTTGGAACTCGTGATTTTGGATCGTGTAAAAGCGTTTTTTAAATACAAATTAGTTTATTGTGGAAAGAAAAATACGGTTGTCAGATGGATTCGAACCTGCGCGTCCCGGATAAATACTCCTGGCGCTCTGACCACTAAGTCATCTCGACCTCTGCACACTACCGCGAATTCTTCTTCCACATTTTAATACGTCTTTTAGTGACGTCATTGCCTCTAGTCTCTATACAAGTAATTGAACCGACACGACTAACTTTTCAGTTAATACAATGTCGTTCAGGTGCAATTACCTTAACAAATACAGATAAATCTTTGAAATACTACGCATGCGTTAATACATTTCAAAGATCTGCTAGGTTATCCTGAAACCAAATATGGAGTCATATTTGGTTTCTACGGTTGGCTAGACGGAACTTGGTTTTAAATAGTTAGGGTCATCGGCGCAAAGTTAAAGTGGACAAGCAGTTGCGCTGGTGCCAGCCCACTCTCTCGTCCTACTCCCTGTGCTCCAATAGACTGACAAACCAGTACAATAGGCAGAGTTTGCAATGCATTACTTATTTTGTTGTTTTTTTTTTAAATGGCTTCTTGCAGAAAGCCAGAAGGGTTTTGTCTGCGAAACTGAACAATATCTATGGTTTTATATCCGTTAGACGCCTCTTACGACACCCATGGGCAGAGATAGGGTGGTCTATTTTTTAACGGAAACACCACACAATTTAACTATGGAATTTATGAAGTTAAACAGATTTGGATTTAATGAATTTAATCTTTACTCATCCGGCGAGACATACAATAAAATAATCTTAAAACTTAAACTAGACATGCAAATCGATGCAGTTTTTTTTAAGAGCTTGCGCTCCAAACTCTAAAGTCATAAATTAATGATTGTGGCGAGCGCTTGGAGTATTTATCGGGAGGCGCAGGTTCAAATCCTACTCACGGCCGTGTTTTCTTTCCACAATAATTTATAACTTATGCAAAGTGATATTTGAAACTAAATTGAAGTTATGAAATTACAACCGAGAGCGGGGTTGGAACCCGCACCGCATTTAGGAGTAAATAGGTACTCCAAGTCCTCTCAACTTACCACAAATATTAAGTATAACTTTGGTGTTCGCTTACCATTCGATACACTGTTTTACTGTTTATTTTATTTTTCTTGACGTCATCAAAAGACATTAACATGTGGAAGAAGAATTCTGGGTAGAGAGCAGAGGTCGAGGTGGCTTAGCGTTCAGAGAGCCTGGAGGTGCAGGTTCGAATCCTGCTCACGACGTATTTTTCTTTCTACATAAAATATTACTTTTTTTTGTTTTCAATGAACCATGAAGTTTGGTGAATTTACTTTCTATGAATATTTTGGGAAAAATGGCATGATATGATATAATTTACGAATGACATGAAACCTATACAGAATCATAATTCGAAATGTTAATACGTAATCTGTTGGCTCGCTAAATACCAGACAATAGATTTTTATTGTTAAGAAGATAAATCTTTGAAAAGCATTAACGTATGCTTAGCGAACTCTAAAGTTATTATATTAAATGGAAAAAGAATACAGTCGCGAACAGGATTCGAACGTGCGCCTCCCGGATATTTTGGTAATTGCATTCATTACGACATTGTATTAACTGCAAAGTTAGTCGTGTCGGTTCGGTCACCTGTATAGGTACTAAATAGATAGCAATGACGTCGCCAAAAAGACGTGTTAAAAATATGGATGAAGAATTCGCGGTGGTGAGCAGAGGTCGAGATGGCTTAGTGGTCAGAGCGCCTGGAGTATTAAACCTTTTTCCATTTAATATTGTAGCTTAAGCAGTATAATTTTATACTTCTACCATTCAAAGAGGTAATAATTAAATCTTTTTAGTAAATTAATATTGTATAGATGTAAGTTGTCATGTCACAATTTACGACCAAAACATGGCTCATCCTCTTTTGTTATCCTAATGTTTTTCCTGTTGATAATACAAAGTATTTTAGCGAACTTCTTCTTATCGTGTGGTTGATGAACAACCTAGTGTCAAATTTTAAACCGCCCGTAGGTCTCTGACATGAATTTACACACCATCGAGAACATCTCTCAGGTGTGCCGGTTTCCTCACGATGTTTTCTTTTACGATTTTAAGCAAGTGATAATGATTAGTTTACTCATTAATTTTTTTCAAGAACAAAACATTTTGACCTTCCAAACAGTAACTGTAGCTAGCTGCCGCAAATAAGTTTTTTTTTTAATTCTTTAGTTTTTTAGTAGAATCCTACAATGTTCAAATGATTTTCTTTACATGTCGCCAATATTTATTATTAATTTCTAAGGGAACATTGAAAATTTATAGACACGAATGGGGCTCGAACCCTACCAAACCGAACTGAGCTACCTGGTCGCCTGTTCCCCTACAATTTATTTATATTTATTTTTATCACTCTGTCGTATTGTATTTTCTTTTTTTACTTGATTAACTTTAATAGAGTTATCCAATACTAGCTGGTGCCCGCGACTTCGTCTGCGCGACTAAAGGTAGCCTATTTCCTTCCCAAATGTACAATCTATCTCCTTACCAAATTTCATTACGATCCGTTCAGCCGTTTGGTCGTGAAAAGGTAACAGACAAACAGAGTTACTTTCGCATTTATAATATTATATTAGTATGGATTATAAAATCTAATAGGTATTCCGGAAAAAAATTAGGTACTCTCAGTACCTAAATAGAAAACATAGAAAACCATAAAATTTGATTGACTGTCCTGTTGGTCTAGTGGTTAGTAGCCCTGACTGCTATGCCGGAGGTCGTGGGTTCGATTCCCACCCAGGACAAATGTTTGTGTGATGAGCACGATCATTTGTTCTGTGTCTGGGTGTAATTTATCTATAATATGTATGCATTTAGAAATATATAAGTATGTTTATCAGTTGTCTAGTACTCATAACACAAGCTCTGCTTAGCTTGAGACTAGACGGCGTTGTGTGATAGTTGTGGAATATTAATATTAATATTAATAAAACCATAGAAAGTTTAAGTTTTTAATTATATGAAAAACTAGTATAAATCATTTAGAAAAGTTTGTATTTTTTTTGTGTATGCATCGTTTATCTAGTCGTAGTCTAGTTCGATGCCCGGTCGGGTAAAATTTTATTAAGATTTTCTATTTGGAAATTCGTACTAACAGCAGCTTGGAATTGTGCCAGGCAGATAAAAATAAGTTTACCACCTATAACGGGGGTCTTAAATAACAGCATCAGCGAATTGTAGCTCTGCCTACCTCCTTAGGGAATTGAGGCGTGATTCTACGATTTTATAAATTATACACAACTATCACAATGTCTAGATACTCGTAAACTAGCAAGATTACTTTGATAAATTCTTTATAATCGTAAGTGCTCAATAAAATAAACTAAGTAGGCAATTAGCTGCCCATTGTTGTCTATATTTTAAAAGATATATGCTAATAAATTATATATAATCATTTTCTTGGCGCCACTGGTATAATAAATAACCATCTCAACTTCTTCACATTGCAAAGTAATAAAATTGTTTACACGACTAAAACAAGATTTTCAACAATTGTACAACTACGCGAATCTCTCGAATATATTTAATTTGTTAATAGGAAGGCGCCAATACTAACATAAAAGAAAATATTAGCATAATCTATGAGATTTATTCAACATTGCATTTTAAATATTTCCTGGCGCCATCTTTTATTACACAAGCTGTGATAAAATAAATATATAAAAATGATAAGGCGAAGCAATGACAACATATTGCAAAAAAATGGCAACGGGTAATAAGGTATATTTTTATTCGCTTTTTTTGTTTAAATATGAAAAATTTATAAATTGATATCTTATAATTATGCCGTTATTACTAGCGTATCTAAAAAAACAAATAACAGCCCTGTAAAAATTATAGTATTTTTTTATTTGATTGTTAATTTTTTTTACATATTTTTTCTTGTAAGAATACGTATGTGTAAAAAATAAAATAAAATAAATATAAATTTAATATATAAAGCCAACATCCACATAAATATAACTACTATTTTACAACTTGTGATATTTTCTCAAAACTTACCTCATAAAATCTCATAAATCCTTATAATCATCCTTAAAGTACACATAAAATTTCCACAAGTTCAAATATAACAATAATCCTAACATTAATTAAATATATTATATTACATTACAACTTTTAAGTATTGTCGTGAAAAATTCGTATGGTTTCCAATATGGCTACGCGTGTCATGGCGGCCGGTCGGCGCGGGAATGGCGCGAAAACTCGGAAAATCGCGCTATTTATGCACCCACAAGCGGGACTGGTGAATGAAACTGAATGAGATCGTAAAGCCCGCGATTTCAGTGAGTTAGCACGTAGGCAGGGTCGGGAAAAATTTGCAAAAAAAAGCATTTTTTTTTTTTTTGTTTTTCCATTTTTAGAAATTGGATAACTATTTTTCATAATCAAAGCATACAACCCTATTAAATTAGCCGTTTTAAACGTTTCTAAATAAATTAACTTCATATTTTTTACTTTCTATTGACCTTTTTCCATGATTGGAAAATAGGTAGTTACCTAAACAATTTTTCATAGTCAAGGCTGGAATGAAGTAAGGTGAAATTAATAATTTTGATCTTTATTATAAAAAATAAGCATTTTGAGTTTCTTCTGGCAACATTGGAAAATAGGAAACCTAGTTTACATAGTTATTTAGGGCTGGGCAAAGAGTAATGCGGGATGACCATCTTCACACATGTATTATAAAAGAACATACTTAGCTTAAGCTGAATCTCTTTTACACGACTACCCAAAAAAGGAGTGTTATGTTATTAGGGTTATTGTATGTATAAGTAAAAAAAAAAAAAAAAAAAAAAAAAAAAAAAAATTTATAAGGTCCTAATTTATAAGGTAATTTCCTTTGAAGGGGTCAATGTGTAAGTGATAAGGATTCGTTTAACCCATAATTCAAATTTTTACAACAATTTTATTTTTTTCTTAATGTTCGCCGTTCATGGAGCAGTATTCGTCTTGCTAGTACTATGATAATTACAAATAATTTGTTATATCCATATAATTCTTAGTTTAAGTGAATGAATTTGACTTATACATTAACCCTTTCAAAGGAAATTACCTAATAAAGTAGGACCTTATATATATTTATTTAGGCTAGGTATACAATGAGACAGCATAAACTTTTTAGGTGGAGGTATTACGCTGTCGGAGTAGAGCAACGTATTAGTGTAATGCCCTAGCCATTTGCTCGTTAATAACTTGTTTAATTAAGTGAACTAGATATATATCTGCGACATCTTGTCTCTACTTCCTCGAATCAAAAATTAACAACATAACATTTACGTTGAGGAGTAGTACCTACGCCACTATGATTGGTAATGGGTGATTATTAAAGTTATTATATTAAATGGAAAAAAAAAAAACCATTTAATATAATAAGTTTAGAGTTCGCTAAGCATGCGTTAAAGCTTTTCAAAAAGTTCTCTTGAATTTTTAAGGTAATTGCATTCTTTACAACATTGTATTAACTGCAAAGTTAGTCGTGTCGGTTCAGTCACCCGTATAGGGACTGAAATGATAGCAATGACGTCGCCATAACACGTGTCAAAATATGGAAGAAGAACTCGCGGTGGTGAGCAGAGGTCGAGATAGCTTAGTGGTCAGAGCGCCTAGAGTATTTATCCGAGAGGCGCAGGTTCGAATCCTGTTCGCGACCGTATTTTTTTTTCATTTAATATAATAACTTTAGAGTTCGCTTAGCATGCGTTAATGCTTTTCAAAAATTTATCTTGATGGGTCATTATTGTTTGAAGTTCGGGATTCGTGAAACCTTGGGCAGTCAACCCCTTAACCAACATAGTTAAACTGAAGCTACAAACAAATATTTTACAAATAGTAAAAGCAATTTCTACCAGAAATAGTTATGGTAAAAGAAGTTATCTTTGTGGTTAATATCCTGTCTCTACTAAGTGTTCCTTTTTAATTTTATATAAGATAGCTTTTGCCCGCGACTTCGTCTAAGTAGAAGTCGAAAATGGTTTAACATATAAATTATTAACAAATGTTTGACATGATTCTTTAAATTGGCATAACTTTTTTATTTATGAACCGATTGACATGAAACAAACACTAAATGTTAAGTGAAGCTTACCACAATATATTAGTGAAACCCACATCTAAATTGGATAAGCCCTTTCTGAGATTAGCGTGCACAAACGCACAGACAAACAGATACAGTACTATTAAAACGTTCGCAATTCAAACACATAATTATTGAATTCAATCATTCAATGCAACTTGATCGAAACGTCGAGGTAAATAAATATTATACTTTTAGTACGATTAGGTCCCGTTTGAATCCAATAATTAGACAAACAGATAAAAATTCTAACAATCATTGTTTTGGGTGCTATTTGCGTGGATAAAGGTCCCAATAATATTTTTTCTCATATATCTTCCATGTACAGACAGCGATCCGTTACATTTTTATTATATGTATATTTAGATAGATTTAACTGCCTGCAATTACTCATTTCGAATGGATGCAAATAAATACAATATTAAGGGTAGTCATGCAATTACCTGTGCACTGCCCGCCTGCCCGCAAATATATGCACCCAATGAATAATTGCAACTACCACCAACTACTCTACAAGTGTACGCAACGGGGCATCATCAGGAGCTGTTAGGCTGCAGCTTTTTCACCGCTTGCATATGTGCATATATTTGCGGGCGGGCGAGCGAGTGATGCGCGGAATTGCACGACTGTCCTCAATATTGTCGTAGTAGCTACATATTGTATTTATTTGCGTCCATTGTAATGGACATCGGGAGGGTAAAGCCTGAAACTATTCAAGAATTTATTCGTATTTTGTATATTACCTCTTACAATTTGGACAGATAGGAATTGACAACAATTTAAAAATTACCTCTTTAGTAGCTGCAATTACAAAATTTTTTGTTATGATTATTTACTATCAAGAGTTGTTCAATCCTACTGCAGGACTGATTTCGAGAGATCTGAGATTTTCGTTTCTTCCAAAAAAAGACCAGCACAATTCTTCTGTCAAAGTGATCTAAACAATTAAATACCTTTGCCTTTCTTTAAGTCTAAGAAAACTAAACAGTACTAACTTTTAAACCATCGCGTTGCATGATATTACTATAAATCGTACAGGACGGATTCCATGACGGAGTAAACTCGCTGCATCAGTCTGCTTGTGCCCACGATCAGTGCAACCTGGTCCAAACGTCAAGCGATTCAAAGGAATAATATTGCGCGTTAATTGGTTTGACTGCCTCGTTGGTCTAGTGGTTAGTAGCCCTGACTGCTATGCCGGAGGTCGTGGGTTCGATTCCCACCCAGGACAAATGTTTGTGTGATGAGCACGATCATTTGTTCTGTGTCTGGGTGTAATTTATCTATAATATGTATGCATTTAGAAATATATAAGTATGTTTATCAGTTGTCTAGTACTCATAACACAAGCTCTGCTTAGCTTGAGACTAGACGGCGTTGTGTGGTAGTTGTGGAATATTATTATATTATTATTATTAATTCTTGTAACTTTTTTTTTTTAATATATAACTGAACAGTCCTGCTGATCCGCGAAATCTTAAGGATAACAATAGAGAAGGCTTGTTTGAACAAGTAAACAACTAGAGACTGGCCGCCTGCCACTGCATTGTACAAGTTTACAAACTTTGGATCCCTCCCACCCCTATATTTATGACCTACGCATTTTAATAGTTTATCTCTTCATTATTTAGAAAGAAAATAGATTAAACTCGCGACAATCTAAGAAGTCCGATTTGACGTTTCTCATTATACCTTTATATGAACGTCTACGTAAGAAATTGAAAAATCAAATTCATAACCCTAAATAATTACTATGTTACCCATACACTATAACAACGAGTATCATTCGTAATCCTTAAGTTTAACTTTATATTGAAAAAAAAGCATTAATAAAAGAAACGTCAAATCGGTTTCTTAGATTGTCGCAAGTATAATCTGATGCATGATATAAACACATCAACACGGTCTAGGGATATTTTTAAAAAAGCGAATTACTATCAATATGTTAATTATTTATATGACATGTATATATTTAAAAGATACGTTATTTAATATTCTACCATTTTCTAGTAATGGTTAAGGTACTTCGATTAAAATTTCAGGATTTTATGGAAAAAAAATGAAGCATAGACGGAAACCGTATATGTATTAACTTTTAATTTATGAGTAAAAACTGAAAAAAATAGAAAAATCATTTAATTTGTGTTTATAAACTTGAAGTTAGTAGTCTGAGAAAGCGCCCATGATGTTCATAACACATCGGCAACGATTCGGCATGCTCAGAACAAGGTTGTCAATGTCTTGCTGCGGAATATTGTCCCATGTCCTTCTGAGGTGCGCAAAAAGTTGATCTTCTGTAGCCAGATTTTCAGGAACTTCCTTCAGAGCTCTTCTTTGCAGCATATCCATGGGATTTAGATCTGGCGATTGAGCAGGCCAGTCTAAGGCCCTAACATTGTGTGTATGTAACCAAGCTGCTACCGTTCTCGCCGTGTGTGCCCGGGCATTGTCGTGCATGAGCAGGAAATCTTGCCCCATTTGTGTTCTGTGGGGCAAGATTACGGGCCCCAGCACCTGTTGGACGTATCGTTCTGCCGTCATATTGCCCCGCACCCAAACGAGATCCGTCCGTCCTGCAAGACGAATTCCTGCCCAAACCATAATTGTTCCTCCTTGGTATGGGTGAACTTCCTGAGGGTTCTGAAGACGGCTCCATCGTCCAGGAACTCGCCAAACACGCGTCCTTCGTAAATCTGGATGGAAGCCGAACCTGGATTCATCCGTTAACAGCACATTGGACCATTGTTCACGGCCCCAGTCCACGTGGTTCCGAACCCATTCTAATCGCCGTCCACGAAGGCCTCTCCGTAAAGGTGGGACCCGGAGTGGTCTACGAGAGCGTAGATTGCTTTCATGCAGTCGCCTTCTTACAGTTTGGTCACTCACAAGCACTTGGTGTTCCACTCGCAGCCTTTGGACCAATTGAGTCGCCGTTGCATTTGGTTGAGCTCGCGCAGTAATTTGCAAAAATCGGTCTTGTCTGGGGGTATTGATGCGACTTGGCCCCCGGTGCCTCTCCGTTACTTCACCTGTGGCACGATAGCGTGTCCACAATCTTGAAATTACATTTTGGTGGGTCCCTATAGCCTCAGCAACATTACGCTGAACAGACCCAGCTTCCAGCATTCCCACAGCTCGTCCTCGTCAAATGTTGGCGTTGCATGGCTACAATACCACAATTTTAACTTTATCTTTCGTTTAAAAATGAAAAAAACTGTAACTAAATGTAATTCGTATTGTTTTCTAAATTTCGCACAAATGAAAATTCCCTCTCCTACACATCAAGACATTTTTATGCCACCGAAACAAAAGAATTTGCAAAAATTTGAATTTGGAATTAGTTTGAGATAAATTACAAACAAATCGGTGTATAAAAGATTCCAATGCGGCCAGTACTTTTCGAGTTATTTAATTGAGTATGAAATATCCCTAGACCGTGTTGATGTGTGTATTATAATATAATTATGATAAAATAATAACATTTAGTAAAGCACCACTCCGCCACCACGACATCCTTTACTTTTTGTAAAGGATGTCGTGGTGGCGGAGTGGTTAGGGACCCGCTTCTTGAGCCATAGGTTGTGGGTTCAAATCTGGCATGTACCAATGTGACTTTTCCTATAACATATGTACTTTCTTAGCTATTCTAAGACATCACAGACATACGGTAAAGGAAAACATAGTGAGGACACCTGGACTTGATGGTCTGAAATCGCCAACCCGCAGTGAGCTAGCGTGGCCCTTCAGTGGGACAGAACGAAAATATTTGTCCAAAATACAGATTTTGGACAAATGTTTTCGTTTTCCTTTACGACGCCAAAAAAGGGCCAAATTTCAGCACTATAAGTAACAAGCTACAAAACTGACGCTTCCACCTTTTTAAAACTACTTTTCTATTTATGGCTCGTCGTCTTCGTGTTGTTGATGAACAATCTATTGTCAGAGTTTAAACCGGTCGTAGGTTCCTCCTCACGATATTTTCCTTCACCTTTAAGCAAGTAATAATTAATTTCTAATACGCATATGACCCGAACAGATCGTGGTGCGTGGATTTGGACTTGCCACCTTTGACTTGCCAGTCAGTTTCTCTGGTTGGGAGGCTTCGGCCACGTCTGGCTACCACCCACCAGACGAAGCCATGCCGTAAAGCGACCTAGTCGTGTTTCGTGATGTAGTCCTATGCAACCGTTGCGGGGCTGGTCTAGGCACTTGCATCAACTCCCCACTCCCCAAATATTGTTCTGCCCAAATCTATCCACTCTACTTAGAGTGAATAGATTTCTTTTGGATTTATACGTGCTCTATCCTCGGGCACATCGTCGCTTACCATCAGGCGAGTTGGTGGCCAAACGTAGATCCATTTTTAATAAAAAAACAACATGACATATTTTATTTTTCGAGGCTTTTGTTGAAATTCCACTCATTAGTGTAGTGGAGGCAAGTCGCGGTCGCTAAAAGAGAGGTCCTGATTTCGATTTTTCGAGTCAGGAAAAGTGTTAATTTTTTCTGTTAGAAAATGTGTGTTCGTAGCACAACTCCGCCTAATCTTTCAAGGAATACAGGTATTTAGATAAACTTACATTGTTTTGGATTTGAATGAAAGAAAGAAACCATATTATTTGGATTTTTATTTATATTAACGTAGCTTCTTGATAGATATAAATATTTGAACTGCCTCGGTGGTCTAGTGGCCCCAACCGCGACTGCCGAGCAACAGGTCCCGGGTTCGATTCCCAGGTCAGGCAAAGTGTTATTTAGTTTTTCTGTAAGGAAATTCTCAGTAGTAACTCCGGGAGTTTAGAATTGAGCCCGGTAAATGGCAATAGGTCACGACCTATTACATGGGACTTAATAACAGCTTTAGTGAAATATGGGTGTACAACTATGTAAACCTCTGCCTACCCCATCGGGGAATAATTGGCGTGATGCTATGTTATGTTCTAAATTTTTGTAGAAATAAACATAAGTTCGTGAGCCAAATTCGAACCTGCGCCCGCCGGGTATATACTCCAGGCGCTCTGCCTACTAAGCCATCTCGATCTCTTCTCTACCCCGTATTTTGCTTTCCACAAAAATGTATAACTTTAGAGTTCGCTACGCGTGCGTTAATGCTTTTAAAAGTTTTATGTCTAGTTGGTCATGCCTTATAAAATTAGATATAGTTCTTTAAAAAATACATAGCGCCTATTTTCGCCGAAGGGGTAGGCAGAGGTATATAGTTGTACTCCCACATTTCACCAATGCTGCTGTTAACCTGTTGTATGCCGCATTTCTAGACAAATTAAATTAAGTTGTGTCTCGCGTGGATCCACAGTCGCGACATACAAGAGGTTAAATCCCATCCCATGTAAATAGGTGGTGAGCCTATTGCCATCTCCCGGGCTCAGTTCCAACTTCCGGGCTGCTATCGAGAACTTCCTAATAGGAAACGCCAATAACCCTACCCGACCTGGGAATCGAACCAAAGACCTCATACACACTCGGGACTACAATTTGTTTAGTATAATTCTACTGTATTTCTGTCTATCAAATCCCCCCGTCTACCTCACTTATCGTGTACATTAAGATGTTAGAAAATAACAAATACTTCTCACGTATTATTACTAATATCCGAAAAAATGTGAACAACAGACTAATTTGTCAGTTTCATGGACGAATGCGCCCATGTAGCATCATCTTGGATAACGAATAATAAAGTAACGAACTGTAGATTGGCAGCAGTCTTGGTGTTGCCAGCGCTGCGTACAATTTCGTATTTGTTTTTATACCTTTTGCCTTTTTTAAGAGAACAAATGCTACTCAGTTATTTTTCTCAATTAATTCAAAGAACTACTACATTAAGTTATCATTTTTTGTGGAAAGAAAATATGGTCGTAAGCAGGATTCGAACCTGCTCCTCCCGGATAAATACTCCAGACGCTCTGACAAATCAGCCATCTAGATCTCTGCTCCTCGAACTGTACTTCCACATTTTAATACGCCTTTTGGCGACGCCATTGCTATCTATTCAGTCCCTTTACAGGTCACTGAACCGAGACGACTAACTTTGCAATTACTACAGTTTACGTGTAATTAATGCAGGCATGATGCAATAAAAAAAAAAGAACTTCTGCAAAAATTATCAAACCTAAATGTGGCTTCGTTTCTAACCTCTTAGTTGAATGTCCAACATTTATAAGCAACTCAAAAGCCCTTTACCGCTTCCTACTGCTTTGACTGTGAAATGGCGCAACAAACTCCCCTTCAGCCAGATTTTTATAGAATATAGAGCAATATAATTACGTCACCCCATATCCTACAATAACTATATTTTGGTAATGTCTACTCAAACGATTCCCACGCAGCCTGTTGCACATTGCGTATTGCGTGTTGCACCACTAGACCACATCACATGGCTCTCCGCCTTCTCCATTCTTTCCCGCCGATATTTTCAAGTTCTCAGTCCATCTGTAAAGATCCTTACACGTTTCCAAAGACATTCACCATTACGCGGTCTTAATTTGTAAATAAGTCCTCTGAAACTTTACGTACCTTATTACCGAGTTGAAGTTTCAATCTGACTAGCGTTGAAAAAAAAAACGCCTAAACAACCAAAAAGGTCAAGGTTTCTATTAAATCAGTTATCATTGCAATCAACGATGGCCCTAGATTTTGTAAATTACTGGCATTCGCTAATCCGATTCTGAGTAACTCACACGTAAGGCGATCTGAGGAAGAGCCAACAGCTTTAATTTAATAAAACCAACAGCACGCAGCCAAATAGATTCCTTCATCGTAACTTTTGTTTTAGTTACTCTGTTTTGTTTGTCTGTTTTACTAACTCAGTAGGTGGTGGGTATTATCTGGCAACCCCCAGCATAGGTGACCGGCGCGGCGGCGAGGCGGCACACAGCGGCACCGACGCGCCATGCCGACGCGACCGCGCGCCGCCACACGCGCCCCGCGAATGCCATGGGGGTGCCTTCTAGATTTTAGGGTAGACAGACAGTATAAGCAACAAAGATAGTACCTATGAGCCTGCCTAATTGTAATTAGAACAGGTCTTACCTGATAGACATAGTGCGCATAATGATGTCAGTAGGTCAACTTATGTATTGAAGAATTAACTCTAGGAAATGAAGATTCTTCCTGTCAACCTAATTAAAAGCTTATAAAAGATAGTAATTTAGATAAAGTACGCAGCGATTTGGATCCACGTTCATGACACGTCATCATCATCATCATTCACAGAATCACCCACTGCAGGGCATAGCCTCCTCCCTTTCATAATACTTATTGCCCATGAATGGAACTACCTGCCGTCTTCCGTGTTTCTTGAGAAAATCAATTCAGGCATATTTAAGGTTCGAGTGAATAGATTTCTTCTGGATCTCCGTGGTCCATTTTACCGTCAGGTGAATGGTGGCCAAAAGGAAAACCATATTTGATAAAAAAAAACGAGTTGAAATAGGTAGGCTATAATAACGACAACTGCCTCGTTGGTCTAGTGGTCCCAAGCTCGCCTGCTGAGCAGGAGGACTCGGGTTCGATCCTCGGTCGGGAAAAGTGTTATTGAGTTTTTCTGTTAAGAAATTCTCAGCAGCAGCCTGGAGTTTGGAATTGAGCTCGGTTGATGGCAATAAGCTCACCCACATGGGACTTAATAACAGCTTTTGTGAAATGTGGGTGTACAACTGTGTACACCTCAGCCTACCCCTTCGGGGAATATAGGCGTGATGCTATGTTATGTTATGTAATAACCTACTTACGATATTAGATCTCAAACTGTCTTGTTATCCCAAATAGACCAGATTAAGTCCTTTTGAAATGTCAAAGCTACGTCCATGGTTCCCAAGAATTTATAGAGAATAAGAACTTAGTAAAAGGTTAAGGAAATGATTTTAATATAATAGCAATATCTAACCCTGGACACAACCTCGTTTTCAACTGGCGTAGCTTTGGATTGAGGTTTTTTATAACTTACTAGCTGACCCAGCGAACTTCGTACCGCAACTTTTTCCAGTTCGTTTTTTTTCAATTATCAAATTTGGTGCAGTCGTTCGGAAGTTATGCGCGTACAAACGTTTCGGCGATTAATTTTTATATAGGTATTAGATATTATTACCAAAATCGCTTTTTGTTGGCCTGGCTTTCCGCTCCGAAAAATATATCCAGAGATATTAATGATATTCCTAAAGGACACAGTCACATTTAACTTCGACACCAAGGACCAAATTCCCTGACCGTATAACTGATTTTAAGACCAAATCATCCGTTTAATACAAACTTTTGCCGTTAAACTTCTGTTAAATTGCTAGTTAAAGTTCCTTTTAAACATCCTAGATTTAAGTGTACTCAACTAAAAGATTGCGGGTTCGATTCCTGCTCAAAATTTGTGGAGAACCGTGTGGTTTAAGAGTCCGGTACAGCGCAGCGTTCATAATAAGTTTTACACACATGAAAAAAACCATACATCTCTATGTCTTTTTTCCTAAAACTTAACTACCTATTCTATTAGCCTATCCTATTCTAGTATTCTTATTAAAGTTAGAAATTTTTGTGTGAAAAAGAATACGGTCGCGAGCAGGATTGGAACCTGGCCTCCCGGATAAAATAAATTTCTAACTTTAGAGTTCGCTATGCATGCGTTAATGCTTTTCGAAGATTTATCTTTACCCTAGATATTGGTAATTAACATTTATCAGCTTTTCATTACACTTTTAAACTGTAATTATGCACATCTCAAAGATATTTTTGATGGTTTATAAAACCATGTTACTAAGTGCATCGAAAGCGATTTTATACACGGGTCTTAAAAAAATGCGGACGCAGCGTTGCGTACGACATGTGAGAAGCATGCCTAGTCATCCAATTTCGATTGTCATACACGAGCTAAACGCATACAAATACTTAAAACTCATCCACTCGGCGCCAGTACGCTGCGTGTGTGTGTGCGTAGTCTATGCTTCGCTTATGACAAGGCAAGGTTCCATCCGTCTTTTTTTCAATTCCTTGGATTTAATAGTTGTAAAGTTTTTCATAACTTATAAATTATAATAAATGTTATAAATTAATGTAGTCTTAGGTTTAATTTTGGATTAAAGTATAAATATGTTTGAATATCAATAAATAAATGTTAGAGGCCTACAGTTTGTTTCAAATTCAAATATTTTTATTTCAAATAAACACTATTACAGGCACTTATGAAAAGTCAAAACTAGGTGCACGGTTCCAAGGCATTGATCTTATGGAGAAGAGCCGGCAAGAAACTCCATAGACACTCTTTTTAAAATAAATTGGTTTAACAATAATTAAGGTAATGTGAGAATAATGCAGGTTAATGAGCAAAATAAGAAAGAAAAGTAAACTTATATAGCCTTTTAAAATGATTGCCAAGGCAGTTAGGAGCCGACCAGTCCCGACAGACAGCACCCGTTCACGAGCATGACGCGCACATCAGCCTCGCTTAGCTCAACCATTTTGTAGGGAACTCGACGGCCCGATGTACGACGCCACCATCAGCAGGACATTTTAGCGAGCATGACAAACCCGTAATACCTGACAATAGGCAGTATGTATGTAATATGAGATTAAAACTAACATTAATATCCACATGATGCTCACATTTTACAAAGGTATATATTATGGAAAAATTCATAAAGAAATGATAATGTAAATTTAAAACTAGTAGGTTCGATACTAGCAGTTAAATAATCGATATGTAAATTTACATACCCAAGTGTCAAATAAAATAATAATACAATTGGATTAATTGTACGTCAATAAAATAAATTGTATAAAATAAAAACAATAAATTCAAAAATTTTAAAATAAAGGAAAAAAAGCATAGAAACATTTAAACTGAAAGCAAACAAAATGTTTGAATTCTAACACAAGGTTGTTGATGACCGAGAAATAGGTTGGAGATCCCAGATTGTAGTATCGTCTATAATGAAAGAAAAGCGTCTTAAAAAATTACGCCTACGACTCATCTTCGATGCACTTCGCCCACCATTTCTTATCACCCCGGTCATCCCATCGCGCGGCGCCGGCGTCTTGTCGCACCGCCGCGTTGTCGCGCCGCGCCGACGCGTCTCCTAGCCGCCGTATCGCCCTGATACCACCCTGGATGTTTATCTTCACGCTTTATTGGGGGGCCGATACGATTCGTGGTTGGTAATTAGATGCATGTTTTGTGCAATTGAAATTGTTGATGATATATAGGGGTTATTTATAGTTTAGGAGCAATGTCAAAGTGCTTCGTCAATATGTTAGTTATATTGGCAAAGATTAAAGTATATCTTTACTTTTTGTCAATATTTTCCTTTTTAAGTTGCTTTCAAAAACTTTACTATGCTTCAATGAAGTACCTAATTAAGTTTAAAAGGCACAGGGGGTCCGTCCGGGTTTTGAATTGGTGAAGTACTTTGAGTCGACTGGATGGATTCCCGCGCGAAGCCTGAGATAAATTCCGCTCCTGAGTTGTAATATATTAATAAACTAGCTGTGCCCCGGAAACCTTGTTCTGCCATATACATTTTCTGGATAGGGCTACCCTTATCATCTAGGGCTATTAAAAATAGCCTACTACCTATTCTTGGACATACCAAATATACACAAAAAAAATCATAAAAATCATAAAAATTGGCCAAGCCGTTTCGGAGGAGTTCGATTACAAACACTGCGACACGAGATTTTTATATATTTGATTAGATAAAAGATAATCCGAAGTACCAAACAGAGACATATATATAATTTATTTCTTAAATAACTTGTATATGTTAGTTTTTTTAACCGACTTCAAAAAGGAGGGAGTTCTCAATTCGGTTGGTTTTTTTTTTATGTATAGGTAAGATAAAAGAGGTTCCAATGCCGTTTTCTTAGATGTAGACAGATCAGCTCAGCTGTCGCCACTAGCATAGCTCCTGCCGTTCCCCTTGTAGCTTATTTTTAAAACGGCAACCTTTCAGTAATTGGGGTTGACTGATTACTTTAAAACCAACAAGAAACTAGTATGCTAGGATACTTATGAAAGCGCTTAAGGAAAGCGCTGACTGATTTTGATCGAAGAGGACTTTGATCGAATTGTTAGATAAGATATAATTGACCCAATTCATCGAATAGATAAGTTTCTTAAAAGCGCTGTATTTTGTTGGAAAAACATTTATAAAGCTAAAGTTATAAAATTATCTGGAAAAAGAATACGGTCGTAAGCAGGATTCGAAACTATCCGGGAGGCGCAGGTTCTAATCCTGCTCCGTACCGACCGTATTCTTTTTCCATCTAAAATTATAACTTAAAGTTGGCTAAGCATGCGTTAATGCATATCAAAGATTTATCTGTATTTATAAAGCGACGGAAAAAATTAAGACGAAAAGTTGTAACGACACTTTTTGCTATTGTAAGCCGTGCGGCGTGCGCATGTTTCTCTGTCTGTCTCTCTCTCTCTCTTATAGAAAGCAAGCCAGATATATAGATATATATATATATTTTAATTATTTTTTTTGTTTATTATTATTATTATTTTCTCTTTAACTTCGTTCCATCCGGGTGTCCCTTGATACCTTTCTAGCTTTTCTTTTGTATTATATTTTTAAGAAATTTATAGAACACTACCTTCTGCCCGCGACTTCGTCTGCGTGGAATTTCAGAATGGGGTTCAGCAGGGATAAAAAGCACTCTATGTGTTAATCCAGGTCATAAACTATGTGTAATTTCATCCAAATCCGTACAGTAGTTATTGCGTGAAAGTTTAATAAACATCCATACATACAAACTTTAGCGTTTATAATACCTATTAGTAATAGAGTTAAAGTTAAAAAATAAATAATTGTGTTATATGATAACTTTAAATTTATCTTCTAATATATAAAATTCTCGTGTCACAGTTTTCGTTGCCATACTCCTCCGAAACGGCTTGACCGATTTTGATGAAATTTTTTGTGCTTATCCGGTATCTATGAGAATCGGCCAACATCTATTTTTCATCCCCCTAAATGTTAGGGGTAGTCCACCCCATTTTTTTTTATTTATATGGCAAAACAACTTTTGCCGGGTCAGCTAGTAATGTAAAAAATTACGATTGTCTTGCAGGCAGAGTACAATAACATTTCGGCTATAAGATCTTACTCTTGTAAAAATAATGTTATTTTAGCAAATAAATATTTATTTGGTTAAACTTTATTTATTATATTTATTAAAAGATCAAACTTTAAAATATTTGGCGTTGTATTAACATTTATATCATTACTCAAAGAGCCATAATTTGTTTCACTTGCTTGTCCCCTTGTTCACCTCCCTATACTTCTGCCCACACCCCTCCAAAACTCCAGTACCCATGGTGCGTATGCAACAGTTGTCCGGCGACGACCAGTCGCACAAACTGTAGTCGAATAGTCGCGGCGTTGTGTCGCGTCACTGCGCCGCCACATTACGCACGCTGACACGTGGGGTAGGATCTAGTAAACATGATGGTGTTTACATCATATCTATGGTGTTTCTACACCATGCAGTGTGGTAATTGTTCTGTGGATCTGCTTAAAGTGTTCTTTTTACTTTTGTGATTTCATCTGATTATATAAGGTCCTAATTTATAAGGTAGTTTCTTTTTAAGGGTTCAATGTGTAAGTGATAAGGATACATTTATACCATAATTCAATTTTTTACAAAAAAATGTTTTTTCTCTTAATGTTCGCCATTTAAGGAGCAGTTTTCGACTTGCTAGTACTATATTAATTACAAATAATTTGTTATTTCCATTTAATTCTTACATATTAACCCTTTCAAGGGAAATTACCTAATAAATTAGGACCTTATATATTAAAAAAGTGAAAATAGGTCATAGGTAGTATGATAATAATATTTTACAGCCATGAGGACAAATTAATGGATTTTACAAGAGCCCACATCAAAATAAGACTTACCTCTCTATGCCGAGAACGTCAACTAAGCTTCTTAGACATATAATGCGATCACATATGAGTTGGAGAAGCAGTTGATCGTGGGACAGATGCAGGGGAAGCGCTCCAGGGGCCGAATTCCAACACGATGGTCTAAAAATATTGTAGAGCAACAAATACAAAAAAAAATACAAAAGTTTTATTACAGAAATAAATACACATTATGGGTTGAGGCCTCACTAGAAGACTAACAGGAGAAACTTTACAACGATCTATTTAACTTGCGCAGGACAGGAACATGGAGAAAAATCATATATGGTCACGATCCTCATTAATTAGTGACGGAATGACAAAGAAGATGATAATATACTCCGACAGAAATTTTCTGTCACAGCGGCCTATCTCCACGGAGATTAGTCAAATCAGCTAAAACACTAGGAAGCGGTGAAGGGTAGGCTTTTTTGGGGACTGTCATAATGTTTGACGTTCAAAAAGCGCGAATTTTTAGCCTAATTTGAATAAAAAAATTTTGATTTTGATTGTGTACGCAGGAGATATTATCGTACAAAAGTGTATGCGCAAACACAGGTGCATGCCCCCTTCCTACACTCTCTTAAGTATTCCGATGGGATGGCAATCCGACACGACCGGACAGAGGTCAGGTGGAGGACAGATGCTGAGAGTGAGGTTCTGGGTTTGATTGTCCGGGTTGGACAATGTTATGACGTTTTTCTGATACGAATTTCTTAGTAGCTGTCCGGAGTTTCGAATTTTTATGAAAGATTTTGGTATTTTTGACCTATGAATAGATATTGTAGACAAGTCTCCATCATAGAATAATCAATTCTGACTGGTCCACAATCTTCTGCTTTTTCGTACCCTAGACCCAAGTTATTTGGGGTTATTTGGAGTTCCCATATATTTGGGAACATTTGCCACGATTTTGATAACAAAGTCACTTGACACCCCCTATTCCAAATACTTTTCATTCGACATACTCGGACAATTTGTATATTCAGCATTAATTTCCATAACCCAACGTATAAAACACTAGCTTGCAATCCTGCCCACCCCCAGTTAGGTACAGCGTTAAGCTAAAGATCACAATGAACGGTCACCTTTGGCTGGTAGCCGCGACAGGTCGACGCCTGGCAACACTGATGCAATTCCATCCAACATTTTAATAGAGGTAATTGGGATGAATAATATGACTTTCCAGATAAATTTTACATTACATTACATAAATATACCATCACGCCTGTATTCCCCGAAGGTGTAGGCAGAGGTATACACTGTTGTACACCCACATTTCACCAATGCTGTTATTGTGTCTCATGGAATAGGTGGCGAGCCAAACTCCGAGCTGATACTGAGAATTCCTTACAGAATACTTCAATAACACTTTGCCCGACCCAGGAATCGAACCCGAGACCTCACGCTCAGCATTCGTGCTTGGGACCACTAGACTAACGAGGCAGTAACAATTAAAGATAAATCTTTGAAAAGCATTAACGCATGCTTAGTATTTCAAAGATTTATCTTTAATTGTTAAGGTAATTGCATCTTTACGACATTGTATTAACTGCAAAGTTAGTCGTGTCAGTTCGGTCACCTGTATAGAGACTGAATAGATAGCAATGACGTCACCAAAAGACGTATTAAAAATGTCGGCGACAAGACCCCGTCTGCGCTTCATGTCACAAGTAGTGGTAGGGACAAACCAGTTGTGAATAATGTGTTAGATATTTGAAAGGAAACGAGATAGAATCTTATTAGATTATGTTTTTAATTCTCTCGTTGAATTTGTAAGGTTAATTTATGTTTAATAGTTATTATTAAAATCTATATTTGACGAATTTCTATAGTTTATAAGAGAATTTTTAAGTAAAGATTTGTATCGAGTATAATTACGTAACTTGAAAAAGTGATTTTTTGTTTATATAGATATCACTTTAAATTTAGTGTATAATAAAAGGTCTTTTCATAAAAACAATATTACAAAAGGAATTAGGTTAATAGGAAACTTAGTTTAGCAGATATAAGGAAAAATGTATAAAGAAAATTTGTCTTGTTGAAATTGTATAAGTATTTGTTCTAGAATTTTTTTATTCTTTAGAATTAAGTAATATATGATGATTTCATGTTATAGACTAGCCTTCTACGAATCGAATCATATATAATATGTAAGGGTTTTGTGATAAAAATAAATAAATAAAGGCTCCAAAGGTTTCGGCTCAAAGTAAAAATAAACTGCAAAACAGGCCAAAAATGCGCGGGTCTCGTTAAGGTAAGGACGGCCCGTATATAAGGCGAGTAGATGGCCGACTCAAATCAGTAGCAACACAGCCGCCGAAGAGGCAACAACTAGAAGAAACAGGAAGCCGAAACCTGAAGAACCGAGAAAATTCAAGAAAAGTGTTTTATTTAGGCCTCTATCCTATCTCTTTGCCCCGAGGCCCTCCGGGATCATTCTGTACTCTCATACCTACGCATTCAGGGGTGCGTGGTGACGTACGTAACCAGCGTAAGGGAAGCAAGGAGCGTACGTCAAAAAACTGGGAGATTGTCCCAGGACGACAGTGCGGGCACTGGACGTGTCCCTGCCGTCCGAAACAGTTGGTCCTTCGAGCCGGATCCCTGCGAGAAGAGTGCAGAAGAGCACAGAAGAGTTCAGAAGATTGCGTTCAAGATGCCGGTAACCAGGTCACAGAAGGATGCTCCCTCACGTCCCGGGTCCCGTCCTACGGATAAGGACGCGACAGTTGAAACGTCGGGATCAGAAGGGGTCACGTCTGCGTCAGCGTCAGCGTCGGCGTCATCGGGAACAGCGACCACGAACACTTCTTCAGGTGCTACGGAGGGCACAACGACTACCGAGACCACGGTTGCGACTGCTACTACGGCGGCGTCCGAGAAGCACGGACAGAAGAATGAGGCCGCACAGAAGGAGACGACCAAGAAGACTCCAGAGGATATTCCAGACAAGGGCGCCCGTGGATCCGCCACAACCCTTAAGGGAGTTGGTCGTCGCGCCAGGTCAACGAAGACCACGAGCTCCTCGGCCAGAAGACGCGAACTAGAAGCCAGAGAAGAATTAGCACGCCTGGAGTTGAAGCAAGCTCAGGCTGCGGCGAAACTAGCCCGTGTCAGATTGGAGATGGCACAGTGTGAAGACGAGGACTCCGTGGATGAAGACCAAGAAGACAGAAGAGCACAGGTGCAGAACTGGATCGAGACATCCGTATTAGAAGAAGGCAACATAGAACAACCCGAGCTACGAGGTCAACACCCCTCAGAAGAGCCGCGGAAAGTGAAGCCTGAAGAGAACTCCTCAGCGAAAGGGGGTACGAGCGAGGTTCAAGCGTTGGTGACAGCGCTGACAGAAGCCCTTACCACAAGAGGAGGATCAACGGCGCAGCCGAAGTATATTCACGAGCTACCATACTTCGACGGCAACAGCAGCGAGTGGTTGGCCTTCAAGGTTGTCTATGAAGATACAGCGCCGATGTTCAACGACGTTCAAAATATGGCTCGATTAAGAAGAGCGCTAAAAGGCAACGCAAGAGAAGCTATCAAGAGCCTGCTGTACTCTGAAGCCTCTCCGTTGGAAGTGATACAAGCTCTTAGAAGAAGATATGGAAGACCTGATGCGCTTGTACTGGCAGAATTGGATAAGGTTAAGGCGTTACCGAAGATCTCAGAAAATCCACGAGATATATGCGTCTTCGCGAGCCAGATCAACAACAGCGTAGCAGCAATAAGGGGTTTGAAGAAACCACAGTACCTGCATTCACCTGAGATGGTGAAACAAATTATAGACAAGATGCCAACAATTCTCAAGTTCCGATGGTATGACTTCACGGCAGCATCGGACGAAGGCGAGTTTTCCGATCTGACAATGGTCTCTAAGTTCCTGAACATTGAAGCAGACAAGTGTGGGGCCTTCGCGACTTCAGAAGAGAGGAGCGGGTTCAAGAGGACTCATCGACAAGCGACGCATTCAACAAGGGAAAAGGACTTCAAGGAAAAGGATTCAAGACAGACAACAGAAAAGAATTGTCCTATGTGCGAAGGTGGTCACTTCCTTGTAGACTGTCAGAAGTTCCAGAAGGCGTCGGTGCAAGATCGGTGGGCAATGGTGAAGAAGAGTCACGTCTGCTTCAAATGTCTTCAGGGGAGGCATCGAAAAGAAAGCTGCAAGAAACCACCGTGTAAGGAATGCAAGAGGTGGCATCATCATCTGCTGCATGTCGAGTCGGAAGACAGGACCTCGGGAGAGAAGAAGATGGAAACCCAAGAAGTGGCAAACGTCACGGCATCGGTGAATGCAGTTAATAACGCTAAGGCATACCTGAAGATAGTTCCAGTAGAAGTCTTCGGGTCAAAAGGATCAAAAAGGATACTGGCCCTCATGGACGAAGGGTCAACAGTGACACTTATCGACGAAAAAGTAGCAGAAGAAGTCGGCGCTCAAGGCAACAAGGAGGAATTAGCCATCGAAACAATGGGAGGCAGGCTAATAAGGAAGAAGGATTCTCAGATGCTCGACCTCGCAGTGAAGGGGGTCCATCAAAGCAACAAGAAAACCTTGAAAAGAGTCCGGACTATCGATGAGCTGAAGCTTGCCCCGCAATTCCTAGAAAAGAAAAGGATAGAAAGTTGCAAACATTTAAGGAAGATCGCCGACTCTCTATTCTACGAAGGGGAGTCACCACAGCTGCTCATAGGTCAAGACAACTGGGAGCTGATCGTGACTCAAGAAATAAGAAGAGGGAAACCGGGAGAACCAGTTGCTTCAAGAACAGGACTTGGATGGGTGCTCCACGGGTCAGACGCCGGAGCTGCAAGGGTAGTACACTTCCTGAACACGTGTCTACATGTCAGCACGCCAGATGAAGAAATGCATCAAGCCATCAAGGATCACTTCGCAATCGAGGCGCTTGGTGTACAACCGCGAAGACCCACTACAGACTCGGAAGGGAGAGCCCTCACCATCCTAGAGAAGACCTGCAGAAGACTAGAAGATGGACGGTTCGAAGCTGGACTCCTATGGAGGAACGAAGATGAACAGATGCCTGAAAGCTACATGTCTGCAAAGAACCGGTTGTTCAATATTGAAAAGAAGATAGACAAAGACCCTCAGCTGAAGGCAGAATACGGCAAGCAGATCCAGCATCTTATCGACAGCAAGTATGCAGAAGAAGCACCTATTGGGCAAGAAGACTCCAAGAAAAAATGGTACCTCCCTCACTTCTCCGTGGTACATCCAATAAAAAAGAAGATAAGGATTGTCTTCGACGCGGCAGCCAAATCAAAGGGAAGAAGCCTCAACGATGCTCTACTGCCAGGACCAGACCTACTGCAGTCACTCTTCGGGATACTGCTGCGGTTTCGACAGGGACCGCTAGCGGTGGCAGCCGACATCAAGGAAATGTTCCTTCAAGTTCGGATCCGGCCGGAAGATAGAGATAGTCTGCGATTTCTGTGGCGCGGGGATCGTCGCGACGTGCCGCCAACAGAATATAGGATGACATCGGTTATCTTCGGCGCAACGTCATCTCCAAGTACAGCTATCTATGTCAAGAACCGGAATGCGGCGGACTTCAAAGAGCAGTATCCTAAGGCAGCAAGGGCAATCGAGCTGAATCATTATATGGACGATTACCTGCACAGCTTCCATTCAGGAGAAGACTTCAGAAGAGTGACAAAGCAGGTGGACTTCATACACAAGAAGGCAGGCTTCGAACTCAGGGGATGGGCGTCAAATCAACCTGAGCTGCTGCAAGACGTGAAGACCGACACCATAGAGAAGACAGAAGTAGACCTTGGTGAAAAGGAAGAGAAGACACTGGGACTGCGCTGGTTCACAAAAAGGGACTCCATCGGCTTCAGGGCAAACCTCCGGAACACACCGGAAGAAATAGCGAAAGGACTCAAGGTGCCTACGAAGAGGGAAGTCACCAGCGCAGTGATGTCGACCTTCGACCCACTGGGATTAGCATCACCAGTACTCGTCCAAGGCAAGAAGCTACTTCAGAATATATGGCGAAGTGGCGTCGGTTGGGATGATGATATAGAAGAAAAGGAGTACGAAGCATGGAAGATTTACTTGGAGAAGGTGAAGCTGCTCCAAGATCTGCAGGTTCCTAGATGCCTGGCACCACATTGCACCGAGGGGGAGCTGCACACATTCACGGATGCGAGTGAAGTGGCGTATGCAGCAGCAGTATATTGGAGGACAGAAAACAAAGATGGTACTTACCACGTCAGCTTAGTCGCGGCGAAGGCAAGAGTCACTCCGTTGAAGCCAGTATCCATCCCACGACTCGAACTACAGGCAGCCCTCCTAGGAAGCAGACTGTCGCATTCAGTGGAAGAAGAAATGGACCTGAAGGTAGCAAGGAAAGTGTTTTGGACAGACTCCAGCATCGTACTTTCCTGGATAAAAACGGACCCGAGAACCTTCAAGACATTCGTGGCTCATCGCTTGGCGGAGATAGAAGATCTCACCAAACCACAAGACTGGAGATGGGTGCCTACAGCGCAGAACCCTGCAGATGATGCAACGCGCGACGTACCAGAAAGCTTTAACCGCTACCACCGATGGTACACTGGACCAAGCTTCCTGAGACAAGGAGAAGCGCATTGGCCAGCACCAAGAACCTTCAAGAAGGAAACAACCGGGGAGGAAAAAGCGGCGGACGTCGTGGCAGCAGCAAGCACCTCTCATCCATCACCAGACCCGGAAAGATTCTCCTCATGGAAAAGACTCTGGCGAGCTACAGCGAGAGTACTGCAGTTCATTCAACTCTGCAAAAAAAGGGAGAAGGTTAACGTCTGCAAGAAAGATCCCACCTGGAAAATGACACAGGCCAAGAAGGCGAAGGCTGTAGAAAAACGACAAAAACCTTCGAAAACGATAGAGAGGACATACATACCGTTGGATGCCGGACTACTAGAGCAAGCTGAAAGCCTGTTGCTAAAGAAAAGTCAAGATAGAAGCTTCCGAGAAGACATCAAGAATCTGCAGCAAGGGAAGCAATTAGAGGGCAGCAGCAAATTGAAAAGACTCGACGTAGTACTGGAAGAAGGTCTCCTGCGGCTGAAAGGAAGAATCGACGCGATACAAGGTGTGACCAGAGATTACAAGCGACCCATCGTGCTCGACAGCAAGGAAAGGACAACACGACTTATAATAGAAGAGTTCCACTGCCACTTCAATCATGGTAATCACGCAACGGTGATGAATGAAATACGACAACGCTTCTGGGTACTGGGATTAAGGTCAGCGATCAAGACAGTTCAGCATCAGTGTCAGTGGTGCAAAACAAGACGAGCAAAACCGCAAGAACTGCCGACGGGCAACTTACCTGCTGAAAGGTTGATGCACGGGAACCCTCCCTTCACGTGCACTGGTGTAGACTACTTCGGTCCAATGACGATTACCGTAGCGAGACGGCACGAGAAAAGATGGGGGGCTTTATTCACATGCCTCACAACGAGGGCTGTGCATATTGAGCTGACTCCTTCGCTCTCGACCGACAGCATGATCATGGCACTACGACGATTCGCCGCAAGAAGAGGAATGCCGAAGAAAATCTACAGTGACAACGGGACCAACTTCGTCGGCGCTAACAAAGAACTGAAAGAAGCGCTCGACACCTTAAAGCAAGAAGACCTCACCTCAGAAGCGGAGAAGATCGGCGTGCATTGGAAGTTCATCCCTCCTGGTGCGCCAAACATGGGCGGTGCATGGGAGCGTTTGGTGCGATCTATCAAAACCGCACTAGACGCCACACTCAACGAAAGGCATCCACGCGAGGAGGTGCTCCAAACTCTCCTCCTGGAGGCCGAGCACATTGTCAACTCTCGACCTCTCACCCACCTCTCCGAGAACCCTGAAGAAGAAGCACTTACACCGAATCACTTCCTCATCGGGCGATCCTGCGGCGCTGCAAGAATCGGCAGCTTCAACGACAGCGAGCTCACGGGCAGACCTACCTGGAAGGCAACGCAGCGACTTGCCGACCACTTCTGGCAACGTTGGCTGCGAGAATACTTGCCCACTCTGCTGCCGAGGAAAACAAAGGGAAGGATCAGCACCACAGACCTGCAAGTCGGAGACATCGTGCTGATCGTCGACCAAAGCCTACCAAGATGCACCTGGCCACGCGGCAGAATCCTGCAGGTGTATCCTGGGCCAGACGGGCGAATAAGGGTCGTTGACGTCGAGACGCGCGGAGGTGTGCTGCGAAGACCAAGTTCGAGAGTGGTGCTGCTGGTGCCGGGAGTATCGCCGAGCCAGGAGGATGGTGCGATGCACGACGGGGAGAATGTCGGCGCTTGTCGCCGACATTCTCCCCCTCGTGCATTCACATTGTATTAACATTGGATTGTCATTGTACATTGTATTAACTGCAAAGTTAGTCGTGTCAGTTCGGTCACCTGTATAGAGACTGAATAGATAGCAATGACGTCACCAAAAGACGTATTAAAAATGTCGGCGACAAGACCCCGTCTGCGCTTCATGTCACAAGTAGTGGTAGGGACAAACCAGTTGTGAATAATGTGTTAGATATTTGAAAGGAAACGAGATAGAATCTTATTAGATTATGTTTTTAATTCTCTCGTTGAATTTGTAAGGTTAATTTATGTTTAATAGTTATTATTAAAATCTATATTTGACGAATTTCTATAGTTTATAAGAGAATTTTTAAGTAAAGATTTGTATCGAGTATAATTACGTAACTTGAAAAAGTGATTTTTTGTTTATATAGATATCACTTTAAATTTAGTGTATATAAGGTCTTTTCATAAAAACAATATTACAAAAGGAATTAGGTTAATAGGAAACTTAGTTTAGCAGATATAAGGAAAAATGTATAAAGAAAATTTGTCTTGTTGAAATTGTATAAGTATTTGTTCTAGAATTTTTTTATTCTTTAGAATTAAGTAATATATGATGATTTCATGTTATAGATTAGCCTTCTACGAATCGAATCATATATAATATGTAAGGGTTTTGTGATAAAAATAAATAAATAAAGGCTCCAAAGGTTTCGGCTCAAAGTAAAAATAAACTGCAAAACAGGCCAAAAATGCGCGGGTCTCGTTAAGGTAAGGACGGCCCGTATATAAGGCGAGTAGATGGCCGACTCAAATCAGTAGCAACACAGCCGCCGAAGAGGCAACAACTAGAAGAAACAGGAAGCCGAAACCTGAAGAACCGAGAAAATTCAAGAAAAGTGTTTTATTTAGGCCTCTATCCTATCTCTTTGCCCCGAGGCCCTCCGGGATCATTCTGTACTCTCATACCTACGCATTCAGGGGTGCGTGGTGACGTACGTAACCAGCGTAAGGGAAGCAAGGAGCGTACGTCAAAAAACTGGGAGATTGTCCCAGGACGACAGTGCGGGCACTGGACGTGTCCCTGCCGTCCGAAACAAAAAATATGGAAGAACAATTCGCGAAGATGAGGAGAGGTCGAGATGGCTTAGTGGTCAGAGCGCCTGGATTATTAATCGGGGAGTATAGTAAAGCTTTTCCAATTTTTCCAATTTTTTTTTTTTTTTGATAAATCCCTCCATTATTCTTTGGCTGGACAGCAGCAGGACTGCCTCGTTGGTCTAGTGGTCCCAAGCGCGACTGCTGAACAGGAAGTGTTGGGTTCGATTCCCAGGTCGGGCAAAGTGTTATTGAGTTTTTCTGTTAGGAAATACTCAGTACAAGCCCGGATTTTGGTGGCAATAGGCTCATCACCTATTACATGGGACTTAATAACAACATTGGTGAAATGTGGGTGTACAATTATGTACACCTCTGCCGAATACAGGCGTGATGCTATGTATGTATGTAAATTATTTATTATATGTACTTTACGAAACGCCAATTGTTTTTACTGGCTCTATTTATCTACCTAATTTATATTCATTACATTTGTACAACATCCCCTGCCGGAAAGGAAGTGTGAGTGATTCACCGGAGGAGCTGGCGACCCTCGTCCGTTGTTGGGCGTCTCACTGTCGCGGGCACTGGCCAAACTACACTGTTTTTATGATACAACTATTTTGTATGTGTCTCTTGTACTAGGTTTACAGTTGAGAGGACAGGTAACAACTGAATTACTTTTTGTTTAACAACCATCAACAACACACAATTTTGGTTGTTAAAAAATGAGTTGACACGAAAAACAAAGACGTGTTAAATGATCAAAACATTCCTACGATTAACATAATACAGAGAAAGCGAGCGGAGATAGAGGGATGAGTTAGACTCCTTCCAAAAATACTGGTCCCCAATTGCTGTAGACAGAGGTAAATGGATGAAGAGTAGGGGGCATTTGCCCAACAGTGGGACAGATTAGACTCATAACAATAACCACCTGAAAAGGATCTCTCTAGGCGGCTGGATCAACGGCCCGATACAGAAAGTGGTACTCATTGACACGGCACGCATTGGGAGGAGTTTTCTTCCTCTGAAGCCCTAACCACCGATAGCTTGGGCTCTGTTCCCGATACCGGTGGCCTACTATTTGTTTTTAATTTTAATATACGTATACTAGAATATCATTTATTTATATATAAATAAGTTATACTGGGAATATAAAATAATGATTATACTTACAAATAAATGATCTATTCTATTCATAACATAGCATATCATCACGCCGAACATCTTAACTATCTTTAATGTGAAATCATTGATACGTCAAAGTCAAAGTCAAGTCAAAAGTTTTTATTTCACACTAACTGATGCCCGCGGCTTCGCCCGCGTGGATGTCGGTTATCGCGACTAAAAGTAATCATGAAATTTTGATCCCGTTCCCGCTTTCCAATTACCGCTTTATAATTGCCCATTTTTTAAAGTATTAAAATGGATATAGTATGTTTTCCTAAAGAGATAGACATATGTCATCGCGGACTTTTCTGTAGACCTATATATGATACGCAATTCCACCATACATCATTTTGTTATATCTTAGCTCAGTTTAGGCAGCGGTTTCGTTGAAAGCTCCCCCAGACGGCTTATTTTTTTCCGACACCTCCAACAAATATCATTATATTTTAGCCAATGTACACAAAAACTTGACAAATTATATACTGAAACCTTCCTCGAGAATTACTTTATCCATTGGTGAAAACAGCATGAAAATCGGTGCAGTAGTTTTTGAGTTTATCGCGAACAGACAGACAGACAGACAGACGCGGCGGAGGACTTTGTTTTATAATATGTAGTGATAAAACAATTTAAAATGCACTTCAATCTGTTTACTAACGTAACGAGGGGAACAGTTTAAAAAACAAATCCTTAGGTACTTACTTATTTTTCCTTCATTTTCTTCACCCGAAAATATTTCACACATTAATTAAACATCGTTTTATGTTAAACGCTCCCGTTTTTATGATTTATTCACGAGATTTCATCGATATTCAGTTAGTTTGATTTACGATACGGTCGAGACAGTCACGGTTTTAGAATCAATCGACTATGACTGTATATAGATACAATATGTATATATGTAACGGTATGCGTTTCAAGAAAACAGAGGACTTATGAAGACATGTATTAAAATGTGGAAGAAAAATTAGCAATGGTGAGTAGAGGTCGAAATAGGTTGATGATATGATGCTGTTATTGGGATAACCTCTAAGACAGGATTTTAAATATTTTTTACACGACTGCCCAAAAACAGGAGTGATAGTTAGGGTTCATGTATGTATGTTTGTCAAATTCAAATTCAAATTCAAATCATTTATTCTGTAAATAGGTTTTTTGGAACTCTTTTACATGTCAAATTAAAAACTA
The DNA here is from genome assembly GCA_935421205.1 of Xylocampa areola. Lineage (NCBI taxonomy): Eukaryota > Metazoa > Arthropoda > Insecta > Lepidoptera > Noctuidae > Xylocampa > Xylocampa areola. Next base: position 18,491,751 of record OW285212.1, on the reverse strand, counting down.
GAAGCTTTTCCTGTCTGACTACCTCTGAGAAGAAAAGCCGAAACAAACTCAGAGGTCTCTTTTAAAGTCCAGACATCAGTATATAAGGCTATGTGAGCGTAATCATGTAGGGCGTCTGGAGTGACCTATTGAAGAAAGAGCCATAGCAGTTTCAAGTTGACCTGTCCGTACTGACGGCACGTATGCATCAGTCATCGTGTAGCTCGACCATAATTAAGGGAACTCAACGACCCGTTGCAAGACGATACCAGATCGGCAGGACATTTGCGTAGGCCAGCTAAAATACTCTTTGTGAGTTTGTGTATACCAACATAACTTCAAAAATTAAATAGTAATAATATAGCAGACAAAAATGAGTGATTTAAAAAAAACACACACACGGCAAGCGTATTTCTTAATAAGTTTCATCTTGTCTCACTATCACAAAAATTTTTGATGTTAGAAACTAAGAAAACTCGGTCGAACTCGTCCCTATGCATCTTTTTCATTTTCATAATATGTACCTATTGTGTATCGTGTACCTATACAATGAAGAATAATAAATAAACAAGGAAAATATAACCCCCTAATAGAATCTCCTTCATCACTTACAAGTAAACAAATTTCTTGATTCACACCAAACAGTTCCATCAAAATAAAAACTTTGCCTGTTAAAATGTTGAAACGTACAACTTTCAGTATTACTGCTATCGTCCTGATTTCGATTCCCGATCGGACTTGCTAATGAGGTCGCCCCAACGCCTAGAGATGCGATGCCATCAATCATTATAGGTAAACCCATATATCTTTTGGTAAGCAGTTAATAGGTGTGTGAAATATAACCCGAAGAAAGTCTGACTGACGGCAGTCAGTTTATATCACCAGCTGTTAATGCCTACCCATGCCGTATATCAATTTGCCTAGCTTGTTCCTAATTAAATTTAGGTAGGCTTCCAGTCAAACAGGATGCTACTTAATACCAGTATTTAACATGGAGCGACTGCCTATCTGACCCCCACAATTCGGTTGTTGGGTAATACGGTATCTCGTGGTATGAGTGGTTTTCATACGTCTGACCTCTTCAGGCTTCTGACTACCCGTAACGCATGTCATAGATGTTAATTTGACAACTGGGACCGACGGCTTAACGTGCTCTCTGTGGCACGTCATGCCATATTTATATACATATGTAAATAATAATAATTTATAAGTCTCAAATTATTCGGACACAATATTACAGAATAAACATACTGATAAACATATAGATGCATTGAGTTGACATCAGCAACTTGGTCTGTGTGCCCAACTTTAGCAAAGGACTCCTCCATTTTTTCCCATTTTGTCCTATAGAGGAACGAGATGTGGTGTTCCTCCATTGAAAAGGGAGGATCCTCCAACCAGGCGGGTGATATTGCCTGGCGGGCCACGGCCCAGCAGTTCATGTCGGGCGGTTGTATATATGCAGATTTGCCGTCAAACTTTGCTTGCGCGATGCAGCGTGTTATGCGCGTAGTATTCATGTAGTGAGATAGATGTCGCTACAGTCCTATCTCTTACTATTCTCGTCCACGTTTTCCATGGCATTGTATCATCTTCTTTACTGTCTTCCACGGTTTCTTTTACTGTTTCTAAGATAGGTACTATATTGTTCATAATAGTTTGATTCCACTTTTCAATACCTCTCATAATATGTTCTGTCCATCTCCACTTCATATTTACATAGTAAATTATAAAAAATATGGTTAAACATAAAAATTTGTTTAAAAAATTCTACGCCAAATTTTTATTTCGAAACCGTGAACCTATTGCCATCAACCGGGCCGAATTCCAAACTCCGCGGCTTAGTGATTAGAGCCTGTAGTATTTATGCGGGAGGCGTAGGTTCGAAGCCTGCTCACGACCGTATCTTTCTTACCACAAAACTTTAACTACAGATAATTTGAAATCGTTATACTATATCGTATATAGTAAATATTTAATTATATTTAACAATGGAAATGTACTAAATTCCTTTTTAAACACGTAAACCCTTGTAATAAACCAAGTCGGTTTAATGCTAAAATTTCTAAAGTGATTGAGTCAAAGGTTCTTCAAACTTGTAGTTATATATTATCTCAAATATTTATACACCTAATTAAATTACCCAATATTACATCCAAATAATTAATCAATAGTAAAACTTATCAGAAATATTAGCAGAGGCTGAATTGTTTACGTCTTGTGCCCGCGACGACGCGACGCACTGACGCTACTTTTTGGCGCCAAATTCAGGCGCCATCTTGTCACATTCACATGATTCTTGACAATAAAAATAATTTGGATCGGTTATGTGTTGTCATTGATATTTAATAAGTAGCTGGGTGTGTATTATGATTTGGTTTAAATAGCTAAGTGATTTATTGCAGTCAATAGATCTTTTTGTCAATCTTTTGGTAAATATAAGTTGTTTAATATTTAAAATTTTCGTTTTGTTGTCAACGGAGGTCCAATTTTTTTTTCAGAGTGCATTGTATTTGATATTTATAGCTTCATCAAACATTAATTAAGTTCGTATATGGAACAACAATGTCTAAATATTGTTAGGAATAATAACACTTTTTTACATAAATTATATATAATTTGGATATCCGAACTCTGTGTAGAAGATTTCGACGTGTTTTTATTTCTAACCAGAATTATCAATAATGATTCTTGTGGAAGTTGTAAAAACATAATTTTTCTACAAGGAAAACAGAATTATTATGTAAAGGACAGTTGTCAACGCATCAGTGAATCTGAGTGATACGAACGGAACGTCCGAACGGACATAAGAATGAATTAAGAAGATTTTCTATTTACTCCCTTTTTGACATTACGTATGGATAAAGTGAAATAAATTTGTAGGTATAATATACGATTATTTTAATAATTATTTCGTTCTCCATCCGAGGGCTTCAAAGACACTCGCGTCCCTCAAATACAACGATCACTTTACATCTAATCTTTACATCCAATATAGTCTTTCAATATACAGTACAATTAAAAATTATTCACCTCCCTGGGTCCTTGAACATGGTTCATGGTTGATTAGCTAAGCAGTGATAGCCTAGTGGATGACCGTTGGAGTCAAAGGTCGCAAGTTCGAATTCAAGGCACGCACATTTATTTTTTATTCTTCTTTTCCCGTGACATGCCGTTTCAGCTAGTCGTTGGTCTAGTGGTCCCAAGCGCGACTGCTGAACAGGAGGTCTCGGGTTCGATTCCCGGGTCGGAAAAAGTGTTATTGAGTTTTTCTGTTAGAAAATTCTCTGTAGCAGCCCGGAGTTTGGAATTGTGCCCGTTTGATGGCAATTGGCTCACCATCACATGGGACTTAATAACAGCATTGGTGAAATATGGGTTTACAGCCGTGTACACCTCTGCCTACCCCTTCGGGGAATGCAGGCGTGATGCTATGTTATGTTTTATGTTTATGTCTTCCTTTCTTTATCGTGTGGTTGATGAGCAACCTAGTGTGAGTTTAAACCACTTGTAGGCCTCTGACATGGCTTTACACACCATCGAGGACAACTCTCAGGTGTGCTGGTTTCCTTCACCATTTATACCTACCAGTTTATAACAGTGATATTCAGTCATAAATAAAAGAGCTATCTGACTCAACTAACAATACGGAAACGGGTTAAAACGAAATTCTCAGTCAATGAGTTAACTGCCTGTCACAATTTATTTATGCACTATAGTCAATGATGTTGAATGAATGATGCATGCGTCCCGTCAATGAAGACTTGAGACAACTTGAGACAAGGAGCCATCCCAGATACTTAGGGATTACAACATGACCATATTCTATTATAAAGTTATAATATCAGCATTTTTTGTGGAAAAAGAATACGGTCGTGAGCAGGATTCTAACCTGCGCCTCCCGAATAAATACTCCAGGCGCTCTGACCACTAAGCCATCTCGACGTCTGCTCACTACCGCGAATTCTTCTTCCACATTTTAATACGTCTTTTGGTGACGTCATTGCTATCTATTCAGTCCCGTCGGTCCCGATCAGTCAAATTAAGATCTATGACAGCCTTTACGGGTAGTCTGAGGCCTGAAAGTATGATAACTAGTCATACCACGTACGTACTAGGCCACCACGTATACGTGGATTTCGTGTTACCCAGTAACTGTGTTGTAAAGGTCAGATAGGCAGTTGCTTCATGTAAAATACTGGTATTAAGCTGCATCCGGTTTCACTGGATGCCGACCCCGATATCATTGGAAATATGTCTGCCTAATTTTTATCATACATTACGATTAGATCAAAAGGACATTGGTACCTACCGTACCCACTACAATACGCAAATCAATTAATTTCTATTTTTATCGATGAGATTCGTTCTAGTCGAGTGTTTACGGCGGATGCGCCTAGGGGATGACTTCCTACCCCCTGGCGTCAAGTAAAAGGATCAATAAATCGGTACCCTCCTAATTTATATCAAAGTGTCACAATGCTATGCAATGCAAACGTTCAAAAACTGTTGGACAGCGATGCGGAGGCCATGAAATGAGCGAGTTTTACTGTAGGTACTTGAGGCTAGGCTAGGACTGTAGGTGCTTTTTTTATTTATTATTTATTTATTTAGAAACCAACAGCGATACACTTATAATTACCATTAGTTGTTTACATGTAAAGTAAGGCCAATTACAGGTTTCCCTATTTTATTATACAAGTATAATTCGGATAGAGAACGGACACAATAATATTATAAAAAAATAAAAATATTTAAGCTTGTAAGACGTAGTTTTATAATGTAGATACTCTTTCTAACGTATTAACGCATACGTAGCGAATTCTAAAGTTAGGTAGGAAGGAAAGATTCGGCTGAGAGCAAGATTTGAACATAATAGAGTACCTACTTATTAAGGAGGCGCAGATTCAAAGTACTTATCGCTTTTTATAAATGTTTTTTTTTATACATGTTAAGACCATGTAATGCCTATATTAATTATTAATTGCTTTCATGTGTACATAAATATGTGTATGCGTATCTGCCGATTCAATTTCATTTTTGCAAACAAGTGTAAAATTATATTTAACTGAATAGTTAACTAGACCGACTCTCACTAAAGTTTGTTGTTAGTAAGTTGACCAATCGAGCTGACAACGCTAAAAAGTTAAAATAAGAATGAATCAGAAGAATAGATCCTCACAGAGTATTTTTTTTATTGAGAAAAAATTACTAGGAATTATATTGACGAGTAGATCACGAGAGACGATGCGCTCAAAAGAAATGGCAACATCACTTCCTTTCCCTCGTTCATTAGTGTGCGTGAGTATCTCACAGATGCAACACGGCGTACTGCGAGTGTAGTTTTTTTTAAACTTGTCTTGTAATTAAAGATAAATCTTTGAAAAGCATTAACGCATGCTTACCGATCTCTAAAGTTATTATATTAAATGGAAAAAGAATACCGTCGTGAGCAGTATTCGAACCTGCACCTCCCGGATAAATACTCCAGGCGCTCTGACCACTAAGCCATCTCGACCTCTGCTCATCACCGCGAATTCTTCATCCATATTTTAACACGTCTTTTGGAGACGTCATTGCTATCTATTCAGTCCCTATACGCAAATAACTCTGTGTAACTAGACAGAAACTCTATTCCACGAACCAACATCATTATTTAGTAATCCTCCAACCTACATCCGGCAGGGTCATCAGCTCCTCACATCCCGCCGGTCTCCTGGCCACACAACAAAGCGCCGCCGCTGCTCGGAGCGCAGTCGGCGCCGGCGACGGCGCCGCCGCGACGCAGTGATCACTCGTCGTTTATTATAAACAACTACACTCACCTAATATTGATTATTTTTGTACATTAGCTATTGAGAACATGTGTGACAGGAAGGAGACGGCTGCGACGAAAAAAATTCAGAATTTATGGTAGGGTTACTGGATATGTTTAGTTTTCAAACGGATTATTAGTTTAATAAATTTAACCATGTTTTTTTTTGGTTAAACAAATCGGTAAATAGATTGTTGTTTTATAGAAAATTATTTCTTTTTCTTCTTAATTAACTAAAATGATCATTTAAGAACGGCAACTCTCACCCCAATTAATTCTTAAAAAACAACATTCGTTGTAGAGGGCACTAGGGTCTAAAATCCACGAACGGCCTAATTAAATAAATCTGAATGGCATGAGGAGTGCGACAAAATTAGTTCCTATTCCATCCTCAACAATAAGGTGTTAGAAAAAAACTATAGGCCGTAAACGGAGTATCATAGAGACAGTTTGGCACGGGCCCGCGTCCGCATTCCTGTAATAATATGTGTTACACCCCGGACAGACAAGTGAATTACTATTATTCCTACTTGTAACTGATATAATGATTACTTGTATTGTGTATAGGTACTAGGAATTAATAATGATATTCTAATTTGTTAGCCTCCATAAGTTGATTCACGGCCATATTGAAACTTTTATTTTGTGTAACTATAGGTCTCAGATAAAATGTTTTTTTTTTATCTGTGCTATAGGTTATGTTTCGTAAATGTGGATGCTTGCAATTGGCAAATGACACCAAATATTGTACCTTTATCTAATAGTGCTATTAGTGTGTTGGTGGCCCGGTTAGTGGAGTGTGATAGTAGGATAACGTCAGAACCTGGCGCAAGGATATCATTTGGTATGACATAGCTAGATAGGTGGCGGTTACTACCAACAACAGCATTCCCAAAATTCCCTGAGAGTTGACGTCAGGCAGGCGGCCGGTCATAAAACATTGCCAAAACTTTAGCAGCATGCAATTTAAAACACAATTAGAAAGTGGAAAAAATACATGCTGCGCCGACCCCAAATAATTTGGGATAAGGGCAGGGGGATGATGAGTGTGTTAGCTTTCCGAAAATAAATACATAAATTTAACAATATACCAAGGCCAAGAATTAAAAAAATAAGCCTTAGCACGTGTTTTGACAAATCTGAGTCCGAGTATCTTGCATTTATTTTTTTGACAATTGTGTTAAACTCGCGCTTGCTCGCGACAATCTAAGAAGTCCGATTTGACGTTTCTCTTTTTACCCTTGTATGAACGTCTACGTAAGAAATTGAAAAATCAAATTCATAATCCCAAATAATTAATATGTTACCCATACACTATAACAACGAATATCATTCGAAATCCATAAGTTTAACTTTATATTGAAAAAATTCACTCAATAAGAGAAACGTCAAATCGGACTTCTTAGATTGTTGCGAGTATAGGTAGACTTTACTTATGCTTTGACAAGAATAATTCATGTCAAAGCTTATGTAATGTTTATTTGTCTCGGCCTAAGTGACGATCTTTAATATAATATTTAAACAAATGATGAAATGTATAAAATTTACAAGTTCTGAGTCGCCATTTTGGAAGGGATAACGATCTACTCTTTGCTATATGATCAAATTACTTAGCTAGTAGAGCACTAGAGTACATATTTAAGGTGATAACCTAGTGGTATGAACGTTGGACTGACAAGTCAAAGGCCGCAAGTTCTAGTCCAAGGCACGCACCGCTGACTTTTCCAAAGTCATGTGCGTAATTATTATAAATTAATTATAATTTAAGTTATTTATTTGTAAAAGAAAAATACGGTCGTGAGCAGGATTTGAACATACACCTCTCAGATAGATACTCCAGGCGCTCTGACCACTAAGGCATCTCGACCTCTGCTCGCTACCTAATCTATCTAGGATTTACCTGTAGGTAATTATCTCTTGTTTGAAACGGTGGAGGAAAACATCGTAAGGAAACCAGCACACCTGAGAGATGTTCTCGATGTTGTGTAAAGCCATGTCAGAGATCTACGGGTGATTTAAAATCTGACACTAGGTTGTTCATCAGTCGTATTTTTCTGTTCACAAATTATTAGTTTTAGACCTAACAATTTGTCTAAAAACTCTTTTTTTTGTCGTAGTCTTTGTTCTGAGTTTGACCTGTGTGATTTGGGAGGTGGTGTTTTCCATTTTTCTGCAGCATCATTTTTGGATTTCTCATCTGACTGTTGTTGTTGAGAGAGCCATAAAAAATAATGTCCAGAGAAACGGCTCACCGTATGCTTGATGAACAAGCTAGTATCAGAGTTTAAGCCGCCGGTAGGCTTCTGACAAGGCTTAACACCATCGAGAACATCTCTCAGGTATGCTGTTTTCCTTCACCGTTTAAAGTGAGGTAAGTCAGGGCCCTGCTGGGCTTTAACTGTCCCACTAAGTTGTTCATCAACTATAAGTTAAGAAGAAGAGTCACCCTTACGAAGAGTTACCCCACGTTATCCCGTAGAATAAACCCTAATGAATGTCCCTTGTACACAGCGAGCATTATGTTTTATAGTTCGCGGTGGTGAGCAGAGGTCGAGATGGCTTAGTGGCCAGAGCGCCTGGAGTATTCATCCGGGAGGCGCAGGTTCGAATCCTATTCGCGACCGTATTCTTTTTCCATTTAATATTGTAACTTTAGAGTTCGCTAAGCATGCGTTAATGCTTTTCAAAGATTTATCTTGAATTATTAAGGTAATTGCATTCTTTACGACATTGTATTAACTGCAAAGTTAGTCGTGTCGGTTCGGTCACTTGTATAGGGACTGAATTGATAGCAATGACGTCGCCATAAGACGTGTTAAAATATGGAAGAAGAATTCGCGGTGGTGAGCAGAGGTCGAGATGGCTTAGTGGTCAGAGCGCCTGGAGTATTCATCCGGGAGGCGCAGGTTCGAATCGTGTTCGCGACCGTATTCTTTTCCCATTTAATATTGTAACTTTAGAGTTCGCTAAGCATGCGTTAATGCTTTACAAAGATTTATCTTGAATGTTTATAGTCTTTAGTTTTACTCATCTTATAGGGGAAAAACTTCGTAACTAATATATAATATAGAAAACAGCCAACTTTGATTGTATGTAGATGCCTTCAGCTGCTTACAATTCTGCACGAGTTTAGATCATAAAAGGAGGGTAATGACTGGGCGATGCTGCCGCCGGTGATCGTAACAATCTATCACGGAGTATGTTATTGTTGTCTTTAACTCAATAGGTTATTACTGGACGTGGAAAAAGTACTAATTGAGAACTTTGTAACTTTTATACAGCAGGAGGCTTTCATACAATAGGCTATATGCATGTATTTTTTTTTTATTCGATTTTATACATTGGTACCTACATCACCGTGAAAAAATATAAAACTTTTAAAAATATGATGAATGAGTATTAAAATTAACAAACAAACCTGCAATCAGTTCGGGCGTTTGAAACGCCGCCTTCTTGGCGCGCTTTCTCTGACGTCAGATTACACATCTTAAAAGATATCTTGTATAGAATGGAGTGTTTATTAACGAATTATACATTTTATTGAAGGGATTTCCTTTATAGAATAACGTTAAAACTAAAAAAGAACCACAAAACATGATAAACACCCGTTAATAACATACTCGAGATATTGTCATCGCGCAGAGTGACGTCACGTTTCACTCCAACCAAAACCGTGCGTTTTGACGTTTTAAATTTCCGTCGCATGATTCTCACTTTTCAACTTAAATATTTAATAGTTAAAACACGAATTATTAAAAAAGTAATTGAATAGGTGTTATTCTACAGCAATAAAGATTACGAATAAAAATATTTGACCTAACTTTGAATCACATGGATAGTCCCTATTATGATTTTTTTCAATTATATGTAGGGTAGACTGAAATAATTTTAAATAAACTGTTGCGACGCTTGACACCTTAGTCCTCGTGCGACCACGAACGCTGCAAAGTGCTCGAAACTTCAGGAAAAACAAAAACCAATAATACACGCGATTAATCCGGTTAAAAGTTGTTTTATTATAATGTGTAGTGATCGCGAAAACCTAAGATATTACTTTGTAAGTTTTGTTAGCAGCGTCATCTTTATTATCGAGGACTACGATTAAAATCGAAGATTATATATTTTATTAATACGTTATGGCTGTTGTACGGGACTTCTATAGACTGAAATTACTTGTGGACGACCAACTAAGCTATATCGAGGGTTCGAGATCACAATTGCATTCACCACAACTCTGATAGGTTATATTCCGTCTAAAAAGACGACGGACACAAGGGACCGTCACTTGATTCGACACAGATTCAGATCTGTTAATGGTCTGGTGACAAACTTCTCAAGTTAATTATTGTTTAACGATTATTAGTGTTAGGTATTACTCACGCGCATTCTTCGGGATTGCTCGACTAGTTTCGAACTCGAACGGAGCCCTTATTCATGAGCTGAGCCCGCGGCGATGTCGCCGTCGAAACAATGATTAATATGAAAGTGTCTCACGAATGATATTTTTAAAAAAATTGCTCATATCTTTATGATTGGGTAAACGAACGTTGAAGTATCAGCATTTGGCGCAGACAGCCTGTGGATGGGTAAGACTGGCTGTTCAACATAGCCCTTGATACACGGAGATGCTTGGATGAAAATGCGCTTACGCGGTCACCGAACTACAAATTGATCGCGCCAAGCGTTGCCTAACCTGAAAAGCGCGCCTGATATAGGTACCCTGATCGACTTGTTTTATCTTCACTTTGACTTTTTTTTAAGGAAAACATCGTGAGGAAACCTGGACTAATCGCCAACCCGCAGTGAGCTAGCGTGGTGATTAATGCTCGTGCCTTCTCTGTATGAGAAGAGACAATAACTTATAATAAATAAATTTTGTACAAGCCGACCGGCGAATTCCGTTTTAAAAATATATTTCTTTATCATTCAAAGTCATTCATGCGGTATTTAAATTATGTGTTTCCGAGAATGGCGGCAGGTTGGGTCCGGTTATAGTGTCTTGATTTGTTTTGTTTTGTGCACTCCGGTCGCTTAGGTCAATCATATCTTTTTCAAGATGTGCGTTATCTATAAAAGGTGGTTGTTATTTATTTTGACAGGAAATGTACACGGCTCTACCTACCTTATTGATTGTGTAAGATCAAAGTTCGCAGTGATGCATTTTGGTGTAAACCGGCTCCATAACTCAGCTCACAATTTGAATGAATGAAGGCATCTGAAATCTTGACCCCAGCGTGAGTTAGGGTAAAGTTTTTTTTTTGTGGACAGAATGATTCGGTTGTGGGCAGGATTTGAACCTGTATCTCCCGGATAAGTTGGCAGAGCGCTTGAAGTATATTAAACTAATTAAGTTTACCTTAATTTACCCCGGCTTCAAGCTTTTTCAAAGTTTTATCTGTAAGTACTTAACCTACTAATATTATAAACGCGAAAGGCTGTATGTATGGATGTTTGTTACTCTTTCACGCAATAACTACTGTACGGATTTGGATGAAATTTGGCACACAGATAGTTTATAACCTGGATTAACACATAGGGTACTTTTTATCCCGGCTGGACCAAATTCTGAAGTCGACGCAGACGAAGTCGCAGGCAGAAGCTAGTAGGGTATTTCTTAAACGTATCTTACTAATATACTTAGAGTAACCTACATATGAATGTGGCTAGCAGAAAGACCCTAAGATTTTTACATAAACAAGCTGCAAGTTGGAGTATTTATCCCGGAGGTGCAGGTTCGAATCCTGCTGACGACCGTATTTTTCCTTGCACAACAATTTATAACTTTAAAGCTGCAACAACCGCATATATATTTACCAATTCCCTAGTTAGATACTAAACTTTTGGTGTAATACGAAATATTTGGCGGTCTTAACATAGAAAGAACAGAAATTAAATAACTGCATAATTATGTAGATAGACAGATATTTATTCGAACAGCAAGATGAGTCTGGCACCCCACCTGTTTATTATGCCTTAGTAATACTTACTTTTACAAATAAATAATTAACTGCAAAATATGGGTCACAAAAACAGATGTCCTGCCTGCCTGCTCAAACAATAGTCCTTACCTAAGTAGTAAAAACATAAAAACATAGCATCACGCATGTATTCCCCGAAGGGGTAGGCAGAGGTGTACACAATTGTACACCCACATTTCACCAATGCTGTTATTAAGTCCCATGTAATAGGTGGTGAGCCTATTGCCATCAACCGGGCACATTTCCAAACTCCGGGCTGCTACTGAGAATTTCCTAACAGAAAAACTCAATAACTACTCAACTCAATAACCTAAGTGGTAATTAATCGAATAATGATTACCTATATTTATATTCATATATAATTATATTTTTTTTAATACATGTTGAGGCCATGTAATGCCTATATTAATTCTATTTTTCAAAGAAACATTGAAAAAATAATAGACAAGAACGGGGCTTGAACCCGCGACCTTTGACGTTCCGTGTCATCACTCTACCAACTGAGCTACCTTGTCGTGTTCAAACCTATTGAATTTTCAATCCTCTTATATTTATATTGCCGACCAGAAATAAATTGGGATAAGGGCAGGGGGATGATAATGATGCATGATTACATATTACTAAAAGATTTTGTTGTAGTTAATGCTTTAATCCGTTCACTACCCATCCAATGTACCACATATACTTAACACGGTGATTGAATAAGTATTGTGTCTGATTCGTGGACAGGAAACCTGTTAAGTTTGTTTCAGCATCTGATATACGTGGACCAGGTCATGGTATAATAATATGACCAGATAATAGACCATAGGACATAGGTACCTGTATTTTGACGTAGTTTGGGTGCTTTAAAATTTTGCGTACGTTATAAAAGTCCTACCTAAAAGTAAAATATTCTATCTTAAATAAATATTGTTTTGTTCACGTTCTTTCCTTCGTTACAGCTTAAACATTGGTGTAACAATCGTCAATGTGTTGTCCGAGCATTGAGCAGCAGAACTCGGTGGCGCCTACTTATTTGTGCGCGCCGGTGCCGCGATGCCGCGCCCAGCCGCCGCCGCTGCCGCCGGCGCCCCGCGGTCCACGCGAATGTCCGGGTGCTGGTTTAGTGAGAAAAGCTAGCGGGGCTGTTTGGGGGATGCTTTGTATGACATTTTGGGATAATTTCTTAGTATAATTAACTATATATGTACCGGGATGTAGAGTGCTTGGCTAGTTTTCTGGATCATAAAGTTTGATGGCTAGTAGTTTCATTAAATTTGCTGTTTGCTTACTTGCTTATCTCGTGATTAAAAATCCATTTATTTATTATTATTGTCGGAAAACCTTGTTTCTTATAACTTACTTCCAATCTTACGATACAACAGTGAGGTACGATCAGAACTAGTAATTACTTAAATAAGAAAACCTGTTCTTTTCGGAGCCTACAGAAGTTCTAAATGGTTTCATTGAGGTTGATGCCCTGTAACCTGTAGCCTGATGAAAACTTTAGAGTTCACATTCGCTCGGTTACGAAATTCCTTTCTTATAAAATTCTGAAAGCGCCTTTAGTAATTGAAGGCGTCCCGAATCTTCGACGCTGCGTTGCCCGCGCCCGCTCCGCTTATCACCCAGTCTCGCCCTCCCAAGAGCCCCACTAATGATTGCTCATGATTTATCTGCCCAGCTTATTTTTATAGTCGCCCGATTCCACACGACGATGGAAAGGTGTACGACTTCATTATTTTTTACTTGTCTCCACACAATTGTGGTAGCATTTTGTTGAACAACATTGTATTTTAGATGTACTTTACGTCATTTTTTGTATTAATGGAAGTAGGTATCTATGTTTGGTTTCGTGTGGCGCTGGTATTTAACTGAACTTTTTGAAGTTTTTTAGGTACCTAACTACTAGGTACAGCTGAGGTGCCTCAATTATAGTATAATTTACCTATTAACTAAAGTTTGTTTAGGAGATCTACCGGCTCTACTTTTTGTAGTAAATATAACCAGCCCATAATTGTATCACTGCAGGGCAAGGGCCTCGTCTCATACAGAGAAGGCACGAATATTGATCATCACGCTAGCTCATTGCGGGTCGGCGATTTCATACCACCATCAAGTCCAGGTTTCCTCACGATGTTTTCCTTCACCGTATGTCTGTGATGGCTTAGAATAAAAAATTACATATTTGTATGGTAGATTTGAATCCACAACTTATGGCACAAGAGGTGGGCCCGTAACCATTCGACCCGTACGACACTTTGGTAAACATAGTTACCTAAGTAGGTATAATTAATTTGTTATGCACATATTTTTTACTCTAAATGGTTCAAACGTTGTTCGTTTAGCACAGCAAGAAGTTCAATCGAACTGCGTATTAATTAATTAATCAAACATTAATTAAACATACTTTACCCCCATTAAAATTATTTTTTTATTAATTATAATTTATTAATTTTTCCATCGAATTAATTAAATTTTTAATTTATTTTCAATGTAAATGAAATACTTATTAATCAAGCTCTCATTTGTTCTTTCTAGAAACACTTTCCAGTACCTCTACGGTACGACTTATTCCAATTTATTTATTTTCAATTATAATCTACATCTTGATCTGATTTAATATTAATTCTCAACAACTTTTAACCGGATTAATCGACGAACACTTTGCAGCGTTCGTGGTCGCAGGAGGACTGGTCCTCCTGCGACCGCTGCAAAGTATTCGAAACGTCAGGAAAAACAAAAGAAAAAACAATAATACACGCGATTAATCCGGTTAAAAATTGTTTTATTATAATGTGTAATGATCGCGCAAACCTAAGATATTACTATATTAATTCTCAAGTTAGTACCTATCTATCACTTTTTTAACTTCAGTTTTCACCCATCACAACGTAACTTAGCCTAGCCAATTACAGGGATTATGGCATAGATATGGGTGTATAGAACAGTACAACTCTGCCTAGCCCTTCAGTGAATACAAGCGTCATGTAATAACACTTAACATAGGGATAACTAGGATTTGTACCTAGAACTAGTGATGGCTAAGGGAGTAGCTGGCAGGCTGGCTCTACTTCAGGGATTGCCAAGGGGATAACAGATAACGGGGGCAGATCAGATAAAATCATCCCCTAACTACTAGCCTTTTTCAAATGATGTAGGTAGGTCGAATTTCGATCGATTATTTTGCCAGAAATTCATACATGTACCTCATACTGTCTGGCGGCTTTGAGTCGTTTTATGTGACCTACGCAAATGTCCTCCTGATTTGGTATCGTCTTGTGACGGGTCGTTGAGCTCCCTTAGTTATGGTTGAGCTACACGATGACTGATGCATACGTGCCGTCAGACAGGACAGGTCACCTCAAAGCTGTTATGGCTCTTTCCTCGAAAGACCATTCCAGACGACCCCTGCATGGTTACATTCACATAGTTAAATACTACGAGTATTATATATGGACTTTAAAAGAGGCGTTGACTTCGACAAATTATATTTTCGCATCGATGAACGTTGCACTTCATTTTAATGTTTTTGTTTCAACGTTTATTCTCAGAGATAGATAGGAAACGCCGGCGCCATCTAGTTTACAAAAATGACTTTTAAGTGTCTTCAAAATATCTTTACCTATATAGAAATAAAATCATATAACACATGTTTGTTTATGTTTATGGCTTAATAATCTCCTTTAAATTTATGTACCTACATTATTATTTTTTTGTTATCTGCCTAGCCTTTTCCCAATTACATTGGGGTAGGCTTCCAGTCAAACCGGATGCAGCTTAATACCAGTATTTTACATAGAGCAACTGCCTATCTGACCTCCACAACCCAGTAACTGGGTAACACGATATCTCGTGGTACGAGTAAGACTGACGGGCCTCTGACTACCCGTAACGGCTGTCATAGATCTTAATTTAACAATATATAATATATTTGTATGTATACATTAACGTGCGTTATTCTCACATTAGTATTCACATTATTGGTTTTAAAATACATATAAATTTAATTTTAAATAATTCAAGATATGTCTTTGAAAAAGCATTAACGCATGCTTAGCGAACTCTAAAGTTACAATATTTAATGGAAAAAGAATACGGTCGCGAACAGGACTCGAACCTGCGCCTCCCGGATATATACTCCAGGCGCTCTGACCACTAAGCCATCTCGACCTCTATCTATCTATAGAGTATCTATAGAGGTCGAGATGGCTTAGTGGTCAGAGCGCCTGGAGTATCTATCCGGGAGGCGTAGGTTCGAATCCTGTTCGCGACCGTATTCTTTTTCCATTAAATATTGTAATTTTAAATACATATTAAAAAATGAAATATATATTTAAAAATATAAATATAATTAGTTATTATTATAGAAAAGTATTTTAAGAGTGCCTGAATCTAAGATCAGCGCTTTGGATCCGTGCTTTGACATCTTATGTGCCTGTAATCTGGTCTAATTGAAATTAAAACACGAGATATTTTTTGTCACTGTTGGATGTAGGTAAGGTTTGATCCGGTATGAACTAGGTACCTAGCCTCATTGGCTTAATCCTGAGGTCTAAGATCTTGGGTTCGATTCCCAGGTTGCTACCCGATCCGGGCGGACAACGGCCGACCCTGTTTTTGGGTTTTCTATTAGGATTTCCTCAGTAGCAGCCCGGAGTTCGGAATAGCAATAGGTACTCTCACCACCTATTACTTGGAACTTGTGTATAACTTCGAGTGTGCACACCCCTGCCTACACCCTCGGGGAATATAGGCGTGATGCTATGATGATGAGCCGGGTCAAATCAATCGATTCGGCAATTTCGTATGGAACATCGAAGGCAAATCTTTAAAACTCTAGAGTAGGCGCCATTTTGAAATGGGCGAAGCTTCTGAAATTACATTGTACGTTCTAAATATTATCTTAAATCTCATTCAGTCACAATTACGCACAAATTAAGAGCAATTCGTGTATGTTTATTCTACAGGCGCACATACAATGGTTTTCGAGATACACGATTCTGCAAAACGTTACTCCAGCAGGAAATATCTCGAAAACATGAAGATGCACAAATTATATTATTTTCGGCGAACATTTTTGCACAAGTATAAGCTCTCTGCCCATGCACAATATTTCTCCCTCTGATCGTTATTTTAGAACAGGTTTTTCTGTTTTTTTTTTATTCAAGACGACAAAGCGCACAAATTCTTTATGTCGCGCTATCTCTCATATCACTCTAGGAGCCCCTTTCCTACTGGAATAAAGTACACTTTTTTAACGAGTGTCTAAAATAACTTCTAAGTAAAAGAGGACAATGTTAGCTACAAAATAAAACGACAATTTACATCAGTTTAATTTATTAAAGTAAAAATTACTTATCTAGTATACCACAAAACAAATACATTCTCCATACCTTTCTGTTCCAAAAAATTAAAACAAATTACTTTCTGTATGCAGACACTGCGACGAGCGATGAGGATTGGTACACACTTGCGATTAGTCGTTGCGTTTCATGATAGACGAAATATACAATTATTATTGTATTTATATATAAAAAATCTTGTCTCGTATTCGTTTGTGGTTGTCTTAATTATGACAACGATTATTCGCAAGCGCATAGCAAAGCTTAATTCAATACATTGCACAAACATAAATAATATTCAGATCTCTATAATATAAATGTTATTATCAATAAAATATGTTTTGCAATTACATAATTATAACAACCATTTTATTGCATATAATTTATGAATTTAGGTAAATAATGCACTCGACAGACATATCATTCGATGAAAGAACCCATTTTTGAATAAGGAATGCCTCGTTGGTCTAGTAATCCAAAGTGCGACTGCAGAACTCACGCTCCTGGGTTCGATTCCCAAGTCGAGCAGTGTTATTGGGTTAGGTATTCTCAATAGAAGCATGGAGATTGGAATTGGGCCTAATAGATGGCAAAAGGCTCACCCATGATACTTAATAACAGCATTGGTGAACTTCGGGTGTACAACTGTGTAAACCTGTGCCTACTCCTTCGGGGAATACAGGCGTGAATTGTGATCCTATGTTAACCTTTCGGCTCAGTAACGTACAGATCTGTACGTTGTAACAATAAAAATCTATTGTGTCTGCTAATGACTGAGGCAACAGCTTTAATAAGAAATGCTAGTGCATTAATAAATAACCCAGTTCTGTCAAATTCAATAAAACTGCAATATGCATTATTAACCCTAAATACAGCTTTTTAAAAATGAACTGTCGCAGTGTCAAATATATTCTCATAAAAGTTTGTGCGGAAATAATACATAAGTTTTTAATTATACTGTAAGAAACAGAAAACGAAACATTTGTAACGGTACAAAAATAACTTTGGACCCAAATTCACTCCAACACACATTTATATAAAGGTTTTATATATATAATTATAATTTAATTATTATGTAGGATCAACATCTATATTCTGCATAATAAATTGCATTAATTTAATTGTAACCCCCACAGTCCATATCCAACATGGCGATTGAGAGCAATACTCAAAGAACGCTGTCAAAATCTAAACATCATCCAAAATTCAGACATTTGAAAGTTTATAAAGTATTTTTTTAAATCACATCTCAAGTATAAACTATAATTATGAGGGAGCACTCATATGAGAGTGAATCGCCTTAATATATCTGTCATTATATGAGAACACCTCTGTAAAAGAGACTTGGTTATTACTCAAGATTCTGATTTTATAATAAATCGTAGTTTCATGTCTAATTATTGTATAGACGCTTACATTTGACCAGCTCTTGGGATTATTCTCTCAAGGCAGACAGTCCACAGTAGAAAATAGATGTTGGTTTATAAGCTTAAGCCTAGACGATTAGTCGATGTTCTTCAAGTCCCAATTAGTTGAAATTTAGATTCGTATCTGTATATTTTTGAAGTTATAATATTAAATGGAATAAGAACACGGTCGCGAGCAGGATTCGAAACTGCGCCTCCCGGATAAATACTCCAGCCGCTCTGACACCTAAGCCATCTTCGACCTTTGCTCACTACTGTGAATTCTTCTTCCACATTTCTTCCATATTCAGGCCCTATACACTTTACGACAGAGCGCCTGGAGTATTTATCCGGGAGGCGCACGTTCGAATCCAGCTCGCGACCGTATTCATTTTCCACAAAAATGTATAACTTTAGAGTTCGCTAAGCATGCGTTAATGCTTTTCAAATATTTAACTTTAATTGTTTATTTTTGCGTAAATTTCGTGATAGGAGGAGATGTTTTATGTAATATTTTTATACCGACCAATCGTCTGTCCGCTCCCAGCCTTAATCTCACAAGTATTTTGTGAGCTTTTCCAAAGCACTTTACTACTTTGCTGTTTTTGACAATGTATAATAAATATATTTTAATTAAGTACACGAAATAATACCTTCCACATGTGATGCACTAAAGAAATTTGTATCAGATAGTGAAATGTTGTTTTATGTTGGGCTATACCTTTCTCTCTAACTAAAAGTTTAATTTATATATCCTTATAGTTAACTTAAGTCGGTCAAAACTAGCCCTAAAATAAAAAAAAATAAAAACATTGATATTTTTCATCTTCAACTTTTAACCGGATTAATCGCGTGTATTATTGTTTTTTTTTGTTTTTCCCGACGTTCCGAACACTGCAGCGTTCGTGGTCGCAGGAGGACGGCACTGACGAACGCTCCAAAGTGTTCGAAACCCTAAAACCAATAATACACGTTATTAATTAGGTTAAAAATTGTTTTATTATAATGTGTAGTGATCGCGAAAACCTAAGATATTACTATGTATTCCTAAGATATTACATTTCAAAAAAATCTTTCAGTTAGTACGAAGATAAGGTATAGTTCTAGCTGTTAAATCCGTCTTTTAAGATTGGATAAGTTATCTCGCGGAAAAGCTCACAAAAATATTATTTACAAACTAAGTTTAATAATATCCATTCTGAAAAAAAAAACACGACATTTATTCCTTTGTCTTTCGTAATAATCGTCACCAATATGGCGTAGTAAAAGCATGTTATCGAAAAATTAAGTAAATATTAGAAATGTAAGGAAACAAGAATTGTAAAGCATACATCAGTAATTTATACTCAAAAAATATGTAAATAGTGGAGCTTCTTTATAAATACAAAAGTAATTGTTACATAGCGCTCCACTTTATATATATATTTTACCAATACGCTTACACAGTACCCACAAAGTTGTGTTGGTGAACTAAATTTTTTTGAGAAGAATCAGTTCGATTTGGTTAACACATTTTCCCACATAAATTAAACACAAGACCATACTGCAGCTAAACTGTGTAATACAACTTACCACCCCATTCAAGGAAAAAAAAACGTTTTATCGTGAAATATTTCGATACATTAATTTCATAGTAAACGAAATCATGTGATGTTTTATTTTAAACCTTTATTAATTATATTTATATTCCATTAATTAAGGGCATGGTAGGATGGTCAATTATATATTTTTTCTTTCCTTGAATGCTGTATAGTCAATATGAGGAAGTATTAATTAATGTTCACTGGTTACTACTCACGTGCATTTTTCGGGATTGCCCGACTAGTTTCGAGCTCAAACCATTTGACTCGCGACATCGCCGCGGGCTCAGCTCATGACTAAGGGCTCCGTTCGACTTCGAAACTAGTCGGGCAATCCCGAAAAATGCACGTGAGTAGTAACGGTGAACATTAATTCATATGAATATGTCTCACGAAAGCTTTTATACAAAAATTTGCATTATATCAAGCATAATAAAGTTCTCCGGACATTATAAGTATGTAGGGTAGTACCAAAAAGTATGTAGTTGTATGTACTCACATTATTTACCGATAGCAATGGTTACAAATTATTGCATGGTTTATAGCTTTTTTTTACATATTTAGTAATGGAAAAACATGATAAAAAGTGCCATATACAATTGAATAATTGACCCAACTTGATCAACTTAAATTTTATATATTTTTGCCACCGTGTACCCAGGTTCGCCGCTCCTATCCCGTCTATAAAACCACCATTATAGTAGTTAAGACATACACATACACAATGTATTGAATACGCCAAAATACTTGAATACAAGAGATATTCTAATAAAAAATGTACTTGCGAAATGACAGTCAAAGTTATACGCTAATAGAGTAACTGAAAAAATGCTGCAAAATATTTTTAAGAGCTAAGTTCCCTCCACAGACGTCGGATGTGGCTTGGTTTCTACTAATATTATAGGATCCCTGCTCAGAATACTAGAAGTTTATGGCTTGGAATTAAGCCCTGTAAAAGGTAATAGACTAACTTTCTATGCCACTGCATTTATTACTGTCTCGTAATAATAATTTGTTGTACAGTTGTCGCATTATAACTGTGCATGTCTGAAATTGTACGCAAGTAAGTTACGCGGAAATCAATTTTATGATATAATCAACAGGACAGATGTTGGATCTGACGAGAGCACTGTAACCGTATGCTATGTCCCTCACTCCTTTACATTCCGTCAATACATCTGTTTCGCTCACTCAAGCACCGAGAACAGTCATTGTTCCTAAAAAATTAAAATATTTTAGTACAT
The DNA here is from genome assembly GCA_935421205.1 of Xylocampa areola. Taxonomy (NCBI): domain Eukaryota; kingdom Metazoa; phylum Arthropoda; class Insecta; order Lepidoptera; family Noctuidae; genus Xylocampa; species Xylocampa areola. Next base: position 18,470,422 of record OW285212.1, on the reverse strand, counting down.
TAACACTTTTCTAAACACCTGTACCTGCGCGGGCGTTTGGTATGACGAATTTCAGAAATGCACAGTTATATTACGACAGCTGTAGTACATAATTATAGGTAGGTTCCGATTCAAAACTTTAAGCTCAATCTTTCAACTGGCTATACCAAAAAATGTTGCCATTACTTGCCTACCGTTTACCTAAAAGCTTGATTGTAATAGTATTAATAATACCAATCCCTTATAGACAAGATGTCAATGTAAGATTGCGAATCAATAGACATTATAGCCCCTAAGACGTGACAACAATACATGAAGCGACAAAGACCATAGTTGATTTTCAGGTCATTAATTCAAGGTGACCTCATGATACTACAAAGTGGTAGGACCTTTGAAAGTCACGTTGATAGTTATACCCATTAAATACTTTTTATTTACGTATATTGGTTACATAGCTCTATGTAAATAACAAAAAAAATGTTTTGTTTAATAAAAAGTGAGTATGACCTTAATTTAAACCATTGCAATTAAGTTTAACGATCATTTTCTGAGGAAAAACCCTACACTTAATCCTCAGAAATTGACAAACTACCCTCTTCCTTATAGGCGGTACAGCTTTGACAATGTTACGTTGCCATCTTGCCGAAAAGGGGGTAGGGTTCCTGTATCAGTCCTAATACCAGGGCCTGTTCTAGCCCACTAATAATAAATATAATATTATATCTATATGTGATTGGTTGGCTTGGCTATACGATAATGTAACAGAAGACCGTGATCGTCACTTGAGAAGTGAATATGCTCGATATATTTTGGTAGAGTATGCATGAACATTAATTACTATGTAGCAGATGTTTTATTTTACCGTTTTGATGTTAGGTCCATAGTAAAAGTTATTTGTTTGATTACATAGACCCCTTTAAGTATAACTACGGACTTTTGTTACATGCTGTATATAATATGAGGTAATTATTAACAATAGGCATGATAACTGATTTTGAAATTTCCTTCTATAATATAGGTACACGTCTACTACTTCCGAAAATCACATTATTTCAGAAATAAACTCGTCTAATTTTAATTAAGCACGAAAACGTTCATGCTTGTCATGGCGCCGCTTCTGATGGATTGTGACGTCACGCTGCGATAACATTTTACAATACTTCAAGCAAAACCATGGCGGTGATTGACATTCAATTGAGGCGTGACGTCATTCGCTGTGCAGTTAATTCTTAATGTTTTTATTAAAACTAGGTAATTTTTTAGAATCCTGTGTACATATATTTTTCGCTAAAACCAATTATTCTTTGATTCTTTTATACTATCATCATGCCTATTGCCGAAAAATGTGTACCAATGTGTCCGTTGTTATTATAAAAATATCACTGCCATTTCTTGTCTTTGAATTTTAACGAAGCCATTTAAGTTGACATAAAATTATTAAAATATTTTCATGGTACAGTCAGTAATGTATGTAAATGGCATCCATGTATTGGCATAAATAATAATAAATAATTTACATTTTAAGTTCATCTGATGTACGAGGTTATTATTATTCAAAAGTTATTATAATGCCAATACGTGAAGTATTCCACTGCTCTATCATAATTTGTGACATAAAGTAGGTACTTCGGAAACTTTTTTAAATGTTGCTTATTGTAAAAAATCATTAAAAAAAAACTGCCATATTTTGTAAAGGCCCCACCTAGTGGTGGTTCTAAAGTCTGACTTTACAATCGATATCGAAATACGTATCAGTGAATTTTTTTACAATAATAAAGGACATTCCAATAGATTCGTGTGTCACCTAAATTATCTCGCAGCATTTCCCCAGCTTCTCACCAGGTGTTCAGTTCAGTAATTCCGGAAGCTCCTGTTGGGCTTGAAGCCGCCGCCGCCACCGCCGCCGCCGCCGCCTCCTCCGGGCGAGGAGTTGAGGAACAGCTCGATGTAGCGGTGGTCCATGTTGTTCTTGTCGCGTCTCATTGCCTGAAGAGACAAAGAGTGAGATTTATAGTTTGAGTTGCGAGTTTTTTTTTAATGGGATTGGGGGCAACCGAGCAGACGGATCGCCTGATGGTAAGCGATTACCGCCGCTCATGGACACACGTAACCCCAGAGGAGTCGCAAGTGCGTTGCCGGCCTTTTAAAGGGTTTGGGCCTCCGGTACCCTCACTCACTCGGCGAAACACAACGCAAGCGTTGTTTTCTGTGAGGCCGTGGTATCACTCCGGTCGAGCCCATTCGTGCCGAAGCATGGCTCTCCCACGGTGGAGTACGAGTACTACGCACCTGAACTTTTAGGATGACAACAGTAATAAGGTCAGTATATATACTTCTAGGGCATCCATCGCCATTTCCACTTACCTTATACCTTCTATTAATACGACTGTCATTCACCCCCGCGGATTAGTGTTGCCGAACTAACGATAGTTGACCTTGAAATCTGTTACACTATCGACGGAACAAAATTATGGATACTATCGATACTACTTGAAGGGGCTCGTGGCTAAGTAACAGCCGCACAGATCGATCGATCGAGGTGGAACTGCGCTTGCCGCGGTCGATCTGTGGATGGGCGACCATCACTTCACACCTTCACGCTCTTCCCTCTCGCTTATCAAATTAAGATCTATGACAGCCGTTAAGGGTAGTAAGAGCCCTGAAAGTCTGACAGCCAGTCATACCAAGAGTTACCGTGTTACCCAGTAACTGGGTTGTAGAGGTCAGATAGGCAGTCGCTCCATGTAAAATTCTGGTATTAGGCTGCATCCGGTTTGACTGGAAGCCGACCCCAATGTAATTGGGAAAAGGCTAGGCAGATTGATTTATAGATACTACTTGTTACTTTTTACACAATACCATCAATAGTATAGATGCTATTACACTAATAGGGACCAATTCTTTTTTTTTTATCAAAAATAGATCTTCGTTTGGCCAACTCGCCTGATGGTAAGCGACGGTGTGGCCGAGGATGGAGCACGTAGATCCAGAATAAATCTATTCACTCTAAGTAGAGTAAATAGATTTGGGGAGAACGACAGTTGGGGAGTTCATACAACTGCCCAGACCCGTCTCCCACACCGATTGCACCGGACTACATCGACCCACGACTAGGTCGCTTCACGGCAGGGCTTCGTCCGGTGGATGGTAGCCAGCCGCGGCCGGAGCCTCCCACCAAAGTCATGTAGGGATACCATTTTAAGGGTGCACTCCTACGGTCGCGGGCAACTCCGCCCCCATATATCTATACTATCAATAGTATCGTTTTGTTGTTGGCGATAGACTTTCAATGGTCGACAATCAATCGGCAACACTAGCGCAGACAATATCCATACTAACAATATAAAGGGTAAAGTAACTGTTTGTTCGTTTGTTACCTTCGACTAAACGGCAGAACGGATCGTAATGAAATTTGGCAAGGATATATAGATAGATTGGACGTTGGAGAAGGACATAGGCTACCTTTTGTCACGCAGACGAAATCGCGGGCACCAATCAGTATTAAATATTCCGCACAAATTCAAACAAGACTAGAAAAAGCTCTTTTTCATACTCGCTTAGTTTACGCATCTCTGCATACCCCACTATGTCTATGTAGCTTACTCTCATAGCATCCTCGTGGCACTCAAACTCGACGTCGGCTTCACCGGACGGACGGCCGCTGTTGTCGTACAGGATGTTGATGTTCATCGGACGAATTGGCTTGAAGAACTGCAATATAAATACCAATTCTTACAATGTATTGTAGTTGTATGGCCTCCACCATGCAGCTTCTTCGACTGACAAAGCAACAACTGCGTCACAGCAGCTCTCACCGGCCATTGGTCTTTTAATAAACATCTCTTTGTTATAGGAGTTACTGACAGTCCCCTTTGCAGAGCCTGCTTGAAGGAGCACGAAACGGCAGCACAAGTGGGACTGGACTGTCCTGGGGTCCACATACAGGGCTAAGTAGTTCGGTAACCCGGATACTCTCCGAGAGGTTGCCGGCAAGATCAAATTCCTGCTGGCTTTTCTTCAGAAGTTGGGGTGGATCGAATAATCCATTCCCACCCCGGACGCAAAATATGGGAGAAGAATTCGCGGTGGTGAGCAGAGGTCGAGATGGCTTAGTGGTCAAAGCGCCTGGAGTATCTATCCGGGAGGCGCAGGCTCGAATCCTGTTCGCGACCGTATTCTTTTTCCATTTAATATAATAACGTTATAGTTAAGATAGTGCAACCGACCATAAGAATATAAAATTCGCTACTTACGTATGCGATATCTTGGGGGGAAGCCTTGAACGGTAAACCTCGCATATGAACGCAGTGGCAGCCGCCACCACGAGAGCGGAAACCGCCGCGACCGCCGCCGTATCCGCCGCCTGGTATACACAATATTGACAGTTAGGTGTTCGTAGTATAAAAAAAAACAGAACGGATTGAATTTACTTTTGAGAAGACAAAGGTGATATTGCAAGAGCTAGATTGAAAATATAGATAAATACGTACAGTCACAAGCACCAATATGTAAACACAAACTATAATAAACTCACCGACAATACCTCTTGCGTATAGCACTAATATAATTAGGTATGTAATACAGATAGAAGAACCATTCCTTTTAAATATAGACATTTAAATGGTGTTTAAAAATACAAATGTATACATGTTTGTGCTTCTGACTGTACATACTGTTGAAATTATTTGGTTATATATGGCCGTAGCCAGGGAGGGGATAGACGTGAAATTATTTTGAATATAATGTTTACACATTTTCCATATGTGAAAAAAGGCAATAGGGAAACTCCCCCCCTCCCCCTAAATAAATTCTTGGCTACGGCCTTGATTGGATACAAATTATTTGTGACACAAACAAGGTCCTTATATGGTAATTTCCTTATAAGGGAGCAATGTGTATGTGATAAGGATTCGTTTATTAAACCATAATTTAAAATTCTTAATTTTTCCTTGTTTGCTGTTACAAGAGCAGTTTTTATCTTGCTTCCATAGTAAGCAATTACAAATAATTTTTAGTCACATTTAATTCTGGGCTTATGTGAATATATTTGACTTATATATTAAGCCCTGCAAAGGAAGTTACTTAATATTTAACACCTTTTATCAACATACTTAATTAAAAAAAGAAAACACTTATTTCATTAGAAAGGTTAATAAAAATATTGGAACATCAAACGATAAGCATTATTCTACCTCCAAAAAACCCACCCTTCACCGCTTCCTAGTGTTTTAGCTGGGAAGAAGAAGTGGCGCAACAAACTCCCCAGCAAGCCAGTAACAATTCTGCCTGTATTATGCTTATTAGAATACATAACTAATTTTACTTGCATTAATTACACTACAAAGAGATATAGTATTGAATATTGACATGCATGCAAGATTATGCTAAATAGCGAACGTAAACCATGCTATAACATTAGTATTTTATATTATGGATGCACAGGAGTATTTGCAAAATTATTAAAGCGGATGGGATAAGCAGAAGCGGCTTTACTGACAGTAGTAGTAGATTTTTGTATAATAACTTTCGTGAGACACATTCATATTAATCTCACAAAAAGAAACTCAGTTTGACTCGCGACATCGCCGCGGGCTCAGCTCATGAGAAGGGCTTCGTTCGAGTTCGAAACTAGTCGGGCAATCCCGAAGAATGCACGTGACTAATAACCGTTGAACAATAATTAGTAGTAGTAGATATCCGACAGCGCGGTTGGCCCAGTGGTCGAGAGACCGGCTGCTGCATCGCGTGTCACAGGTTCGATTCCTGCACGGAGCAAATATTTGTATGATCTACAGATAATTGGTCCGGGTCTGGGTGTGTGTATGTGAGATTGTGTTTGTAATCGCACCCACAGATACAGGAAGAAATTCCTAGTGTGGGGCAAAGTTTAAAAAAAAGTAAATACAATGAAAAGATTGATACTTGACTCAAACAAAAAAAAGCACTTTCAAGCTTAATATTTGGCAAACGGATCTCTAAATCGAAAATCGGTTTTCGCACACCCGTCATATTTTTGAACGACCTATCCAATGACACCAATGGACAAGGAAAAAAACCCACGTTACGGGAGGTACCAAAAATTTTTTTGCAACATTTTGTCGGCATAGTTAATATGTATACCTATGCCAAATTACAGCTTTCTAATACTAAGCGTCTCTGAGTTAAGCCACGAACAGACAGATGGACGGACATGGCGCAACTATAGGGCATTATTGATAAGACCTAATAAATCAGAAAAACTGTGTCTTAGGCAATACAACATTAATCTCTAGAATTGACAAATTTTAAGATATAATATTCAATAGTTAATTGCATAGAGGCTGCGCTTGCCGCGGTCATTCTGGAGATGGGTGGCCAAGAAGACCCCTCCGTGCCTCGGAGAGCATGTTAAGCCATCGGTCCTGGTTGTCAAATTAAAATCTATGACGGCCGGTAAGGTTAGTCAGAGCCCTGAAAGTCTGACGACCAGTCATATAACCAGCAATCGTGTTACCCAGTAAGTGGGTTGTGGAGGTCAGATAGGCAGTCGCTACCTCGATTATTCGGATAAAGTTTTGCCAGCTAATTTCATATTTTTAAAATTACGAATGAGCTGTTATAAAGTGGAGTGAAAAAAGAAAACAATGGTTCATTTGTTAGGTAAACAGATTAGTGCCTGATTGGCGTCGCCGCGCAACACATTTGATAAATGATAAATGGTTTTATTTCTGTAAATCGACATTTTGAAGACACTTATACAAGTCATTTTTATAAACTAGATGGCACCGGCCATTTTAAATTGCATAATGATGTAGTTCTTAATACTATTTTAGATTTAATCAACTACATACTAGTCTACTACTACTTTCAGTACAAAGCAAATACCACCACCAAAGACTCACCCCTACCAAAAGAACCCCGACCTCGTCCGCCGAATCTTCCAGAGAAGCGGTCGTTCCTGTCATACGGAGTGGGTCTGTAACCCCGCGACGAACGGAACCCGCTCTCGATGCGGGCGCTGTACGAGCGGACCTCGTCCGCTGAGCTCAGGAAAACTTCTATGTATCTGTTGGTGAAGGAGGTAGGTTAGAAATAGTTCGAAGATTTTAGTGACGCCGAACTTGTGTATGATTTCTTTTCAATTATTTTGGAAGAAGGGGAGTTATTAAGCTAGAAAATGTAAGGACACTATTTTTAATAACACCTATTTGAAGGTAATTGTATTATATCAAGTATATTTTTTTTTTTGCAAAAGTAATTATTACTCTTATGGAATTATTATTTCAAAATATTGTTTTAATCTAAGTCTAGAAGCAAAAAAAAAATATTTTATAAATAATATGTAAGTAGAGAATCTTTATAAATATAATTAATTGGGGTGGGGAGAATGAATATTTGTTTTGGTTTTGTATTTTATTAAACCAAAGTCGACCAATCTGCTGCAAACTCTTCAATACTATGTCATCATCATATTTATATATATTGCTTCATTTCTTGTCACACATCTATATGCTGAAAATACTAAGATAAAAACACATACGCGTAATTTTAAAGTTAATGAGATAAAAATACATATAACCTGAAAACCCTTATACTAACAAATACCACGTTTTAACGCAAAAATACTATAATGAAGTTCCTGTAGTCCATCTTCCCCGCTTCGTCTTCTCCCCTTGCCCGCTCCCGCCCCGCGACTCCCAACCTCTGACAACTCAATAACCAATCACTTGTAGGTATCACTCCTGAATGCCACCTTTTGGGTCCATCAAGTACGGGATTGATTTCGTACAATATCGTACTTGAAGACCTTGTGCAACACTTTTATGTTTAAGCCATTAAAGTAAAAGGTTTTAAATAAATAATAATAAAAAAATTAAAATCTCATTTTTTTTTACAAAAAACGATGAGTTCCCAGTAATTGCCAATTATATGTCATGACGCGTTCACTGTTTGCTTGTGACGTAATCATAAAAAGTGCGAAACAAAGGTAGCATTAAGAAAGTGTGGATATAGTCAATCTTTTTATTTATTCATTTATACACTGTCTCCATAATACAATTAATCCCATAAATTCAACTATTACGCCCACCATTCTGTTACTGGCCACAATGATTTTTACGATTTTCACGTTTGTAAAATATCACCAATATTATTATTTGCCAAAAATATACAAAAACCATAGAGGTAGACCAATAACATAGGAGGTCCCATACTTATCCCACTACACCAAATAATATACTGCCATTATAGTTTGTTTGCCGTGATGGGTAAATGGGCACTGACTTCAATTACCCTACTGATCATTGTTACCCATTCGTAAATCATGTGGTTAATTAATTTTGAATTAATAAATTCTAATACAATTTCACAGACTAATGGAATAAAATACACAATTTATTGGTAGGATTTTGTGTTAATTGACTTTTATTTGTATTTATTAAATGAAACCTAGGCTATGCTGTAAATATACCCAAACAGTTTTATAATCCTAACCAAATATATAGGGTAAAATATGTTGTTATAATTTTTTTATTTTACACCTACATTTTTCTCGCCCTAAATCCCCACCACAGCATTCTCCAAACTTTAGGCACATTGTAAATAACTTTGCCCCCCACCTGTGTCCTATTTTCTCCCTGTCCCTGTTGAGAGCCTCTTGTGCACTCTCCTTGTCTACGAAGTGAACGAACGCCTCTCCCGAGGCCCGCCCCGTGACGTCGGAGAGCAAGTGGACCCCATCCGTGGCGACCGTCAGCCCTGCCCCATCCGACGTGCAAATAAAGATCAGGTTATATGCCTTGTGGGTAACGGTAGCCGGCTGGGGGTAATTCTGGACATGCATGTTGGGTAGAATTGATTTACTAAGTGGCTGTTTGTTTATTTGTCACATTATTATTTAATATCATATTGGTTGACTAAATTTAGTTTTGTATTTACTATACAAACTTGGCCAGCATATTGCCATGCACTATAATAATTATGGCTTCAATCTCAACATAATTATACATCAAAATTAAATATTTCTACAGGCATATGATTTGTAGTTTATTTTCATGTTAAGGTGACTTTACCCTCAGCACGGCTACCTAAAATGCCTAAAACCCCACAAATGAAAGATGAAATTTAAATTATTTTGTTATAGTCCTTACCGTCAAAAAACTGAATGACTTCTTCTTTGTTGCAGCCAAATGGCAGGCCACGGAGCTTGACAATACCCATGTCATCAGACACATTGGGTATGCCATCAAAACCATTATTGTCTGTTTGTCTCATAGCATTCATAGCCCATTCCATGTCTTGGCGGTCAGTGGAGAAGACTGCAACAAGTAGGATTAATAGGTTGATAATATAAATAATTGTATTATTAACAGTTTATGTATTTAATTTACAATGAGGCAATAAAATCATAAGGATTCATCTTGTATACAGATGTAACAAAACATCTTTTTTTAAATATGGTTCTTGTACAGTTGTTTTTGTAGTTTGTACTACAAGGAACATATAGATGGTTGAAAGGCTATTTGCCCTAGGGAATATTTTTGTGAAGTATGAAAATGAATCTAAAGGTAGTTATTTTAAAGTTTTTTTTTTAAAGCACTCAAATGTTGATTTTGATTGAATTGAATAGCCTTTCAACCATTGACATCTTAAGTTGTCCATTGTTTTTACTTCGTGAAGATTTTTTAATAAAAAACTTTATTCATAAAATGTACTCCAAATCAGACTATAGTAATGTACTAAGTTATGTATTGTATGTTTTCATATTATGTATTATAAATGAAAGAAAAGAAAAGAAAGAAATTAAGTTTATTAAACCATATCTTAGCTGCAGCAAAGTTCAAAATTGTATAAGTTAAATATCTTTTGAGGCTTAAGGACAAATGAGAGGCCCTTGCCCACCTGTAGATCACTAATAGGCTACATAAAATGCACTTACTTTCAATGTACCTCTTCCCCATATTATCTTTGTCTTTCTTGAGAGCTTCTTCCACATCTTGCTGGCTTTCCACTTCCACGAAGCATTCCCCTGATGGACGCCCTGGACGCACTTCAGTTAAATGCACTCCTAAAACAGTATTAAGCATTATGAACTGGCTATATTGATTTGCAGAATAGGTGTTCGTTTTTTTTTTTTTTTTTGCCAGAGGATTATTGGAGGAGTATACTAATAACTGCATTGTGATTAGCAGAGTTGGATAGATATTTGCAAAAGTTGCAGACACATCTTTAATGGCAAATGACCAGTATTTGTATTTTTTTTATGGAAGGTTGTGTTGTGTTGCTTCAAATAAACCCTTTTTCTTCCATTATTAAGAATACATGATAATAACAGCTGTAGTCATCAGATGATCATGGTTGGTAGTAAGTATTAGAAATCTACAGTGTGACCAATCTAATTCATCATAAAAGCAACAAATATACCCATAAAAAATTTACTTACATACATTGAAATAATACAGAAATAATTTAGGCGTGGGTCGAAATGACCGCATGACCCCTCCCGGCATTCAATGAAATTACGATTTGAATACATAATTCGCAAGACAAAATTTATATGCGAAACATGGTACATGCAGAACTATTCGAAACCGGCTGAAGAGTTTGAAAATAGCCACATACCTATCATCCTCCAAATTTATTGGACACTTAGTTTCGCATATACTAAAACTCTGGTCAATTGCCGATTTGTAGTTATATCTAGTTCAACAGGAATTAATATCCTGTGTTCAGATAACCGGCTTATTTGGTGTGAACCAACAATTCCGGCGTATTCTGGACCAAACAAAGCTACCATCTATAATATGCCATATATTCTCACAACCTATTAAAATATTCTCGTCATTTTGATCAGGAGCATTACAACTTACCTTCTTTGCCATTCACTACGTTGACGCCCCCGAGAAAATCGAGGACGTCGTCCACCGTGGTGGAGAAAGGCAAGCCGCGTAACTTTATGATGTAGCTGCTATCCCCAGAACCCAGCATTTTTGCTGTTTAACACTACCACCGCAAGAAAATTACTTGATATTGAACTCAATAAAACTTTGATCGGAGAAAAACAAATATACTTCGCAAAAGTTATAGATCGTATTTTCGCGAGAGAAACGTCGAACTACGCTTGTCGGCCATTTAAAATTTATTTTACAAACAGTGTTGACAGTTTATTTTTGAATTCTCCAAACCAAAAGTCAATTCAGTTCCACACTTTTCCCTGCTGCCATTAATTACCCGTAAGATTAATCATTAGAGAAATCAAACTGTGTAATTAAATGTATATTCTCTGCCTCGCTGGTCTAGTGGTCCAAAATGCGACTGCTGAGCATGAGGTCCTGGGTTCGATTCCCGGGTCGGCGAAAGTGTTATTGAGTTTTTCTGTTAGAATATTCTCAGTAGCAGCCCGGAGTTTGGAATTGTGCCCGGTAGATGGGAATGGGCTCACCACCTATTACATTGGACTTAATATCAGCATTGGCGAAATGTGGGTTTACAACTGTGTACACCTCTGCCTACCCCTTCGGGGAATACAGGCGTGATGCTATGTTATGTTATAATTTATAAAGTAATATAGTAATAGTTATTGTTAAAAAAAACTGTTTTAGTTGATGAAAAACTGCAAGCTTATATTATACTTATAATGAGGGCATTATTAAGTAATAAATGTCAAATAGTCATTCGGTTTTTCCCATTAAATGTATTTTTACTAGCTTAGTCTTTATGTCAATTACTCCTACTTATGTATTTTTAGCTGGTGAAAGGTACTAGAGTAGAACATACTACTTTTTAGAAATAAATATGAGTTAAAAAAAAAACAAAAAAACACGCTTTTGTAACTAGCCTATAGATATAAATATCATTAGGATTATTTTTAATTTCAAACTTGCTTTTATAGGTAAATGCATTAAAATCAATATTATAAATAATGTACATGTGAGTACTATGTAACCATTTACAATGATTTAATCCATTTATTTTTTATTGTTTTCTGGCAGATAGAGTATGTTATGCTCACTAAAATGTCCCGCCGATGGTGACGTGTGTGTTGGGTCATTCGATTCCCTACAATATGGTTGAGTTGGGTGTTGACGCATGTGTCATGGTCGTGAACGGGCGTTGTCGGTTGGGACTGGTCATCTCTAAACTGTCATAACAAAATGTTGAATTGTTAAACTAAACTCTTTTAGTATTGGTAGTAGTTTTGTAACTCTTTTACGGGCAAAGACTTTAACGGGCAAGAAACTCCACGGTTACTCTTTTTCATCATATAGGTTTTTACAATAGTATTGGTTACACTGTTTTTGTTGCAAAATAATAATAATAATAATAATAATATTCCACAACTATCACACAACGCTGTCTAGTCTCAAGCTAAGCAGAGCTTGTGTTATGAGTACTAGACAACTGATAAACATACTTATATATTTCTAAATGCATACATATTATAGATAAATAATAGTTTATTGAAGTTTAGTGAATTGTTCTCAACCATTTTGCAACAAAAACAGTGTAACCAATACTATTGTAAAAACCTATATGATGAAAAAGAGTAACCGTGGAGTTTCTTGCCCGTTCTTCTCCATAGGAATCTACTCAATACTCAATTCATTTATTGCACTCCACAAGTTAAATAGATGTTACAATATAATATACAGAAACATGTGTGGGCCTTGTCGGCACGGGAAATGTAGGAGAGAGGAGGAAGTGTGTAACCCTTTTTTAACTTTATACTAATACATAACTACACATCTACACTTTGGAACGCGGCAACTACGAGGCAACTCGTAACTTCTGACAATTCAAACTACAAAACTAACTTCTGGTTTATTTGAAATAAATGATTTTGATTTTGAGCCGAACTATAAAGTAGAAAATAATATTACCTAAGTTAAAAAAAAATTAAGGGATAAAGAATAAAATCATTTCATCGTAAAAAAGTGTTGGGTGCTTCTTATGATATTAAAAAATTACTTTACTTTTACCATACATTTTTATTGACAACTAGCACTCCACGCTTTATTAGCATAAAATGTTTTATTCTTAAACATTTGGTTTTCTTTTAAGAAGAAATTTATTTTATACTTTTTAGTTCGGCTAGTTACAAAAACGTGCTTTTTTAATATTTTATACTATTATTTCTTATTTGGTAATTGGGATAATTTCATAGTTACGAACTTTCAATCTTTCCATCTTTCCATCTAAGAGTAATTTTAACATAAACATACATAGCATCACGCCTGTATTCCCCGAAGGGGTAGGCAGAGGCGTACACAATTGTACACCCACATTTCACCAATGCTGTTATTAAGTCCCATGTAATAGGTGGTGAGCCTATTGCCATCAACCGGGCACATTTCCAAACTCCGGGCTGCTACTGAGAATTTCCTAACAGAAAAACTCAATAACACTTTGCCCGACCCGGGAATCGAACCCGAGACCGCCTGCTCAGCAGTCGCGCTACGAGTAATTTTAGATTTTAATATTTTGTTTTCTTTCTTACACCTTGTGGTACGGTATATTTATTTTTATTTATTTTTTATTTATTATTTGTGGCTTTAATGTCACAGGGACCTGAAAAGATCCATTGTGATCGCCACTCTTGCGTTTAAATTAGAGCTCATCCTTAAACCCTGCCGCTATGATGAACTGCAGGATTTTCCTAGGGGTGAGTTCTTTTATTTCATCCGGGCTTAGAATATGTTTCCCTAGATGAGCGTAGCGCTTATGTATTAGCGGTCCACATTCCCCCAAAAGGTGAAGAGGTGTTTCCTCAGCCTCTTCACATCGTCTGCAGGTTTGTGTCTCGCTTAGCCTCAAATTAAACATGTGCTTATTTAAGCAGCAGTGTCCAGTTAAGGCTCTTGCCACAACGCGCAAATTGTTCCTACTCAGCTCTCGGACGTGGTTTGTGTACCTTTTGTCGTAGGCTGGTACTGGTAGGTGGTACGGTCTATATTTCTCTTTTCGCTGGTCTGCTGTAAGAAGTAAGCAGTACCTTAAATTTCTTTTCATTCCTGTTCTAAAATAATATTTGTGAAAATAATAAATAAGTGAACCATTTGAAAAAAAAACACGTGTTTGATAATGTCTATTTATGTAGTTTTTTTATAATCAGGAGTTGTATGTGATCCAAGAATTTTCTTAAAGGACAACAAAAAATATATTTTAATCTATTGTTATCAGTCGACAAAAACAATCATGTTGTTTTTCTAGAAAATTGTTCGTTAGGTTTTACGTTTTCACCATGATTTATGTGTAAACGCTGCTGCCGTTCCCTGGTGAAATGAACACACACTCTATATGACTATTTGAAATGTGAAATAGTAATATTGGTAAATCATTATGGCACTACAAGCTGTATAATCAGTTGTGAAAAGTGTTTAGCCAAGCTAATAAACATTTTATTGCTTACTTAATTACTTACTCCGCTAACTAAGTGACCCAAATGAGTCTTGGCCTCCAATAATTGCGAACGAAAATTTATCTATGGGACTCAAAATCTTACTTATTCACGAATTTGTAGTATCAAGTTAAATATAAACAAAACGTGACGTTAAACGTTATTTGTATAACTTTATTTTGTTATCTGGTGCCGATTTTAATTTACGTTCAAACACATAGTGTTCCAGAAGGAGAAATGCACATAATACCTGATGTTTGATCTATTTTACTTTCGGAATTCCCCGCACATGCTTCTCATTCCACGTTAATTGGGCAATTTTCGCTTTTTGGTAACTATTGTATAAAAACACAATCAGTGTTGCCAGTTTTGATAATAATATACTAGGCTGCTGTCGATATAGCAATATGGTATAATATTTTGATGATTTCTGTCAGGGATGTCAGCGGTTTTCTCAATTTACAAAGCATTTGTAGACTTATAATAAGAAAACAATACACAACAAACATAGAAAGTCATCATCATCATCATCCCCCTGCCCTTATCCCAATTTATTTGGGGTCGGCGCAGCATGTATACTTAATCCATACATCTTTAATAGCTGTCATATCGCCATCATACAAAGTATGTAGGTAACAAAATATTAATTTTAAAATATCACTAGAAATTACATGATGGCAACAATTGAATTTGACAGATGCTTTTTCTTTCGCCTGTCGTCGATGGTCGATTGAGTTAGCTTGTGGGAAAATAACGAAATCATCAGCGTTTTCGTTACTGGTTTCGCTTGTGATCTTTTGGGTAATTCAGGAATAAACTGTTGGTATTATAAAGTCCGTGTGTGAGTGATTAAAAGTGTTACAATGACGGTGGACGGTGATGAGAAAGCGGTGCGGGCTCGCGTGTTCATGGACATATCGATAGGGGGCTTGCCGTCAGGCCGTTTGGTCTTCGAATTGTTCAATGATGTAGCACCGAAAACCGCTGAGAATTTCCGTGCATTATGTGCCGGAGACATGGGTATTGGGAAGAATACAGGGAAACCATTAACCTATAAGGTTAGAGGAAAATTGCTTTACTTGTTCTCTCGGGCTGAAGATCTAGTATTTCTATGTAGTTCAATATTTTATTAAAACCACTACTACTCCCTGTGTTTTGACAAACTTATTCTTAGAGAGTATATGTTTACATTTTCTTGATACAACATATGTAAGCACTATGCAATCATTACTTCCCTAGGATTACCTTTATTGACCTCATTTAAGTTTTTAATTGTCTATGATACTAGAAACGACACACTGAATGAATTTTACATAAATAAAATCTCACTTATTTCCCTATGATATGCAAAGATTATCAATTTCCACCTGATACAATTTTTTTTATGTTTACTTAGTCCTGAAAGTAGTGTTAATGATTTCTGGTCGACACATTATATGTTCAAAGTCTTTACACATCTTAAAAATTATAAAGCTCAAAAGAGCTATGGCTCTTTCTTCAAAAGGCCATCCCAGACCTATAACTACAAAATTACACTCATATGTTGAATAAAATGATGTCTGGACTTTAAAAGAGATGTTGCATTTCTTCTCAGAGCTCGTCAGATAGGAAAGCCGACGCCATCTAGCTTAAAAATTTGTGTGACTTGTAAAAGTGTCTGTAACAGATGTATTTACAGAAATAAATATCATTCATCATTTTTTTCACAGGGTATGGTATTTCATAGGGTGGTCAAAGACTTCATGATCCAAGGTGGTGACTTCACAAATGCTAATGGAACTGGCGGCGAATCTATCTATGGTGGTACTTTTGAAGGTAATTAGCTCAGAGTATTCTTACTGTCATTAGAAGTACTCCATTGTTGGATTAACACGTTAGCAGTCCAGTGTAACCTATGGGGTACACGCAGAGCGGTACTGCCTAGTCCATGTATCCCATGCGACACACTAGCCACTAGCAAACTCTAGGGCCTCTAATGTCATTGACTTATCATATTAGTTAGATTTTTATTGCTGGACTTGTGAAGATGGTTCTACTAAACAAGAAAAACCAGAAACATATTTTCTTACATAATGTTTGCATGGACATTGGTCATAACCAATTTTTATGAAAATGCGAATGGACTAAAGGCGGGGTTTGAAACTCTTGTACGGGGACTGCTTACATGTTAAGGCATTCCTACATGCATGCCAGTTGCTAGCTAGTATAGGTCAGATCGTCATAAAAAGCATCTAGTTTTATCCTGCCATCGGTTCATGGGCAGTCTGCCTTGTCACTGTATCAGGGCTCCGGTTAGTGGTGATTAGCTTAATTATATTTTATCCTTCCAATTAATTATCATTCTTATTGTAGCACCACCTGTGTTTACCACATTTAGCAAACAAAAAAACTGCATGTTAATTACCACTGAATGGTCACATGTATGTATAAGGATTACTATTAAAGTCACCGGAACTGATGGGACGCTTACACATATAAGGTTGTCAAGAAAGTTATGAAAATATATTTTTAGAAACTAATGCTTTTGCTTGAACTTGTCAGTGTTATATATTGCAACTGTTGTACATGTAAATGATGTTATACAATAACTTAACGAAGGTTACGAGAAGCATTCATGAGATTAGCTATTGCTATAATGGACAATTTTCTGTTATTTATTATTAATTGTTGGGGTTTCTCGTCCAAGGCTGGCACCTCAACCTTTTGGAGATGGCTAACAAATATAAATATAACATTTTATTTCATTTTGGAAGCCTTATTTTTCTATTTAAGTTTATGATAACTGTATAGCATTGTGCAATAAATAAATAATAATAAGAGCAGATAATTTGCCTATGTGAAAATAAACTTTTGACTTTTGTACAGCATTGCAGTAGGCATTTCTTATTGTAGCATTTAAAATTATAATTAAGAGTAGCTACCTTATGTCCCAATTTATAAGAGTGGAAAATGGATAATTGTTTTTTTTTTATTGGGTGTTAGAAATAAAAATTACTAATAAAATTGGTGGAAACCTCCATAATATTATACTTCTATTTTATTTTCAGATGAGAACTTTGAGTTGCAACATGACCGGCCTTATTTGTTGTCTATGGCAAACAGGGGCAAAGACACAAATGGTTCACAATTCTTTATGTAAGTTATTGAGGAAATGGGTAAGATGGTGCTATGACTGTAAAGGTCATGTTTTGAGTACATAATCTTGTTGTTTATTTTTTATAATGTTCGAGAATCTTTTCTCGATCAGGTTGTGATTTAAAAATGTTCCCCAAAGTGTAGCATGATTTTTTTAAATATTTTGATCAAGGTTTATGTAATTTTAAATTATTATCAAGCTGTTTTACTTAATTCTATACCTGATTTACAACAAGTTAGTTCATACAAAATTATCTTTCTTTCTGCAAATTGATTTCAAACAATTAATAAAACCTCCACAGTATTGTAAAAGTAATTGTATGGTTTTATCAGTGTCGAGAACAAGTCCTATTACTCACACAATTTTAATGTTAGCTATTGCAATTAAATGATGAAATACTAGCATATATCTCTACTACCTTTTTTCTTTGTGCATCTTTTGCAATTGGTTCATAAAATTTAGATTAAAAGATATGATAAATATATAAAATACTCGGCTAATGTGAGCTATGAAGTCAGTTTCCCAAACTGGTCACACAACTGTGATGACTCCACTTACATATACTTTTGAAGAATGTGTGTTTATGAGCTCTGTAATCACAGGCAGGTTATTTACCGTGGGAGAGCCATGCTTCGGCACGAATGGGCCGGCTTGACCGGAGTGATACCACGACCTCACAGAAAACCGACGTGAAACAACGCTTGCGTTGTGTTTCGCCGAGTGAGTGAGGGTACCGGAGGCCCAAACCCTTTAAAAGGCCGGCAACGCACTTGCGGCTCCTCTGGGGTTGCGGGTGTCCATGGGTGGCGGTAATCGCTTACCATCAGGCGAGCCGTCTGCTCCGTTGCCCCCTTTCCTATAAAAAAAGGCCTACATTTTGTTTGGGTGTGTAAAGTCATTATTTCACAAAGATATATGAACATCTTTGAATATACGAATGTCTTACTCCTCAATACAGTTCTTGCATCTTGCATTTTTGGGAGTGTAAGACCTTTCTTTTTAGTGAAGGGACATGTGGATACTGGAATAGATGTTGTGTTGACTAAAACTATAGGGGAATGGGGGACCTGATTCAGTCTTATTCCTTGAAATTCTAACAAACAGTGGACGTCGTGAAAAGTCCAACATGGTTTACTATTGAAAATAATTACGTTTTTGACAGTTCATATTATACCATACTCTTGAATACTAAAATTGTTTGAAGAATTAACCATCTACGCGTGTTATGATATAGTAATTTTTTTTTCAACATAGCATATTGTATCTATGTTCTATTGTAATAACATTGATATTGTAATTATTAAAAATTTATGTAGAAGGATAATCGGTCGTGAGCAGGATTTGAACCTGCGCCTCACTCATAAATATTCCAGGCGCTCTGACCACTTAGGCATCGCGACCTCTTCTCACTACTCCCAAGTTCCACTTCCACATTTTTTTATGACTTTTGGTGACGTTATCTTATAACTTAAGATTTCGCTTCGCATGCGTTAATGCGTTTGAGAGATTAATCTGAAACTGTAATTATTTTCAAAGTAATCTACATGTGTAGCGTGCGCTGTACCTATCTAACTTCTGTATCCCATATTGTTATGAAATGTGTTGTGTATGCGTTGTGTAGAGGTCGCTGTCGGCGGCCGCGGCGCCCGCGCAGCTCGCCCGCTATCATTGTTGTTGTGTTCTGTGTGTTGTAGAACCACACAGCCGGCGCCGCATCTCGACAAGTGAGTATTAATTATTTGTTTTTATTCTATTTATTTCTCTCACGCACATTTTTTTTTTAATATTTGATTTAAAACAAGAAATAATTATATAAAAGAAAAGTCAAAGAATTCTTGGTATTGGCATTGAGTTTGCGGCCGTAATAGATTCATTAAACCAGCTTTCGTCAATTAAATTAATGAATGTTTCATTTTTATAACGACGTTTCGGATAGGGTTTTCTATGATGACTTCAGCAGTTCCTACAACCCTCGTTTCTTTGTCCTGCAGTGTGCACGTAGTGTTCGGCCACGTAATCGGCGGCGCGACCCTGGTGCGGCAGCTGGAGGCGCTCCCGGTAGACCGCAACGCGCGCCCGCTGCAGGACGTGAACGTCACCAACTGCGGACAGCTGGTGCGACTCAACGGTGAGTACTAGTGTGACGTCACACACAGCTGGAGGCGCTCCCGGTAGACCGCAACGCGCGCCCGCTGCAGGACGTGAACGTCACCAACTGCGGACAGCTGGTGCGACTCAACGGTGAGTACTAGTGTGACGTCACACACAGCTGGAGGCGCTCCCGGTAGACCGCAACGCGCGCCCGCTGCAGGACGTGAACGTCACCAACTGCGGACAGCTGGTGCGACTCAACGGTGAGTACTAGTGTGACGTCACACACAGCTGGAGGCGCTCCCGGTAGACCGCAACGCGCGCCCGCTGCAGGACGTGAACGTCACCAACTGCGGACAGCTGGTGCGACTCAACGGTGAGTACTAGTGTGACGTCACACACAGCTGGAGGCGCTCCCGGTAGACCGCAACGCGCGCCCGCTGCAGGACGTGAACGTCACCAACTGCGGACAGCTGGTGCGACTCAACGGTGAGTACTAGTGTGACGTCACACACAGCTGGAGGCGCTCCCGGTAGACCGCAACGCGCGCCCGCTGCAGGACGTGAACGTCACCAACTGCGGACAGCTGGTGCGACTCAACGGTGAGTACTAGTGTGACGTCACACACAGCTGGAGGCGCTCCCGGTAGACCGCAACGCGCGCCCGCTGCAGGACGTGAACGTCACCAACTGCGGACAGCTGGTGCGACTCAACGGTGAGTACTAGTGTGACGTCACACACAGCTGGAGGCGCTCCCGGTAGACCGCAACGCGCGCCCGCTGCAGGACGTGAACGTCACCAACTGCGGACAGCTGGTGCGACTCAACGGTGAGTACTAGTGTGACGTCACACACAGCTGGAGGCGCTCCCGGTAGACCGCAACGCGCGCCCGCTGCAGGACGTGAACGTCACCAACTGCGGACAGCTGGTGCGACTCAACGGTGAGTACTAGTGTGACGTCACACACAGCTGGAGGCGCTCCCGGTAGACCGCAACGCGCGCCCGCTGCAGGACGTGAACGTCACCAACTGCGGACAGCTGGTGCGACTCAACGGTGAGTACTAGTGTGACGTCACACACAGCTGGAGGCGCTCCCGGTAGACCGCAACGCGCGTTACGTGAGAGAAGTGTTTCTTTTCTAACACTTAAGATGGCAATCCAGAATAGGATCCGTCCGCCTGACGGTAAGCGGTTACCCTGTTGTATAGGTCAAGACTTCCAGGGATAATATACGAGGTGTTTAGGCACAAATAAACTGAATTTATTACGACTTATAACAATATCAAACAGGGCTAATGTAAAACGTGCCGATCGCAGCGGCGGTTTGCGGACGACTACAAACTTAAGCTTATTATCTAATTACCTACGTTAAAACTATTAAAATATATTCGTTTAGCTGAGTCGCCCGTACCTATGGATGCTAGCAACATCAGGGGTATCACTTGCACGTATTCAACTACGTGCAAGTGATACCCCTGATGTTAGTAACCGAACCCTATGAGAGTAACCGGTAATACAGGGGACATAAAACAGTTCCCGTACTGCCAATACCAGTTTTTTTGCAAGAAAGTATTTCCCTAGGCGAACAGCTCTAGTTTTTCAGAGCTCCATCTTCCTTAAAAGTCACTCTTTCAAGCTACCCAAAGTCCACCCACTGTGTCGCTCCCGTATGTCAGTACTACTCTAATAAAGGTTGGGTACTAAACTTACCTGAAGTTCACCTTTTCAGTCACCATTAACTGGCTTCGGGATTGCTTATAGACACTTTTTATAAATTCGCGACCAGCAAACAAAAATGGTCTACACCCAACAACCATCATACCTACTGCTATGCTGAGATGAAGTATTTGAATTTTTCGCAATACCGTCTAAACTATCTGCCTAGCCTTTTCCCAATTACATTGGGGTCGGCTTCCAGTCAAACCGGATGCAGCTTAATACCAGTATTTTACATGGAGCGACTGCCTATCTGACCTCCACAACCCAGTAACTGGGTAACACGATATCTCGTGGTATGGCTGGTTGTCAGACTTTCAAGCCTCTGACTACCCGTAACGGTTGTCATAGATCTTAATTTGACAACCGGGACCGACGGCTTAACGTGCTCTCCGAGGCACGGAGGGGTCTCGGTATGAAATGATGGTCACCCATCTACAGACCGACCGCGGCAAGCGCAGCTTAACCTCGATCAATCGATCTGTGCGGCTGTTACTTAGCCACGAGCCTCTCTAAACTACCAATACCGTCTAAACTTTTAATGCTTTTTTTCCAATACCCACATACTTTCCGATCCACCTTGATTAAGTGGGTCGAAAATTATGTGGTACTTTGTGTTTATTTTCACATCGAACTTGTGTTCACTTCAGTGAAAGCAATATAATTCTTCAACAGCAAAGAAACGTAAGCCAGAGAAGGGAGTGAAAGAAGAAAGCGATGCAGAGTCTGATCATTCTAACAAAAAGGACAAGAAGAAGAAGAAGGATAAGAAGGAGAAGAAGAAGAAGCGGTACGTATACTCTCTTCTACTGCAACATTTGTTCTACCAATAAACCTTTGGCATTAAGTCCGCCTCTGTACAATTTGTTGTGCACAAAGTGTTAAATAAATAAAAATAAAATATCCAGTCTAAATAACAGTTTTGTTTTGATCAAAACTGATAGACTAGAACGCGAAGTCAATAACTTGTCGAATGTTCTTTCAAAGCCTTGTTTACTTACGTCACTCTGGCTGTTTGTATTGCCTTTGTCATGAACCAACGTTTATTCTATACATTTATATATCGACTGCCTCGTGGGCCAATAGTCACAAGCGTGGCTGCTGAGGGTGAGGTCCTGGGTTCTATGGTCCCAGGGCAAAGTGTTATTGGGTTTTTCTGTTAGGAAATTCTCAGTAGCAGCCCGGAGTTAGGAAATTGGTAGTGTGGCACCCCCGCCCTGCCCCTGATTCCTCTCCGGATTGCCGTCCCATCGGAATATGAGAGTGACGGAAGAGGGAGTCTCTCTGTATTTACGTATATACTTGGGCACTATAATATCTTGCCTATTTCCGTGGAGATAGGCTGCCGTGACCGAAATACGGTCAGGAGGAGTATTACATTTATATTTTTTCCAATGCATCACAAATTTTTTGTCACTTCGAATTTTGCGGACTTCAATTAGATCTGAATATTATAACTACCATCCTCTTTCAGCCACCAGTCTGGTCCTTCAGGAGATGAGGAAGAAACTGCCGAGGCTCCGTCCCATCCACTAGTATCCACCTCCAAGATAGACCCCAGGGAGATACCCGATGTGCCAACTAACAGGTTTCTGATGAGAGGTGGCAGGGATCAGGATGATCAGAGAGCGGACCCCAAACGAGATCGGGAGAGGTAATGTATTGAAAGGGGTTTTTTAAACAAGAATGGTGGTTTGGTAAGATACGAGGGAGCGTTTTTATGTTCGCGGAATGGGGGATAAAGGGTGGAAATAAAAAAAACTAATTATTTTTCCTTTTCAATATATTCACCTGCAAGACGGATACATTTTTCAGATCTTTCAATTAATTTGTTTATACCCTCATAAAAAAATGTTTTCTCTTTGTCTTCAAAATACGCCGAAACTGCCTCCTTGACTTCATCATCGGTGGTAATTTTTTTACCCCGCAGCTCTTTTTTCATTTTTGGAAACAGGTAATAATCACTGGGGGCCAGGTCTGGGCTGTAGGGTGGGTGATTCAAAATATCGAAGCCCACCTTATGCAGGGCAGCCAACGCATCGCGGCTCTTGTGGACGGGCGCGTTGTCGTGCAAAAGCAACACACCTTTTGTCAATTTTCCCCGTCTTTTCTCTTTAATGGCTTCTTTGAGTCGCTCTAATATTGAAGCGTAGTATTCTCCGGTTATAGAAACACCTTTATCTTTATAATCGATCAATAATATTCCTTCCGAGTCCCAAAAGACCGTTGCCATGAGTTTCCCAGCTGACTGTGACACCTTAAACTTCTTGGGAGGTGCTGTGCCCTTTTTATGCCACTGCATGGAGTCTTGTTTCGACTCAGGTTCATAATAATGAACCCAAGTTTCGTCTTCAGTAACAATTCTACTCAATACAGCATCCTTGTCTTCATTACAGAGGTCTAAAAATGCACGTGAACACTCTACGCGCTGTTGTTTTTGCGGCGGCGTGAGCATTCTCGGCACCCATCTTGCACTGACCTTTGTCATGCCAAGATGATCGTGCAGAATTTTAAAAATGGTTGTATCAGATACTCCAATCATTTCTGCGAGTTGTTTCTTCTTTAGTCGAGCATCGTCGAGTACAATTTTTTCGACTTTTTGGATAAGTTCTGGCGTGGTCACCTCGATGCTCCTGCCCGGCCTCGGGTCGTCTTCAAGGGATTCCCTTCCTTGTTTAAATAAACTGTGCCACTTGTACACCATGGTTTTTCCTGGACAAGAGTCGCCGTAAACCAATGACATCTCATTCATTATGGTCGCAACTGATTTTCCTTGCTTGGTAAGGAACTTTATAACGGCACGATATTCGATTTTTTCCATGTTTCACTTTTCACTTCCGGTTCCGATTATGTTGCTAGGTTGACGATAACTCAAAGACTAATTGTCTAATCACAATGAGACCTGGTATTTATACTAATTATGAGTCACTGAACACGTGACGATTCTAATGAGGCTAATCACCCCCCTCCAACCCTCTCATTCCGCGAACTTAAAAACGCACCCTCGTACACGAACCAAATAAAAACGGTACCCAACGGTTAATACAAGTCAAAGTGGCGCATTCAGGATTTTGTAACCCCCTTTAATTTAGTTTATTATTGTTGTATTATTGGCCATAATAAACAACGAAAAAAATACTTTCCGCGGTCCTTCTGTGGATTGGTAACCATCATTTCATACCGAGACCCCTCTGTAGGTACTTTGGAGAGCACGTTAAACCGTCGGTCCCGGTTGTCAAATTAAGATCTATGACAGCCGTTACGGGTAGTCAGAGGCCTTAAAGTCTGACAAACAGTCACCACGAGATATTTACCCAGTTACTGAGTTGTGTAGGTCAGATAGGCAGTCATTCCATATATATACTGGTATTAAGCTGCATCCAGTTTGGCTGGAAGCCGACCCCAATGTAATTGGGAAAGGGTATTCATTTATTTATTAAAGGTCCTCCCACAGCATATATATAAATAGCACACAATATACATTACAGAGCACAGTTCTAATATATGCCAATTATGGGATAACACAACATTGGCCAAACCAGACGTGTAATGGTTACTTAAGTACTAAATATTTTTAAACAATTACAAAAGGAATAGCTACTTTGCTTAATTAAGTTGTACTACATCAATCGACTACTTTATATCAAGGTTAGGCAGATTGATTGGGCATATTAACACAATTCTGTGAAAATTTCAACCAACTTTAAAGCTGTAATAACTATTGCAGAGTAATAAAAATACTGAACTGTTATGAAATTAGGTAGTTTTTGATCATCAATACAAAACTATTAGTATAGACGAGTTTCTAACTGCAACATTTAATTTTATTTCACAGTTTCTGTCGATTCTTGATGTAAGTTACTAAGAGATTTTGTTGTATATTTTTATGAATAATCACTACATATTATAAAATAAAATCCTCCGTCGCGTCTGTCTGTCTGTCTGTCCAATGGATAGAGTGGTTCCCGAGTAAGGTTGCAGTATATAATTTATTTGTCAAGTTTTTGTATACATTGGCTAAAATATAATGATATTTGTTGGAGGTGTCGAAAAAAAATAAGCCGTCTGGGAGCTTTCAACGAAAACGCTCCCATTGAGATATAACAAAATGATGTATGGTGGAATTGTGTATCTTATATAGGTCTACAGAAAAGTCCGCGATGGCATATGTCCATCTCTTAAGAATAACATACTATATCCATATTAATAAAAAATATATTTAACAAAAAATGGGTAATTATAAAGCGGTAAAACGGGAACGGGATCAAAATTTCATGATTAGTTTTGGTCGCGATAACCGAGATCCACGCGGGCGATGCCGTGGGCATCAGCTAGTGTATTATAATATGAAAGATAAGCTATTTTTTTCTTATCTCTCCTGGAGCATGTTATGTGTTACCACCGGCAATTGAGTTGTAGACATGAGTTAGGCAGCCGTCCCACTTAAAATAATGGTATGAAGCTACATCCAATTAAACTGGAAGCCGACCTCAACATAGTTGGAATACATACAATCACGCCTGTTTCAAATTGGGGTAGGCAGAGATTATCGATTTCCATTTGCTACGATTCTGACACACCTCTTTCGCTTCATCTATGTTCATTAATCTCTTCATACATACTTATAGAGTTTTCATAGTTAAAATAATGTTGATAAAAATATATTTTGCGAAGAACATTAATAGTAGTATTTTCAAAATGTGAATCAGGGTTAAATTGTATTCAAATTTTCTTGTGTATAATGTTTGTATTCCTTAGGATGAGGTATCGGGAGAGGGAACATCGTTCGTACACACGCAGCGGCAGAATTATAAAAGGCAGGGGCGTATTTGTGAGTAAACCATTTTTTCCTTATCCTAGCCAAATTGCTTTAAATTCACATCAGAAGCTTCGTATAATTCGTGACCTTATTTTTGATGTGAATACACTACATTTAATCTGTTTTTCCGATTACCGTAGCATAAAAAATGGTGCATGTAAATGTTTTACAACTATCCATTGAGAGAGATTTCCTACTACAGAAATTATAAATATATTTTTTTTTAATTATTTTGTAACTGTCAAGAAATGATGGCCGAGCGGTTACGGACTCACTCCTCAAGCAACTGGTATTAACAACTAGGTTCATATAAGGCATGTCTTTGGCTCAATTGCATCAACTTCACTTTAACCGTAACGAACATGTTACCGTGTCATTTTGACATAATTTACATAGAAAAAAAATATAAAGTAACACGTCGATTCTGACAATCTAAGACACACAGTAAAGGCAAACATTGTGATGGGCTTAATGCTCTGATCAATACTCGTGCCTATATACCTGGACACGAGTTGCCATGGACGATCTGGAAGTCTTTGAATAGACTCCGGAAATAGGTTGGCCGAAGCAAGGAAAACTGTTCAGGTGGAGATTTATAGATGACTGCCCTGGTGTGTAAATGTGGTGTTGCCCCACAAACGATGGGACACTTGATATCGTGTCCTGCCTGTCCTGTTGCTTGCACATCAGAGGAGCTGATGGACGCTACTGAAAGTGCCAAACTCATCGCCAAATTTTGGGCTGACTCGATTTAAATTGTCATCGACACGCTTAGAAGAAGAATACTCGTGCCCATTTTCTATGAGAAGAGGCATTTGCTCTGCGAGGGACAGTTACGGAATAATAAGGATACACATAAAGATGGAACACTCTACCTGCGTCTGTGTTTCCGAACGCATCCAACCCTAATCTCTTCAAAGTTAGAGTGAACAGGCTTCTTCTGTAAGCTCACTCCATCGTGCACTTTGTCTCTGTTCTAGACTAGAGTCAAGAGCAAACTCCTCTCACATAAAATATATATATTAATTCCTAATTCTTTCCAGCGTTACCGCACTCCATCTCGTTCGCGGTCTCGCTCCCGTTCGGTGACGCCTCCTCACTGGAGACAAGCCCAACGTCGTATCATCAAATTGTCCGAATTTGAGGTAAGTTGCGTTGATAGCCAAAAACTGCAGATAGGGTTTATGAAACATTCTGTATATATACTCACTCAAATAGTGGCGGTAGAGTTAATATCAAAGGCGGCAGAAAAAAATGTGATAGAAGTCTTTTTTTTATTAAGTCTTTACTGTTCAAAACATCTGAAAATTCAAATTTGTTCCTCGGATGAATAAAATGGGCCATTTAATTCCTCGTATAAATATTATCTGAAAGTTGAAAAATCAGCCCTTATAAGAATAAAATGAACATAAAAATTACATAAAATAAATTTTATTCCCATGCATCACTACTACTGTTGCTTCATTGGTAGTCTAGTAGTCCTAAGCAACTTCTGAGCATAATGTGTTATTGATATTTTCTGTTAGGAAATTCTCAGTAGCAGCCCAGAGTTTGGAATTGGACACGGTAGATGGTAATTGGCTCACTACCTATTACATGGGACTTAATAACAGCATTGGTGAAATGTGGGTGTATACCTCTGCTACACCTTCGGGGAATACAGGCGTGATACTATGTCATGTTACTTATTAAATAACAATGTTGTAGCGTGCTGAACAGGAGAGATCTGAGAAGGAACAACACGAGTCTTCTAAGAAAAAAGAGGTAGACAGGCAGCAGAGCCGTGAGTACATCGAACTAACCCACTTATTCATAATCGTCTTTAAAAATATTTCTTAAGTCTACTGTGTATTGTCATCTCTTTCCAATTACATTTAAGTGACAGAGATGACGAATACGACCTATTATTTTCTTGTAACTTTGAGGCAACTTTGTGCCTTGAAGATAAAGATACGGTAAAGATGGTTTAACTATCTAGATCACATGTAACTCTTAAGGATAATAAGATGGGATCAAACCTGCTTCCCTTGGATCGGTAATGTTATATACTACAAAATAATGTCCGAAAAAAAAAACAGTGCGGATAAAGACCCCATTACCCACATAAGTATGTCTAATTAGATACAAAATTTCACCGGTTTACCCTCGATTCGTAGGTCTAAATCTATAAGCATAACAATAAGAAATCTATTGTGTCTATTATCGGCAACTCAATGGGTTAAACCGTCTTTAATTTCACTTTAACTGGTAAAGGTCCTCGCTTTTCAATTAAAAAACTTCAACGAAAACCATCATCATCATAGGCCTCTATATCTATCACAGACGATTCGTGATGCAATGACTGCGAGACATCGCTTTTGGTGGCTGAACAAACGTATGCTAGAGTGGCAGACTGCCACAGGTGTGACAAGAGAATAATGTGGTTGGTGTTAAGCCGCCTTTGTGTCGTTTCTGTATCTTGTCAGCAAGTGACTCAAAGCAGGCTTCGTCGAAAACCCTACATGACGCAAAAAAAAATTACCTAGCTAAAATACCCGTAATTTTAAAATATTTCCTCTATAAATGTATATTTTAGTCGTTTATAATGTTAGGAAAATTAATATCCAAACTTGCATGATAATTTGTCTTTTTGTCATGTAATAATTGTTTATGTTAATTTTCACTAATATAATTTGAAGTAAGATTAGCATAGACCATGGATTAACACTACCTTTTTTAGGTGAAGGCGAAACCACACCTCCTGTGGAACCGGCGGAGGAGAAAGAGGAAGGGGAATGTGATTCTACCATCGGTTAGTAGAGATGATGGCACTCTTGAAGTCTTGTCAGGAAACTGTATATATCTATGTTTTATATTTATTGAAAAATAAGGAATAGCTCTCAATTCGACTAATATTATTACTTTAAAAATGTAAAACGTTGCCCTATACTAAAAAACCTTCTGTATCGTCACGTTCTTATATATTCGGTACAATTATCTGTTTATTTTAAAAGAGTGTCTATGGAGTTTCTTGCCGGCTCTTCTCCATAAGATCAACGCCTTGGAACCCTGCATCTAGTTTTGACTTTTCATAAGTGCCTGTAACGTGGTCTATTTGAAATAAAATATTTGAATTTGAATTCTGTAGATCATGCTAATATTTGTTGCTTTCGAGAATCGAACGCGACACGCGGCTCAGCATCCCAATTCTCGATCGCTCTACCCACCGCACCTTCAAGAACATAATTGATCCTATATGTATAATTCTTATTTTTATTTTTTTATGTTTACTTTATATAATTAACCTTCAATTAGCGAAACACTCATGGACAATACTTACATACATGTTGCCATTGACAATGGGAAAATATATGCAAAGGTCAACTGTCATTTTATATAACTAGCTCACCCCGCAAACGTTGTTCTGCCATAAAAAAATTCTGGATAAGGCCACCCTTATAAACAATAGCCTATGACCTATTCTCAGACCTACTGAATATGCATATAAAATTTGGTAAAAATCAGTAAAGCCGTTTCGGAGGAGTAAGGTAACTAACATTGTGACACGAGAATTTTATATATAAGATAATATTTTTAGTAATGAAAGTTGTACTAAGTTTCAGTAATCTTAATATATATAAATCTCGTGTCACAATGTTTGTCCTCAATGGACTCCTAAACCACTTAACCGATTATAATAAAATTCGCACACCATGTGCAGTTCGATCCAACTTGAGAGATAGGATAGTTTAAATCTCAAATTATAGTCGCGTGCGAAGCCGGGACGGACCGCTATAATAATATAAACTTCACCGGTTGTTCACCGGTTATTACTCACGTGTTTTCTTCGGGAGCCTGGAGTCATGAGCTGAGTCCGCGGCGATGTCGCAAGTCAAACTGTTACCGTTGACCAATAATCAATATAAATGTCTCTCACGAAAGTTATTATACTAAATCATATATAATAATATTTTTTTTACATGTTGAGGCCATGTAATGCTTATATTAATAACAATTTTTTATTGAAAAAATAATAGGCAAGACCGGGGCTTGAACCCGCGACCTTTGACGTTCCGGGTCATCACTAACTAAGCTACCTTGTCGTGTTCCAATCTATTGAATTTGTCAATCCTCTTTGTATTCGTCTTAAGGAGACGCCTAGCGATATTTATCTAGAAATCATTTACAGATCTACTAAACTCAGTGTTACCACTTTGAAGTTGTAAATCGCCGAACAACATCCCAATCGTTTATAAATAATAAATTACTATATTTTTATAAACATGTTGAGGCCATGTAATGCCTATATTAATAACTATTTTTCAAATAAATATTGAAAAAAATAATAGACAAGGACGGGGCTAGAACCCGCGACCTTTGACAAGGTTGCTCAGTTGGTAGAGTGATGACCCGGAACGTCAAAGGTCGCGGGTTCAAGCCCCGTTCTTGTCTATTATTTTTTCAATGAATGTTTCTTTGAAGTAGTAATTGTTATACTAAAATTTGTACTAATGTTTGAACTTAATTATTCTTCAGAGCGTTCCCGCCACGAGAAGATTGATTACAACGCGTTGGATTTCGAAGAAGATATCGAACATGATGGTAAATGTTTAGCCGCCATACGCATGCGGTTATGGACACAATTATTATTAATTAATTTTAATTAATAATAATTGTGTGAAAGCTCTCCAATAAGATACATATTTATGTATCTTATTGGAGAGCTTTCTCTGGCATTATGGTTTAAAATCACTTGAGTATTCGGTATTTAGTTTACATG
The DNA here is from genome assembly GCA_935421205.1 of Xylocampa areola. Lineage (NCBI taxonomy): Eukaryota > Metazoa > Arthropoda > Insecta > Lepidoptera > Noctuidae > Xylocampa > Xylocampa areola. The sequence goes on along the minus strand of OW285212.1, from coordinate 18,439,548 downwards.
ACATGTGACTGTAGGCTTGGATCTAACGGAGTGGGGTAAACCGTGGTATCTACCCCAGGCGGCTATTTCAGGGGTTGCCAAATTCATATGTTTAAAGGAAAAAACCTTGTTTCGCAGACCAATAGTTTTTAATTAATTTGATTTTGCAACGCGACCTATCGTTGTTAAATTTGTGAGATTTTCTATATAACAATTATCTTAATCGCTGGAGAATAGGGGTCGCCACTGTCTAGTTTCTAGCCATTTGAGCGCCTTCTACTAAAATGTCTTCTACAGACGTCATTACGTCTGTAGAAGACATTTTTGGTGCAACTAGTGCTAAGATTTCGATGCGTAGTACGGTAGTCAACAAAACCAGTATAAGCTAGCCTCACATACTATTGAAACTCCCTACTACGATAGGCCAGGTCAAGGTCAAAATGTTATCACTGAAATGCAGCCAACTGTACGACTGTCCATACAATATTTGTCTTTTAATAAAGACGTGACGCTGAGCTCACGAGACTATCGACAAATCCGTGTTGTTGTATAAATAAATTGAATGTGGTAAGCCCCGCCCCTTTTAAAACGTCACTTAATCAGAATTTAGTTGATACATTTCAGCAGGTCTATTGGCTATCTTATATGATATCGAAATGGTCACACTTTATAGTACATTGCGTTGTATGTTACAGCTTGTTTCTGAAAAGCAAAATGTTATAAAACATACCACGCAATGTATTATAAAGTGAACAAGCCAATATGACTGTGATCGACACAGGAACAATGTCTAATGTAACACGGCCCTTAGAAAGATTAGCTTAATGAAGTTTATTTATTTATTATTTATGTATATTCGGCAATTTTCTACCTACCTATAATTTTCTGATGGATAACTTGGGTAAGGTGATGGTTCTTAAATATTATTTTTAGGCACTATGTATTAAAATATAATTATGCTTTAATTGTTTTATTATTTTTGTTTTGCATGTTGTAAACCTGTCTCTTCACTTTATTGTTTATATATCTATGGTGAGTTTATCGATGAGGAACAATTATTTTAACTTGTTTTTCTCGCCTTCTTAGACCCAGAAGCATCTCATAAGCGCAAGCCAGTAGAGAAACCTGACAGGCGTCGTGATATGCGCCGCGCCACCCCTGAAAACAGGGCCGACATGTTGGCATTAGCGTTAGGAGTAAACCCTAAGCATGATCAGCAGAGGTATGTATTTTTGAGTGTGTTTGTTGAACATATTATTATATTTATGTATTATATTATTTTTCTTAATATATAACCTAATATGATTCCACTATTCTTGATTTGTGAATCAATATTTTTTACATGAATGTACTTCTTTGTTTCGTGTTTCTAGACAATACTTTTAAAATGTACAAATACATCACTGGGTATAATTACTAGATGTGTGTGTGAATTTATAATCATGTATATCGTTACAATGGAGGGTCTATTGTAGTATTGTAATGTTTTTTTTTTTTACTTTTTTGTATTATTTGTTTCCAGCTTCTATGATAGGTATAAGTTTATTATTTATAAATACTATTTTTATATTTTGCCCCTGTTATGTCGAGTTCGAACTGGATCTCTAGTGAAAATCCAACATTACTTATTCACTCATTAACGACTCCCTGCCATACCACTCTAACTTCACCTACTTTACCAGGGAATCCGGTCCATTCGGTCGTGAACCTAGAGACCGGGACATCCGGGACTCTCGGGACTTCCGGGACCCTCGGGACTCCCGCGACATGCGCCGGCGCGACGGACTCTCCTCCACAATAGGGTACGCCCAGCCCAAGCTGTCTTCAGCCGTCGCAAACGTCTCCGATGGCCTAGCTAAGGGGTCCCATGACGATAAGCCTAAGGACGAGTATGACCCCTTCAGTCTGTTGAGGAGTACATTCAACAGGGGTGAGAAGAAGGATCAAAGGTAAGTTGAAGCTTTTTTGTGATAAAGAAATAAAGTAAAGACACCTTCATATTAGTTTATTGTTTTCTCAACTATGAGCTGAGCACATGTAATTGATAATTTAATTATTATGTTTTGTCATTATTTGCCTGATATACAACACATGGTCCTAAATTGATCGAATTTCCATCATTTCATGGATTTAAGTACCTGTACAATTGAGGCGAGCTAAAAATTACCTGTAATTTTTTTTAGGAAAGACGTAGAAATGCGTCCAGAACGTCGTGATATTTACAAACGTTTAGGCGAAAAGGAGAAAGAAAGAGATGACAGACGAGATCGTTTCAGGGGTGACAGAGACGACAGAGATCGCAAACCATCGGAGCAAAGGAATGATAAAGATGATAGGGGCCGTAAACCTTTGGACTTTAGAGGTGAAAAGGATGATAGGGCACGTAAACCATCGGAGCAAAGAAATGAGAAAGAAAATAGAGACAATAAAATGTCAGAACAAACTGAACACAAAATCGATAGAGATGATAGAGATCGCAAACGTTCCGAGCAGGGAACTGATAAATTAGACAGGGATCGCAAACACTCGGAACAGAGTAATGATAAAGACGACAGGGAACGCAAATTATCTGAACAGAGGAAAGAAAAAATTGACAGAGATCGCAAACCGTCGGAACATGACGAAAGAGTTCGGAAACACTCCGAACAAGGAAATGAAAGAGATGACAGAGATCGCAAACGTTCTGAACATAGGGATGACAGAGATCGCAAACATTCTGAACATAGGGATGACAGAGATCGCAAACATTCGGATTATAGGAGGAATGATCGCCACAGGAGAGAGAGATCTGAACGTCGGGATAGGAGCAAGGATCGGAGTCGAAGTGAGAAAAGTAGAGATAATGATAGGAGTAAGACTAGGGATGATGATAGGGATAAGAAGAGGAGGCGGTCTCGCACTCCTTCACCGGCTAAAGCAAGGTAAAGTATTGTAATCTTAAAATGAACACAGATTCAGATGGTTTTTTTTTTAATTCTCTACACCACGATTTTCTCCTAGAATTATCTGTAGATATTAATAATAATAGTTAAATTATTCAGGGTAAATTTTTATTTGAAGTTTTGTATATGACTGCTCATTCTGACCCTACCAAATAGCCACAAAAGGTCACATTTGGATAGAGTGTTACTCAAATCATCGTACACACGTAAAACATGCACATAGTATTAGGCTCAAGTGGCTCCCAATACGTCTTCGTCGGAATTCTCACATTCTTCACCTTCTATACAGTATTTTGTACAATGCCTCAACACCACACTATCCTAAAGAACGTTTCGAGTTCCTAAATGACACGCATTCGAGATTATTAAGGTCATCAGAGAATCTTATACTAAAAATCCCATTGCATTCCACTAGCTTCTTTGGCAAATCATTTACGGTACAAGCTGCTCGCCTTTGGAATGCTTTGCCCGTAGCAGTGAGACGTGCTCAATCTTTGGTGATATTTAAAAGACTCGTCAAATATCACTATTTATCACTATAGTTTAATATGTTGTTTTCCTATATTTATAAGCTATTTATTTCCTATCTTTAAAGTTAAATATATATATATATATATATAGTTACTATTATGTCTAAGTATTTGTGTATAATTAGATATTATATTTGTAAAATATTTTATTTGTATTAACTTACACTGTAAACTGCCCCTCTATTTTACTGTAATTTCTGTCCATCCTAAGGTTGTCTGGAAGAAATCGCCAAGAGTGATAAGACCGCCCATTGTACATACATTGTAAATTCATTTAAAGTTTTATAATAGATTTAGTGTAAGTACAATAAAGAGTATTTGTATTGTATAGTATCACGCCTGTATTCTTTGAAGGTGTAGGCAGAGGTGTACACAGTTGCACAGTTGGACACCCATATCTCACCACAATGCTGTTATTAAGTCCCATGTAATAGATGGTTAGCCTATTGCCATCCACTGAGCACAACTCCAAACTCGGCTCCTACTGAGGATTTCCTAACAGAAAAACTCAATAACACTGCCCGACCAGGGAATCAAACCTGGAACCAACAATGCAATGAACTGTGATTTATAAAATAATTATAGATCCAAGTCTCGCGACCGCAAGCCGTCTGCGACTGAGACTAGGGAGAAGAGTGGGGAGCGTACCCCCCAAGAAGATGACAAGAAGAAGGTAGCCGTAAGTATTAGAACAATTCGACACGGTCAACTGGTCGTAAGAGATTCACCACACTAGGAATTTCTTCCTGTATCGTGGGTGCGTTTACAGACATATAATCTCACAAACACACTAACACCCAGACCCGGAACAATTATCTATAGATCGTACAAATATTTGCTCCGTGCAGAAATCGAACCTGCGACACGCAGCGCAGCAGTCGGTCTCTCGACCACTGCGCCAACCGCGCTGTCATTTAATTTAATGAAATAATTTTAATTTACTACAAAGTTGAATCATTGGAGGGCCGATTGTATTGTCTTAAGGCGAGGGTATCCGGATAACGTCGTTTTCAGATGCATTTTATTTGTAACATAACATAACATAGCATCACGCCTGTATTCCCCGAAGGGGTAGGCAGAGATGTACACAGTTGTACACCCACATTTCACCAATGCTGTTATTAAGTCCCATGTAATAGGTGGTGAGCCTACTGCCATCTACCGGTCACATCACAATTCCAAACTCCGGGCTGCTACTGAGAATTTTCTAACAGAAAAACTCAACAACACTTTGCCCGACCCGGGAATCGAACCCGAGACCTCATGCTCAGCAGTCGAGCTTGGGACCACTAGACCAACGAGGCAGTTTTATTTGTAGATAACACTAATTCTTTTTTTTTTTTAAACATTGTTCTCTCTTTGACCTAGCTATTTCGGCTGTTTGATACAACTAAAGATAAAGGTTTGAAAAGCATTAACGCATGCTTAGAGAACTCTAAAGAATTTATATTAAATGGAAAAAGAATACGGTCGTGAGCAGGATTCGAATCTGCGCCTCCCGGATAAATACTCCAGGCGCTCTGATCACTGAGCCATCGCGACCTTTGCTCACCACCGCGAATTCTTCATCCATATTTTAACACGTCTTATGGCGTATTTCGGACTGAATAGATAGCAATGACGTCGCCTTAAGACGTGTTTAACGCATCCACGTTCTGGTGGATTAAAGGCGGAAGTTTGGATGGGGTTTTCTGTATAAACAAAACATAGTGTTAAACATTAATTACAATCTATCATTGTATTATTTATATGTAAGTTTAATTTAAAGAAAAAAAAAAGCAAATTTTATTGAGCACTACTTTTTTATGGAATTTATTATTTGACAAATGAATTTCCTAACATAAAAACTTATTAGTATAATTTCTCGCACTGTAGCCAGAAGACGAAAGGAATGAAGCCCGCAAGGAACTGATGGAGATAGTTCGGCTCATCAAGTCCAGACAACGAGACAGGGAGAATAAGGCCGCTGGTAAGTTGAACGACATAAGTATAATTAGTTATACAGGGTCACTGTATTACCTGAAGGGGTAGGCAGAGATGTACACAGTGGTAAATCACTTACATTATACAAATAATAACTCCCGTTATTAAGCTCCATGTATGTGATGGTGGTGAGGTTATTGCCATCTATAGGCCAGAATTCCTAACTTCGGGGTGCTACTAAGAGTTTCCTAAGAGAAAAACCCAATAAATAAAATGTAAATCGCGCCCTGTAGATGGTAATAGGCCCACAATCTTTAAATGGGAGTAAGTATTAGTCTTCTGTCGCCTCCGGAGAATTTGGGCGTCTACGTATTGAAAGCCATTACCAAGTTTGCCAAGGTTCAGCTTCCAATCTAACCAGATGCAGTTTAATACCAGTATTTTACATAGGCAGTTGCTATCTGACCTCAAAACCCAGTTACTGGGTAACCCAATATGGTGCCATTCAAGTATTACGTAAGCACTACAGGGGGATGGGGTGTCGTTGCTTTGCTTATTTTTGATGACATGGGGGATGGGCGGGTCTGGGCGGTGATTACGTGAGCAGTATTAATATTTTAATTTATCGAATTTTCGACAAATTTTATCGATTTTGGTTTGAACACATGGCAATTGGCATCCCTACTTGCCTATGCTTGAAAATTAAACACGTTTTCAATGATTCCCGAAGATAATGGATACGTTTACTCGCTAAGAATCGAGACATCAGAACACATTAAAAAAGTCATGTAACTACCAATGTTTACGTAAGCATGGGGTGGTAAGAGCTTTGCTTACTTTTGCTGACGAGGGGGAGGTGGGGGTTCATAAATGCAAAATAACTGCTTACGTAATACTTGAACGGTCTCTAGTTGTGAAGCCTGTTCTTAAAACCTCGTCCACAATTTTGTTATTCTGTCTATTTTAGAAGCCAAAAAGAAGCGCGATACTTCTGACTCGGATGGTTCTGAGTCCGACCATGGTAAGCGACGCCGTCGGTCTTCAGATCGAGACCGTAGGAGACGGAGTAACTCTAGGTGTGTAAAGATTTTGGTATTGTTGTAGGTTCACCTTGTCGTATGGTTGATGAACAACCTAGTGGTAGAGTTGAAACAACCCGGAGGCCTTTCATATGACATCATCGACAACATCTCGCAGCTCACAAACGGTGAAGGAAAACAGCATTCCTTCACAGTTTTAAGCAAGTGATAATTATTTTGTAACACACAACATTGACAAATGCCAGTCAGGTAAATTTCTAAGTCCAAAGTTTTTATTTCAAACTAGCTGACCCGGCAAACTTCATACAGCATTTTTTTTTAAATTATGTTTTGTCACAGCCCTTGTCCTGACAAAATAATAAACGCTTATCCAATTTAGTGCAGTCGTTCGGAAGTTATGCGCGTACAAACGTTTCGGCGATTCATTTTTATTTATATAGATAGGCAAACATCCACTAAAAGTTCAAGCTGGTCTTACGGAGTCGGCAAGAAGCTCCATAGACACACACTTTATAAATATAATTATTGTTCAGTCTTGCATTTTTGTGAGCCAATCAATGTCCGTTGATAAAAACAATACTGAAAAAGGTCACTGAAGTAATTTCAGATCGAGACTTACGGAACTCACAGATGAGAGATTTACCTCTACAAAGTATAAAACAAAGCCGCTTTCCGCGTCAGTACGGCAAATATTATGAAACTAATTATTAAATAAAAAATATTTTGCAACCAAGTCGCTGAATGATAAATTTACATGGCTTACGTAGGCTAAACGTAAATTCACTTTTTTTTTTATTTATACTGTGCGAAGGCGGGGCGGGTCGCTAGTTTATTAATAAAAGCTTAGGTTGTTCATCAACCGTAGCAACCATACGATGAGAAGAGGAGAAGAATTATTTAGAACCATTTCTCTTTACTACAGAGGTCGACACTCAAGTCCCGAGCGAGGTCCGCGCAGGCGGCGCACGCGCAGTCCGCGCCGCGATCGACGAGACACTGCACGATCTGAGTCCTCACGATAATTTTTAGCCATATTTTATACAAAGAGGGAATTTTAAAGTAAAGTATATTTGTTGCTTTTATAATGGCAAGTACTGGGTTTGTGTTAGGCACGTTCCTATTGTGAGCGTTTTCACCTTTGGAGCAAATTGATATTTTCTCTTTAATAAATTAAGTGCGTCGTGATCAGATCAATATTTAAACAAATATTACATCGCGCCTTTTTTGTCTTTCATGCAAGCTGTTGATAGTATCCGTGCAATTTATACAACGTGTAGAAGTCCGTAGTAATAGTTTAGAGGGGTCAATCTACCCCATGTCTACGAACAATTTTTGCTATGGGACCAATATCGAAAGCGCGAAAAAAATATCTCCTGCTCCATAAGAATGTCGTCAAAGAGGGGCTCGTGGCTAAGTAACAGCCGCACAGATCGATCGATCGAGATTAAGCTGCGCTTGCCGCGTTCGGTCTGCGGATGGATTGACCATCATTTCATACCGACACCCCTCCGTGCCTCGGAGAACACGTTAAGCCGTCGGTCCCGGTTGTCAAATTAAGATCTATGACAGCCGTTACGGGTAGTCAGAGGCCTGAAAGTCTGACAACCAGTCACAACACGAGATATCGTGTTACCCAGTTACTGGGTTGTGGAGGTCAGATAGGCAGTCGCTCCATGTAAAATACTGGTATTAAACTGCTTCCGGTTTGACTGGAAGCCGACCCCAATGTAATTGGGAAAAGGCTGGGCAGAGTTTAGCTATAGAAATGTCGTAACTTACTCGACCGAAACGTATAGCACAGCAGATTATTTTTCGCACTTTCGTAGTTGGTTCCATAGCAAAACTTTTTCGTAAACATGTGTACATTCACCCCCTAAAGTATGACTTTTGTTACCCGTTGTATAGTCGAGGACCATACAATTACTTTACCCTTGTTTGTGCTGAATTCCGTTTGCACATCTTAATATCACAAGGTCTATTTTCGCTTACAAGATCAAAGTGTCAGTCAGATGCTGTCAACCTTATTGACATTTTAATTTACTGTTTTTTTTTGTCAAATATGGTAAAGCTATTTCGTGCTCGACTATACTTAGAGCAGATGATAAAAATTATAAATAATCGTATAAAATTAATTAAAAAGTGCTACGATTATTCAATACCCAAATTAACACTTCGTTAGACTAGGTTGGATTAAAAAAAAAAACTGTCATTCTGTCAAAAAACTTGTCCTCCTCATTCCTATGCCTTTTTTTGATCTTGTGCGTGCAGTATCTTTGTTTTTTCTTTTTTATTTTCAATAAATATTAATCAACACCTTGTATATAACTATTATTATTTGATTCATGGATACAGGTAAGGGTCATAGGAGGGATTTTGTTTAATTTGTGCTTTTGCACTACATCAGGAACTGCGTGTCTTAATATCGTAATTTTAAAATCGCGTGTTAGTTTAATATAAAAGATACTTATAAAAAGTAGATATAATATATGCATTTTTAAATCTCCCGGGACAAATTTAACAGTTAACTTTGGTATGCCGATATAAGGTCCTAATTTATTAGGTAACTTCCTTTTTATGGGTTAATATCAGTCGTGAGCAAGATTCGAACCAGCGCCTCCCGTATCGATCAGTCAAAATGGTTTAGCGGTCAGAGCGTCTGGAGTATTTATCCGGGAGGCGCAGGTTCGAATATTGCTCACGGCCGTTTTATTAAATGTACAAAAAAAAAGAGTTTTCGTTATGGTTTTAATGAATTCTTATCGCTTACAGATTGAAACGAAGTTACCTTATAAATTGAGATCTTGTATAATTATTATTGTAAATTAAACATCCACATGAAGCAGAAGCTCAAAGTCGCGGCGTAATTAAAATAAAATGTAGTCTTTATTTTTGGCCTTTTTTCTTATGGGTGGCAAAGCCATCATGGGCTCTTCTCAATTTAAACCACACACACGACTCTCCACTAACCTTTACCGGGGTTCCGGTGTCAGCGGTATTTACCACAACGTGCATTTTAGCTGTAGTAAGAAATGGAAAGATAAGTATTATGTGACAGTACAAAATGATGTTCCTATATACCTACAAGGGGATATTCAAGACATGTTTACCCTTTTAAAATCTAAAGTTAAGAATCACTGTCGAACGTGGATAAGATTAACTTTAACATTGTATCTTTGTTTGAATTTACATTACTTTTCAAACAAAACCAAGATATACCAACTTAATTTTAAATGTCATTATCAAAATGCAAAACTAAATTTATTTTCTTTTCGCCGCTACCTTGAGCTTTTACCAGGGATTGAAAACCGGTTCCATTTTTCGGTTCGGTTCACATAAAAGGTTCTACTTTTTGGTACCGTTTCGGTTTCGGTCCAAGCTTACCGGTTCCAAAACCAGGTTCAATAAATTTGATATCGTATCATCTAAATGGATGCATTCCTGGCGTACCTTTTCTTTCAGATTGCCTTCGTTCGTCATATTAGAGTGTAAGGTGGACCCGAGAAAGCTTATCGTATATATTATTTGGTATCGTATAAGCTCACCAAGTTAGAACTCTGTTCAGGAACCGGTAAAATAAAGGTTCCAATTTGGGTTCCGGTTCTAGTAACAGTACCCAAAAATACCGGTATTTTAGGAACCTTCTCAATGCCTGGCTTTCATTTTTAATAGTAAGTTCTTTAGAATTCGGAATGATAATATCATAAGACAATCTTACGAGCATTCAGAAGCTTTGATTCCATTGCAAATCGAACCGTTGGTAATGGAATTAAGGTTTCTAATCACAAATCGCATTGATGTTAATTTTAAATAAGTATTAGATACTGCTAAGAGTAAAATTAAGCGCCTTTTTTGTCAAACTTGTTTACATAATAAGTATTTAAAATATATTTGTAAATATCTCTCGGAATATTAATTTGACGATGATAAAATTAACTGACATGATTTTCGTCTATAAAATCGTACATATAACTGCAAAAGTTAAAAGTGAGTACAGACAGCTGCACCAACTAATTACCCTTTACGCGAACGTACAATAAGAATCAAAAGGAATTCAAAATGATGAGAGTAATACATAGTAACATTTCGATACTAACAAGTTAAATACACAGCGTATACCTTTAAAAAAAATAGCAGGAATTGCTCAGAATACATGTTGGCGAAGTATAACTTCTAAGTAATTACTATTTCCGTGTCATCACTCTACCAACTGAGCTACCTTGTCGTGTCCAAATCTATTGAATTTCTAAGTTGCTGGTGTTAATTTGATCTTTATATTAATTAACTAAGGCTATATTTACAATTATTTATTGATAAATATCCGTTTCAGTCAAAAGTGAGCTCTAATTATATTGATATCCGGTTGATTTCTGCCAAAACCTCAATTCTTTTGAACATTTTCACTATGGTTTTGATGCTGTCTGTACGTTTATTGTTTGGGTAACGTATTGCTGCAGCTGTGTGTACATTAAGTATTAAATAAATAGTGTCTACGGTCTTTCTCTGGCCTAAGACCCTATGAACTTATATAGGCCTTTGATTATCTGTTCAAAACTTCAAAACTAAATGGTGACATTCTAAAGTTATAATTTTTTGTGGAAAGAAAAATACGGTCGTGAGCAGGATTCGCACCTGCACCTCCCAGATAAATACTCCAGGCGCTCTGCTAACTAAGCCATCCTAACTCTGCCCACAATTCCGAATTGTTCTTCCACATCGATACGTTATGGTGACGTCATATTCTATACAGCGACTGAACCTAATGTTTATAACTTTACGAGTTCGCTACACACGCGTAAATGAGTATTAAAAAAATATTAGTATGGTGTCTTCATTGTTATAAAATAGATTTAAATAACATACAAATTTAAAAACATTACAGAAATGACTATTGTAACGCGACCTTAAATGTTAGTGTAGCGCGGCCCTATGTTTGCGCGGGCTCGCTTGACTCGCCCCTCCCCCGCCAACGGCTCCGACGGCTCGTTCCGCGGACGACCGGGCAGTCTGCCTGCGCATGCGACGCTCGCGCCATAATATTTGTAAATTTACGCGCGAAACGACAACGTCTTGTTGCATATTGTGTATTTGTTTGATTTGTGTTTATGTTTCCATATTATACCTATATCTACTAATTCGTGTTTGAACCTTAATTAAATCCCTGAGAAAGACCTATTACACTATGAAATAAGCTATAAAGCATTGAATTTTTGAATTTATTTCGTTTTTGTTTTTCTTTATTTGGTGTAATATCAAGTTTTATTTGTTTCAAATTATTTAGTATGACAAAAGCGTGTGCTATTTTATAATTAAATGTAATGTTGAGTGTATCTTGGAATTAGAAATATTATTGACCACAAATGCGTTTTAATTAAATTTTTCTCAAATCTCATATATTTTAGACATTATCCTAATGCCCTTATCCCAATTTATTTAGGGTCGGCGCAGCATGTATTCTTCTTCCATACATACTCTCTACTGGTACTGGAATGCTGCTAAAGTTTTGGCTATGTATGATGTACCTATGACCGGCCGCCTGCCTGACGTCAACCCTCATTGGGAATGCTGTTGTTGGTGGTAACTGCCACCAATACGGTCTCCTATCAAGCAATCTCACATATTGTAGTGTCTGTATGATATTCAAAAGTTTCATGTGAAGGAGACTACATTTTATGCTGACTTTACCTGTCTATGTACGTACACTAGGCTCATCCATGGTAACACGGACCTTGAGCTGACCTATCGTAGTAGGGAGTTACAATAGTATGCGAGGCTAGCTTATTCTGGTTTTGTTACCACTGACATGCAGCCTACTGTACTACACAGTGGGTTTATAAGAGGGAATAAGTGGAGGTATCTTAACCGTTGTTTAGTTTTGTAATGTTCTAAGTAATTTGGAGTCTCACATAAGAAATGTATAAGAAAAGTTTTAGCTATTTCTGACATTTCTAGTACTGTCGGATAGCACGATTGATTTGGTCGGTGATTATTTTGAAAGTACGATTTCAGGTACGATAGTTGTCTTGCTTCAAGTTATGAACACTGTGACAGGAATAATGCCAATCCAAAGCAATTTTTCAGACCATTTTCACGGACCTTAAAAAAATAGGGACGAAGCGTTGCGTACGACATGTGAGAAGCATGCCTAGTCATCCAATTTCGCTTGTCATACACGAGCTAAACGCATACAAATACTTAAAACTCATCCACTCGGCGCCAGTACGCTGCGTGTGTGTGTGCGTAATCTATGCTTCGCTTATGACAAGGCAAGGTTACATCCGTATTTTTTTCAGATCCCTGGCTTTTTCTATAACTTGGTCTACGAGGGAAAGGCGGGCTGCGTCACTACATTTACAGTAATAATAAATTACGGTGACTGAACGACTGTGATTATAATTTCTGTTCGACATGTCACACGATTCTAAGTACAATACATCTATCCATCCCTCTATATCACTCAAATGTTAGGAACCTTAATAGAATAGAATAGAAGATATTTGCTTAGAATGCAGGTAATACATTTTGAGGTGTTACAGATTTTGTGAAGCCTACCACGAATTAACTAAGAAACACTTATGGGCTATTAATGTTATGAAATATTGTTTGGATGTTATTGATTGTTAGGTATTAGGTACCTACTCAACATAACATAGCATCATGCCTGTATTTCCCGAAGGGGTAGGCAGAGGTGTACACAGTTGTACACCCACATTTCACCAATGCTGTTATTAAGTCCCATGTAATAGGTGGTGAGCCCATTCCCATCTACCGGGCACAATTCCAAAGTCCGGGCTGCTACTGAGAGTTTTTCTAACTGAAAAACTTAATAATACTTTGCCCGACCCGGGAATCGAACCCAAGATCCTCATGCTCAGCGGTCGCGCTTGGGACCACTAGACCAACGAGGCAGTTTATAACCTGAATTAACATTTAAGTAGGATCTAGGGGCACGAGTGCCTCCGCTAAGACGAGCCGAAGAAAGCGGGGCACTACCAACCATTTCTGGAAGCGTTTCGTCGTATTTTGGAACCGTCATAGGGTCGATCTGGATAACGTTAGAACGCTGATTTTTTTTCAGCGAAGGAAGAATAGCTTGACCATTTCGTCATTGTCGCACAAATAGTTCCTTAAGCACATACATTTTATGTTACGTAATAGTTCCACGAACATTAAACGGCCAAGACATACCTAGCTAGTAAGTTCGAACCAAGATGTTGAGTCAGGGCTTAGAGGTGAATGTAGAGTAATTTGTTACGAATTCATTGTTATAAATGAGGAACAGTCTTATTTTTTTTGTGTATGGCATCTCGCAGTTCAACCTAGGAGGTTGTCGACTGCATAACCGGGCTTTCCAGTGGTTGCTTTAATAATTTTAAGGCCCCCAAAGCCAGGCCATTCAACTTTTAAACTAATCGACATCATGCTAAGGGCTCCTCCTGCGGGATACGAGCCTTGGCTTAGGGCGTCGCTGGTTGGAGGACAGCAAGGGACTGGCTGGATCGGATTCAAATCCTTATTATTATTAAGGGACGAATTTAAAGCTACAGGCTCAGCGGTGCGGTCCACGAGCAAGGGTCGGGGTGCACAATTACACGGAGACGTCGCGACGGGCCTCGACGGCGAGGCCGAAATCACGGCGGTCTGTTTTGTATACTGTGCTGGTGGCCCTACTGCTTTCTTGGAGGACGGTAATAGCGTCATCGGGATATGAGAGTGAACGCCTAGGTCGGCGAATTCTACTGATCTGTGAGGGTGAGGAACATTCAAGAGTACGTAGAACTATATACTTTGGATAGATCTCGTAGAATATGACGCGTAACACAAATCCGAGCTCAACTATGAGTTTAGCTCTACTAGAGATATCATAACTTTTTAACTGTGAAAGCATTAGGTATGAACGTGGGGTCTTGGCAACCACTTTATATGAAATTTTTATGGTGGCATGTCACGCAGTCAAGTCTTGAATATCAGTTAAATAAAAGTTTCAATTTTATGTATCATCAATCAGGGGCCGATCTATATTTGGGCTGCAGCCCAGGGCCCCGTGGATATAAAAGGCCCCCATTAAAGACCATGGATAATATTATTAATTAACTGTGTGATTTTTAGTCGGTATGAGTCTGGCTCAACGTACATGATGTATTTTCCACACATATAAAGGTAGGCCCCCTAGTAGTAGTAGCCCAGGGCCTCACTATCTCACGATCCGCAGCTGTCAACAATCATCGGCCTCGTTGATCTAGTGGTCCCAAGCGCGACTGCTGAGCATGAGGTCTCGGGTACGATTCCCAAGTCGGGCAAAGTGTTATTGAGTTATCAATAGTAGCCCGGAGTTTGGAAGTGTGCCAGGTAGATGGCAATAGGCTCACCACCTATTACATGGGACTTGATAACAGCATTGGTGAAATGTGGGTGTACAACTGTGTACATCGCTGCCTAACCCTTCGGGGAATACAGGCATGATGCTATGCTATGTTATGTTATCAATCATTGGACACCTATTGTTTTGTTACTGCGATGTCGAATAGTTATAGTATTTGCTACCTACATATTTCATTCTATAAACCAGGTTTATTACTTACATACTGTCTCCAAATTTGCCATCCTTGACTTAGCAACACTATTGGCTAGACACCTTATCAAAAAATATTAACAGTCTCCTCTATATTAGTATTTCCTTTTCTTTGATACCTTTGGTTATGCGTACCTATATTTGTTCTAAAGGAGATCTTAACGACTCAAGGAGATGACTCCAATAAATACCGCATACCGACTGATACAATACCTTCAAATTAGGCAGTAGGTATTTCCCGGATATCTGCAGTTTAACAAAGAAACCATAATTAGCTTATCTTTGAGACCAAGTTGTACCAAACAATTGATATTTTAAACTAGTAACTGTCGGCAATAAAGATAGGTTGACTCAAGATTAATAGTTGAAAAGCATTAACGCATGCTTAGCGAACTCTAAAGTTACAATATTAAATGGAAAAAGAATACGGTCGCGAACAGGATTCGAACCTGCGCCTCCCGGATAAATACTGCAGGCGCTCTGACCACTAAGCCATCTCGACCTCTGATCACCACCGCAAATTCTTCTTCCATATTTTAACACGTCTTATGGCGACGTCATTGCAATCAATTCAGTACCTATACAGGTGACCGAACCGACACGACTAACTTTGCAGTTAATACAATGTCGTAAAGAATGCAATTACCTTAATAATTAAAAATATCTTTGAAAAGCATTACCGTATGTTTTGTTCTTGTAAAGATAGGTTGACATTTGGCGGTGCGGGTGGCGCAGTGCTCGAGAGCTGATCCACTACTGAACTGCGATCAGCCACCAGATACGGGTTTAGGGTCCGGAATAAATATTGGTATTTACTTAGTACAGTTCAAGGCCTGGTCTGGCTATTTTTTTATCACAGGCTAAGGTATCAATCGTGGGTAGGAACCGCATGACTGCAAAACACAAATTGGCGATGCTAGCGCGGACCGTGAGTTTGTGAGGCCCTGGGCTAATACAAGTTACTTGGGTTAGTTCCATCATATACGTTGAGCCGGACTCATATCGACTAAAAACCACACAGTTTATTAATAATATTGTCCATGGTCTTCAATGGGGCCCTTTTATATCCACGGGGCCCTGGGCTGCAGCCCTAAAAGCCCTTATATACCTAGATTCGCTCATGCTAATGCGTCCAAATGGAATAACCTCCACGTTACCGTTAATAGGTCATAAAATAAGGATGTTTGTAGGAAAAAGGGAAAATTGATAAACGTTACCTATAAATAGGTTAGTAAGTAGATAAGTACTAATTAACTTATTATTTCCTCATAATGTAGGTAAACCTTGGGTGGCCCCGACCTACTTAATTATTAATAAAACTGAAACTGTAGAGTAACTGATAGCGAAGGTATTATTTTCCCCTGGCCTTTGTCATAAAGTCCACTTCACGGTAACGTGTTCTTATACAGAAGGAGCTAGCATTAATCACCGTCCTAGCTCACTGCGGGTAGCGATTCCAGACGAATACCTAAGTCCAGCTTTCCTCAAGTGGTTTTCCTTCACCGTATCTCTATGATGTCTTAGATTTACTGAGGAAGTAGGTTGTGAGATATTTTTTTGGGTTGGAAAAAAATATGGGTGCGTTTACAGACATTTTTAATCTCACATGCACACACACGCAGACCCGGAACAATTATCTGTAGATCATACAAATATTTTCTCCATGCCAGAATCGAAACTGCGACGTAGCACGGCGTCTCTCGACCACTGCGCCAACCGCGACGTCAAATTTGCAAAGAAAGGTTTTTAGAAAACCCCGGGGGTGTGCATCCCAATTTAATGAGTCGTTTAAAATTCAAACTGACAGACAAATAAATATCCTATCTATACTTGAAGGAATTAGTACTGGAGTAGTTTTAGCGGGCGTACCCCTCTCGCCACTGGCATATGATTCCCAATCATATAAAGGTACCTTATGGTTACAATGATAGTACACGATTTTAATCGTGTTTAACACAATTTATTGTTTGTGTTTAATTTTTTTATGTATTTTAATAATGTCAATGTAATGTCGAGAGCTATATTCGCTTTAGTATAAGTTCTTTTGTGCTTGTGTGTTACCTCACCCCCCGCCAAAAGTGGCGAGCAAATTTGTTCGATATTTAATCAGAAGGCGTCTCCCGTCTGGTCTTCTAAGTATCTATATAATTCTGAATCCATACAGTAAATGTGTGAATATCCAGGCAGTAGGATAGAAAAGTTGCGCATCATTAGTTTAGACGCGTGTGTGGGTTTGTTATTATGCCTATGATCATGGCTTCATGGCTGCTCCGGGCCCACTATTTACATCACACTTCTCGGGGGTGCTGGTGCTCGGGCACACACGGAATCGCCGCCCCTGATTGGAAAATTCACATAGGTATATGCATGGTTTTTTGGTTCAGAGGGGCTCGTGGCTAAGAAACAGCCGCATAGATCGATCGATTGAGGTTAAGCTGTGCTTGCCGCAGTCAGTCTGTGGATGGGTGACCATCATTTCATACCGAGACCTCTCCGTGCCTCGGAGAACACGTTAAGCCGTCGGTCCCGGTTGTCAAATTAAGATCTATGACAGCCGTTACGGGTAGTCAGAGGCCTGAAAGTCTGACAACCAGAGGGTGCCCGTAACCACTCTGCAACCAGGAAAGCTTGGTCATAATCGTCCTAAAATGTCTCCAATAGTTTAAACCAGGCGATTCCTAAAGTGGGTTCCGCGGAACCAAGAGGTTCCGTAGAAGTCCCCAGGGTTCCTCGAAATTATAAATTTTTGGCTGTAAATAATATCACAGTTATGTACAAATATTATTTTGAAATAGCAATCATTGATAAAACAGTGAAACAATTCCATTCTTCACAATAAAAGTTAAAGAAAAGAATGAAAGTGTTTCACTTTTTAAAATAATATCTACTAATAAAAGTTTTTGTTCTTATGTATTTAAATTAGTGTGTTTGATTTGTAATCCGCAATGTACTTAACATTCAAATAATTTTCCAAGTCGGTGAATAAATTACGGAGTTTTGAGGTAACAAACATAAAAAAAAACCAAAACAAAACAGATTCGAATTGATAACCTCCTCCTTTTTGGAAGTCGGTTAAAAAGATCCGTTTTATAAAACAGCTGAACAACGCACGGCGAGGCTCCTCTTTTTGTGGCTTCTGTGTATAGTCAGAAAAAACCTAAACACGAAGGGTTGATGATGTCTAACCTGTCCGTGGCGGGGTATACGAACCTCCCGAGTTCGCTTCGCTCGATCATGCGTCTATTTAATTTATTTACTTTCATAATCCTGTTATGATTTGAATAATAGTTCAGATTTTCGTCATTCAAAATTTTCATTAAATTTGTTTGCTAATGACTTACAACATTTTATAAAGTTACCATAGGACACACATAACCATAACCGAAAAAAAATTGAACTAATATTAATCAATCACACGTTTAATTTCATGCTGTTTTACATAATCTCTGATCGTTGACCCGCTCCATTGATAAACGCAAAACGTTTATACAATTCTGCGTTTTATAGTTATTATAAAAAAACCGCTAAACGTCGTTAAGCTGTTTTACATAACAGTAAAACAGCTTAACGACGTTTAGATTTTTTTTTTATTTGAGTTAAGATTTTTTATGTGTGTAAAAAGCAATAAACGTTTTGGGTTTGAGTTTGAGTTTGAGTACTAAATCAGGATTATGAAAGTAAATAAATTAAATAGACGCGTGATGGAGCGAACCGAACTCGGGAGGTTCGTATACCCCGCCACGGACAGGTTAGACATCATCAACCCTTCGTGTTTAGGTTTTTTCTGACTATACACAGAAGCCACAAAAATAGGACCCTCGCCGTGCGATGTTCAGCTGTTTTATAAAACGGATCTTTTTAACCGACTTCCAAAAAGGAG
This sequence comes from Xylocampa areola, assembly GCA_935421205.1. Classification (NCBI taxonomy): domain Eukaryota; kingdom Metazoa; phylum Arthropoda; class Insecta; order Lepidoptera; family Noctuidae; genus Xylocampa; species Xylocampa areola. Next base: position 18,420,685 of record OW285212.1, on the reverse strand, counting down.
GAGGTTATCAATTCGAATCTGTTGCTCAATTTTGTAAAACAGCTGATTCTACAATACATCTGCGACACGCACATGACTTCGAAAAGTCAGTGGTGCATACCTTAGATTCGAACATGCGACCTTTGACTTGTCAGCCCGTAGGTGATACCATTAGGCTGTCACTGCTTCCGATAAATTAGCGTACACTGCAGTTTCAGTCATCCTGAGACCACGAGCACTAAAAAGTGTTTTAAACCATCGAAACCAAAAAACCAATTGTGTAGACTAGCTTTGAAAGGTAAGATGAGGAACAGCGTGATGAGGAAACGTAGAACATGAGATGAGATTGAGAAAGGTATGCTGAGATGGTTTGGGCATGTAAAAAAGGATGGATGAAAGGCGATTGACAAAACTGGTAGGTATATGAGGCGAGTGTGGATGGAAGAGTCGGACAGGCCGACCTCGACGAACGTACAGCAATAAAATTTTGGACGTGCACAAAAAAGTGCAGGTCAGAAACAAAATAAACCGACGAGCATATCAATGGTAGCAAGTGGAAATCGTTAGTTACATGCCCCAATGCAAAACAGTATAGTGTGTACGTTTGTATGTACTGTTTATTTTTTAAACATTGCCCTGAGCTTGTTATTTCTTCCTGTACTGTGGGTGCTTTTACAGACTTGTTGTACAGATAGTTTCGGCTCTGTGTGTGTGCATGTGAGATTGCACACGCACATCTCAAGTGCACACACACTGACCCGAAACAATTATCTGTAGATCATACTAATATTGGCTTCGTACGGGAATCGTACCTGTGACATGCCACACAGCAGCGGTCTCTCGATCGTTGTTTCATTAATAAACGACACACTTTCGGGTTTTTAATATTATTAAGGATCTTACCCTTTCTGGGGTTACAGAAAGCCGAACTATCATTAAATACACATCATTCTTTGAACATTATTTTCACACACCATCACGCTTAATTAGTCGTGTTTAGGGGGTGAGCAGACCTCCAAGTTAATCACGTAAGGGGCCATCCATAAAGTACGTCACACCTTAAGGGGCGGGGAGGGGGTCGAGGAAGTGTGACATGATGTGACAAGGGGTGGGAGGGGACCTAAGATTCGTGACGTCACATTTCAAAATCTAATACATCTAAGTGTTATAGTGCCAAAATCTAACTATTGACGAAAAACTTAAAAATATTTCCAACTCTTATCAGTATGGCCATAAGGTTTAAATTGTTTTGTTGGCGAGTTAACATGTAAATTTTTTCAAATGTTTGATTTGATGTTGATTCTATTAAAAAATAATTTTAATGGAAATAAAACTAATTTCGGAACTGATGTTTAAATTTAATAATTTCTAGGTGTAAAATTGCAAAATATGTGACGTCACACTAGGGAGGGGGGGGTCTCACAAGTGTGATCAACTGTGACAAGGACGGGGGAGGGGTCAAAAAATCACGAAATTAGTGTGACGTACTTTATGGATGACCCCTAACCTGTATCGGTATTTGCCACTTACCGACCATAACCCAATTATTATAATCAGCTGAAGCCGAGGGTGACAGTTAACTGGGACGGGGGGTGGAAAACCCTCCCGTTAGTGCGGTATATCCTGGAATTTACCCCTAGTTAATATAGTCACCCCAATCGATGATGGACCTTCGACTGTATAACGATAAATGGTTTTTAAAAATCAAGGTCAACTCACTAAAAGAATTTGAAAACATAATGGAAGTTTTGATCTATACCTAAGGTAATAATAAATTATTATTTTTCGGCTATGATCTTCCCTCTGTAGGGCAAAGGCCTTTCCTTCTACTCTCGTCGGTTAAAAAGCTTTCCGCGTCCAATCCTTCCAAATGGTGTCAAGATTGCCCCGCAATCGCTTGGGCAAGCTGCGACGTCGTCTAAATTTGTGTGGACTCCAAATTAAATTAGTTATTAATAGGAATATCTAGGTAATTAGGTTACCTTTGTCTATCGACGTCCAATACTAGGCGAAGGCCCACACAGTTGCGACACAACACTCGGTCCTCTGACCTTGCATTGAATATGATATAATACCTGTATCAGTAATATTCTATTAATAAAGTTTATTCTAATGACGCAATGCAAGCTACAGCATAATCTGATAGCGTTGGCCGATGATGTCATAATGCACTACTGTAACTAACCTAACCTAACAATATGTTGACACCGCGATTCTCGCTTCCGTCCTCCGTCCTCGACAATGCCACTCATAAAGCGACAAAGAGTGACATAATTGATAAGTACCTCCGTCTCTATTACATATCAAAACAACAACTTAACCTTACATTTGTCTAATTGTTTTCATATCAAACATGTTAGGGAAAAGTTCGAATGTAAGTCGCAAAACAACATTTTAAACTTCGAAAACTTTACAGCCTCGCTTGCAGAGACCACTGACGTTTACTGATTGTACAACGCGCGCCGGGTAGGCGTGGAGTAAGACGCGTCGCGCGCACGCCCGCCAATGTACCTCGTGACATAGTTTAGATGCAGCGCGCGTGCTTCAAAGCGGAAGTATAATGCCATTATCGATTTGCTTATGACAGAAAATGCGTTGAATGGACAAGGTTCTGGCGGGGATGCGCGGTGCGGGGTGCGGTGCCGCGGGCGTGCGGAGCGGAGCGTCAGTGCGCCGGAGGCAGCGGGCTGCGCCGTACGTGTCCACGCAGCCCGCTAATCGAAAAATTCCGAGTGTTGTGCAAATGCTTGTGTTTTTATGGCGGTCACATTACTACGAGTGTTGGTGCTGGGTGTGATCGCGGCAGCCGCCGACGGTTTGTTATTTATCTGTGTCGATTGTGATGGTTGTTGTAGCGTCCACGTGTTTTCGGCCGGGAGCGAGCCGCTGTTTACGGCGCGGCTGGCGCATGCGCTCGGCTTGTTTGCGTCGCCTACAGCGGGTCAAACACCGGCCTAACTCACAGCCTACTCGTACCTACATGTTTTTGGTCCGTCAAGTAAGTTTAGATATAGATCTGGAGATGTGACCACCGATAAACAGTCAAGCCAAGGTAATCGATACAACTTGTTTTCTGACGATGTCATACTTGTTTTAGCGAATATCGTCCGAGTTTACTGTTATTTGAATGTGTTCAGCTTAGGTATCTTTTATTTCACTTCATACATATATAGGTTTTATGCCTCTTTTCAAATCCCATTCATCTTTATTCCTATCGAAAGTTTCTAAGAAGTTTGATGTAATGTTTACAAAAGAACAATAGTAAATAGTAACTTAATACTTATTGCTGCGTGGCCTACTTATCGGAATTCGCGTAGGAATTACGTTGCTTTCCAATTTTCTCGCTTTTATAACTCAAGGACAGTTCTATTGGTGTCCGTTTCTCAGTCACTGGGTCATCATTAAACAAAAATGAATAAGTTATGGGTACTTTGAAAATCCTGTCCTTTATGGCGTGGTGTTTTTATACGTTGCAGATTTTTCTAGTGCTTAGTCTTTTACACATAATCTACCTTTAATACCCTTATTACTTCTCGGAAAGTTTCCCTCCTCAGACAGTTAACGGTTCCGAATGGCGTTGATTATCATCAGTTGTCACGATGTCCAATCGTGTCCTCGCGGCAGGGTGACGTCAATGCCCTTAATAAGTTATATTGTTTTCGCAATTGTACTACCAGGAATACACACAAATTAATTGAAATATAGTAATTTCAGTAGGTATCATTCATAATTTACATTTGTTTCAAAACATTACGAGGTTGGTGTCAATTTTCATTTTTCATTTGCTGGCTATTGTAAGTTTTAATATTTTGTTCTTACTTTTCTTAAACTACCCTCACTTTGTTCATTCATATTAGCTGTTGTTATTTGCTCTCAAAGGACTATAAGCCTCCTAATTGTCTCTTCTTTCAAATATTCTCTTTCATTAATCACTGAGTATTTCCTTTAGTCTCTCATGGGAAGCTATGGAACTTTTACACATTTATCTGCAAAAGACAACTATGCGACTAATAATTTTGGAAGTTAATTGTCTCTACAGCTTCAGTTTCCTTTACTTACTCAAAGAAAAATCTCAGTGTTGAGATAGACATCTAAAATGTTGTGATTTTCCAGTGAATTTGCGCCGCTATCTTTGCAGAATTATTAAATATTTCGTTTAATATTCTAGTCTTATTCCTCAAGGTCCGATATCTTTTCCCACGTTCTAAGCCTTCATTTAATTAGAACCTGCCCTTTGGACAATGTCAAAGGACAATTCATTGACCCTATGGTCAATCCACTTGGATCTTAACTGCTGTAAAGTCAATTTGTTACCGAAGCTATGGAGATAATTACAGATAGTTAGGAGATAAAGTTTTAGAACTCCATCTGGATTCCGAGCCGGTTCGTCTTCCGGCAAGTTTGTTTAGAACTGAATTAAGAGTTTAGTGAGATATTTCGTTAGGAACTTGCCAAGAAATTTACAGCGATTTGTTTTTTGTAACTAATTAAGCTAATAATGTCGTTGAAACAAAATTTACTAGCTAAAGCTGATTCACTGGCTACTTGGTGGCTAATATAATTATCGAAAATATTCAAAACACAAATTACAGCAGCTGAAACTAATTTATAAATTATTAAGACATCGGAAATTGGTACTGAGAAATGTTGGCGACACAAAGCGCTCATCTTGTTAAAAGGAAAATACAAAATAAATTCCTTTGATGTCTAAAAGTTAATCGATGTCTACATACCCACCAACGTTGCTATTAAATACGCCATTACTACGAATTTCCTTTAAGTTCCAAGTTGTAGACTTAATTATCAAGAGAAAACAGAAACTGAGTAATCCAATAGACTTAATCCTTTAACTTCTAATGGCGACCAACGTGGGACTCCGATTTCATGAAGCAAGAAGATCAAGGAAACAATTCTAGTCTTTATAAGGATTAAAAAGGCTTTTAAAGTACCTTCAACCTGTTTTATTATTAAATCCACCATTTGAATTTCGGGTATGGTATATTAAGTACTTAATCACGCGTTGAGTTACTAAAGTTAATAATTTTGTTTGAAAGACTCGTGTAAGTATCTTATAAGTCGTTGGAATGAAGTTGTGAACTAGATAAATTGATTTTGTCAACCTTGTTACCTTTGTAGATGTAAGTGCTGGAAATTCTATGATAATATTATATTATGCTATGTTCATTGATTGCCTAACTACTCTTGTGATATATCTTCTTTGTGGACTATTTTGAGTCTATAAAAATTTATATGTTTAAGTAATAACTTGATTTTTATGGAAATAAGAACATCATTGTACCTATTTGAGCAAATTAACTGTTTTAATTACCTTATTTTATTAACCAAGCTGGAGCCTAAAGTGCCGTCATAGATAGAGACAATACAGAAGACAATAAGTGCCCTAATAAAGGATCTCTATTCAATGATGGAACCCATATTATTTCCTAAGTTATAACGAAGAAAGTATCGAATGGCAATTAAGCATCGGCATCAAAACATAACCAACAATGCCTTATAATATTTCGAAAACCGTTATCCCCAATAATGCTGTCTGAAGATATCCTACAGATCACTATTGTGTGATAAGTATTATCTTTCTGTCTATCAATAAGTCTAGTTTCACAAAGCATCACTTGTTGTCGACAATGGGCCAGTCTGTGTCGTATTAGACTATCAATGACTCCTGATAAGCTGGCGTGGTCTACTGTCAAGGATGACAATATTCAGCTAGATATTGGAGTTCATAACGATTATGACACTTTAGATAGCGAGAAAATACAAGTGGTCCTTCATAATATCAAAGGGTCGATGTTTCACTATTAAGATAACTAAAACAGTAAAGTAATTGGAAATTAATGATATTGAAATACCGATCTGAAAGTATAAGACATCTTCAGTGAGGATATCTCTAAGGTAAGTGTTACTATAACTACAATGTCAAAAACTCAAAACCAGCCAGGAAAATTTTCTGAATTTCCGTTCTTCCGTCATCGACAAAACAGACATCATGGATAGGTCAAACAAGTATATTCCTTGTCCATCTCCTTGATATAATGATCTACAGTCCGACCTTATACGTAATTGGCTCGGGTACACTGATTCTAATAGCTTCAATCATTCTATTAACTATAACAAACAGAACACACATTCCATTGCTCTGCAATCTGCAAAGGGCTACATGTACTAAGTTCAGCCACGTCTTTTCCACCTTTTGCATCTAGCCTCTTTTGTTGTCTTCGATACTGCTTCATTAACCATTTATCTCCAAAGAAATAAAGAATGCAATATAAATTTGCATCTTCAGTATGAGCCACAATTCATAACGCGTGACGACTTTTAAACCAGTCATTCTCATTTAGCTTAAACGCCAATAAATATGGATGAACAAGCAATAAGGCACACACGTATCATTGTTTTCGATGCAATATTGATAGCCATTAATATTTATTGAATATTATGTCAAATAAAGTCTTAAGTGGTCACCTCTGTGTCATAACGATTGTTTTACGAGTAATACTTTTGATTTGAATGGGTTTGTGTTTTTATTCGATTTATGACGAATGAGTAATTGTGTGAACAAATATTTACCAATTTTACTGTTGTAATTTGAAACCCAAGAATTTGTCGGAAATGTCTATGAATTGGAATGAAGTTTTTACACAAAAGTAATACCGTTGTTAAAATGTATATATTTGATGTAATCGATTTTAAGCTTTTTGAGTTTCATTAAGGCCATTTGATTTATTAAACCTTTTTAAATGCTGACTTCATCTGCAAAGTATGCTACTGTATTACCAAATCTGGCAAATTACAAATGCCTGGTCGAAACATGAACAGAAATTATTTCTATGGTCACTTGACCATTTAAATCTGCTTGTGGTGCGGCTATAGTAACTTATCACCACAGTACTTATCTACTTAGGCTGCTACTCTTACCAAAACGAATGCAAATACCCAACATTAAACACAGTCAGAAATCACTTCTAATAGTTTTATACCAGTCAGCTGTTCCACACGACAACACTGAACAGGGTGAGCACAAGGTCAGGGTAATTGCGTAAATATTTGTTTATTATATAATACACCAATTTGTGTCTAGTCACTTGACTAGCTATTAGGTTTTATGTATATTTGGATTCAGAACTTCGAACAGAATCAGCCGATATATTTGTTGATATCTCTGGTAGTATCTTTTCAGCAAAGAGAATTTAGGTGAAATAGAATCTTACAATGTATAAGATTAGTATTTTAACGTATTTTAAAACTATGCAACACCTTTTATATGTAATTTTCTACAAAGCCAAGCAAATTGCCTTCGTCTATATTTTAGTATTTATTTCACAATCTCACAACCACTTTACAGTTGTCTGAAACACATAAATGCGTACGATGCTCATCATATTTTATAAAACCATTAAAAGTGATTTATTCTAGAACATACAATAATAAACTAGCAAATATTTCATCGTCCAATTCGCTGGTGACTCATAAAATCTCCAGCGAACAACTGAATACAGTCCCTAATAAGAAAATTGCAAACCATTAAGTAAATAGAGTTTTTCTACGTAACTTTGTATTGAGCTAATTCCATATCGATTTGACCCACAGAGAGAGTTATAAATAGCCCCTTTGATGTCTTGACTTTCTATAATGATATTAGGGCCTTCGGGAGCCTTTGATTCTTTATGTCAGCTTTTACTTTGGGAATTTACATACTTTAGTAATATTTACGTTGTTTATTTTTCAAACATGTCACGGAATTGCTTCGGTATTGAGGTGGTGGAAGTGGTTTTCTTTTTGTTTCTCTAATAAAAATAATATCTAATCACAATAATTATCTGGAGGATGCTATGGATTAAGCTGCTATCGAACGGATGTAATTCCATCCATATCTATATAATGATTGTTGATAGCAATAATCCTATCATTTATAACTGGACTAAGACTTGATAGGCAACAATTATGACTTGAATCAAAGTCGTAATCCTAACATCGTGTAACATGTAGTACCTTTCAGAATAATCAGCTCTATTTAAACCAGGGGCGATAAGCCAAAAATTATCTCAACAATTTGAACAGTCAGAACAGTAACAACAACAAAACCAGTTAATAGCTGCATAAAAACTAAAAGGCCTATTTGCACAGAAAATCAACGCATTGGAAATATTAAAACGTGTACAATTATAAAGCGATTAATCTTTAATATCGTAAGTTAAATCGTTCAACGAGAGGCCTCGCACCGTTTTTACAATAGCAAAAAAGAACCAAGGCTGTGAGCGAGAAACGGTATTTTAGAGAAAACGATGGGTGGGTTTAACATATGTTTTAACAAACAGGTAACAGGTTAACCAACAGCAGCAAGGGATAGCTGTTCTTTATAAAAAACCTATCGATAAAGAAGATAACTATTTTGATGAAGTTGACGCTGTTGATATTTCCCTTAAAAATGGCGAATATATATTCTAAGTAATGATGTACTAAAGTTAAGATTTAAATACGTGTTCTATTGAAGGGATACTAAAAGTTGTAACGCTGTGATCAGTCACCACAATAAAATAAAACTACGCTTATGGAATTGAGTATCAGGAAAATATGACGCACTCTAATGACCAACGTTTGGACATTGATAGCAAGCTTATCATAAGGCTTGCATCCGAATTGATACACTCTGAAGTTATAGCAAGTACTTCATATCAAATTCTAACCGGATCTTTTCTGCGTGTAAATAATATCTTTCAATTTGTCTCCGTCCTCCATCGAAAGGCACATCTATGAGAGTTTTACCCGCATTTTACGCAGATCCAAAGCATTATTGTTCCAATTTATTACCTTTTGTCTCATCTACCCTTAATTTGAGGTCGTTATGAATTCCCCAAACCTCCTTCTGAGTCTTACGTAACAAATCATAATTGAAGATAATGATTGTAATTTAATTTGGAGAAATGAATTTTAAACGTTGTGTTATCGCTGTTTCATTTTATAGAAAAGGGTGTTTTTTGAGCTTCTTCCAAGATTTCTGACAAAGATATGAAGATAGAAGAATTTAAGACTACGAAGTACCAGAACTCTTGAACTTGTTAAAAGTTTAGGGAAAAACAACTTTGGATCCAAAAAATCTACCGGATATTATTGTTATAATATATTTTAGGAGATGCTTCTTGAACTAAATGTACCTATTATATTCAGAATCAGGATCAGATTTTTTTTTTAACATTTACTCGGCTAGGATTAACCTGACTTCAAAATTCATAAGTTCTGAAAAACATGTTAATTATCTACATGCAAGACAGATGATTGACAAGAAAAGGGAAGAATAATGGCTATTATCAGTTCCTCAAATTATATTTATTTGAGATTCACAGCAGGTAAGCTGTTGACATAAAAAAAATATTAAGAAAAATAATATTCACAAAAAAATTACAGCCGAAGCATAAGCTGTCCCATTGAAATGTGTGCACCATTCGAAGGAATATGCCAATTAATCGGGATATGAAAAATAATTAAATTAGTACCTAACTACCTACTTACGCCGCCGTTGGCTGAATTACCCAAAATACGTCTTGCCCTCGTAGGAGAGGATAAAGAGGATTAAAATTTTATTGAAGGCCTTTAAAAAGTAGCTCAGTTGAAAGAGTGATGACAAGGAATGTCTATTTTTCAATGTTTCCGTTAAAAATATTAATGAACATGATGGTCACCAATCCACAAATAAAGAAAAATTTAAAATTCATAAACTTGGAACATTAAATACACATTCAACTCCTCTTTGCTAAAAAATATCATAGATCTATGACAAATCATTATAGTGAGATTTTATCTTTAAAACATTTACTTGAGCTTGTTTTGAGTTCACACTCCACTTGCAAAAGCTATATGCAAGCTTTATTTTACAACCGTATAACGTTTATAAACGTAGATATGTCAAAAATATTATAACCGCATCGAAAATTTGACATTCCCATGGCGTTTCAATAAGAAGGACTTGTAACAAATATTACTGTTTCCTCTAAAACTTATGCTGTGAGCGTGCAAATTTGAATAAGATGGGCAAAGTGCCAACTTCCAGCCATCAAGATAAGTAGCAACTTAGGTTACAACGGAAATATATCAGAAAATATTGAATGGTCAGACTTTGGCCAATAATTGACGAAACATAAATCAATCTATCCAATCCAATCAACCATGGTATTTGTAGAACATGAATGTGTGGACTATACGTGCTATAGGCCTCTTTCAAATGACGTCACCTCACTATATTCGGTCTTCGCTATCAAAATCTCAAATACCCCAAGTTTTTCAGGTCATTGGTATGTTTACCAGTTCCAGATCTAAACTCAAGAATTCGTCTACTTCAACAGACATCAGTCCTTCGTCAGTCAACCTTCTGCTACTTTAGATTTCTTGATAATCCCAATAAACTGATGTTAAAAAATTATATATAAGAAATTGATTGAAGTCGCCGATTAATATAAAGAGCTTCGAAAACCGAAACATTTTAGATAATGTTTATGCTCCGCAAGATGAACGAAAAAATCATCAACATAAACTAAATGTACCTGCTAAAAACCTCGAAAAATAATTGATACTAAGTAAAAAAAGTCGAACGAAGAAGGTATACCTATAAAAGCTGATAAAGGTTTAGTTAAACCAGAGGCAACATCTTCATAATAAGTACCTACGCAGTATTATCTCATAACCGGAAAGACGCAGCAAGATTAAAATTCAGTTCAAATTTATAGTTACAGGTTAGCAGTTAGACTTCGTAAAACATGATCATTATGTATATTTTAATTATAACCTTCATAAAGTCTTTTAAAGAACCATACCTGTAACTAAAACATTTGCAAAATTATAACTAATTACATCTGTTCCATTCGCGCAAACAATTTGTGTTGAACTCTAATAGGCTGCGATTTTGAATAACAATACAATTATAGATTATAATAATTTTTCTAACAATTACTACGTTGATATAAACATATATATAACATAAACTTTGTGGAAATCAAAGTGGCGTGCGAGGGGCGCGGTGGACGAGAGGAAGGGAGAGGGGGCAAGCGCGCGGGCGGGGTGGAGGGGGCACCGCGTGCGCCGAGCAAGGTCAGGGGCCCCTGCGCGGGCGCATAGTACCACGATCCTTCATACTCGTCGCGCCTGTCCACACGTCTGTATTGACCAAATGTGGTACAGCTCAGCCTTGTTGCAGATAGCGTGATGTTGTGATGGCTGTCAAATTAGACTAGGTTTTGGTGCTTATGGACTTCTTGCCTTTCGGTATAGCAGGACTAAATGCATTTATAATTGTAACATTCAACTTTTCCTACGAATTTGTACTTGGTTATAGATCCTTGATTTCAAGAGGACTATGTTAGGATTTAAATTCATTTTTCTGTATCCTTGTCTTTTGAATGTTCAAGTGGGTTGGTCCGTACCTAATCTGTGTTTACAACCTTCTTTTTAGGAAACACTTTATGTATAACGCAATAAATTAGAATCGCTTGTAAAACTGCGCAGTATTCTAAATAGCGGATACTGCTCAGTAGTTTGCCAAAAATATTACGTTTTAATAGCCAAAATATGCGCAGTAACACAACTTCACGATGCTAGTGTCCTTGGGATTAAGAGGGGGAAAAACAATTCCATAGTGCCTTTGCCTTTTTGATAGACAAAGGACCAATTGCAAAGCACGCGACCGTGTTTAGCACTGCTCTATTTAATTAAAGTTTTATAATTGACCTACTGAACACATTTTTTACTAGCTGAATTATTTATTTTATAGATAAAAGATTATTAGGGAACCATAACAATATATTAGGCCTTAATTAAAATTTCTTTAAGTCAAATGTTCTCTCGTGTCATTTATCTACATGACTTAAGATACTACAACAATCAAAGGCTTTAGATAGATCTCTCGGATTAAAAATGCCAATGTTCCTCTTCCACTTTTCAAACAAGAATCGTTGGGAACTTTAAAAACAAACTGTTAGATCACAGACGCTGGTACCACAACGTCTCGGCAGTTGCATAAAAAAATTGCCGAAAAAACAATTCGTATGATGAACGCGAAACGTTGAAGTTTAATTAATATTTGCAAACAAGTCGGGGATATGTGTTTTTTTCCGAGTGTCAGAATTCGGAAGTTGTGTGTTTGTATAGTGGCCGGTATATCTCGACACGCGGTGAATTAACGAACTATGTTTGAATGTACTGATTTTTACTTTTCTTTTGCGATCTGTGCCGCTTTTGGAGACCAAGATATACTGGGCGAGTATTACGACTGTTGAGAACGTAATTAGGAATTGACATTATTTTGTATGTCTGTTATGTTAGATAACTTCTTTTTTTTATGTGAGAATTAAAGATGATTGCGTTCCAATATGAGGAAGTGTTTTAGTACAATTTATTTTAAAAACCATTGAAGAAGATAATCTCCGTGTTAAGAGAATATTGAATATCACCCTTGAGGGCTATCCTCGAAGGGCTAAGTAGAGGCACCGGTGCAGTTTTTAAGTCCCATCTAATGGGTAGTGAGCCTATTACAAGTTACAACCTACCAGGTATCATAAAAACTCAATAACACCTGGGAATCAAAACTAAGACCTAATCGAAACCTGCCAATAAGGCAGTCTTAGATAGAATATTAAAATGATATGGAATTGTGCAGGTGAACATTTCCTGTCTGCGTTTTATTTAACTATTCTTAATTATTTAGATCTTGATCATCCAGAAAGCAGTTCTAGTTATGCTCTTTACTGGTCCACTATTGGACATAGGCCTCTCCTATTTCTTGCCATTGATCCTTGGGTACTCCCTTCTACTATTAACCCTCTTGCCCAGATCATCACTTTTCACTAGCCTTGGTTTATGAATAAGCAGATCTTAGTAATATCTTAGGTTTTCGCGATCACTACACATCAACACAACAACTTTTAACCTGATTAATCGCGTGTATTATTGGTTTTTGTTTTTTCTGACGTTTCGAACACTTTGCAGCGTTCGTGGTAATCATTTTTGGGACCATTGGAATGCTCATCTTCTTAGTATGTTTATGCTGGCAATATAACAGGACCTCTATCAATATTCTCACTAGCATTCGAACCCAAGACAACAACTGCTCACGCCTATGATTTGTGAGTAAATGACGCGTGACGCGAAGCAATGGGCGTAACGTTCACAATTATGACGTCACCGCAGCTACTTACGTCTATTTTGTTTAATATTAATATATGGGTACACGTGTATAGTCTCGTTGTTTACAACTTGTAATTTATTATTTATTTGGGGCTGTATTCTTTTTGTATTATCAATATTATCATCATCATACGTAGGTTTTGTTTACCGACTGTAGAGCCTTTCGGGTGTAAGTCCCTTTTACGTTACCATTCTTCCCTGTTTTTGGTCATTCTTCTCCAGGTATTCCCTACGACAATATACTTAGCGCCTGAACAACTTGATTCGATGATATCATCGACCGACCCATCTTGTCATTGGTCTTCCCACACTCCGTGTGCCGATTCTCGTCAATCGGTCAAGGATCTCTAGCTACCATCACCACATTTACCCAACGCCACTTGAGTTTATTTATAATTGTGTCTTTAATATTGTCATCCTATTTTTGTTTAATCATTTGTAAGTTTTAGGCAGAATTCTAATTTGAAATTTTTCTACTCTTTTTTTATGTTTTTGTGATAATTTCATTCATTTATTTACCTTTTCTTTATGAAAAGAATTAATACGACTTCGGGCAAAAATCGCCCACACCTCTTAATACGGTCTAGATGTTTTAATATTTTTCTATTCATAAATAACATTTTACTTTTTAACTTAGAGACCGCGAGCGCCTCGTATGGGTTGATGATGATATAAATTTATATAATATTCAGACAATAGGCACGATGACAAATTTTGAAATCTCCTTTTATAATGTAGGTACACTTCTACTATATCCGAAAAATACATTATTTAAGCAATAAACTAAGTTTCAACGCAAATTATTGCATTTTAATCTATGTAATTTGATTTAACCGCGAAAACGCTGCTGGGTGTCATGGCGCCGTTTTGACGTCATGCCTCAGCATATTTGACATAAGTTGAAGCCATATTATACGGCTATGATTGACATTTGACTGAGGCGTGACGTCATTCGCTGTGATTGACGTTTCAGTTAACATGGTCGACTGCCGCATTTTATACTTTTATTTTATTGAAAATCTTATTAATCTTAATGTTTTTAATAAAACTAGGTATTTTTTTAGAATCCTTTGTGCCTATATTTACCTCTAAAACTATTTATTCTTTGGTTCTTTAATACTGTCATCATGCCTATTATAAACGCTAAAGGAAAATTGATTCCGTACAATTTAAACTATTTGCAAAAGTATACAAGGTATTCCCTCTCTTATGTGGAAACTATCTTTATAATGCGCGAAACTGGTCTAGTAGTTTAATTACACAAATTACCTTGTCTAGCAAACCTGACAAAATACAAGTCACGTGATGATGCCAAAACAAAAACCCTGAAATTCCTTACCGACAAATGTTGCTAACTTTCATTTCTGTACCACCAGCACCTAAAATATTGTGGCATCCAAAACAGTGCCGAAGAAACAAATTTTACATTAAGTACCAAATGGCAATGATAAATTGAAAAAAAGAACACCCTACATTATTCTAATTAAGGTACACTTGATTGCGACTGGTATTAATTTGTAAACACTTTAAATAAAAAATAAAAAATATCCAGTGATCTGATTACTTTGTACATTTCGAATGACACAACATTTTGGGCGTTAACTGTACAGGATTATAAACAGGAAATGAATGCAATTGAATTGGACCGGCAGTCCCTCAGTGGGTCACTTGAATGCTGATAACAATGTCACTACAATACAAACAACTCCACTATACAAATGTATATGTTTTCCTACGGATTTGTAGCTAAAAGAAAATATCAATAACTTACTTAAATGCACTATCCCTTCACTATTTCGTGGCGGTTACGACGAGCAACAGCATTCCCAATGAGGGTTGACGTCAGGCAGACGGCCGGTCATAAAACATTACCAAAACTTTAGCAGCATGCAATTTCAAAAACAATTAGAAAGTGGAAGGACAATATTTGCTGCGCCGACCCCAAATAAATTGGGATAAGGGCAGGGGGATGATGATAATGATGACTACTCTTTCCCTGTGCAGTGCCTCATATGCAGTGCAAGGCTATTGTTTCACAACGGTTCAAGCAGTTGGTGCAGTGCTCGAGAGACCGGCTCCTACGTCGCGTGACGCGGTTTCGATTCCCGCACGGAGAAAATATTTGTATGATGATCTACAGGTAATTATTCCAGTGTGCGTGTGCATGTGAAAATACCTATATGTCTGTAAACGCACCCACGATACAGGAAGAAATTCCTAGTGCGGGGCAAAGTTTTTTTAACATATCTAACCAGCCCAGAACGGTTCCACTGCAGAGCAAAAACCTCTTCTCATAGGGATATACTACATCTCTGCCGCACCCTTTAGAGAACACAGGTTGAAGCTGTGTTTTATAAGTTAGCACATCGTTGAAGGACAAAGGCGCCACTTTCAAGGGTTTGCAATCTCTCAAATGTTTTGTATTGTCATCCAAGGCACGTAGCATTTCCGGATATCTTTGACCCAAAACCCTTTAACGGAGGCCTTTTTAATAATAACAGTAGTAGGTATTTACTTAAAACCTTCTCTGGGGAAAAGACCCTTCTCTCGTTCTCGTTAATATTTACTTAGATAGGCATTTTTATTTCATGACCGTGGACTCGTATTGGGATTTCTCATGCGCGCTTTAACGTCGTTGTGTTTACAAACATAAATCTCACGAGAGAAGAGCCAAGCACTGAAAACGATTAGATAATTCTTACTATTGACTTAAACTTACGTCATTATCACCCCTGCCCTTATCCCAACTTATTTGTGGTCGGCGCAGCATGTATTCTTCTTCCATACATCTCTATCAGCCGCCATATCGACAGTCGCTCCTTTTCTAGCCATATCATCTTTAACACAACCCATCCATCGCTTACTCGGTCTTCTTCTCTTATAGCCATCTACATTCATACTCAAAACTTTCCTCGTCACATCATCTACATCCTTCTGCATCACATGCCCATACCATGCTAAATAATTTCCACTCAACTAATATAAAACCCGCGACCCCTAACGTGGAAGTCTTTCAGCTACTACGTTAATTGAGGCGAACCATCACGGATATATTTCACAGCAGAATTCAACGAATCCTGTCGGTACTATAAAGTAACAGTTACGAGTATGTACGTGAGACACATTTTTAATTGGCATATTATTCTACAGTTTATATAAATAAAAGTCATGTGAAATAAGGCCGTAAAACCACGATAAGGTAAACTAAGATGTTATCTCAGATTTTAGTGTTATATAAAGACATGAAAGCGTTTAGAAGATTTAATTGTTTGTTGAACATTATTTTTGGAACCTACATTTATGATTGTAGATTTTAGTATTAGTTAATATTGTGGCATCTTTGTCAATTAATGTATATTTAAACAATTATGCTGTTTGAAGTTGCGAGCAACAGAAATATGTAACAAAAAACATTATGTAATAGCACTTTTCACATTCCAAAGACATTATTTTATTTTTATTTGCAGAACAGAAATGCTTAGCATTTATATAATTGTCATTATTAAACATGATACGTCTATGTAGTAGTTACACAATAAAACAAATATGGCTGCGTTATTTTCGTCTGGCAATACCATCACAACATTTATTGAAAAAACTAAAACTACTTAAAGTAAAAGTAAAATTAATATAAATACAAAACCAAACGTTGACAGCCGTTGTGACCTCGACAAAGTAAAGGAAAACCGTATTATTTTTATTTAGAAATAACATTTGTACAAATACAACCAAAAAGGACAGACATTAATTAGAATGGCAATACATATTCAATGTACGAATAACGTTACAACCTTTTTCAAGGTACTTTTTATTTGTTCCCAGAAAAGTTTTATTTGAATTTTAAACGAATGTTATCTAACAAAAACAAAAAAACAAGTAACCCTGTTTTTGCTAGAGCTACACATTATATGTTTTATTTAATTAGAAGACAGTTAACAGTGATGTTAAAAAATATTATTTATTTCAAAAACTGTGTATCATATACATCATATCAATATTTTACTAGGCAAAGGGCAATAGTAAAAAACAAAATGAAATCAATATACGGGTAATTATTTAGCACAGTGTTGCAGATATTTCGATTCCTTCAGTAATCCTTTATGTTACGTCACGCCATAAGTCCATGTAGAACCAGCCAGCCGTACCAGCTATGCTAGCCAGCCATACGAGCCATGTCAACCATGCCATTGCTAGCTGGCCAGTTATGTCAGCGAAGGCAGTCAGTTTGAGACGTCACAACCGGCATGTTGTCTAGAGTAGGTCGGGATTAAATTATAAATAACAGTGGGAGCCCACTTTTGGAAATAATGTTGTTCTTTTCTGACTGTTATCCAGAACTCTGTCCAAATTGGTATAAATTTATAGTAAAATATATAATTTAATTTTGGTCGGTTGGAAATCTTCACGTTCGCTGTCGGTCTTATCAACTTACACTATACAGTGCCTCCAATGTTCACGTTTGCTGTCGGTCTTATCAACTTACACTATACAGTGCCTCCAATAACTGTTGCCGAGGTACCTGGACTCTAGCTCTATTCGGCACAATCCCGGCAAGTAGAAGGATCGCCGTGGACTTCTCTTTTTGGACGCCTCTCCATCGGTTTATCCTTCTAAGACTTTCCGGCTTAAAGGCAAATGGTACAAGTTGTCTCTTAAACTATTATTTGTACCGCACAAATTGCTTAAGGAGGGATTATGTAAAATAGCGTCGAAGCTTCGAAGGCTAACTGATTGCTAAGTATGTAACCTCCCGTATTCAGTCCTTAAGGGACTTAAGCTCTTTAAAATGCTTATTGTGGGACAAAGGACCAACAATCCTTATAGTTTGGCGTTGTGTGGTCCTTTGCTCAAGAATAATATATAATTTTAGAAAAAGAAATAACTTCAGCATTTTACATTTGCATTTCCTTGCTCTGAAAATCGAATCAAAGTCTTCAATAAGTTGAAAACTCGATGGTTCGGAACTCCTATTTGTGAACCCAAAGTCAGAAAACCAGATTACCTTTCAGGTGCCGCTAATGATAATAATAATTGGGTTGCAAAGGACACATTGTAGTCGTTCCCCCCAAAGCCGAATCAATCTAGAAAAGACCAGACTGATACGTCAAATTTATGTAGCTCCATACAATTGATTTGTCTATGAATCCACCTGACCTGTACATAAATTAAAACTAGAAGAAGATTCTCTATTAAAAAAGGGTCCGTATAGAGACAGGTGACACTTGTATTTATCTTTCAGTTTCCACGGTGACAAGACATCACAGGTTTAAGATTAACAATTCAGTTATGCCTGACCTAAGTCTACATCCATTGTGAAAATTCGAGGGGTCATCGTATACAACGTTCGTGACCCCTACCCTTACATGAAGAGATGTTATTATTTGTAAGGGTTTTGGAATATGTTTATATTTATTCTGGTTTTTACCGTGAGAAGATTTTGGCGTCAATATTTGGCACAGTTTATAGAAATAGGAGCGTATTTTTTGGGATCCAAGTGGGACATGCTTTTAGGAAAATTGACAATCAAATTATGTGGTTTTAGACTCTATTTCTTAATTTATATGGTTTATATTAATTCGGTCTTATTTGACCTTTTGCGATTGAATAATTATGCTGCTAGTAGATATGTGTTTAGCAGTAGGTACTTTCTTGTCTCGTTTTAATAAACTCAAACTCAAACTCAAACGTTTATTGCATTCCATAATGTTACATAGGTGTTATGTTTGCATGGGACTTTCGATCATTATGGACCCTGTCGGGCACAGCAACTTACAAGGCTTTATTAATTACTAAAATTAAAATTATGTTATTTATATATATCTACGTAACATCACATTCATGAGAGAAACATATATGTAACTTATAGTATTGTTTTTAATATTGGTACTCATGTCATACAATCATATTTATATTATTATATAGGTGTATTTTCATATTAATTAAATTATTACATTATTTATTAGTTTCTTCAAAGAAGTCATTCAAAGTATAATAACTTTTTGTTATTAAATATCTTTTTAGTCTTAGTATAAATATATTGTTTTTTTCTATTTCTACAATTTCTTTTGGCAGTTTATTATATATTTTTATAGACATTACCAGAGGGCCGGTGTGATATATTTTAAGTCGAGATGTGGGTAAGTTTAGTCTGTTTTTGTGGCGTAGTGTGTATTTAGTTTGTTTTTGTTCGCGGGTTGTGTAGAATTCTGGATGTTGTCGAACAAATTTACATATTTCTAAGATGTATAAGCAGGTCAGGGTAAGTATTTTATATTTTTGGAAATATGGTTTGCAGCTGTCTGTTTGTTCGATATTTGCAATTATTCGGATTAGTTTTTTCTGGAGGGTAAAAACTGTGTGTGAATCCGTGCTATTGCCCCATAAAATAATACCGTAGCTAAGCCATGCTTGTGCATACGCGTGGTAAGTTATTAGTGCAGTTTCTATGTTGGTCGTCTTTTTGATTTCGCGTAAGGCGTACGAGAATTTTGAGATTTTTGCTCTTATCTTTTGGGCATGAGCCTTCCAGTTTAAATGTGTATCGATTGTTAGTCCGAGAAGTGTAAAGTCGTTTACTTGTTCAAGATTGGTACCTTTGAAATTTAAGTTAATGTTTAGGGGGGTTTTTTGATGGGGATGGAAAGTTATTATTTTTGTTTTTGTGTAATTTATTTCTAGGTTATGGTTATACATCCAGTCATTTACTTGAGACAGAAGAGAGCAGAGTTTGTCATTTGTGTTTATATTATTTTGACATTGGGCGAGTAATGAGATGTCATCTGCGAATAATACACAAGGTCCGGTTATAGATTTTGGCAGGTCATTTATATATATAAGGAATAGCAGGCAGCCTATAACGCTTCCTTGAGGGATAGATGCTGTTATCTGTTTATCGTCGGATCTCACTCTTTCTATTTCTCTAGTGTGGTTATTGAAATATTCTATTTCTACTAGTTGCTTACGACCGTTTAAATATGATGTAAACCAATCGTGAGCTTTACCTCGGATTCCTAAACCGTACAATTTGTTTAGTAATATGTTGAATTGTACTTTGTCGTAGGCCTTCGTCATATCAAGCAGTATACCTATGCCATAGTTTTTATTGTTAATTATGCTTAGAGCTTCTTGAACATATTTGTAGACTGCAAGTGTAGTGGATTTATTTTTACGAAAACCATTTTGGCTGTCATCAAGGAGTTTAAATTTTTCACAGAATGAATAGACTCGGTCGCACATAACCTTTTCAAAAATTTTTGAAGCAGTTGGTAACAAAGCTATGGGTCGATAGTTATTTGGGTCCAATTTGGAGTTCTTTTTGTGAATAGGTTTAATCAATGCTTTTTTCAGTAAGTCTGGGAAGGTACCTTCTTCAAATGACTGGTTGATCAATATGTAAAATGGTAGTGTGAGTTCGTCTGCACATTGTTTTAGGAGGGAAGGGGGAAGTTCATCAATACCGTAGCTCATTTTATTTTTTAAGTTTTTGATTGTTTTATTTATTTCATATGGATCTACGGGGCTTAAAAACATTGTGTTATCTGTTGGGTATACAACGGGGTCTCCTTTTGCTTCGTTTCCGGTTGTTCGGGTATTTTCGCCGATGGATGCGAAAAAATTGTTGAAGAGGGTAGTTATTTGTTTGGGGTCGCTAATAAAGGTTTCATTTACTAATAATTTCAGGTTATTTTTATCTTTTTTAATTTTTTTATTAGTTCTTTCGTTTATTACGCTCCACATTGTTTTAATTTTGTTTGTTGATTTATTTATTTTGTTTATATATTGTATTTTCTTTGCAGTTAGTACCGATTTTTTTAAGGTTTTTTCATATTGTTTATAATGTTTTGTAAGGATAGGGTCATTTATTCTTTGTGTTAAAACTTTTAATTGTCTTTTATGTTTACACGATAGCTTGATGCCCTTTGTTAGCCAGTTCTTTTTAAATTTTGTTTTGATTTTTACGAGTTTTTGCGGTATACTTAAATCTAGAATTATTTTCAGTGTATCATTTATTTTATTCAATAGATAGGTTCAAGAACAGACATTTTAAACCTGGGGTCCGCGAGCAATCCTAAGCGGGCCATATATTATCGAATATAAAGATGTCCATGAAGACAATTTTTTGATCTCCTACGGGTCCGGTATTGAAAGAGGTAGTGAAACATTGTCTTAGAAGCTTATCATTCTTAAAAAGCAAGTTATACATCAATTAGAAAAATTAAAAACTTATTTTAATTACCATCCCTGTCCAGTCTGACCATAATACTAAAATAAAGAACAATAGCATTCTGATCATTGTCAAGAAACACATGGCTTCTTCTTCTTATCGTGTGATTGATGAACAACCTAGTGTCAGAGTTTAAACCACACGTAGTTCTCTGACATGGCTTTACACACCATAGAGAACATCTCTCAGGTGTGCTGGTTTCCTCACGAAGTTTTTCTTCACCGTTTTATGCAAGTGATAATTAATTTATAATACGCACATGACTTCGAAAAGACAGTGGTGCGTGCCTTGAATTCGAACTTGCAACCTTTGGCTTGTCAGTCCAACGGTCATACCACTAGGCTATCACTGCTATGACAACGACTGAAATAATGTTATTAAAAATGTAAATTATATGAACCCTTTTAATGTTAAAATATCTACTTATAGCCCTGTTTTACGTTTTTATAAAAATAACATTCACGAGTGGAATGATAATCGCATAAAAGCTTCATCATTTTAATATAACACATACAAAAAGCAAATATAAAATTGTGTGCTCTAATACTTTACGATGAAGGGCGACGTCTCGGGCACGCTTCCATTCAACACCGTTTTGAGAACTCTAGCACGTAGGGATGTGCAAGAGCATTGAATATATCGGTTATCGATAGCAAATCAATATAAAAATTTTATGAATTAAAAAAACATAAGAATTGTTTTATTGGTTCAGTTCCTCAAAAGGAAAATAAGGAACCTTTATAAGATAGCTTCGTTGTCTGTCTTTCTGTCCGTCAAGACCCCCTTTCAGAAGAAAGTCTGGAGGTATGAAGTTGAAATTAATATTAAATACGTAAGTCTACGGTCCTTTACAGCTGTAAAAAATCTGGCTAATCGGCTTCTTAGTCAGTGCAATAAAAATACGGCCATTTATGCCCCATATTTTGACTTTCGCCGGTAAACCAAATCCTATGGGGTACGTTCCGTCGATCTGGAATCATGAAGTTTGGCAAGAAGGGTCTCACAGCACAAGTAAAGATCAAGGTAAAAAAATATCCGAAATTTGGGCTTAAATTACAAATAAAAAAGTATGTTTTACGATTACAAATTTATATTTGCCATTGTAGTATCGACCAAAAATATTTTTTAACTGCATAGTTACATTTTTCCTTTATTTCTACTCTTATTTTCGTCATCAAAGTAATGTTCGGTGCTTTCATAGTTTATGAACTTCAATAATGTTAATTAATCGGCTTGCTAGTCGTACTCGCATTATCCGGTTTTTTCTTCTTCTACAGATTCACTATCCATTCGCCAATTTTCCTTACAACAATCGGCGTTCTAATAAACATCCAGTTTTCCACAATAATATTATCTAATTTGCCACCAAAAGGGAACTTTTAATATTCTGAAACATGTTTTTGCACGTGTTATCGTAAGAAGCCAAAGAACTCATTACTCGTAAATTCTGGTATTTTTATCGCGTATGCTTACGCACGGATATCTTACATTATTCATGTCATTCATACATAAGATTTGTGCGAATGATTATAATCAAAGCTCCCCTGATAACAGCCGTCTCGTTATTACATTTTAATTCATATTTTTCCACAGTCAGAACGTAAACATATATAAAATTATTCAGTTTCCTGTCCAAATTTTTAAATGAAATATTGGTCTCTGTTTTAAAGTTAGTGTTTTCGGGTTATTAATTGTAATGAATGTGCTATTGTGGAAATGCGCATGTATGTTACAAAACAAAACATCATGCCGCTTGTTGACAAGACTGGTTTCTCTTACCACGATGTCTTATGAAATTACGGAGTTTATAATAGACCATATAGGTTCATTCAGCTATTTATTAGTTTCAGCCTTAGAGTAATGTCTTTTTTCAATTCAGATATTGCTAATATAATAAAGTATTTGGAGTACTCGGTATACCTAGACAAATTCAGAGAGTAGGATATACGTTCAGATTGGTTTTGACGATGCATTTCTTGAGAATGCGTTTTTTACAAAATTTTGTGTAGTGTGATGATTGTGATCACTTTAACCCTTTCAGAAAATCGACGTGGAAATATATAGAGAGTGGATAGGTGTTGACACTGGCAGTGATTCGATAGTTCAATGGGTTAGTTAGAGCATTACCAAAGTTTAGCGAGTGTCGCGAGTTCTCAAACTACACTCGTATTTTCATAACTATGATTCATTGTTTTCTTACAAATAAAAATATAGTATGGACGTAACATTACTAAAAGAATATTAAATGATTACTTGATCAGCTTTATTCTTACTTAACATGTACAACGATGCGATCATGTGGCGTCTATTTCAAGGACTGTTTCTTTTTAGGTAAATTACGCATTATTTACATATTTATTAAATTAATACAGCTATGTAGTCATTTCCTGTCATTAAGATTAAGTGCGTTTTTTAAAGTATTTTTTGTATACTGTGTTTTGATTAATTTTACGATTTTATGAATGAAGTGTGTGTAGGATAAAACGTTCCCATGCTCATTCAGTAACGAACATTAATGATTATTTTAATCACTGTTAAATAAAATATATCATGAAATACTTTGTTACTACTGTATTTCAACCCTGAACTAAGGCTATTTGGTAGATCGATGTGACAAATAAAATATTTTCTTCTTCTTTTACTTTTGTGTATTCAGGAGCTAACCTACTGTCAGCGTTGTTAAAGCTACCTGTAGGTCCCTGACTTGGCTTAGCGACTAATCTATTAATTGACCACAGCCGGAATCGGCAGATTAACGCGTATTCCGAAGTACAGAGACACGCAGGTGATAATGCTCCAAACAGTTGCCCATCTACAGACTGATTGCACGAATCTTGTTTTACCTCAACCTCACTCAATAAAATCTTCAAATAACATTTCCAAATTATATGTAATATATTATTACAGTCGGTAATAATTATTACTAACTCAAAGTGTTTGCATTTTCATACTTCAGAATGTTTTTACACCGGTAAAGCTGAAACACATTAAAATATCAATATTTTGGTTTTAAAGTCGGATTTCCTCAGCAATAAAATATTTAAAATCATTGTTTTCGTGAATCCCACGAGCATTTACGAGCGTCATATCGAAACGGAACCAATTTAACTTATGTAAAAAATTCAAATCACGACCATAACAATAGATTGATTGTTTTTTAAATACCTATAAATGGATGAGACGCCACGTCCGGTTTACCGTCTTAGAAATATCGAAACGTAGTTAATTAATGATTAGCTCATGAATCATATTTTATGTAATTTACTAACAATATCATAAAAAATAACCACAAAGCCACTGGTTATCAGTATTCAGTATGCTAATACGATTGTTCTGAATATTTTAGTCGATAATTAAGAAAAACATCGATATGTTTTTTTTTGTGATTAGCGTCACTAAGTTTTAGACAGAAGGACTGGTTTCATACGAGTTTGGGGGAAAATCGAGTTTGGCAAGTCTTTGCTTTGTCTCCCATTCAATTGTGGAAATGTTTTTTTTTAACACACGCACAAATTTGTTACTTTTTGTTACTCATTGTTAGGTAACTAACGATAAACTAACGTAGTGCTGAAATGTTTTTTTTTTTAAGTTTATTGTCGTGTCGTGGTTACACTACAGATTATTTTCAAAGTTTATGTCAGTTGTGATCACGAAACAGGATTTGAAAAAAAAAAAACGATAATTTTTTTTTTATCTAATGAATGGAATGTTAAAGTTATAATATTAAACGGAAAAATAGTAAACGTCTATCTAGGTAAGATAGTTTACCTAGACAGACTTTTTTTTATTAAATAATCATGTGGGTAAATAATCATGTCAATTAATTTTGGATCGGCGTAGCATGTCTTTCTCTCGCCAACTAATCAATAATAAAAATGAATAATAAGTATAAAAACATCCTTACCAACTTAATAGATGTTGTAAAACGTTCCATTGAAATCACGAGAACAAGTTTCAAATATAATATACAACGCTCATCGATAGGGCCAATAAAATAATTATTAATGAAATATACGTTTAAATACCGCGAAATTAAGATGGCTGGCTATTAAATTGAAACGGAGTGGTCGTCCTTGGGTCGCATCACGTGTGGGAACTGCCATATTTTACGTACGTACCTTTATTATTTATACTTTTTTCTTTATCAATTTTAATGCCGCATTCTTTATGTAACCGTTTTATCGACCGACAGTACTTATTTAGCTTACACAATTTTATCGGTAAGTCTGTGAGTGAGGGTTGCTGGACAACACTAGTCAACATTTATTTTGTTATCAGTGGCAATTTGATTTTCTAGATTTTAAAATTTCTTTTGAATTGAATTTTAGAAAAACTAATCGATTTATTTTATAATTATGCGTTTACAAGCAATATTGTATGACTTTGACTGAGCTACCCCGGCAAGATGGGCGTATGATATTGTTAGATACTATCGCTGATAAAACCTGGCTGAGATTAGCACAGGAGCATGGAGATTGGAACAAGTAGAGAGTCCTGTCCTGCAGTGGGTGACGTCGGGTTATGAATTATGATGATGATGATTATGATGATAAGCTGCTCTCTATACGTACTATAAATTACGTAGCTAATTTCATCAGATTTTGCAGGGCATATAGACACATTTTTATACAATTTATATGCGAACATTAATGAAATTGTATTGGTTTTTACCTGTCTCTCATTCATGGATACTATGCCAACTAAAACCACACTACATCTTCACCAGGGTTTCAGACTGTGCCTCAATTAACCTAAACTTAGGTTCCGAGATTCTATTCCGGATCTTTTAATACGAAATAGATACGCAATACCTCCGTCCTTTGAAGGGCAAAATGTTCACAGACTAAATAATAAATGAGAGATACTACTACACTAGTACTTCCAAAACATTATTAACAAAGTTGAAAGGAATCCTGAGAGGAACTCTTTGGTCTCAAAGAGTTCAACCATTCCTCAAATGTGTAGGTAACAAAGTGAATCGTTAAGTGCTTCTGAGATTATAGTAGTGATCTGCCTCCACTTGTGGGTACTTTGAAGTCTTATGTAGCACTAGCGAACAGCCCCGGCATCGGACGGGTCTAAATTAGAAAAAATTGTTTAGCCTACGTAAGCCATGTAAATTTATTTTTCGGCGACTTGGTTGCAAAAAGATGCCGGATTCTAATCCGGTAAATTAATAACAGATATTTATGTGAATCCTTATTATTTAATTTATGTGAAAAGCTTTGACTTTTTATTTATAATATTATCAGTAGGTCATTTCATACTTTAAATATTCGTCGCATATAAATTTTCTGATCCGGGAATAACATATTACATAACATAGCATCACGCCTGTATTCCCCGAAGGGGTAGACATAGGTGTACACAATTGTATAGCCACATTTCACCAATGCTGTTAATGTCCCATGTAATAGGCGGTGAGCCTGTTGCCATCAACCGGGCACAATTCCAAAATTGTTTGTAAATGAAAGAAATAGAATTGATTAAGTTTAGCGCTTATCGTTTTGGATCTTAACGCAAGCTGAGTTAATTTTGATTTAGTATCGTAACAGAATATTTATAGCCATGCTGCCTGTAGACTATAGACTAATTGTTGCATGATAGTTGCCCGATTATTTTTAATAACGATTTGTAGACCTCCTAGGCATATCCTTACCCCTCATATTCCTTGAATTGCCCCAAGCAATAGCAGCCCCAAGTTAACCGACAACTCTAACTAACCCTTAAGTTAGAGTTGTCGGTTAACTTGGGGCTGCTATAGCAAATTTTCCTAAATTGTCGCGATCGGCGCTCGTTTTTCCTCAAAGATGAAATTATTATATAATATTATATTTAATATTTGCCGTTTTTGTTTCGCTTCGTTTGAGTTAATGCTGTTTCATCAGCATCACCATTATCAATTCAACTTATCGCAGTCCACTGCTGGACATAAGTCTCTCTCAAATTGCGCCATAACACCCGGTTCTCCGCCTTACGCATCCAGTCCGGACCCACCGCTTAATGCTTTATAAAAACAACAATTAACATTTTATTTTTGGTTTTCCAATCATACCAGTCTGGCTTTACTCACTTGCGTGTCTTCACGAGATCAATGAAGCAGTATCTAATAATTTATTCTTAAAGCAATCAGCCGATTAAAAGTGTTTTGTCTGCACGTTACCTAAGGTAAAATTATAGGCATGTTTGTGGATCCTAGGACGAAGCGACAGTTGGTAGGTTATAAGTTCAAATACCTTTGAACTATAGATTATTTTGAACTCATTGACGAAGGGCGTTTAGTTCGGCGAATTATTAAGAAAACGATGTTGTTTGACGAAAAAACTGTTTTCGTTGTGAATCGTGACGACTGTGAATGTAATGTTTTTCTTGATGTTAGAAGTTCTGTAATTTGTGCTGAGAAAGCAGTTATTTAACAGTAAATTTAGTTTTATTGTGGGACAGCAAAAAATATTACAGAGTTTGTTATTTTTAAAGGTACTGCTGCACGGTGCAATTTTACTTCTTCCAGTAAACTGGACCTACAATTAACTTGTTTTTTTTCAAACTTTACCTTATTTCTGTTTAACATATTTAGCATCAGACTTGTATTCCTGAAAGGGTTAGGGAAAAGACTAATATTTAACACCCACATTTCAACGAAGTCCTCATTAAGTGTATTGCCATCAACCAATAAAAACTATCCAAAACTCCCGACGGCTACAGAGAATTTTCAAAATAAATAAATTATAATTTTTGCCTGACCCGGGAATTAATTCTCCATGAGTCTACTTAACCAATATAAGTAGTAGTTACCTTAATTCATCCCCCTGCCCTTCTCCCAATTTATGTGGGGTCGGTGCAGCATGTATTCTTCTTCCATACATACTCTCTACCTGTACTAGAATGCTGCTAAAGTATTGGCTATGTTTTATGACCGGCCGCCTGCATGACGTCAACCCTCTTTGGAAATGCTGTTGTTGGTGGTAACCGCCACCGATATGGTCGCCTTCTATCTTGCTATGTCACACCAAATGTTATCCATGCGTCAGGTTCTGATGTTTATTATATTATTTTTCTATTACACTCTACTAACCAGGCTATTATCCTTCTATCACTCTCTTATCACACGCCAAACTAGTTTGACCTACAATGACACTTTAACGTCACTTTTTTACGAACCTCACTATAAAATTAAAGAAACATAAAAATCTAGCCTATATATAAAGTAAGACTTAATCCTTATCACTAGTTTGTCAGGTGAGTTACTTTTATAACCATAATTCGCTAGGGGATAACCCTGTATCTGTGTGGACATATTGCCCGTCCAACTGGCTTTTATTTCGTTTCAACGCCGGTTTTATTGCAAATATTTTATATTCACATCTAAAATGATTTAATGGCGTTTTGGGGGAGAAATGGACAATGTTTTTTACTTCTGCGCCGTAAAAGGAGCAGTACTTTGGCCTTTTACCGTATGGTTGATGAACAACTTAGTATCAGAGTTTGAACCACCCGTAGGTCTCTGACATGGCTTTACACACCATCGAGAACAACTCACAGGTGTGCTGGTTTCCTTACAATGTTTTTCTACCCCGTTTTAAGCAAGTACCTAATAAAGTAATTTTTTTTACACACTTACTTTTAACAAAGTAAGTCCTGCCCGAGTCTGCGTGACCTGGGTTGTAATTTGTATTTTTTTTATGGAATAGGAGGTTACCGACAAGACGGATCGTCCGATGGTAAGTGATTATCGCCTCCCATGGACACCCGCAACCCCAGAGGAGTCGCAAGTGTGTTGCCGGCTTTTTAAAAGGTTTGGGCTTCAGGTACCCTCACTCACTCGGCGAAACAGAACGCAAGCGTTGTTTCACGCCGGTTTTCTGTGAGGCTGTGGTATCACTCCGGTCAAGCCGGCCCATTCCTGCCGAAGCATGGCTCTCCCACGGTAAAAGCTAATGTCAGTACGGTTAAAGGTGTGTTCTTGATGGTTTGTGAAGTCATGTCAGAATCCCAAGCGGTTTACACGCCAACATACTATTTATCAACTATCAAAAGAAGAATTCCAAAAAAATCTCATCAGTATCAAATCTCTAAGAAAAATATATAAAAGCGAAGTAAGAAAAACTCTATTTATTTGACGTTCACAAGAGTAATAAAATGGAGCAAAAGTTTCGTACAGGCAAGTCGTTAAGGTGTGATCGCTCAGATAGTCTCCGCGATATCTCCTGGGAAAGCTAAAACAGTACTAATGTTCTTCTTGTGTTTGTAGACTTCGGGATAACTTCAATAAAAAGTACTTATATTAAAAAAGGGAAACTCAGTTGGCGTTAGTTCAGCCGCATGCGATAAGACTAGAAGTCAAACACGTAGATACAGGTGAAATAGTATGACTCTAATCTTAAATTTAACTTCAATGGATTTGATTGATGAAAGGCTTAAAAAAGAGGAGGCTATACCCTGCGGTGGGTACTTAAAAGCTACGAATGATGATGATGATATGTAGGTATAACTAGTAGCTTAGAAACCGTTGAACTGTTTATACAAATATCGCAGGTGTAAATCCAATAGCATACAATATT
The DNA here is from genome assembly GCA_935421205.1 of Xylocampa areola. Taxonomy (NCBI): domain Eukaryota; kingdom Metazoa; phylum Arthropoda; class Insecta; order Lepidoptera; family Noctuidae; genus Xylocampa; species Xylocampa areola. The sequence continues at coordinate 18,390,730 of OW285212.1, read as the reverse complement.
TATTTATTTTAATAACCAACTTATATTTACAGATACATCCACACATATAAGTTAAAGGCCACATACAAAATACAAAAATCATGAAATTAGTAAAATAATAGCAAATGAAACATATTAAACAAATACATTATACATATGACATATAGGTTATTGATTTCGTGGAGAGGGACCTGCACAAGCTGCCCCATTACTATTAATATTAAAGAAATAAAAATAAAAATATTGCTGCACTGCTTTTTGTAATCATGTGTTATCATGATTACTTGTTTATAACTGTAAAGGAAAAAATCTTGAGGCAACCAACTTTCTTTAAATATAGTTATAGTTGAAGAATACATAACATAGCATCACGCCTGTATTCCCCGAAGGGGTAGGCAGTGGTGTACACAGTCGTACACCCACATTTCACCAATGGTGTTATTAAGTACCACGTAAAAGGTGGTGAGCCTATTACCATTAACCGGGCACAATTCCAAACTCCGGGCTACTACTAAGAAATTCCTTACAGAAAAACTCAATAACACTTTGCTCGACCCGGGAATCGAACCCGAGACCTCCTGCTCAGCAGTCGCGCTTGGGACCATTAGACCAACGAGGCAGGCGCATTTATGATATACTAGGCGCAGTCATGAGGGGGGAGGGCCCTGGTGGAATATATTTTAGTAGGGTTTTTTCCTCTAATTACCGCGGGTGTAACCGCGGAGCACAGCTAGTCACATATACAAATGTCAGTCACAGGCTAATAAAAATTCTTGAAGATGGATGGTGGCGAATATAGGGCGCAAACATTCTAGTGCATTAATTTTATAAATTTTATATGAGCTTTTGCGCAGTTTTGCAATATCATACGTTACTTTAGAAATATGCGCTAAGCGTAAAAAGTGCATTTAGCTGTTCCCCTATCAGATACACCTGAAACAAAGCAGTGTCTCATTCTACTTCATATTATAAATGAGCCCATTGTCAAGCACAATTACAAACTCCTGGCTAGAGGAGCTCCTATTTTCCTAACAATAAAACCCAGTAAAACTGTCCGGGAGTCGATACCAGGATCACAACAACGAGACAAAAGATAAGCAGAACTAATAGCAATATGTTCGTGTTTTTCTAGGTATTGCGTCAGACATCATGAACGACCTAAAGTATTTGGTTGTGGTAGATCAAGCCCGTCCAACTGTCTGAATACGTTTTTAGATGGAGTGAGTGTGCAAAGTCAGAACGCCGCGTCATATATTAAAGTTAGTTTGTTCACTGACCTCGCCTGTATCGTTTATGAGTGTATCAACTCATAATTTCCTATAGATGCCGGGAAAAATAAATATTTATGTGATTAGGAATGAAAATTAGTGAATTTTAGTACAGTCGGTGTGTAAGAGTTTTGGGAGATTTATGAGGGTAGTCGTGTTTTGGTTTTAACTCACTAAGCTTACTCTTACAGTAAGTATCTAAACATTCGGGGTTCACTGCGATTTTTGACAAATGCCGGTTGCTTGTGTACCTGTAGTTAATCTACAGGTACGTAGTAACAAATTTTTTAAGAAGTAATGTTTTTACACGTCTGCCCAAAAAAAGGATTGTTGTTTTTAAGGTTTATGTATGTATGTTTGTGAAATTCTTTGTTCCACCATAATTTCTAAATGCTTGAACTCCATTATTAGAATTATACCCAACCACAATGGTCGAGAGTCTATCATCGAAATACACAAAGAACTATAAAAGATTTAGGGTCAATTAAAACGAATGTTAAGGTGAAGGACGATTAACCACCACAGAAATAAAATTTTATCTTAATATCTTAATAAATAGTAATATCTTAGGTTTGTGCGATCACTACACATTATATTAAAACAACTTTTAACCGGATTAATCGCGTGTCGATTTAGTTTTAAATATGTATCAGAGACAAAAATAATTTCATGAATTAATCAATTATATGTACGGTAGACTGAAATAATTTTAAATAAACTGTTGAGACACCTGACGCCTTAGTTCTCCTGCGACCACGAACGCTGCAAAGTGTTTGAAACGTCAGGAAAAACAAAAAACCAATAATACACGCGATTAATCCGGTTAAAAGTTGTTTTATTATAATCTTAATAAATATTATAAAAAAGTTATAAATTAATATCTGTATTGTAATAATTATCGTGTTCCCATATACTGCACATAACAAAACAAATGTGGTCACGCCAGCTTATTTACATAATAAAAACGCGTGAATTGGGAAATTCTATTATTGTTGAAGTTCGCGTTACATTACAATAAAATGCGATGAAATAATGTTATTACATAATGCGCCATGTGTTTGTAAAAGTTTCTACTAAGGATTGTGAGAACAATTTATTTTCGTACAAGTTACAAAGTTTATTCTCGTACCTTCAAAGTGTTTTTTTATATGAATTTAGGAATAATAATGACAATGAAAAGTTATTAGTTGACCTTAGATAAATTGTATTAAGGAGTCAAATATAAATAGGTTACTGTATGATTTTGTATTGTATTGTTCGATATACGAAAATCCGAAAATAATTCATTTTTTTAAGTTTTTTTGTTCCTATTATATCACAATAACGATAATACATACAACCATAAAATTTTGTGTGATTGTAGTGCATAGTCTATATTTAAATAAAAAATAATAAAAACATGGTAAACTGTAATCATTTTGGTGGCACGGAACCTTCACTGCGAGTTGGCAGTCGCACTCGCCCAGTTTTTATACTTTTGATTGTTTTCAATGTAATCACATAATTAATCCACATGTTACGCAATAAAAATATTGTTTTCAAGAAAAAACAGTTTCTAAAAATAAGTATGCACATATAATAATGTATTGCAACAAACATTCAGGGAGCGAAATATACATAACAACAGAAGGTTTACATCCATCGACACTGCCATACATTACATTGTATAAACTTCGTTCTAGATGAAAATCCAGACTTCAGGTTAGCTTATTTCAGCACTAGGCATTTTTAGACTAGGCAGGTTAGCTCAACACTTGATTATAACTCAAGGATTGATCTGAATTGTGTGAATCAACACCCAGGTTTTTAAGGAAAATAAATAAACGTCGCCGTTTTTCTTTTGCCTTACGTACTCTACATCAGAGTACGTAAGCCAAAAGAAAAAAAAATACTGTCAGGTATAGATAAAAAACTTGCACGTGCAATGGCTTACCTATGTTCCCGTCTCTAAGCGTAAACACGTGTTAAGTAATTTTTATTTACCTTGGCTTGATATACAATACATAAAAATTTATTTTTTCTTTTGGTAGTTCAAGGAATACCCAAAAAAGGAGTGTTGTGTTTTTAGGGTTTATGTATGTATCTAAAGGTTATATAATCAATACAAAATCATACAGTACTCAGAGAAGACAGGAGAAATGGCAACAAAATTTGAAGAATTATGGCTTGAACTCTTCAGATTGTAGGTACTTATGTTCAATTTATCACAAATAAATATTGCGACATAAACGTATAGAATAAAATACATATTAATATACTTAAAATGTTTTTGATCATTTCGGAACCCAAACGGAATATTTTAATACTTTTTCTGCGTATAAATTCTCAGTAACAGCTGTATTATCTATCAAAGATCAGTCGACGCAAGAATCGAGAATGTTACATTAATTGATTCTTATAAAAATATATAGAAACTTCCTTCCCTTTGTAACTGAGTTCATTGAACTCTACAAAAGTAATAAAAATGATAATACTGTTTTCCGAAAAGTAATAGATCCATTCACTACACCCTAATATTTCCTTTTTATAATTTCTTAAGTATTTAAGCTTTCTTTGTAAGGAATGTTTAATAAAATAGGAACGATCGGCATAACGTATCGGGACAATCAACTTCCACAACTGGGGCCTAATTCTGCTAATTTACCAATGCTTCAGTTGAGTGTCGATAGTGTGTCGATGGAATGATTTTAGTTAGACCGGTGGTCTTATTATGCTAGCAGACTACCAATTAACTAAAATCATTCCATCGACACACTATCGACACTCAACTGAAGCATTGGTAAATGAGCAGAATTAGGCCCCTGAGTTATAGTGTCGCTTGTTTTAACAAATATACAATTTGAATAGGAAACGCCTGGCGAGATCTATTAGCAATCATTACGCGTGTATATTTTTTCAAAGTTAATTACAAAAATAAAAAATACCCTTCTGTAAAAAAAGGCAATAATAACTTATTAACATAGTAAATTAAATCATATATAATTATATTTTTTTAATACATGTTGAGGCCATGTAATGCCTATATTAATTCTATTTTTCAAAGAAACATTGAAAAAGTAATAGACAAGAACGGGGCTTGAACCCGCGACCAGGCGTCTCCTTAAGACGTATACAAAGAGGATTGAAAATTCAATAGGTTTGAACACGACAAGGTAGCTCAGTTGGTAGAGTGATGACACGGAACGTCAAAGGTCGCGGGTTCAAGCCCCGTTCTTGTCTATTATTTTTTCAATGTTTCTTTGAAAAATAGAAATAGTAAATTAAATTCCTTTTCCATTTAATATTGTAAGTTTAAATTATATCGGTACTTTTTCAATCCATGTTTTCATTTAACCTAATTTATAAATAGGCGGTAACCTACATAAATGTTAAACTGAATGGGGGAGAAGCTGTCCCCTTGTTTATATTTAAACTTAAACCGAAGCGCTCATGTTACCAACATGTTTACATAGAATGAAAGATACCTTTTCAGGAAAAACATCGTATTCATTGCTAACTTATTAGATTATTTTTTTGTGATAAAAATCGACTCATTTGATAAATTTTGAGCAGGTATAGTTAAATAAGAGAAGTTAATAAAAATAGTGTGACCAGATTCATATAATAAATATCGATTACATACCTATTATTTCCTGCAAATAAGGTGAAGCAAAAGGACCTATCACCACTATGTTCTAATGTTCCGAATTTAGGTCTACGAATTAAAACTTGCTTAGCGAGCTATAGAGAAGGCTATGCCTGGAGTTTCTCGCAAAGATAGGATCCCGAACGTGGTGATCCGACAGTGAACTCATCGACGTAGCCCACAGAATCAGTGAGCTTAAGTGGTGGTGGGCTGACCATATAGACCCTTAACCCTGTTAGGCCGTAGAAGTGATAACCGTTGGGGTGAACGCGAACGTAGTGTGGGACGCCTTCAGGCTATGTGGAGTGCCGGGCTGGACGGGAGTGGCTGTCAGGGGTTGAATGGGAAAAGCCGAAGAAGGAACTCAGTGAACTGAACTCTGTGCACTTGGAGAAGCCTATGTCCAGCAGTAGACTGCTATACCTGATGTTAATGATGATTTCTGAGAATTACTCGTTTCTGAACTGTTCTAGTCGCCCGGAGGCCTTTGACTTGTATTATACACAGTCTACAAACAAGTAAAGTGATCAACAAATTAAAGAGTCAAAATAAATTGACAAATTAAAGGTAATCGAGAAATCTGTATCAGTATGGTATATCCACAATATTTTCTATGTTATCGCGTAAGCTGCGCGAGCGCGTACAATTTTGGGCGCCCGCCACGCGCCCCGACTATTGAACCCGGCCATAGATTAAGACAATATGCTAATGAGAGTCGCCAACACACGTGACCGTAATTAATTAATGAATAACCAACAGTTCCGACTATTGAGGTACTTGTTAATTTATGTTGATTTGTTTCAAAATAAAACGATTGCATTATACTGGGAAATCTAATCTTACTATGCATATAATACATATAGTATATATATTACTTATAAAAACATCATAAAATGTTATAATATTTTTATATAGTGGAAAATATTAACTAAATAAAGATATTTGTAACAATTAATGTCTCTTAATTCAATCTCTTAATTAAATGGAAAAATCTTTTTCCATTTAATATAATAACTTTAGAGTGCGCTAAGCATGCGTTAATGCTTTTCAAGATTTATCTTGAATTATTAAGGTAATTGCATTCTTTACGACATTGTATTTGTATTAACTGCAAAGTTAGTCGTGTCGGTTCGGTCACTTGTATAGGGGCTGAATTGATTGCAATGACGTCGTCATAAGACGTGTTAAAATATGGAAGAAGAATTCGCGGTGGTGAGCACAGGTCGAGATGGCTTAGTGGTCAGAGCGCCTGGAGTATCTATCCGGGAGGCGCAGGTTCGAATCCTGTTCGCGACCGTATTTTTTTCCCATTTAATATAATAACTTTAATGTCTCTTAATCTTTCACTCAGTAACAAAACTGTTAAAACATGGTAAATAATGTACTAATTACTATGTTAACATTTGTTTGAGGAGAAATAAAGGTATTTAAATAATAACGCAATGATTTGTTCTATTCCACAAAAAAGACCTTCTGGCTATTTATAACTATGATTAATTCATACAAAATAATATACTTACTCTAAAAATAGCTCATAATGAACATCTCATGAATATATATCGGGTGTATATGAAAAATACCACCCGACTCCGTACTATACAATTAATTTTATGAATGAAAAACTTAACTACCTACTAATGTATTTACTTCAAAGAAAAACAAAATATCATTTTACTACCTATTATGTAAAAAAACCTAAAAACACGATAACTGAATCCATATTTTCTTAATTTATATAATAGTTTCGCTAGTTCTATAATATAACTATTTTTGAACCATTAAGCGTATCTGATTTTAGAGTACCAGGTCATTTCTTTATTTGTCCACCGAAATGTGTTACCCTGCCTCTATACAAAATGTCAAATACCTTCAATTCTTCATTGTGGCAAGCTTGCCTTACTGAAGACGGCAATTCTGCCAATGTCTATGTTGAAATGGGGAAGCGTGTGAAAAAATTAAAGAACTACAGGAAGGAACTACATAATAAAAAAGTAAAAAGACAAAAATTCTTGATTAATAGTGGTATTAAATGTAGATCTGCTGTGTCAATAAATGTTTGTTTCAGTTTACTAACACTGTTCCATAAAAATAAATAAATAGTTAAGTAGTTAAACATTTTAATAAGAATATACCACACCAACATGAAAGTTACTGAATTCATATTCCGATCAAAATTACATGCCGCATCTCCATCATAATCTTTGGCCCAAGCGTCACGCATTTGATCGTTAATGAAGTTTTTTTTGTGATCTCTTACGCACAAGTATTACACCGATCGGCCTTGTCAGCCAATCCAGCCGAATTGAGAAGTAGTATCAATACTTCATGGTAGTGGATTATTAGTTTTATTCTTAATTTAGTAGGATAACGAGGCACTGAAGGGTATAGGGCAGTTCGCACCACCATTGGGTTTTATACTTTATTTCAGAATTATTATACCAGTAGTGGTGTGATATAAAACATAATTATTATTGATTTTTATTATATTTTAACTGCTTCATTGGTCTTGTGACCGCAAGTGCGGCTGCTTGAAATCCTGGGCTTCTATTCCCGGGCGAAGTGTTATTGTGTTTTTCTGTTAGGAAAATCTCAGCCCGAAGTTTAGAAATGTGCACAGTAGACAGCAATAGGTTCGCTACTTTGGTATTACATGGGACTTAGATGACATCGATGAAATATCGATATGCAATTACTCTGCAAACACTTCGCGGAATACAGGCGTGATACTTGGTTCTATTTATAATTTGAGATTGTATGTTTAGGTACTCTGAATAAGTCCTATGTCTGGAATAGAGTAGTAGTAATTAATATCTGGTAGTTTCTATAAACCAAACTCCAACAAGAATTGAAGATATTGAAGTAGGTACGGTCAGCGACAAAAGTCGGAGAAAACAACGAATTTTTTTAAATGGCTTCGTTCTGAAACTATTTCTTTAAATACCTAGAGTACGAAATAAATTAACAATCTTGTCATCATATAAATACAGGAAATACAAGAAGTTATTTCATCATTATATCACAAAAAATCAGAACTAAAGCTGATGCAGTTTCGATGCGTTTTCATCGACTTCTGCCGCTGACTGTACATCCTTAGATTATTATTACAGATGCGACACGACAAGCAACATGACGCATTGTGACTTTACAATACAAAGTCCCAGTGACTTCATACTTAATACTTTATTGAATTCCATAATGTTATAGGTACAGGTGGTAGGCTTAGAACTATGAGATCAAATTATGGACCCTGTCGGGCACAGCACAGTTAAGTAGGAGAGAGGAAGAGCGCTATACATCTGTAATCAAAAAGTATCCACATTATAAACAATCCGTGTGCCAAATTTCATGCAAATCCGTTAAGTGGTTATTGCGTGAAAGCGTAAAAATCACCTATCAGTATATTGGTATTATTTTACTGAGTCCAGTGGGGTAGCTCCATCAAAATAAAAAAATAAATATAATTGAGCATGTATTATAGATAGAATTATTGATAAAGATACTATCATTGAAGCGAACAATAAAACTATACACAGAAAAGAACGGAAAATTTTACATTACAAAATAAGATTAGAAAATAAAAACTGACACAAGCCGTCACTCCTAATCCATCAGGCCTAGACACCTTACATTTCACTCAACTTTTGGCATCAGATCAAAGTCAGTTACGAGTTTATCTTGCGTTGACCAGAAGATACAAAATGTAAAGAAAGCTTTAAAGATTCAATTACGTGCTAAATAGTCGAATAAAGATCTAGAATAAAATATAGTCAGGGCCGGATTCAAAGGAAAGCAACAAGGGCTTTAGTCACAGTAGCCTCCACAACAATCACTTGTATGCTGTTTTTTTTAAATAAGATTTAAAAGAACACCCGTTCTTACAAAGGGTTAATAGGTTTACATTTACGAAGTAAGCATTAATGTTCAACGCACGTGAATTTATCGGGATTGCACGACTAGTTTCGAACGGAGCATTAGCTGAGCCTGTGGCGATACGTACGCCTCACGAAAAATTACAATAAAAAAAAACATTAGGTAAGTATATTTTTTTTAATAATGTTTTTCTTCAGATTTCAAAACATATTTGAGGTCTCTACTTCCGCGTTACACCCCGTTCCAAAATTCGGCCCTGAAATTAATAAAATAAAGAATTATTACTAGTTTTCTCCTGCAGCGTATGTAGGATTAACTTTTTTAACATTGTCGATAACTCGTTCTCGGCATCTGAGGCGCCCGTGGCCCGTTGCAAGGTGTGGTTTTGGCGCAGTCTGTCTATAGATGGGTGAGCGCTAGGAACATTTTAATTCTTCTTCTCCGTGCTGCAGTTTCTAAGCGAACTCAGAAGCCTACAAACGTCTTTAACAATTCTAACACTAGGCTGGTTAAGCCCAAAAACAGATGTTAAAAAGTTTTCCCTTTTTAACACTCGTTTAAACTGAAAACAGCAATCGATGTAACAATTCTAAAGTAGGTACTTGCCTGTAGTTTGATCGATATACTTGTTTTATAGCCTCAAACGACATCGACAGCTCGAATACACGGAATACACACTAAGGTGTGTAACCTTCACAGAATTACTACATACTATCGTGAAACTCGAGTATTTGAATACGTTTTGATACTACCTATTCAATTCCCATCGAACCTTTTTAGTTTTCGTACATTTTAGAAAGAAAGAAACGTTAATTTGGCGTAAAACCTAAATACATACATTTGCATTAAAATAGGATATATAAAGTTGTAATATAAATAGGTCGTTGAGCTCTCTTAATAATGATTGAGCTACACGATGACTGATGCATACGTGCCGTCAGCTAGGTCAGGTTAACTTGAAACTGCTATGGCTCTTTCTTCAAAAGGCCACTCCAGAAGCTCTACATGGTTACGCTCACGTAGCCGTATACACTGATGACTCCTCTTTGGTTTAGTGGTCGCAAGCACGGCTGCTGAGCGTGAGGTCTTGGGTTCGATTCCCAGGTCAGGCAAAGTATTTAATTTTTTTGTTAGGAAATTCTCAGTAGGAGCCCGAAATCAGGAAGTTGATGGTGTGACACCCCCGTGCTTCGGAGAGCACGTAAAGCCGTCGATCCTGCGCCGGATCTCTCTATGTTCGTGTCGGATTTCCGTCTTATCGACATAAGAGAGTGAAGGAAGAGGGAGTGCACCTGTGTTTGCGCATACACTTGTGCACTATAATATCTCCTCCTACTTGGCTAATCTCAGCGGAGATCGGCCGCCGTGACCGAAACACGGTCGGCAGGAGTATACACTGATGTCAGGACTTTAAAAAAAACCCCTAACTTTGTTTCGGCTTTTCATCTCAAAGATAGTCGGATAGGAAATGTTGGTCTTCTAGATTTCATTTTGACATGTACAGAAGAATTAGTTTCAGTTCAGCTTTTTGTTTTTTTGACTTTTATTTATAATATTTATATCACAGTTTTGTGAAATAAATATACCTCCATAAGTATTTTCCTGGCCCTTTCTCCTTTGTTCTGGCCCCCAAGATACTGCACCGCATAGTTTGGGGACCACCGACGGGAATTATAAATGTAGATTTTAATACTTACTGACGCTCTGTCATAAACGCTTAACAAATTTTATGGTAACATTCATATGTATTTTGTAACTTTGGATCAATACATTTTTACTTTAAAGATAAATCTTTGAAATGAGCATGCTTAGGGAACTCTAAAGTTTTAATATTAAATGGAAAAAGAATATATTTATTTATTTATTGCACAATGTAGTTTACAGAGAACTTAATTATCCCAAACATACAAAGGCCCTGTAAGGGTGTTGCAAGACATACAATTATATTATAAAGAAAAAATAAAATATTTCATTAAATTTGGCGATTACATACAACTTTCTGTTACTTATTTAAAGTGGGTAAATTATTTTATACATAGTAATTTGACATGATAAGTAGGTATTTTAAAATTTGTCTTCCATGAATTCTTTGGGAGTCGCAGGTTCGAATCCTGCTCACGACCGTATTCTTTTTCCATTTAACATTATTAAGTACACAGTGTACAGTTTTTTTTTTTACAAAAAAGCTCTTTAATATAGATTAATTGTATCACATATAACAAGAGTTAACTATATCCTACTAACCCTAAACCTATAAACGCGACAGTTTGTATGTATGGATGTTTGTTACTCTTTCACGCAATAACTACTGTACGGATTTGGATGAAATTTGGCACACAGATAGTTTATAACCTGGATTAACACATAGGGTACTTTTTATCCCGGGTGGATCGAATTCTGAAGTCCACGCAGGCGAAGTCGCGGGCAGAAGCTAGTTATAAATATTTGTTTACAGTCAGCATAAAGAGATATTTCGAAATCCTACGAAATTAATTCTACTAAAATTATAAATAATAAAAAAATACAGATAAATCTTTGAAAAGCATTAACGTATGCATAGAGAACTCTAAAGTTACAATTTTTTGTGGAAAGAGAAATGAACCTGCAAACTTAGTCGTTTCGATTCAGTTTCCTATGAGGGACTGAATAGATGGCAATGACGTCACCAAAAGATGTGTTAAAATGTGGAAGAATAATTCGGGATCTAGCAACTAGTCTTACTATCGCGTTACCCAGTTATTGGGTTGCAGAGGTCAGATAGGCAGTCGCTCCATGTAAAATACTGGTATTTAACTGCATCTGGTTATACTGGAAGCCGACACACTAAACTGATTTAGGGTGCTCTTGACGAGTCACAGATAAAAAAAAAACGATCAAGTGGGAATCGAACTCGTGCACCGAGCGTTCCGTCCCTACCCATTACACCGTCTGTCCGTCTGTCACCACCGTGTAGTTCCCGTTGACCTAGAATCACGAAATTTGGCAAATAGCAAGGTCCTTACACCACAAGTAAAGGGAAAATTCCGAAAAATTAAAAAAGTTGAAAATTTTGGTATATTTTGGTACTTCCAAGTTTACGCGAAAATCTAGATTTTGCCATATTTTTTTATACACCTAATAGGGACTATAGACCTCGGTATCTGGTATACATTTCAACTTGCTAGGTTAACCCGTTCCTGAGAAAATCGGTGGTAGCACACGGACAGGCAGACAGACAAGAAAGTGATTTTTTAAGGGTTCTTTTTTTACCTTTTGAGGTACGAAACTCAAAAAAACTGATAAGTAGCTAATTCCTCAATATATTATTTGTATATGATATCAATCACAGTTATTACATTTTATTTATCGTGTTGTCTCAACGAACTAATATTAATACTCGCTAAATATTAAATGATACAAAAATACATAGAAACGGAAACATTTGGCACTCAATTATCGCGAGGTACGTGTCGCCATTTATATTGGACAGGCAAGTTTAGAAGTCCTACTTTCTACGACGCGCGATATCGCATTCGCAAGCACATAAAAGATTTGCTGCTTAAAAGACAAATGCGTTAATTGTTCGAATACAAATTAAATACTGTAAAAACTATTACATGGATGTGGTTTTTTGTCAATCTAGTAATTAAATTCTAATAATAATGCTAAAGATTTACAGCAGAGTTAAAAAAAAAACCTGTTTACTGCCTAATTATTGAACTATGTGTGAAAAAAGCGTCAAAATTTTGTCGTTAAAAGTTTTTGAGTTTACTGTAAATTTTTATTTAGTGGCACCAATAAAATGTGTTATTACGATCACTACGATAGCCTACGTCACCAGCGTCTGCGATTGAGGCCCACTGTTTCACGTACGATATTTTTTCGCACACAAATATTTAAGTGTGTTAAGATGTTGCGTTGAATATTTTGTTTTGATTGTGAATGGATAGGTTACTTACCTTGTTTTTTTAAACTTTTGTGTAAAGAGGCGACGGTGTTTTATAAGGTGTATAGTTTTGGATGAACTTTGACTGCGTCGTTGGTTTGTTTGTTGGTGCGGCTGCAGAGCATGATGGTTCAATTTCCAGGTCGTATAAAGATTTATTTGGTGGTAGTAGCTCGGAATCTGGGATTGTGCCCGGTTAATGTCAATAGGCTCACCGCATATGAATCGATACGAGTACACTTAAACCTCTTATGTCGTGACCTATTATGTCGAGGGAGTTATTTTAAGAATATACCTCTAAACATCTGCGTTCACCGAAATAATATCAATACTGACTACAGGAGTACTAACTGTGGCATGAAGTCCCATGTAAGTCAATTTATTAAACTATATTTATTTCTAATTTAATATAAAAAAACAAACAAATTCAATTCCTTAACTATGTACAAGAAAATGATAATAAAAGTAAAATATATAACATAAAAACCAAGCGTTGTTTAGGCGTCGAAGTATTCCTCCGCATCGCTGTCATCCGGTAATGTGCCCAGAAGACTGGCAGCATTGCCATGTTGAATGGCAATGCTAATTCTCTGACCAAGAAACAGGCCAGCCATCTGGTCACGCGAAGCGTCGACCAATCTGCCAGAAATTTCTTTGAAAAGCTGGCAGACTACAGCTAGATTAAAGCTTGACTGTGGCATGCTGGTTGTGTCGTGATGGCCGAATGGTTACGGGCCCGCCTCTTGAGCCACAAGTTTTGGGTTCTAATCTGGCATGTACCAATCTGAATTTTCTAATGTCATATGTACTTTCTTAGTTTATCGAAGCCATCACTGAAATACGGTGAAGGAAAACATCGTGAGGAGACCTGGACTTCGTTGTCTGAAATCGCCAACCCGCAGTGAAATAGCTTGGTGATCAATGGTCGTGTTTTCTCTATATGAGAAGAGGCCCCTGCCCTGCAGTGGGATATGGCTGATTATGTTATGTATGTACGCTACACTCAAGATAGGAAAACAATATAAAAACTTAAATCCATTAATTCTTCTTATTGAAATAGTAATCAATAGAAACTAAATTTCACTATGGGGATGCATGTCGTTCGTTTGTTCTATTCTAACTCAGAGTAAACCATATTGTGTACTCACTCGCAGGTAATAAGGTTACGCGGATATTTAGTACTTCTATTGTCGCTATTATTTTTAATCCCGTAATTCTTCTGTAGTGGATACACGGACATTTCTATTCATAGCTCTGTATTTCTTCTTTTATATCTAGCTTTTTTTAAACTGAATATTAAATCAGTCTGATGATGTTTTACTACTCCATAAATATATGCAGAGTACGTCGCGAAACTGTAATAAAAAGCGCTATTATGACCGCATACGTCACCGGCGCGCGCGCTGCCGTGAGGCCCATCGAACGTAGTGCGTAGTTGTGTGCTTTAACTTTTATCTTGTTTTGTTTTAGGGTAAATGACTTATGACATTAGATAATGTAAGTAAGTGTTAATTGTTTTTTTAGGATTAAAAGAAACTTATTTGCCATGGCTTTGTTTTATTGTTGGTAAATAATTAGGATCTATTTTAAAGATGTTTGGAGCTTATTTTAGTATTTGAAGTGGTAATTGCTACATTTTGGATTTACTTTAAAGTTCCTCGTCTCAGGATGCAACTTATTTGCCATGGCTTTGTTTTATTGTTGGTAAATAATTAGGATCTATTTTAAAGATGTTTGGAGCTTATTTTAGTATTTGAAGTGGTAATTGCTACATTTTGGATTTACTTTAAAGTTCCTCGTCTCAGGAGTCTTCATATATTTATTCTAAGTATTTTCTTAAAAAAAAATTATTTTCAAATAATTAATTTTCTCCACGTTTTCAGTATCCCATTTTTGTTAGTGTCTTCTCCTAAGCACAACTCATATCTACAATAAATAGATAGAAATGTGACATAAAAAAACAACACTCTAAAAGTTGTCTAAATCCTCCGTAATAGACGGAAAAGATCGATGATGATAGCAGATAATACCTATGAATTTTCCCAGATCTATGACATCACGGAGGCCCACCGAGACCAATAGGCTGACATATGAGGCCTATACACTGTTCGTAAACATACCACAAACAATATTGATACAGAAAATAAACTCCACACAGTGGTTCAAACGTAAAATTGATTTAAAAGGAATGTAAGCACAGTCGAGGCCTCTGTAATTAAGTGCAATCGAAAACGTTTTGTTGCCAAAGTCCCTTGAACGGTTCGTGTTTACATGTCTACGTCTTAGTGCTTGGACGTTACGCCGCCGCCAAGATTTTTTTAAATGCATTAATATGGTAATGAATGCATTATTATGAGTTTTACCCGTAGGCTTCTGACATGGCTTTAAATACCATCACGAAAGCCTATCAGCTGTACTGGTTTCCTCACAATGTTTTCCGTTACCGTTTTATGCAAGTATTTATAATACGCACTTTACTTCGAAAAGTCAGTGGTGCGTGCCTTGAATTCGTACTTGCGAATTTTGATTTGTCAGTTTTGGGCTATCATAGCTTTTTATAGCTATACTCAAAACATGGTTCCTCTTTTCGGGTAATTGGTTATACAACTAGATCGTATTAGCCCAGTAGGATGCCAAGATAATTGTTTTTTCAGTAGCAAGATTGAAGTCTGTTTTTGTTAAAGAATATGAACACTCGGGAGCAGTGGCGTCAGTATGCAATGGTGTGTTTAGAGCAGCTCTTGCACAGATTTTGACATGGGTTGAGGGTACCCTATTTTGTCAAATTGACGTATTAATGTTGATAGTTATATTATCCTTTATTTTGATATCGATGGTCTCGTCTCTATCTTATATTGAGGATCCGTAGAAGATGGAAGCAGTGACAGTGGTCTGTCATCTGACCATAGGATTGGAAAATCAAAGTCTGCATGTTGGGATTCAAGGTCAAACAGAATCACAGACTTTTCGAAATCGTACGCATAGTATAAATTAATGATCATATAGGGGTCAATAACACCGTGAGGAAACCAACACACCTGAGAGACGTTTTTTATCGTATCGATATATCGGAGTAAAACCACGTTAGAGATCTATAACGGGTGGTTTAAATTCTAACAACATAACATAACATAACATCACGCCTGTATTCCCTGAAGGGGTAGGCAGAGGTGTACACAATTGTACACCCACATTTCACCAATGCTGTTATTAAGTCCCATGTAATAGGTGGTGAGCCTATTGCCATCAACCGGGCACATTTGCAAACTCCGGGCTGCTACTGAGAATTTCCTAACAGAAAAACTCAATAACACTTGGCCGAGCCGGGAATCGAACCCGAGACCTCCTACTCAGCAGTCGTGCTACGGACCACTAAACCAACGAGGCAGTTCAAATTCTAACACTATGTTATTTATCAGTTATACAATAAAATTAGAAAAAATACAAAATTAGCACAATACATAAATAGTTTCCTACACAAACGAAGCTATTGTTGCGGACCTTCTGCATTTCTATTTTACTGTGACACTGCTGCGTGCGTACGTTGTTCTAATTCTTTGTTAATTTGGTTGGCATAGTTTAGTTTATATATTTGGAGGTTCATGGTCAACGGACAATGAGGTTACCAGTTCAATCCTGTTTTGAAGGAGGAGTAAACATCGTGGAGGCTACTAAAACGTTGGTAGGAACAGAAAATAATGCCTTATTTATTTATTCTTATTATTGAATGCGAAATTACATGCATCATGCATGCCCTGAAGGGTTGGTATGGGCAGAGGTGTACACAGTTGTACACGCATATTTCACCAATGCAGTTAGCCTGAATAGGCGGTGAGATTCCAAACTCCGGGCTGCCACTGAGAATTTCCTAACGGAAGAACTCAATAATACTTTCACTGACCCGGGAATCGAATCTCATGCTCAGTAGTTACGACCACTAGTATATGAATAACGTTGCTGTTACACGTTAATGTTTTCTTTTTATATATAATTTGACACTTTAGTTACATAAATCCGTCAATAGCCATCATTCATTAAATAAATTATTGAGAAGTAAACCGCTGCGGAGCGCGACAATCGGCCTTGAAACAGTATTCGGTGGGCCTCAATGCGCAAGCGCAGAGCCTTGAGCGTGACGTCACAAACTTACAATAACGTTCATAGACAAGATGAGTAAGTAAACATGGTTATACATTTTTGAGGAAAGAAAAAATACGGACGTGGGCATCATGTTGGTAGTCACTCCTTTTCTAGTCATATCATCTTTTACACAATCCATCCATCGCTTCGTTGGTCTTCCTCTACTCGTGTAGCCATCCACATTCATAGTCAAAACTTTCCTAGTCACACGGTCCTCATTTCTCCGCATCACATGTCCGTACCAAGACAAACAACTTCCACACAATTTTTCAGTCGCCGACGTTAATAATGCTATTTCAAATATATTAGACTACTAGTTGTGCCCCGCGCTTTCAACCGCGTATAATTATATTATAATAAGCCTATTAGCCAAGTTATTCCTTATATAGTCAGCTACCTGCCAGAAAAAACTTATCATAATCGGTCCAGCCGTTTAGAATATTAGCCGGAACAAACAGATATACAGATAAAAATAAAAAATAAACTGATTTTTGGCATAAGTATCGTGCAAATAACTGTATGAGCTTAAAAAAAAAACTATTATTTTGACATTACAAACAGATACTTCAATTTTATTTATTTGTATTGATGATGACGATTAGATTTTCCAATAAATTGCTGTTTGAAAATATTTTTTTCTGTTCACTAATTCTGTCGGCCCCCTTAGGGAAGATAAGCATGATGTCGTGATATGTTATTCACTATTTCCTTTCACAACAAAATTACACCCCTTTCAACAACTTGCTCAAAATAGGTCAAACCGATGTACGCTGAAACCCAGGCCTCCAATTACGAACCTACACTATCTCCACCATATGTTGGACCTGTCCTCGATACATTAGCATATGCCACTTACCCGGCTGACCCCGGTTATAGCGGTCCCTACCCGGGTTGGGCTCCATAAAGCGCTGTGCTGCGATTTTTTAATAGTGTTGGGAGGAAATTGCGGTCTTTGGATACGGGTGGGACGGATATATGTATCATGTGGTTTCTAGGAAGTATTTTAATTATTCGTTACGTATTTTATTGAAGTTTTTGCGAAAATTAATTAAAATTATATTATTTATTTATAAAAGGAATTGAGTTAAATAGCAATAATAGTTTTATGAAATATTGGGGACCAAAGACAGGGAAAACTATTAATGAAAAGACCCACGTAAAATTCTTGGTATCAGTTTTATTTACGGCGCCTCTTGCACCCAGTAGGTATCCAAAGTAAGCCACAAATAACCACACTCCTTCATTCAACCAACACGGAAACAAGCCAGCTAATCAATCATACCCGAATCAATTGCCACCAGCCTTGAACCCTGGCCCCGTTTGGGAACCACCCCCGTAAGTGCTCTGCGGGGCATCGATCCGCGCCCGATGTTACGATGACATGCGACGTCGTATGAAAATATCGTGGGGTAGGTATTTGGTCATATTATAAGAGTATGTATTTATGGTAGTATTGTGGCTTCGATTTACGGTAGTTTTGTGATTTAGTTAGCAGTTGGAAATAGAGAATTAAAAAAAAGAGCAGCTAACTCATGCCTGGCAGCCATCATGTCTGTATTCCTCGAAAGGGTAAGTAGAAGTGTACACAGTCACTTTACCAATGTTATTATTAAGTCCTTGAAGCAGTGATAGCCTAGTGGTTTGTCCGTTGGACTGACAAGTCAAAGGTCGCAAGTTCGAATCCAAGGAACGCACCACTGTCTTTTCGAAGTCATGTGCGTATTATAAATTAATTATCACTTAAAACGGTGAAGAAAAACATCGTGTGGAAACCAGCACACCTGAGAGATGTCGATGGTGTGTAAAGCCATGTCAGAGAACTACGGGTAGTTTAAACTCTGACACTAGGTTGCTCATCAACCACACGATAAGAAGAAGAGTCCTTTGTAATAAGGTAGTGAGTCTATTTGCCATCTACCGGGCACGATTCCAAACACCGGGCTGCTGTTCAGCAGCTCCTGTAAAAACTAGACCAAACAGGCAGTTTCAAAACAAATCATAAACAATACGATAATGTTCAACATACCACATATAACCCTTCTTCATACTACATTACCTCGAAACTTACTCCAGGGTGTAAAAACCCGTGGTTAGCGATCGAAATACGTCGTTTTACACCTCATTACCTCAAAAGGTGTACTCATGAAGAGTATGGAGACTTACATGAATGTTATCCACCACTGACTCTTACACGTTCGAAGTTTAAATGATGTGTAATGAATGAGGAAAGGGAATTAGTCAACGTATTTCTTTTAAATATTTTCAAAGGAGTTTGGTGTTAAACAGTATTTATTTCATCTTTTATTTATTGATAGGTTTTTTTTCTATTAAAAGTAAGTCAACGGGGTTACTGAATACGTGAAAAGGATAAAATGTTTATAAAGGGCGTTTTGTACAAATTTTTGGTTTTTGAAAATAACTTGATACCTACTTTGTAAAGCGTTTTTTTCGACCGCCTTGTATTATAGATATGTATATGATATGTAATAAGGAATGTTTGAAAGAGTCTAGGTTTACGTTTTAAGATATAATACCAAAGATACTTTATAGTTGTTTTTATTTTATGGAGAGAAACCGTAAAAATGCTTACATTATAGTTATCTCAATTTTAAAGCATATTGGCATATTAGTATCCCGATTCTTTAAATATTTCTAAGACATTTTGACATTTAAAAGTACAAATTGACATAATTCTAACGTGAATCCAGCGGATGTTTTCAAGGGTTACTACATATAGTACTGTTGTTACTGTATTAATTCAAAAATGGATCTCCGTTTGGCGGTGGGGCAGAGGATGGAGCACATAGATTCAAAATAAATCTATTCACTCTAAGTAGAGTGCATAGATTTGTGGAGAACGACAGTTGGGGAGTTGATGCAACTGCCCAGACCCGTCTCCCACAACGGTTGCACCGGACTACAGCCCCAAACACGCCTAGGTCGTTTTTTGCACCACGCAGGGGCCACGTGTAGGGATTCCATTTTAAGGGTGCACGCCTACGGACGCGAGCAGTTCAGCCCCCAACATGACTACGCTGCACCATTTGCACACATCAGAGAACATATTTCTATCCCATTTGACCTAAACATACAGCACATTTATAAAAGGTAAAGTTCTTTTGTATGGTCAGGTTAGGTACCTGTAATTTAGGTTAAATAAAAAACTGTCAAGAGATAAAAGTTGTAATTAATTTGAGCTCACGTTGAATCAACATTGTAGTAGCTACTTCGTATGTGCTTAAATTACAAGTATGTTAATGTGTAATGTGATGGTGAAATTAAATAAAAACAGTTGGTTTAATTAGTCTCCAGTACCCCGCTGCAGTAAAAAGGAGGTTGTCTCTTTAGGCACTGTTTAGGTAATGTAGGTAATTCTTTAATTAAGTACCCCTTCTTTCATCAAATTTCATACCAGGCCATAAAATGTAAAGAAAATAATATACCTACATTTATTTTTTGCCTCCCCCTGGGCCAAAAGTTGAGTATGCCCATGAACTCCTCGTGATGTGCCCGACCGAAATCTTTGACAAGCTCTCTCCACTTGTGACGGTCTCTTGCCTGTTGCAGCGCGTCGCAGATCTTGGGGTCTAGATGGTGCTTTACTTGGTCAGACCATCGTATGTGACTGCGTCCTCTGGGTCTCTTTCCTTCCATTTTGCCCGTTACTATAAGCTTCTCCAGGTTGTCGGATGGCTTTCGGGCGATATGACTTAAGTATTGTAGCACTCTCTGAAGACAGATATGATATATACTTATGAGCCTCTGGTCTATCTGAAGGTCCTTCAAGATGGATGCATTACGCCCATGAACACACACACACACAAATAAATAACGCAACTGTGCATTCATTTGTTTTTTCATTGTATTTGGGACCTCAGTACAATACTACTGTATATTTTACACTTGCCCATTGAGCTTCCGTACAATAATAATTTGACAAATTTTTTGGTGAAATGTGGGTACAACCTACTCCCTCGGGTTTATACAGGCGTGAAGCTATATTGTTTTATGGACTTTCTTTTCTTTACTTCATTCATTCCTACATAAGATGGGAGGGGTGGCTGAATAGACCGCTCTTACGTCACCACTCATGTTTTTATAAACATGGGGTGGCTCTTGAGTTCTTGACGATTTTTCAGAGACAAGCCTCAGTAAGCTGTTACGATGTTTTTCCGATTTGATTAATAGTATTTGAAGAAAGCTCATAAAGCAGTGATTAATGAATAAGTTGATTTGTTTGATAAATGTGTTTTGTAAGTTTTTAACCGACGAGAAAAGGTGGAGAATGTCAAGTCGACGTGTATTGTTTTTGATGTATGGCTATTGGATACGCATGACTTGTCCGATTCGATGATTCTTTTTTAATTGGATAGTGGAGCTGCTCTTATATAAATAAATAGAGTTAAAAAACAAAAAAACAACGATTTCATTAATTTAGTATAAAATAAATAACTTAATAACCTAAAAATGCAACGTGGAATTTGCGCTGACTCAAAATTTGTTACACTTAGTTATTAGAAAACCATTTAAAGAGAAGATGGTTGGCAATTACTACCTGTTTGTAACCCTGTACTCTGAATAATCAAGTCCCAAGCTACGCATCACACGAATAAACAAGATACTGTGAGAGATTACTTACTGCGTGCATCGGAACACCTTTTAGCTAATAATTCGATAAAATTCTAAAATTGTATCTCTAAATTTAAAACGACTGCGACCTCTGAATTTGTTTCGGTATTTCTTCTTAGGGATAGTCTTAGGAAATACCGTCGCGATTTAGTTTAAATATTTATCAGAGGCAAAAATAATTTTAAGAATTTTATCAATTACATGTACAGTAGACTGAAAGTTTTTTTTTTTTTTTTCAATTAAATTGATTGACAAGAGGGGCTCGTGGCTAAGTAACAGCCGCACAGATCGATCGATCGAGGTTAAGCTGCGCTTGCCGCGGTCGGTCTGTGGATGGGTGACCATCATATCATACCGAGTCCCCTCCGTGCCTCGGAGAGCACGTTAAGCCGTCGGTCCCGGTTGTCAAATTAAGATCTATGACAGCCGTTACGGGTAGTCAGAGGCGTGAAAGTCTGACAACCAGTCATACCACGAGATATCGTGTTACCCAGTATCTGGGTGGTGGAGGTCAGATAGGCAGTCGCTCCATGTAAAATACTGGTATTAAGCTGCATCCGGTTTGATTGGAAGCCGACACCAATGTAATTGGGAAATGGCTAGGCAGATATATTCAATTAAATTGATTTTATTCAGAAAACTCTAAATTTAAAAAACAATAAAATATTTACATGTAAACACTATACACTATACAACTATAAAATAAATACTATTCTATATTTAAAATAAAATAAGAAAATTTACTCAGGCGTCAAAGTATTCCTCCGCGTCACTGTCTTCTGGAAAAGTGCCCAGAAGACTGGCAGCATTGCCCCGTTGTATGGCAATGCTTATTCTCTGACCGAGATATAAGCAAGCCCTCTGGTCACGCGAAGTGTCGACCAGTCTCCGCGAAAGTTCTTTGTGCAGTAGTCGTGCACTCGGACCCCACGTCCCGAGCGTCTCGACCTCAAACGGCTCAAAGTCGTAACAGCCGACTAAATTACTGTATTTGCGCCGTTTGAGGGTCTCTGCGGCTGAGGCAGCGGCGCCCGCACAGCCAGCCGAGCTTGGAAGGTGAGATGGAGCAAGGGTGACGACACATGTTGCGTCCCACACCAAAGGCCTACCTATCTTCCACGGCACTAACGACATACCATCTGGTCTCTTACCATCGTCCCGTGCCAAGCTATTGGGTTCTAGTACAGCTGGCACGCCGGCGGTGGCGAGGGCACGGCAGATGATGTCGTTTAAGTTAGCGTGCCGCGCTATGCGGCCTGCGCTTCTACAGCAGGAAAGACCGTGGTGTCCGAGGCTGTCGACAGCTTCGCCACAGTGACAACGATGCGGAGCAACACAAGGAGCGCCTAAGCGTAAACATGTAGCGAGCCGAAAGGTCGTATCGTCCAACATTGTGCCTATGTTGGGCGACGGAAGTGCCTGAAGCCAAAGCCCTGACTCCCATTCTCCCACAGCCAGAAGGCGGGCGCGCTCAGCAGCATTGGTAGACGTATTAATTAAATTATTCCGTACCAACCTGCAGAGCGGCTCATCCCACTGCCTCTGGGAGGATGGGTGGGCAGGCAAAACTGTATCCGGCCAAGCTATTTTCCAGGCATTCACAGCATCGGACAGGCACGGCACCTCACGGCACGGTATGAGAGAAGGGCTTCTTCTCATACAGAGAACCTGAAACCTGAGACCCTGTAGTGGGACAGCTACGGGCTGGTGATACCTCTTTCTAACACATCATCTAAAAACTCCTCTCCCTAACGTCTATTTTGAACGTGGTTCCGATTAAATCAAGTCACGGATTCTCCTCAAAGGTAATTCGCGATAATGCTCCTAGCACCCCCCTCCCCTCCCCAAATTATTATGTAATCCACTCGCTTACATCCACCTACCTTGTACCTTTATTGAAGAAATAAATCTAATTTGATGTGACGTTGATATTTTATCGAGTGACGTGGATTTTACTTATTGTAATGTAAAAAAAACTACATAATAGAGTTTATTAAGTAAATCTAGGGTAATGTTTCATAATCTATGTAGTACATAGTATCTATGTAGTACGTAAAATGTAAAACCGATTATATTATACTAGCGATCCGCCCAGGCTTCGCACGGTTAGCATATTATAAAATATACGTAGTTTAATAAAACAACTTTTAACCGGATTAATCGCGTGTATTATTGGTTTTTTGTTTTTCTTGACGTTTCGAACACTTTGCAGCGTTCGTGGTCGCAGGAGGCGCAATACACGCGAATACTCCGGTTAAAAGTTGTTTTATTATATGTTTAGTGATCGCGCAAACCTAAGATATTACTACCTAGTTTAAGTTTTACAGTGGTAGATAATATAGCTTTTGCATTAGTGAAACAATTTCTTAAATCGGTCTAGTAGTTTTTGAGTTTATGCATAACAAATAAAAATAACGAAAATAATATATTTTCTCTGTATTAATATTAGTGTATTTTTAGCTAACTTAAAGTTAAGTATACATGCTTATCGAGGTAACTTGATATTTCGATATATTTATCTAAATACAACATTATTTGTATGTAAGACTTATTTCTATTCATTGATCTGTACTAAATAAATACGAAATAACTAACAAATCACAAAAAAATACTCTAGTACTACTAACAACATTATAAAAATTATTAAAGTTGCAACCGCAAAAAATAGTCAAGAGGCAATTTAAATAAGTGCTCTTGGGTTTCCCGCGGCCGCCATATTGGTGCAAACGTCAAAAGTTCATTCAACCCGTGCGCCGGTGATGCATTTCAGAAATGTATCTATTTAATCAGCCTGCGAGTATCAAATTCTTGAGTTAATTTTGATTAGTTTGTATGTAAGTAACGTTAAGAAAGTTTTGTAGAACTAATTTAAAGTTAATTAAATTAATTAATTTTAGTGCTGTTTTATGTGTGTTATGGCAACTACATAGCTGTTATAAAAGTAATCTTAGGATAGTTTTGGTGTAGTTGCAAATGCAGTGCGTATCGCAGGACCAGTTTTTTGATAGCTGAAGGAACACCATGAAGGTTAAATTAGGAGACAGGGTCATTTCATGACGTCATTCATGCACGAGAATTAAGACTGCCCCATTGGTCTAGCAGTCATGAGCGCTGCTGTTGCGTGTGAGACCCTGGGCTCGATTCACGGGTGGGGCAAAGTGCTTTAGTATTTTTGGCTAGAAATAAAAAAAACGGTGTCCGGTAGATATAGCAATAAGCTTACTATGTACCATTATGATAATATATAAGATAATACATTATGATAATAATTTGTTATCCATCCATACTTCGATAGTTCTATAGTTTTAATAACTACTATAAATGCGAAAGTAAATACTAACTATTTGTTTGTTATCTTTTCTCGACTAAGGGGCTGAACGCATCGTAATGAAATTTGGCAAGGATATAGATTGTATCTTGGGGAAGGACGTGGGAGTAACTTTAGTCGCGCAGTTGAAGTTGCGCGCACCAGCTAGTTATATTATAGTTAAAAAAAAAGCATCATGATAACCAATTACAAAACTTTATTTGTAAAAAAAATATAATATTGTATATCAATCAATTTCTACCAAAACTACTAAAAAAGCATTGACTATGTAAACATATTTGACAGCTGTCTATCAAAGTGTTATTTCCACGTAGATTCGAGAATAAAAAGAAAAGTAGTTGGTAATTCTCGCGATCAGCTCCGGATCGGTTGCCGCGGCGTCTCCGCTCCTAAGGGAAATATAGTGTTTCCATCAATTGGCGTGTTTATTGTTTTCTTTCTAGGTTTTTTTTTTTTATTACTCACGAATATTCTCAGTTCAGCTGGAAATGTCATTCAGCTGTCGAGAACGGCTTATTGATCTTGTGTCTTAGATGTTAAATGGGAACCCCTAGTTCGATTGCAAAGAGGTGTAGATGGCCTTGTTGTCTGTTACTGTCTGTTCTGTGTACTTGTTTTTTAAGGGACTTCAAAAGGACATCGGGAAGTGGTTCTAATTTAGCTTCCAAGATTCGTACCAAACATACATTGCAAACAGTAAAGTTAAATAAAAGTTGTAAAAAATACAACACCACGATACCGGTTTAATATGCTTTTAGAACATAATAAATATATTTGATAGGTTTTATTTGTAGCCTGAAAGTCTGACAACGGTATTCATTTTACATCCTGTATTCCCCGAAGGGGTAGGCAGAGATGTACACAGTTGTACACCCACATTTCACCAATGCTGTTATTAAGTCCCATGTAATAGGTGGTGAGCCTATTGCCATCTACCGGGCACATTTCCAAACTCCGGGCTGCTACTGAGAATTTTCTATCAGAAAAACTCAATAACAATTTGCCCGACCCGGGAATCGAACCTGAGACCTCATGCTTAGCAGTCGCGCTTGCGACCACTAGACCAACGAGGCAGTATTCATTTTAAGGCGGTTTATACACTGTCCGCCGTGGAGCGCGGAGGAGCTGTTTTGTAGGTGATCGACCTAGGAACTGCCTAAGATACCGGTGTTGCCTCGGAGGTTAAAACTGCTGATATTGAGCTACACGTGGCATTGAACGTCCACATAGGGCTATATGAGATTTTGATGCGTTAACCTAGAAACTAACCTCTACCTGAAAGTATGAAACCAATAAAAAAGGCAGCCTGTCATGTGTGAATTTTTTGTTTTTACTTGCTGCGCCCCGCGGTTTTACCCGCGTAAAATTATATTTAAATTAGCCTTAGTTACTCCTTATATAGTCGGATACGTGCCCGTAAAATCTTATCAGAATCGGTCCGACCGTTTCGAAAAATAGCCGGAACAAACAGACAGACACAAAAAATTCCAATTAATTTATAGGCATAGGTATCGTGAAAATAACTGTAGAAGCTTACTAACCATCATCTATAAACTATTATATATATATATATTATATAAACTATTATAATAGTTTAATTTTAGTTATTTGTATTAATTTCATACCTTTTTGTGTACCATAGCCACTATATTACTATATTTTTTAATCTTACACCCTACGTTACGCAGAACAATGTAAGGATTTTAATGACATCTCATACATCAAAATCGGTTAAGGCATTTAGAAGTTATGGTGGAATAAAAAAACCCACAAACAGACATCATGAACCCAAAAAACATAACACTCATTTTTTGGGCAGTCGTGTAAAAAATAGTTAAACTACGTTTGAAAAAGCCCTTCTAAAAAGCGAGAGTCGTAGTCGACTGTTGGTCAGCAGGTTTTTGACCGCAGCAAATCAGATTTGTGATAAAGGTTTTATATTTATTATAATCCTTTTTGCTCGACAACGGACAATTTCCGAGATGTGGTAAATAAACGGACAGCTTCCTGTTACGAGTAAACCTCTTGGTTTTATACCTACACAGATAATAAAGAGTATTATATGATAACAAAGACTTTTTTCATATTCTGTAATATATTATACTGTTGTCTTGTTGTATTCAGGGTCTATATTGACACAGATTATATGATTTTTATTGCAATGAATTGTAGCGACATCTATCACGCTACATGGATACTACGCGCAACGCGCTGCATCGGGCAATTAAAGTTTGTCGGCGAATCTGCCCGACATTAACCGTTGGGCCGTGGCCCGCCAGGCAATATCACCCGCCTGGTCGGAGGATCCTCCCTTTTCAATGGAGGAACACCACACCTCGTCTTCCATAAGCAAACATCATCTTCCTATCCGGTCCTAAGTTATTTGGGATCGGTGCATATGTTTTCTCTTCCATTCTTCCCTGTCAGCCGTCATATCGTTCACTCCCTTTTCATTCATGTCATTGGTCATACAATTCATCCATTTTTTCTTTGAAGGCATACACATTGCTTTATAGCTATAAAATTACCTAAACTAAGCCAAGAACTCAGGTTTTCTATTTAAAGTAAGCTGACAAACAGCTCTCTCACTAGTGCATTCAAAATTAATACATTATTACAATTTATTCTTAATCTTGCTTTAAATGTCTTTTAGCTAAAATATCTTTGAAGTCTGTTATCATCTCTTTCCATTCACATATAGGTGACAGGGACAGTTATATTTTAAAAAGTGTTTTATGTCGGATATAATTTAACGTCAATTTGTACGAGTAGTGCGTTCCGGCAGATTTTGAGTTTGGTCTTGTAAAAATTATTTGTGTTCAACTTAAAACACAATATAATATAAATATTCCTTCTATAAATGAATTTTGGGTACATTTAAGTGCAGTTAATTTCTCATTTCGCAATATTGTTGACTGAATATCGTAAGGTGTGTGCCGGGCTTTATGTCACTGCGTATTTCCATTTGAATGGTATTTCTATTTTTGTCTCCGCATCAGATAATATGTAAGAGATTAATATCGGGCGAGAGTAGACGAGAGCCAGACGGTAAAGATTGTATTTCCATAGTTATTATGGTTCGTCGTATTCCTATTTCTAACAAATG
Organism: Xylocampa areola; assembly: GCA_935421205.1. Taxonomy (NCBI): domain Eukaryota; kingdom Metazoa; phylum Arthropoda; class Insecta; order Lepidoptera; family Noctuidae; genus Xylocampa; species Xylocampa areola. The sequence goes on along the minus strand of OW285212.1, from coordinate 18,362,860 downwards.
ATCGAAAAACGTGCTGACCCAGAAGTATATTACATTCTAGTAATATCTTAGTTTGCGCGATCACTCCACATTATAATAAAACAACTTTTAACCGGATTAATCGCGTGTATTATTGGTTTTTGTTTTTCTGACGTTTCGAACAGTTTGCAGCGTTCGTCGTCGCGGGATGACTAAGGTGTCAGGCGTCATAACAGTTCAGACTACCGAACATTTATTGGTTTTTTTTGGCTCTGATAAGACATTGTTTATTTTATTATATTACATTTTGTTAAATAGTAATTATCTTAGATTTTCGCGATCACTATAACATACAAGAAAATCACTTTGAACTGGATTAATCGCGTGTATTATTGCCGAGTATTGGAGTGCGTGCTTGTGCAATTTATATCAGTAAATGATCCCAAAATACACGTGACATTCCTTAAGTAAGTAAAGTTAAAAAAATAACTGTTACTTTTCAACATCTTTTTTGACAGCGCGGTTGGCGCAGTGGTCGAGAGACCGACTGCTGCGCTGCGTGTCGCAGGTTCGACTCCTGCACGGAGAAAATATTTATACGAGCTATAGATAGTTGCTCCGGGTCTGGGTGTGAGTGTGCTTGTGAGATTATATGTCTGTAAACGCACCCACGATACAGGAAGAAATTCGTAGTGTGGGGCAACGTTTTTTTAAAAGAAAAAAAAAACCTTTCTCCAAGTTTCTTAACTATTTTTAAACGGGCTTTATATCCGAATAGTTTACAATTTGTTATCTACTCTGCTAGGTAGGTATGTACGCCTCATCACTTTCTCTGCCAACCCTGTTTTGATGTCCACTGGCCAAAGATCGTAAGCAGTATTTTACTGTTCTGTCTAGTATTATGATCTATATAACAATTTTATGATTTCTATTATATTACTTTGTCACAAATAAAATTTATTGGCACGAAATAATTCTTTGTTAGTTCGCGTGCTGCTGTGCTTTTTATTGTGGGTAGTTTTATAACTATAGTTGAGTACCATAAATAAGTTAGATTTTATATGTATGTTTAAGTTCCTTTGAGGGTTATCAAAGCAAGGCTGGCCACAGTCCAAGCATTTTGGGACCTTTGGTGTCCTTTGACGTGTCCCCTTGGACACACACACAACATAGACAATTGATGCGGACGCTGAGGCGGTGATGCCTTGGAGATGCGCAACCTGCACATGGTCAAATTATTTTTTATGAGTTACACTCTTCACACATGTAGTTAGTATTTTATTTAAGTAATAATAACATATTTTTGCATATTTGCGTATGCCGCGCCAGGCCGTGGCCGACCGTGGCTTCACTATTTTTCAGGTCCTATCTGAAAATCAGCGCGGCCACATTTCGGTGTGGCCGCTTATGCTGAGATAGGGACCTTTTTTGGTCTCGTGCGGGTAGCTTAATGTAGCATCTACTCGTACATAGTATGTAAGTTCTGTACTTTTTTAATTTAAATAATATTATTAATTTTATGATGTTCATATATTGTACCTTACTTTAAGTACTGTCTTAGTTTAAGCTGAGTCGTGAACATTATTTGTTTCATTGAATTAAAAATATGTATAGGGGGCGTTGATAAACAACGGTAAGTCAGAGTTTAATCCAACCGCCTCTGACATGGCTTTACACACCATCGAGAACATCTCTCAGGTGTGCTGATTTCCTCACGATGTTTTTCTTCACCATTTAAGCAAGGGGTGAATAGGGATACAGTTTATAACATTGATTTTCTCATTTATTCATTTTGTCATAATATCGACGTCAACGTTGAATTAAAGCAACGAAAAGGAATATTTATTACAGATTTACGAAAAACATTCCCTTCTACAGATAAATCTTTGAAAAGCATTAACGCATGCTTAGCGAATTCTGAAGTTATAATATTAAATGGAAAAAGAATACGGGCGTGAGCAGGATTCGAACCTGCGCCTCCCGGACAAATACACCACGCGCTTTGACCACTAAGATGGCTTAGTATTCAGAGTGCCTGGAGTATATATCCGAAAGGCGCACGTTCGAATCCTGCTCACGACCGTATTAATTTTCCATTTAGTATTACGTTCCCTTCTTCTATCCTATTCACCCCTGGATCCCTATACACCCCATTTGACTGTAATTAATTTATAATACGCACATGACTTCCAGAAGTCAGTCAAACCATTATAGGGACACGATGAGGGCCTAGTGCACTTGTTATCATTTCACAGCCAGTTTTAAACTCCTCGAGAAGACGGAACTACCCTGATATCATTATAATTTTAACATGAAAGTCATCAATGAATTTCATATTCGTATTAAGAATTTTTGTAAGCCCTCTGAAGTATGGATCCAGGGTTGAACATATTCGGGGTTGCGGCGAATGCCAAGGGTGAATGTAGCTACGGCCATGAAACTACAGATAAGGGTCAGTGAAGGAACGTGTATTTTTTAGTTGGTAGACACGAAATAAAGATTCCAGAAAACGGTCATCCTTTATCGTTCCTATTTTAAAGATTCTCGCAACCAGGAACTAGACACCAAAAAAATAACAAAACACAATTCCTATCAGACATTCTTTTGTCATCTAAACACAACCATTACAGTCATCAATTCATCACGGGTGGAGACAAATGGCGCTTATTTAGGCAACTTCTTTAGCCATTGAAGTACAGTGAGAATGGGGGTCATCGGACGCTGGGGGCTGGTGATGTTGCACCGATTGTATTGTGATGGTGACAGATGGGGGTAATGACCGTCTACACGTCTGCTGCCATCTGGGTCGAGGCACCATGACCTTAAATACCATTCTGTAACGCTAAACGTGACCGTCTGGTTTTGATTTTTGAAAAATCATGACTCATTTGTTTTTTGGAAAGCGTACGGGTTTTTGTTATTTTAATTTGTGGAATGATTTCGTTTTGTTTATAGTTTGTTGATTGTCTAGTGTTATTGGTGTTTCATTATGAATAGAACTACCGTATGAACATTGTTCTTAAAATAAAAGTGCGTGTTTATACAACATGTATTGATACACGCAGTATGTATTGTAAGAAAGTATGAAATAAAACCTATTATGTAATTCTTCAATTGTCTCGGTTCGTAAGCGTGAGGAAATCCAGGAGGTTTTATTCCCGAATCGAGTAAAGTGTTATTAAGTTTTTCTGTTAGGAAATAGCAGCTCGGAGTTTTGCATTGTTCAAGGTAGATGGCAATAGGCCTCCTCCTATTACATGGGACTGAATAATGGCACTGGTGATAGTGAGTGCCGAACGCGAATACAGGGGTGATGTGAAACACACAATTATTGGAAAATAGTTACGGTAGGATATTGTATATGCAACGGGACGCGCGGTTTCGAAGTCTAGTCGGGCAGCTCAATATATTATATTAGCTGAGCTCGCGGCTTCGCTCGCGTAGATTTTCAGACTGATATCTTATTATCACTGAAATAAAATATAGCCTATGTTACTCAGTGATAATGCAGCTGCTGGCTGGTGATAGAATTCTTAAAATCGGTTCAGTCGTTTTTGAGTTAAATCTTTACAAACAAAAAATTTTATCATTCCTCTTTATAATAATAGTAGAGTATAAATATAGATAGAGCGACTGCCTCTCTGACCTCCACAACCCAGTTACTGGGTAACACGATAACTCGTCGTAAGACTGGATTAAGATTGAACATACTTACAAATTAAATTTAAATATGTTAACACTTAAATTATAGGTACCTAACTTAACAAGGCACATTCCAATCGAGCATTGTAGCTATTATACGTAAACGTTTAGAACTGTTAGGGCCACAGTTCGGTTCCCGGCCCGTTACCTGTCACTGCTAAGGTATTTGTTGGCGATAAACCCACCGGTCGTGACTGCTGGCGCATACCGCGGTGAGGTGAAGGGCACTGTTGTCGGTCGTGCGAATATTTGTGGTGCTATTGTTTTTGTTTTACTTCGTTTGTTTTTAATATGATTTGTTAGTTTTGGTGCGGAAGCTGTTTTAGTGAATAAATTGTTTATTTTTTCGTGTCATATTTTTAATATTGGCGTGTGTTTGGGTGTTATATATAAATTTATTGTTTTATTCACCTTTTTTCTTGAAGTATTCAGTTTAACAAATTTAAAATGTCACAAAAAAAATATTAAAAAGTTTAGGCGCAAAAAATACGCTCTTATGGTTGTAAGAGTATGTTTTATATAATAAAAAAAAAACACAGTTTCAGAAAGTTCATAGCCCATTAAGCGTATTTAGTGTTAAAACTTGTATTTTTTTACATGATTCGCCGTTTCAGTCCAATTCCTTCCGATTTGAGAGCGCTTCTCACGCTTCAGATTAGAAAAGTTTGCAAAAAAGTAATTTATTTGTTATTCTGTAGCTAAATTTACCTAACATTCTATATTGTCTTATTACACAGTTAATCTAGAGTTATTAGGCCTATCGGTGCTGTGACCGATTACTCCATTAGAAGAGCTATCAAACTCAATTCTTAACAGTGCTGGTAATACGACCGATTCTCATGCACATTGACCAAATCAAACTTAGAGTATTGTTGTGTATTACTTAAATCAATATAAGACAGAAGCGGGACTAATGGTAAATGTTTAAACTAACATTTCCGAATAATCGAAGACGCCTCTAAATCTGAATCTGAATGCCTTGATGCCTGTTGCCTCAACAATGTGACATGATTTTTTACGACGTATAAAAAAAAATTGCTCTGAAGAACGGAAACTTAATGGGTGTTCAAGAGAATTGTGACAAAATTATTTTCATTGCGGATGTCAAAACAGAAAATCTAAGACATATTATATAAATGAATGGCGAGTTAAAATTGGTTCCTTGTTGCTTTATCTTAACTAAGATACGGTTTGTAGATAAACTGTGTAAGTTCTTTTTATTATTTTTTAATTAAACTGGCATTCGCACGCTTGAGGATGACTGAAAATTGAACGAAACGGTTTCTCTTTCGTTTTGCATTCCGATGCGTTTAGTAACGGCCATTTTGGCAACGTTTTTTCTTCGATTAGAATTTGATTTTAGAGATAGTAGGTAAGTATTTTTGTTTACTTTTATTTTTAGTTCACGTTTAAATGATTTGGGGATAAGACCATATTTTCGAATTAAAAAAAAACCGACCACATAAATTTTAATAATAGTATTTTTTTTTCTTATTATTGAAATGGCTTTAGTTTTAATAATAGTTTATTTAGATAATAGTTTTTTTTTCTTATTATTATAATAGTTTTTAGTTAAATTAATATAAATTTTTCTCTAAAAATCCAAAAAAAAAAGTAAATGTTATTCACAACATAAAAGTATAAAATAATCATTAACAAGAAAAATTACGGGTTCCGAAGTTGGTTTGATTTTTTTGTAAAGTTTATTAACATAACATAGCATCACGCCTGTATTCCCCGAAGGTGTAGGCAGAGGTGTACACAGTTGTACACCCACATTTCACCAATGCTGTTATTAAGTCCCATGTAATAGGTGGTGAGCCTATTGCCATCTACCGGGCACAATTCCAAACTCCGAGCTGCTACTGAGAAATTTCTAACGGAAAAACTCAATAACACTTTGCCCGACCCGGGAATCGAACCCGAGACCTCATGCTCAGCAGTCGCACTTGGGACCACTAGACCAACGAGGCAGTTTATTAAACGACCAACGAGGCAGTAAAGTTTATTACCTCATCAAATTGCCATTTTAGAAGTTGCTACAACAAATTAGCACCCCTCGTATAATTTCCCTGAAAAACCCGCGTTGCTTTATTTATCCCAACCACCTTGTTGCACTATGCATACACAGTATTTCATAACCGACGTACTCCAGGCTTCAGGTTAGTCATTATTAGGGTATTCACCCCTACACCAGGTGCAGGAGGGATGTTACATAGTGTAACGAGAATTTAATACTAGTATACATGTATGCAATTTGTATCAGAAATCTGGGCGAGTGATATTTCTTACTGCAATAGTGGAGTAGTATTGAAGTCAAATTATGCCTAAGAGTGCGAGGAAAAAGCCTACAATTTTGCTTTAAATTCGCTGATAACAATAATTTCATATTTCAATTCAATTACTACAAGTTTAATGTCTTATCGAGTTCTATACATATCACTTAAAATAACTAATCCGTAGCATCTTAAAAAAAAAATGGCGACGTATTTCGCCAAGTACGCAGGAGATATTATGGTGTACAGATTTACGTGCAAACACAAGTGCACTCTCTCTTTTTTCACTATCATAGTCCGATGGGACGACAATCCGACGTGAACGGAGATCAGACGCAGGACCGACGGCTTTACTTGCTCTCCGAAGCACAGGGGTGGCACACCACCTGCTTGCCTAACTCCGGACGGCTACTAAGAATTTCTTAAAAAAAAACCATAACACTTTGTCCGTCCTGGACATCGAACGTAGGACCTAACGCTCAGCAGCCGCACTTGCAATCACTAGACCAACGAGCCAGGTATAGATAAAAAATACGGTTCCCCTTAGGGTATCGTTTAAATCAAATTATGACATTTATCTATAAAATATATACTTTAAATTTTATTTAAATTTTGTAATGCAGTTTTAAAGGTCCTGTATCGTTATTTTATAGCATGTCTCCTACATATTTGCATAAAAGAATTTATAAAAAATTAATCATTATTACAATTATAAAAAAAAAAATAAGGAATGTTGCATTCTCGTTTTAACAGTATTGTAAGTAAGTAAGTGTATAACGAATACAATGGTTATCCAGCTGCAAGTAAAGATATTTTTTTTTGTAAAGGTATTTAAGATACCTAATAATATTGACTCCGTATTTTCCGATGATTATCAATAATTTTATTTTATATAATGTAATTGGAAAAAGCAGGTTGTTTTTTTATCTAAAATTTTATTAAAATCTCTCTATATACTTAGTATAAAAAAAGAACTTCTTTATCATAGTTCCCTCCTATTGCTGATATTGGCACCTTACCTCTATGTACAAAAATATTTATAAAAGGATTTTTAGGTGAAATCTGTCTACAAAATCTAAATTAATGTAAGTAAGTTCCAATTCTTACAAATAACTAAATAAAATTTCTTAACTCTTTTAAAAATATGAGCGCAACCGTTCTATAATAAATTTATCGTCGTCGGTACATTATATTTCTATTCAGTACAGTAATATTAAAGAGCATAATAGATTCCGGAGCTATTCAATCACGTTTTAACAAAAAGCATTCCAATTTTTTATATAATCACTGTGAAGCTGATATTTGGCACGTTCACCCTACACCTTTTAGGTGACAAGGAAAATATTTAAATTAATTTCAAGTTAACATTAACTGGAATGGCGCAGCTCTAGCATACCTAAATTATTTAAAGCTATAATGCCAAAAGTTTTTTTTTTTTTTTTTACGTAGTCATATTTATTTTAGAAATTGCGAGACGCATCATAGCGAATGAGTAGGTAGAAAAAACAACAAAAACCAGATCTTAGAAGTAGTAGCAGTAGGTAGAAAAAAAAGAATCCAGACCGTATTTCGGTCACGGCAGCCTATCTCCGAGGAGATAAGCCAAGTACGCAGGAAATATTATAGTGCACAAGTGTATGCGCAAACAGAAGCGCACTCCCGCTCACAATCCGAGACGGCCGGAGAGATAGGTTTTAGCATAGAATTAGAATATTTTTGCTACCCCATAGAAGGACATAGAGCTCAAAAAAGTGCAACCGTTTTTGAATTGTCAATGTGTGCGTGCAATAGTGATGTACAACGTGGAAATATTGACACATATCGCTTATCGATAAACAGTATTTCAGATGTAAAGACTTGGTATACAAAATGAAAATATTTTCATTCAAATTATGTTAATAAAACTAAAATCACAAGCGTAAGTATTATTTAATGCACTTCATTAATTAATTACATTATTTTAATAAAAACATTTCATGCGCTCATACTATAATTATATTTCATTGGTAATAGGTACTTTGTTAAGAAAGCAGCTTTTAAGTACCCTGAGCAGTGTATAGAGTATGACTGATTGAGATGATGATTGACTGAATGATTTTTACCTACCTATCCTAATACCATTGCGAAGGTGGTCTGGACTCAGCGCAGCACACGCTTGAGGTGTGCCCTGCCTAGACCGCTGAACGGCGGATACTAAGAGCCAGTATCGGGCAAGATCTATTTCTGCCGGCAATAGTGAGGTCTAGACTGGCAGATTTAGGGAACTGGAGAGAAATGGCTTCCTTTAGTGATACTGCCGTCCAGAAAGAGGCCGCCGAGCGGGATTGTGAGAGGGCCGATCCCACTCGGAGAAGAAGGCGTCTAGGAGGCAATCGCCTCGGCGCCTAACTGCGGAAACCCCGCCTGTATGATTTAAGACAGGCGGCCCTTTGGGGTCACGGATGCTTAGAGAGGGGACTCTATTTACCCATCGTGATCCCATTGAAGACGGTGGCATAGTGGTCACGTGCTATCGTGCACAGCGAGGCTTAGGGGAGACCGCGTCCTTCCTGGGATGTGTCTTAATAAGCGCTGCATAGTGGGGGTGCCGGAGCTGGTCTATTAAGTGCCTCCCTCCATATGCTGATGGTGACCGCCGAGGTGGTTTGAGTGACGTAAGAATCCCACACAACCCGGTCTTATCCATAAAAGCCGGGCACGTTTTTGGAGGTTTCCCTCCGAAAAAAAGGGAATATCCTATTATTTTTTCTTATTTCTTCTTTTTCTTTATTATTTTTTCTTCTTCAACTTTATTCTTTTCGTTATCAATTAGTCTCATCCATTTTTCCTTTTCCTTAGCATAGACAGGAAAACTTTTAGTATAAAAAAAAATATCATAAAAGAGTGAAATTCTCTTGAATTTGTAGTAAAAATTATGTAAACAACATATTCATTACGCTATCACATATAGGCTCAGTGCTCACCGCCTAAAGGTGATAGCGCAGGAATCACCAACTAGTTTCACTCGGGGTCTAATCAAATTCAAATCAAATAGCGAAGAATAATAGTAGCGCAGTTCGTTAGATCATTATTAAACTAAGGTCCGCACAAAGTAGGTTGGCGATCCGGATTTGAACCACATTTGGGGACTACTGTAATAGCGTGATGAAATATATTTATAACGAAACCTGGGCCACTTAGCTACGCTAAGCTTCTTATATGTTATAAACGTTCGGACAGACACACCGACAAACATACAGAAACGTTTTCAAACATTTTGGTTTCATCGTATTAGGTAAATAAAAATTTTGGAAAAATTATTATTGTTCAGAGATATTTGGTAGATCTACACTAATAATAAATTCTGATATCGGAACTTTTTGTTCTAAAATTTCATCGACACAATAGTCGACACTGACAAGTCACTATTTTGTATACATGAAATGAAAATTTATATTAAAACAACGTACTCAATATTGCTTTTATGACCATTATTTTTTACTATAGAGAAAATTCACTATTTTCTTGATAAGATTTGGTTTTCCAAATAAATTTTCTAAAGATAGTTTTTTCCAAAATATGGCCATGAAAATAATAATAATAATATAATATAATATAATAATATAATAATATAATGCTGTTGTTGACAATTTACCTGTGAAATGAATCTTTTTCTGGATTATTTTTATAAGAAACATCGCAGTCACCAACACAACACGTAGGCATTGCTTATAAATTTTAAAACTGTATAAAATATACAGGATTCACTGACAATACAGCAAATATAAGTTAGCGTGATTTTTGACAGTGACACTGGAGAAAACAACATCTGCCAATAGTGCTGACTGAACCTAAATATGCTTTCTCTTTCTAACATGTGATATTTCCGTAAGAGATTCCATTCCCATAGTAGGCTTTGTTGGTCTTTTTCTATCCTACGTTTATGGGTTTTAGTCGCAGGACTGACGGCTTAACGTGGTCTCCGAAATAAGGGGGTGTCATACCGCTAACTTAAAATAATAAATAGGTTATACTTAAGAAAAAAAGAAAAAAAAAATTTTTTTTTTTTGTGAAAAGAAAACACAGTCATGAGCAGGATTCGAACCTTATGCCTCACGGATAAATACTCCAGGCGCTCTGACCGCTAAGCCATCGTCTACTCTCAAAAATCCTTCGCTAGCAGACGCTCATATAATTATAGATATTAGGAATTTTCTAGCACCTTGCATTAAAAAGACAAGACTATTTATATAAAAAACATATTTACACTCATAACCCTGTCACTTCCTGCGTTGTGGATGCCATTGCATACACAATTTACATGCACAAACACCTAGAGTCGAATGAGCTATTTAGAATATTTACAATGGTACACGTATTGCAAATATTTTTATATTTCCTGAGCCTTTCAAACTAATCATTCAGTTAACGATATTATATATATATATCTTTTTATGTTATAGTGGGCAAACAAACAGACGGATCGCCGAATGGTAAGCGATTACCGCTGCCCGTGGACACCCGCAACACCAGAGGAGTCAACACAAGTGCGTTTAGTATAGCAAAATGTTTTGTTTTTTTTTTATTTATTCAAATATTTCAAATTTGTTTTTAGAAAACCTAAAAATACTATTCAATTACATTTTGGATCCAAGCTTTTTGAAAACCCCTCGCAAGCTACAGGTTTTTAGTCAGTTAATAATCTAGTTGTCTTTTGTTCCAGCTCTATATTAAAATATTTGCAATATTTACTGCTTAAGTAGGTACAACCGACCAATTAATATTTGGTCTTTTTCTAGAGTATACTCTAGAGATGAACCAAAATTACTTAAAAAAAAGTTGTCTCGACTCACACATATCAATTATTTGTAATTAAATAAATAAAAATCATTCAGCTAATCTTATTCTGCTACAACCACGAACTCTGCAAAGTGTTCGAATCGTCGGGAAAAACAATAAAAACAAAAATACACGCGATTAATTTGGTTAAAAGTAATTTAATTATAATGTGTAGTGATTGCAAAAACTTATATTAAGAAATAAAAATCAGCTTTAAAAAGACAGTTTTTAAAGCTGAATTTTATTTCGTCTCTTAATTCCAAATACTCGTATTAAGTATCTGAATTCCAAAATCTCATTTTATGTATTGTACCTATTTAGATTTCATAAAAAAAAACCTTTAGAGCGAAAATTAGCAATCGGATTGGTGAAGACTTCTCGGTCATGGCCATGCTAGGACTTCCTCTGTTTTGAATGAATGAATCATTTTGCGGTTTTCAAATAAAAACTTTTTTATTGTTATTCAAGTAAAACGCTTCATAAAGCGTGTTTTTTGTTCCGAGATTATATTTAAGCTCTTAATCCTGTTTAAAACCATAATTGTCGGCAGAAGTTAAACGAGATTACATGAAATCATTGAGTTGAATAATTACCTTTTTTTTACTAAAGTCGTGCTTAAGTAGTAACATTTCAGTATATTTATTAGTTAGAGAACAATTATATCTATATATAGATTTTTTTTATATTTTTCCACGCTTATCTACAAATAGGGTTACCTACCCTTGAAAGTAATAGTGTGGAGAACTTTAAATTTTTTATTATAAAAACGTTTCTAAGATCTTGTCCTGTACCGTAGGTACATTTGCAGACAAACACCTCACATGCGCACACGGCAGACCAGGAATATTTGTCCGTAGATCATACAAATATATATTTATTTCGTGCGGGAATCCGCCTACCGTGGTATTAAAGTTAACTTCGTTGTCTGTTAGCAAATGGATTTTGGTTTTGTAACGTGCTATCCCAAATGGTCTTACCTAGCTGCAATGATTTATTCCATAGACATTATTTAGTCATTTAAGAATAGATTTCTATAAATCATGCAATTATGAGCCACTTAAGCTACATACGAGTATAACAATTATGTATTATGTGTAAAGCCCAACATTGCCGAAGTTAGGACAGGTTATTAATCACGACCACGGACCACCTGGTATTCGGAGGTCTTCGTATGACACATGTCTGTTTTAAATCAACAGTAGTTAGAGATAAAATAAGCCTGTTATGAAATGGCTAGCAAAAAAGTAATTAAAACATAATTCAATGGATTACAATAAAACAACCGTATTAATTAATCGCGTGTATTATTGATTTTTGTTTCTCTCAATGATTAAAAATTGTTTGTTTTTTTCAACCCTTAAATAAATAACGTATCGAAAACGATACAATTCGTTCAGAGCCATTTTCTAGGTTCTTTTTTGATCTATTATTTCCGGCAGAATGATCTGACATATTTTTGACCATTTTTTTTTTACGAAGATTGTGCTGATATCTTGGATTGCATTCATGTTCTCTATAATTACCACATTTCCTTACACGAATTTTCGAACGAAAATAAAAACTACGTTGATAAGCATTTAAGGGTAAAACTCTACCTAGTGAATCTCTCTCACTAGTTAACCTTTATTTCAGGCCACTTTGGCCCATAACATAAAATACACAAATAAACATTTTACTTTATACTAATACATATTACTATTATTATAGTAAATGAGCCACCCATAATTAAATCGAATGAACGATCCGAATATTTGAATGAACGTCATGAACGATAACACCAGAACAAAAGAATGACAACGCAACGTGCAATTTTGTTGTAATTTTTTATTGGGCGCCATTGTTGCGCATAGTTCTAATATAATTATTTGAGTCTGTGTGTAATTCACCAAAACGTCTGAATGGCCGTTCATAATTGAAGTATTTTTGTGTGTGAAGAATGTCGGAGATTTTCCTTTTATGTGATAAGCATGAGTATAACCTGCCGATGAGAAGTGGTCACAGTGTTGGTATGAAGTTGTGAACAGACTTCTGCAATATCACAGTAATGGCCGATGAGATTTATTTATTTTATTTATACTAGATACTTACAAAAATATTTAGTTATATAAAAAAACAATTTCAAGAAAAGATAAATTATTCATATCTATTTTTCAAACACAATATGTATTATTACATTCTAAAAATACATTTCTTTTATTATTAAATAAATATTTTTTATTATTAAGCCATTAAAACTAGTAATAGCAAGTATTTTATTGGACCCCACAAAATTAATTTAATATTTTTGTATTAAAACTTTCGTGAGACATATTCATATCAATTAATGTTCACAGGTTACTACTCACGTGCATTTTTCGGGATTGCACCCGAATAATATGATATAATACTTGATAGTCGGGCAATCCCGAAAAATGCACGTGAGTAGTAACCGGTGAACATTAATAATAATTAATCGATATAGGAGGAAACATCGCCTAAGAAACGTTTATAAAAATGTCGAATTGAGAATTTAGGGAGGAATTGTATAATATCTATTATATCCTATTTGAAGTCGGTTTGTACACACATTCTATTTTTTATATTTTTATTTGTATATTTTTATAGTTTAATGACTTTATAAATAATTTTCCCACAAGGATAACTCATATCCTCAATAAGCCTTTAAACCCGTTCAAGGTTATAAAAAACCCCCTTATCCGCAAAAATGGGGTATTAGCATTGCCACCCCCATATGATTGTTTTTATGGTACGGCTTATAACCCCATGCGAATCGATGGGGCGTGACCAAGAGAAGGTGACCTTTCGTGCAAGTCCCATAGTCACACGATTTTATTGGTTAATAACATTCTGTTGGAGTTTTTTATTAAATGGAATATGTAATTTGGCTCTCAGTGGGTGTCGTTAGTTGTGAAGATTATTGTCGTGCCTAACTGTGGAATGTGACTGAATGATAGCTCAATACGTGTTCTAGGTATTATTAAAATATTATTGATCATTCGTTTTTTTTTATTTCGGCATTATGGAGAGTATAAAAGTGGATTTACTCATTTATATATTTTTTCTAAATTTCTACAATACGGTCGCGAGCTGTTTGAATCAACAGCCTCTCTCTGGATACTAAGTCCTGTGCTAACTAAGCTTCCTTGATCACCTTTTGAATAAGTCGTACTATGGTGAAATGTATTACGTATTTTCTTGAGCATAATCGCTTTTAGAAACATGCTGTACTGTAATTTAACAAAGCGATGTAAATCTCAAAAAAAGAGTTACAAAGAAACTTTAATACTGTTATTTATGTATGTAACAAAACGAATATTAATATAATCCTCAGAAATGTTACTATAATAAAAAGAAAAAAAATCGGCAATCATAAATAAAGCTCTAACTTTTCCTCAGCATTAACAACCAACCGTAACAACTACACATCTTTCAAAACTAAAGCCAAAAAAACCTAGATTCATTATAAAACAAGACCATAAAAAAAACAAAAAAAAAAAACAAGCAGGTTATTAAAGTTTTTGAATAATCTCCGATCCCTAAATCGAGTGGTCAGTTTCGAGTGCATTCACCCTGCGCTAGGCTTTGCATGCTTGTTGCGCGGGCGCCGGCATTTCCGGAGAGGGGGGAGGGCGGGTGCGGAGGGGCGGGGCGTCGCGGTGCAGGAGGGGGGGTCGTGGGAGAGCCTTAGCTTAGGAATGTTGGTTAATACTTGCATCGGTATGTGCTGTAACGGATACGGTGTTTAAGCGATAGAGGGTAGGTAGAGAAAGTCGTCTTATCGGTTAGATGTTTTTGTACTAGTTAGGAATTAATGTCTAGTTAATAGTAGTCCGTTTAGCATTCTGCTATTTTCATTTTAATCGTGGATAAGTTAACATTTTAATGTTGATAGGTATGGTAATATCTTAGTTTTGCGCGATCACTACACATTATAATAAAACAACGTTTAACCGGATTAATCGCGTGTATTATTGGGTTTTGTTTTTCCTGACGTTTCGAACACTGCAGCGTTCGTGGACTTGATAGATAGGTATGTTTGATGTCATCGTTTTCATAGTAGGATAAATCAAGGGTTAAGTTAATTTTAAACGGTTGATTGCCTGTCTCGTTGGTTGTTGGACGCAAGCAGGATTGCTGAGCGTGATGTGCTAGGTTCAGTACCTGGTTCGGGAAAAATATTTAATATAATTTCATATTGTTGCTTGAGTGCTATATTATTTAATTTGCAGTGGTATGGTTTGAATCTTTATCTGCAAGGCACAGGTTCGAATCCTGCTCACGCCCGTATTCTTTTTCCACAAAAATGTATAACTAAGTTCAATAACATAACATAACATAGCATCACGCCTGTATTCCCCGAAGGGATAGGCAGATGTATACAAAATTGTACACCCCCATTTTACCAATGCTGTTATTAAGTCCCATGTAATAGGTGGTGAGCCTATTGCCATCTACCGGGCACAACTCCGGCCTGCTATAGAGAATTTCCTTATAAAAAAACCTAATAACACTTTGTCCGACCCGGGAATCGAACCCAAGATCTCATGCTCAGAAGTCGCGCTTGGGACTATTAGACCAACGAGGCAGTTAGTAAGTTCAATAGTCCTTTAAATTATCTAAAACTTAGTCTAGACATGTAGAAATTATTAGTATCCTATCTCCCCAATAAGTATTTTAATTAGTCTAACATTTGTACGCTTTATTTCATCTAAATCCGGCAGGAATCTTTCAAACTAACTTTTATCAAAAGATTTATAACTTCACAGAATCATTTAAAAAAGAAAAATCCGGAATTTTCTTTCAACGCCCAGATATTTGTGGGAATAAAATTGAGTTGTAAGCAGGATTTGAACCTGCACCTTGCACATAAAGATTCATAGAGTATTTCTGCTCGTGACAGTATTCTTCTATCCACAAAGATTTTTAATTTTAGAGCTCGTTACGCATGCGTTAATGCGTTTGAATGATTCAGCTGTACCTATTAATCCAGATTTCTGTACATTAACGTATTCAAATAAATTGGGAACGCTATAGAGACTCATACTCAATAAAATGATTGGTTCAAGATTTTGGAAAATGCAGCCATGTTATTTTCTTTTTGTAAATAGGCATGATGACAATAATAAAGAACCAAAGAATAAATGGTTTTAGAGGTAAATATAGGCACAAAGAATTCTAAAGAATTACCTAGTTTTATTATAAACATCAAGATTATAAATAAAATGAAACTATAAAATACTGCAATCGGCCATGTTGACTGAAACGTCAATCACAGCGAATGATGTCACACCTCAGTCAAATGTCAATCATCGCCGTACATTATGGCCTCAACTTAGGTCAAATATGCTGAGGCATGACGTCAAAACGGCGCCATGACACCCAGCAGCGTTTTCGCGGTTAAATCAAATTAGATACATTAGAATGCAATAATTTGCATTAGAATGCAATTTAGTTTATTGCTGAATTAATGTGTTTTTTGGATAAAGTAGAAGTGTACGTACATTATAAAAGGAGATTTCAAAGTCTGTCATCATGCCTATTGTCTAAATAAAATTAATTCTGTGATTTTGATTCTCCATCCAAATTGATGACTAATGTACTAATCTTAAGGTTTTTATTAGATTACACGTGCTTTAGTAGTTTAATTTTGCTTCAATTTTATTTTCTATTGAGCTGCAAAGGTCACTTGATATGAAAATACTATGCAATCGGAAGCATAACCGAGCAAGCACGAGGCAAAGTTATGGTCTTACGGCTAGTGATGTTCCGTGCTGGAGATTATTCACAACATAACATAACATAGCATCACGCATGTATCCCCCGAAGGTGTAGGCAGTAGTGTAGGAAGTTGTACAGTCACATTTCACCAATGTTTTTATTAAGTCCCATGTAATAGGTGGTGAGCTTATTGCTATCAACCCGGCATAATTCGAAACTCCAGGCTGCTACTGAGAATTTCTTAACAGAAAAACTTAATAACACTTTGCCAGATACGGGAATCAAACCCGAGACCTCCTGCACAGCAGTCGACCACTAGAACAACGAGGAAGGTTCTGTTTAGAAAAAAAACGGGTAGATTTTCTTTTTGAACTTTCTTGAATTATTCCCAAAAGCCTATCCTATCCTACTTCCTACTAATATTATAAATGTGAAAGTTTGTGAACATGTGTGGATTGATGTTTGTTAATCTTTCACGCAATAACTTCTGAACGTATTTGCATGGAATTTGGCACACAGATAGTTTATAACCTGGATTTGTGTTAATGTAGGATAATTTTAATCCTGGCTGGACTCAATTCTGAGTCCACGCGGACGAAGTCGCAGGTAAAACTCCCATTAATAATTTTGCTGAGATAACATAACATAGCATCACGCCTGTATTCCCCGAAGGGGTAGGCAGAGGTGTACACTATTGTACATCCACATTTCACCAATGCTGTTATTAAGTCCCATGTAATAGGTGGTGAGCCTATTGCCATCAACCGGGCACAGTTCCAAACTCCGGGCTGCTACTGAGAATTTCCTAACAGAAAAACTCAATAACACTTTGCCCGACCCGGGGATCGAACCCGAGACCTCCTGTTCAGCAGTCGCGTTTGGGACCACTAGACCAACGAGGCAGTCCTTTGCTGAGATAGACATATATTTTGTGTTCTATAAACGTTAATATGTCGTGCAGATGTCATTGTCTTAGTTTCCTTAAAAATATTTGTATATCTCGACCAAATACACAGAGCATAGGATAAGTTTGTTAAATTATGCCTTTGATTATAACAAAATAACTTTAACCGGATAAATCGCGTGTATTATTAGTTTTTGAAGTGAGATTTCAATAAGCGTCTTGAGCACTTATTGGGTGAACAAAAATCATTGAACCCGCGTCATTGTCACCGAACGCTTTACATGAGCTATATGTATACTGTATATAACGATGATAAGAAGCGATACAATTCACAAGTTACTTAGTTTTCACTTCTATCGGCAGTCCCCAAAGAATGCCCCGCATGTTTTTTGTTTTTCCTGACGTTTCGAACACTTTGCAGCGTTCGTGGTCGCAGGAGGACTAAGGTGTCAGGCGTCTCAACAGTTTATTTAAAATTATTTCAGTCTACTGTACATCTTATTGATAAAATTCATAAAAATATTTTTATCTCTGATACATAGTTAAAACTAAATTTCGATGGTATTTATTAAGACTATCCCTGAGAAGAAATACCGAAACAAACTCAGAAGTTATATATTCGAAGCTAAAAACATCAAATTCATTTTAAAATTGTTGTTGTACCTAATAGTAAACATTATTTTGGGGATTATGGAAATATTGCTGGGAATTTCGGAAACTTCACAAATATTCAGATAAATCTTTAAAAAGTACTCGAAAGTTAGAATTTTTTGTAGAAATAGGATACGGTCGTGAGTCGTGTGTCTTTTTCCACAAAAAATTATAACTTCGCAAATATTGCCCGGGAATGGAAATGTTCCCAGATGTAGGTACATCACTACTTTCAGTCATTCTTAACGGCCTGTATCGTGTATCTGTAACAGTATACGGACAATGACGTCACGCGATCGGCGGCCCCTTTGAAATCGTATCTGTCAATGTTATCACTTATTGTGTTGGCCACACGGGTGGGCTGTTGATGTGGGATATTCGATCACAAATAAAAAAAAAAATTTAGTAATAGGTATCTTAGATTTTCGCGATCACTAAACATTATAATAAAACAACTTTTAACCGGATTAATCGAGTGTATTATTGGTTTTTGTTTTTCCTGAAGTTTCGAACACTTTGCAGCGTTCGTGGTCGTAGGAGGTCCTCCTACACGCGACTAATCCGGTTAAAAGTTAAAATGATTAGTGATTGAAGTGTGGGATATACATATTGGACCTGTATTTTATAGGTATTAAGTCCAGTCTCATTGGTCCAGCTACTTCATTGGTCTTGTGGCCCTAAACGCGTCTGCTGAGCGATAGGTCCTAGGTCCGATTCCCGGGTCGAGCAAAATGTTAATGGGTATTTCTCTTAAAAAAATCCTTAGAAAAAGCTTGACGTGTTACCCCTATACTTGGGAGAGCGCGTAAAGCCTTCGTCGGTCCCTATCTTACTCCGATCCTATGAGAGTGAAGGAAGAGGGAGTGCACTTGTGTTTGCGAATACACTTGTGCACTATAATAGCTCCTGCGTATTTGGCTAATCTCTATGGAGATAGGTCGCCGTTATCGAAAATTCGATTGGATGAATCCAACCACAAGTTAATCTGTGTATGTTACAGCTTGTTTTATTTGATGATGAGTAAACTTAGAGGACCAGACGGGAGACGGTTTCTGACAAAAAATCGAACAAACTTTTCTATCCTACTGCCTGGATATTCACACATTTACTGTACGGATTCAGAATTATATAGATACTTAGAAGACCAGACGGGAGACGCCTTCTGATTAAATATCGAACAAATGTGCTCGCCACTTTTGGCGGGGGGTGAGGTAACACAAACACAAAAGAACTTGCACTAAAGCAACAATAGCTCTCGTCATTACATGAACAGTATTAACACACATAAAAAAACTGAACACAAACTTAAAAGTATGTCACACAAGTTTAAAATCGTGTAGGTACTATCATTTTAACCATACAAGTAAAAGGTATAAAAGTTTGATTGGAAATCATATGCCAGTGGCGAGAGGGGTACGCCCGCTAAAACTACTCCAGTACTAATTCCTTCAAGTGAGTAAAACACTAGAACGGCCATACGGCGCAATGTACCTACTATAAAGTGACTGACAGTATCAATTCGTTGTTAAGGTAACCGAGGTAATAATGCTAGGTAAGCTGATGTACTATTGCGGCCTTTTCCGCCTGATCAATTAAAATTTTATTCGTGTAAATCCTGCGCCGGCGCTATGTCACGCCCCTTTAAAGTGTTCGCCTATTAGGAAAGCTGGAACGTAATTAGTAGCAATCTGAACTGCGCAGCTGATGACGTGACGCATCACGTGTACTCCCTTTTGTGAATTTTAAGGACGATCTAATTTGACCTTGGCAGACAGAGCACTTATATTTTTTTAGTGCAAACGAAAATGAACTTAGTGGTGGTCAGGCGGGAGTGTCCGCGATAGTACCTAAAGTTTTAAACCCGTAAGGTATTATGAACAATTTTTAACTTATGTCATTTTGTATATAATTTGTATCGTAGGTAAAGTCGTTTCTTAGAATCGTAATGCTTTACTGGAAAATCGAACCTAAAACCTCAAGATTAAAACGAATTCCTTGTCAAATAGCCGACAAAGTGACTTGGTTTCACTTTCTTTGAAATAGGTACCATTACTTTAGAGAATAACTTCTAACAGTCCAAACTTGTTATAAAGTTAACCTACATCACTTTAAGTATAAGTTAGTGCTAAGTTATCTGATAATATTGAGAGCCGATTAAATGTTAAAGGAATAACTTGGATGCGACCTTTACACCGAGGTATTTTTATATTTGAATCTTCATTATTCATATTGAATAGATTCAGGCGTTACTCTGCGGAAGTCCATTACAATGGATGCAAATAAATACAATATTTAGCTACTCCCACAAAATTCCCGCCCGCAAATATGCATATACGCAAGCGGGGAAAATTCCGACTACCACCAACTACTCTACTCGTGTTTCGTCCCCCCACAGGGTATCATCAGGAGCTGTTAGACCGTGCAGTGTCCGCCATCCAAACTTGGCGGGCGGGCGGTGCACATGTAATGCATGACTACCCTCAATATTGTGGAAGTATCTAAATATTATCTACTCGTAGTATTGTATTTACTTGCATCCATTCATTTTTCATGGTAAGCGTTGGGTGGCTTCTGCGCTGCTTGTCTCTAGTTCTAGTTAAAATAACTATTTTGCCTTTACGATTGGGAATGGAGTTAGAACCCGCTCCAACTAGTGTTCCGATCCAAGGAGTGCGGCTTAAACCAAAGGTTGTTTACAGTTAATTTAGCTTTTTTATTTTCATTGTAAACATTAATTCAGTACCTAGGTAAGGTAAACTGGCCGACAACGCATAACCCCCCATTTTCCCGCAACGGTCGCCAGCAGGCAGATGTTTAACACCTGCTTAAGATTTATAACAACGATTAACTTTGCCCTTTGTAATGATATTTCTGTAATTGGGTTATGATAGTATCTTACTCTTGTGCTGCCGTTGTTTTCCGAGTTTATGTTGAAATTAATCGGTGGATTTAGTGAGAGACATGACTTTCATGACATTTAAGATAGGATACGATTTATTTTTTTGCTTAAACTTGTGTGTGTACATACAAGATGACAAAATAAATTAAGTGCAGACATGTTTGTCACAGCGTGATGTGCAAAATAATAGGATTATCCGAAGGGGTAGGCAGAGCTGTACATAGTTGTACACCCACACTTCAATAATGTTGTTATTAAGTCCCATGTAATAGGTGGTGAGTCTATTGCCATCTACCGGGTACAATTCCGAACTCCGGGCTGCTACTGAGAATTTCCCAACAGAAAAACTCAATACCACTTCGCCCGACTCGGGAATCGAACCCAAGAGCTCATGCTCAGCAGTCGCGCTTAGGACCACTAGACTAACGAGGCAGTTATATTAATACTGTTAAGGGGGTAGGAAAGCACTAATTTCCAGGTTTAAAGTACTTAGAGTACTTTAGAGATTATGTTATAAATCTTAACCTAATATTAAAATCGATCGAGAGTTAATAATAAATCATGTCAATTTCTTCCCATTTTTATACAGATTATAATTAGATAGTAATATCTTAGGTTTTCGCGATCACTATACATTATAATAAAACAACTTCCTCTGTCCTCCTGCGACCACGGACGCTGCAAAGTGTTCGAAACGTCAGGAAAAAAAAACCAATAATACACGCGACTAATCCGATTAAAAGTTGTTTTATTTCATTTTTTTTTTCATTAATATTATAAGGTTTACCTACTTTTCCAACTTTTTTGTATATATTCGCTACTCGCTTTCACTGCGACCATACCTCGCACAGATGCTAGTGCCATTGAAATGTCGTTGAACCCGCTGCAAGGCAATCGCCCATGAAATTGGGGCCTCTAGCTTTTCTTACCGCAACGGCAACAAACATCGCACGCTACTCGCTTACAGAGGCACCTTGGCGTGTTTAAATTTGTTTTGATGTTTTCGCTTGTAATAGTGTAGTATTTTTGATCAACGATAAAGACCATAATTCAAGATAAATCTTTGAAAAGCATTAACGCATGCTTAGCAAGCTCTAAAGTTATTATATTAAATGGAAAAAGAATACGGTCGCGAACAGGATTCGAACCTGCGCCTCCCGGATAAATACTCCAGGCGCTCTGACCACTAAGCCATCTCGACCTCTGCTCACCACCGCGAATTCTTCTTCCATATTTTAACACGTCTTATGGCGACGTTATTGCTATCAATTCAGTCCCTATACGGGTGATTGTTTTTTTAATGCCATTACTGGTTTAAATCAAATTGAGAGTTCAGGTTTGCAGATGTGCACCTACAAGTCGGGTAGCCATATTGAGGTAGGAGAAGGTATTTGAGCATATTCGTTTTTCGTAGCATTTTATAAAATATCTATTGCTATGTGTTGTTGTGCCTTTTCTGGTGTTCATCAAAATAGAGCAAGTTATTCAAGATAAATCTTTGAAAAGCATTAACGCATGCTTAGCGAACTCTAAAGTTACAATATGGCGACGTTATTGCAATCAATTCAGTCTCCTGTATAGGTACTGAATTGATTGCAATAACGTCGCCATAAGACGTGTTAAATATGGAAGAAGAATTCGCGGTGGTGAGCAGAGGTCGAGATGGCTTAGCGGTCAGAGCGCCTGGAGTATTCATCCGGGAGGCGCAGGTTCGAATCCTGTTCGCGACCGTATTCTTTTTCCATTTAATATTGTAACTTTAGAGCAAGTTAATTTCATTAATCTTCGTGATTATATAAGGTCCTAATTTATTAGGTAATTTCCTTTTAAGGTCAATGTGTAAGTGATAACGAGTCATTTAAGCCATAGTTTAAATTTCTACAATCATTTTATTTTTTTCTTACTGTTTGCCATTCGAGGAGCAGTTTTCGTCTTGCTAGTACTATGTTAATTACAAATTATTTGATATATCCATTTAATTCTTGGCTTAACTGAATGTATTTGACTTATAATATTAACCCTTTCGAAGGAAATTACCCAATAAATTAGAACCTTATACAGGCTGTGGTTCTAGAGAGCGGCCAAATTGAAGGAGGTGGATCTATAGGTGTAACTGATTACAAAACAATAAAAAAGTATACCTTAGAAAATCGAATTAATTTCGCAGTTTTAATTTTTTTTGCGTATACGTCGTGTCATAGCCATCGCCGCGTCGCGCGCAGTAGGCACAAGGACGGCACCGCGTGCCGACAAAGGCCGTATACGAAAATTTCACAGAGAAGCGTTAGCTGTTACGAGACGAATAGGACGTTGACCTCGTGGCTATTATTGTTTTAATTATTTTTATACAACATATAGCTTGTTGCTGTATATGTGCCTACAATATGGCCACTGTTCAAAACCACAGCCTGTATATTATGTTTTTAGGGAGTCCCACTTCGCGCAGAAACTCGCAAATTATCAATATTGGTGCGATCTCATTTTTCACGGCCAGTGACATCCTACGACGGCATCCTGGTAGTTATGTCATGAATACTCCATTGACGTATTGTACGTACGCATATTGTACGTCTCCTGCATTTCACGCAATCTTATCTAAAATCCTTAACAAAAACGCCATACCTACACCCCGCTCCCCGCTCTCTTGGCCACCACACCTCAATCAAACTATTATTGAAGCGTCGGGCCGTGGTTAAATCGTCCATGAAATTGTGCCCGCTGCCACTTCACCACAAGAGATGCCCTAGCCCAGATTGACAGGGACTTATCCGATATCGGGTTTCTGTGTACCTGTCTGTCATCAGAGTTTAGGAGATATTAATAATTTGTTTCGTGGGAAGTGAGAATGTCTAATAATTTTTCTTCTTGTGTTTGATGACCATGTGAATGAACCTAGTGTCAGAGTTTAAACCGCTCGTAGGCCTCCAATATGGCTTTACACACCATCGAGAACATCTCTCAGGTGTGCTGGTTTCCTCACGATGTTTTCCTTCACCGTTTTAAGCAAGTGATAATTAATTTCTAATACGCACATTACTTAAAAAGTCAGTGGTTGGGGGGTGGCCTTGGATTCAACTTTGCTACCTTTGACTTGCCAGTCCAACGGTCTTACCACTAGGCTATCACTGCTTATCACGTCTGCGTATCACTGTGTATCACGCTGGTTTTGCCTGAAGAGGAGCCAGAGGCGTGTTTTACAATCACATTTCAACGCTATCTAGGTTCACTTTTATCTAGGTGTTGGGAGACAGGACCATTAAATAGCACAAATACTATTAGGACCATTTTTATACGGCTGTAGTTTACGAATGTAAAAAAATCTAGTTAGTCAGAGGTTTTTATTTTTTTATTACCGACGAAAATAAAGAAAATATGAGCTCTTTAAATATTGCTTTAAAATTAATTTTCTTTAAAATGCCTCTAAAGTCTACTGTCATCTATTGAGTGACAGTGACAGGTGAAGCGTTTTAAGTTTTAATAAATTCAGCTCGTCTACAGCAGGCTGTAGCAGGTGTTTGAGGGTATTATAATATTTACACTTAAAACTAGTACTTAAAACTATTCTTCTGAAATGTTTAGCAAATCAAGCCATATCATCGTTTGATCTGACGGTCGTGGTCTTTTAGGACGAACCCTTTATATTACACTTTAATGTCTGTACTTCAAAGGTGGTCTAATAATTAATTGTTTTAATTAAGCACGTGAACAAACGCCGACTCGCTTGAACGCCTACAGCTAGTTGGCAGGCGAATAAGCCTAAAAAACGTACTTTTTTTTACAAATACAAATAGTCTTTATTGTGGTACATAGGTATTTAATAAGATGTTACATGTTTTCCGAAATTGTTCGCAGCTATGACCCGCCATGATGGCATACTACAATAGTTTTTACGTAACACTTTATTACAGTAAGTAAGGGCATCGTAAAATAAAAAGGCACAATCTATTATAAATTCAAATAATAGTTACTATGTAAGGATTCAGGAATACCTATCTAATTTTACATGTCAGTGCAACAATTAATCCTATATAAAATCATTAAGTTAATCTTTTAAATCACTACATATAATAAAACAGTCCTCCGCCGCGTCTGTCCGTCTGTTCGTGATAAACTCTAAAACTACTGCACCGTTTTTCATGCTGTTTTCACCAATGGATAGAGTGGTTCTCGAGCAAGGTTTTAGTATATAATTTGTCAAGTTTTTGTATACGTTGGCCTTTAGCCAAGGTATACAAAAACTTGTACATGTATAATGATATTTGTTGTAGAAATTTTGGGACTTTTTATCAAAAAATGCGAAAGCTGTAGCGAACCCCGGATTAGCACTTAATAAGGCAATGCTGTGTGTATGGTGTCATTGGAAGGGCATAGTTTATTATGAGCTTTTACCGCCGGGCAAAACCATCAATGCGGTTCTCTATTACTAACAACTAAAGAGACTCAACCAAGAAATATTAGAAAAAAGGCCGGAATTGATCAACAGAAAAGGAGAGATCTTTCAAGTTATTATATTAAATGGAAAAAGAATACGGTCGCGAACAGGATTCGAACCTGCGCCTCCCGGATGAATACTCCAGGCGCTCTGACCACTAAGCCATCTCGACCTCTGCTCACCACCGCGAATTCTTCTTCCATATTTAACACGTCTTATGGCGTCGTCATTGCTATCAATTCAGTCCCTATACGAAGTCCCTATACAGTCTATATAAGAAGAATTCGCGGTGGTGAGCAGAGGTCGAGATGGCTTAGTGGTCAGAGCGACTGGAGTATTCATCCGGGAGGCGCAGGTTCGAATCCTGTTCCCGACCGTATTCTTTTTCCATTTAATATAATAACTTTAGAGTTCACTAAGCATGCGTTAATGCTTTTCAAAGATTTATCTTGAGAGGTCTTTCATCATGATAACCCCAGACCACACACATCTTTGGCCACTCAGCAAAAAAGAGAGCTTGGTTAGGAAGTGTTAATGCATCCACCATATAGTCCTTGCACTCTCAGATGTGTTTCAGTCTCTTCAGACTTCTTTGAGTAGTGTTAGGTTAATATCAAGAGAGGACTGTCAAAAATACTTGTCGTATTTTTTTGATCAAAATCCCCAAGATTTCTACAGTAACGGTATTATGTCACTACCTCCAAGACGGTAACTAGTTAACGAACAAAAGGGCACACACACACACACATATATATATATATATATATATATATAGCTGACCCAGCGAACTACGTACCGGTTTTTTTTTTCTGATCGTTTTTATTTTAAATTTTCTTTTATGCAAACCTTGTCCTGACAATAACGAACACAAAAAAAAGAATTATCCAATTTGGTGCAGTCGTTCCGAAGTTATGCGCGTACAAACATTTCGGCGATACATTTTTATTTTTAAAGATTTAAATGTAAATAAACTTTGAAAAATAAATGTCTTGAGTCTGTACAAAAAATACAAAGAAATTTTTTCCCCGACTTATTATAATGCCGATTCTAAAAAGTGTATGGTCTCTGGGCATTTTCCATAAGCTACTAGACCACCTAGTTATGGTCAAGTAAAAAACAGCCCTACATGAAGAGCCGCAGTTAATTGTAGGTACTTCAATTCTACACAAAAAAAAACATAATTTTAAAACAAAATTAATGTTTCCATTTCGCCTCATTTCGCAAATGTGTGAACTCATAAATAGTGCTTAACGGGCGTGTAGGAACGGTGCACCGGGGTGGGCCGGGCATCGAACCCGCTCTAATTGTCCCCTGCCTCCCTACGGCCGCTGAACACGCGAACTTATAAACTAGAAGTTTTTTCAACTACCGTTCTTAAATGTCAATTGGGATATGGAGTTTTTGTTGAAGCGGATTCCGTGACAGTTCGGAGTTTCTGATTAAAGTTTTAAGTATTATTTTGTTTTTGATACCTTTAAATTATTGGTCGATATCGAAGAGAAATAGTGTTATTAAAGAGCCTTTTCGTTGATAAATGTCGCCTACCGCCATGTTAAAAATATCTTTAAATTTCCCCATAATAACTTTTAACCGGATTAATCGCTTGTATTAATAGGTTTTGTTTTTTTCTGACGTTCGAACACTTTGTAGCGTCTGTGGTCCCACGATAACTGCTACAATCCAAGTCCCAGGAACACTGCAGTGTTCGAAACATAAAAAAAAAACAAAAATGCACACATATTATATACAATCATGCCTGTTTTCAATTGGGGTAGGCAGACACTTCCGATTTCCACTTGCTACGATTCTGACACAACTCTTTCGTTTCATCTATGTCCATTAACCTCTTCATGTATGCTCGTTGGTTAAGGTTTTTATTATAATGCGTTTTAATTTGTCCCATCCCGCTCTTATCCTAACTGTTAGTAAAAGACAGCAATACTCTAATTTTAGTTAAAGTGGGCTACATCGGAGTCAGTATATTCTTCAGGCTCCACAGCCATATTTTTCCATCTTCGGCACATAAATAATGCAACAAACTCTGCGTTGCTAGGAACCATTTATCACAAAACATGTTGCTACAATTTGACACGATACGTCGCCCTCTTCCCTGGGGGTTGGGGGCGGGGGGAAGGCCCCTCTCTACAATTTACTCCGATGTGGTCGGGTGGGAAGCGGAGATGACGGTGCATTCATGATGCCAGGCTTTTAGTCCTGAATAACAATGGGAAACTACTTATAAAATTTTTTTTGCTGTGTTTATTTTAAATTCGTATTTTTTTCTTTGAAAATGTTTTGAAAAAACGTTGGGATGTGGTCCTTTATATTGAATTTTTTTTTATAACGGATTGCTTGTCGAAACTGACTGCCGTTAATCTAATACTTTTAAACGAGCAATTCTTGCATATATATAATCTGAATCTCGAAAACGGCTCGGACGATTTTCATGAAATGTTGTATGCAGGGGGTTTCGGGGGCGATAAATCGATCTAGCTAGGTTCCATTTTTAGAAAACGTCGTTTTATCCGTGTTTTCAGGCAATGAAAAACTGCTACAATATCATTAGACTACGAAGGTAAATTTCATATTTTCTTATTACTATGTCGGTAAGATCGAAATCGAATTATTCATATTTATACAGTAAGTATTTTTTTAAACGTTGCCACGTTACAAGGAATTACTATTTTTTTATTTATTTTTATGTAATAGGGGGCAACCGAGCAGACGGCTCGCCTGATGGTAAGCGATTACCGCCGCCCATGGACACCCGCAACCCCAGAGGAGTCACGAGTGCGTTGGCGGCCTTTTAAAGGGTTTGGGCCTCCGGTACCCTCACTCACTCGGTGAAACACAACGCAAGCGTTGTTTCACGCCGGTTTTCTGTGAGGCCGTGGTATCAATCCGGTCGAGCCGGCCCATTCGTGCCGAAGCATGCTTCTCCCACGGTATTCCTGTATCGTGGGTATAATTACACATAATTACACATGCACACACACACCCAGACCCAGAACAATTATCTGTAGATCATAAAAATATTTGCTCCGTGCAGGAATCGAACCTGCGACACGCAGCAGTCGGTCTCTCGACCACTGCGCCAACCGCGCCGTCAGTAATTCGTATCTAAATATAATTTCCAAAAAAACTCAATTTACCACAAAAAAACAACGACCAAAGTTCGGTCATCCAGGTACTTGAAATTAAACACACCCACATACTGGAGAAATTACGTGTACGGCAATATTTGCTTTTATAGACTTTAGTATTGTGCTCAATTAACGGTAATAGGCTCACTACTACATAGAACGTAAGATCGGCATCTGTGAAATGTTTACAATAGCAGTTACTTACTTC
Source organism: Xylocampa areola (assembly GCA_935421205.1). Lineage (NCBI taxonomy): Eukaryota > Metazoa > Arthropoda > Insecta > Lepidoptera > Noctuidae > Xylocampa > Xylocampa areola. The sequence continues at coordinate 18,334,151 of OW285212.1, read as the reverse complement.
TTTACCTACCCTTTTGAGATTCAGGCGTGATGCTATGTTTATTTGTATTAAAGATAAATCTTTGAAAAGCATTAACGCATGCTTAGCGAACTCTAAAGTTATAATATTAAATGGAAAAAGAATACGGCCGTGAGTGGGATTCGAACCTGCGCCTCCCGGATAAACACTCCAGGATCCGGGAGGCGCAGGTTCGAATCCTGCTCGCGACCGTATTCTTTTTCCGTTTAATATTATAAGTTTATTTGTATTGTTTTACATACCCCAGCTTTCCAATCCATCACTCTGTTACCCTTTTCAAGCACCTAATTAGGTGTTACAACGTGTGGTGTGATTCAGCTTCAGAAGTGGTTACCTACACTTTTAATTACCTAGATCCCACGCCAGCATTTTACCCGTGTTAAGCTAAATATGACTTTAATTAATTTTTGAGTAACAACCAACATACAGAAATAAACAGAAGGCCAACGATTTCTTACAACCTTTTCTTATCGTGTGAGGCCAAATCTCAGGTGTTCCGGGATGTTTTTCTTCACAATAATCTCAGAAACGGTTTAGATGTAGTTTCACTAAAATATTGTGGTAAGTTTCACTTAACATTTAGTATTTGTTTCATGTCAATCAGTTCATAAATAAAAAAAGTAATGGCAATTTAAAGAATCACGTCGAACATGTGTTAATTATGAATTTGTGTTCATACACGACATGGTGTTAATTTACGACATTCACGAGGACGGAGTCGCGGGCACAGCTGGTTTATAATAATACTAACTTAGTGTTATGCAAATGCGAAAACCAATTTCAGTATTAAGATGGCCGACCCCCTTCCCCCTGTTTAATATTTATTACGTAAGAATCTAAAGGAAAAAAATTAATATAAGTTTGGTTTGTTTAAATGTTTATTTTTCAAAGTAAAATTTTTCGAGTGCACCTCGGCTCTCACGCGGCAGGTCGCGCTTTTTCATAGTGTAATCTTAACTTGGCGTATTTTTGTGATCTTAAGTAAAAACTATTAAGACTCCCTCCCATCCCCTTGTAAAAATAAAAGATATTGTCGACCCCCTAAATAATATTACGTAATAAATGAGTGGCGGCTAATAGAAGATTTAACTTAAACTGAAATACTATTTATTTGATGTGAAACTGTCAACCAAAGAGCGCTGAAATAAAATCTCGCTTTACGCTGATCAAGGGCCAAGGCCTTCGCACCTTCTTTCACTACAGAACTTTGGAGCTCCACTTTTGAATAACCCTTATAAACGATTTATTTAACAATAAACACGGTCCGTTAAAGGACTCATGAAATATTCAGGGAGGAAACGTCGCGAAGTCGAGAGGGGGGAGGCACTTCCTGTGAGCCTCACGAAACTGTGTTACCAGCAAACTCGCTATTGTGAATTGTTTTTTTCGTCGGTGCAGTTTTGGTTGTGCTATCGTTTTGTTTCGGAAAATGGTGGTAGAATATTTGTTAGAATGTTGTCACACTGAGCTGTTTCTGTTCTACCCAAAACATTCATAGTTCCTAGTGTGTGTAATATTGCGGTAGACCGATTTACCAGCTCACTCATTTAGGTCTTTGCCGTTTCTAGAGTTAATTTGTAGTACAAAAGGAAAAAAAAACGTAACCCTCATACAATATGTACTTTTTGGTCAGACATCACACACTTGAACTTAATAATATGAAATCGCCAACCCGCAGTGAGCTAGCGTGGTGATCAATGCTCGTGGCTTCTTTGTAGGAGGCAGACCCTTGTCGGACAGGTACGGGCTAGTTATGTAAGGAAAGGAACACGTTTTTGTTCTCCGTTCGTCCACCTATATACACAACAAATATAAATCAACACCGTCCAAGCCTGAACAATCATATAAAAAGTTTAAAATCTACCAAATTTTGAAATTACAGGGCTCTTCATGTTTACCTCTTAAGTCCAAACCGTCTAAACAAACACAGTACTGAAAACTAAGTTCTTAAAGGCAGTATGACCTTCAAGCTGTTACCTTCTGAGACACCGGAAGTCTACCTTACCCCAAGGACTCCTAGGAACTCGTAAATGCAAATCGTTCGGGCAAAACGCAACCCTTCGCCTCTAATGTTTGTAAAAACGTAATACATGCAATAAAACCACAGAAGGTCCACTCTTTATTGTGCGCCACGTGCATTTTATCGGTTGCTCGATTAGTCTCAAAGTCAACTGTGATGGTGGTTGCGAATAGACCCAATGAATAGCATTTAATTTTATAACACTCCTATTTTTGGGCATTCGTGTAAAAACAATAAATTCAACTGCGAAAATAAATTCAAATGATGAACAGAATGGCCCATTCGACGAAAACTTTTAATTCCCTAACTTACACTATTCTACTACTGAGCTAAAGTCCTACCCGATGTTCTGTACTCAAAAATCCGAGTGTCTATTATGTTTATCGCCGCTTCATCTCGTGGAAATCCTTGGAACCGTGTGTCTTGGAATCGTGTAGCTTTGATTGACGTTTCACATGTACCTGAAATAGTCTATTAAATAATAAATACTTTAGTTTGAATACACTCACTTCAGTATAAAATTTTATAGTATTTCATGAATAAACGCCTTCGCTTTATTTTCTTTCCTGCAGATTCAGCAATCAAGTTTACCAGTTATTTGTCCTCAACAGCACATTATTCCAAATTGACCTTCTGCAAAATATCTTACATTATTAAGCTACCGTTTTTATTACGTTCCGGTGTCCCGTATTTAATTATTTCGTATCATTTGATTCGTGCTTTGGGCTGTGACGTCATTGAGGGCGTGGTTTCAAGTGACAGTGTTATGGGGTATTAAGGGATGTAATTAGTATGATATGGGGGTCTAATTAAGCTATGAGTTATTGAAAGACCGTATTAATAGGTACAGCCTGTAGAATTATCGATTGTAGTATCTACTTATGATTATGACAGCTCCAATAGCATAGCATCACGCCTGTATTTCTCGAAGGGGTAGGCAGAGGTGTACACAATTGTACACCTACATTTGACAAATGCTGTTATTAAGTCCCATGTAATAGGTGGTGAGCCTATTGCCATCAACCGGGCACCAATCCAAATTCTGTGCTGCTACTGAGAATTTCCTAGTCATGACAGCCAATATACAGTGTCTAACTTGATACTCTATATTGGAGCCTCCTCTGCCTCGTTGATCTATCTAGTGGTCGCAAGCGCGGCTGCCGAGCATGAGGTCCTAGGTTCGCTTCCCAGGTCGGGCTAAGTGTTATTGGGTTTTTCTGTTAGGAAATTCTCGGTCAGCCCGGAGTTAGGAAGTTGTTGTTATGACACCCCCGTGCCCGGAGAACACGTAAAGCCGGGTCCGGCGCCTGACTTCTCTCCAGTCGTCTCGGATTGCCGTCCCATCGGACTATGTGAGTGAAGGAAGAGGGAGTGCACCTGTGTTTGCGCATACACTTGTGCACTATAATATCTCTTGCGTACTTGGCTAATATCCTAGGTAGGCCGCTGTGACCGAAATAGGGTTGGGAGTATCTAATCAAGTTAGATAATACATGCTACCTATTGCATAATTGTGGCTGAGGTCATGGGTTCGGTTCCCGGGTCGGGGAAAGTCTTCGAAATTCTCAATATCAGTTCGGTGTTTGGAATTGTCTCCGGTATAGATAGAGACTTTCAAAGTAATGGGAGTACATAACCTACTCTCTAACCTTCCGGGAAGTAGCATACTGAAGTTGACTATTTCCCATCGTGTGGGGTCTTCGGCCTTCATCCCATCGTAAAAATGTTTTGATGCAGCATAAATAATAATCAAAGAAAAAAACAAATAATAAGTATAGCACACCCTCATCCACTCTGCCCACTACCCATCCCCACCCCACATTCCCCCATTTGCATACCATCCTCAATTCCTCGCCAATATAGAGCAACACAAATTATCCTCTGATATATGACAGAGATGTTTTTCCCCGCTCCACATACTCAATAATATAGGCTAAGAGCTAGACTACCTCAAAAAAACTCCAAGTGTGAATTACTAGCAGTAATTTGTGACTTAAATCGAGGTTACGGTGAGGCAGGTCAGTTTAAGTGTTGAAACACGCTGTCGAAAGTCTGAAGGTAGTAAAAATATTACTCAAACTGCAATATCATGTTAAGCTCATCGCTTTCGTATGAAAATTAGATGTGAAACATGTTTTTTTTTTATACAGACCAAATCGTCCGTTATTTTGAATATTTTGACTTGTTTTTGTTAGTGTTGCTTTAAAACTACGCAGTTTTAACGCTCATGTGATGCATCAAGCTCAATTTATTAGTGATTAAAGTTGTAAGGCGTAAAATATTCACTAAATTAAAGAGTTTGCTTTTGGTGTTTGGAGGGAATTTCCAAATATCAACACGATAAATAACTACGCTAATGAAATAGTTACAACTTATTGCTTCAAAGCAATTAAATCAAAATAAGTTACGAAATAGCAGCCGATAAAATCTATATACGGTATCGCAAGCATAATCGGCAGTCATTAAATCACATTACATTGTACGCGGTGAACGAAAATAGGCGATGATTATTGTAATTCAAGTCTCGTCCACCACTATTGTTCATTCCGGAAGTCTACAACAGTTCCTCTTTTTAAAGAAAATATTTGTATGTTTGTATTCCGAACCATCGCTGGGGGTAGCTCTAGTTCCCCGAACGACAATGCATTTCCTTTGTTATATTAAGTCTTATTTGGCGTATTAAGTATTATATTGCGTCTATATAAATATATCTTGTTATATATTTACGACTGGTATGTCTGTAGCTAGCCGTATAATTTATCTATGTCCTGTTATAAGCCAGCCAGAGAAAGTGTATATCAAGAATAATAACGCTTTCTAGTTATATCAAGGTTTTTTTTCGCGTTTGGCCATATCCAAATATTCGAAATAGGCATTAGAATATATTAAAACTATTGGCCGTTAAAATAATCAATGATAGATAAATAAATATAAAAAAAAACTGTAACCAGACGCGGATGCCAAACTAGTCAGGAATCTATTAATTATGTTATATTATACAAAAGAATCATACAGAGGGCAATAAAAAACATAAATTTGCAAATGTCTGAGATATTATGTATGAGATATACGTATCTAGATTCTGATTGAATTGCATCAGTGTAGACAGCCTTGTGCGAGGACGTTCACGCCACCTAATACATGCGTTTGCGCAGACCGCGACAGTTGTTTTCGCGATCACCGTGTGCCGTTACACAACCTGTGTTTGTCTGTCTGCCGTTCGTAAAAGTCGATGTTTCACGAGCGAGCGCACGAAATTATATTAATTGAAGTTGGGACGCTAGTTTGTGTTTAAAGTTATGCGTAATTTTTGATTGCATTAAATTTAATGTCAAAATTTGGATTCCGATTTCGCGTGTTTTTTTTTAGGTGTACAGTCGCATGTTTTGATGTCTGAGTTGAAATATGTTTTTATTCTAGAATTTATTTAAATGTTCTATCAACGACGAAACGTATTTTGACTAGGTAATATGAATGAATATACTTAATTCTAATGATGTCAAGAATTTATAAATCGCTCAGAATTTGAGTTGAGTATAACAAAATATAATAGTTAATCGAAGCTTTTTAATCATAAATTAAGGGACTACGAATTAACGATATTTTATAATCAAGTTTTGATTTGATTATTATGTGATTATTATTTATGTAAATTCAATTTATGTATGACTATTTATGTGAATTGAACCGTCAATTTTTTAATTAATGTAAACGGACATTGATTCTCAATGATATCTTTGCTAAGATACAAACCTATTTATATGAATCATCGAATTAATTATAAATAATATCTTTTGATTGACTATTAAGCGGTTATTATTTAAGCAGACCAATGACTAAATCGACCACGCCTTTGCAATTAACAAAACCATAAAGTAAACGATTAGCACACGGTCTCCTCGACTATTGCCATGTATTTTGCGCTCGTTCTTTCTCACAAGGATGTCGTAATAAGAAATTCGCAGAAAAATTCATAAGTTATAATATATAAATAATATTATTTGGGAATAACCTTGCAAAACTTAATATAGGTAATAGGTTATAATTATTTAAAAGCTAGGCGTTATTTTTCTTTATTTAAACGTTAAAGTTATAATTTTAAATGGAAAAAGAATACGGTCGTGAGCAGGATTCGAACCTGCGCCTCCCGGATAAACACTCCAGGCGTTCTGATCACTAGGTCGAGATGGAGTATTTATCCGAGAGGCGCAGGCTTGAATCCTGCTCACGACCGTATTCTTTTTCCATTTAAAATTGTAACTTAAATAAGCATTTCTATAATTTCTCGTATTTATACAAGATGACAAGAAATTGCACACAATAGTCAATGAGTTGAACTTTGCGTCATCATAAATAACTGACACACAAAAGATACATACTATGTAACATATACATAATCTTCCTCATATTCCTTCTCAATAATTCATGAGTGATGACGTCAGAGCTCGGGGAGGGTGTGGTGACGTAAGAGCATCCTGCGATGCCTTCCTGTGCCTGTATGAATTGTATGAAATATGCATGTTTGAATTGTGGGCAGGATTTGAGATATATGTAGGTGTTTTATGACGAATGTCGGTCTGTGGACTTCATTATGTTTCAGTTTTAATTAGTTATTATAGAGATTATTGAATTTTTGGCGATTCTTCTCAGAGTGATATTCAGATAGAAAACGCCAGCGCCATCTAGTTTACAAAATTGACGTATAAAAGTATCTTCAAAAGACCTATTTACAGAAATAAAATCATTTACCATTTAATTTATTTATTTTTGCCGTAAAAAAGTAAAGGCCTACGGGTGGTTTAAACTCTGACACTAGGATGTTCATCAACCACACGATAAAAACAAGACAGTTTACGCTAACACACTTACACTTCAAACTTTTTAACAAACAATAACAACATTTTATAAAAACATAAGATAAAAAAAGTTTGGTAACTTACTTAATACTTAAAAAAAAAGATTCAGAGAAATCGGTTCAGAACTGGCGAAGAAATCGACGGACATACATAAAAAAAAAACGGATGAATTGATAACCTCATCATTTTGGAAGTCGGTTAAAAAAAACTTGCTTATTTTATATAAGGTGTGCTGTTCTTTCGGACCCGGTATTCCCTAACTAATGTCGTGGTAGCCGAGTGGACATGGGCCCGGCTCTTAAACCACAAGGTTCACCTTGCATGCCAACCTGGCATGTACGAATGACCTGTGCACGGTGGCTGGTAGGGGCTGGCTGGGAAAAGCCAAGAACTGAGCTCAGTGGCCTTCACTTGGAGACGTCTACATCCAGCAGTGGACTGCTATAGGCTGATGATGATGATGAACCAATGTGACTTTTTCAATTGCCCGTTCTTTTCAACAGGAATCTACAATTATAAATGGCATTCCTTGACTTTCAAAAGTATGTTCAAATGGTCTAATTGGAGTAAATGATTCGACTATTGACTTTTCTACCCAACCTCACCTACTAACGAACCCACAGAACTTGACTTCCTACGACTAAAACGAAAACAATACCAAAACAACTTTTTGCGTGCGCAAGAGCAAAAAATGTCGCGCACTCATCAAGATCAATGCACTGCGCGCGCAGTTACGTCATCATGCAAGCTTGTGAAACGATGCAACTTGGTTGTGTACATTTGTTTGTTTTTTAGTAGGTTACTATTGATGCCTTGGAGAGCACTTTAAACCGTCGGTCCCGGTTGTCAAATTAAGATCTATGACAGCCGTTACGGGTAGTCAGAGGCCTGAAAGTCTGAGAAACAGTCTTATCATGAAATATCGTGTTAACCAGTTACTGGGTCGTGGAAGTCAGATAGGCAGTCGCTCGATGTAAAATACTGGTATTAACCTCCATCTGGTTTCACTGGAAGCCGACTCCAACGTATTTGGGAAAAAAAAATTCCCTATTTTTTTTTCAAACCTATTGAATTTTCAATCCTCTTTGTATACGTATACGTATACGTATACAAAGAGGATTGAAAATTCAATAGGTTTGAACACGACAAGGTAGCTCAGTTGGTAGAGTGATGACACGGAACGTCAAAGGTCGCGGGTTCAAGCCCCGTTCTTGTCTATTATTTTTTCAATGTTTCTTTGAAATATAGAAATCGTTATTATTAATTAATGTTTAACGGTTATTACTCACGCGCATTCTTCGGGATTGCCCGACTAGTTTCGAACTCGACCGGAGCCCTTATTTATGAACTGTGCCCGCAGCGATGTCGTCAGTTAAGCTTGTTATTATTGTTAGAGTGTCTATTGCCACCTGCCGGCCCGAATTCCAAACTCCGGGCTGTTATTACAGAAAGCTTTGTCTGGGAATAGATAACCGACTAAAAAGTTAGGAGTTAGAATAAAGGGTATTCTTTATCTCTTAAAATAAACTACTATGGTTGAAGAAGATATTAATTACGAGAAGTCCAGCTATCTCCTTGGTCTAGTGGTCGGAAACGCGACTGCTAAGCGAGGTCTTGGGTTCGATTTCCGGGTCAAGTAGCGTTAATGGGTTGCTACTGAGAAACAAAATTCTCAGTACTTAGCAACCCGGAGTTTGGATTTTGTGCCCGGTTGACGGCAACTTGGCTCACCTGGGACTTTTAACAACATCAGTGAAGTACATACATACATACAATCGCGCTTATTTCTCACTGGGGTAGGCAGAGACTATCGATTTCCATTTGCTACATTCCATTCTGGCACGCCTCTTTCGCTTCATATGTGATGATTAAACTCTTCATTCATGCTCGTGGATTTAAGTTGCTTCTAACCTGTCCTTTTTTGAGAACGTCCGCAATTTGATTCCATCCACTCGCATCATATACTACTTTTTAAAAACACCATTCATTCTATTGGTTAAATATGGGTGTACATCATTAAATACCCACACCTCTACCTACCCCTTCGGGGAATACAAGCGTGATGCTATATTATGTTAAGATTTTCCAATACAAGGATTACGCGTTAAGCTTACGTTAAATCAACATAAGTAAAAAGTCCTCCACTCCTGCGCACATTCATCAAGATCAATGCACTGTGTGGTGACGTCATACTGTGCACAAGTTAAACGACGCAGCTTGTTTTATTGAACGCATTGTAAGTTGTAACTTGGTTTGCATAATAATATGTAATAATGTATAATTTTATACACATTATATTATTTAAATTTATTTACGCACAGGAAAATAAAAAGAACTAAATTCATATTTTATTGGAAACTTTAAAAAGGAGGTTATGTTGAAGAATAAAATATTCGGAATGAATCACACATCATTGTGGGGCAGTCGAGTAAAAAAATTATCAATATAGGCACGTAATGCAGGTTTTTTTTTTTTTATAAAACCTCGTGCTACTCGAGGAATTTCTCATTTTTTTATCAAACATACAGACACACACATACCCAGGTATGGAATATTTTTTATCGGGTATATCAAAGAAATATTTGTTAAGTGCTGTAATCGAATCCGCGACACGAAGCGCAGCAGTCAGTCTCTCGACCATGGCGCCAATCGCACTGTTTATTTTTTATTTATTTTTAAACTTTGCCCCACACTAGGAATTTCTTCCTGTATCGTGGGTGCGTTTACAGACATATAATCTCACATACACACATAGACCCGGAGCCATTATCTATAGTTGGTATAAATATTTGCTCCGTGCAGGAATCGAACCTGTGACATGCAGCGCAGCAGTCGGTCTCTCGACCACTGCGCTAACCGCGCTGTCTAATACTGTTAATGTTGTCATCTATACTTCTATAACTAACTGCCGCGTTGGTTTAGTGGTCCATAGCGCAACTGCTGAGCAGGAGGTCTCGGGTTCGATTCCCTGGTCGGGCAGTGTTATTGAGTATTTCTGTTAGGAAATTCTCAGTAGCAGCCCGGAGTTTGGAAATGTGCCCGGTTGATGGCAATAGGCTCACCACCTATTACATGGGACTTAATAACAGCATTGGTGAAATGTGGGTGTACAATTGTGTACACCTCTGCCTACCCCTTCGGGGAATACAGGCGTGATGCTATGTTATGTTGTTATGTTATACTTCTATATCTATACTTACTAATGTACTTATACTAATAATTTAAAAATAATATTATACAGAGGAAAGATTTGTATTTTTGTATGTAACGAATAAACTCAAAAAATACTAGACCGATTTCTAAAATTCTTCCATCATTAGAATGCACATTATCCCTGAGTAACATAAGCTATATTTATTACTAGAAAATATTAGGGATCCTTACTAAAACTTCAATAATGTAAGCCAAGGTGTAAATATTCACCCGTGCGAAGCCGGGACGGATCGCTAGTTGAAAAGAAAGAGAAAAAAGATAGACAATGTCAATTCGACAGTTACTCCAAAATATTAATCAGTTATGTATTATTCTTCAATACCTTTATACAATCACGCCTGTTTCACAGACAGTAAGCAGGGGCTATCGATTTCAACTTGCTACTTTTCTGACACACCCCTTTCACTTCATCTATGTTCATCAACCTCTTCATGCATGCTCGTGGTATTTTAAATTTTAAATTTTAAGAACGTTGCCCCACACTAGGATATTCTTCCTGTATCGTGGGTGCACAAGCACACACACACCCAGAACCGGAGCAATTATCTATAGATCGTACAAATATTTGCTCCGTGCAGGAATCGAACGTGCGACACGCAGCGCAGCAGTCGGTCTCTCGACCACTGCGCCAACCGCGCTTTCAAAACCTTATTTGGGTTGCTTCTCACCTGTCAATTTTTGAGAACGTCTGCAATTTGATTGCGGTAGGTACGTTCGTCGAGGTCGGCCTGCCCGAACTCTTCCATCCACTCTCGCCTCTAGTTTTGTCAATCGCCTTTAAACGTCATTCATTTTATAAGTGAAATATGGATTTACTTCAGTACTTCACACCTCTACCTACCCCTTCTGGGTAAACGCGCGTGATACCGTCACGTCAGTATCCCCCGAGGGGGTAGACAGAGGTGTACACAGTTATACACCCATATTTCACCGATGCTGTTAATAAGTTCCATGTATTAAGTGGTGAACCTATTGCCATCAACACAGACACGGGCACAGTTCCAAACTCCGGACTATTACTGAGAATTTTCTAACAGAAAAACTCAATAACACTTTGCCCGACCCGGGAATCGAACCCAGGGCCTCATGCTCGACAGTGACCCTTGCGACCACTAGACCGACGAGACAGATTTTTACACGCGTGATACTTTATTAAATCAATTATTATCAATTAATGTTCACCGGTTACTACTCACGTGCATTTTTCGGGATTGCCCGACTAGTTCCGAACTCGAACGGAGCCCTTAGTCATGAGCTGAGCCCGCGGCGATAACACGAGTCACGAGTCGGGCAATCCCGAAAAATGCACGTGAGTAGTAACCGGTGAACAATAATTGCTATAAAAATGTCTCACGAATGTTATTAAACAAAAAGTGCTATATTATAATACGTTAAGGTTTTGAGAACGAATACGGTCCAAAAGATGTCTTAGTGGTCAGAGCGGCTGAAGTATTTATCTGAGAGGCGCAGGTTCGAATCCTGCTCGCGATCGTATTCTTTTTCCATTTAATATAATAACTTTAGAGTTCGCTAAGCATGCGTTAATGCTTTTCAAAGATTTATCTTGTTTTGAGAACGTTTGCAATTTGATTGCGGTACGTTTGTACGACGTTCTCATATATGTATGAGACATACAGTGAACCTCGCGTCCTCTCAAGATAATCGTGACGTCACATACACAGTTGCGCGATGCACTTTATTACACTGCGGCTAAACACAAGCATTTAAAGTGTAATCGTTAATAAAAAGTGTCACACTCCTGCGCACACTTGTTAAGATCATTGCACTGGTGACGTCACTGGATGCAGTGTGACTTTTAAATGGTGCACCATTTTAAACACATTGGGGATTGTGTTTTGAATGTTAATGACGTATTTTGATTTATTTTTTGGTTGTTCATAGGTTGATTTTGGTGCAGCAGGAAGTAGGTTCATATTCCGAATAGGTATTACTTTTTAAATATAATTTGCAGATAAAAGTCATAATTATTTAGATTGGGACAAGTAATGGTAGCTTAGTGATAAGTCCGTTGGAATGGTAACTCAAAAGTCTTGGGTCCGATTCTCAGGTCGGGTAAAGTTATCCTGAATTTTACTGTTATCAAATTCTTTGTGGTAGGCAAGGGTTTGTAATTGTGCCTGGTAAATGGCAATAGGCTCACCACTTATACGGGACTTCTCGGCTATCGTATTGGGCATATGTGGGTGAAACTCTGCCTACCCCTTCTTTTAGAATACAGGCATGCCGCTGTTGCTATGTATTTTATTGATACGAAGTTCACAGTACATTGTTTTTGCCGCGAAAGCATCAAATTAAGTAATAAAGTAACATTAAGACAGGCTATAATATATTTACGCATTCGATGGAGACTGTGCTCAATCAATTATTTATATCGGATAAATATCATAAAAATTCACTCGATGAAGGCCAAGATTATGAGGATAAAGCTGTTCCCGGACCGCAGGGATGTCACTTATGAGGTTAATAATTACCTCAAAAGTTATTATATTAAATGGAAAAAGAGTACGGTCGTGAGCAGGATTCGAACCTTCAGAAGTTTCAGAGTAAAATTTTATAGTCCCTTGTAGTGTAATTATTTCCTGGCATTACTTGGCGCACTGCAGGCAATTTATATCAGTAAATATTTTAATTTCCCAGTTCAAAATCTAAAACACAATTATCTTAACCACTAATTTTAACCCTGTTTTATCCATCTCCGGTAGAATTGATAATTATAGAATGTTTTTCGATAACCCGGCACCCCTATTGATACCAGAATTATTTTATATTTATAAGCGTAACAAAAGAACACCGCTCCATTTTATTGCCATCTATAAAAAATGTAATTTTACAAGCCCGCTTTAAGTGCCGGCATTAGCTATATTGACCGGTTAATGCCCGGAAGAGCTGGACGTTACGGGCAAAGTTAATAATCGGTACCTTCATAAATCTTAAGGTCTGTATAAAATATAATAACTGTTCGTCATTAAATAATTATATTTTATGGTCAGGGATATGTTTAAGGACGTATCACCTTTAATTTAATATGCAAGGAAATGCCTGGTCTATAACCCTATACCTATGTAAACAGGTTGTAAACGTAGTCGTGTAATTGACAGCGCGGTTGGCGCAGTGGTTGAGAGACCGACTGCTGCGCTGCGTGCCGCAGGTTCGATTCCTGCACGGAGCAAAGATTTCTACGATCTATGGATAATTGCTCCGGGTGAGATTATATGTCTGTAAACGCACCCACGACACAGGAAGAAATTCCTAGTGTGGGGCAACGCTTTTATAAAAAAAAGAAAGAAAAATAATTCTTTTTAACCATGTTCTAGTAATGCCAATTTAAAAAATTTAAGTCAAAACGGTTACAACTCAAATAAAAAAAGAAGTAATACTAAACTCGTCATTATGTTAAGTAATCATTTCATAAGTATCTACATTTCATAAGTTTTAAATTGAACAAAAAATACAAAATAACTTAAAAAAAATATCTAACAACAAACTCCGTCTTTTGATTTTCTTAATGCCTTATTATTGCTTATTTTTAATTTGGTAGATATTCAAAGCATTCCAATAAGTAAAAAAACGAAGTAAAAAAATATATTTGTCATATAACCTGTAATGTGTAATGTAATATTACCGTGGGAGAGCCACGCTTCGGCACGAATGGGCCGGCTCGACCGGATTGATACCACGGCCTCACAGAAAACCGGCGTGAAACAACGCTTGCGTTGTGTTTCGCCGAGTGAGTGAGGGTACCGGAGGCCCAAACCCTTTAAAAGGCAGGCAACGCATTCGCGACTCCTCTGGGGTTGGGGTTGCGGGTGTCCATGGGCGGCGGTAATCGGTTACCATCAGGCGAGCCGTCTGCTCGGATGCCCCCTATACCATAAAAAAAAAAAAAAAAATGTAAATATATGTTATGTATGAATTACGTCCTTCACAATTTGTAGCTTAGTGTCAGATTGTATAGTAATGAAAAGTTATTACCGATTATTAAAACAGCAATAGACAACTAGAGACTTTCTAGAATTCTAACTTGAGGGCCAAAAAATAAGAATGCTAGAATTTCCTGAGCTGCCTTGGGACATTCGCTTTAACCAATATAAAATCCCTGCAACGTCAACCTTTATCATTTGAGAAGAGTATAGGGAATTTACAAGAATTAGTTCAAAATGATGAATCGATATTAATGTAATTTAACTTTATACTCGTACAGGCTCATAATAGAAAGGTTTTATTTAATTATTATTTTTTCTTCGCCCTAATCGGGCAGGCTAAGGTCTGGGGCCATACCGCCTCGTCTTCAGTATTCTTGAATAAAAGTAAGGCCAAAGCCTCGTCTTCAGTTACATCCTTCAGAAGTATTATAAGTTGTTGCGCGGGTTGCCCCAGTAAAACGGTGGAAATTTTACTGAGTCTTCGATGGAGTTTAGGAGTGAACACAAAAAGTCATGACTTTCAATTTTATATAATTTGCCCACACTCGCACACCTTCATGAACAGTTAATGGTTAATTATCCACCATAATTACACATAAAAACGTGTGTTTCTCTGAAGTTTATTCAGAGAAACACATGTTTTGGAAAACAATATAAAACCGACAGCATGCACTTTACATTTTCCCGCCTAAACTCCGGTTTTATTTAAAAATATAAAACTACAATTTCACGTTTAAGTGACAGGGGCAGGTTTATATATACATGAAGTGGTTTCCAACCGTCAATGAGGTTTTAATAAATGAGTATGCAAATTATAATTCATTAATAATTAGGATATTTAAAGTAATAGGCCATAAGTGTCAGAGGAAAGAAATCTTGGTAACAAAAGCTTTCTAAGTGCGTCATTTCATTGCACTTACTACCAATATAGTAACTTTTTATAAATATGGTGTAACTTTTACAATACTCTGACGGTTTATTCACTGCAACCACTTTAACCCCAGCAATTTAAATAAGTCTGACTAATCTTAAATTACTTTAACTAGAATCTAGCCTTAAGCTACGACCAAATACTCACAAAATACCGCAGATACA
Organism: Xylocampa areola; assembly: GCA_935421205.1. Taxonomy (NCBI): domain Eukaryota; kingdom Metazoa; phylum Arthropoda; class Insecta; order Lepidoptera; family Noctuidae; genus Xylocampa; species Xylocampa areola. The sequence continues at coordinate 18,319,005 of OW285212.1, read as the reverse complement.
CACACACATTCACACCACTTACAAACACACACACACAGAGAGAACGGCTGCAGCATTCCTTCCGTTGCGCGTTGTGCGAAATGTCCACTTATTGATGTAGGTCAGTATTGCCGTCCTCCTCACTCTTACCGTTAAAATCTTTCGTCTCCCTCCCCCGGGACCGGCCGGTCGAAGAATTTATTGAACGAGTTAGCTTGTTAGACTCTGCAACTTGCATTGCTTTTAATAGGAATGTATTATGACATGAATTTGGTCCTTTTTGTGTGTACGAGTATAAGGGTTGAGGAGCCTTTATGGTTTAAAGATCAAAGAGGGATTTGGAGTACCAACTGCTACCTATGGATACTTAGGTTACGACGAGTTTTGAATGGTACTTAAAGATGGGTAGTTCGCGAACGATTGAAGGAAATGGACTACTTCATTTCGAAAAATAAAGTTATCTCTCATTCAGTAGTCATTCGAATGTGTCTCTACTTCATTTAGTTCAGTTGTGGTGCAGTCTTTCTTTACGCTCGAGTCACAATACTTCAACACCAAACTTAGTCGAAACTATGTACCAGGTCTGCACTGTTTTGCTTACATTCATATTTATGGGTGACAGTCCTAAGTCTGTATAAAATATGAAGGAGAATCTATAATTTACAAAAAAGTGAACTAAATGAAGTGCGTCATTTGTCGTACCTAAATCACTCTATCCGAGCTTCATATCTCATCTGATCTGATGGACTCATTCTGATCTGCTGAACTAAATAAAGTACTGAACTAAATGACTGGACTACTTCGTTGAGCGAAAAGATATACTTCATTAATTTCTTTTCACTGACACATTTTGCGCATGTCTAAATCTACCAAACTAAAATCCCTTCCATTACTACAATGGAAGGGATTTTAGTTTGGTAGAATATTGTAAAATAGGTCATGTTGATGAATAGAGTTTCTAATAAATATTTTTCTGTATTATAATTTTCAACAATAATAATTTGCTTGATCGATGTAGATTGCGGGTAATGTTAGATGACATTACATTCATCGAAGTTACAGACAAAATTTTAATACTGGGAAACATTATTCCTTCGTCTTTATTTATTTATTTATAATATAAGTTTACTGTTTAATATAACCAAAACACTTACATAACAATCATAAATTTTAACATTCATTTTTAAAACTAACTTAACTTAATTCAAGATATGTCGTTGAAAAAGCATTAACGCATGCTTAGCGAACTCTAAAGTTACAACATTAAATGGAAAAAGAATACGGTCGCGAACAGGATTCGAACCTGCGCCTCCCTGAATTGATTGCAATGACGTCGCCATAAGACGTGTTAAAATATGGAAGAAGAATTCGCGGTGGTGAGCAGAGGTCGAGATGGCTTAGTGGTCAGAGCGCCTGGAGTATCTATCCGGGAGGCGCAGGTTCGAATCCTGTTCGCGACCGTATTCTTTTTCCATTTAATGTTGTAACTTTAACTTAACTTACTTAAAAATAAATATATACATTGACAAATGTGGAAAGATTTATCATATAATAAATCAATATTAATGTGCTGAGTGAGCAATGAGTTCAGCAGTGTGACTGCCCGGGCAGTTGGTGCTGCAGCAGCGCGTCGCGTGTGCGTACTCCCAGGGGTAATGCAAGCAGTTTCCTCCGTCGACGAAGGCCCGCGTTCACCTCCAATTAAAAATCGGCTCGGTACTCCAGATAGTCCCTCTCGCTCCATCGTATTTGGATTATCCTGGTGCTCTTGGTGTGTTTTTTTTTTTAATTTTTTCGTCTAATTGTGTCTTAATCTGGACTATGCTCAGTTTGAGAGCATTCAGGAAATAAATTAAACTTGCTCTGATGACAAAATAATCAGCAACTTTCAAATTCTGGTGTTAAGTCAGGAATTATTCCCTAAAACTTTCGCTTGTATGAGAAATCCATGGTAAAACGTTTGGGGAATTCAAACTCTACCATAAGTAGGTTAGCAAAATTAATAATGTTTAACAATATTTAAATTAGAGAAACTTTGGGCATTACACAGCTTTGACTTAAAATAATAAAGAACTTAGATACTTTGGTGTTATTTTAATTAGATTAAATGGCGTTTGTTATTAACATACTTTAATAGAATGATAATAGTACTGACGAACTGACTTGACTGCCTCGTTGGTCTAGTGGTCGCAAGCGCCGTTGCTGAGCGTGAGGTCCTAGGTTCAATTCCCAGGTCGGGCAAACCATTATTGGGTTTATTCTGTTAGGAAATTCTCAGTAGCAGCCCGGAGTTTGGAAGTTGGTGGTGTGACACCTCCGTGCTTCGGAGAGCACGTAAAGCCGTCAGTCTTCCGCCTGATCTCTCTCCGGTGGTGTCGGGTCGACGTCCCATCGGACTATGAGAGTTAAGGAAGAGGGAGTGCACCTGTGTTTGCGCATACACTTGTGCACTACAATATCTCCTGCGTACTTGGCTAATCTTCTTGGAGATAGGCCGCCGTGACCAAAATACGGTCGGGAGGCGGATAGAGGTTGTACCATTAGCTTAAGCCTGTGCCCAGGGATACACTAGAGATAATTAAACTTTACCACTATTCTGTTTCCAACAGGGACTTAAATACAACCTCAAGCTTGCATCAATTAGCCCAATGAGGCAGTTGGCAGGCACATGATCGTATTTTGTTTTTATTCTCAGACAGAAGAATTTCGGCCCTGACACAACCCCTTAGTCGTTTTACGTCACCCTAAAAGAAAGGGCTGGCCAGTTCTTTGTGGTAAACTACGCCATTATAGAGACAGTATAATACTTATATACAGCAACCATTGCAATGCAATTGATATCCAATATAAGAAAGTTAGACACAGTCAGACCTTTTTATCTTCCATGATTAAATTGTACACCCTTCACCCTTACTGGAAGGTTGAGGTCAAAGATCAGAGACACCCCATTAATTTAACTGTTGCTATCTCTTTTTGACGTGGTAGCTATGGAATCGCCCTAATTGGTTAACAGTAATGCAATCGGAAACTTAAGTGTCAATGTTCTGGGTACGTAGTCATGTTTCTGTCCAGTTATCATGGTGGGTGGTCAGTGGTTACCACTCAATGATAACTGGATGTGGTTAAGGATTACGTGAAGAATTTGGAATGGTGCTCTTCTTTCTAATATGAAAATATAGCATGAAGCGAAGAAATACATTCTCGAAGGCTGTATACAACATGCATACATCCTTTCTAATATCTAATCTTTAATATAAAAATCAATCGCTGAATGTGTTGCTAAGCGCAAATCTCGAGAGCAGCTGAACCGATTTCGCTGATTCTTTTTTTATAATGTTCCTTGAACTACGAGGATGGTTCCTACGGAGAGAAAATTAAAAAAAAATGCATGAAAAAAAAGGTACAATTTTATATATTAACATGACCCGGTGTCCCGAATAGCAGATTAAGTATTACAAAAAAAGAATCGACTGTTAGGCGGCACGAAGTTCGCCGGGTCAGCTAGTTTAAGTATAAAAATCTCGTGTCACAGTGTTTGTTATCGAACTCCTCCGAAACGGCTTGACCGATTTTCATGAATTTTTTTGTGTATGTTTGGTAGGACTAAGAATAGGTCTTAGGTTATTTTTATACCGGTGGCCATTTCCAGAAAATTTATATGGCAGAACAATGTTTACGAGGCACAGCTAGTATCTATATATATTTTTATTTTATTAGGAGTATGTCTTTAAGGACCTTGATATTAAATAATCCATAATAATATTTACTACAAAAAATTGTTTGATCCTATCATATCTGCATAGGCTCCAAGCTCGCTATAGCTGAGACTCTTTGATGATAAAGTTACAATATTAAATGGAAAAAGAGTATGAGAATGTAAGTACTGAATTGATTGCAATGACGTCGCCATAAGACGTGTTAAAATATGGAAGAAGAATTCGCGGTGGTGAGCAGAGGTCGAGATGGCTTAGTTGGTCAGAGCGCCTGGAGTATCTATCCGGGAGGCGCAGGTTCGAATCCTGTTCGCGACCGTATTCTTTTTCCATTTAATATTGTAACTTTAGAGTTCGCTAAGCATGCGTTAATGTTTTTTCAAAGACATATCTTGAATTATTAAGGTAATTGCATTCTTTACGACATTGTATTAACTGCAAAGTTAGTCGTGTCGGTTCGGTCACTTGTAAGTACTGAATTGATTGCAATGACGTCGCCATAAGACGTGTTAAAATATGGAAGAAGAATTCGCGGTGGTGAGCAGAGGTCGAGATGGCTTAGTGGTCAGAACGCCTGGAGTATCTATCCGGGAGGCGCAGGTTCGAATCCTGTTCGCGACCGTATTCTTTTTCCATTTAATATTGTAACTTTAGAGTTCGCTAAGCATGCGTTAATGCTTTTTCAAAGACATATCTTGAATCTCTTTGATGATTTTGTCTAGATAAAGGCTGAATCCAGGTAGTCTATCAAAACTATTACACAAGGTCTTGATAACCTAATTTATTTACCCAACCAAACCGTAAAGTTTTAGAAAAAGGGCGAATTTTATCAGAGAGCTTAACGTAATTGTCCTCGGAATGAACCGGTGGGGGACCTTGACCGAGTTGGACCTACCCCGGCAAATTGTTATAGCCTATAATGGAGTGAGACGCCGGGTTCAGAAGCGCGAAGTATTCATAATAATGGAGTGGATTAGGATAGTTAGTTGCGCGAGTTAGGACGAAAAAACCAGTGTGCGTTAGATGCCAAGGTAGTGCGGTGGTTGTGACTCATCGATGGCTATAGCAATGTGGTCTAGAAAAGTCGCATTTAATTGATTATAAAGCTTTAAATGATAAACACAATTCTTATTTCCGTAATATAGTGGCTTTACTCACGTTGTTTGACGCCAAACTAATCTACGTACAAACTATCTCTGCTGATTCGCTTAAGTATGCAAAAGACATTTCTAATTGCGTCCTAATACATGATGAATGTTGATTCAAATCATAATATATTATATTTGTAATTGTAGTGCATGTAATTTAGTGTGGTTTTACTGGAACAATCGTCTGCTTAACTGACTTCATTTGATGATTTTATGTGATGTGATTTGAAGTTTCGACGTCCCATTTTAATGTTATTGCTTGGACTAACAATGTCAAAATAGTGTTGTGATAGTAATTGCCATGGTGACATTTTTGAAGAGGCAAAATGTGGCAAGTTTACAAATAACATGCAGATTTACAATTTGCTGTTATGGTGTTCATGTTGTTTCTGCTTCTCTTCACTTGGTAAGAATTATTGTATTAGTATCTTTTTTATTTTAGTTCTATTTTGGGATCTTACAATACATGTCAGTCCCATCGTACTCTTAGCCTTTACTCTATTACATTCTTCTTCGTCTGGCGTGTGGTTAGGACTTTAGAAGTCAAACCAGCGTTGACGTTCAATCCACCCGTAGGTTCCTGACTTACTACTAATAATTAACGACAGTTGGGACCGTCAGTTGAATTTGGACTCCGAAGTGGCACAAAAAAATACTCCTAGCGATCACCCAAGCGTTGCTTAACCTCAACATTGTTTGCGAACCTAAATAGGGTATATGCATGTATTTTTTAATATTTTTATTCGATTGTTTATGTTGGTACATTACCGTGAAAAATATAACACTTGTAAAAATATGATTATAACGCACCTATGCAGAAAATATTACTGCTTTTAACCTAGTTTCCCTAATACATTTATGAAACCTACCAAATACTAAGTTACATATCTCTTATCGGTACATGATACCTGCCTATTTCTTATATTTGATGTCGAATAAATCTCTAGTGTCGCGACGATATCGATACTTTTCGCTCCATCACAATCTGATCAATGAAATCTGAGTAGTTATAGATTGTTTTCCAAGTTACTATTGTTTCTCGTTTTATGTGACGATGTTTTATCGGAGAACAACTTGTTGGGTGTGAAGACGGGGTAATGAGAATTATGTTTGAAATATTTGTTTTTTAAATAATTGTTTTATATAAAATATTGCATGACTCTCCTTTTCTTTTCTATATTAATATTAGGATCCAAAGTCAGTGTCTAGCGTTATTCAAGCCATGTAGGTCTCTGACTTGGTTTTTTAACACCCAATGGCATAGACGGCTTAAATTGCCATCAGAACTTTAAGACAATGATTTATATTTATATTTCATGCACTGGATGTGTTCAGACTCCGCAATTGCATAACTGAGAAATGCGACATAAAGTGAGAGGTTATACTCTCTGTTAAAGATGGTAGAATGTTAATTTGCGGGCGTTACAGCTAAAGCAGTCTGATATGACCTTTTGAGGTAAGGCAAGATTTGACCTGACATATTGACGAAGGATACGTATGAATGTGTCTTCGTAAACCACGACTATTAGTGAGCTCAAGTTAAAACTTTGAACACGTCTTCAAACCTAAGACTAGCGTACACCAGCAGGCACTCGTGCTGAGAATAAATCTAAGGCCAAAAACTATACCTTCTGTATTTTTGCCTCGAAAACTTTTATTTGTTGTTGATGGCAATACTGGTGTCATGTAATTTTGTTCCCGGGGGAGTTGTGTAACTAGCGTTATTTTCTAAGTGCTGTCCGCGTGTGAACAAGGCGTTATGTAGTAAGTTTTGCGCACGTTGCACGATGCCAGAAAGTTACAATAACGTGTTCGTGATGTGAATGTATAGACGGGGATAGTGGTGTTTGGTTGGATAGTTTTTTTTTTTTTTTTAAATCGCTGGTTTAATATGATCACAGTTGTTTTTTTTTTTGTTTTTTAGTTGTAGTAGAAACCGATTCACTCGCGTCTTGAAGACACCCAGATTGTAATTATTGTATTAACTGTAAAATATAACATACAATTATTCACATTTCATCAATTACGTTATCAACATAGCACATTTAAAACATAGTATTACTCTTTTATTAATCGCAGGTAGGCAGAGGATAGTTGTACATATAGACAAGTTTCACCGTTGCAATAATGTTGTGCTATGGAAGTTGATTCCGTCCTATGTTGGTGAGCTTATTGGCATCGATTGAGTACAAATCTAAACTCCAGGGTGATACTGACAAGTTCTCAACTGAAAATCGAAATACCCTATGCCCGGCTTGGGAATTGGATCTAGTACGTTAGGCTCAGCAACTGCTCTAGCGTCCACTAGACCATTGAGGAGACAGTTTCTTTGACAACAATGTGCCAAAAAAACAATTTGTAATATTGTAGATTGCTCGGCAAGCAGACTAAACAACAAAAAATATTATCTAGAATTCGTGCTTATCCACATTTCCCATAACAAAGGAACTAACGATCCGTACATCAATTTAGTTGACTATCGCGATTTAGTCACTACAATAGTTACTAAATAAAAACCTTAGAGATTTCAGATGAAATTATTTTTTGGTACAATTTAAGGAGTAAATATATGAGTTCTATTGTTATTGTTTTTTTGTTGACTTGTGTCGTCGACTGTACATTCTCGACAAATTATAGCCTTATATGCTGACTCTACAAAATAATAATAGTGTCGCCATTTGTGATAAAATATAACAAAACTGTGTTCATAGTTTATTTTGTTCTATTACTATGTTATTTTTGGCAAGAATATTCTAGACTAGATAAACTGTTTCTTGAAACTAGGCGAGGAGCTCATCTTTGTAAGTGTCAACCTCGCAAGCGGGGCGTAGAGTTGGGGGGTTCAATTCCCGGATAGGGTTATTGAGTCTTCCTGTTACCAAATTCTTTGTCGATAGTAGATTTAATATTGTAACTTTAGAGTTCGCTAAACATGCGTTAATGCTTTTCAAAGATTTATCTTGATATTCTTAGTCTCCATTCTTTCTCATCGTGTGGTTGTTGAACAACCTAGTGTCAGATTTTGAACCACTTGTAGGTCTCTGACATAGCTTTACACACCATCGACAATTCCCACCATTCCCAGTAGAGCCCGGAGTTTGTAATTGAGCTTTCAGCATTAGGTTCACCACCTATTACGTAGGTATACATGGGACTTGTGGGTGAAATGTAGCTGTACTACAGTAGGTACTCTGCCTGACCCTTCGGGGATACAGGCGTGACGCTTTGTTATGTAAAAGAAGAGAACCTGTACTTAAGTATCAAATCAAGACCCTCCTGTCTTGATTTGATACTTAAGTATTCAGTATTTATTATTCACATCATCGACCAAATAGCCCAAATGTCAATTAAGGCCGTTAGAGTTCTTACACACGAGCGGAATTTTGTCGACACGTGACGACACGGTTACATTACTCCTGTTATCGGTATAGTGCCGCTCGTCTGTAAGGGGCCTTACCCAAAGTGGGAATCAATGAGTTCTCCCACTAACCGAAGAAAAAGCAGTGATAGCCTACTGGTATGACATTGGGCTAGAAGTTTGCAAGTTCGAATCCAAGGCACGCACCACTGATTTCAGTTTCTTAAAACGGTGAAGGAAAACATCGTGAGGAAACCAGCACACCTGAGTGATGTTCTCGATGGTGTGTGAAGCCATTTTGTGTTCTTCATTGCTTGAAGTTGTGATTAAAGTACCCTAAAACCTGTGAGAGTCAAGATGAATCGTGTGTGTTGTCAGAATAGAGACCGAACTTGGTCGGTTTGTGAATAATTTCGCTATTTAAGTATTTGTACAGATTGTAGCCCGTATATTTTATTGGAGTATGGAGTGTGATAGAAGGATAACATCAGAACCTGGCGCATAGATAACATTTGGTGTGACATAGCTGTCTAGCTATGTAGCTAGCTATGTAGAAGGAGACCGTATCGGTGGCAGTTACCACCAACAGCAGCATTCCCAATGAGAGTTGACGTCAGGCAGGCGGCCGATCATAAAACATTGCCAAAACTTTAGCAGCATGCCAGATATAAATATGCTGCGCCGACCCCAAATAAATTGGGATAAGGGCAGGGGAATGATGACTAGGTTGTGTTCATTAACCATACGATAAGAAAAAGACTACACGAAGAAGGTAAAGGGTCATGTTTTTACCGGTAAAAGACACGGTATTACTTTAACTACCTACCTATAGAGCTAAGGTATTTGCTTAGGCATGCACCGTGACCCCGACAATGTTGAAATTCCATCTAAACCCCATGAATTTCAGGTGAATTGTGGCAACACTACTTATACAGGTACAGAGATTTCACTGAACCGTCTATATTTATTAATTATGAAATGTTATTCAAAGGAAACATTGAAAAATAATAAACACGACTAGGAATCGAACCAGAGACCCTTGCCAAACATAAAAAAACAACTAAACACAAACGTAAAATTGTGTCACACACGATTAAAATCGTGTACTATCATTGTAACCATACAGGTGAAAGGTATAAAAGGTTTGATTGGGAATCATATGCCAGTGGCGAGAGGGGTATGCCCACTAAAACTGCTCCAGTACTTATTCCTTCAAGCAACGAGTAGTCACGGGACTCGAAAATTTGTTCCGTAGCTCATCAAAAGGAGTGGTTACTTCAAAATTAGGAATACGAACGGACTAATTAATCATTATCTATATTTTTTCCTAGTTTAGAAAATTCATCATGGACGTTGTGTCGGACTCCTACCGACCAAAAACTAAACGATCCTACTCTATTCATACCGGGGTCCCGGGATCTATTCACCGCAACCCCGGCAGGTTATGGCTCGTCGAATGCAACGACGGACCCCGTCCGCCTGTATAGGTCTGCCACAGTTGGCCAGCCAAACACTGCACGGAGTTGGCGCGCCAGATCTCGGCGCGCTGCCGTCTCGGAATTAATCATTACCGAAAAACCACAATACTATAATAGATACCGTGCACAAAAAAAAGACGGTCAATGGCACCACTTACTACCTACTACTAATTAATACTAGATTTAGTATCTACTTACTAATACTAGATTTAGTATCTATGTAAGTAGGCTTGGCTTCGTTTTTGGCTTACGCAAGTATGATCACGTTTCTCACTTTCGCAAAGAACTCAAGTGGCTCCCTATCCGCCTTCGCAGGAACACTCGAATTTTATGTCTCCTTTTTAACATCCTCCACAATCCGTTATATCCCTCCTACCTGCGTGAGCGATTTTCTAATGCACGCCCCTCTGATGCTCCCTGCAGGTCTCACCTCAGATCCCTCCTTAAATTCCAGCCCCATAAATCCGACTTTTTTTCCTATTCTTTCACTGTCCATGCGGTAAGATTGTGGAACTCGCTTCCGGCTAACTTATGAAACTTGCAGTCTATCTCCACATTTAAAAAACAAGTTAAAGAGCACTACCTCTCTGCTTATCTGGTATTTTAGTATATTAGTTTATTTTAGTATATAGTTATATATGTATTAATTGTATTAGTTTAGTTATATATATTAGTTTATTCTATTGTTTACAATATTTTTTGTAACTATTAGCTCTAGTTTCCTCTTCCTACACACTGTGTCTACTGGGATTTTTAAAACATTTATCCTTTTGCAGGTCTGCTGGTAGAAATTTCTTTTGAAATAAGCAGTACCTTTGTACTAAGTAGCTTTATGACTGTAAATTTAAAACTGTTGTGTGTACATAAATAGTAAATAAATAAATAAATAAGTAGGTAGCGATAAGAAATTAAGAACGGTGTTAGTACTTGTATTTAATTAACATTTCATTACTGTACGAGTATTTACCTATTTTCCGTAGAAATGAACAAATCGATACCGTGCACTGCACTATGTTTCTGTTGCCTTTGGCGTTTGTGTTGGGGATTAAAGGATGACACCTTTTAATATTGTACAAGATTCGCCTCCCACGCCCATGAGAAGCAATAGGATTATTTTTATTCGTGTATGTTTTTACCGTGGGAGAGCCATGCTTCGGCACGAATGGGCCGGCTCGACCGGATTGATACCACGGCCTCACAGAAAACCGGCGTGAAACAACGCTTGCGTTGTGTTTCGCCGAGTGAGTGACGGTACCGGAGGCCCAAACCCTTTAAAAGGCCGGCAACGCACTCGCGACTCCTCTGGGGTTGCGGGTGTCCATGGGTGGCGGTAATCGCCTACCATCAGGCGAGCCGTCTGCTCGGTTGCCACATATTCCATAAAAAAAAAAAATACAAATAGTAGTAAATATACTAACTGTAAATAAAGTAATGTTATTATTTATGTATTTCTTAGCAGAATATATATATACTTATGTAGATACATCAATACCATAGTAAAAGCGTTATTCTTCCGCATTCTGCCAATACTACAGACGTGTAACAAAAAACACTTTACTACTAGGTATATAAAAATTTGGAGTAACATTCACGTATAAACATTCTATCACACAAGCAATTACCAACCTTATAGAGCAAGATCCAAGTTCTCAATTCACTCGGCAACAAAATTTCATCGTAGTAATGTAAACATGTGTGCGTTTATACAATGCTATCAAGCGATAATGTAACTTGATGTTCTGTAAATAAAGTTGGGAATTGCTTAGTGATGTCGTCAGAGAGACATTAGCGCGAAATTGACGGCCATACCAGGTCAGGTTTCAAAAGTCCACAAACGTTTTATGATAAAGGCAGACCTTGGCCGTGATTTGGGGGAATTTATGAACTTCGTGTTTTTACTCTCGCATATGAATTTAGTATAGTAAGATTTAGTCTTACTACTTACAGATAATATCAAAAGCTTTTAATAATTATCTACTTAATTAGATAACAGAAGATTGAGACAACAATTAAATTGAATAGGTGCTTCAGACTTAGGCACTAATCATGATTAATTAATTAATAATGATTAATACTATCGATCAAATCTTACGAATGACTCATTAATTAAAGACGTTATGTGTTAGTCATCAATCAATTTATTTACACAGATTCTGTTAATAATGAGTCAAAATTTGGTAATGAGTCATTAATGAGCAGCTGTTATATTTTATCAGACTGTACTGTAGCTGTAGAGTGTGTCGTTGGTTTAGTGGTCGCAAGCACAGCTCTGAGCGTGAGGTCCTGGATTCGATTCTTGTGGCAGGCAGTGCTGTTGGGTTTTTCTGATAGGAAATTCTGAGTAGCAGCCCGGAGTTTGGAATTATGCTCGGTAAATGGCAATAAACTTACCACTATTATATGAGACTTATTAACGGCATTGATGAAATGTGGGCGTACTCTGTACACTTCTGCCTATCGCCGCAAATAACAGTTAAATCGCTTTTGGTAACACAATGATATTATTATCAAATTAGATTTTTCATATAGAATAGAAACCATTTGTTTATATAGTTCATTATAACAGTCTTTGCAATTGATCGTAGGCTACGGAGATAGCTTAATCTTTCAATGCCGGTACAGTCATAAACAAAAATTTTTGAAAACTTACCCACAACCTATCTAAGATAATTAGGTATGTAACACAGATAGAATTACAATTCCTTCTATATAAAGGCATACATTAATACTTCTATAGTATTCAGATAACTATTTATGTGAAGTTGAAAAAGTGCAAATGTACACATATTTGTGCTCGTGACTGTATCTCCTATAAATAGATTTCTATCAGTCAATATGCCTCATCAGGACACCAGGTTAGATTCTAATCACATGAAAGAGAGCGATGATCAATTCATCATCGTTTGGATTCAGATTTAACAATTCTTCCACTAGATAGACGCAACCTGGTAAAGCTACATATATAGATAATAAATCACGCACAAACAATAAACTTTCCCACATTATTAGTAAAAACATTATGGCAACACCTGATACAAAATACGGACGTACTCATCACGTGGACCGCGTGCGTGTGAACGAGACAAAGCTCAACCCAAGAACGTTAGAGAAAGACAGTGCTAGATAACCTTGACCTGCGCAGTGGAAGCGCACAGCGCCGTACTGCGGCGTATTTCGGAAACACAATATTAATAATAAATGGCGGAAGGAATGGACGCTGAATTTTATCCACAAATTGACACGATACGTGACATGATTGCCGTAATAAATTGCTTTGTTGAGAAAGGTATTCGGAGTTTTTAAATTGATAGGTTTATGTTTTTTTTGTTGTTTTGGTAATGCGTGCGAATGTCTCACAGGATTGTTGTTTTTGAAAAAGACATTGAGTACCTATAAACTGGATGATGATAATGATTGTCTACGTTTATCGAATGATTAAACGTTTTATTCATGCACAAGACAACAATAAACAGTATAAATAAAAATAAAATTTCAACAGTCCGGACTGTCAAGGGTCGCGGGGTCACGGGGTCAAGCCCCGTTCGTCGCTATTATTTTTCAATGTTGCCTTAGTAAAACAGTATAGTGGTATAGTAGTGTACTATAATTTTAACCATACAGGTAAAAGGTATAAAGGTTTGATTGGGAATCATATGCCAGTGGCGGGAGACACCCGCTAAAACTACTCCAGTACTAATTCCTTCAAAAATGATTCTTTCAAAAATAACTTTGAAGATACTCTGAAAGGTAATAGTAATTCAAGAAATACTACCTACTAGTGTTGATTAAATAACTAGGAATACTGAATAATTATTCATTAAATTACTTTGTATATTCCTATTTGAGACTCGATTAGAAAATGATATTACTGAGAGCATTTAAATAAGTTTAAATAAACAAGTTTATATTTGATATAGAAACTTAGCAATTTGTGTCTCAAGAGAAGCCAATGAATCTAATACGAGGTATGATTCTCCGAATGTTTCATAATAAGCTTTGACAGATTTCTAGAATTTTGTTCACTTAGAAATTCGTTCTTATCCGAAACTATTTGTAATGGAATTTGATTATTTGATTTTCTGCTGAACTATGTTTTAGTTCGGGTTACGGCTCGACTGAATTCTGCTGCTCATATTGAGTATTTTTGAGATCGCTGTCACTGTCAGCCTGTATCATCCCACTGCTGGGCAAAGACGTGTTGACGATGTTCGTCTGTTTAGTGCTAATGTGATCCATTCTATATTAAATCTCTCTAGCTAATCCCGCCATCTCCTTCAGGGTCTGCCACGTCTCCGTTTGGTTGTATAAGGACACCACTTAGTGGTGATCTTGGCCCACATTTGGTCGGGCATACGGCAGACATGGCCAGCCCAGTCCCACTTCAACTTGGAGGCTTTTTAAGCTTCGTCAGTGATTCGTGTTTTGAAGCGCAGTGTGGTGTTTTGAACGTGTTTTTTTTTAGATAAGGAAGTTATTTACTAGAATAGTCAATAACTAATATTGCAGTAAGTCTAAGCAATTAACAAATAAATGATCGAATACTACATTATCAATTTTCCCCGTAAAGCAGGAAACTATATGTTCCCATAAAGTATTATCAACAAAATAATAAAAAAAAAGTCCTCTTCATAATTACATATCCCTGAAACACGAACGAAAAAAACATCTCATTTCTGCCATAGAAGAACATAAACAAAATGTTAATATTGACCCAGATTGTAAGTTTATTCATTTACAAGCATCAATTCTGGAAACTGGAATCCAATTTGTGCCCAGGCATTCGAAGAATCTTTCCATTGAAGTCTCCTACCACCTACTGAATATGTAACATCAGGATCTGATGTCGTATTGCCTACAAAACACGGTTTTATTGTAATTCTGTATGTTTTGAGAAGTGTTACAATTTTGCCGATGTTGTTCTAGAATGGTAATTTGATTGTGTGAGCTCTATGGGAATTCATTTCCCATACTTGATTCTGAGATGTCGACTTGTGGAGTGTCATTTTTATCATTTAGAAATGTGAGTTCTGAAATATATAGTTAGCTATTTTAGCTGCATATTCAAACTGCATTAAACATAATGACGCCTGATACACACATACAATCACGCCTGTTTCCAATTGGGGTAGGCAGAGACTATCGATTTCCATTTGCTACGATTCGGACACATGTCTTTCGCTTCATCTACATTCATTAACCTCTTTATGCATACATAGATAAACTTTTTCTTTGGTCCATGGGCGTAGGCAAAAACTACAGAACGCCACCTGCTACGATCCTTACATAATCTTTTTGCTTCGTCTATGTTCACACATCTGTGGGGTTACTCTTGAAACTAATACTAATTCTAATCCAATTCCAATATTAAATAGACGCCTCAAAACAACGCGTCATTTTAAAATAAATTTACCTACATTACAGTTGCCTCCATTTTAAAGCATTTTGTCTTCATATTATCCCGAATCTATAATTATTTTTTAGACATTTTGGCATTTAAAAGTACGAACTGACATATTCCCAATGTCGATCGCGCGGTATTGTTTTCAGAAGTAAGCCCACTGGTCATCAGGCGCGCTAGTTGCGAAAACTACCCACCTGATCTTTTTGGAAATCATCATCATGTGACTCTTGTCTTCATAATTTCCTTTAAAATATCTATGTGGACAATTATAATAATGATGGAAACAGGTGTCTTTATCCATAAGAGCTGTAATTCAAAAATTCTTCCATTGTCTTAGTCATACGTGTATCATCATTTATAGCATCTTTAATTTGAAGTCCTTCCCTAGCTTCCCTTCTATATCAATTGAGGACCCTGCAGCTAAATTAGGGCAGATCCAAATTTTTGCCGTTGCTTATTTTTTCACGTACAATTTGAACAAAAATTTGTTTTACTGTTTGATGCATGAACAAGGCAGATCCGACGAAAGATGTTAATATGTTTATTTTATATTAAACTATATAATTCTAAGGCATTAGTGTAACAATTAATTTTTAAAAACTTTTTTCCTCAATACCTGACAGTTTTGAAACTTGGACTTGTCTCCCTTTTGCTGGCTGCAAGGTCCTCAATTGACTTTTATTCTTAAAACTCTGTTGTTTATGCCAATCCATGACATGTCATCCTTTTCTGTTACAGACGCCATTGCTAATGGGATTATTGAATCTATATTCATAAATAAATTCTAGTACTTAGTCCATAGAATTAGAATATTTTTGGTACACTTAGTCAATAAAGCAGTCGCGAGCACTGATACATATAAAATCATGATCCACCAATCGCACCGATATTTTTCTTTCCCGCATTAAGAAAATAAACTGTAAAGTAATTCAAACACCATATTCCTTAAACGTGGTGGATAAAAGAATGTAAAGCAAGCGTTTTACAAAGAGATCTAGGGACTAAATGCTCAATTTCCTTTTGGGCCAAAACTCATTACCTTAACGGGAGCGGGTACTTTCTGACCGAATTTGAGTTAAATGCGTGTTACATTTGTACACTTTGCTTGGATCCTTTTTTGATTGGGGACTTAATTTTATTGTTCTATGTCGTAATGAGTTACAGGTAAGCTCAACATCTTTTGAGTACACAACAAAAACTTGCGAGAAGTCCGGCAGTTATCGCTTCGTGAGAACAATGATCTACTATTCCTACATTTTATCATATCGATAGCCAAAAATGAAATTCTTTGTGCTGAAGTGTGAAGTGCTACTCTATAAGCACAATTTGGGAACTCCCTAGACCAGAGTGAACAGATGTTATATTTCTTTACTAGGCAAAGGCATCATCCCTCCATGATTTTCACACCATTCGATCAAGAGCTAATGTGTTGTCAGGATTCCACTTAATCGAGGTGGGAGCGTGGTGTTCCACGCGAGCCCCTCTTTATCTAACACCTGACTGCCTCAGCCATTGACCGGATAGGCAGCAGCCACGGTTGGCTTGGGAAAGCGTATTCACCCTTGGGGCTTCCGACTTAAGTGTGCGAGGGAACACCTGGTTGGTCTAAGTGGGTAAGAGTCTGACCCCTCCGCTAAGGCGGACGACGTTCAAGGGGATTTCAACCACAGCAAAAAAAGTGCGACACTTTGTGGTATATAGGACAGAATTACGACACGGCAGCTCCTCGTTCTATTATTAAAAAAGAGTGACTTACAATTTAATAGGAAGTCCCATTTTCTACCTAATAGGTTAGGGAGTAAACCTTTCTTCCAGTGGCTTGAAATTGCGACTCGTTAAAAGAGCGATTTACCGGCAAGCCACCACAAAGAGTCAAGAGTGGTGCTTAACGTGGTTTGTCTTCCCTTTGTTTAGATATCTGGTTTCCTCATACGGTATTATTAAGTAAAGAACCAAAGTTAGACTTAGCAAACATTTTTACTTAATTACAAACCGTTTACCACGAACTTATATTGAGTTACGAAACTAATTCCCGACCAATTTCCTCTCTGTTTGTGTGTGGTTCGCCCTTTTTACTATTAGTTTCTCATTTAATAGATTCTGTTATAATAACGACGCCATTTTATTTCTCACTACAAACTATGGATTAATTAGTTTATCATTTAATATCCGCCGCTTGTTTGTCTTTGGCCAATTTTCCTCTTAATAAAGTTTGTGGATTCATTTTAAATGTCTTGATCGAAAATTTTGCGGTAATTGTGAAGTCTGGTTGTAGGAATTGTTTATGAATTTGTGAAGTCTTTGGATGGTAAAAATAAAATGTCTAGAATATATTATTTACCTTGGACGCTGAAATATCGTAATATTTCCTTGTACTTTTATGTTTTCGGTTACGAATGTTCCTATTCCTCGTTCGAGTTAGATATAAGATCATAAAATAAAACAATGTATGGTTTCGTCTTCATCTTTGACTTTCAATTCATCCATATCCTTTAGATTCTGAGTTTTATTTTTTACTTTCAATAAAACTCCTGCATCTGAGATCGCAACGGTAAGTATTAAATGTATATATGTATTCTATAGGTAAAGTTACAGCTCGTCAGGGATTCCAAATCATCTAACCAAGGTTTGTTTTTTCATTTAAAATTAGAACTACTCGGAGGGGCTCGTGGCTAAGTAACAGCCGCACAGTTCGATCGATTGAGGTTAAGCTGCGCTTGCCTCGGTCGGTCTGTGGATGGATGACCATCATTCTATAACAAGACCCCTTCGTGCCTCGAAGAGCACGTTAAGCCGTCGGTCCCGGTTGTCAAATTAAGATCTATGACAGCCGTTACGGGTAGTCAGAGGCCTGAAAGTCTGACAACGAATCATACCACGAGATATTGTGTTACCTAGTATTATTTGGGTTGTGGAGGTCAGATAGGCAGTCACTCCATGTAAAATACTGTTATTAAGCTGCATCCGGTTTGACTGGAAGCCGACCCCAATACAATTGGGAAAAGGCTAGGCAGATTGATTACGAATTTTTATTTTTGTGTTTCTTCCCATTTTTAGACGATTTTTTACTCTTCGTCTAATTTCTAAAAAATTTTTTGAAATACTTATATCATGGAATTGCTTTGTAATCGAAATTATGTTTTATTATTATATACGTGCCTAACTGCTTTTATATTTTTGGGGGATCAAAGAAAACGACGAGTACCTACCGTTTCAGCTGTTTTTATAAAAATGAGCGCATACTCCAAGATAAATCTTTGAAAAGCATTAACGCATGCTTAGCGAACTTTAAAGTTACAATATTAAATGGAAAAAGAATACGGTCGCGAACAGGATTCGAACCTGCGCCTCCCGGATAAATACTCCAGGCGCTCTGACCACTAAGCCATCTCGACAGGTCGAGATAATATTGTAACTTTATGAGCACATACTGTTTTAGTTTATTTTCAGTTTTTCGTTAATGTACTTTAATGCTGAAAATTAGATTTTATCGTAATTTCATAATATAATTTTAACTGGCATGTGACAAAATCAAATGTCATGAATACTTACATAATCAGGTGGCTGAAAATACTGGATTGCTTTGCTACAATGTATTTTAATCAATAAATTGTACTTGATTCCATTCTAGAATATACACAGACATAGGCCTCTAATTCCTGAAAATACTAAACTTGAAATCGTATAATTTTTAACTTGGTAGACAGCTTAAAGACGGATAATTTAAAAAAAAAATATGTTTGCCCCACATACCCTCTTGATGTTTATTTGTAGAATACAAATCATTGTTCTAAGTCGAAATCGAACCCGCGCCCCGTGTTGCAAAATATTTCGACAACTGCGCCGTTAAAATTATGACATAAAGTACTCTTTACTAAAGTATACTTAAAAAAATAGGGTCCTGAACAGGATTCGAATTCGATAAATACTCCAGGCGCTCTTACCCTAAGCCTTTGAATCCTGCTCACGAACATATTTTTATTTTCACATTCAATTATTACTTTAGAGCTCACTACGCATGCGTTAATGTGTTTGAAAGAGTTATCTGTACTCTTAACTAGTTATTTATATTAATATATTTCACAATTATATTTCTCAAGATCCACCTTCTCATTCTTGTCCAGATGTCCCGATAACGTGGTTGCCGCCACCGCGCGCGTCGGTGCCGTGCGTGGTGCCGGACGCGGACCGGATCTCGGCGCGACGCCCCCCACCGCCCCTCGAGGCTGACACCGACAGGCCGAGACCGAAGCCCTACGTCTGGCGGAAAGGAGATGAGGAATTGAAACGGTAAGATAATGTGCTATTTAGTGGACATTTTCTTTGCTCTGTGCTTTCAGTGGAGTCAGCCTTAAATTAAAATTAGAGCGTGCGATCCTGGGTTTAATTTCCAGGTCTGGTAATATTATTGGGATTCCATCATAGGAAATGCTACTAAAATGCCTCGTTGGTCTAGTGGTCCCAAGCGCGATTGCTGAGCAGGAGGCCTCGAGGGGTTCGATTCCCGCGTCGGGTAAAGTGTTATAGAGTTTTTCTGTTAGGAAATTCTCAGTAGTTGCCCGGAGTTTTGAATTGTGCCCGGTTGATTGCAATAGGCTCACCACCTATTACATAGGACTTAATAACAGCATTGGTGAAATGTGGGTGTACAATTGTGTACACCCCTGCCTACCCCTTCGGGGAATCGTGATGCTATGTTATGTCTATCTTAGGAAATTATTTATATATTGTTTATAATTATATATATATATATTATTTATATATATTATTTATATATATATATATATATAAAAAAATAATATAATTATATATATATATAATTATATTATTTATATGTTATACATGGGACTTAATAACGGCATTGGTGAAAAATGAACTTTAATAGTAAATGCACCTCTAACTAACCCTTGGGGAGATACAGGCGTGATTATGTATGAGTAATCCTAGACGCGGGTCTCGGGTTCATAACCATTAAGTTGTTATTGTCACATGCGACAGATGGATCGATCGAGTTTAAACTGCTTTTGCCGCGGTCGGTCTGTGGATAGGTGACCATTATTTCATATCAAGATCTCTCCGTGCTTTGGAGAGCACGTTATAACGTCGATCTACACCAGTGCTTACATTCAGAAGCCTGAAACTCTGACAACCAGTGTTACCACGAGATATCGTGCTTCTCAGTAATTGAGTTGTGGAGATCAGATAGGCAGTCGCTCCATGTTTGATGTTGATATTAGGCTGCATGCGGTGAGACTGGATGCCGACCCTAACGTAGTTTGGAACAGAATGGACAGATTAATAGAAACATACAATTTTCTAAAATAAATTCTCTTTCTACCAGACTTATAATAGAACAATATAGCTAATCAAAATCTTTGTTTCAGGTTAAGCAACGGTACCCTCGAAGTTTCGAAGAAGAAGGATGGCAGCAGCGAGGGCGTGTACCAGTGCACTGTCAGGCACCACACAGGAGTGGTCCTCGGATACCCAGTCCACTTGAAGTTTGCTTGTGAGTAGATCATAGAATGTTGGAAACCTTTTCCCCTTTTTCAAGAATTAGGACCAATTTCAACAGCAACCGATGAATATTAACTAAAGCATTTTGAACGTTGACATGTGATTTATGACAAATCTGGTTGGGATAAACGGTGTTGGTAAAACTCAGCGATATTGTATTAAATTTACTGTGGAAGCTACAAAATTAAAATGGGCATAAGCTGGCCATGTCTGTCGGATCCCACTTTAGTTGTAGGCCAAAATAAGCTCACTGTGAAGCCCTGACAGCAGTCTTAAAGATCCACGAAGGTGATGATGGAAATAGCTGGACAAATATGACATCTATTGGACATCAGTTGCGCAAAACTGTACGTTTAGGGTATCAAGACGAGAAGCCTTTGCTAGGCAGTGGTATGCTACAGGCTGACAAAAACTTTACACTGTTGGAAAAGGCAAAGGTTTTTCCAGCAGTTACTAAGTCAATAGCTAAAAGCTTAAAGTTACGGAGCAAGCCGGTTCTTGGCTACACAAACTTTAATGTTACCCTTATCGTTGTTTGTGGTATTTGTGTTGTGGAGGCCGAGTAGTTACGGGCCCACCTCCTGCGCCACAGGCTGTGGGTTGACACTTGGTATGTACCAATGTAACGTGGTCAATGACATATGTACTTACTTTCGTAGTGAATCTGTAATCACAGGCATATGGTAAAGGAAAACATCCAACAACCTGATCTTAATGGTCTGAAATCGTCAACCCGCAGTGAGCTAGCGTGGTGATCGATACTCGTGGCTTCTCAGTATGAGAAGAGGCCCTTGCCCTGCAGTTGAACTGTTATGGGATGGTTATGTATCGTTGTTTAGTTGGCGTTGGTGGCCATCATTTCTTACCGAGATCTCCCCGTGCCTTGGAGAGCACGTTAAGCCGTCGGTCCCGGTTGTCAAATTGAGATCTATGCTAAGCTGTTGCGGGTAGTCAGAGGCCTGAAAGTCTGGCAACCAGTCATACCATGGAAACCGTGTTACCCAGTAACTGGGTTGTGAAGGTCAGATAGGCAGTCGCTCCATGTAAAATACTGGTATTAAGCTGCATTCGGTTTGACTGGGAGCCGACCCCAATGTAATTGGGAAAAGGCTAGGCAGATATATGTAGTTTGGCTCTTGGACATTTTCCCTAAAGTAAAAAGTATTCCAATAATCACCAGCATCATTACCCACGGGTGTACGTTCAAATTCAATACATTATCTCTGTAGTAAAAAAACAAAACCTTGTGTAAATATCCTCCATACATTTCAGGACGTAGCTATTATCTACAAACATTTACTTAGCTCGCACGGGTAAGCAATTGTGTTATTTACTTTGTTAGGTATTTATCTTAAGACTTTCCTATAGAAGTGATGTCTATAGCTCTTTGTTTATTAGTATTACTTTTATTTTTACGTGTAGAAATGGGAAATTCTCATAGCACTTGCAATGAAGAGCGTCATTTTTATTGATGATCAATTTAGAAATAAATTCTCCAAGCGCCAATATAAAAAAGAAACCTAACTGCTAGGATGGTATGATGATGAAATGACCAAGAATTTTTTGAAACTTTTAAGAAGACTTTACCATTCTAAAGGTTTATGGCATTGAAACGGTTCGATTAATCATTCAAGTTTGTGAGGATTGCAGATGTATATTCTAATATCTTTGATATTTAACGTGAGGATGAATGTATAAAAACTTTCGTGAGACATATTCATATCAATTAATGTTCACCGGTTACTACTCACGTGCATTTTTCGGGATTGCCCGACTAGTTTGACTCGCGACATCGCCGCGGGTTCAGCTCATGACTAAGGGCTCCGTTCGAGTTCGAAACTAGTCGGGCCATCCCGAAAAATGCACGTGAGTAGTAACCGGTGAACATTAATTGATGTGAGGATGAATGTTTTCTACGCAATCAAGGAAAATTAATCAACTGTTTTAGCTGATAAATTAATATAGGGCGTACGGTACTATTTTCGAAAGACTGCATAATATACCCGGACGAACTGTTAAAAAAAAAGGTAGATGGCGCTGACATCAATATTGGCGGTCAGGAATTTGAAACACACGTTAACGGGCGACGAAAGCAACGGGCGGAAACTAGTTAGGTATAATTTTAATACATAATTAATGAAGGTGTCCAGATTTATATCGGATGATCATTTTCGTGAATTTGGAAACCAATCTCAATAACAATGAAGTTACTAACATTTCCACTATTAAGTTATTCTCAGTCCAACAGTCTTCGACATCATGAATAATCTGTCAAAGTTCGTTATTATTTGAACCTTTGTTTTGACTCGACAGCTTCATTATTTATTTAGGATGAGCAGAACTGCTAGTGTTTATTCTTAGAAGGAAGTTATGAGATAATAATTGTGGAGGAAAATGTTTGGAGTGGGTGTGGAGAATTTAGAAAATTATTATAGACGATTGAGATGGTTTGGGCAGTTTGGGCTTGTCAAACAGAGACCGCCTGTATTTATCAGCAATGTACTCACTGTCCTGTTGGTCTAGTGGTTAGTAGCCCTGACTGCTAGGCCGGAGGTCGTGGGTTCGATTCCCACCCAGGACAAATGTTTGTGTGATGAGCACGATCATTTGTTCTGTGTCTGGGTGTAATTTATCTATAACATGTATGCATTTAGAAATATATAAGTATGTTTATCAGTTGTCTAGTACTCATAACACAAGCTCTGCTTAGCTTGAGACTAGACGGCGTTGTGTGATAGTTGTGGAATATTTATTATTATATTATTATATGAGAATATGGAGTACAATCTGTAATTTGATTAATAACAAGATAAGATAAATGTAAATAAGTCAAATATTAATAAATTAACTATGAAAAGTTAGTAATACTTTCCTTGTCTTGCCTGGACCAAGGCAAATAATAGGAGTTCAACCAAAAGACTGATTAAACATGTGGAAGAAGAATTTTGGGTAACAAGCAGAGGTCGAGATGGCTTAATGATGAGAGCCAGAGCACCTGGAGTGTTTATCATGGAGGCGCAGGTATGAGTCCCGCTAACGACCGTATTTTCTCCATGAAAATGTTTAACTTATATTTTGTCTATAGGCCCTTATTTCTTAGGCATAGTTGTCTAGTTTTATGGGTAGAATCCAGTAGCTTTTAATTATTTCGCCTCTTTTTCTTTCTGGCCTGTATATTTCCACTATTATCAATTATTAAAACTTAGCCTGGTGGTAAGGATAATAAGAATATTATAGCATATGACGTGTAGCAGAAGTCCGTAGTATACTTTAGGGGGTACCTGTGTATGCGAATAACTTTTACTACGGGTTAACTTCGAAAGAGCGAATATCTTAATAGTTGCTCCATATAAACGTACGTACCCACTCGACAAAATGTATAGAGCAGCTAATATCTTTTCGCGGTTTCAAAGTTGATCCCATAGTAAAAGTTATTCGCAGAAGTCTGTAGTCATACTTTAGGAAGTTAATGTACCAAGTTCCTAAAGTATGACTACAGACTTCTGCTACGCGTTGTACCAATATTGAGCATAACATATTTCATATATTTATTACTTGGTTCT
Source organism: Xylocampa areola (assembly GCA_935421205.1). Taxonomy (NCBI): domain Eukaryota; kingdom Metazoa; phylum Arthropoda; class Insecta; order Lepidoptera; family Noctuidae; genus Xylocampa; species Xylocampa areola. Next base: position 18,294,848 of record OW285212.1, on the reverse strand, counting down.
ATTCGCGATAAAAAGTATCCTACGTGTTAATCCAGGTTATAAACTATCTGTGTGCCAATCCAAATCCGTTAAGTAATTATTGCGTGAAAGAGTAGGTACCTATGTAACAAACAAAGTCAAAGTCCAATCATTTATTTCAATTAGACCCTTTACAGGCACTTTTGAATTGTCAGAAGCTAGTTGCCACGTTCCAAAGTGTAGATTCCTATGGAGAAGAACGGGCAAGAAACTCCATGGTTACTCTTTTTATAAAATAGGTTTTTACAATAGCAGGTATTGGTTACACTGATTCTGTTGCAAAAAAAGAATTTAAATATGTGAGAACAATGTAAGATGATATTAAAAGAGTGTAGTTTAGCAATTCAAATTTCCTGCCATGACAGTCTAGAGATGACCAGTCCCAACTGACGGCGCCCGTTCACGAACATGACGCATGCGTCAGCATCACCCAACTCAACCATGTTGTAGGGAATCGAATGACCCAACACACACGCCACCATCAGCGAGACATTTTAGTGAGCATGACATACTCCCAACTGCCAGCAACATTCATCTATCCTCACAAACGTTCGCATTTATATTGGTGGGACGTGATGTTATTCACAACTGGTATAACCATTGACATATATATTACTAGCGTAAGGACCCGGCCGACCGCGAAACTAAATGGCACCAACGCGTTGGCCCTAAAATGACAGTTTAGGGCCAACGCAACTCAGTCGACAGTGGACTGCTCGCAGGAGAGAACGAGTGTTTGTTTGTCATAAATATGCCTAGTTGCGTGGTAAATGGCTGCAAAAATTACGATACAAAGATTAAAAAGGAACATGGGATATCGTATCATCGATAAATAACCCTAGATTACTTCTGTTCCAATAAAATTATTAAATTATCACATTTTAAAGGTATCATTATTTTACTACCGAAGTCCGTAATGGCGGCCATTGTGTGGCCGGCCGCGCGCGAAGTAACGTTGAAAGAACGTCATTTTTTATTTGTTTTATTTTTGTCTTAAGAACTTGGTGTAAGTAATTTTAGTAAGTACCTAATATGTTAATACTTAATTATTATAACAATATTGTTTACAATTTCAAATAAAGCTGACTGATATTAATTTGTTTTACATACGTTTTTTTGTGACATGTATTATTATCGCAATAAATTATAGTATAAAAAACTAATATAATCTAACGACACTTCTAAAGCTAACATCCATCAACCCGTTTAGGCTACAGAGCATGCCAAAGAAATATACATACATACACCCGAAAAACATATAACCCCGCCTTCTAGCGCAGTCGGGTAAAAACTCAGTTCAGTTCGTGATTAATGTGTGTATAAAAATATTGACCAATAATAAAATGTGATAAAAAAAATCATGTACGCACGTACAAGGTTTAGTCTTCGACCTATGAAACGCGGCGTTACGTAGTTCGTATGAGTTATGACAGATGGCGCTACTTTTGCTTGTATGAAGAAGTTTTCTGTAAAATGTTTAGATGGGCGTATCCTTTCTTTTGAAATCATTGGGTATAACCCTATTAGCTATATTATTGTATTGTAATTCCTCGTTCGACTGCCACGTTGGTCTACTGGTCGCAAGCGCGGCTGCTTCGCGTGAGGTCCTGGGTCCGATTCCCAGGTCGGGCAAAGTGTTATTGGATTTTTCTGTTAGGACATTCTCAGCCCGGATTCAGGAAGTTGGTGGTGTGACACCTCCGTGCTTCGGAGAGAAAGTAAAGCCGTCGGTCGTGCCTGATCTTTCTCCGGCCGTGTCGGATTGCCGTCCCATCGGACTATGAGAGTGAAGGAAGAGGGAGTGCATCGAAATACGGTCGGGAGGAGTATAATTATTATTAATTCCTCGTTAGTGTAGTGATCACAAGCGCTACTGCAGAGCGTGGGGTAATGGGTTTATTTCTCAGGTCGCGTAAAGTGTTATTGAGTGTGTGTGCGTGTGAGGTTTGTGTAACAAATCATCAATTAATTAATTATTGTTCAACGGTTATTACTCATTTGCATTATTCGGGATTGCCCGACTAGTTTCTGAGCTGAGCCCGCGGCGATGTCGCGAGTCAAACTTTCGACTCGCGACATCGCCGCGGGATCAGTTCATGGCTAAGGGGAACGCGTTCGAAACTAGTCGGGCAATCCCGAATAATGCAAGTGAGTAATAACCGTTGAACAATAATTAATAAGAATGTGTCTCACGATAATTATCATCAACTAATGTTAATACCTACACAGTTTTATTATAGTATAGATAGATTATTTAAAAAAAAAACGAGCCGCTTTCAATGGAACAGTGAAAACAATATATAGACATATGATCACAGCACACGCTTAGTTATTGAAGAGTTCCATTGTCTATCTCCGAAGATCTTCATCAGATCCTAATATATTATATACAAAAACCTTCCTTGATAAAATATGTATTTAAATAAAGAAAACCCCATCCAAATCGGACTAGGATTTTTTGATAAAATCGCGGACATAGAAACATATGTACATACAAACGGGTCGAATACAGAACTTCCTGTTTTGAAGACGGTTAAAATACTGTATAAATCGCGTGTGCAAATATAATGTCATATATAAATATAAAGTCGTGTCGCAAAGTTGTGTAGCATTCGCGACACGCCTGATGTGCGTGAGAGCGCCTCTAAGCGGAGTTGTTGAGCGCCATTAGTTAATTGCCCAGCGGTTTACTGTAAAGTAATCGTGAAGCCGCAGTCTGGAAAGCCTGGCTTCAAAAGAAAGACCGCAGAGCCTTCCTGTTCAAAGCCGGATCAAGCCTCCGGGCTTATCAGAGGAACGTGGAAATAAAATAAAATTGTTTATTCTGTAAATAACTCTAGTCTGCCTCTAGTGTCTAGTGATCGTAATACGACTGTTGAGCGTGAGATGCTGGGTTTGGTTCTCAGGCCGGGCAAAGTGTTTATAGGTTTTTCTGTCCTGAGTTTTCGAATTGTGGCCGATAATATGGGTCTTATTATGACGAGGAAAGCTTTAAGTATGAACGTGGCGGGCTATAAGAGTAGAGGAAGACCGAGGAAGCGATGGATGGATTGTGTGAGATGATATGGCTAGAAAAGGAGTGACTGTCGATATGACGGCTCATAGAGATGTATGAGTTGGGATATGGGCAGAGGGATGAGGATGATGAATATGGAACTTAATATATGCTTCGCTAATATGTGGGTGTATAACAGTTGGTACACACCTCTGCCTAGTCTTTCAATTTCTCAACAAAATGGTTGAGCTAAGCGAGGCAGATGTGCGCGTCATGCTCGTAAACGGGTGCTGTCTGTCGGAACTGGTCGGCTCCTAACTGCCTTGGCAATCATTTTAAAAGGCTATATAAGTTATTGTTTCTACCGCTTTCCTTTCTTATTTTGCTCATTAACCTGCATTATTCTCACATTACCTTATTTATTGTTATATAGAGTTTCTTGCCGGCTCTTCTCCATAAGACCAACTTTTTGGAACCGTGCTAGGTGCACGGTTCCAATCTTTGACTTTTCATAAGTGCTTGTAATATGGTTTATTTGAAATAAACATCTTTGAATTTGAATTAGAAATACTGGCATGATATTAGGTAAACTTTTTGAAATCTTTATATGGCGTAAGTTTTTGTTATTACTGTAAATCGGTTTTTTAAATTTGTATTTGTTTTTATTCTTTACGTAGGTCCCAAACTAGGTGGCTTTAGGTCATTTAGGGTCCCTATATTCGGTCCAGCTCCATCATCAGACCATCTCGATAGTGCCACAATATCGTATTGCCGTCAGAATACGACGTACATCTAAAGTTATAAATTCGTAAGTAAGACTATTTAGTTTTACTCCTTGACACTAAATTGATACAGATAAATCTTTGGAAAGCATTGACACATGCTTAGCGAACTTTAAATTTACAAATTCTTGTGGAAAAAGAGTTAAAAGTTTAAAGTTCGCTAAGCATACGTTAATACTTTCCAAAGATTTATCTGTATTTGTTAAGGTAATTGCATGTTTATGACATTGTATAAACTGCAAAGTTAGTCGTATCGGTTCGTTCACCTGTATAGGGATTATTCAAGATAGCAATGACGTCGCCAAAAGACATTAAAAATGTGGAAGAAGAATTCGCGGTGGTGAGCAGAGGTCGAGATGGCTTTGTAATCAGAGCGTCTGGAGTATTTATTTATCCGGGAGGCGCAGGCACTAAATTAATTTTAACCAAAATGTAAAATCCAATAGGTGTATACGACCATTACAAGTGTGTGTTGGGAATATAAGAAATTTTTACAAACACACGAATCCATCGCACCATAATTACAAGCGCCTAAAAAAGACAAAAACGAACCACAAAGTTCTCCCTCACACTTCTTCCACTTCAGAGAATTACAAATTTATTGTCAAAGCCTTCAGTTACCATTATATATAAACGTCTTATACTTCAACACTTTTCTGGGAAATTGAGGACATAAAAGTGGAGCTTCCTAAATAAATATTTATTGTAATTAACCTTCTTATCTTATATATAAAATTCTCGTGTCACAATGTTAGTTACCTTACTCCTCCGAAACGGCTTTACTGATTTTTACCAAATTTTATATGCATATTCAGTAGGTCTGAGAATAGGTCATAGGCTATTTTTTATAAGGGTGGCCCTATCCAGAAAATTTATATGGCAGAACAGCTAGTCATAATTATAATAATAAATTCGAATCGAATCCTGTGCAGTTCAATTGAATACATTCTTCTGGTATGTTTTCGTGACGAAACCTCTTTATTTACCGTTTTACTCCATCTGTTTTTTTTTTTTTATTTATTGAAAGATTATTTCTATATTTCAAGGGTTATATCACAGACGATTAATAAAATATACTTACCTACACACTACGTTTTAAACATACATTGTAAATATCGAAAACGAATTCAAACGCATAACAGCAGGCGTGGCGAACTCTAAAATCCAAGACATTAAAAGTGGATTGCCCGACTAGTTTCGAACTCTAACGGAACCCTTAGTCGTTATCCTCTATATACCCCGTTCGAGTTCGAGACCTCCCCGTTTTTTTTTTCCAAATGTTAATACTTCTTTTGGTGACGTCATTGCTATCTATTCAGTCATACACATAAAAACACACAATTAGCTAGTAATTATCAAAACTAGCAATAAAGAATACCAACTACAGACAGGACACATTTTACACACCCACATAAAATACCCAAAAAAAGACAAAAGCTTTATAAATACCACATGAAAGTACTATTGTGAAAGTAACAGAGATTCAGGCAATATAATTAAACGAAGCGATGTAATCGGCTCGTGTGTTCTGTGCTCAGTTAGACGACATCTGTCGGGTCTACAGGGAATTAGGTCGTGTTTGGTAAAGGTCGGGTATTTCATAACTGTATTCGTTGAGGTCTGTAGTTTTTGATAGGGACTAGACAAACTTTTTTTCACACGTAGACTGCTAATCATTACACCTACGTCAAGATTGTTACGTTAATGAATTGTTGTGTTCTCTTGTATTCTCTCCTTTGTTTCTTGAATTTATGAGGAAACGGCTCGGCAGCAGCAAGAAATTTGGAAATATTTAACTGCTATTTTTCAAAAAATCAAAATCAAAATCAAAAATATCTTTATTCAAATTAGACCATTAGAAATGGTACTTTTTGAACGTCATACATAACAATAAGACAGTCCCCCAAAACGCCCACCCTTCACCGCTTCCTAGTGCTTCACTGGAGAGAAGAAGCGGCGCAACAAACTCCCCAGCTACACGTCTCTGTCTGTCAAGTTACAAATTAAACAACAAAAATATATTTAAATATACATTTCAGCTGGCACATCATAATACAGAAAAAATTAATTAACTACTATTTACCTCATTGAATTTTACTCAAGCAATATCTCAATTGTAATTTAGTTTAGGGCCTTCCGTTTAAATTTAATTAAATCGGTCCTTATATACATAATGGTGTGCCCGCCTCCGTGTACAACCATGCGTTACGAATTAGAACCCCAGCCTGATGAATAAGACAAAAAAAATAAATAAATTATAAGTTAAAAAAAAAGCAGACTATCACTGGTGAGCAGGACGACCAGTCACCACAAGCAGCACCCGTTCACGAGATTGACGCAAAGATCAGCCATCACCCTCCTCGCCATTTTTGAGGGAAGTGAGCGACCCGACCCCCGACGCCACCGCGAGCAATGACATCTAAGGGAGCATGACGACCCTGCCACCAAGAGAAAGACTGAGAAATAAAAACATAACATAATCTAGTCGCCGAGGTCACTAATTCGCTACAAGATTAGAATATAATATCAAATTTGATATACGAGAAAAAAAAAAAAGAAACATAACATAACATAACATAACATAGCATCACGCCTGTATTCCCCGAAGGGGTAGGCAGAGGTGCACACAGTTGTACACCCACATTTCACCAATGCTGTTATTAAGTCCCATGTAATAGGTGGTGAGCCTATTGCCATCTACCGGGCACAATTCCAAACTCCGGGCTGCTACTGAGAATTTCCTAACAGAAAAACTCAATAACACTTTGCCCGACCCGGGAATCGAACCCGAGACCTCATGGTCAGCAGTCGCGCTTGGGACCACTAGACCAATGAGGCAATCAAAAGAAACATTGAAGAATAATAGACACAAACGGAACTTGAACCCGCGACAGTCCGTGTCATCACTCTCCCAAATGAGCTATCGTGTCGTTGTTCAATACTTTTAAATTTCAAGCTTCCTTGCATTCGTCTTAAGGAGACGCCTGGACATATTTATTTAGCAATTATTTACAGATTTACTCAACTTTAGTAAACCTAACCAAATCAAACCTTGAAAAGGCACCCGGCCTTTGGGGATAAGACCGTGAGTGTTGGATTTTTACCTCACTAAAATCACCCGGGTGGTCACCATCAGCACGTGGCGGGGAGCTCCGGAACTTCCCTGTGCAACACCTATTTACGCACATCTCTTGGGTTTTAACAACCTAGTGTCAGAGTTTAAACAGAACCGCCCGTAGGCCGAATATCACATGTGACTCATGTTTAAGTACCCAAGTTGGAGTAGGTTACTTAGGTCCAAAACCCTTTCTAAATCCAGAGAAGATATACGAGTAGACGGCAGTTAGACGGCAGTAGAGGGCAGTTTATTATTCGCATAACTTATACCGTAAGCCTAAGGAAATGATTTAATAAACACCCAGCTGCAATATACAGTGACAGATGGCCAGGTCTAGACCATAATATAGTCTTGTTTGAATACCTAGCTTATAACTTACGACAATGAGAGGCGTGTCCGGGAATAGAACCCGTCTGTCACGTTAGGATTTATGAGATATTGTCTTAGATTGATAGACTGTGGGTATTTAACAGTTTATTTTTAATATGTTGAGGGCAAAAAGGAATTAATATTACAAACGCTTTATCGCATGTACGTAAATCGAATTCTAAAGTTATAATTTTAGGTGGAAAGAAAAATACGGTCATGAGCAGGATTTGAACCAGCACCTCATGGATAAATACTCCAGGTGCTCTGCCAATAAAGCTATTCCCACCTCTGCTCACTAGTCCAAATTCTTCATTTTAATACGTGTTATGGTGACGTCATGGCTATCTATTCAATCCCTATAGGTGACTATAATCATGTTGAGGGTGGTTGAGTAGGATATGCTGGAGTTAGTCACAGATTAGTAATACATTTATCGGATCCAAAAAAGTAAATAAAAAAAAGAGATTACAATAAAGGAAATTCAAAATGCGAGCAGTGGTATTCCGATTCAAGGTGAAACACGTGAGAGTGACATTTAAGGATTTTTATATTTATACCCTTGAAGGAATTAGTACTGGAGTAGTTTTAGCAGGCGTAGGTACCTCTCTCGCTACTGGCATGTGATTCCCAATCATATAAAGGTACCTTTTACCAGTATGGTTACAATGATAGTACACGACTGTAATCGTGTGTAACACAATTTTTGTTTGTGTTTAGTTTTTTTTTACATATTTTATTACTGTAAATGTAGTGACGAGAGCTATTTTCACTTTAGTACAAGTTCTTATTTGCTTGTGTGTTACCTCACCCCCCGCCAAAAGGGGCGAGCAAATTTTTTCGATATTTAGTCAGAAGGCGTCTCCCATCTGATTCTCTAAGTTTATACCCCACATATATTTGCTCTCTTAAATCTCAATTTTTACACTGGAGGTTGTATGTTTCGGAATGTTGGCCTACAAAAGGAGTGAATGAAAGGCAACTGCATGCGAGGATATATGCTGAGAGTGCTGTGACGCGGATTGATAGAATTACAAGGAATAAGGATCATTTGACAAGAAAAGTTTTGGAATTGAATGTGGATGGCTACACGAGTAGAGGAAGACCGAAGAAACGATGGATTGTGTGAAAGATGATATGGCTAGAAAAGCAGTGACTAATGAGATGCCGGCTGCATGAGATGTATGGCAGAAAAAGACATGCAGCGCCGACCATAATTAAACTGGAATAAAGGCAGGAGGATGATTACATACATACATAAACTCACGTCTTTCTCCCATGGGGGTAGGCAGAAACTACAGAACGCCACCTGCTACGATCCTTTCATATGCTTTTTGCTTCGTCCACGTTCATACATCTTGTCATACATGCGCGGCGGTTTCGAGTACTACGCACCTTACCTTTTTGGAGGATATCTCTTGTATATCCTTCTAGGGTGTCCTCTTCGGCATTTCCACTTATACCGGCCTTGTAGATACCTTGTGTTAACCGTCTTTCATTCATTCTCTCAATACGACCAAACCATCTAAGCATGCTCTTTTCAATTTTCGTCACTACGTCGAGAATGATTATGAATTACAATTTTCACCTAAAAACAATTTTGAAACAGTTACGAAACAGTTCATCTTCATTAGTATTTACTTCCTGAAGTCTTTGACTTTACAAATTAAGTTAAATGCTGGCTTCAGTCAATCAGGAACGTACCTTTGATCAAAGTAATATTCAATTTTAATTTATAAATGTGGAAATATACGCGTGTTTAGTTGAGCCGGGCACGAGTTTTAACCGTAATGAAAATCAGTGTTTATTTGGAAGTATTTTGATTTCATAGTTTTGTTAAAATGTCAGCCAGTACCAAAGTATCTACATATTTTTAGGGTACCGGTTCTCACAAGAAAAAAAAGGAACCCTTATAAGATCACTTCGTTGTCCGTCTGTCTGTCAAGACCCTTTTACTCAGAAACAAAGAGGTGTCAAGTTGAAATTAATACAACATACAAACATACAACTTTTACACTTTATTTACATTTCCAAAAAGTAAATTATGGTGGAAAACTTAATTTTAAAAGGTATAATTTATTAACTGTTATGTACCTTCTCGTTTTGAGTGAAATTAAGTAATTATGATTATGAACTTTGTAAGGGGCATCACTGCGCCGGCAATAATAATAAAGGTGACAAAAACGGTCTTGCTGCCGCCACAACGGTCCCTGAAGGACTCGGACGACGTTATTTCCCGTTAGATAGACAAACTGTACTAAATAACAGTGTTACTTGACTTCGATTTTCTACAAGACGGTAATTCCCCAGCCGGGCAGCTCCAGTTTTTCCAGTCCTACCTCTTCTATTTCGTTCAATTCAATTTTAAACCGAAACTAATATCAACTAAATATACCAACGGTTTTAGCTACGAAAAAAATGTGCAAAGAAGAGAGAGATCGTACTATTGTTGGGACTCAAAAAGGATTTCGGCTCTCCTATCTTCACCGCGCCTGCAACTTTCGGAAATCAGTGTGTTTACAAAATTAATTGAGAAAACCTTCTGACAACTTTGGAATTTTAGCCCACCATCGCTAACTTCGCTTCAATAATTTCTCCCACTTTTAACCAGAATCCTGCTTGATAAACACCTTGTATTACTAGTTTCCTTCTACTTTATTTCTTCGTATACCATGAGTAAGAGTATCTATACTGTAATGACCGGATTCTTTAAAAAATGAATCAAATACTATTATTAATGTTAATAATAGAAAATAATAATTTCTTAGGGCCTGAGTGAAAATTAGTAAACACGACTAGTGCCTGAGAGTATCGAAGCGAACGGCGCCTAGTAGCGTGACTGCGCGAGCGTCCGTGCTACATCGCACATTGCCGCTTTGTATTTTTTTTATACGATTGTTTGCAGAAACCAGGAGGGGTTTTGTTTGCGTAACCAGGCGAGGCAGTTTCACGCCTTCAGCCAGAGCATATTTTAAATTACTACAAACTAAGCAACAGCGCTAATGGCATCCCCTGCGGGACCCGAGCCTCGGCTTAGGGCGTTGCTGGCGGTAGAACTAGGGTCTAGCTGGATCAGATCAGTTTCCTTATTATTAAGGGACGAATTTAAAGCTACTGACTCGGCGCGGGCCGGCTCGAGCAAGTGTCGGGGCGGGCATGATGAGGGTTTTCGGGATGGACGCGGACCTCTCCGGTGAGGTCTATAACGAGGCAGTCTTTGCCGCTTTGGGTCGCCTGCGCATATATAAGGTCCTAATTTATTAGGTAATTTCCTTTTAAGGGGTCAATGTGTAAATAATAAGGATTCATTTAAGCCATAATTCAAATTTATACAAAAAATTTTTTTTCTTTATATTCGCCGTTTAAGGAGCAGTTTTCGTCTTGCTAGTACTATGTTAATTACAAATAATATGTTATATCTATTTAATTTTTAGCTAAAGTGAATGTATTTGACTCATATATTACCCCTTTCAAAGGAAATTACCTAATAAATTAGGACCTTATATATTCGTTTGAACTGTCGATGAATTTCAAAACGAACAACCGTGTCCGAGTTCTGCGCTAGGTCGCGTAGGTTCACCCGTTCTGTCGTGGCCTGGCGAAGTCGCATTTTAAATTCGCATAGTACTTTTGTGCCGCGTTTAGAATACTTTACGTGCAAGTTCTGCGTTTGTTTCGCCACATGTGTGCTGGCCCTTATTCTTAAACATTGGCAACTTGCCACACTACACAAACTACTTTCTGTAGTGTTGTATCTTCTCCAGTGTCGTGAGCGTGTTTGAATACACTCACATGCACACACACACGGAACATTTAAGTAAGCTATACATAATAATTGTCGTGTAGGTAACTGCCTCGTTAGCATGAGGTCTTGTGTTCGACTATGACAGGCCATGTTTTTGGGTATTTCTGTAATGAAATTCTCAATAGTTCCTCGGAGTTTGGAATTGTGCCAGGTAGATGATTATAGGCTCACTATCTAACGCATAGAACTTAACAGCATTGGTGAAATGTGGTTGTACAACTGTGTACACCTCTGCCTACCCCTTCGTAAATACAGGCGTGGTGCTATATAACGTGCCGTGTAGGTCGATCTCTACCATAGTGCCTTATGTGCCTCAAACTTATTGACAGCACTATTTACTTTAGGTAAAATGGATATTAATTTATTCTTCTTTTGTCAAGATGAATGGAAACCATAAAAAGGTTATATTACAATAGGAACATCACATACATCTCTGTTCGTTTCCGCTTTTATTGTTAGAAAAATATTCCCTTTTCTACTACCTATTTATTTTATTCATGTTATCTATCATAACTATAGGTATGAACATTATATATTAATTATTGTTCAACGGTTATTACTCACGTGCATTCTTCGGGATTGCCCGACTAGTTTCGAACTCGGATGGAGCCGTTAGTCATGAGCTGAGCCCGCGGCGATGTCGCGAGTCAAAATGCCGCACGTGAGTACTGACCATTGAACAATAAATAATTTATATGAATGTGTCTCACGAAAGTTATAAATTATTATACAAAAATGAAAATTACATTGAACAAAAATAAAATGTAATAATTGAAATAATATCTATAGTTACCTATAAAAATATTTTTGGCGCCAGGCTTATCATTAATTATTTACTTTTTATGTTAACATTTTTAACAATATTATCATTATCAAACATAGTAGCTAGGTATAAGAAATAATAGTTTAATTAATTGTTTTTAATTTTTTAATTAAAGTCGTGTGTTTTGATAAACATATTTTGACTGAAATTAAATAAACACCTAGAACTTTGAGGCCTCGGAGACTCAGGTTATCATATGTTTACCTAATTTAATAAATTTTTGTTTTGATTAAAACATTTTCGGTCAATAATCCCGGATACCGAAAAAAGATTTGTGGAAAAAACGTCCTGTGTATGGTTTGAACCTGCTGCGGTGAATGCAGCTGCGATTGCGGCACCCCGGTAAAGGCTAGAGGGGGTAAAGTTTAAAGGTTAGACCGTGTGGTTTTTATATGGTATATTTATTTTATTTATTAACCAACTCATACTACAATTAACACATATATAAGTTATGGGTAACATTGTTTTATAATACTAAGATTATAGTAGGTTTAAACATAAAGCAATAATATAAAGATTTAAGAGGCAGGCCTGACAATTTATAAAATCTTACCAGCCTATGATACCCGGGACAATGTAAGGATTCTAACGATACCCCATACATCGAAATCGGTTCAGGCATTTAGAAATAATGGTGGTATAAAGAAACAAACATACATACATACTTACTTGAATCCTAAAAACATAACTCTCCTTTTTTGGTCAGTCGTGTAAATATTGTATGGTATACAGTAACTGCCTTGTTAGTCCAGTGGTCCCAAGCGCGACTGCTAAGCATGAGCTCTCAGGTTCGATTCTCGGGTCGGGCAAAGTATTATTTATTGAGTTTTTCTGTTAGGAAATTCTCAGTAGCATCCGGAGTTTGGGATTGGGCCCGGTAGATGGCAATAGGCTCACCATTACATGGGATTTAATAACAGCATTGGTGAAATTTGGAGGTGCAATAGTTTACACCTCTGCCTACTCCTTCGGGGAATACAGGTGTGATGATTATGTATGTAATAAATGTGAATCTTTGTATGTTTGGATGTTTGTCACTGAATCATGCAAAAACGGCTAAACGGATTTAGATAAAATTTGGCACACAGGTAGTTTATAACCTGCATTGACACGTGTGGCTCGCAGATTCAATTAGATTAACGTATGCGTAGCGAATGTTAAAGTTACAAATATATATCAAACCGAACTCAGAACAGTAGAATCGAACTCAGAATATCACCCATAGCTGCGTTTACCTCCACTACACCAACGGGGAAGTTTCCCAGATAATATAATAGTATTCGGATATCAAGATAATATTTGCTATGAATAATTTATAGATCTCTCGAGACCGTAAGGGCGGTTCGACCTCATTCTATCGAATTTTGCTAAGCAAACACGGAAAGAGACGATATTAATGTTATAATTATGTTTTATCAAGGAAAATCGTGTTTATAGAGCTTTTTGGGGCGGAAATATATTCATCTTGTATTTGAATATATATATAACTAGCTGTGCCCCGCGGTTTCACCCGCGTATAATTATATTATAATTAATATATGTTACTCCTTATATAGTCAGCTACCTGCCGGTAAAATCTTATCAGAATCGGTCCAGCCGTTTCGAAGATTAGCCGGAACAAACAGACGGACAGAGAGACAGGTATCGTGCAGATAACAAAAAAACTATTATTTTGACATTACAAACAGACACTTCAATTTTATTTATTTGTATTGATGAGATACTAGCTACCTTTTGCCTTCAGAATTGGATCCAGCCGGGATAAAAAGTATCCTATGTGTTAATCCAGTCTATAAACTATGTGTGCTAAATTTCATCAAAATTAGTTCAGGACTTCTGTAGTTATTGCGTTAAAGAGCAACAAACCTCTATCCATCCTCACAAACTTTCCTATTTATTAGTAGAATGTAGAGAGGCTCGTAGCGCTAAGTAACAGCAATGAATCTAACTGGGAAAATGCTAGGCAGATTGGTAGAAGATATAACTTGAAGATTTTTTACCGTGGGAGAGCCATGCTTTGGTACGAATGGGCCGGCTCGACCGGATTGATACCACGGCCTCACAGAAAACCGACGTGAAACAACGCTTGCGTTGTGTTTCGCCGAGTGAGTGAGGGTACCGGAGGCCCAAACCCTTTAAAAGGCCGACAAAGCACTCGCGACTCCTCTGGGGTTGCGGGTGTCCATGGGCGGCGGTAATCGCTTACCATCAGGCGAGCCGTCTGCTCGTTTGCTCCCCATTCCATAAAAAAAAAACTTGCGGTTTAGTAATTAACTGTCACACAGATAGTTCGATGGAAGCTGCGCTTGCCTCTGGTGTTCTGCGAACGGATGGCCATAATTTCTTATCTGATTAAGTTATCTATCGAAATGAATATGAGTCCTGAGAGATAGGCCAATCAACCAATCGAACGTACCGCAATCAAATTGCGGACGTTCTAAAAAAAGGACAGGTCAAAAGCTACCTTAACCGACGAGCATGTATGAAGAGGTTAATGGACATAGATGAAGCCAAAGACCCGTCAGAATGTAAGCAAGTGGAAATCTATAGTCTCTGCCTACCCAGTAATGTAAAGTAACCCAGTATGTCAACTGCAGATGAATGTCAAGTCAAATCAAGTCAAGTCAAAAGGTTTTTATTTCAAATAGGCAAATTACATGCACTTAAGAAACGTCAAATGATTCTAGTTGCTCGGTTCCAAAAAGTTGATCATATGGAGAGGAGCCGGCAAGAAACTCCATAGACACTCTTTTTAAATAAATAATAAGTACAGTCTTGCTTTGTTACATTTTTGTGTTCAGAAATATCCGAGAGCAATGTAGGTTAATGCGTGAAATAATATAAAAAATATATATATATATACTGAGCAAACCGATACTAAGAATGCCATCTGCGATAGAAACACAGGTTAACGCAATTTCTTCAGAGACTCAAGTTCTAGAACATTAATGATTTATCTTAAACGTATAAGAGTAGAGGAAGATCGAGGAAACAATGGCTGGTTTGTGTGAAAGATGACATGGCAAGAAAGGGAATCACGTTGAAGGAATTAGCACTGGAATAGTTTTAGCGGGCGTAGCCCTCTGGCCACTGGCATATGATTCCCAATCAAACCTTTATATCTTTTACCTGTATGGTTACAATGAAGTGACACAATTTTATGTTTGTGTTTAGTATTTTTTATGTCTGTTAATATTGTTAATGTAATGACGAGAGCTATTGTTGCTTTAGTGCAAGTTATTTCTGCTTGTATGTTACCTCACCCCCCGCCAAATGTGGCGGGCTAATTTGTTCAATATTTAGTCAGAAGCCGTCTCCCGCCTGGTCCTCTAAGGGAACCAATATCGAGATGATGGCTGATAGAGATGTATAGAAGAAGACATGCTGCGTCAACCCCAAATAAACAATAGGGTTGTTTTCTTTAAAAGCATGAAGTCATCAGCAGAGCCAGTAAGATTTTAGATTATAGAATCGCTAAGAATGCAAGTGAGTAATAACCGTTGAACAATAATTAATATGAATTTGTCTCACGAAAGTTATTATACAAAAACAGTTGATATTGTTGGAGGCCAAAAAAATTATCTGAACGGCTCGCAATACCGCTGTGTTTAAACGTTTTATGCAAGCGATTTTAAGCCTTAAAGGCCTCGATCGCCAATATTTTCGGGTATATATATATGTACCACATATTCTTCCATGACACGCGAGTTTGGTCTACAATCAATCAAAGCGATGGATAGGAGCCGATACAGTGGCTGACGGCTGTCAGGACGTTCCCAGACAATGATTTACTGTTGTCTATCAACATTGGTGTATTGTGTCTAGTTCCCTAATCCCACACAATAAATTCTGACGGTGATGGCGTAGTGTCAGAGAGACCGGCAGCTTCGATTCCAGTACGGAACAAATATTTATAGGATCTAGAAATGATTGTTCTGCAAAGATTTTAGAAGAGGAAGGGGGAAGGAGGTGGACTATCAGAACTCGCTATTTGATTTCCTTTGGCTTCTCCTAATGATACTCTACGTTTTATAGTTCAAAGCCTTATATAAGTCAAATAAAATAGATGTCAAAACGTAATTAGACTTGTCTTTGCGATTTTATTGGATGCTGTAAAGGGCAAGTAATAGTAAATCGAACAGTCGAAATATCTAGGACAAAGAGTGAATAATGGTACATTATGTTTTTTCAAAATTTACATCACTGCATTTTATAAAACAAAGTCCTCCGCCGCGTCTGTCTGTCTGTTCGCGATAAACTCAAAAACTACTGCACCGATTTCCATGCTGTTTTCACCAATGGTTAGAGTGGTTCTCGAGAAAGGTTTTAGTATAATAAAACAACTTTTAACCGGATTAATCGCGTGTATTACTACACTTTGCAGCGTTCGTGGTCGCAGGAGTCCTCCTGCGACCACGAACGCTGCAAAGTGTTCGAAACGTCAGGAAAAACAAAAAACCAATAATACACGCGATTAATCCGGTTAAAAGTTGTTTTATTATAATGTGTAGTGATCGCGGAAACCTAAGATATTACTAAGGTTTTAGTATATAATTTGTCAAGTTTTTATATACATTGGCTAAAATATAATTATATTTGTTGGAGGTGTCGGAAAAAAATAAGCCGTCTGGGAGCTTCCAACGAAAAGGCTGCCTATACACTTTGAGATATAACAAAATGATGTATGGTGGAATTGCGTATCTTATATAGGTCTCCAGAAAAGCGCGATTGCATATGTCTATCTCTTAAGGATAACATACTATATCCATTATAATACTTAAAAAAATGGGCAATTATAAAGCGGGAACGGGATCAAAATTTCATGATTACTTTTGGTCGCGATAACCGACATCCACGCGGGCGAAGCCGCGGGCATCAGCTAGTCAACTAATAAAACATATCTGAAAACGACGTTATCCGGGTACTCTCGCCTTAAAACTATGTTTTTTATAAGAAGTGTTTACGGATACGTACGTCATGAACACCACGAAGATGTAAACAAAATTGTAAATGTACCCTCAAATGTGCAATTACGTAAGGTTTCATAATATCGCAAGTCTATCACGAGTTTCCTGAAGTAATTCGAAGCTTCGAGCTGCTACTGGGAATTTATTAAACGAGCAGTGTCATGTACCTGAAAATAGATCCTATGATCAATCATGTAGGTAGTAAAAAAAGGAAGCAGCGATAACCTAGTGGTATTACTGTTGTACTGACGAGGTAAAGGTCACTTCTTCGAATCTAAAGCTTATTATATAATCTGCCTAGCCAACACCAACTACGTTAGGGGTTAAAATCGGGACGTCTCATGCAAATAGGGTCAACCGGCAAAACTATTACCATCTAAACTATTTATTATAGTTAGTTAGTTTGTCTGTTTTTATAGCTTACTGCACTAAGTACAATCAGAAAATCCTAATGACTGGCCAACCCAACGACACGGAAATCGAACTCAGGATAAAATCAAAGTAAACTCACGTGCATTTTTTTTTTAAAGGAATGCCCGACTACTGTCTAGTAACCGGCTGTGAACAATAATTGATATGAATATACCTCACGAAAGTTATTATATTTTTTTTTAAATCCTAATTAGGCTTAACATTTACGCTTTTTGAATGTCAAACATTAAGATAACCCTTAAAACCTACCCTTCACCGCACGTCTTTACCATGATTGTTTATTAACAGATTTGATACAAATCAAAATTGAGTCTGCGCGACTAATGGTAGCCTATGTCATTCCCCAAGATACCATCTATATCCTTGACAAATTTCATTACGATCCGTTCAATCGTTTAGTCGTGATAAGGCTACAAACAAACAGAGTTACTATCGCATTTATAATATTAGTATAGATTAAGATTTTAAGATTTAAGATTTATTTATTTCTCTAAAATTTACACAATTACAAAGTAGATAACAGTTAATTTACACTATTACAAGGGTAACGGTACTTCGTAACTTTATTTGGGAACATCTGCATCCGAACTAGGTGGTAACCTGTATCTCGGAATACAGTTCATCCCCTACAAAACTTTGTTTAATTGATAGCCGTTTAAAATAGTACAACTATGTTTAATATTAATTTGTTATCGTGTGCTTCGTGTGTGGTGTTCGATGGCTTAATTTGGGTTAGTAAAGAATATAGTATGGATTATTTTTACTATATGTATGTGTTAGCTAGCACGCGCCTATGTAACATAGTAATCAGCAGCTGCACTAACGACCACTAGATCAACGAGGCAGTCAATTCCTTAAAAAACATAACTGTCCCACTGCAGGGCGCGGGCCTCTTCTCATACAGAGAAGGTACGAGCATTGATCACCACACTAGCTCACTGCGGGTTGGTGATTTCAGGTCAACAAGTCCAGGTTTCCTCACGATGTTTTCCTTCACCATATGTTTGTGATGTTTAAGATTAACTTTTATGTACATATTATGTTATGACATGAATAAGACGAAACTAATTAAAAAAATCCTAAAGACTTTGTGAGCACCACAGCTATTTTATCATTATATATGTTACTCGGGACAATGTAAGGATTCTAGCGATACCCCATACATCTAAATCGGTTCAGGCGTTTAGAAGCTATGGTGGAATAAAGAGGCTTTGGGGGCTGAGTTGCCCGCGTCTGTAGGAGTACACTCTTAAAATGGAATCCCTTCACGTGGCCCCTGGCTGGTGCAAAACAGGCAACACAACACTGGTGGCAGGCTTCGGCCGCGGCTGGTTACCACCCACCGGACGAAACCATGTTGTGAAGCGACCTAGTCATGTTTCGGGATGTAGTCCGATGCAACAGTTGTGGGAGACGGGTCTGGGCAGTTGCATCGACTCCCCAATTATCATTTTCCCCAAATCTATCCACTCTACTTGGAGTGAATAGATTTCGTCTGGATATACGTGCTCATCCACGGCCACACCGTCACTTAACATTAGGCGAGTTAGTGGCCAAGCGAAGATCCACTTTAGATAAAAAATAAAAAGCTCCCAAGCATACATACTTACATACAAACATACATGAACCCTAAAACATAACACTATTTTTTGGGCAGTCGTGTAAAAAAGATACTCGGCCACCACGACACCATACACATAGTAGCAAAAAAACCCCAGAAAGACTATAAAATACATTTTACGCCGCAATTATTTTCGCCCTCGTATTCCTATGCATATGACGATAAAACTCATAATGGCCAAGCAATATTTGATATTGTTCCTAAAATCTTCTAGCTCATTTAAATTCAGTATCATTGCAGTTATGTAACGGAGTGGAATGGTATTAGGTCGCATCGTCAAGGTTTATGTTATGGGCTTAGGAGCATAACCATTTTTTTGGCATTCTTCCTTCCAGAATGTTCTTTAAAGGGTTATGTGACGTTAGCTCAATTGTATTCTCGTATATGGGGGTAGTTTGAGCTTTTCGGCAAAGAATGTGCCTCTATCTTCTTCCTTATTGGTTGGTGCCATAGACAATTACTAGGGTTCGATTTCAATAAAAATGTAACAGTTGTTTAAAATAAAAAAAAAACTAAATTTTTATTGTTATAAGAAACATTGAAATGTAGGAGACACGGTACTCGAAGCCGTGACCCTTGTCATACCGTGACAGTAGCTCTCCCACCGAGCTATAATATCGGTTGTTCGTATCTATTAAATTTCAAGTTCTCTTCTTTCGTCTTAAGACGACGCCTGACAATATATTTTAGCAACAATTTACAGATAACTAACCCGGAGTTACAACTTTACAATTGTAAAAGCGCTGAATGATTGAAAATGATTTTTATTTATGTTTATATTAATTGAATTAGTTTATTTTTATAAGTGGATGTACATTTGTTTACCAACCTGATGCTAAGTGATGGTGTGGCCCAGTATGGAGCACGTATATCCAGAAGAAATATAATATCACTCCAAGTAGAGTGGATAAATTTGGGGAGAATGATAGTTGGGGAGTTGATGCAACTGCCCAGACCCGTCTCCCATATTTGTTTTGTTTTTAATCACTTTTTATTTTGTACTAGCTGACCCGGCAAACGTTGTTTTGCCATATAAATAAAAAAATTAGGGGTGGACTACCCCTAACATTTAGGGGGATGAAAAATAGATGTTGGCCGATTCTCATAGATACCGGATAAGCACAAAAAATTTCATCAAAATCGGTCAAGCCGTTTCGGAGGAGTATGGCAACGAAAACTGTGACACGAGAATTTTATATATTAGATAAGACAAGACACTCTTACAAAAATTTCCTAAAGTAAATAAATAAGAAAAAAAGAAAATCATCCGTCGCCAACACGTTATTTTTTAGTATAGTTACCCGTTTTACGAAGCAATTGTATTGTTGGTGAACATAGCCCTAACTGAATCATAGGTTTATAACGTAGGTATAACGATTTTGTGGCTAAGGGTTATTAAGTTTTTTTTTAAGAAATTCTTAGTTAACAGCCTGTAGTAAAGAAGTTGCTCCCCCCTCGTGTACTTCCGAGAGCATGTAAAGCTGTCAGCTGCGCCTAATCTCTCTCCAGTCGTGTCGCAATGTTTACTATGAAAGTGAAAGAAGAGGGAGTACACCTGTGTTTGGCCATACAATTTTCAATACAATTCTGTCGGGATATCATATTTTTTTATATATGTTCTTAATGTTCATCGTCTCTTTTCAGATTTAGATAGGCAGTTCTCGGTGCATCCCGAAAACGCGACGGCAGTGCGTGGCCAGCCGTTTGTTCTGAACTGCGTCATCAATTCGTTGCCACCTGCCGCCATCTCCTGGCTGAGGGATGGCGAGCCTTTGCCTAAAAACAACAGGTAAGCATCAATCAACCAGCCTACCCTTTTCCCATTTTGGGGTCGGCTTCCAGTCAAACCGGATGCAGCTTAATACCAGTATTTTACATGGAGCGACTGCCTATCTGACCTCCACAACCCAGTTACTGGGTAACACGATATCTCGTGGTATGACTGGTTGTCAGACCTTCACGCCTCTGACTACCCGTAACGGTTGTCATAGATCTTAATTTAGCAACCGGGGCCGATGGCTTAACGTGCTCTCCGAGGCACGGAGGGGTCTCGGTATGAAATGGTGGTCACCCATCCACAGTCCGACCGTGGCAAGCGCAGCTTAACCTCGATCGATCGATCTGTGCGGCAGTTACTTAGCCACGAGCCTCTCCGGATGGTGATGAATGATTATGAATAATTAATGTTATTCAATAATATTTAGTTTCAGATATCATTTGCTGAAGAATCAGTTACTTATCACGGACGTGACAAGAGAAGATGCAGGATTATACAGGTAAAAGCATTTGCAGAAACTCTTTCTTTAGAAGATTTCTCTATGAATAATTGTTTAATGCCGATTTTAGCATATGCAAACTAAATTTAAAATATACTATTGCTATATTTCTCTAAATGTTATATGTTATAAGAGCGAGACGGGACTAATTTAAAGAAGAAAAATTCTTTAGGTGTTTCATTAAAATCATTACATAGTAAGAATGACTAATCATTCGTATTTTACTTTACCTTGTTGGTCAAGTGGGCCCAAGCGTGGCTGTTGAAAGTGAAGTCTTGGGTTCGATTCCCGGGTCGTGCAGTTTTTAGAGTTATTGGGATTTTCTTATAAGAAATTGTCAGTGGCAGTTTTGAGTTTGCAATTGTGTCCGGTAGATGGCGATACGTTCTCCGCCTATTACGAGTACATGGGACCAATTAACATTTTGCCCCTCTGCCTACATCTTCGTGGAATACAAGTGTGATGCTGTTATACCCCTTTTTTATGCACGAAGTTTCTATAAATTTTTTTCTATCTCCATCAGATGTAAAGCAACAAATTCACACGCAAACCGAACCCGGGTCAGCCATGGAGGAAGGCTGCAGGTTGAGGAGTACCCGGTCGATGAGGACCCTGCGTTTCTGCCGGTCCAACATGATAGAGACATTGCTATTCCGAAGGACGGTGACTTGGTGTTGCCTTGCCCTCTGAAGGGATGGCCTAGACCTAAGGTAAGCTAAGATCCTTCGATGTTAGTAATATCTTAGGTTTGCGCGATCACTACACATTATAATAAAACAACTTTTAACCGGATTAATCGCGTCTATTATTGGTTTTTTGTTTTTCCTGACGTTTCGAACACTTTGCAGCGTTCGTGGTCGCAGGAGGACTGATCTGTAAATTATTGAGAATACTTAAATATCACTAGGCGTCTCCTTAAGACGAAGAATGGTACTTGAAATTATGTTGTATGTATTATACTCGTGTGGCAATATTACCCACCTGGAAATATTACCCACCTGGCAATACGGACAGTAGGTATTGCAAGGCGGGTAATATCTGGAAATACTTCTCACTTGGCAATATTTGGAAATATTTTGCACCTAGCAATATTTCTTACTTGGCGATTCTATTTTCTACCTGGCAATATTGTCCATCTGAAAGTACTTCTTTAAAGTTCTAGCAAACGGTAAAAATATCTTGTATCATGTAAAATTACTTTGAAAATTCTACGGTACAATAAATAATTAGTCAAACTTCCACTTCGATACACTACCGGGTTTTTCAGAATAAGCCCCGAACGAATCGAAAGCTGATGGTATTGTCAAAGGGGGTTAAATTCCCGTCCCTATTTCTTTTTTGTGGTTTTGAGTTGGTTGGTCTTTATCGCGCGCAGCAAATGGACGAATTTATAAAAAAAAAAAACGTTTGTTTATACAAAAAATATATATATTAAATGTTGTAATGTTTTCGCACCGCATGTGTTAATTAATGCGTTTGAAAGTATTATTTATCTGTATATATTTTTTGGTATTGTTTTTTTTTTATTGTCTTGTGATCAGTTTCGGCGGTACAGTCACTTCCATAGTAATGCTCGGATACAGATCAACACCTTGTATATTACACTCTTCTTTTTCAATCTTTAACGCATTCTTCTTCTTTCAGTTGATATGGGAGTCCACGCCACCTGGAGAGAGGACTGGCGAGTTGGAAGACGTTGACGAAGTCTTCATTCGTCGCAGAGTGGACCTGCAACAGGAGGGAGTTTACACCTGCAAAGTTGAAGGGAATAGTGACCTCGTTAAGGTTAGTGGAGAAGTCAAGCAATTTTAGGCAAACATATTTTCATTAAAATGTTAGTTTTCGGGAAGGTCTAGATGTGCGACCACCGACCGGCAGATGCAGTGTAGGATGCCCTCACCTGATGGACCAGTGACATCACAACGGAGGACAGTGTGGGCTCAAGACCGTCAATTTTGGAAATCTATGAGGGAGGGCTATGTCCAGCAGTGGACGTCTGTCGGCTGTATGATGATGATAAACAATAAACAAACAAACAATAAAAAATATTTATTCATTCAAGACGTTCAAAGCGATTTACAAAAATTTTACTTTATATTGGATTAAGTAAGAGGCAGGATACAAAACATGTGCACTGGGCTTAAACTAGGATGATTCGTGTGCTATAAGCACTAGTTGCTTTCGTAACCACCGTTTTCGAGCAGCCATTTTACGATTGTAGTGCGATGCAACAGTAAGTATTCAAATTTTAATTTAATCAAAGGTAAATGTCTGTGTACGTGCAGGCCTGCGCGACGATGAATGTAAAATCAGGTAAAAAATAAAAATTTCTGTGATAATTTTAAATTACGCTAGCGTAATTTTAATCTGATGGTCATCACGATGTTCGACGACGCAACGGTATGATAAAATTATCACAGAAATTTTTATTTTTTACCTGATTACCCAAAAAAGGACGCTCCAATGCGGCTGTATTTTTTTAACTATTTTACCTGATATCTCGTCCTTTCTCGTCGTCCCTGATATGTCGTATTAACCGATATTAATTAATACAGATAAATCTTCGAAAAGCATTAACTCATACATAGCGAACTCTAAAGCTATAAACTTTGTGGAAAAAGAATACTTTCGCGAATAGGATTCGAACCTGCGCCTCCCGGATAAATACTCCAGGCGCTCTGACTGCTAAGCCATCAGCGCGATATTAATTAATTAATTTTAAATGAAAAGTCGCTTCTATTGGATTACATAAATCTTATGATATCAGATCTTGGGGTGGATAGGTCTTGTATATTTTTTTGGACTAAAATTAGACAAAAGTTGCCACTAGAATTTAAAAATAAAATCGTCATTTTTAAGTTTATAACAATTAAAATATTAGCCAGCACAAGCATAAGTTTTATATTATGAGGAATTAAACATACGAATGTTTTATAGTAATATATGTACGAACAATAAGGCTTTAAAATTATAAACAAAGGCAGTAAGTACTTATCAGTATGTTATCTGAAATTACATTGATCATATTAAAGATATCACTGAATACAATACAGTCTAGAAAGTTCTAAATATTTTTGATAATTTTTATATAATTATGTCTCATTTTCTAACGCTAATTAGTGCCTTTCTAACCATTATTATGATACACTGATAATATTAATGAACACTATTCATTATTACAACAATAAATTCATGTGAAATGTAACATGAGACTATTGTGTGAACATTGTACGTTGTAACATTACCTTGTCGTAGCAAATTATAAAGGTGCGTACATATTGGCAACGCGTACGGCACGAAATCATACGGACATTTCGCTAGCAGTGATAGCCTAGTGGTATGACCATTGGACTGACACGTCAAAGGTCATAGTACAAATTCAAGGCACGCACCACTGACTTTTCGAAGTCATGTACGTATTATAAATTAATATCTGAGTTGGCCGCGTCCGTAGGAGTGCACCCTTAAAATGGTATCCCTATACGTTGTCCCTGGGTGGTGCAAAGCAGCCAACACAAGTCTGGTGGGAGGCTTCGGCCATGGCTGGTTGCCACCCACCGTACGAAGCCATGCCGTGAAGCGACATTTTTTTTATTATCGTGTGGAAATCCTCATGGATATCCTTCGCCTGGCGGCGGAGGATTATGTCGGACTCATACCGACTAAAACCACACGGCCACCTCTGCATATAAGAATAGGGACGCCGTGAAGCGTCCTAGTCGTGTTTCGGGATGTAGTCCGGTGCAACCGTTGTGGGAGATGGGTCTGGGCAGTTGCATCAACTCCCCAACTATCGCTCTCTCAAAATCTATCCACTCTACTTAAGAGTCTCCATCCTCGGCCACAACGTCGCTTACCATCAGGAGAGTTGGTGGCTAAACGTAGTTTTTTTGATAAAAAAAATATCACTTGCTTAAAACGGTGAAGGAAAACATCGTGAGGAAACCAGCATACCTGAGAGATATTCTCGATGGTGTGTAAAGCCATGTTAGAGATCTACGGGTGGTTTAAACTCTGACACCAGGTTGTTCATCAACCACACGATAAGAAGAAGACGGACATTTTGCGAAAATTATTCGTCCTTTTTGGAGTTACGTTCCTCAAAAGGCATAGACAAAAAACCTTATAAAATCTCTTCCAATTGTCTATCTGTCAAGTGTTTGTATTTGCGGAAAACCTGCGCCTTCCGCAAAAACCTGCCTTCGAATCCTGCTCACAACCGTATCTTTATTTCGTTTGTTTTTCCTTTTTTATCCGAAATGGATCTATGTTTGGCCACCAACTCGCCTGATATTAAAAGACGGTGTGGCCGAGGATGGAGCACTTAGATCTAGAATAAATCTATTCACTCTAAGTAGTGTATTTAGATTTGGGGAGAACGACAGTTGGGGAGTTGATGCAAATGCCTGGGCAGACGTTATGTTGGAGACGGGTCTGGACCCGTCTCCAACATCTCGTCTCCTTATTTTCCTTTAGCGTTCGCTACGCCTGCGTTAATGCGTTTGAAAGATTTATCTGTATAATTGAATTTTTATTTATCGTCTCTTAATTTATTCCATCCCGCTCTTATAGTAGCTCTTAGTAAAATATAGCAATAGGGAATATGCATGTGATTCAATATTTTTATTTGTTATCTTTATTGTTGCAAAATGACACCTATTCAATTACTTTTTTAATAAATCGTGTTTTAAGTAAGTTGAAAGTGAGAATCATGCGAGGTAAATTTAAAATGTCAAAACGCACGCTATTGGTTGGAGTGAAACGTGACGTCACTGTCCGTCGATGACAATATCTCGAGAATGCTATTACTGGGTGTTAATCATGTTTTGTGGTTCTTTTTGAGATTTAACGTTATTCTTTAAAGAAAATTCATTCAATAAAATGTATAAATCGTTAATTAAACACTTCATACTATACAAGATATCTTTTATGATGTGTACTCTGACGTCAGAGAAAGAGCGCCAAAATGGCGGCGTTTCAAACGCTCGAAACTGATTGCAGGTTTGTTTGATAATTTTAATACTCAATAATCATATTTTTACAAGTGCCGAATTCGCATAAAAATATTTGAAAAAAAATACATGCCTATACCCTATTCCCTAAATTAAGTTTAGTTTGCGACATCAGAATTGATGCCAATGTGACCATGCCTTTACAAATTCGAACACAAAATCGAACGTAAATTTAATTCTAATAGGGCAAAGTTATCTATATAATTGGTATTAATGTATACATACATACAATTTCGAGAAATATCCTGGAATGGCTTGGGGCAACACATTGCCTTATTGAGGCACTTAACAGTTTGCGGCATATCTGATAACTATTTAACTAAAGTTTTGTAGAAAGAAATATACGGTCGCTGCTCGTGAGCAGGATTTGAACTTGCGACTTTCGGATAAACGTAATACCGAATTCTTCTTCCTCGAGGGAAAAAGAATTCGGTATTATGGGCAGACGTCGGGATAGTTCAGTCCAAGGTGCTTGGAGTAATTATCTGGGCGGCTCAGGTTCAAATCCTGGAATACGTGGCTAATATTAGTGGAGATAGCCCGCCGTGACCGAAATACGGTCGGAAGCAGTATTATTGTTTTAAAATATTATTGCTCATAATGGCCAACTATACACGCAATTTACAACTGCCTCGTTGGTCTAGTGGCCTCTAGCGGGACTGCTGAGCATGAGGTCTCCGGTACGATTCCCGGGTCGGGAAAAGTGTTATTGAGTTATTATCATCATCATCCCCCTGCCCTTATCCCAATTTATTTGGGGTCGGCGCAGCATATCTATATCTGGCATGCTGCTAAAGTTTTGGCTATGTTTTATGACCGGCCGACTGCCTGACGTCAACCCTCTTTGGGAACGCTGTTGTTGGTGGTAACCGCCACCGATACAGTCTCCTTCTATCTAGCTATGTCATACCAAATGTTATCCATGCGCCAGGTTCTGATGTTATCCTAATATTACACTCCACTAACCGGGCTATTGAGTTATTCTGTTATAAAATTCTCAGTAGCAACCTGGAGTTTGGAATTGAGCCCGGTAGATGGCAATAGGCACATAAGACTTAATAACAGTATTGGTACAATGTGGGTGTACGACTGTGTACACTTCTGCCTACCACTCCGGGGAATACAGGCGTGATGCTATGCTATGTTATGTACACAGTGACCATTAACTGAAATATCCAATACGCCTGATGAACTTTTAAACATAAGTCATTCCTTATAAATTATCTCTATTCCACAGACTTTCAACGTGACAATCACAGAGCCTGTCAGGATCACGGTGCCCCCCACTTCGAAGCAGACCTTCAGAGCGAGTACGGTCAGGTTCAACTGCACTGCGGTTGGGAGACCAGCGCCTACTGTCACTTGGTACAAGGATGGAGAGCCGTTGGTGGTGGCTGGTCGGGTAAGTTGAATATTTGAGCCAAGTAAAATAATAAATAAACATTTCTTAGCACATAATCACTGCCCAAAAAAAGGTGTTATGTGTTCAGAGTTCATGTATGTATATTTGTGTCTCTTTATACCACCATAACTTCTAAACGCCTGAACACATCTGGATGTACCGTAGGGTGTCAAAATCAAAATCAAAATAATTTATTTATAAAAACATAGGTAAAAGTGTCGTAAATATTCTTACATTTTCTCTAGTAAAATAGGCTAGTAAGATTAAAAAAATGTAATATAGGCTAGTAAGATTAAAAAAATGTAGTATGATATAAGAAATAAGTATATATTACAAGAAAAAGAATAGCTCGCCTGCCATGTGTGAAATAAAAAGTGACAAAACAAGTCGTATTAGAGTTGATAGGGAACAAGGCAGGTACTGAAGAATTTTCATGGTAATTAGGGGACCCATGATTCCACATAACTGTCTTCGGACTGCTGTGTTATATTAACACATTATGTTTATTTATTTCTTGTAGATCGTGGTGCTATCGTCAGCTGATGGGAAGCGGTTGGAGCTTCTCATCAGGAGTGTCACCTCTAGCGATGCAGGTACTATACACTGATGATAAATTCTATTCGGCGAACCCTGTCAGCTTCGATTATGAGCGCAAATGGCTGGCGAAACCAAATAAAGAAAAAAAAAAGTCTTGTTGCAAGACCTCTCAATAAAACTAAAATCTCCGTTCAAGAAGCACAATGCACTTGGTCAGTAATGGCGTAGGTGTTTTTGGGCAGTTATTTTAAGGAAGGCATCATACACTATACAGAAAACCATATTTCTGACTAGCTTTCACTCGCGCCTTTGCTCGCGTCGTTTGCATCTCTCAAATCTAATCTAACCGTCAAATAAAGAAATGACTACCAAATTAATATCAGCGCCATCTAGTGTTAGTCCTATATATAATATAGCACGATATCATCACGCTTGTTTTCCTGGAGGCAGAAGTGTACACCTACATCTCAACAATGCTGTTATTTAGTCCCATGTGATGGTGGTGAGCCTATTGCCAACAATCTAGCACAATTTCAAACTTGAGGCTGCTACTGAGAATTGTCTTACAGAAAAACCTAGTGACACGTTGCTCGACGCGGGAATCGAGCCCGAGACCACTGGCACAGTAATCGTGTTTACGGCCACTAGACCAACGAGGCAGAAAAGCATATTATTCATAGAATTCTTTCTCTAGAGTAGATTCTTAAGTTTTTTTTATATATTACAAAATCAAATACATTCCAGGAGTGTACCAATGCTTCGCCAAGAACTCCATATCGTCAGCGTCATCGTGGGCCACGCTGAACGTGACGGGCGCGGGCGCGGCGGCCCCGAGCGGCGTGCGCTGCTGGCCGGCGGGCGCGCGCGCCGTCGCCGTGCGCTGGCCCAAGGTCAACGCCGACGTCATGGCTTACACTGTGCAGATTACCATGCCAGGTTAGTATCATCGGGAAGGAATAGCGATCAGTTCATGAAATCATCGGAATCACAAAACATCACGCCTGTAACACCGAAGGGTATGGTGTACTGTTGTACAGACACATTTCCCCAATGTCGTTATTAAGTCTCATGTCAACTCCCATGTTGAACCAAATAAAAACCAATTTCTTGACGTCTACAGAGAATTTTCAAAATACAAAATCAATACAGCTTTGCACAACTAGATGAAGCTTGAGAGAGTTATTAAGCCCCTTATGATTGATGGTGAACTTATTGCCATTTACTGGGCACAATTCCAAACTCCGGGCTGCTACTGAAAATTTCCTAACAGATCGAATCATAACTTCTTGCACAGCAGTCGCGCTTGGACCCACCAGACACACGAGGCAGTCCAACGAAACAGGGTCCAGGTGTACCATTTTACAACCATATTTCATTGATGCAGTAATTTTTGAGCCTCCCGTGGATGGCAATCAGCCCACTGTCAGAGCCATAAGTCCGAACTACAAGCCGCTGCGGAGATTTTCCTGACAGAGAAATCCAAAACTACTATTGAAACCCAATACTACTATTGAAACCTGACAAAACTGAACATGGTTCCTCACGATCAGCAATCGCATTTGCGACGACGAGACAAATGAGTCTTCAGAATAAAGTTACAATATTAAATGGAAAAAGAATACGGTCGCGAACAGGATTAGAACCTGCGCCTTCCGGATAAATACTCCAGGCGCTCTGACCACTAAGCCATCTCGACCTCTGCTCACCACCGCGAATTCTTCTTCCATATTTTAACACGTCTTATGGCGACGTCAGTGCTATCAATTCAGTCCCTATACAAGTGACCGAACCGACACGACTAATTTTGCAGTTAATACAATGTCGTGAAGAATGCAATTACCTTAATAATTCAAGATAGATCTTCGAAAAGCATTAACGCATGCTCAACGAACTCTAAAGTTAGAATATTAAATGGAAAAAGAATACGGTCTTCAGAATATTCTCACCACTTTGTTATGCAGTTAAATAAATGACTCGTATACCATGCTCGGTAACCTTGTTCGTATCCTTGATGACTAGATGTGGCCACTACGTGCTGTTCCCTATTATGCTTGTATTCAAAAATTCTGAAAGCCCCAATGTCAAGTCGGGCTAGTCACGGTGTCAAATAATTAGCCACCCATCCGCTCATTTAATAAAAGTTTTTTAAATATTTATCAGGGCCACCAATCTTCGTCTTCAGCATGTGTAGCATGTCCAATAGATTTCACTACTACAAATACTAGCCCATTGATTTCTTTACTACAGCTTAAGAACCATCACAGTGTCTTTTTCAAGCTTGGTATTGGCAAAAACATCGAGTAACAACGGAGCCATAATCTATAAATTGGAATTCCCATCCTGCTAATGCGCGAAGGCTCTAAGTTTGTTTTATTTTTCACAGGTGGCAACTCATTACCCGGCCAGCCTGTTATTGGTATAGAGGAAGTCGTACCAGTTGCGGAACCATTGACCCCATATGGGTTTCAGGTTTGTATTAACTGATTACTCTTCAACAAGTACGGGATAAGATAGACGGATCTTCTTTCGTGCTGGTAGGAGCCTATCTAGTGTCAAGAGGTGTTCAAACCGCCGGTTCCGGTCTCTGATTTGGCTTAGCAACCGATTAACAAGACCTGGGACTAATGGTTTAACGTGCCATTAAAAGTACGGAGATGTTGAAATAAAAATACTCCTAATGGTCCACGTTGCTGAAGCTCAACGATTTTTCATCAAACAGAGCTTTGAGTGCCTAAAATCCAACAATACCGGTCCCGATTCATTCATCTATTGATTTTAGCAAGAAATTCACATTCATACATTTTGTATAAAACATCCAGGACAAAAGTTTATATATAATTTTTTACGTACAGGTTCGTGCATACATAAAGTCTTCGACTATGAACAAGAACATTGCTAGTGACATGTCGGAGAGTGTCACTTGCCAAGGACAGGGAGGTAAGCAAGATTCTCTTACTTGGAGCTAAATATGGCACAGTCTTTTGTTGATCACCTATAATGGAAAATGCTACCTTCCTAATTTCATGCAATAATGTACAAATTTCGTCATTACTCTCCCAGACCCTGAAAATCCTTTTAAATAATCTAAGACTGATGCAATCTTTGGTTAATATTAATCTTACTTTTCCTATTCCAGTGCCAATAAAACTGGCTCGCCTAGGTGATGATGTGCTAGTATCCTGGAAGCAGTTTGCAGACCAAACTCCTGGAGTGCTGCAGTGGATCATCCAATACAAAACTGAGAACAGCACCGATGAACACAACGTCACTCTTGACGGGATGTTCTACAACTATACTGTAAAAGGTAAATATTATTTTTCTTTAAGACGTAAGAGAATGAGGGAACTCTGAAAGGAGCGTCGATAACCAAGAAGTTGCATAGAAATAACTTGTCATGGTATAGATATGATTTGCGGAAGAATTAAGAGCATGAGATCAGAAAAGTTTTGAGTATGATGGTGGATGGCTTACACTTCGAAAAAGAGGAAGACAAAGATAAGAGAGTCTCTCGGCCCTAGTATTTATATATGTTTTCTTCTTTCGCAGTAACCTCACAAGAACCACTCCAAGTTCGAGTTCTGGGTACGAAGAGGCTGCCATGGCTGCAGCAGAATCTAACACTTGTCCCTTGGACTTCCACCAGTATTGCCAGCCATGACCTCGACGGCGGGTGAGGTTCTGTTGCCACCAAACAGATGATCATATTCTTTGTAATTCTAACGATTATTTTAAGAAGTTAAATGGAATGATCGCTGTAAACGGGGTCTTTTCGATGATGTGCAGTGTATCATGCTACAAAGGCAAAATTACGCAAGTTCTTATGGCAAACGTCTATGAAAAAACAGAAAAGCTTATTGGTTTTGTTTCCCTCCTATCTCCCACGTCCCGCAGACCACTGGAAGGATTACGCTTTCAGCGGTCGGCTTATAGTGTCATGAAGCTGTTGGTGACTGAGGTTTTTTTTGTTTCTAATTATAGTCGGTTCAATCAATGAAGATGCGCCCCACTCTTTCTTAAATGTCTATAGATAGTTCAATCCATCGCGACCCATGCACTGCTTGATGACGAGGCTGATGTATGAAACTGTCTCCAGCAGTCCGCGCTTTCCCATCACACAAAATATAGTGCGCTGTTTTGTAGATGAAAATATATGTGACTTAGACAAATAGTGCGGTTCGTCTTCGTGGATTCAATCCTATATCTGTACTACTTAAATAATCTTGTGACGAACTCAAATCATTGGCGGCATCATTTATTAGCGCTGATTTTGGGCCTTTTCTGGCATCGTAGCGAGAATACCTTTCTTTGTATTCATATACTTTACTTTTTTTTGTTATTATATCTTTAGTATAAAAACTTTCATGAGACATATTCATATCAATTAATGTGCAACGGTTACTACTCGCGTAAATTTTTCGGGATTGTTCGGGATTTCGGGATTCAGGATAGTCAAACTCAGTTTGACTCGCGACGTCGCCGCGGGCTCAGCTCATGACTAAGGGCTTCGTTCGAGTTCGAAACTAGTCGGGCAATCCCGAAAAATGCACGTGAGTAGTAACCGTTGAACATTAATTGTTATTATATCTTTAGGTCTTTAATTTGTCATTTTCTTTTTGTCATTTTGTATAATGTTGTGTGGCAGAATAATACATTTTTCTTTCTTTGACAATAACCCCCTCGTTTTGACAATAACACATCTCCTCGTTTTAGTGAGGTGACAGCTATACCTGAAGATGTGGAGGTAACTGACGTGGGTCCTAGACAGTTTACGGTGCGGTGGCGCTGTGAAGAAGCTGATGCTTCAGTGGAAACATACTCCTATATGGTGTGCACGAGGAAAGTTGATGGAAATGAGGAGTGTATTGAAAGGTAGGTTGTATAGTTTCAACTTTGTTTCCCTTTTAGTTGTTCAAAGCAAAGGAAGCTAGAGAGTAGGAATAAGATTACTTTTTTGTATCAACTATACAATAGTAATCATTTTTGTAGATATGAAAATACCACCACGGTTTAAACCGATATTCTTTAGATCTGCAGACAAACTGCTGCTACTAGTCCAAGAAGAGTGCGTAGCGCATTTTAAAAAAATACATAAAAAATCTGTTAACTATCTGTTTTCTTTCCAATAAACGAAATTTCATTTTCATATTTCTTATTTCTTTTTCCACAAAAATTTATAACTTCTTTTTCATAGCTTTATTAACATCCATTAATGTTTTTCAATTTCATACAATATTTTTCCTCCACAGTTACAGCAAATCCGTTCGTATCGACAACCTGTCCCCTAGCACGGAGTACGAAGTACGTATTCAGGCTAGAATACCAGCCAGAGCGGCTGTGGGGGAGTTCTCAGCTCCTATACATATTAGTACGCAGTCTGAGGGTAAGTGGGTTTTCTTAACAGTCGAAATATTTGCTAGATTATTTTTGATTTCGACATACTTTTTTTAATATTTTTTTTAAACTTTGGCCCACACTGGGAATTTCTTCCTGTATCGTGGGTGCGTTTACAGTCATTTAATCTCACGAGCACACACAAACCCAGACCCGGAGCAATTATCTATAGATCTTTCTTTCTTTCTTTCTTTCATCGTACAAATATTTGCTCCGTGCAGGAATCGAACCTGCGACACGCAGCGCAGCAGTCGGTCTCTCGACCACTGCGCCAACCTCGCTGTCAAACTTTAACTGAACTACTAACACTCACAAAGAAAAAACTGTACTTTATAGTGCTGGTCAAGGAAATACACACATCTCCTCGAGAAGTGGATAAAGTTGCAAAGAATACGATATTATACTAATGAGAGATATTAATATAATTTTTTGAGAGCATGTTTGAACTTTAGCATGCCATTGTCAATTACGCAAAACTGATCTTAATGAAACGTGTGCTCATAAATCCGAATCGGTAATCGCAATTCCTTTATTTTATTGCGATTACCGACGGACGACGGACGACGGACGACGGACGATGGGCGATGGACTATTGACCATAGACTATAGACTATAGACTATAGACCATAGACCATAGACCATAGACTATACACCATAGACCATAGACCATGGACCATAGACCATAGATTATAGACCATAGACCATAGACCATAGACCATAGACCATAGACCATAGACCATAGACCATAGACCATAGACCATAGACCATAGACCATAGACCATAGACCATAGACCATAGACCATAGACCATAGACCATAGACCATAGACCATAGACCATAGACCATAGACCATAGACCATAGACCATAGACCATAGACCATAGACCATAGACCATAGACCATAGACCATAGACCATAGACCATAGACCATAGACCATAGACCATAGACCATAGACCATAGACCATAGACCATAGACCATAGACCATAGACCATAGACCATAGACCATAGACCATAGACCATAGACCATAGACCATAGACCATAGACCATAGACCATAGACGATAGAATGATGAATGATTACTGACTGGACACTAACTAGTGACAAGGCATGAATGACGCTGATGATATTTTAACGACAGAATTCTATCCTTTCAAAAGCCCAGGCTCGCAGTTACTCATT
Source organism: Xylocampa areola (assembly GCA_935421205.1). NCBI lineage: Eukaryota > Metazoa > Arthropoda > Insecta > Lepidoptera > Noctuidae > Xylocampa > Xylocampa areola. The sequence continues at coordinate 18,260,124 of OW285212.1, read as the reverse complement.
TTATTTTCTTGTGCAGGTCCTCAGCGCTTCAAAGATCTTACCTACACGTTGGTGAATGCCACCACTCTTCGGATATCCTGGAACAGCGTGCCTGACAAGTATACCATCCACTACAGCAACGAGCTCAAGTTGCCGATTAACCAGTGGCCCTGCGTGGAGACTGTCGGCAACACAGTGCTTGTAAGTCCTGAACACAACAAGTGCTTTGAAATTGTAAGCTTTATTGTTTTAAGATAGAGTTCAGTTTATAATGCAACTGTCTGTCTAGCCTTTCTTCAAGGGTCGGTTTCCAGTCAAACCGGAAGCAGCTTAATATCAGTATTTTACATGGAGATACTGCCTATCTGATCTCTCCAACCCAGTTACTGGGTAACACGATATGTCGTGGTATGACTGGTTGTCAGACTTTCAGGCCTCTGACTATCCGTAACAGCTGCTATAGATCTTAATTTGATAACTGGGATTACTGCTTAACGTGCTCTCTGAGGCGCGGAGGGGTCTCAGTATGGAATTATGGCCACCCACAAAACGTCCGCGGCAACCGCAGCTTATCCTCAATCGATTGATCTGTGCGACTATGACGAGCCCCTCAGTTTATAATAAAATTAAAGTAGATCTGTAAAATGATTGCTAAAATAAATATCGCCAGGCGTCACCTTAATACGTATACAAGGGGACTTGAAATTTAATATACACGAACAACGACACGGTAGCTCAGTTGGTAGAGTGATGACACGGAATGTCAAGGGGTTCAAGCCCCGTTCGTGTCTATTATTTTTCAATGTTTCCTTGAAAAATAGTAATTAATACAACTATAATTGTTAATAATTGCATTGACAGCCCGTTTTTTCCAAATTTTTGTAGTGGCATTTTATGTTGCTGACATTTTTGTATTCATCTATGTTGCTTCTCTGATGGGCAAAGGTTGTATTAGCTTAGAGTATTTTTTTGTTAAAATATTAATATCAATTTTAATCAAAAGTGCACCCTAATACAATTGATATAATGTTGTTGTTAACAAACGCTCCAATTATTTTGAACACTGTAGATACTATACTTTTGACACCGATTGTATTAGGTAGTCTCTTGATTTTACATTTTCAGGGTATAACACAGAGTATAAAAATATTCTAATTGCGCTTATATATTATTTTAGATAACCGGTTTGGATCTGACGAAGGAAATGTACGTAATTGTGACAGGATACGAGCCTATTGGTCACAGCTCCATCCTGAACATACCCGTGCAAGTACCTGGTAAGCATGCATAATAAGCATTTTTTTTACACGGAGCGTTGGTGAATCTGTGTAGTGCACATTTACGGGAAAAACATGCAAGTGCAATACAATATCGTATTACAATAAACTCGCACTAAAGTAAAATCGAAACACAAACACACACCATAAACAGTAGTCAGGCGTTTCTTTTAGAAAACGTCAGAGGGCGCGCGTGCATCTTACACAATCAAGGTCACCTTAGTCGTGTCTCGTGCCCATATATGGTAATGCGCGACATAAACAGCAGCTAGCCCCGCCCACACCCCGCACCGCGAACTGGAGGAGGGTACAGCGAGTGGATCTGTGTCAGTCAGTCACCCGTGCTCTTCGCTTACGCACGCATTACACAGAACTTATGTCTGAAGTCAATAGTCATTTATTTTGTTTGTAAATTTAATTGTCATAATAAACATCTAGAACCAGTGAAGATTTTATTTGCCTCCGTACACTGCTATCGAAATCACACAACGGCACAGCCGTTACAACAGTGTAAAATCTTTATAACGTACCGATTATACCCTATAACGTAGAAATTAGTTTAATAGGTTGGTTTATCATAAGACCTTGACATAGATTGGTTTACCTTTCTTCTAATATCTTTGTTTGATACACTCTTTAAACGGCAGCATTAATTCTCTATTACAAAGAAATTATTCTTAATTACACGTCAGTAAATATAATTGTTTTATTATTACTGTTGTTACCAGTTAAAAAAAGGCTCCAACTAAATCATTGAGGTGCCGAAATATTCTAATTCTTTGATCCAATCAGTCACTATACAGGTGACTGAATGGATAGCGATAAAAAAACAATATACACGAACAAACGCATCTATTATAAACTTCTACGAACATATGACCATGGATTATGGTAGAGGATTTCTTACTTAGGTGTTATCCTCAGTTGATTACCATGTACATAGTTCCTGCTCCCTTAGTCTCGGGGCCGAAAATCATACAAGCAGTCCGTTTATGTACTTGAGTTATCCTTCTTTTTCTTGATTATCATATCATCCCTTTTGTTACGCCCTTTTCGAATACTGCTGGTCACTCCTAAAGATTTCCACTCTGTCTAGCGGCTCCCTTGAGTCCAAATGGACTCAAGGGAGCCGCTTAATTAGTAAATACTAGTGGCCTGTTCTACAATTTGCTTCCCAGCTCGTGGTTACCATTCCAGAAATTGGCGTTTTTATCTAATCCATTCCATTCCAGCAGCGAAAGAGCTGCAGTACTGGCACACGAGCTCCGGAGTGCAGGTGAAGTGGCGCGGAGACGGGCCGCGCATCGTGAAGTATTCGCAGAACCTCACGCAGTCGCTCGACCGGTGGCTCACCATCAATGTCACCGGGAACACAGTTCACGTAAGATTAAAAATATAACAACAAACATAACAGTGCCGTTGATAGCTGCATTTTCTCCAGATCACAATATATTGCGCAAACATTTTCGGTTTCGATGCCAGCCCTGAACGAATAAGTCGATCTATTTTTCAGTACAAACGGAAAGCCCCCATAACCCAGTGTTATCAGTCATAGACGCCTGACCGACGTTTGTGTTGCCAAAACACAAAATCGACATTATAGTCGAATAAAATAATTTAATTTGCTACGATTAATTAAAAACCTGACATACTTTTATTTACATCATCGTCGTGTTAGCCCGGAAAGTCCTACTTCCTCTGTCTAAAATCCAAACTATGTTCGAGCCAACTGTAGTCCTCCGACTTGGCTAAGCGACTATTATAATTATATAACAACAGCTGAGACGGACGGTTTAACGTACTATTCGAAGTACTGAGACGCTCGGATAAAAATGCAAGTCCTATTGCAGGGTGCGAGCCTCTTCTCATACAACATAGGCATTAGCATTGATCATCACGCTAGCTCACTGCTGGTTGGCGATTTCAAACCATTGGGTCTGATTTTCCCCATGATGTTTTCCTTTGTCGTATGTCTGATATGTTTAACTTCAAAGATCTTTTAATTCTCGATTCTCCGCTTTGTTACAGATCACTGGTCTAGAACCTGAGAAGTCTACTTATATAATGGTAGCCGCGCCAGGCCCCAGTCCCCGCAGTCAAGTGCTGACGGTGCCTCCCAGACCACCTGACCACGCCTCGTTTTACCTCAGTAAATAATTTTTACATGGAGCTCCGAAATTTTTGGGAATTGTCTTTATTTTGCGTTTGTTGATTAATTAATATCTACTACACTACTAAAATATATTATTAACCGACTTCCAAAAAGGAGGTGGTTATCAATTCGGTTGTATTTTTTTGTTTGTTTTTTTTTTTATGTTTGTTACCTCAGAACTCCGTCATTTATGAACCGATTTAGAAATTATATTTTTTTTTGAAAGGATTTACTTTCAGTTTGGTCCCATTTAAATTTTATGAAAATTGGTTTGGTAGTTTGGTATTTAAATCAAAATAACTGAAAAATAATACGTCGTCCAAGTAAACGAAATGGTGTATTTTGCTTTCTTGTGACTTTCCGGTTGTGTTTAAGGTCTCTAGAATAGTTCTAATGAACTGCCTATTTCCAGCTTCATCATCAGATGATGATGATGATGAAACCGGAAGATAAGCACCGGAAATCCGTAATTTTTTTTGCTATTTAATACTTTTTAGTGTAAGACCGCATTTTCAAACATCTCTTTTTACACGAGTGCCCAAAAAACGAAGTGTTTATAAGTATGTATGTATGTAAGTATGTTTGTGAGTTTCTTTATCTATTCCACCATAACTTCCAAATACCTGAACTGATTTCGATATATGGGGTATCGTTAGAATCCTTACACTGTCCCGTGAGTATCATACGCTAGTCAGATTTAAATAATTTTTTTTAATCAATTTCATCTTGTTTTACGCAGTTCATTACTCTCTTTTGAAATAGCCTCAGATCTAGATTTCCTACTTTGATATAGGCGTTTCTCCCCTTCTTTGCTCGTCTCAATTAAATGGCCCCTACCCATATGGACAGCGCGTTGAGTAGGTCTACCCATATTCACTTCCGATAAATCAGTTATGGAACGCAAGATTCACTAAAAAGTAAGAAATAAAATATTTTTTAACAAAAAAAAAGAACCGACTCCAAAAATCTTTCTGTTAAGTAAAAATTCACTAAAAAGTAATAAAATAATTGCATTATTTACTTACTAAAATTTATATAATAATATTTTTTTAATTTAAGAGGATTCTGAATAAAATCGATTTATTAGGACAATAATATACAATTATTATTATTTTTGGAGTCGGTGCCAGTAAAGGATAATAAACGTGTAAGTACATTCATGAAGTAGCGTATTACGTTCGCTTTAGGCAGTTGTTGTGTTCATTTGTAAATAGGTTGAATTAGGTATAATACATTATCGTAATAATAATGATAGTTAATGTACCTTTAAATATACTTTGCAAATTTTAGGAAAGTTAATATTAATATTTTTAAAGTTTGTCTGGCACCGACTCCAAAAATAATAATAATTGTATATTATTGTCCTAATAAATTGATATTATTCAGAATCCACTAAAATTAAAAAAATATTTTTATATACATTGTAGTAAGTAAATAATGCAATGACTTTATTACTTTTTAGTGAATTTTTACTTAACAGAAAGATTTTTGGAGTCGGTTCTTTTTTTTGTTAAAGATTATATTTTATAATTAATTTATTTCAAATAATTATTTATTTGGTGATGACGACTAATGAATGGCGATGTCGTCACCATAAGTCATATAAGTACGTATACTACGTAAGTGGAAGAAAATCTTGGCGCTTACTATCTAAGAGGTCCGGGCTTAAATCCCGCTTGCGGTCGTATTCTTCTATTCACAAAACTATATATTTTGTTGCAGGCGTGGGCCTCGGCTCTGGAGCGTTAATCTTATGCGTGCTGGCCGCCGCTGCTGTTTGCATATGGCGGAGAAGGAAGAGGTCACGATCACCTGTCAGGTACGTCATGATGGAATTTATTAGAAGAAAAGAAAGAAATTTCGCTTTTATTAGAAGCATTTGAGAGGGGCTTCGAAGCACGGGGGTGTTACACCACCAACTTCCGGACTCCGCGGGCTGCTACTGAGAATTTCGTAACAGAAAAAATCCAATATTGCTTTGTCCGATCTGGAAATCGAACCCAAGACCTCACGCTCAACAGCCACGATTGCGACCACTACACCAACGAGGTAGGCAAAACCATACGATAAGACTGGTATCATTATGATTATGCTGACGTCATTGTCTATGTAACAAAACTAATGTCGAGTTTATTCTTAGATCACGTCGACGGAACCTGTCTCCTACCGAGGGGAACGAGGAGGAGGGGGCTGAGATGAAGGTATGTACCGAGGTATGTAGGCCTTTTGCTGCTTTGGTAATATTAAGGGATATGTGGAGTTAACTGTATTGGGAATAAGGATCATTTTTCTGTGACGCGTATTTGACTCCGCCATTTTTCCTGTCATTCATGTGATACATGCGTGTTTGTGACAAGACTTCAGGTATATGAAGCTGATCCTTATGCGGAACCCAATGCACGTGACAGAAAAAAGATGTAGTACGTAATTATATACATACAAAGCTATGTATATTAAATACGAATTTTAGAATTTATATTTAGATTTTCGAAATGACTAAAATTAGGTACTTGTATTTTAAAATCTGTACTTCTGAAGTTATTTTTGTACGGCTGCGCAGGTACGGTCGTATAGAAAAGTGATAACATGCTCAAATAAATATAAATATGTCGCAGATAGATTGTAGAATCAGCGGTTTTACAAAACTGCTAGCTGATTTACAAAACAGTTCTGTTATGAAAAACAGCTGAACCACGTTTAGCGGTTTTACATAATTACTGAAGTACATATAACACGCAGAATTGTATTAAATGTTTTGCGTTTATCAATGCAGCGGGTCAAAGATCAGAGAATATGTAAAACAGCGTGAAATTAACTGTCCATCTGCGACATATACATTTATTGAGGGCACCGACTGTTCTCGGCATCGAGTGAGCAGGACAGATGAACTTAAATGAGAGTGACTGAGACAGCACCCTTTAACTATGATATCAGGATCACCAAAGTAGATACGGTCAACGATAGATGTCGATTGATCACCTCCCTGCCCTTATCCTAATTTATTTGAGGTCGGCGCAGCTTTATTCTTCTTCCACTTTCTAATTGTTTTCGAAGTTCCATGCTGCTTAAGTTTTGGCAATGTTTTCTGACCGGCCGCCTACCTGACGTCAACCCTTATTGGGAATGCTGTTGTTCGTAGAAACCGCCACTGATACGGTCTCCTTCTATCTAGCTATGTCACAACAAATGTTATCCATGCGCCAGGTTCTGATGTTATCCTACTATCACACTCCACTAACCGGGCCACAATGTACGAGCTACAGATAGGTGTCGATTAATACACTCTTTTTTGTGTATGTAAACATGACAAAGAGCTTGAAAAATATCATTTAATATTTAATCAAAAGTTCTAATACTATAAATCTTATAGTTTTAGTTAGAGCTTAGATTTACGTTCAGCTACTTTTGTCGCTGACCGTACCTACTGCTATTTTCGATTTTCTATGTAAATTATATTATTAATTTCTAGTCAATTTGTTAAGTTTTCATACATCGAGTTGTACTAAACTAAATGACCTGACTGACCTATACAGACATCTTGGACGATCTGACCGATCTTTCTAGACCTATATTGATTCATAATATCGTATGTACAGAACATTGGCAATCGTCTAGCCAACGGTGGTGGGTCCAAGGACGCGGGGGAGCCGCTCCTCAATGGCCACGTCCATATTACTGAGAACCCCAACGTGAGTACCATAACTATTACATGTAGATCATTTTGACGGGTCAACCAAACCTGGACGATATCTCACGTCACGTCAAAAGTCTATTATACTAAGAAACATGGATTGCAATGTCTCCTTTAATTTTAAATCATATTTTTTAACAGCAATCTAAAACTCCGAATGGACGAATGAAGAAAGGTCGCCGCTACGAGGCTACGTTCGACGTAGCGCGCTACGAGGACCCCGACACTACGCTGGAGACAGTCCTCGACCCCGACACGTCCGCCTCCACCACCTTCAACCTGCTCGACACCTCCCGGCGACCGGAGTACGAGGTCTCCCGTTCCTCACGCGACCTCAGCGCGAACAACTCCTTCAACAAACTACCTGACGACAACATGAACTCAGAACTCACTCGAAGTACCGACTTCCAACTAGACAACAGCAAAATTCTCCCCACGCTCCAACCTAACGGTTGAGAACCCTTCCCGCTCCCGGTAACCAAGAACTACATTGGGGTAGGCGGCCCCTGGAATCAGGTATCCACCGATACCGGTTTCTTGCGTCAATTTGAATGGTGTTGCTATTTTTAAGTCAAGGATTGAGATTGTGTACAGACAAAATCTTTTTTTTACTAGTTGCTCGTTAGACACAGTAAAATGGATATACGAATATTATAAGGAAGGGTAATACTTAAAAGTTTTTTAATAGATAATAATGAGGCTTAATAGTCCGAATGTTACGGGTTCGCGCGAGGATAGCTTATCGTGTTTCGTTCCTAACATTAGAATTTATTTTTAATCATTGTAAGGCTGAAATTTTTTTGGTAACCAATAGTACGGGTAAATAATTTAAGTGTTAAAAATGGATTCAGGTCGAAAGTAACCGCTGTTAACACCACGTGAAGTTATTCTCGCCTAATCTGTTCGTAACTTCGCCGTAGTTGAGAATCACCCCCTATAATTGTTATTATGTATATATAACGTTTTTATTGCCGTTTTTATGGCAACGTGCACTTGTATATAGCGTTGTTCATTTACGACCTGAGATTATATGCGCCCGACAATAATGTAGGAATGGCGCGAACAATTGTAATGCCATTTTGTGCCGGTGTTACCTTCCGCCTCACAACATATTGTGGTATATTAAACAGTGCCTCTGTAAAATACACACTGATTCATAAGTCATACAAAACAGATTCACCGTTAGTGCAACATAATCGTACAAAATATAGACCAAAATAATTCCAAACATCCATTGAAAATCGCGTGTATATAACATTAAACAAAAAGTATTTTATCGATGTTAAAAAAAGATAATAACTATAATGTTTTATTATTATTTCTGTTTTTTTTTTCACACAGATCATAGACAAAGCCTTAGATGCTAGTTAGCCTTCACAATATACATTCCAGTTTTTTTTTTAATATGTATATAGGTACCTATTTTTTACACACATCACCATAGTATTAAAATACAAACGCACAGTTTTTTTTTATATATTATATTACTGTTATAATTTATTTACTGCAGTTTTTATATCTTTTATTAACCCACAAATTTCTAGATACTTAAAACCTAAGAAATCAAGTAGATAGATTAAAAGTAATTGTAAAAATATATATTATAAGGATAAAAGTAATAAATTATTACAACGAACTATAACTATTATAAAATGAAAATAGTTTATAAAATCACGCGTTATCGTCATAAAAGTTACTAAAACGTTATTGCACTTTTTCCTCTTTTTGTTTACAAGCTGAGACATGTTTAGCTTACGTTATCCTGTGTCGTCATTACGATCTGGTCATTTTAGCCATGTTTGTACCAATTTGAATATAATTATTTCATTTTTTATTATTTTAGTTTTATCCTATAAAATCATTTTAATATTTTGGCATGCTGTACAATAATGATTCTTTTTTAAAAAGAAATAAAGATCATATTACTAGACAAGCGATTACCCTAACCCATCCAGCTCCACACTAGTTTTTAAATAAAACAGTATTTATAAATAGATATTAAAATATTTTAATAATAGTCTCACTTACCTAAGTAGTTGTAGCCCTCAATTTAATGCTCTGTAAAGCTTTTGTCAGTAATTAACGTCCTTCCAGACAGAATTATCAAATGCTTTTCTGAAATATAGTGTATTTTTTTTAAGAGAAATTTAATATGAATTATAGAAAACCACATAAACTTAATTTCCACAGAACCGCGAAATTATTTTGAGAAGAATTTTCGTGTACAAGTATTTTATGTACCAAATTTTCTTTCTATATAAAATAAATATGAGACTGACTTGGCCAAATCTGTTGTAACGTAAGCTAAGCATATTTTAGCGCAGCCTACATTATATTGATAATGTTCGCTGACAATTATTCCATATCACAATTTATATCTACCTCATTTAATTCGTAGTAAGATTATTTTAGCTGTTATTGGAAAAGTTTTAAATGTTGAATCGATTAAGTTTTCTACGGTAGCCCATCGAAGTGGTTAATGGCACTTACAGGATAGATTAGTGGTGTTTTTTTAATTTATTTATTGTTAGGGCAGCAAGTAATTCACTGATTATTCGTATCGGTTTTTTATTTCTTTCTAGTTTTGCAGTTTTTTTTTTAGTTTTAGAAACTGGTAGTACCTGGTCGATAATGCAGTTATAATTTTTTATTGTATTCTTTTTATAAATCTTTTTTGTTCAGTATGACAACGGATTAAATGGTTTGCATTAATTGAAGATTTGTAATAGACTTGTTTTATAATAGAGACATAAATATATATGATATAAAACTAAATTTTCAAAAAAAAAAACCCGGTTTCGACCATGGCCAGGATCTATTTATACTTAAAACGACAGGACCATTAATTACCCATTTTTGTTGATATTTTTGCATAAAGTTTTTTAATCATGGCAGATATTCTTTTGTGTTATCGCACATAATCAGGCGCTTAACTTCAACTATAATAATTATGTATACTACGTACCTATTTATATCTTGAGTTAAAAGCACCTAGGTACAATGTATTATTCTGTAAGTTCTGGCGGTCGATGAAAAGGTCGGCAAATAAATAAATTAAATGGTGTTAATAAATTAAATTTCACTGTGTAAATTTTTCTCTATATTAATAATGTTACAATATTTTTGCATCTAACTGTATTTGTTTTTAAGACTTTTAATGCACTCGGCCGCCATTGTAAATAATATAAAAAAATATAAACTCAGTTTAAAATTAAATTGAAAAGGAAAAACGCCGACTATGTACCTGAAAAAATTCAATTACACTAAGTTAGCTAGACTTAGGTGTAGTGTTAGATCTTTAAAATCTAGAATTTTATCTTTGACGCTAGGTTTTGTCACAGGGTCTAAGCTTCGATTCTGACTAGTTGCAAAAATTACGCGTTATTTTTTCCTTATTTTTAGCAAAAAGTCGGAGCATTTTTTTTGTATTTTTTCAAAGTATAATTTAAGGCTCTACATAGTGCGCTGGTTTTCTTAGTTTCTTTTTTTATTATATTTAATATGTTTATTATGTTTTATTATCACATTATTGCTAAAGCGTGGCAGAATTTCGCTGTTGTCTTTTTTTGCGGATCACCATCGATGACTTGTTTCTGTTTTACAAGTACAGCAAAGTCCTAAGGACCATTTACAACCAAAAATGTATAAATACACGATTTATTAAATCGCCTATTTCAGTTTTTAAATGTAAGTTGTATAAAGATTTCGAAGATAAAGTTACATTTAAACTACAAATGCTTCGGTGACTATTTTAATAAAATAAAAATTACGATTTCAATGTTTTCTATAATATAAAGTACCTAATAATAAATTAATGACTTCTATAAATATGACACCAAACATATTTTTCTCGAAATTGGAGATAAATGAAAAGATACCACTGTTTCGTAAAGAAATAAATTTTATAATGGATAACAATTTTGTAAAGGATTAAGCGTTGCATTTTAAAGAGTTATAGATTAATATTATGACAGATATTTGCTACCTACTCTTAAATGAAAATAATATAGTAATAATGCATTTGATTTTATACAACTTAAAGAAATAGGTTTAAATTTGAATGTTCAAAAAATACCGTAGTTTAAAAATTAAGAATTATTAATTTCTACCATAGGATTACTGTCTAGTTAACAATTTTAATGTAACTTTTTTTTTTTTTTTTTTATCCAATTATTACGGAGTTCAAGTTCACTCGTGGTTGTGTTAAGAAATAATTTAACCACTCTAACTGTATTATTGAAAACTGTTGGATTTATTATTATTTTGTCTATTAATAATGATTATTGTATTGTGAAACCAAAACATTTGAATCGTCGACGCAATAACAGATACCTGAATGATGTACAATGTTTTTTTGTAATAATTGTAACTTATTTATAAAACTGTAGTGCATGCATTTATAAAATATGTTGTAAATTAGTTTGTTTGGTCTAGTTATTGGTAAAAAAAAATACTAAAGACTAATTTGCTGAATATAAGTTACACTAATGTATGCACCGCCTTATTGACAGCTTATTTAGTTTTTAAAGTACTTATTGAACTGTGGTACTCGTGTTATCGTAAGTAGCTTTGTGTAAAAGGATGTTGAAACTTAGAAAAATACAAAATGATTATTATTTTATCTTATAAAGTATCTTTTAATTTTTTAGATGCAGATATATACACTTTAATTTTGTGTAAAATATTTCACAATCACAGAATACGTCTCTGTATTTCGAAGGACACATTTAACCGTCGGTCCAGCTGTTTTCAACTAATTGTAGTGAGATACTTACTGGTGACTTAAACAACTTTGATACTGAGTTGGCAACTACATGAAAATAGAGAAAAATTACAAAAGTACTTCAATCTCTTTAAATTTATTGTATTTCATGAAGTGTTTACATCGTTTTACTCATGATTAATTTAATCCTATAAGGGCAAATGCCTAAAATTTAAAAATAATAGAAGACAATTCGTCGATGAGAGTTCAATACCGTAACAAGCAATTTTGTAAAAACGCGCAACTAACTGTGAGAGAAATTACGACAAAATAAAATTAGGAGCTTAAATTTCATAAAAAAATTTGTAATAATTTTTAAAAAGTAAAATCTAAAAGGCCTTGACTATTTGTAGAAGTTACGTTATGACTGACTATGTTCGTAAGCCACAGAATTTTCGAAATCATACAATTTGCGTTTTCTTTATCACTTGCAAAGTCATGCCAAAGATCAACTGACAATTTAAACTCTGACACTAGGTTGTTCATCAACCATACAATTATAAGTAGTTATGTGTTATTTACAATTGTTAGTTATGAAGAAGTTACGCATTCTTTTACAATTGCTAGTTATAAGGTACTAAAGTTATATTGACGATTTTTTTTTTACCAATAAATGGACCAAATAAATAAGTTAATTATATAGAAATAAGGTTAAATACAATAGTTGTTCCCATAAGCTGATATTAATTTAAAAGGTTTTTCTATACAATTTGTTTTTACGTTTTTACATTGGCTTGTCCGTCCTTTGAGTGAAAAAATAAGAAAATAATAATTAAAAGCCTGATGTTGTGCCTCTGATGATAATTTTGAATCTCATTTCGCAATATATTAATTGTAAACTGTAAAATGGGGATGGTTTTATGTGTAACCAATAACATGTTTTTGTAAAAATACTTTTTCATGTTTTTTTATATGAACAGTGTTTTGTGTCAGGTCATCGTTCTCATATCTTCAAAAAATATATAAATATGGAGTAGGTTTTTTTTTCTAATCAAGTGACGTGGTTCCTTACCTTTTTGTCGGAAATTGATATAATAAAATTATGATTTTAAATATTGAACATCATTTGGACAATGACAACTTTTTCAATCATTAAAATTAAATAGACGTTTAATTAACGATGAGCCATCCCCTCTCTCCCTCTTATTTCTGTGTTCACTTTTCACTGTTTCCTGTCTTAATTATTTACTGTCCGTTTTCCATAGTTTTTGTTACAATGTCAAAGCGGGTATACCATTCCACTATATTTTTATTCAATAGATACATTAATTCTACTAACGCACATTCCATATTGACTGCAATAGTTTCATACTTACCAAACATATTTTATGTTGTAAATACAGTTTCTCTTGTTTTTTATTTTCTTTTATTATTATTATTATAATTTTATCCTAACTATACACAAATGTAACGTTACATTTAATTATTAAGTGACATTGCGTATTAAATTTATATAGCTGACCAATTTGTTACAAAATATTATTAATAGAACTCATAAATAAGCAATAATATGTTATTAATTAGCCACGTTGTTACATCACAGTAGGATTTTTTCGCTTCTATAGATATTACTCAGGGTGAAATTTCCTGTACTTAATGTATTGATATACAAACATATAATTCTTTTTTTCTTCCATTTAATTTTGTTTACAATATTCACTATAGTACCTAGTTCACTAAGATATGGATGGTACGAAAGTAAAAAAATAGTTTAATCAGACGTCACATCATCGTCACTCTCACACCATTTTTTACCTTCAAATTTACTGCATACATTGTAAAATATTCTTTTTGAAAATATTGCTAGCATGATGCATTATATGCAGGAGTTTCACCAAATTAAATTGGAAGCAAATGTTACAGATTCGCAAATAATATCGTGATACACCTGAAACTGTAAAGCAATAGAATAGGTATATTTGTTGTATAAATACTTATATAATTATGTTGGTTATAGAAATTGTCTCTGTTCAAATTTTTCATTCATTTTGCGATCAAAATATGTTTTTGTTTTTAATTACTACACACGCTGTCGTTTTAGGCAGTAGCCAAATTGAAGGAGGTGTAACAAATCAATAAAAGAAAGTATACTTAATTTAGAATTAGAATTATTTCTGCGTCTTAGCGTATACTATGTATTATCAGACACCGTGCCCTAAGCGCACAGCTAATGGTCCGCACTTTCGTGTTAATACTGTGCATAGTACACGACAATTTCTGAGATAAGAGATCTGATGCTGTGTTAAGTTACGATTAATGAGTTAAATTCTCGGTTATCATTGTTTATACATATTACTGTGTAATTTTGGTACTATATGGCCACTGCTATAAAACTCCAGCTTGTATAAAAAAAAACGTGTTCTTGTCTTTTCAAAATCCATGTTTTGATTGTAAAACGAAATAGGACTCAGTATAGTGACGTTGAGTTAGTAGCATGTACTTAGTGAAACGCGTCCAAAATATATAAAAATATATCTTTTAACATAGTTCGAGATCTAACACGAGTTTGTTTAAGTTTTATTGTGAATTTCGCTTGATTTTACTTTGTTCCCTATATATGTTATTGGTTTCCTTAGCGACGTAAAAATTTTGACTACTGACAAAATGGCGATTTAAAACCCTAAAGAATCTATCTTCATCTCCTACTATTTTATAATAATAATGCCAGGGGACCAAAACCTCTGTAGTAAATTTCTTGTTTATTTTTATTCTAAAATTTTTTATATTTAAAGTTTATGCTAGATTTTTGCCTTTTATGCCTGCTTTTTGTTAAGATGAACACTTTTACCGTAAAAAGAAATTACCTACTCTTAGAAAAATGTGAGAAATCTTGGTGAATTCTGTAGTGTTTTGCATATTGAATTTAAGATACCAGATGACAGTGCCACGCTCGATTTTTGATTCATCTTGGCGGGGATACTTCCATGGTCACAGACTTTATTACATATTGTTAAAATGTGCTATAAAGAAGCCTGAAACTCTTGTTACTGTTCTATAAGATTGAGTTGAAAAAAAAAAAACACATGCGGAAATAAACGCAACATTACTAAACCTATCAGCCGCACGCATAATAAAAAAATTACAAAATAATTGTATTCTATTTTTACAGTAACTAGTATTAAATAAACATGTTACGTTACATCTATTTAATGTTTTTTGAAAGTCGAATTTAAGTATGCATTTAATTCAATTTTATAATTGATTACCAAGTTTATGTAGAATTATCAGAAAAATATTTATTTAATAGGCGAGACGGGCAAAAAGTGTTTTTCATAACATCTTTCATAAAATTCGTTGCAAGGCACCAATAGCATTTCTACAGGAGATAATTTAAGGTGTTGTTGTATATTAATATTATACAAGTTAAAAAATTTAAAGACCATTGTGGTGGCTCAATTTCGATGTAAGGATCCTGTAATTGATGATAGCCACAATCCGTGCTTTTAAGTATTCAAATATTTTGTATATACCGAGAAATTGGGACAATTTAATATCCTAAATTCTTAAATTAGTACTTTGCTGTAATTTTGGGATAGTGGAAAATTTTATTTTTTCTTTATTTGGTTTTATCATAAATCTAGGTTTAATGTAGTAATTCTAAATTCTTTGTGCGTGTATTAAAATATCCCAAATTTTCGTTTAAAAAAACTATAAAATAAGAAGTTCTTCAAAACATATTGTGGGGTCATGATAGATTATGTTTTTTTTTTCGGTTTGTATTTGGTTTTTATGATATAATCAAACATCCTTAACCTATGAAAATTATTATAACCCATAATAATTATAGAAATAAATTTAAAAAAAAACCGCGTCACATTGGCGATTACAAATCGTAAAAATCAATTAAAGAAATGGCGAATCTGATCAGAAAAAAATACGCAAAAAAACATAAATCATGTACCCACAAAACAAAAAAAAGTTAGTTTTAAATAAAAAATATAACTGAATCTACCTCAACCAAATTACCCATTAATATTGTTTTTAAGTGTTCTTTTGAGTCTTATTATTACTAATAAATAACTGAATCGTAGTGTTTTTTATAATAAATGCTAAAAGTTCCAGCATCCACCTTTTGATATGGTAACTATTGTTACCGACCTATTGAATGGAACGTCGGACTGTTGACATGGTATTGTACGAAACGATATTAAATTTGAAAATAAAGTATGGTTTTTATTGTTTTATTTGTTTTCCCATAGCCTGCCGAACCTTGTGATGTATCATCAAAATTATAGTGGCATACGAAATTTTCAAAATACTTTGAAGTTTTGACAAATTACAATTACATAAAATGCAATTTTAATTTAGTATTATAAGAAGAGGTCGACTTGAGGCGTTCCTCTAGTCTTCTCCAATCCGTGATGGTTTTAGTGGGGACAGGTTGATCTGAGTTAGAGGGACCTGAGCGCGGGCCTAATTCTAGGATTACTGGTCTATGGTCAGAGTCGAGCTCTTGTAGCGTCTCTATAGAGCGTAAACCTAGGTTCACGTTCTTAAGAATCGCTATGTCGAGTATGTCAGGTCGGTGATTTACGTTGTCAGGGAAGTGGGTGGGGCTCATTGGAGCGATGATATCGAAATTAAGTTCGATACCTAATCGTTCGAGGTGTCTGCCTCGTGTGGTCGTCGTATTGCAACACCAGGATTCATTTTTGGCGTTAAGGTCGCCAGCAATGATGACTGAGTTGCTCAGAGCGAGTAAGGCTTTAAAGTCGGAAGCTAAGTTAACGTTCGATGAGACTTTAGGTGGAAGGTATGCCGAGACGATGGTGATCGGCTGGTGTCCTGTCATGCCTAGCCGGCATATAGAGGCCTCTATGTGAGAAAGAGGTGGGGGGTCCATAGGGATTATGCAGTATATAGGGCAGTATAATGATTTTTTATAATAAATGAGTGTACCGCCCGCCTGGCAGCGGGTCCTATCATTGCGCACTATTCTATAGTTTGCAACTCCAGGGTTCCTCTGGGCGGGTTTTAGAAAAGTCTCCTGTATGAGGAAGATGTCGATTTGATGGTCGCGTAATAAGGTTGCGATCTCGTCACGTTGACCATTAATGCTATTTGCATTGAAGAAGCCTAACTTAAGGCATCGGGGCTTGAATTTACAATTTTCGGTAGCCATCAGTTACCGTTAAATTTAATGTTGGCTAGGGCGTCAGTGATATCTTTGTATTCAAGCATCACTTGGAGGATGGCAAAGCCGTTGCCTTCCTGGGAGCGCAGTGTTTGCGCCAGTGCGCTAAACCTATCAGAACTAATTAACGAGAACACGCTCTGTACCACTTCCAGGTCCGATCCAGTCGTTGGCTGACTACCGGAGCGAGCTGGAGATGACCTAGAAGCGAGCACCTGTTTAGGGGCGGATGCAAGCACGACTCGAGGGGGTTGTACCGGCACAGGTGGTGGGGCGGGGATAGGAGTCTCCATCAGTGATGGAATGGCTGAAGGCGGAGTGGTTTGTGAGGGCCTTAAGGCTGGGAACGCTTGCTGATGATTCAGTGCGCTCCAGGGTGAAGGCCGTTGAGGGCTAAGTCGCTCAGGCAACTTTGTAAGGGGCTGTTCCCTAATCGCCCGCTCTGCATAGCGCTTCGCAAGCTTTGAATTTTTTGATTTTTTTGGTGCCTTAGGGCAACCTCGGTAGTTGGCCGGGTGGCCAGACTCGCCGCATAATACGCAGCTAGGAGGTTCGGTAGAAAGGGTCCTATCTTCTGGTCTTTCACAGTCATTTGTGCCGTGATCACCAAGGCACTTGACGCACCTTGGCTTCGCATAACAATGACGCTGTGCGTGACCGTATAGTTGGCAGTTGTGACACTGACCAATAACGCCCGACTTATGTGGGTTTTCAACTGTGGGTCCGGAACGCGTAACCTCACGACTTAATTGGCTATATACCAACGAAGGAATGTGATAAAAAAATTGTTCTAAAATAATAGTAAATTTTACTTTTTTTACACCTGGTAATATTTTACATATTTTATTTTAAATAATTTGTCATAGTCCATATTAAGATTGTCATAAGCTTTTTTACTTATTAATATTTTTAAGCATTTTTTTTCTTATTTGTAACCGCTTACTTAGGATAAAAATTTGCGTCGTTTCGCTCGGTAAACTAGTTCTAAGGACGCTGAATTCTGGTCTTGCCCTGGACGCTAAGACTTTATGACTTTAGCTGCAACGCTGTCACGAACAGCGACTGGTCGAAGGTTCAAGCGATAAAAAATAGGTATCTATCCGCGCGATTATTCCTGTTAGTACATAGTAACTTAAGTACTTTCTTACTTTCAATTTTGCTTCAATTGTCAATTGTGATAGCAGCGCAACAGACGATATCACCTGCTTACCTGCTCACTGTGTACTATAGTTTGACCAGAAGTGATGTATCTCTCTGTAGGAGGTTCAGCGGCAGGAGACGGATGCAGTAGCCTGTTAGAATATGTTTACTTCCTGCTGAGGCTGCCACAACGACTTCTTGTGTCTTTTCTAACGGACCATATAAGTCAAACGGTCAAGACATAAACAAAACAACACAAAACAGAGTGCAGTAAATGGCACATCACTTGTGGTTAAGCTATAACACCTGCATCCTAAGCGTATTAAAAGCCAATGACCTCGCAAAAGAAGTGGCGGTGTTCTGGTCGAAGTTGATTTTATTAGTGGATCTAAAACTAACCCACATAATGTTGATATGTGATATCGACACGAAGATGGAAAAATTATTAGTTATGTGTTGATCGTGCATTTATTACAAGTAAATATATATTAAATAGCACTTTACCTCTGATAACTAAAGGTGCCTTTCCACCGGTGAGGCGAGACGAGATCTGCCTCATTAATTTTATCAAAAATGTATCTGCTTTTGGCCACCAACCACCTGATGGTAAGCGACGGTGTGGCCGAGGATGGAGCACGTAGATCCAGAAGAAATCGATATCAGATATAGAGTGAATAGATTTGGAGGGATACGTAAATATATAATAGATAAAACGATAGTTGGGGAGTTGATGCAACAGCCCATACCCGTCTTCCACAACGGTTGCACCGGACTACATCCCGAAGTACGACTAGGTCGGTTCACGGCATGCCTTCGTCCGATGGGTGGTAACCAGCCGCGGCAGAAGCCTCCCACCAGAGTTGTGTTGCCTGTTTTGCACCACCCACGGCCCACTTGTAATGATTTCATTCTAAGGGTGCACCCTTATCCTACGGACGCGAGCAACTGAGCCCCCAAAATTGTTCACTAGATCTCATCAAGCGCAACTGCTGTGCGTGAGGTTCTGGGTTCGAATTGGGGTTTTCTGGTGTTAAATTCCCAGTAGCAGTCCAGAGTTTGGAGTTGTTTGAACGAGTTTGAACGTTCTAGGTCCTACAACGTCCATACATCTCTCAGGTGGTCCGGTTTCCTTAGAGGCACAATAACGGCATTGGTAATGTGGGTGTTCGCCTCTGCATACCCCACAGGAGAATACGGGCATGATGCCGTTATGATCCACCTCGATATCATACGCTGACTTCTACGAGCTCACACCGACTCGCGATGACAACTTGGTAGAAATGGCATCTCGCCTCGGGGGTTAAAATGTAGCTATAAACACTTGCGTGAGTTATTACTATAGATTTAACAATAATCATTTCCACTCCGACAGTCAGTAAAAGTAGGACCAGCGTACCTATTCGCTATCTCGGTTGCCAACCGAATTGATGGACACTTTGTAGTACATTGCGTCGTGTGGTACAGGTTATCTATGATGAGCAACAATAGTAAAAACTTACGACGCAATGCACTATAAAGTGTCTATCAATTCGGTTGGCAACCGAGATAGCGAATAGGTACGCAGATCTGAGTAGGACCCAGCGTCCCTGATGGATTTCCCTCAAAAGCATAGCGTCATTCAAAATATTAGAACAAAAATTTCATAAATACTAAATTAAATATCTTAGGATTGCGCGATCACTACACATTATAATAAAACAACTTTTAACCGGATTAATCGCGTGTATTATTGGTTTTTTGTTTTTCCTGACGTTTCGAACACTTTGCAGCGTTTTTGGTCGCAGGAGGACTAAGGTGTCAGGTGTCTCAACAGTTTATTTAAAATTATTTCAGTCTACCGTACATATAATTAAATAAACTATATAATAATTAAATAATTTTAAATAAACTGTTGAGACACCTGACACCTTAGTCCTCCTGCGACCAAAAACGCTGCAAAGTGTTCGAAACGTCAGGTTTTTTGTTTTTCCTGACGTTTCGAACACTTTGCAGCGTTCGTGGTCGCAGGAGGACTAAGGTGTCAGGTGTCTCAACAGTTTATTTAAAATTATTTCAGTCTACCGTACATATAATTAAATAAACTATATAATAATTAAATAATTTTAAATAAACTGTTGAGACACCTGACACCTTAGTCCTCCTGCGACCACGAACGCTGCAAAGTGTTCGAAACGTCAGGAAAAACAAAAAACCAATAATACACGCGATTAATCCGGTTATAAGTTGTTTTATTATAATGTGTAGTGATCGCGCAATCCTAAGATATTTAATTTAGTATTTATGAAATTTTTGTTCTAATATTTTGAATGACGCTATGCTTTTGAGGGAAATCCATCAGGGACGCTGGGTCCTACTCAGATCTGCGTACCTATTCGCTATCTCGGTTGCCAACCGAATTGATAGACACTTTATAGTGCATTGCGTCGTAAGTTTTTACTATTGTTGCTCATCGTAGATAACCTGTACCACACGACGCAATGTACTACAAAGTGTCCATCAATTCGGTTGGCAACCGAGATAGCGAATAGGTAAGCTGGTCCTACTTTTACTGACTGTCGGAGTGGAAATGATTATTGTTAAATCTATAGTAATAACTCACGCAAGTGTTTATAGCTACATTTTAACCCCCGAGGCGAGATGCCATTTCTACCAAGTTGTCATCGCGAGTCGGTGTGAGCTCGTAGAAGTCAGCGTATGATATCGAGGTGGATCATAACGGCATCATGCCCGTATTCTCCTGTGGGGTATGCAGAGGCGAACACCCACATTACCAATGCCGTTATTGTGCCTCTAAGGAAACCGGACCACCTGAGAGATGTATCGACGTTGTAGGACCTAGAACGTTTAAACAACTCCAAACTCTGGACTGCTACTGATAATTTAACACCAGAAAACCCCAATTCGAACCCAGAACCTCACCCACAGCAGTTGCGCTTGATGAGATCTAGTGAACAATTTTGGGGGCTCAGTTGCCCGCGTCCGTAGGATAAGGGTGCACCCTTAGAATTAAATCCTTACAAGTGGGCCACGGGTGGTGCAAAACAGGCAACACAACTCTGGTGGGAGGCTTCTGCCGCGGCTGGTTACCACCCATCGGACGAAGGCATGCCGTGAACCGACCTAGTCGTACTTCGGGATGTAGTCCGGTGCAACCGTTGTGGAAGACGGGTATGGGCTGTTGCATCAACTCCCCAACTATCGTTTTATCTATTATATATTTACGTATCCCTCCAAATCTATTCACTCTATATCTGATATCGATTTCTTCTGGATCTACGTGCTCCATCCTCGGCCACACCGTCGCTTACCATCAGGTGGTTGGTGGCCAAAAGCAGATACATTTTTGATAAAATTAATGAGGCAGATCTCGTCTCGCCTCACCGGTGGAAAGGCACCTTTAGTTATCAGAGGTAAAGTGCTATTTAATATATATTTACTTGTAATAAATGCACGATCAACACATAACTAATAATTTTTCCATCTTCGTGTCGATATCACATATCAACATTATGTGGGTTAGTTTTAGATCCACTAATAAAATCAACTTCGACCAGAACACCGCCACTTCTTTTGCGAGGTCATTGGCTTTTAATACGCTTAGGATGCAGGTGTTATAGCTTAACCACAAGTGATGTGCCATTTACTGCACTCTGTTTTGTGTTGTTTTGTTTATGTCTTGACCGTTTGACTTATATGGTCCGTTAGAAAAGACACAAGAAGTCGTTGTGGCAGCCTCAGCAGGAAGTAAACATATTCTAACAGGCTACTGCATCCGTCTCCTGCCGCTGAACCTCCTACAGAGAGATACATCACTTCTGGTCAAACTATAGTACACAGTGAGCAGGTAAGCAGGTGATATCGTCTGTTGCGCTGCTATCACAATTGACAATTGAAGCAAAATTGAAAGTAAGAAAGTACTTAAGTTACTATGTACTAACAGGAATAATCGCGCGGATAGATACCTATTTTTTATCGCTTGAACCTTCGACCAGTCGCTGTTCGTGACAGCGTTGCAGCTAAAGTCATAAAGTCTTAGCGTCCAGGGCAAGACCAGAATTCAGCGACCCTAGAACTACTTTAACGAGCGAAACGACGCAAATTTTTATCCTAAGTAAGCGGTTACAAATAAGAAAAAAAATGCTTAAAATATTAATAATTAAAAAAGCTTAAGACAATCTTAATATGGACTATGACAAATTATTTAAAATAAAATAAGTAAAATATTACCAGGTGTAAAAAAAAGGTGTAAAATTTACTATTATTTTAGAACAATTTTTTTATCACATTCCTTCGTTGGTATATAGCCAATTAAGTCGTGAGGTTACGCGTAAAAAGAAGTATAAGTTCCTAAAATTAATAACTAGTATGGGCAACCCACTAGACACTGGCTAGCTCAGACATTTTTTATATATTATATTATATTAAATGGAAAAAGAATACGGTCTCGAACAGGACAACGTCGCCATAAGACGTGTCAAAATATGGAAGAAGAATTCGGTGGTGAGCAGAGGTCGAGATGGCTTAGTGGTCAGAGCGCCTGGAGTATTCACCTGGGAGGCGCAGGTTCGAATCCTGTTCGCGACCGTATTATTTTTCTATTTAATATAATAATCACCACTTTATATGTTGATGTTCGACATATTAGGCCGAAAACGGAACTATGGATAATTGTTAGCTTTGATAACTAATGACTCGTCGTTGTGTAATTGTGTTGAATATTACGAGTACATGTGTATCCACGAGAATACTGCCGACAAAATGTTCTGTAGTTTGGCAGGAGTTTTTGTTTAATTTTAAGGTGCAATTTCTTTGATAAAAATAATAATAATACCAAAATTTTAAATAAAACACTAAATACAATACAGTAACTATAATATCGTTTAACTATATATAAATTAATGTTTGTTGATGAGCTGGACTAACAGGCTCTGGCGACAGAGGCGGGAGACCGCACCGCCGTCGTCACGTCGTCGCAGCTTTGCCGCCAGACGCGCCAGACTGAACCGGGACCGAGAGCGACCTTCCCGACGGGACCCTGGTGGAGAAAATAAAAATTAACGCAAGACCATTAAGAAATTAAAAAAAGTGACCCCATTTTCAAACTATTCAGAACTTTCACACATTTCAGCAACTCACTCATCATCTCTGGCGCTGGCATTTCCTATCTGACTACCTCTGAGAGGAAATGCCGAAACAAACTCAGAGGTTAAGGTCTCTTTAAAATCATTAAACAATGGAATGGTCTTTTGAAGAAGGAGCACAGGAAAGAATTTAGTTTAAACTAGTTTCTGCTATCGAAGTTAGACCTGTGGACTGCAAAATCAGGTCTAGTCGGGATAAAAAGTATTCTATGTGTTACTAAGGTTATAAACTATATGTGTGCCAAATTTCATCCAAATCCATTCAGCAGACATTGCATGAAACAGTAATAAACATGCCATCCTCACAATTTTTTGCATTTATATTAGGATATTATCGTACCTTCGGCTACCCTCTGCCATGATTCCCTGTCTACGTTCACCATGCCAGTGGAGGCACTCCTGCCCAACGCACCAGCTTCTTGGGTGCTGGAACTCTGAGATTCTGCCACATCACTCTCACAACTAATTCGACTGGACCTGGAATCAAGATAATAATTCAATCGTTTAAGATTTAGGCACGTTATTGAAAAAGTGTTGTTTTCTTATATTATTATTGATTATGCAACAGAACGTTGTCTCTGTGGTTTTGTTACGACAACAAAACCCAGACCATTTTGTTGTTCTCTCAACAGCAATAGAATGTTGTTCATGATGTTCGGTTGCAACGATTCTATTTCTTCCAATCTACGACGACAGAATCGGAACCGTAATATTACTTTACTGTGTGATCGGGACTGTCGTTCTGTTGCCATAACAAAAACCAGATCATTTGTTGTTATCCCAACGGCAGTAGAACGTTGTACAGTAAGTTCTGTTGCAACGATTCTATTTCTTTCACTTTACGACGACAGAATCGGAACCGTAATATCCTGTATTGTGTGATCGGGACTGTCGTTCTGTTGCCATAACAAAAACTAGACTATTTTGTGGTTTTCCCAACGGCAACAGAATGTTGTGGACGATGTTCGGTTGCAACGATTCTATTTCTTTCACTCTACGACAACAGAATTAGAACCCCAGTGTTACTGTTCTGTGACACGATCGGGACTGTAGTTTTTCCACAACAAAAACTAGAGCATTTTGTTGTTTTCATTACAACAGAATATTGATCCTCTTATTCTGTAATTTACTTAATGAAAACTCGATCATTCTGCTGAACTTTATGTTGTTATTATAACCTGATTATGGAAATAGCCATTATTTTGCTAGTTTTTGACATTTGAAGGTATAATAATTGATTGATAGGTAAATTAATTGGTACCAATATAGGCTTTCATTCTGTCCCTAGGATTTAAACTAAGCTTCGTCGTCTGACACCGTTTTAAGTATATTTCTTGCACTGCACTTTATAGAATTTCTTAAACTCACCTGTCTCCAGGCCTCAAATCGCTAGCAGAACTGGTACCCTCTCTTCTCATAGGCACGGTCGAAGATAGAAACCTCTCCCTAGCCAAACGAAGCTTTACTGCCCTCTCTGAAAGCGTCGCAGATGTAGTTTCATATTCAACGAACGTCGTTGGAGTCTCCACGGTAGATATAGACCTTCCAAACAATCCTGGATTCCCTGACATGTAACTGCTAAAGGTTGGCACGGTGACATCTGAAGTGTGTCTTAAAGCAGGGAGAGATTCAGCGTTTGATGGAATTTCTGGAAGATTTCTGGTCAAATCTGGTACTATAGTGTCAGTGCTGACTGTTGGCATTATAGTTTCTTGGCTATCTTCAATCTTTTTAGATTTTGGAGTCTCAGCTGTTGATTTTTCAGGGTGTAAGGCATTTGCGCTGTGGGATTTCAAAACTCCCTCAAGACCATTTGTTGGTGCAGGTGTCAATCGTTTTTCTGTCGAAGTAGCATCACGTCTTGAAAGCTGGCATGCGCTTGCTGATTTTTGAACTTCTCTTTCGAGGAATGGATTATTTCTGGAATGAGAATTCATCAAATCTTTATTTATATTAGACTCGGAATAATGTTTTACGTTGTTTATTTGTTTAGCATGATAATAGGTTTCTTTGTTCCGTAAGATTATTTTAAAATATTCAAGACCTACGAGTATCAATATGAATTTATAACAATCAATACATCGTAATGAATAATAGTTTATTAGTTTTCTAGTTCAAAACACACATTTGAAAGGGCCTTCAATCCCCTTTGGTAAGTGCCAAAGTATTATTTACCTGATGTTAACACCAACCGGCATATCGGGAGGTCTTCGGCGTTCGGTGGACGGAGATCGCCAAGCTGGTGACGATGTCCCACTACTGGCTCCCGAAGTGTGACCTGGAATCATTAAACCAGTTTATTAACATCACACAGGGCAAATGTGTCTTTACACAAAAGAACGCTACACTTGCTCACTACGTATTTGCGATTTTGGACCATTAAATCTAGGTGTATATTCAATTGTTTCGCTTTACAGTTTCATGACGCTAGTTTTATATTTAGTATAAAAAATATTATTTACACTTGATCATGTTTCCTTGTTATTTCTTATAAAGATGCAGCGGTCGCGGTCAAACGATGACTGCGATTATAATATTAGCATTCATGAATGTCAGATATATGATTTAACTAGAAACTGGTTTCTATTTTAATGTTCCAAAACTGGTTATTTAATTATTATGATCCCGAGACACTATTGCATAATTATATGGGTTTTTGTGATTGTGATTGTGTGAATACCCATGTTTGTGTTTACTTATTCAGATTTGGAAAATTCTAGCAAAAAATTAATTTGTGATAACTAATTCCATTTCTATCCAGTTGATCCTTGTAAAATACTAGTATTAAGCTGCATTCGGTTTAATTGGAAGCCCACCCCAATGTGATTGGAAAAAGACTATGCGGATTGAATTAAAGGGAATTCAATTTTTAGAAGAAACAGTCGGAAAAACTAGTGACACATTACTAAAGGCTGCATAGAAACTATACAAATAAATTCAGTCAGTTGGTAATTTTGTAATAAATGAGAGGGAATTCTCTTACCATCTTCATTAATTTTCTTATTGTAACGTTGTATCATAATCCGAATAGATGGAGCTGTTTCCTTAGGAGCCTGTGGTTTTCTCTGGGATGAAGGAGAAGACGGGAGAGGAGGTCTAGTCCTCTTCTTTAATTCCTCAGTCTCTTGAATATCACCAGAACTTTTGGATCGAGTACTTTTTTCTGGCTTTCCTTTTTCGGTTCTTGTCTCTTTCTTTTTGCTTTCATTTCGGTGACTGTGTTCCGAAGGTCTGACTTCGGCTAAGTCTTCGACGTTAACTGGTATGACTGCCCTTGGTACGGATTCTCCACTGCGGACTACTGGTGAGAATATTTTACGCGTTGTTTTGACTATCACTTCTGGCGAGTGGTCACGCTGTTCCGGTGCTTTCAACTTGAGGACGAAGATCTGACAATTATGAAAGAAATTAAGACTAATTAAAAAAAACTCATTACATTGCTTCACTCCTATATTCCTCGAAGGATTAGGCAGCACTATAGTAAACCCACATTTTACCAATGCAGTTATCAAGTCCCATTTAAAAGATTGTGGGCCTATTGCCATCTATCGGGCACACTTTCAAACTCCGGGTTGCTACTGAGAATTTTCTAACAGAATAATCCAATAAAACTTTTATTGGGAATGAAATCATTGTATTACTTGATAGAGAGGGGTGTGTTTCAAAATAATATTAGGCATTTTCACTTACTTCTCCTTCGGAGTCCGAATGCAGTGAAGTTGGTGGTGTTCTTGGCTTTTCTGATGCACGTCTAGGTCTCTTTCTTCTTCGCGGTATCTCCACAGTGACAGTATCTACTTCTGGTTCCGTATCACTCTCAGAAGGCTTTGACTGCTCCCTTTCTAACCTAGCTCTAGATTTAGACTTCTTTTTACCATTAGTCTTTTCAACATCTTTACGTTTGCTATCATCTTTTGATTCTTCATAACTGTCTCTGTCTTTGGTATCAGTGTTTCTTTCTTTTTCTATTTGTTTATTCAGTTTTGGACTATAATCTCTTTCTATTTCTCTTTGGGGTATTGTTGGTAATTCTCTTTCCGGACTCTTGTGGCGAGTTTCATTATCAGTAGCTTCTCTATCTCTAAAGCGACTAGAACTTCCCCTTTCTATTTCTTCTATCGTTTTTCTGATGAACATGGCATCTTCTTCAATGCTTGGTTGTCTCATGATTTTTCTTCTGCTCTTCTCTGTGTGTTTGTTCTAAAAGGTTATGAAAATAAAAATTTAAAATATTAAAATTTCAGAATACGCTATAAACAATGAATTTTGTTTGGAGGATCCTTTTAGGCAAACAAATTCCTGTGCTAGAAGACTCCGCTCTTCCATAACTCATAATTACAATAACTAGCGTAAATTTAAGAAGAAGTTTTAACTTACATATTATATGTGTATTATTATATTGGATATAAAATATGTGTCGTGTAGCGAGAGGTGTGGCGTGTATAATTTAGTTTGTGTGGTGTGGTGTGATGCGTAATGTGCTGTGGTTTGGTGATATTATGTAGTTTGGTGTGATATGTTGTGTGAGTGTGGAATAGAGTGAGTGTTGTTGAGGGCTATGTATGTTAGTTACTGATGATAATTGAGAAGAGTTTCCGTAATCTCATAAGTAAGAGGCTTAACCCAATTTGTTAAAAAAAAGTTACAGTCGTAATAGTTTCTATTATTTACATATATATTTCTTACAATATTAAATGGAAAAAGAATACGGTCGCGAACAGGATTCGAACCTGCGCCTCCCGGATAGATACTCCAGGCGCTCTGACCAACTAAGCCATCTCGACCTCTGCTCACCACCGCGAATTCCTCTTCCATATTTTAACACGTCTTATGGCGACGTCATTGCAATCAATTCAGTACTTACAAGTGACTGAACCGACACGACTAACTTTGCAGTTAATACAATGTCGTAAAGAATGCAATTACCTTAATAATTCAAGATATGTCTTTGAAAAAGCATTAACGCATGCTTAGCGAACTCTAAAGTTACAATATTAAATGGAAAAAGAATACGGTCGCGAACAGGATTCGAACCTGCGCCTCCCGGATAGATACTCCAGGCGCTCTGACCAACTAAGCCATCTCGACCTCTGCTCACCACCGCGAATTCCTCTTCCATATTTTAACACGTCTTATGGCGACGTCATTGCAATCAATTCAGTACTTACAAGTGACTGAACCGACACGACTAACTTTGCAGTTAATACAATGTCGTAAAGAATGCAATTACCTTAATAATTCAAGATATGTCTTTGAAAAAGCATTAACGCATGCTTAGCGAACTCTAAAGTTACAATATTAAATGGAAAAAGAATACGGTCGCGAACAGGATTCGAACCTGCGCCTCCCGGATAGATACTCCAGGCGCTCTGACCAACTAAGCCATCTCGACCTCTGCTCACCACCGCGAATTCCTCTTCCATATTTTAACACGTCTTATGGCGACGTCATTGCAATCAATTCAGTACTTACAAGTGACTGAACCGACACGACTAACTTTGCAGTTAATACAATGTCGTAAAGAATGCAATTACCTTAATAATTCAAGATATGTCTTTGAAAAAGCATTAACGCATGCTTAGCGAACTCTAAAGTTACAATATTAAATGGAAAAAGAATACGGTCGCGAACAGGATTCGAACCTGCGCCTCCCGGATAGATACTCCAGGCGCTCTGACCAACTAAGCCATCTCGACCTCTGCTCACCACCGCGAATTCCTCTTCCATATTTTAACACGTCTTATGGCGACGTCATTGCAATCAATTCAGTACTTACAAGTGACTGAACCGACACGACTAACTTTGCAGTTAATACAATGTCCAATGACCGTATTCTTTTTCCATTTAATATTGTAACTTTAGAGTTCGCTAAGCATGCGTTAATGCTTTTTCAAAGACATATCTTGAATTATTAAGGTAATTGCATTCTTTACGACATTGTATTAACTGCAAAGTTAGTCGTGTCGGTTCAGTCACTTGTAAGTACTGAATTGATTGCAATGACGTCGCCATAAGACGTGTTAAAATATGGAAGAGGAATTCGCGGTGGTGAGCAGAGGTCGAGATGGCTTAGTTGGTCAGAGCGCCTGGAGTATCTATCCGGGAGGCGCAGGTTCGAATCCTGTTCGCGACCGTATTCTTTTTCCATTTAATATTGTAACTTTAGAGTTCGCTAAGCATGCGTTAATGCTTTTTCAAAGACATATCTTGAATTATTAAGGTAATTGCATTCTTTACGACATTGTATTAACTGCAAAGTTAGTCGTGTCGGTTCAGTCACTTGTAAGTACTGAATTGATTGCAATGACGTCGCCATAAGACGTGTTAAAATATGGAAGAGGAATTCGCGGTGGTGAGCAGAGGTCGAGATGGCTTAGTTGGTCAGAGCGCCTGGAGTATCTATCCGGGAGGCGCAGGTTCGAATCCTGTTCGCGACCGTATTCTTTTTCCATTTAATATTGTAACTTTAGAGTTCGCTAAGCATGCGTTAATGCTTTTTCAAAGACATATCTTGAAATATATATTTCTATTGTATAATTGCGCAGAGCGCTTGTGAAATTGTCTGTTTGGAAATTTGGTAAATTACTGTGAAGGATTAAAAGCAATTTATTTTAGGTTGTAAAGAATGTAATTTTACCTGTTCACGAATCTTTGGTCGTGCCCCAGAAGATTCCTTTGATTTCACGCTGCGAGCATCTGAAAGGACAACTACCAAACCGATTGAATCAGAATATGACATAACTTCAAATTTGGCTATAATTATATTCATGATGGCTATATAAATTATGATCTCACCAGCCCCATTTGGCTGCAGAACCGCAGTTCCTGTGACGGCCGAGCTGGTCTCACAAAGGAGTCTGGCTTCAGCTTGCCCGTACGTATACACTGGCTTCTGAGGAGTATGTCGAGGGGACACGGCAACTAAGGGAGCTGCGGTGCAGACTTCTTCAGCTTCCACTTCCACGAGAACTGCACCACGAGTTTGAGGACTGTCGCAGTCATCGACACCATCGAGCTGCGAATAAGGAGGCATATTATTATAAAAATAACTGTTTTTCAAACTATTATATTGATGAGTTTTACTTCTCATGGGTTTGCTGTGAATCAACAAAAAAAAATAACATTCGTTTTTCTGCCAAAATGTTCCTTTTTTATTATGTTCAGCTGATTTAAGTTTCTTCACAATACCAATCCTGTTTGCAAATACGCTAGACCGTCAATACTACTATTGACTAGTAATAAATAAATAATTTGTTTAATTCGTACATATAGTTTTTTTAATTATCTTGAACTGTATTGGGCTAAGTTAGCAGTTATGAAATTTTAATATACTTTTCTATGACAAATATATTAAAAAAATCTAAAAATGAAATATTTAACTTACAGAATGTGCTTCTCTTTCATACTCCGAATCAAAATCATCAGCATCATTGACACTGAGACTAGAGGCATGGAGCCTGCCGGACCCTGCGGTTGACGGTGCCACGCTGCCATCAGACTGGGTCCTGGTGAGAGCAGCTTGCGGGACCTTGCTCGTTCGGGCTCGTGCTGCCCGGAGAAGAGCTGATGTGGAAGCTTCGGGAGCGATCCCTCGAGACTTCTCCCATTCGTGAAGCTTTCGGGTGAAGGAGCGAGAAATTCCTGAAAGAGAATCATAAACTTATATGTGTAACTTATATGTATATATATTTATAAGGTTTAAGTGTCGCTTATGATTTCTAGGATTCAGACATTTTGGACTATTATTTGCAGAACTGATGGAATGTATAATAAGTCATTGTAATGGTGTTTTAGAAGGTCATGCAAGTGAATGATGATGTGTCGAAATCATGTAAGTATTTTATTTTTTCTCCGACAATTTATTGACTACACAGCAGCATAGTGTCACGTTTTTATTCCCCGAGGGGTTAGGTAGAGGTGTACTTAGTTGTGCATATATAATGCTGTTATTAAGTCTTATAGGGTTACAGTTCCAACCTGATAGTGCGTTTTTTTTTTTCAAAAATACCAAAAAGCTTTATTTGACACGGGAATCGAACTAAATGCTGACCATGAGGTTATTGGTTCGATTCCCTGGTCGGGCAAAGTGTTAAGCCCGAAGTTTGTAATTGCGTCCGATAGATGGCGATAGGCCCACCACATGGGAGTTAATAACAGAATTGGAGAAATGTAGGTGTACAACTATGTACACCTCTGCCTACCCCTTAGGGAATACAGGCGTGATGCTATGTTATGTTACAGCTAAGAGTACCTTGGAATTTTAAGAGTCCGGTGGAAGTTTGAACCAGTACTTCGTCAGGTTTTGCTTCCTCTTCCCAGGCTGGCACGGAATTCGTCTCTTTCATGCGTTTCCATTCATCTGAAATGTAACACAGTTTTAAGGTATCAGATAAAAAGATCCCAGTAACCATGGGCTCATGATAACTCATCGTAAACGTATTTACGAATCTATTCTAGATCTTCTTCTTTGTGCCATAGACCCAAATTATTTATGGTAGTCGCATGATATTTTTCTCTTCCATTGTCAGTCATCACCTAACACTCCACTCCCTTTACTTTCATATCACCCCCCACACAATCCATCCATTTGTTCTTTCGTCTCTCCTTGACAAGCTTAGCCTTATCCAGAAAACGAATATGGCAGAACAACGTTTGCGGGGCACAGCTAGTCTAATATATAAAAATCTCGTGTCACAGTGTTTGTTATCGAACTCCTCCGAAACGGTTTGACCATTTTTTTTTGTGTATATTTGGTAGACCTAAGAATAGGTCGTAGGCTGTTATACCCCTAGGTGATAAGGGTGCCCTATCCCAAAAAATTATATGGCAGTACAATGTTTGCGGGGTCAGCTAGTATCTATATATTTCACCGTACCCCATCTTCTGAGAAAGTCTTCACTAAGGTCTTGTCTAGCGGGCACTGGTAACGGTTGCTTGACGCCTTTCTTGAGCTGCCATTCCGCCAGCTTCTTCCGGAAGTCTGCCGATAGCTGCTCCTCGGTTGCCACTGGGCGAGTCCCTGGAGTATGAGTGAATATTTAGTAAAACAATACGACACTAACATTTCGCAGAAAACTTTTCTAACGTTTGCCTAGTTTTAAATTTCTAACGCGTGTGTTGCGCGTGTCATCCGGTGTAAAACCACCAAAACTTTGGCATATGACTGTCCTTTGACAGTACCGACAACTTATTCTGAGAGCCATTCAGGGCGTTATGAGGTTTATTCTGAAAAACCGACTAATGTTCCGTAGTGAAAGTTTCGCTATTAAACAAACGTCGATTTTTTTAAATTAATTTATGTCTTTAAGCATGTTTTTTATCAATAGCTTGTATATATTTGAAAAATAAAAAGTTTATTAGAAGATCTACCATGTTCAGGGCCTGACCTGCATATAACTTTCCGCGCCTGTCAGAGAATTCTCTTCCCAACCGCGACTGCAGCGCTGCGTAGTCTCGTGCGATTTCTTCCCTCACTCCACTTGCCTCGCATCCACTGCTAAGACCTTCAGTTTCTAGAAAAAGAAGAAAATGTATAATTGAAACGTTTATTTGGATTTTGCACCTAAATTGTGATTTCATATGTGCCTGTATTTGGTTCATGTTAGGATGCCATTTTTAATTTCATATGTGCCTGTATTTGGTTCGTGTCAGGATGCCATTTCTAAAATCTGCCAACCAGGACAAGAAGTGTGTACACCAGGATTTTGGAGCTCTAAACCCGGACATAGCAACAGCGTTTATTAAAAATTACCCAGTAAAATCAATAATAGTTTTAATTGTTATAAATCAACTTTTTATTTATATTCATAGAATTTTAAATTAAATTTAGTAATAAAGTTATAACATACAATTTTCACTATAGTTATAATATTAACGGGAAAAAGAATACGGTCGCAAACAGGATTCGAACCTGCGCCTCCCGGATGAATACTCCGTGCGCCCTGACCACTAAGCCATCTCGACCTCTCTCGTCTCTAGAGGTCGAGATGGCTTAGTGGTCAGGGCGCCAGGGTATTCTTCTTTTTCCAGTTAATATTGTAACTTTAGTGTTCGCTAAGCATGCGTTAATGCTTTTCAAAGATTTATCTTGAAATACAATTTGCAGTTTTGCATTTTAGACGTAATTTCGGATGCGTTTTTTCGGTAGATGTGCCAGCAGCCTAAAACCTAGACTAAAAATGTAATCCCGCTTCGACGCCCGGTTGCCCTCTAAACTAGGAAAAATAAGGGAAAACTCGGATGGATGGTAATTTGTCTAAGTCACATATATTTTCATCTACAAAACAGCGCACTATATTTTGTGTGATGGGAAAGCGCGGACTGCTGGAGACAGTTTCATACATCAGCCTCGTCATCAAGGAGTGCATGGGTCGCGATGGATTGAACTATCTATAGAGATTTAAGAAAGAGTGGGTCGCATCTTCATTGATTGAACCGACTATAATTAGAAACAAAAAAAACCTCAGTCACCAACAGCTTCATGACACTATAAGCCGACCGCTGAAAGCGTAATCCTTCCAGTGGTCTGCGGGACGTGGGAGATAGGAGGGAAACATGGGCATTTGACAACCTTAGGTTTAATATTTGTAATCAGTATTCGTAAAGTAAAATTCAAATGGCGCGCAGGATACTTGGCTAGGTGTGGTGACGGCAGGTGGAGTAGGTCCGTGATGGAATGGCGAGTGAGAGTAGGTACACGGAGTGTAGGAAAACCAATGGCACGATGGGTCGACGACTTAGTCAGGGTTGTAGAAAAGAGCTGGACAAGACTGGCACAAAACAGGAATGAATGGCGTAGAACGGAGGAGGATTATACCCTGCGGTGGGTTCTTAAAAGCTGAGAATGATGATGTGAAATAAAACCTTTTAACATTGTTTTTTTTTTCTCGTGGTTAATGTAGTGTTGGAGCCAATCTCGTGTTAGAGTTCAATGCACCCGTAGGCCTCTGACTTGGCTTAGCGAATGAAATTAATTAACGAACCGAAGTACGGAACTCATATATTTATTATATCATTGTTTTAATGGTCTAGTGATCGCAAACGCAGGTTCTGACCTTCAGATTCAGTAATAGGACCTATTAAGCAATGCGGGTGTACAAAAGACTACCTCTGCCTAACCTTCCAGGAATATATTCATAATACTGTGAACATAGATAGTAGAAGTACGTAAATAAGTCTTAACTACTAAAATGTACACATGCCCCTTCAAAAATGGCGGCAGCCGCATCAGCGACTTGAAAATGTACAAAAATTCTTCTTATTACTTCCTTCTGATATTTTTGGCATAGTGTTTAGAACACAGAAGAAAACCTCGGCCTTGACAGTAAGCAGATCCATAGAAACAATATTTCTTGTCTTTAGGAACGAGCTGCTTGTCAGTTGAATGGATTGTCAAATCAAAAAGTCTCTACTGAAATGTTCAAAACAATAAAATTGTGCAAAATAATATGAAAAATGAAATGCAAGTCTTATTAGTACTATCAAATCTGGTGAATTAAAAAAGCAAGACCATGTAAGTAGATCACCTCTTAAAAAATAGCTTTGCCATAGATAATCCGATGCCCAGCCTTGCCTGAACTATGTGGTCATTAATGTTAAACTTTACATTAGATAGGTACACATATATAACAGCTTCTTACTAGGCATTACGACTTTGTCATGCCCACTAAAATGTCGTGCTGATGGTGCTGTTAGCATTGGGTCGTTGAGTCCACTTCAAAATGGTTGAGTTTAGCGATGCTGATGCACATGTCATATTCGGGTGCGGAGGCTGTCTGTTGGGACTTGTCAGCTCGTAATTGACTTGGTTGAAATTTTTTGGATTATTATAATGACTCTTTTTTCTTTTTTATTACATTAACCTGCATTATTCTGACATTAAATAAATGTTATTGTAAAGAACATTAATTTTAAAAGAGTGTCTATGGAGTTTGTTGCCGGTTCTTCTCCATAAGACCAACTTCTTGGAACTGTGCACCTAGCTTTGACTTTTCATAAGTAACTGTAATCTGGTGTATTTGAAATAAATAAAAAACAGTCTAGATGGATGCAGCTTAAAACCAGTATTGCATATGGAGAGACCGCCTATCTGACCTCTGCAACCCATGTATTGGTAACGTGGTATCTCGTGGTAGGACGACTGTCATAAATATTCGTTTAACTAACGGTAGCTATCTACCGATGGTTCTCTCTTCGAGGCACGAAGGGTTCTTGATAGGAAGTGACATGGCCAGCCATAATACAGATAAACCGAGGCAAGGGCAGTTCAACCGAAT